>OY728125.1:596620963-598070963 GCA_963277665.1 Viscum album | reverse complement strand
AAAAAATACAAATTTAAATCATTAACTTTTCATAAATAAACCATAAAAAATGGGTTTCATAAAACATCCAAGTGATATAAAATAACTTCACGACTTAAATCAATTGATACTGAAAAATTGATCACCCAAAATAATAAAATAATTAAAAAAGTAAAGTTCAAAACATGAAATACAACTCCATTGGAGATATATCATTTTATCCTAATGAAATCCAAATCATGAAATGATATTTTTGAAAACATTTTTTATTCATCATTGTAAAAGTCATATCTTTAAGTTCATTCCAAAAAATTTCCTTTCTGTATTTTTAAAAGAAAAATAATTGAAATGAAAACCTTTATTGTAAATGTATTTTTATTAAAACCCCTTTTTACCCATAAAAAATGTAAAATCATTTAAAATGGAAAATTATATGAATATAGGGAAAATGAAAGAATAAGGCATATAACTCAAATGAAAAGTTAAGAGTTACCAAGTCCCCTACCATTAACCATGATTTATGTGGAAGTGATTTAACCTACTATATCATCAAGATAAACACATTAATTACCTATTTAAAAAACTTATTCAAATAAATTTCCATTTACTATATTTATTAATAACAATTCTCTTTATGTATTAAATTTTTATAATCTTTTTTCAACATTGGGTGCTAATAATCTAGAACATTTTGAACTAGGTTCATAAAAAAGTGTTGATATTCCCCTTTACCCAAAATATCATCATTTAAAAACAATTAAAGGTACTTGTTTTATGTATTTAAAAGACATATAATGTTATAATTCCATTAAATGGTAGTTTTATTCATGTTTTATGAAGATTAGAATATAGATGAACTAGATTTAAATTATTTACCGATATTGATGGATTACCTTATAACAGTCATTAATTTTTGTGTTATCCATAAAGAAAAATATTCAGGATATATATTACATATATATATTTATCATAAATAATAATCAAATATAAACTAAAACTATCCATTACGAAAGTAGTGAAAAATGGAATACATCATTCCATGGAGGTCGTAGTATGCACATAATTATGATTGAAGATCTCATTTCTCAATTAATAGATAGAATGATGTTATATGATAAAATGTAATTTGAGTTTTATAAATGTAAAATAAAAAAAATATAATTCATAAAATCCATAATTATTACTATCCATGAGAGGTAGTGATAAAAAACAACAACATTGCTTCGTGGATGCGGTAGTCGACACATACACACGATCAACGTTATTTTGTTTTCTTAGAGGATGAAAAGGATTGAATAATGTTTTAAAAATAATATAGTGGAATTTAATAATATTTATGATAATTATTTAATTATATTTATGTGGTTATAGATTATTTTGAAAGTATGATAGTAAAATAAATGGTAAGAGGAAGTAATACTCACATTGGAATCTTCACTTTTCTCTTGAAAAACTCCTTGGAAATGAAGGCCTTAAGAAAACTAAAGGTTACTAGAATCTTATTGAAGTGGGAGAGATTACTAGGAGAATAATTTTTTTTATATTTTCAATACTAATTTCTAAGTATATGTGAGTCTTGAATTGGTGGAAGTGTTACCTTTTTATAAGTCAAGAGAAGGGTAGTTTTGGAAGTAACCATTACATTTTCAATACTGCAAAGTTACAATTAATGGTTAAATAAAAAAAGGGTATAAAGAGGAGGGGAAAGTTAGTTTGGGTAAAAACACACCCTAAAGACTCATTTTATAGAATAATTGAGTTTGTAGGGATTTTTCAATTAACATTTGGACAATTTCCCTATTTTACTTTTACCTTGGTAATTAATTTTTAACCTTAGTAATTAATTTTAATGAAGAAAATTAAGGTTATTAATGTAAACTAATTTAAACCTTATAATTTAAAACTTCAAAATAATTTGATCAAATAAGATTTTTAATGGTTTTAAATGTTAATTTTAAAATAAATGTACATAACACGTAAAATAATTTTTCTCAAAAAACGTGTTTTTTTAATTTAAATTTTTATATAAAAATAAGATTATCATAGATAATAATTTTTATGAAATAAATTTTTTTATTATAAAATAAATAAAATTTAGGTCTCTTCCAAACCAATCCAACACCTAATTCCACCATCAAACCACACAATTATAAAAAAGGATGAAGGCAATTTTTATTAAATTAATATTTTAATTTAGTTCTAAAAATATTGGAAATAAGATTTATAGGATCAAAGAATACATTAAAATGGAAAATAGAATTACATAAAACATATTCTATTAGTTATTTTTTTAAAAATTATAGAATATACTTACATAATGATAAAATCATAATATTTATAATTTTTGAAAGCATAATATTTTTTGACTAAAAAAATTCTCTTTTGAAAAAACTCAAAATTTCATACTAAGTAAACTTGTATCTGAGGAATTAAATAATTAATTTCATTTTATAAAATTGATATTATAAAAATTTTAATTTTTTTAAAAATAAATATTATAAATAAAATGAATTTTATTGAAAATAACATTTTTTAATATTAGCTCATATTAATAATGTATCGTATAAAGGTAATAACATATAATGGTTTACCATATTAGTGTTTATTATAGATTGATCAATAGTGTTATAATAATATTTTTTTGGTTTTTTTATGTTTGGTGTAGCATGTAGAAAAAGTAATCAAGCATAATATTAGTTTTACAGGGCCTAAAATTTTGAGTTGTTACATTCAGGATATTAATGGTGGTCCTCAGGGTTTCATATTGATACAATTATAAAACAGTAGAGAGAATGAAGAAGATTATTTTGTGTATGATTATTAGTTGTATATAGGGGTTTATTCAAGGAGTGTCTAGGACTCCTATTAAAAAACCTAATAAAGGAGTAGGTGACGAAGATATACTGACATGAATGCTGGGACATCAAAAAACTAGAGTAGAAAGGTACATGAAAATGAGAAGGTATTATGCTAAGCTGGGGTCTTGGGATTTAGCCTTTAGGAATGTAATGGAATTTGGGCCACTATGTCACGACCCGTCCTTGGGGCCCGTGCCGTGACTACCCCAAGCCTGCCTTCCATAGGTCAGGGGCTGGCGACTAGCACCAAAGGCGTAAATCCTGAAAAAAAGGAAAGGCATTGCCTTTATATAAGAAAAAAAACACCACAGAGTATGGAAGCTGAAGTAAACACTAAGTAAACTGAGTATAAAAGTAAGTGTTGGAAATTAAATGGGTCAGTTTACAAACCCAACTGAAAGTACAGTACAACTGAGAAAAGAAAGAACAACAACTGAAAAGTAAGCAGCAACCACCAAGTCATCCTCCGGAATTCTCACCTGAAGGGTATGTACAGATAGTCTTGTCGGCTCCTTGGGTCTGGCCGTCCGCTCTAAGTACATCCCGCCAAGTGGTCCACCTCCAGGTACCGTCCTGTTCCACAAGCTTCAACCACAATCAGCGCTGTCCATCGTCTGCAACCAACACAATGTAGTGCAGGCATAGCCTGTGCAGGGGTGAGTATACGATACTCAGTAAGGACCCCGAGACCCCCGAAGGCCTCCCAAAATCCACAGAGTATATACCAAAAAGGAAAGATACAAACACCAGTATCAACCAACTCTACTTAGGTATATGCCCATACATATACCTAAGTTATCAATTCCAGTTCTGCTCCAACTCACGAGCCCAAGTACAACCTAGTCCACACAAGAAAGCATAACCTAATCCACACAGGAAAGCACAACCCAATCCACATAGTAAAGCATGAAAATCACATCGTAGATAATGATTGGAAGTCAAGACTCAGCTCACACAGGTATACTACTCACGAAGAGATGTGGAGATGATTAGATGTAGCGTCTGAATCATGTCCCCTGCCGAACCCACGTAGGATCCAAGTACAGAAGTCGTTGCTGCCGAACCCACGTAGGATCCAAGTACAGTAACCATCACTGCCGAACCCACGTAGGATCCAAGTACAGTCATCATCACTGCCGAAACCACGGTGGATCCAAGTACAGTCACCCTCGCTGCCAAACCCACGTAGGATCCAAGTACAGTCATCGTCGTCGTTGCAGTCGCAACCAGCTCTAGGGTTCCCGCACACAGCACGCTCGATTCCGGGAGGGTCCGCTCCACGAGCTAAGAGGGTCGATACATCAACTGTCACGAAGTCCATATTTGACGTATCAAAAAGTTCCATCTCATCAATAGGAACTCAATGTGACAGACGACGCATCAATCGGACGCCCGGTCTGAGGGATATTGGCTTTTCCGTTACAGGGGCCTGGTTGGTTTTATGCTAAAACAAACCCAACCATACTCCAGATACGTACAAACCTCAATTGGATTAAGCCAAAAGAACCATCTCACTAAGAATAAAACAATGTGATTGATGTCACATCATTCGGATGTCCGGTCGTTGAGTTATAAGCGTTTCCGCTCCAAGGGCCCGGTTGGTTTCGGGTTCGAACCAACCCATCCATACCCAAACTTCGTCGAAACCTCGAGTGTAATATACCGAAACGACTGTCTCAATCCAAGTATCCCAACACAACTGATGGTGCATCGATCAGAGGTCTGTAGCCCATGATATGAGCATTTGAAAGAACCTGACCTAAAATAGGGGGTTTGGGCCCGGTCCGACCCGACCCAATACCCCCCAGGTCAGCCCGAACCGGGTCGACCTGACCCGGGTACGGGTCCAGCCCGATTGGACATGGCCAGGACCGGCTGGCGCGGCGCGGCCCGGCTGGCGCGGCCCGGCTCGGAAGCTGGCCGCGGCTCAGCTTGCGGCCGAGCGGGGTGCGAAGGGGGTGCAGACCCCTTTGTTTCGGAAACAGCGGCCCCCCTGATGGGGTCCTCCCTAGGAAGGTCCGGGGGTTACGCCCCCCCGGTTTCTTCGGAAATGGCCAGCCATAATGGCAGGCCGGTTGAGCCGCCGCGGGACCCACGGGGGTCCCGCCTCCTGGAACACCGGCGGCCGGCCGAGCCCGACCGCCCCTACTGAAGACCGCTGCGGCCTTAGGCTACGACTCCTGTCCGACCGACGCAGCGCAACGACGCCGCGCCCCTCCGCCGTGGTCGGCCCCTGACGCGGCCCCTTGAAGTTCTGGCGCGGCCCGACGGCATCGCGCACCACCACCGCGGCCCGCTCCTACCAAGGTTCTCTTCATTCTTGCGCGCTGCAGCGGCACCGCGCCTCCTTCGTCGCAAAGATCAATGAGGATCAATAAGAAAAGGGGAGGAGGATCGACCGTGTTTTTGCGGTCCGATCTCCTCCCGTTATGTCGATAACAAGCGGCCAAATTAATCACCGAAGAATGTTAAATTAAACTTGAACGAAGATAAACCCTACCTCGATAAACGATGTCGTTTTTCGGCGACGCGAAATATGGTGTCGCGGAGTGAGGTTTCAAGGATGGAGTTGGAATGCATCCAATGAGGGGACGACGTCTCACACTAGCTGTGGAGAGAAGAAGGAATGGCACGTCGTCTCTCTTTGTGGGTACAACGTTCTTCGTCGAAGGGTGTCGTTCTTCGTAGAAGGATGAAGTTCTTCCAACAAAGCTAAAGCTCTCTCCCCAATTCCCAACACAACAAGCTAACCCCAAAATAAAATAAGCTTTCCCTTATTTTATTTTACCTTGCCATGCATTTCAAAAACTCAAAATTCAAAACTTAATCCAATTAATTAAAGAGGTTTAATTAATTATATTAATGTGAGTTTGCATTAATAAAGAGGGAGAGGGGGGAGTTACTCAAAATAAAGGGGGGAGTTAGGGAGTTAAGGAATGTGAAGAGTTGGGGCTCGTGTGGGCCCCACCTCACCTTTATCCTCTCAAGGGTAGTTAGTAACTAGTGGGTCCCACCCCAACTCCCACACCTAGGATATAACAACTTAGAAAAAGAAATAAAATTATAACATAATTTTATTTTAATTTTCATTTAATCCAATGTTGATGCCGAAAAAAGACCGTAACTCCCAGGGGAAGTTTCGAAATGACGAAGCGAAGTCATATTCGGAATCAGAGGCCCGATCCGGAGGCCCGGAATGTGGTGTGTGAAATAAAAGAGGATCCGCGCGAAAAATTGTTCTGCGCGCGTAGAATCACCGGGTTTCGCGAAATTGAGCCGATGAGGCGCGCAATCTTTGCGCGCCCCGGTTCTGCGCGGCGAATTTTTGCGCGCCGGTTGCGCTCGGTGAGAAGAATTTCCCGCACCGCCCTGATTCTGCGCCGGAGGTCGCCTATAAATAGAAGGTGACCCCAAACGGTTTGGGGGTTGAGGAATCCGAAGCGACTCTCGTGCACGCAATTCGGCTCACCCGCGCGCAAGATGACTTCCAGGTAATCCCTCATTTCGCGCAACCTTGCCCCGGAGTTTGCCTTTGCGCGCAACTCCACCGGCTTCAGTGAATTTTCCCCCTCCCCAGGGTTCCATCCTTGCACGCAATCCATCTCTCATGCGCGCAATACCCTGCCGTGCGCGCAAAACCCTGCGCATAATTCCCTCTTCGCGCACAATTCCCTTGCTCCAATTGCGCGCCGTCCCGGTGTTTTGCGCGCAAAACATTCCCTTTTACGTGCAAACCCCAGGACCCCTCACCTTGACTTCCCTTGGCTGCCCCCTACACCGGCACCTGATGTCTCCCCTTCCAAGCATGCACTCCATGCGTTGTTTTCCCGTACGGCCTTCCAGGCTCGTGCGAAGTAACCTCAAGGTCCCTTGGGCCGTGTTTCCTGTTGCGTTGATTTGCCTTATGCTTCTCCGCATAGGCACGCTAACAGCTATTGCTTCTTCGCATAGCCACGCTAATGTGGACCCCCTGATGGTTTTCCCTACGACCCCTCTTCACTATGGCCTTGTCGATGCCTTCCCTCCCACAAGGGGTAGAGGGCGTTGGGCATGTAAGCCCTAGGGGTGTGGAGCAAACCCACCTCGTCCAAGCTGCAGGACGTTAAACTGCCAAGCACCTCGTCCTTAACACAAGACGTTAAACTGTGGTCCGACCCCATGCTTCGCACGCAGGGTCCCCCCAGCTCGAACATTTTTTATGCCCACTCATCTCCACAGGAATGGACTCTTCCTCACATGGAATGAGATCCTCCTTGTCGAAGCGGCGTTTGTCCGCGGGGGAAGGGCCGCCTCAGAGCGTAATCCCATATCCTTTCTTACGGATGACTGCACCCATGCATCTCCGTACTTCCCCCCTTCCAAGGCCAGTGGAGTCCTTTTCCCACTGCACTTTGTTGCATCACGGGCCTCCACCCTGGAGTAAGCCCCGGCACTAAGGGCCGCTAACCACGCGTAAGCCCCTGTTTCCTCTTTGGGCCGCTTAACGCGTAAGCCCCATTCCGCTTCTCACGGACGTACCCTTCGCGACGTGATCGTCTGGTCCCTACTGCCTCTTGTTTCCCACACCGAGCATGACTCACGTGGTCTTAGAGTGTGCATCAACCATGCCATCCTCATATGGGCCGCCCCAGAGCGTAAGTCCCATCCCAGCGAACTACGTGGACTTTGATCCGTGCTAACGCACTGTACGTAGGAAGCCTCCACGAGGTTCAATCCCACCACCCAGTCATCCCGACCTCTCCATGTCGGTTCCCTGACCACCTTGGGCCGCCTCAGAGCATAAGCCCCAAACCCCTCGTCCTACATGACGTCAAACTGTATCCCGTCCCGCATGACGTTAAACTGTATCCCGTCCCACATGACGTTAAACTGTATCCCGTCTCTTGGGCCGTCTCAGAACGTAAGCCCCATGTCTCACTCCACCATCCATCCTGATCCTTACATGGGCTGCCACATCCCGGTGAGATCATGCCACCCCATCCCACTCCATGATATCTGGGAAGCCTCCCATGTGCTGGCCCCAACATCAGTGTTCCCCCCTAGGGGTCCTTCAACCCGATCCATCTCCGCAAGACGTTAAACTCGCGACATACCCCGTGTTAAACATGGGAAGATGAGGAAAACCTCAGATGGTACACATTCCCTGCGTTTGATGTGGGATGCCTCGAGCTTCCGCGCCCTCGAGAAGCCCTGTGATGAGGGTACAAAGACAGACATGCCGACGATGCCCCAACGTGACCATTCTCCTCACCGAAGGTTACTTCCCCGACAAGAACCCTTGGAGCGTCTTGACGGAAGCAATGTAATTAACTGGCGTCCATGTAGATATGGCACTGAGAATGGGATTCATGAACCTATCTTAAATCTATGAGGGAGACTCGGACTAGGTGACAAGCTCTGAGGAGGAATCCACGGAAGGAAGAACCGACATCCCATCATCCCGGTTTCGATCAAGGAGCAGACGTCCCTGAACAAGGAACGAATGCCGCCCGCCTTTGGAAAGCGGGAATGCAGGGTAACAAGAAGCGCGTCCTCCCCACAGACGGATGTGCACGCCCCGACGAAAGTATCAGAGCAACAAAAATGGTGAACCCGACGTGAAGCTCTTCTCCTCGATACGGGGAATGGTAGCCGTCGGGGCGTCGGAATATTAACATGTCACCAGGTCCGGGTAACCCTCACCGGGACGTGAACCCGCCAGGGGTCGAGGCCGTCAGGACGTTGACTACTCCGTTCTGCGACGTCGTCAGCGTGGATCCCTCTCTCCAACCATGGAAGACGGAATGACGCTGGGCCTTGGTTGTTGATCTCCTTTCCTATTGATACTAATGGGTTCATCTCCCTGTTTCTAGGAATCAGATCACTGCATTTGGAGCTCGATCGCCACCTGCCCACTGGCGCAGGGGTAGGGGCAGTACCGACGCGGCTACCCCGCGTGGTCCCACCTATTCCACGGTCACTCCGACTTTGACCGCCGTAGCAGCCGGGCGCTCGCGCCCCCTCTCCCCATCAGAAATCATCCAGCGGAGGGTGATCAATGACCAGGTTCCTAGGTATGACGAGGAAGGGGTCATCCCCACCAGGGGCATGGCCCGCTTGGATCTAGAGGCTGCTGCGCCTCACCACCATCGCCACCTTCGAGGGCCGCGCAGGGAGCCGCCGCTCCCCACGCCGACGTTCAACCGCTTCGGGAGCCTATCCCCGGAGCGCCTTGACACATCCCTCCCCTACGCCAATGAGGTGGGGGATGTCCGGGTCCACCCGATCGGCGATCCCTCCCAGGGGTTAACGACAAGAACCCCCGCCAGGCTGCGCCGACGCCGCCGCCCGACTCCTCGAGCCGAGGAGCAGGCAATCTTCATGCTCGCACCGCCGGTTCCAGCCCATCTGACTCGACGCCAACGTCGGGCGTGAGCGGGAGAGAATGCCCATCCTTGGGCACCAACATCAGCAACCACTGTGGCCCGAGCCACTGCTGACTCCTGTTACCAGAACCCCGCACACGTTGAGCAGGGGCAGCCATATGCCCGACTGGGATCGAAACCCCGACTGCCCTGCAGGCAAGTTGGGTCGAATCTCCCGGTCGCGGACACTGGCAATGGCCACCGCAGACCAATCTGCGGTAGTGCCGCTCACCATGAAGGCTCATTCCGTGCCACCGATCTGGGAAGCCGAAATCTTCTTCGCGATGGCTGTGATCTGGGTATGACTCCTTCCAGCGCCCACTACATGGGGTATGAGGTCACTCCCCCTACTGCCGGCTACGAGCATGGATCCGTTGTGTATCCAGTCACTCACTCGCATGGAGGTCCTCCCCATGTCCCTTTCGACATCTGTCCCGGTGCTTCTCGCACCCCGTCCTTCAGTCCCCTCTGCCCCAGCTCTATTGTGGCCGGGGGACCCCATGATGGAAATCGTCCTTACCCTGAGGAGCTACCCAGGGGCAGGAAGGCTGGGTGTCGTCGCCGTAGGAGGAATGTCAGGGGAGTCCGGACGGAAATTAGACCAGTCCGTTTCTCGGATTCTGAGGCAGAGTACGACTCGACGATGGAACCTCCCCCCCAACCCTTCGAGTTGAGGGCAGGGATGGGGACGCGGCACGTCAGTCTCATACTCCCTGAATGCGAGATCCGTATGATTCCCTCCTTCCTTCGAAGGTATATCCAGGAGGACGAGGACTTGGCGTACCGCCGGGGATCAAGCCCGCAGTTTCCACTGGCCTCCTCGGAAGCACCTACCGCCCCTGTTAGGGAGGGTGAGGAACTTTTCTGGGGACCGACGGAATAATCATGAGGCGATACACCCTCGGCGAGCACTGAAGCTGTGACAGGAGGCCCATTCGCTGGCCCATCCTATCGCAACGTGACAGCCAGGGCACTGCAACCCCTGGAGGATGACCCAGGGATCGGCGGCCAATCGGCCTGTTCGCCGTATTCCCCGCCGGCCAGCCCACCGCCCCGATGGCCTGCCTCGGTGCCATTGAAAATTCCCTAACTTTCCTCGGTGGACGAGCAAGGGCGGCATGCTCCGGACTCCGAACCGGAGCCGTGGAGCTTCTGGACTGTTCTTGCAGCGGGCCACTTCCCTGAGATGTTTTGGCCGGTCGCAGAATCGGATTTTGATGTGCCAGAGTCACTCACCCCGGGAGAGTTTGAATGCTTCCGCTAGATTCTTTGGGTGACTCACTCCCACCTCCGCCATCAGCTAGCTTCTTATCCTGGGAGCCAAGCGCATCTCGAGGAGATCGGTGAGCAGTGCCACCGGGTCGACCAAGCAGCACTCCCCGTGGTCCGGCACCCCGAGTCACTAGACCACCGCGAGGCCATTCAACAACAATGCGTCCAGAGTTATTAAGTACTCCGCAGATTTATTGAAGAAGCCACCCCCCATGCGCACGTCCGCAGATGGGGGCAATACGCTGCTCTCCTCTTCTGTGCGATCCGCCGATAGCCCGATCCACTGGGCGGCCCTGAGGGAACGTCGCCAAGGGCAGTCACGGTCAACATGGCTGACCTTTCAGATGAGGGAAACATTGTGGAGCCCCTCGAAGGGGACTCACTCCCCGAGGATAGGCCGCTACTGGACCCATCTGGGAGTATTACTCACCAACAGAGGAGCCTCCTAGGTCTTCCTGTACCCACGGAGGCACTGGCGCTGGGCCGAAACATTGGAAAGGGTAAAGAGCCCGTTGGGCCTGTCAAACTCACCGACCCATCTGCCTCAGTGCAGAAGGTAGAGTAATATCCTGAGAAGGCCACGCTGTTCCAACAGCTAGCCGAGAAAAAGAGGCTGGTTGATTAGCTCTTGTCCGAGCGCATTACAGAGCGGCGGCCTGACTACGGTGACCCTAGACCAGGACAGCAGGGGCAGGAGCAT
The DNA here is from genome assembly GCA_963277665.1 of Viscum album. Taxonomy (NCBI): domain Eukaryota; kingdom Viridiplantae; phylum Streptophyta; class Magnoliopsida; order Santalales; family Viscaceae; genus Viscum; species Viscum album. Next base: position 598,059,750 of record OY728125.1, on the reverse strand, counting down.
CTACCCCTTGCCGAGATCCCCCCGGGCAACCGTGACCATGTCGTGTTCACCGACAGGGGAGACACTGGAACCCATGGCAAGAGGGAGTGATATGTTTCGCCGAACCCTCCCGAGCAGCGAGACAACCTGGGGGACCCTGCTTGGTTTCCTCCCACCGCTCCGAGAGTCGCTCCGCCAGCTGACCCGCGAGCCGCTGAGCGCGACTATCGTATCGAAGAGCCTGGCAACACGATTGTGGTTAGAGATCCCCTTCAGGACAGGAATCCGCATCCGGATGATCTGATGGAAGTACTCATCACCCGCTTGGAGGCCATGGAAACTCGGCAGGTGGCAATCCCACCGGATGGTAAGCTGTACCCAGCATGGGTGGATGACATGACGGCCCCACCAGGATTTGGGAACCCCACTTTTGCCCCCTTTAATGGGACTAGAGACCCTCCACAACACTTTTCCCACTTCAACTCGAGGTGCGGGCCTATGTTAGGGACTCTGGCTCAGCAGGAGGCTGCCAAGCTCCGGTGCTTCGTTCAGACACTGGAAGGACCAGCATTCGTCTCGTATAGCCAACTCCCTGTTGGATCTGTGACTAGCTGGGAGGACCTTCGACAGAAATTACTCTACCAGTTCAGTTCCACAACGTGGAAGAAGAAAATTTTAGACCTCTTCAAGTGCAAGCAAAGGCCCGACGAGCGAGTCGCGGACTTCCTCACCCGGTGGAAGGGGCTCACGTACTCCCTTGACATGCCGCTGATTTAGGAGAAATTATTGAAGATGTGTGTGGGGAATGTCAAGGCAGAGTTGGTTCCTTCCCTGATCATGCAGAATTACCCTGGAGGGTTCCGGGACTTCTCGGACAAGGCTCAGCGCCTCGAAGAAGCCCTGCAATAGGCCGGTCAGGCACACCCGCTGCCTCCTGTAATCTATACAAGAAGAGCCGCCAGAGCCGAGCCCACTGCTGTGTCCCAGATAGAGGCCCCCAGATAGCTAGAGTTGCTGCCAGTGAGGCCAGCTCATTAGTCTCGTAGGGGTCCACCCCCACGGTCATAGCCTCTGGCCCAGCAGCAACCACCTCAAAATCAGCAGGCGCCTCTGTATAACGCACCGCCACCACCTAGGAGAGGTAATCCGGCTCTGCCTCCTCAGCCTGCTCCTCCGAACCCTGTCCATGGTCAGCCCCCAAGAGTCCCCTTTCCAGACATAAGGAATCGGGATTACTCGTTTGGTGAGGCCCAGGTCCCCGGTTATTTCCGTAGCACCTTGGAGCAGAGGATCGTGCGACTGCCTGAGTGCCGGAAGCCAGAAGAGGTGTGTCTCACGGATCACCCTAACTACTGCCCTTATCACCGGATCCTGGGACACACCATCCAGTAATGCTATGTGTTCAAGGAATGGCTCCAAGACCAGATTGACAACAACATAGTCAGGTTGGGCCCAACCCCGACACAGGTGGCAGGTGTCTTCGTGGGATCAGATGGAAGTAGTGACAATGGGGATGGGTGGGAACAGGTTTCCGACCGTGGGTCCCGGAAGTATAATGATTGGATGGCCCGCAGGACGGTCGCCCGTTCCCATGGCATCATTCGTGCCCGCCTGAGTCAGCCAAAGCCCTCGGAGTCTGCGAGATCCGCCTTGGCATCGTTGTCCCAGCCTACTTCTTCCCATAAGAACAGGCGGCGGTGCAAGAAGAAAGAACGCGTCCTGCCATTGTCATCATCTTCTCGCACGCTTGGTGATTTCATGCCCCCGGAAATGGGGATCCCTCTGAGACCCCGTACGGTAGTGGATGACTCCTCGAGTGAGAGCTTAGGGTACGCTTCGGTTAACACCGTAGAGTTGGTAAATCCCTTTTTGGCTCCTGACGACGAGGAGCGCCATGTGGACCTCCCCGAAAGCCCGGGGTACGCTTCAGTTAACACCGTAGAGTTGGTAAATCCCTTTTTGGATCTCGACAACGAGGAGCACTAGGTGGACCTCCTCGAAAGCCCGAGGTATACTTCGGTTAACACCGTAGAGTTGGTAAATCCCTTTTTGGCTCCCGACGACGAGGAGCGCCAGGTGGACCTCCCCAATGTCCCCATCCGTCGCCAACGTCGACGGAGATGTGGATATGTAAATCACCGGGGCACGGCAGTTGTCACCTCGAGTCAGGCCGTGCACGCCACCGAGACCAGGCAGCAGGCCCGGTACAGAGAGAAGCACTCGCAGCTCCCTCACCTGGTGACAACAGGTTCACTTCCACCACCGTTTGTGTTGCTGGATCGGGCAGAACCACCTTTCCCACGTCGCAACCAGCCCAGCCCTGCCACTGGCCGACTGTGGCCTTCCGGTCCTAGCACAACAGCCACCTCCCGGGCTTCAGCTAGTGAACAATGGGACGTGCCTAGTACCAGTCAGTCATCAGTCCCGCCAGCAGGGCCCGTCATGCCCCCAATCGCAGAGCGACCTCCTGTAAGCAGAAGCTCATGTTTGGCGTGAAAGTATGATGTTATAAAGCATCTGGACGGCATTCTGGCAAGGATTTCCGTTATTGAGGCCCTTTGCCTGTCGTCTGAAATGCGTGAGGCGCTTGCCGAGGCTCTAAGGAGCCCCCTCTAGTTTGAAACGGAGGTAGCGGCCACAGAAGCCTTCCACACCGAGGTGATTGAGGACGCCGAATGTCAGGCGGTTATCTCATTCTCCGGTGAAGATGAAGACCTTCCCATACAAGGGCACATCCGACCGCTGTACATCACCGACCAGTTCAATGGCATGGAAGTCCATCGCTGTCTTGTCGACACGGGTTCTGGGATTAACTTGATCCCAAATTGGACACTACGGAAACTGGGGTTTTCCAAGGATGATTTAACTCCCTCCGACCTCAGAATCTAGGGGTATGACAGGACCGAGCAAACTCCACTCGGCAAGATTCGTCTAAAGACCCAGCTCGGCGGCTTAATTGCCAATACTGAATTCATGGTTGTCTCTCAGGATACTGCCTACAACGCATTGATGGGTAGTCCATGGCTCCATCTTCACGCAGCGGTTCCCTCATCATACCATCAGTGCCTCAAATACTCCCTTAAGGGTCGAGTGGGTGTGCTCCAAGGAGATGCGTCTGCGTTTGCCTCTTGTGAAGCTCATTACCTGGACGCTGACTATTACAAGAGCAAGGACAAGCAAATCATGGCAGGTGAGGTTGATCCCACCGCTGTCGCGAGTGATCCCTGGGCAGGTTTGGATGACGCATATGTCTTCCCAATCCATCGGTTGGAGGCCACGACTCCCGATATGGGAGAGTGCTTTGTTGTCTCAGGTACCAGAGGAATGCATATTTCTGGGTCTAAATGACGACAGGAAATCACCTCGTACTCTTACACCAACCAGGCTTAGGTGATCCCCGAGCCTCCTACCCCTGTACGATATCAGGACGTTGGGCTCATGGCAACGGCAGTATGTCATACGTGTCTATTTCGCCAAGCTGGAATCGACCGACTCAATCCAACGCGTCACCACTGCTTTGATTTCGTAAAGCGTGGCCCCTTGGGCTGAAGGCCGGATGGGATTGGATCAACTGCCTTCGTCGCTATGGTCTCCGCGGTGCATGAGTCTCCCGTCGTGACGACCTCTGCCGCCCAAGCCGGTGCTAGTTCCCCATCAGGTTTGAGCAGCCCCAAAATGACTTCCCCCATGGACGATCCTTCCACAAGAGGAGAAGAAGACATGGAAGATGCTCCTCCTGCCTTTGAGGAGGGAGTCTCCACCACAGTCGACGAGCTACTACAGGTGAACCTCGGTAGCGAGGCGGACCCGAGACCCACATTGGTCAGCACCGTTATGCCTCCCGAGGAGCGGCAACAGTACATAGACTTCCTCAGATAGCACCGTGATGTGTATTCCTAGATTTATGATGAGATGCCGGGACTAGATCCCCAGGTAGCCATCCACCGCCTTGGCCTCCCAGTAAACCATCATGGGTTCAAGCAGCCTCCCAGGAAAATGCACCCCTTTCATGGTGCCATGGTTGAGGCCGAAGTTGATAAGCTCATTAAGGCAAACTTCATCAAAGAAGTCCAGTACCCCAGGTGGATAGCCAACATTGTTCCCGTCAGGAAGAAGAACGGGAAGATCAGGGTCTGCATCGACTTCTGCGATCTTAATCGCCACTGTCCGAAGGATGATTTTCCCCTTCCCGTGACAGAGCTGTTGATCGACGCAACGACCGAGTTCCAAGAACTCTCCTTCATGGATGGGTACTCTGGGTACAACTAGATCCGGATGGCCCTGAGGATGAAGATTTCACTACCTTCAGGCCCCCCCAGGGCACTTTCTGCTACCAGGTTATTCCCTTTGGCCTGAAGAATGTGGGTTCCACCTATCAACAGGCTATGCACCGCATATTTAAACCGATCCTCGGGACACTGGTGGAATACTACGTAGATGACCTGGTGGTTAAATCTCATCAGTATCGGGACCATCTCAAAGACCTTGAGAAAGTGTTTGGTTTCCTCTGTTCTCGCCACTTAAAGATGAACCCGTTGAAGTGTGCCTTCGGGGTCACCTCCGGAAAGTTTCTCGGCTTTATTGTTAGGTATCGAGGTATCGAGATCGACCCCGAGAAGATCAAGGCCATCAGTCAGATGCCTCCACCGAATAATATTCGGGAGCTTCGAGGCCTCCAAGGCCACTTAGCCCATATGCGCTGATTCATTGCAAATCTGGCCAGCAAGTGTAAGACCTTTTCTCGACTCATGAAGAAAGGCGCCACCTATGGGTGGGACGAAGAGTGTCAGATTGATTTTGAGGAAATCAAGCAGTATCTGCTTCAACCTCCGGTCCTGATGCCACCTGTTCCCGGAAAGCCACTAGTCCTTTACGTGACCGCCCTAGAGCGATACCTCAGTGCCCTTCTCGCCCATAAGAACAACGAGGGAACAGAGAATAGCCTCTACTACCTCAGATGCATGCTCCTCGACGCGGAAGTTAGATATTCTACCATCGAGAAGAGCTGCCTGGAGCTCATATTCTCCGTACAGAAATTGCGGCACTACTTGCAGCACCACGAGGTACAACCAGTCTCTCGGGTAGACCCGTTGAAATACATCCTGAGCCGGCCTATGTTGACCGGCCGATTAGCATGATGGGCAGTGATCCTCCAGCAGTTTGACATTAGGTTCGTACCTCAGAAGGCCGTCAAAGGACATGCGTTGGAAGACTTCTTAGCTGCCCACCCAACCTCTGCGGACCAACCACTGGATTTGGGCTTTCCTGATGAGGCAATCCTCTCAGTCGATCACGCCACCCCATGCTGGAAGATGCACTTTGACGACGCCTCCCAAAGCCCTAACGGTAGAAGGATCAACGATCCTAGGATTAACAAAGTGGGCCTGGGTATCGTCTTCATCACCCCGGAGCAAGCCGTTCTGCCATATTCTTTCTTGTTGTCATAAGGCTGCACCAACAATGAGGCAGAATATCATGCCCTCATCACTGGCCTCGAGTTGGCTCTGGAGGTTAACGTACCCCACCAGTATGTAAAAGGGGACTCTGAGCTAGTCATCAAGTAGGTTAACGGTGACTATGCTATCAGGAAGCCAGAACTCATGCCGTTGCTGGAGTGCACCCTCCATCTAATGGCTAAGTTCCCCTCCTAACCAGATATCATTCACATTCCCCGGTCACAGAACAGTCGAGCAGATGCTTTGGCCAGCCTGGCCACATCACTCGCGGATCCCGAACAGGATGACCTAATCATACACGTGGCACACCAAAGAGTCATTGCTCCTGTTATCCCAGAGGGAGATCGTGGCCCGCGAGTGAACCGTCTCACCACTGGTGCCCCTGCGCCAGGACCCCCCGGGGCTTCAGGCGTGGTGATCGAGACAGTTCCTGACTGGAGGACACCCTTGGTTGAATATCTCTGGCACGACAATCTTCTGACGGACCGAGCAGAGCGGGAACGAATCCGGCACCGCGCGCTGCAGTTCACCCTTCAAAGCGGTCCCAGCCGTGAGCAGCTCCTTTACAGGAACGGGTTTGACGGTGTTCTCCTACGTTGTCTTCAAGGAGTTGAGATCCCACAGGTCATGCAGGAAGTGCACGCTGGTTCCTATGGCACCCACCAGGCTGGGTCGAAGTTGTCCCACCAGATTCGGAGGCTGGGATACTTCTGGCCCTCCATGATCCACGACTGCATCGAGTACGTCAAGAAGTGTCATGCATGCCAAGTTCATGATAACTTTGTGCATCGACCACCGGAGCCTCTACATACTACTAAGTATTCTTGGCCCTTTTCATTCTGGGGGTTGGATGTCATAGGGCCTTACCTGCCGGCGACGGCCCGCCAATGCCGGTTCATCTTAACCGCTACGGATTTCTTCTCAAAGTGGGCAGAGGCAGCCCCGCTCAGGGAAGTCAAGGCTGGTTCTATCGCCGACTTCGTGAGATCCAATATCATCCACCAGTTTAGAATACCTCACGCTATCCTCACGGATAACAGAACCAACTTCCGAGCGGCTGAGCTAAAAATATTGTACACCAAGTACAACATTCTCTCTAACCACACCTCCCGCTATCATGCGTAGACGAATGGACAGATCTAGGCGTTTAACAAAAACCTCTCTAACATTCTGCAAAAGATGGTTGGTCAGAACAAGAAAAGTTGGCTGGACAAGCTCCCCAATGCCCTCTGGGATTATAGGATGATGACTCGCAATTCCACCCAGGTGACTCCGTATTCCCCGGTATACGGAGCTGAGGCCGTCCTTCCCATCGAGGTCCAGCTGCCCTCATTGTGCATGGTGGTCTATAACCAGCAAGCGCCGGAGAGAGTTGTTGATATCCGTCTAGCTGAATTGGAAGTGCTGGACGGAAGTAGGCTTCGTGCTTTACATAACTTAGAAAGGAATCAGAGCAGGATGGCTCGAGCTTTTGATAAGAAGGTTCAGCTCCACTCCTTCCTGCAAGGTGACTTGGTGTTGGCTCTCAGAGCACCAATGATTCCCGGCAGGAAAACACCCAAGTTGGAGCCCAAGTGGGAGGGGCATTTTATTGTCCACAAGGTCTATCCCAATGGCGCTTATTCCCTAGTGACTATGGATGGTGAGCGTATCACTCCTCCCACCAACAACAGGTTCCTCAAGAAGTACTTTTCCTAACTGTATGGTCCTGCATGACCTTAAACTGTATGGTCCTGCATGAACTTAAACTGTATGGTCCTGCATGACCTTAAACTGTATGGTCCTGCATGACCTTAAACTGTATGGTCCTGCATGACCTTAAACTGTATGGTCCAACACAACCTTAAACTACATTCTTCCCTACATCTGGGCTCCATGGTCTGAGCTCTAAGACCTAAAACTAAGATCCTCTTTTGGTTCCGCCCTTTTCATGGTCCGAGTTCTAAGACCTAAAACTAAGATCCATATTCCATCAAACATGACGTTAAACTGTGTTTCAAGAACTACGTATGGCTTGATTCTCATCCTAATGAGATACGTAGGAACGCCTAGACATTTCATCTTGGGTCCAGCCCCAGGAGTTACCAAACTCCACCCTTTCCTCTTGGTCTGAGTTCTAAGACCTAAAACTAAGATCCTTTTGGTCCAAGTTCTAAGACCTAAAACTAAGATCCTCATGGTCCGAGTTCTAAGACCTAAAACTGAGATCCATATTTTGTCCAACATGACATTAAACTGTATTGCCAGAACTACGTCTAGCTTGATTTCCATCCTAATGGGATACGTAGGAATGCCCAGACCTTTCATCTTTGGGTCCAGCTTGAGGTCCGCTGTCACGTCTATTTAGCCTTTGGGACCTTGACCATAGGATCACGTGGCATGGTGTGAGATTATGTCCCCATTCACGTCAGTTTTGCGATAGCTGCACCACGTGCACCCTGTCCTCAGGATTTAGCCCTCCTGTGTCCAATGGCATTAGAAGACGCTTTCAAGAACTACGTATGGCTTGATTCCCATCCTTATGGGATACGTAGGACTGCCTGAACACCTAGATGTCAGGTCCAGCCTCATCTTTTAGGAGATCCCATGATCTCCCGGTTCCCAGGGTGTTTGGCATTACGCCCCCTCTTTTGCCCAGGGATCCGCCATCTTTTGGCCACTCTCGGACTGAGCCCTCTGACCCTTTCCAGTGGTCTGCTGATGTGCTCAGGGTACTCTGGTCTACAACTTGGAGTTCCAGATTCGACTTAGGCAAGTTCCATCCACTTGTCAAGCTTCGTGTTCCCCTTCATTCGGGACCTCGTCATCCTTTACACCCGGAGGGACCCCCAAGAACGGCCTGGATACAACGCCCAAGGGCTCTCCTACCGTCATGGGATAACGCCCCTGAGGGTTTCAGACAACAAATTGATACAAATCCTGTGTTGCAAACATGGTCAGCGGTTGATGCTCATTTGTTGGTCCCCATGGCTGACACGACAGGATGCTGTGTTGCGAACATGGTCAGCAGTAATCCTCAATCGTCATGCCGGTTCCCCGGGCCCTGGATGTTGGTGGCATGGTTCATGTCATGTTCCGCCCCACCGTGTCAAGGTGGAATCTTGAAACTCCTTGTAATAACCCTCAGTACACCCCCGCACATCAGATAGACCGAGCTGCATAATGGTGTCTCTCGGGGCTCTCTCAATCTGAGCGCTAGAGTATGTGCTTGGGTCTATTCTTTAAGGGTTGCGTGCAGCTTGACCCTCATCCCCATGGGAAACGAGGAGTCGCCCGGACATTGCGTTTTGGGCCCAGCATAGCTGGGAGCTAGCATCTCCTGTCCCCCTCCTGATGGTTGGACCCTCACCGGCCCCTTGGCCCGAGTCTCCTCTCTCGGAATCGCGCGCAGTGATGGTATCGCATCATGCGTGTTCCCCTTAGTCCAAACCATACGACCTTAAACTGTGTTGTTGGTCCAAAACTTACGACCTTAAAATGTGTTGTTGGGCCAAACCTTACGACCTTAAACTGTGTTGTTGGTCCAAACCTTTCGACCTTAAACTGTATTGTCGGTCCAAACCATACAACCTTAAACTATGTTGTTGGTCCAAACTTTACGACCTTAAACTGTGTTGTCGGTCCAAACCATACGACCTTAAACTATGTTGTTGGTCCAAACTTTACGACCTTAAACTGTATTGTCGGTCCAAACCATACGACCTTAAACTGTGTTGTTGGTCCAAACCTTATGACCTTAAACTGTGTTGTCGGTCCAAACCATACGACCTTAAACTGTGTTTTTGGTCCAAACCATACGACCTTAAACTGTGTTGTTGGTCCAAACCTTACGACCTTAAACTGTGTTGTCGGTCCAAACCATATGACCTTACACTGTATTGTTGGTCCAAACCATACGACCTTAAACTATGTTGTTGGTCCAAACCATATGACCTTAAACTATGTTGTTGGTCCAAACCATACAACCTTAAACTATGTTGCTGGTCCTATCACACGACCCTAAACTGTGACATTATCATCTTGGCTGCAAGACGGAAAACGACACTGTATTGTGATGACCTCATTGTAGAGGACATCACGTTGGGTATTGGTCACGTGCCATGCCATTTTTCTACGCCTATCACGGCTTGATTCTTGTGACGACACCACAACCTACTACTCTAGGCCCGTCGCTTCACAAAAAAAACCACCCACCTTAAAGGAAAAACAAGATTTATCAAATTCCGCTTCTTTTAGTGTAAGGTCCACGCCCGCACTCCCCTTTTCCCCTGACATTGGTATCTTACCATGTCACCTTGAAGAACTATGTATGGATTGATTCTCATCCTTATGAGATACGTAGGAGTGCTTGGGGAACTTCCTCGTGGGCCCAGCCAGCCTACCTTTATGTTCGGTCCCTCGACTCAAGCATTTCCCCGGAGAGCACATGGTAAGTAGGGATTAGGTCCTCATTCACGTCGGGTTTTGTAACCACCTTTCCATGTGTCTGTTTCTCCCCTTTCCCACTCTTGGTCCGAGTTATAAGACCTAAAACTAAGATCCTCTTGGTTCGAGCTCTAAGACCTAAAACTAAGATCCCTTTGGTCCGAGCTCTAAGACCTAAAACTAAGATCCTCATGGTCCAAGCTCTAAGACCTCAAACTAAGATCCTCTTGGTCCGAGCTCTAAGAACTAAAACTAAGATCCGTATTTCGTCCAACATGACATTAAACTATATTCCATCCCACATGACGTTAAACTGTATTACGTCCTGCATGACGTTAAACTATATTCCGTCACGCATGACGTTAAACTGTATTCCGTCCCGCATGACGTTAAACTGTATTCCGTCCCACATGATGTTAAACTGTATTCCGTCCCGCATGACGTTAAACTGTGTTTCAAGAACTATGTGTGGCTTGATTCTCATCCTAATGAGATACGTAGGACCGCCTGGACATTTCGTCTTGGGTCCATCCCCAGGGATTACTAAACCCCGTCCTTCCTTATTGTCGGTCCCTCGGCCCGACTTCATGGGGAGTGGTGTAATCAGGACATCTACCCCGAGAAGGTTCAGGATGCCCCATGATAATAATGGGAAGCGGCCGTTCTCTCGCCAAAGAGGTCCTTCCTGGAAATTGGGACGACCCGTGATCAGGTCAGTATGTCCGCCTAATGCGCCTTCGCCATGGAGGTGCAATTTCGGGAGTGTTGGACTATGTTCGAACAAACCACAACTCCACCTTCCACGCTTTGCGTCCCCCCTTATTCGGATTCTCATTTCCTTTCATGTTTGATGGGACCCCCTAACAGTATGGATGCCAGACCTATGGTCCGCCTACTGTCCTGGGCCAACGTTCCGAAGGACTGGTCATGTTTGACGGGACCTCCTAACAGTATGGATGCTCGAACTATGGTCTGCCTACTGTCCTGGGCCAACGTTCCGTAGGCCTGGTCATGTTTGACGGGACCCCCTAACAGTATGGATGACAGACCTATGGTCCGCCTATTGTCCTGGGCCAACGTTCCGGAAAACTGACCGACGATATTTGAGTCAGGCCCTGTGTTGAGAACATGGTCAGCAGTCAGCCCTCATTTATTGTCCCCATTCCAGGCCAACATGATATGAGTGCTGTGTTTCTGCCACGGTTGACAATTATCTTCCATGGTTGCGCCCCATTGGGTTCCGAATTTGGGCTGCGTGATTCACCCTTCCTCTCCATCCCCCTGTGTTCGGATGGATTTCAATGCCCCCGGCATCGCCCCGCTCGTGTGTTAGAGCACATTGAGGAGTCGACACATCAATCGGCCCGGGGTCTCCTCAGAAGTCCATGCCCAATTTTGGACGCCTGAAGCTTGGCCAATGCCCCATAGTTGAACGAAATGATGGTATGAGCACCTTCTGCTTCTTGCATTGGGAACGACCCACAGGATCCTAGGGATGAGTTGTTATTCGTTTCGGAACTATGGTTGAGCACATTAAACCAAGGGTACAGATGAGTGGATTTGGCCATATATTTGATTGAGACGATGAGCAGTACAAGCAGAAATTTCATGAGATGGCAAAAAAAAAAGCCCTTAGGGATCAGCGTGCTTAGGGATCAGCGTGCTGAAGCGATCTTTCCAGCACTGCTACCCTTTGGCTGGTAGCCTCCAGGACCGCTTCTCGCTCTTTGAAGACTCTCTCCTCATCGTCCACCATAGAGCGCAGCTCTCTAGCCCTAGCTTGTGCCTTCGCCCGCTCAGTTTGATGTATGGTCATCTGGTGACTCGCCTCCACCAGTTGTTCCTGCGCATCATCCAGCTGGGCCGTCAGTTGCTCCATGAGCTCAGAGCATGTTGCGATGAAGGCCTCCTTATCTGCTGCCTTCCCTTCGAGGTGCCGGACTTCCTGCTCCGCCCTCAGCAGTGCTTGAGCGCTCACCGATCCTTCCTGGCACTGGGAAATGTCGGTGCGACGACTTCTCTCCTGTATATTCTCGGCCATGTAATCACAAACCGTTAGATGAAGACGCTGAGCGTCAACCCCTCCGGTGCACAGGAAGTGTAGTCAAGTCTGAAGTGATCCCATCCGCCTCAGCCAATCCGACCGGGGCTGCCTGAGGAAGCGCTGGATACACTTCCACCCTTTGCGCCGTGTCATCCGTCTCTCCTCAGCTGCCTCTGAGTCTGATTCATCTATCTCCTCAGGGTCAGTGGGTCGGTATATGGGGAAGGCCGCCAGCAGATCGACAGCAGGATCCGCCACAGGGACGCCTTCGTGAGGAATAGAATCCTCGACGTCCGGGCGACCTTTTTCTCTCGCCCCAGCAGCAATTATGCCTCCACCAGCTTCCAACCGCGTCTCAGAAACAATGCCACTGATGTCCGCCGCCCCCTATTCATCAATTTTCGGGGCCGACTCAGTGAAGAGAGCATGTTACGAACGAGGTGGTATGTCCGCCGCTGGTCCACTCGTGGATGGACCGGGCTCCGCAGCCTTACGTGCCTCCAGTGTTGAGATCACTACGCAAGGCATACGCTGGTCAGACGAGATCTTTTGCCACCAAGCACCAGGAGTGAAGCGTGAGACTTACAGGAATCTAGAGCGTCGGTCCCCAGTGTTTCGGCCTCTGCAGGAGCCGCCATAAGGGGAGACCCCTCCGCGCTTGTTAATTCAATGATGGGTGTCGGATCCCCATCATGTCCCACTGGTTTCTGTCCTCCCTCCTCTGGTGGGGACGCCCGTCCAACACTCAACTGCTCCTGAGTAGGATAGGGAAATGAGTTAGAAGTTGTAAAGGAGAATGGATTAATGAGGGAAATGAATGAAGACAGAGACAAACCTCGAGAATCTCGGTTATGTCGATATCAGAGTCGGGAATCTTGCCGCTCTCTCGAAGACTCCCTTGGTAGGTCGCCCCTTGCGACCCCTCACCTATGGGCTCCTCTTCTTCGTCTTCTCCCTCGCCTTCGTCCTCTCCGGTTTCCTCCTCCCCCTCTGGCTCCTCGTCACTGTCGCCTTCTCCCGGCGACATCGCTTCCGGATCATGATCCTGGCCGAGCATCACTTTCACTAGTAAAGTTGGCTCCGCACGCCGCCCCCGTTGGCGTGCGTATGCATCCATGGCCATCAGATAAGCATGCCGCCGATGGAAGTTTACTCGGTCAGTAATTCGAATGAGCCCGACCTCTGGCAGTTGGATCCCGTTTTGCATTATCTTCTGCCAGATGGCTTCGACGCTCAGCGATTGCCGCAGGGTCATCCAGGCCGACCACAGTGCCGGGAGAATTGCATCTTGGGAAGGTTCAAGAAGATATCTTATCTGCTTCCCAGGAAGTTCTCTGGCCGCCTCATGTGACCCCCCTGTGGGTAACGAGGACGTGGAAGCACCATGTGATGTCCCTGCTGCCGAAGTCCCGGCCTGCGTAGGCCTCGCTGCCTGACGCTCCCTTGGTCCTCCCCTTCCGACAGCACCGTGCCTTCTTTTCCGTCACCTGGTTTCCGTGCGAGTAACCTCGAGTTGCCGAACACGCTTGCGTAATATCCCCTCAGGGTACGCAATGGTCCAGTGTTCAGCGTATTCAGTTTCTAGGCCGGCATCGACCATGGTGGGAGGAAGAGTAACGACATCGCCAGAACCGAAGGTGGTAAACAGCAACCACATCTGGTGCAGGATGCATGGATTCTTCTCCTGCCAGATAGCTGTGAATACCTTCTTCGGCATTCATTGGAGGCACTCAAAATTCCTGTAGAATCAGGATGGCACGTAAGGCTCGCAGATCACCTTCCCGTCGATCCGAGCCAAGAGCACCCCACCCCGATTGCTCTGAAAGTATTCCTGCTGTTCCAGAGAGCCTTGCCCATTGTCCACCAGCTGGCCAACTGGGGTGGGGAATGGGTTGAAGTTGAAGTTGTCATGGTTGCTAATGCGGATCCTCACACCCTCCTCATTGAGCGTCAATGGCGCCACCCCTACGATGTTTAGCAAGGACGGTCGCAGGCCATTGCTCGGAGGACGGACGGCGTTTTGGAAAGTATATCCACCGAGATGAGCCGTCACCCAGCCATGGAAGATCTGGAAGGGACCACATACTCTCCGAGGTGACCCCCCTCGCGAGATGTGCCCCAGGATGGTATACAGCTTGGCCCATATGGGGACGCCCAAGTTGAACCATTTGTTGGCAGCCATGGAGCCCACCATCACCAAAGTTGCTGGACGGACGCCCATCCTCGCGTCCCGCACCGGTAGGAGCCACCCGCTCAGGAAGGCGGAAAGGAACCCGACATACTGGACGTTCGGGTCCCGGGCCTCAATGACGCGGTAGCCCCATGATTGGTATTGCCCCGCCTCCAGGGTCCTCCAGTATGACCCGTCCTTGCTCCTCTGAGCCGCAGTTGGGCACCGTTTTCCCCGTCCCGACATCTTAACGGCCGGATCCTTCTCAAGGAACAGGATGAACCAGCCCTTGTAGGCGATGTCCTACAGGAAGTCCTTGACCCCCAGCCTCTCTTTGGTCAGCTGCAGTAGGTGCCACGTCAGCATAGGCGTCCGTGACCTGTCTCCCCAGGTGTTCTTTGGAGGAACGAACTCGTCTTATTGGTAACCCTCCAGTGGGATACCTCCGATGCAGTGAACGTCCTAGAGACTGATGCCGACTTCCCCATGATGAAGGTGGAACGTGTTGGTGTCAGGAGACCACCGGGTGAATAGCTCTGGTCCAAGTTCAGGCTGGCGGTGGAAGTGGAACTGCGATGTCCATACCGCCTCGAACATGCTGATATACCACAGTTTGTCCCTGAACTGGTCACAGGTATGGCGAACCCAGAATTCCCAGGCCCATTCGCTGGTGAAGTTTCCCCCGGACCGCAGGTCCCAATACTTTAGCCAGCCCTTAGTGTCATCCGTGATGCTCTAACGGAACGTGCTCGCGCAGAGGGCCGGAGAATCCTCTACCACAGGCTCGTCCCCGGTAATGGTCCTAGTCCTCGGGTTCAGGACATATACGTCCATATGTCCAGTTTCCCTGGCAGGATGGCCGCTGTTGGTAATGTTTTAGCGAGGAATTTCGTCCTCCCGAGTCACCCAAGACCGCGGTGTGTCCACTTCGAAGCCCGTCAGGGGAAACTCCTCCAGGATGCCAAAATTCCAGAGCGGGAGGTTGTCCGACAAGGGATATGTCTTCTGAGCCGGAGTCAGCAAATTGAACAAGGTCAGATTGTTGGATACAATCACCTTGGCACCATAAACCTCCTCGTTCGCCGCCATTTCTGTCCTACGGGCAGCGGATTCCCCCTCATCAACTTGGTTTGCAGCCATCTCGAATCTTTCGGGAGTTGGGCGAAATCAGGATGCAATGCGCGGAATCGGAGAGTTCCGCGCGAAATATGAATGAGTTGCGCGAAATCTTGGAGATGAGCGCGCAATCGGCATGCGAAGCGCGAAAAAGACCGAACAGGCGTGAGATCACAGATTTGGGACCCATCGCCCCTTTTTATAGGCGAGGCCAGGGTTTCGCGCCGCGCGGAAAGAGGATTCCGCGCGCGTCCGTAGGTTTTGCATACCCCGTCAGAATTTTGCGCACAACTTGATCAGGGGACTTAGCATTTCGGTGTTTCGGCGTTTCCCTTGGAATCCGATCGTTGTGACCTCTTGCCGATCCAATTACAAGGGGGGGAATTTTTTGACACCAAAAAAAGACCGGAACTCCCGGAGGAAGTTTCGAAATGACGAAGCGAAGTCATATTCGGAATTAGAGGCCCGATCCGCAGGCCCGGGATGTGGTGCGCGAAATAAAGGAGGATCTGCGCGAAAAATTGTTCTGCGCACGTAGAATCACCGGGTTTCACGAAATTGGGCCGATGAGGCGCGCAATCTTTGCGCGCATCGGTTCTGCACAACGAATTTTTGCGCGCCGGCTGCGCTCGGCACGAAGAATTTCCCGCGCCGCCCGGATTCCGCGCCGGAGGTCGCCTATAAATAGAAGGTGACCCCGAATGGTTTGGGGGTTGAGGAATCCGAAGCAACTCTCGTGCGCGCAATTCGGCTCCCCCCATGTGCAAGATGAATTTCAAGTAATCCCTCATTTCACGCAACCTTGCCCCGGAGTTCGCCTTTGCGCATAACTCCACCGGCTTCAGTGAATTTCCCCCCTCCCCAGGGTTCCGGCCTTGCGCGCAATCCGTCTCTCGTGAGCGCAATACCCTACCGTGCACGCAAAACCCTGCGCGTAATTCCCTCTTCGCGTGCAATTCCCTTGCTCCAATTGCGCGTCTTCCCGGTGTTTTGCGCGCAAAACCTTCCCTTTTGCGTGCAAAGCCCAGGACCCCTCACCTTGACGCCCCTTGGCTGCCCCCTGCACCGGCACCTGATGTCTCCCCTGCCGGGCATGCGCGCCATGCGTTGTTTTCCCATACGTCCTTCCAGGCTCGTGCGAAGTAACCTCAAGGTCCCTTGGGCCGTGTTTCCCGTTGCCTTGATTTGCCTTATGCTTCTCCGCATCGGCACGCTAACGGCTATTGATTCTTCGCATAGCCACGCTAACGTGGACCCCCCGGTGGTTTGCCCTGCTTCCCCCCTTCACTATGGCCTTGCCGATGCCTTCCCTCCCACAAGGGGTAGAGGGCGTTGGGCATGTAAGCCCTAGGGGTGTGGAGCAAACCCACCTCGTCCAAGCTGCAGGACGTTAAACTGCTAAGCACCTCGTCCTTAACACAAGACGTTAAACTGTGGTCCGACCCCGTGCTTCGCACGCAGGGTCCCCCCAGCTCGGACATTTTTTATACCCACTCGTCTCCACAGGAATGGACTCTTCCTCACATGGAATGAGATCCTCCTTTTCGGAGCGGCGTTTGTCCGCGGGGGAAGGGCCGCCTCAGAGCGTAAGCCCTTAGCCTTTCTTACGGATGATTTCACCCATGCATCTCCGTACTTCCCCCCTGCCAAGGCTAGTGGAGTCCTTTTCCCTCTGCGCTTTGTCACATCACGGGCCTCCAACCTGGAGTAAGCCCCGACACCAAGGGCCGCTAACCACGCGTAAGCCCCTGTTTCCTCTTTGGGCCGCTTAACGCGTAAGCCCTATTCCGCTTCTCATGGACGCACCCTTCGCGACGTGATCATCTTGTCCCTGCTGCCTCTTGTTTCCCACACCGAGCATGAATCACGTGGGCTTAGAGTACGCATCGACCATGACATCCTCCTATGGGCCACCCCAGAGCGTAAGCCCCATCCCAGCGAACTACGTGGACTTTGATCCGTGCTAACGCACGGTACGTATGAAGCCTCCACGAGGTTCAAGCCCACCACCTGGTCGTCCCGACCTCTCCATGTCAGTTCCCTAACCACCTTGGGCCGCCTCATAGCGTAAGCCCCAAACCCCTCGTCCCGCATGGAATCAAACTGTATCCCATCCCGCATGACGTTAAACTGTATCCCGTACCGCATGACGTTAAATTGTATCCCGTATCTTGGTCCGTCTCAGAACGTAAGCTCCATGTCTCACTCCACCATCCATCCTGTTCCTTACCCAGGCCGCCACATCCCGGTGAGATCATGCCACCCCATCCCACTCCATGACATATGGGAAGCCGCCCACGTGTTGGCCCCAACATCGGTGTTCCCCCCTAGGGGTCCTTCAACCTGATCCGTCTCCGCAAGACGTTAAACTCACGACATACCCCGTGTTAAACATGGGAAGATGAGGAAAACCTCAGATGGTACACATTCCCCGCGTTTGATGTGGGATGCCTCGGGCTTCCGCACCCTCGAGAAGCCCTGTGATGAGGGACCAAAGACAGACATGCTGACGATGCCCCAACGTGACCATTCTCCTCACCGAAGGTTTCTGCCCTGACAAGACCCCTTGGAGTGTCTTGACGGAAGCAGCGTAATTAACTGGCGTCCATATAGATATGGCACCAGGAATGGGCTTCACGAACCCGTCTTAAATCTATGAGGGAGACCCGGACTAGGTGATGAGATCCGAGGAGGAATCCATGGAAGGAAGAACTGACATCCCATCATCCCGGTTTCGATCAAGGAGAAGACGTACCTGAACAAGGAATGGATTCCGCCCACCTTTGGAAAGCGGTAATGCGGGGTAACAAGCAGCACGTCCTCCCCACAGATGGATGCGCATGCCCCGGCGAAAGCATCAGAGCAACATCCACCTTTTTTTTTAAAAAACTCCACCCGAGCAGACGCATCTTTGGTAAAGGTCCTATTAAGCAATTATCAGTGCTGAAGTTCCATCAGTGCCCTAAGATTTAAATTGCATGCACCAGTTCAAGAGATAGAAAAACCCATTGGTTCATTCACTAAACGTACCCGAGCTAAACTCCAGAAATTGATTCCAGGCACACCGGGCCTCAGAATCAGGTGCCTTCAGAAATTACACACACATAAAATATCAAAGAATTTAAGAAAAATTTTTCCTTGAAATTTATTGGTCTTTACATTACTCTAACCTCAGGGATTTATGTCCCCGTAAAGATACATCATAAACTAGGGGAACTAATGAGGGTACTGTGCACGCATCTGAGCCTCCCACTCTCATGTGCTCTCCTCGAGGTTCCCGTGATGCCACTTGATGCACACTAGAATAATCAACCATCCACATAGGACCTGCTCCTATCGATCCTCGATCTCCACCGGGAACTCTGCAAATGTCTCCCCATCATCGATGTCCAGCTCCCCATGGTCGATGATATGCGTCGGGTCGTGAACGTATCTCCTCAGCTGAGATACGTGGAAAACATCGTGCACTCGGTGCAACTGAGGTGGAAGAGCCAGGCGATAAGCCACCTCACCTATCCTACTGAGAACCTGGAATGGTCCGATGAAGCACGGAGATAACTTGTCGCCCTGACCAAATATCTGTAATCCACGTCAAGGTGAGACCCGTAAGAAAACATGGTCTCCATCCTTGAACTCCAGTGGTCTCCGCCTCCTATCATCATAGGACTTCTGTCGGCTTTGAGCAGTCCCCATCCACTCCTGGATGATCTGCACCTTCTCTGTCGTAGCATGGACCATCTCTGGTCCTACAAGTGCTGACTCCCCAGGGTCTATCCAGCACAGAGGTGATCTGCAAGGTTGGCCGTACAATGCCTCGTATGGTGCCATCCCGATAGTGGAGTGGTAACTGTTTTTGTATGAAAACTCCACCAAAGGTAGGTGATCCTCCCAGCTGCGACCAAAGTCGAGGACACATGCACGGAGCATGTCCTCGAGAGTCTGAATATTCCTCTCCGTCTGAACATCCGTCTGAGGATGAAAGGCGGTGCTTAGGCGTAGCTGCATCCCAAACGCCTACTGAAACCCCTTCTAAAGCTAGGAAGTAAAGAGAGCGTCTCGATCAGAGACAATAGACAATGGAACACCATGAATCCGTACGATCTCCTGAACATAGAGGCATCCCAAGCTCTCCACTAAGCCCTGCTCTCTGATAGGTAAGAAGTGGGCCGACATGGTGAGTTGGTCTACGATCACACAGATGGAGTCATGTCCTCTGGAAGTACATGAAAGTCCCATCACAAAATCCATAGATATCCCATCCCACTTCCACTCCAGGACCTCTAAGGGCTGTACCAAGCCTGTTGGTACCTGGTGCTCCAACTTCACCAGCTGGCAGGTGAGACATCGTGAAACGAACTCTGCCACAACCTTCTTCATACTCGGCCACCAGTGCTATCGTCTGAGATCTTGGTACATATTCGTTACTCCTGGATGTACCGCCAATGGGGAAGTGTGAAACTCCCTCAGCACCTCCTCTTGTAATGCAACTGGTACCATGGTACGTCCTTGGAAAATGATGACGTGCTCTCCTCCTATAGAAAATCCATTAGGTGCCTGTCCTGTGGATATCTATGCACGTCACATATCACAGTCAACATCCCCATGTTGTGCCTCTCTGACCCGATGAAGTAGTGGAGGAGTGACTGTGAGTGACTGTAGAAAGGATTCCCCATCTCTATCCATGAAGGATATCTACAATGCAACTAGATGCTTTGTCGCCTCTCCAAGTAGCTGAATGACTGACCTCCTACTGAGAGCATCAGTTACTACGTTACCCTTCCTAGGAGTATAGACTATCTCAAAGTCATAGCCCTGGAGGAACTCAATCCATCGCCGTTGTCTTAGGTTCAGGTCCTTCTGCGAGAAGATGTACATGAGACTTTGGTGGTCAGAGTAGACTGTAAAGCGCTCGCCCATCAGACAGTACTTCCACATCTTCAAGGTGAAGACCACTGCTGCTAACTCCAGGTCATGGGTAGTGTAGTTCTGCTCATGCTGCCTCAACTGTCATTAAACATAAGCAATCACTGCCCGCTCCTGCATCAGGACACACCCGAGTCTGGTCCCTGATGCATCATATTAAACTACATAACCCACGCCCTCCTCCGGTAGCCTCAAGATGGGTGCAATTGCCAATCTCTGCCTCAGCTTCGGGAAGCTCTGCTGATATCCATCTGACTACACAAAGGGTTTCCCCTTATTCTTAAAAGCTAAAAGAGGTGCTTCAACTATGGAGAAGTCTGGCACAAATATCTGATAGTACCCAGCCAGACCTAGGAAACTCCGCACCTCTGTTATGCTCCTAGGTGGCTCCCAAGCTAGTACTGCCTCGATCTTCACAGGATCCACCGTAACTCCCACCTCAGAGATGACATTCCCCAAGAAGTGGACCTCTCGAATCAGAACTGACACTTAGAGAGATTATCATAAATCTGGTGCTCTCGGAGTGTATCCAGTACAACCCACAAGTGGTAGGCATGCTCCTCCTCAGTAGTCGAGTAAATTAGTATGTCGCCGATGAAGACTACGACAAATCGATCGAGGTAAGGCTGGAAGGTCATGTTCATGAGACTCATGAACACTGCTGGAGTGTTGGTTATGCTAAAAGGCATAACCAAGAACTCATAGTGTCCATACCGACACCTGAAGGACGTCTTCTGCACATCCTCATCTCGAACTCTGAGCTGATGATAGCCTGACCTGAGGTCTATCTTCGAGAACCATCGTGCTCCTCTGAGATGATCAAAGAGGTTGTCAATCCTCGGGAGTGGATACTTGTTCTTTACGGTCACCTGATTCAGGAAACGGTAGTCGACACGTAGTCGTAAGCTCCCATCTGCCTTCTTGGAAAATAAAATCGGAGAAGCCCAGGGTAAGACACTGGGTCGGATGAATCCCTTGCCCTGAAAGTCCTCCAGCTGTACCTGTAGCTCTCAAAGCTCAGCGGGAGCCATCCGATATGCTAGAGTAGATATAGGGGCTATCCCAGGATACAGGTCAATTTAGAAGTCTACCTCTCTGCGAGGAGGTAGTCCTGGAACGTTGTCAGGAAAAATGTCCACATACTGACCCACCACAACAGGAAAACTCGGACTCCTCACATCAACTGCTCACAGGATGAGACTAGCCAACTGATGGGTGATCAGCTGTCATCTCCTCTGCGTGAGTCCATCCTGCACTGAAAAGGCTCCCTTCTCGCCAGTGAAGGTGAACCTACTCCCATCGGTGAGGACACATCGCACCTTGCGCCTAATATAGTCGATCTGAGCATGGACCGTAGATAACCAATCCATGCCCAAGATGACGTCGTAAGGCCTTGATGCCACTACAAGAAGATCCCAACCGAATCTCTCACCTCCTAAAGTAAGCTCACACTACCGGCACTAGTGAGTAATCATCGAGTCTGCTCCCGTAGAAGTCTCTAGACGTAAGGATCGACCCAACGACTTCGTCAGAATCTACGAGCTCCAAACAAGGGCAGCGACAATGAAAGAATGACTCACTCCTGTGTCTATAAGAACTATAGCAAGGGGGAGTAGACACAGATAGTACCTCAAATCATCTCAGGTGCGCCATGGTCATTGGCCTCCACTGCCTGAAGCTGAGCCTGCCTCTGTCTGCAAGCTCCCTGTTGTCAGGGTGGACCTCCTGGTGGTGGTGATGGTAGAGCCCCGAAGCGTCATCCACCGCCTGATGCTCGGCCAGCTCCTCTACCTCGTCTGCCTTCTCCCTGCGGACCACCACAGTCAAACCTCTTCCTCTGCCTGGGTGGTCCCTCAACCGTCTGCTGCTCCTCTGCATGTCGGGTTGGGATGTCACGAGCCATGTGGCCCTGCCCACTGCATGCATAGCACTGCCTGCCTATCGTATGACTAGATCTGCTGCGTGTGCCCCGAACCTCCGAACCAGTATCCTGAGGTCACCCACCTGATGGTCTGGTCTGCTTGGACCTCTGCGACATCTGTCTACTACCAGCTGTAGAAGACTCTTCTACGTGTATCCCTATAGTAGGCCTCGCTGCTGGTGTAGGCTCAGCAAGAAAGCTCTCCACAATAAGGGCTCACTCCAGTACTCCTGCCTGCGTCGGAATACTGAGGGAGATCATCGATGCCCTGATATCATGCCTCAGTCCCTACTTGAAGGTCCATGCCCAGAAGAATGGGTCCCGTACCATGTCTGTGGAGTAGCGCGAGAGATCAGTAAATCGCCGAGTACTAGGCTACTGTCATGCTGCCTTGCCACAGCTGTAGTAACTCCTGGATGCGCACCGCATGGAGGGTGGCTGGAACGAACTCCAAGCGGAAGAGAATCTCGAAGTCCGTCCAAAGAAGAGATGCCTCATCATGCACCTGGAGCATCAGGCTCCACCATCTACCTACTACCGCGTGTAAGAGACTCGCCGCACAGATCAACATAAGATCTGCTGGTGTCCCTACCAATCTGAAGACTCGAACAACAGCCTCCATCCAATCCTCGGCTTCCTGAGGGTCCGTCTCTCCACGGAACCTTGGCGGCCTTTGACACTGAAACTCGTGCAGTGCATACAGGCGATGTGCACTCTCTGCTGATGGGGCTGGTGGTATCGGTGGCCCAGCGAGTAGAGGTACCACTGGTGCCTCTGCTATAATGGGTCCCTGCACTGAGGCCTCGTCGTTCGGTGGGCTGCCATCTCGCACAAAGCTCGGAACCCTAGCTGGAAGCCATCATGGGGCCATCCTGAAAAGTAACAAGTGTGCCACGGTTAATACAGTATACCTGGTGAGATGACACAAAGTAATCAAAAAGAAAACTATTGAAACACACATGAAATCAATGTTTTCGTGCACTAAGTCGAAAATCAGAAGTCAGGGTCCTAGTGTATGGATACGTCGGCCACCGCACCAACAATGGACTCCCTGGACTGATAACCACACTCAATACCCTTAACACTATTGATTCACATAGAAGAAATTATCAGAGTCCTGAGTTCTGCGGTAGAACCGAATCCTCTGATACCAATTTGTCACGACCCATCCTCGGGGCCCGTACTGTGACTACCCCAAGCCTGCCTTCCATAGGCCAGGGGCTGGAGACTAGCACCAAAGGCGTAAATCCTGAATAAAATAGTGAAGGCATTGCCTTTATATAAGAAAACAAACACCACAGAGTATGGAAGCTGAAGTAAACACTAAGTAAACTGAGTACAAAAGTAAGTGATGGAAAGTAAATGGGCTAGTATACAAACCCAACTGAAAGTCAAGTACAACTGAGAAAAGAAAGTACAACAACTGAAAAGTAAGCAGCAACCACCAAGTCGTCCTCTGGAATTCCCACCTGAAGGGTGGGTAAAGATAGTCTCTTCGGCTCCTTAGGTCCGGCCATCCGCTCTGAGTACGTCACGCCAAGTGGTCCACCTCCAGGTACCGTCCCATTCCACAAGCTTCAACCACGATCAGTGCTGTCCGTCGTCTGCAACCAACACAACGTAGTGCAGGCATATGCCATGCAGGGGTGAGTATACGATACTCAGTAGGGACCCCGAGACCCTCGAAGGCCTCCCAGAATCCACAAAGGATATACCACAAAGGAAAGATACAAACACAAGTATAAACCAACTATACTTAGGTATATTCCCATACATATACCTAAGTCATCAATTCCAGTTCTGCTCCAACTCACGAGCCCATGTACAACCCAGTCCACACAGGAAAGCATAACCCAATCCACACAGGAAAACACAACCCAATCCACATAGGAAAGCAATACAATCACATCGTAGATAATGATAGTAAGTCAAGACTCAGCTAACACAGGTATACTACTCATGAAGAGAGGTGGAGATGATTAGATGTATCCTCTGAATCATCTCCACTACTGAACCCACGTAGGATCCAAGTACAGAAGTCGTCACTACCAAACCCACGTAGGATCCAAGTACAGTAACCATCACTACTGAACCCACGTAGGATCCAAGTAAAGTCTTCATAGCTGTCGAACCCACAGAGGATCCAAGTACAGTCATCATCACTGCCAAACCCACGTAGGATCCAAGTACAGTCGTCATCGTCGTTGCAGTCGCAACTAGCTCTAGGGTTCCCGCACACATCACACTCAATTCAGGGCAGGTCTGCTCCACGAGCTAAGAGGGTCGATACATCAACTTTCATGATGTCCAGAGTTGATGTATAAAAAAGTTCCATCTCGTCAATAGGAACTCAGCGCGATAGACGACGCATCAATCGGACGCCCGGTCTGAGAGATATTGGTTTTTCCATTCAAGGGGCCCGGTTGGTTTTTAAGCTAAAACAAACCTGACCATACTCCAGCTGCATCCAAACCTCAAGTGGAGTAATCCAAAAGTACCATCTCACTAAGAGGAAAACAACGTGATTGATGACACATCATTCGGATGTCCGTTCGTTGATTTATAAGCGTTTCCGCTCCAAGGTCGCGGTTGGTTTCGGGTTCGAACCAACCCGACTGTACCCAGAATTCACCAAAACCTCGACTTTAATATACCTAAAAGCCCGTCTCGATCCAAGGATCCCAACGCAATTGGCGATGAATCGATCAGAGGTCTGTAGCCCAATATATGATCATTTGAACGAACCTGACCGAAAATAGGGGGTTTGGGCCCGGTCCGACCCGACCCAATACCCCCTGGGTCGACCCAACCCGGGTCCAGGTCCAACCCGGATGGCGCGTCCCGACCCGACTGGCACGGCCTTTCCCATCAGGGTGCGGCCCGGCTCGGAAGCCGGCCGTGGCTCGGCTCGCAGCCGAGCGGGGTGCAAAGGGAGCGTGGCCCCCTTTGTTTCAGAAATGGAGCCCCCCCTGGTGGGGTCCGCCCTATGTAGGTCCATGGGTTACACCCTCTGGTTTCTTCAAAAACGGCTGGCCATAATGGCGGGCCGGTTGAGCCGCCGTGGGACCCAAGGGGGTCCCGCATCCTGGAACGCCGGCGGCCGGCCGAGCCCGGCCGCCCCTGTTGAAGACCGCCGCAGCCTTAGGCCGCGACTCCTGTCCGACCGATGCAGCGCGACGACACCGCGCCCCTCTGCCGGGGCCCGCCCCGACCGCGTCCCCCTTGAAGTTCCGGCATGGCGCGACGACGCCGCGCCCCTCCGCCGCGCCCCGCTCCTGGTCGCGGCCTCCTTTGGCCTCACCGACACGGTGTGACGGCGCCACGCACCACCGCCGCGGCCCGCTCCGGCCGTGGTTCTCTTCGTTCCCGTGCGGTGCAACGGAACCACACCGCCTTCACCACAAAGATCAACGAGGATCAACAAGAAAAGGGGAGTAGGATCGGCCATGTTTGTGCAGTCCGATCTCCTCCCATTATGACGATAACAAGTGGCCAAATTAATCAACAAATAACGTTAAATTAAACTTGAACGAAGATAAACCCTTCCTTGATAAACGATGTCGTTTGCCGATGACGCTGAAGATGGTGTCGTAGGGTAAGGTTTCGAGGACGTCGTTGGCGTGCATCCAAGGAGGGGATGACGACTCACACTAGCTGTGGAGGGAAAAAGGAATGGCACGTCGTCTCTCCTTGTGGTGATGGCGTTCTTCGTCGAAGGGTGTCTTTCTTCGCGGAAGGATAAAGTTCTTCCAACAAATCTAAAGCTCTCTCCCCAATTCCCAACACAACAATCTGACCCCAAAATAAAATAAGCTTTCCCTTATTTTATTTTACCTTTTCATGCATTTCAAAAACTCAAAATTCAAAACTTAATCCAATTAATTGAAGAGGTTCAATTAATTAAATTAATGTGAGCTGGCATTAATAAAGAGGGAGAGAGGGGAGTTACTCAAAATAAAGGGGGGAGTTAGGGAGTTAAGGAATGTGAAGAGTTGGGGATCTTGTGGGCCCCAACACACTTTTATCCTCTCAAGGGTAGTTAGTAACTAGTGGGTCCCACCCCAACTCCCACACCTAGGATATAACCACTTAGAAAAAGAAATAAAATTGTAACACAATTTTATTTTACTTTTCATTTAATCCACCTTTTTTAAACAACTCCACCCGAGAAGACACATCTTTGGTAAAGGTCATCTTAAGCAATTACTGGTTCTACGGTTCCATCAGTGCCCTCAGATTTTAATTCCGAACACCGGTTTAAGAGATAGAAAAACCCACTCGTTCGATCACTGAACGTACCCGAGCTAAACTTTGGAAATTGATTCCGGGCACACCGGGCCTCGGAATCAGGTTCTGTCAGAAACTGCGCACTCGTAAAATCCTAAATAATTTAAGAAAAATTTTTCCTTGAAATTTAAGAATCTTTACACACCAGGCCTTTAGGACATGTAATCTATGGGCATTTGGGTCATCTAAGGGTTCCCTCTCAACCTAGATAAAAGGGGGGTTGTCAAAAAATTAAAATATTGAATCATCAGTCTGCGTGGGTTGAAACATCTAATGGACCATAATGAATCATCAAAAGGATCAATCAAAAAATAATAAAAATAAAACCCCAAATAGAAAACATATAAAAAAATGTTCCTTTAATATCCTTAATTCATATCCATGGCCCAAATTGGTTCTTTTAGCACCCAAAATGTTTGGGATGCATTTTCACAGTAGTGGGGATATAAATTAAACTTGATAGAGAAACTGACTATACATAATTTGGGAATTTGTTTCATGTCCTTATGGAGGTTTATAATTTCCCCCAATTTTTGAAACTTTTATCTTGGTCATGAATGAGTGTAGGCTTGAACTTGTAGTGGAACCTAATAACATCCCTTATTACTATGATAATTGAAACATGGTTGGTCACTCAATAAATATTATTCATAAAAAGATAATATATGAAAATTATAAAAAATACAATAAATTTTGTTACTCAATGAATGATTAATGTCCTAGTTAATGTATACAAGAAGAGAAGTGTTAAAACCTCTCTACATGATTTTTTTGTACCTTGAAAATGATGTGATAATTATGCTACATTAAAATAAGTACAATAACCAATCCTCTCCTTCCCTGCTTTGGTATCTAGATCTATTCAAAATCCACCTTCGGCTATAGTGGTGAATTCTATGCAAGCTGGTCATTCCTCCATGGGAGGTTTTTTTTACCCTTCATTTGGGGATAAAACTTGGAATTAGGACACTTCTTCCCAAGGAAGTGAGATTGAGAAGGAAAATTCATAATTTTATGAAGATATTATCTTTAACTCTATTGGAAATAAAGAAAATATTCCTAATACCTTAGGCCAATCATTTTGAAAACCCAAATGATAATAATCCTGGTTAAATGGGAATTATTTCACCCAATAATATAAAGTTGGATGATGAAATTCATGTGGAAAATTATTCCTTTACCTATACTACTATGATGGATCATAAATTTCATCCTCTAGTAGTGGTTTCAAAATCCCCTACATTAAAAGGTATTAGCTGAAGGGTACCAACCAAGAAGGAAGGTATTGTTAGTAGGGTTACAACACTAACTCTAGTGAGTAAAATACTCATATTGGACTCTATCACACCATCACACCATGAAGATATCTATTTAGAAACTATTATTAACACAATCTATCCATGTTTTAATTTCTCATATCTGGATTGAAATACCTTAGAGAGGGAGATCATAGATCATTGTTAGCATCTGGTTGATGCTGATGGATATAATGAAAATTCATATCCAATTGATATGTAATAAGTGAAAGAAAATTTTAGTAATAAAGGGAATAATAATTCCATATTAAGGAAGTGTTAAAGTACCTCTTCAGTCATAGTGAAGCGGCGGGCTGAAGGTTTATCCCATACATCCAGTCAGGTAGCTAGCAATGTATAGTCTGGGAAGGAGGATCCTAAGAAAATTACTATTCAGACTGAGAAGACCATGATTATATATGATGTGTTAAGTGATTCCACAATGATAATGGGAATTATTTAGGATTAAATAGTGGTTATTAATCTCCCACATTATATGGGATTGAATTAAAAGACTCTAAGAAACATAGATTCTATGTTGTAGCTATAATTGAGAAAGTCGGTTCACATATAGATGCAACTAGGAATGCATTGAATCAGGAACACATTTTGTCACTTGGTAACATTAAGTCTAGTTTTAATAAACCTCTATGCAAGGGTACTATGGAAGGATAAATATCCCTAGTGAAAGGGTATACTGAGGTGAAATACTAAGCTACTCAAGAATAGACTGCACTCTTAGTGGGTAATGATGATAAAAAATATACTGATAATTATTCAATAAGTTTAGAGGTTTAGGGGAATATGAAATCATATTTACACACTATTGAGTAGGATTTTAAATCTATTATTGAGGGAAACGAAAAGGGGAAGGTTCATGTCGATCATAAACTTCACCATACTAAGGAATCTGGAATAGTTCCATGTGATATGGAAGAGTCATCAAACATGAATAATCAAACCATTATTTCATCCCATTTGTGGGATAGTTCAAAACCCATAAAATCAAGGTGTTCCTTGGAGTATAGTAAGTATACAAAAAATGTGGTATTTTTTATATTTATTTGTACTTCCTTAGAGTTTATGTGCCGCATGTTTTGATCTTTCAACTCTATGTACTCTTGTGTGTGTTAGTTTTTTTATTTTTTAATAAATTTTATGGGGCTATGGGGTTGGAATACCAAACCCATGGTTCAAACAATTTTGAATTATTATTATTATTATTTTATTTCAATAAAGGAACTATGAGTTTGGATGTCCAAACTAATTATTCATGATTATTTTTATTAGTATTATTATTATTAATATTATTAACATGGTTGTTATTTTTAAACCTTATGATGAGATTAACTTATGTGTTTTCTTTTAAAAGATTCTAAATTTATATATGGAGTGAAATTAGTTTTGGAATCTAAAATATAATTTTCATAGGTTTATTTTTTTGAGATATGTAGCTCATAGGGGAATTTAAAAGATTCATTCAAGAAGTCAAATTATGATAAAGGAAAATCATATATTCACATAAATATTACTCTTGTTATAAAATAAATATGTGATCATATTGGTTCATAAGCTGATCAGTCAAAAGAATATACTATTTTAGGTCTATAATAGTTTAGGAAAGTCTCCATGGGCTCTCAAATATGGGAAATCATGCTTCTTAGATATCATACTCATGATTCCATAGGTAAGAAGTTTATTTCATATAATAATATTTATCTTTTTAGGTATAATTCCTTCTCTGATGATCCTAGATCATTAAAATTTTATCATAGAGATTTTTGGGGTACTAATATTATACCCCATATTCATCCATGGTAGGATTATCATGGGATGTATTTTTTTGATGATAAATAGGTTGGGGATAAAAATATCCTTTAGGAATAATATCTTTATTAAATTAATAGCTAAGATGGAAGTTATAGAATCATTCAATGAACGATTAGAAAATGAGCCTATTGGAAAAGTGATAGTGGACATGGAATTATGAAAGGAGAATAGTTATTGACCAATAATAAATATAAAAGGTAAAACTAAAATGGTGGCTGCATATTCAAGGAAACCCAAGAACTTATATACCACTCTTTGTATCCATAGAGGACATTCTATAATTACCCTCAATAGGGAACAACCTCTCTACAGGGTGCAGTAAAGAGTTATGTAGTTTTTGGGACTATTGTTCCTTGGACCTTAGGAAATAAGCACATTAGA
This sequence comes from Viscum album, assembly GCA_963277665.1. NCBI lineage: Eukaryota > Viridiplantae > Streptophyta > Magnoliopsida > Santalales > Viscaceae > Viscum > Viscum album. Next base: position 598,029,923 of record OY728125.1, on the reverse strand, counting down.
GCCAATAATGTAGGTGTTATTGATGATTTCCTATAATAACAAAATAATATTGTTTATATATCATATTTATTTATTATAATGGTGCATTATACTATGGATGTTATTGAAATGATGATGATGGTGGATATGGATAGTTTTAATTTTATAGTGGAGGGTTCAACAGAGTCCCCTCAAACCACACAATAGTGGAATATAGGGGTAGTGCAGTCAACCAAAAAGGGTATCCTCCCTACTAGAGACATATACTTCTATGGAAAGGAAATACCAAGACTCTCTTCTAGGTAACAAAAACTGAAATTTATTACTAACATGTGTATATTATAAAGAAAGTACTCATCCTCATAGGGGAAAAGGTGGGTGCACTTGAATAACCCCTTTGAGTTTTTGGAGATGGTTCCCAAGAACTAACTACCTTTTACCTTATATTAATTATATATTCATGGATTATAATATCCATAATTTATTAAATTTTTATTTTTCTTCTGTAAAACATTAATTATAAATTGTCCTAGAATATATATCATATTTAAAAGGTCATAGCAGTTACCCACTATGATGAGAAATTTCAAGTGCCATGATGATATTATTAAATATTGTTATAGGTTCAGATAACATTATATTATGGACACATAATATTTAGACTTTCATGTGTGATTACTCATAAGTATATCATGTTTTATCTAATAATGTTTTCACTTGGTAATCTTTAATATGGGAGATTATGAGAATAGGCCCACCTTTAATAATTTTTTATATTTATGTGTTATCAAATATTCTTATACGAGAGTATGTGTAATGGTCCTTAGACTTAATTCATGTCATGACTCATGTACTTTGATGTATTTCTATAAACCATGATGATACAGTTCATGAAGAATTTTGGTAATATGGGTGTGTCAATAATGATGTGATATTAATGAATTATTCAATAAAGGATTTGTACCTTCCATATTTATTGAAGCTGATATCTTTTCACTTTAATTGAAATGGAATCGTCACATTAAATTCAATGTCTATGGTTTAGTGATGAGTTTATTTTAGATTGTTAATGAAATAATTATCAAATATATAGGTTGATGAAACGAGTGTGTAACCTAATTGATGTGATATCATGATAAAGACATTATCTTACATAGTGAGCATTTTTGCATGTGTTTTTGTCATTGAATAATATTATCTTCTTCTATGGGTTATTTAACCCAATACTACACATTGATCTTATACTTCAAGCATTATATCCTAATTCTAAATAGGGAAATTCATAGAGTATCACAAACAATGTTTTTCCTTTGATCTCAGTAAAATATTATTTATATTTAAAAATTGGAATGAATATAATTCCCTAGACTAAGCAGTAATATTTATTCAATATTTATTAAATGATTTTAAATAATAAATAAATATTTAATCATAGGGTAATTGTTTAATTACATGAATATATAATATCAATTTACCTCTTGTTATTTTAAATATAATAGTTAATTATTTATTAACTGATTAATAAATTATTTCATTTATATCAAAATAAATATTTTATTCACTAGATTGTGAATATAATATTTATTTATTTATGGAATTTATAATATTTATCTATTTTTATTCAAAAGGTAATAATTAATTAATTAATTAATTGTTTATATACAAGAATATTAAAATTATATTTTATTTTTCAGACTGTGTACATAATAATATTTTTTACTATATTTATTCAGAAAATAAATAAATTTAAATTAGGATGAGAAGGACCAATAATTTGTAACACTATGTGGTCTTAGAATGTATATATTTTTTAAGAATTAATTGTAAGTGTTTGATAACTTTCTTGACATGCAACACTGAGATTAGAATGTACTGTGATATATTATAACCTAGCTTTTAAATTGACTATATGAATAGGAATAACCAAATTATAAAAATACATGTATAAAGGTTTTACATAATTTAAATTTATTGATTAATATATAATAAATAAGTACTCAATTTTCAATTAAGTAGTTTTACGCTTAAAAAAATGTTTTCATCAAAAAAGTGTTGTATTGTATTTTTTTCCTGGAAATTTTAATTAATTTCAAATTTTTTATAATTTTTATTTTATGAAATTAATTTCATTTTTGAAACCACAATTTCAATATTTTATTACGGTGAATTTTTTGGATTTTTTATAAATTTTTTAGTTTTAAGTGAATAATGAATAATACTATTTTTTATAAAAATTTCATTTATTTTCATTAAATCAATTAATTTGAAAAAACAATTATTATTTCAAATTGACATTAAATAAAAATAATTATTCATTAATTATAATTAATTTAATTTATTACATGAGAATCATAATTATAATTTATTTTTGTATAAGTTCATTTTTGCCTTTAAAACACATTTTTCTAAAAACTATTTTTATGTGAACAATGTGTTTTTGTTCTAATAAATTAAATTAATTAAATTTTATTAATAATGATAATTAAATTTATAGATTATAGATTTTATATAATATTTTTACAATCATATAATAGTAATTTCTAGGCATGGAGTGAGAGTAAACTCAGTTTTATGCTTAAAATGCATTTTTTCTAAAAGCGGTTTTTCATTTCGATTTTCATGACTATTTTAAAATTTATTTTGTCCAATTAAAAAAATTGAAAATGATAAAATAATTTACATATTTTAAATCATTATGAATAATTTTTTAATGGTACTAATTTCATTTTTGGTCATAATTAATAGTAAAAATAATAAAATTTTGTTACAATGGTTAAAGTTAAAACCGGTTTATTGAGGTGTCAAACTAAAAGATAAGGGTAATATTTCCACCTAAAATGGAATAATTATTATTTATTGAATATATTTAGAACAATTATATCTTATATTATAATTTTTATCTGTTTTGATCCACTTTTATAAGAAAATGAGATTATATTATTTAACACTTTTGAGTACTTCCTTGTTTGTCCCTCCGCTCACTAACAAAAGGGCACATTTTCTAATCCATTATTGAAGAATTTTTAGAATTATATAATTTATAATACATAATAAAAAAAACTTCATAGATTAATTAACATCATTCTATGTATTATGGACTTCTTCTAATACCAATATTTCAGGGATTTTAGGAGTAAACCAAAGGAGGACTCTTAAAAAGAATAGGTATAAATCTTAACCGATGTCTTTCAATTTTATCTCTTATCCAACCTTATCTAAACCTATTGTTCCCATAATAACATGATCAATTCAGTATAATCATACATTGATATGTTATAATGATAATGTAACAACCTTTTTCCACTTTTTTCCACCACATGGGAAATGAAAGTATCACTCGTGTGTATGTGTGGACTACCACCTCTATGTAGAGATATTATTCATTTTTCATCAATATCATTTATGGTCAGTTGTTATTATAGATTTATTTTTTATATATGATATTTATAACATAATTATACTTATTTAATCATAACATCTTATCTACCTTCTTATATTCTCATTCGTTGGGAAAAGATAATATCATTCATGCATACGTGTGGACTACCACCTCCAGGAAGTGATGTGATTTGTTTTTTTGGTTCCAGTTTAAATAGATGGTAATAAAAATATATTTAATGAAAATATATTATATATATAATTTAATAATTTTTATGTAAAGGTGAATTATTATTTACTTTTCTTTCATTCCATCCTTCGAAAAGTGGAAACATCACTCGTGTGTACGTACGGACCACTGTCTCCATGAAGGAATGTAATTAATTTTCCATAACCTATTTAAATAAAAAGTTTTAAAATTATACATAATGATTACATGTGATACTTATGACATGATTAGTATTTTTTATATTATGCAACCATGATCAAATTTCAAGTATGATTACTTCCAAATTAGAACATAAATGAAAAAACAAAATAGTTAACACTCAGAAATAATGATTTTAATAAAGAATTATTAATAAATGGGTGCTGAAATGTTATAAATGGATCATATATAATATTATAATTATGTAAATGGTTTTGGTATAAAATTATAATTAATTTAAATTTATTATAAATTGGGTTAGAGAACTTACAAATCAAGTTGAATATAAGGTACACGTATTTCATGTCAATATTATTTCATTGATACAAGTTTGAAATTATGCATCTATTTCTGTATATGAGGTTTATATAATACAAATATAAAATTTTATATTATTTATCATTATTAACTATTTTTATTTTATGTTATAATTTAAATTATTTCAACCAATTGTATTTGATTCTGAAGATACCAATGTGGTAAGGGTTTACCGTATCGAATTGTCATATTTGAGACATATGTTGTCTTATAAACCAATTTTATTTGATTTTAATTTAATTAAACTTTGATAAATTTATCATTAATATTATTATGTTCATGTTATTTAACGTGTCATTTGAATTTATTTCTTTCATGGGACAGATAATTTAATAGTTACCAAAGAATAAAAGATTTTTTATTATAATCTCATTTTTACCAGGATTGTTTATGCCTAATTATTTTATGATGAAGTTATATGAATTTTCTATAGAAATATTTTCCTCCTATCTTAATTTTTTGAAATAAAAATTTTCCCTTCCATTCTCCTCTATCTATGTACACAAAATCCCAAAAGAATTTTTTTTGAGGAAAATAGACTCTATTATTATATTCAATTAGGAATATTTTATTTCATGTCCATATTTTAATTAAAATATTTTCAAGAATGTTTTTACTATTGTCAAATTATTTATTCAATTCATTTTTTATAATTTGTTTTGTTTCTATAAAATTTTATAAAATGATACATCTTATCATTTTCCAAATGAGGTACTTTTTACCAAATGTGTGAATGAAATCATTATTTTAACATACACAACACGAATGGATTTTCTCAAATTCATGAATACTCTTTTGTTTAATGATTCATGTACACATTTCCCTAATTATTTTCAATGATTTTTTCTTAATAGTTATGAATTTTTTGGATTTTAAATAAGTGATTTCAAATTCATGAGGATATTTCCCTCAATAAATATTCCAATGATATTTTAAAGACAATTTTCATCTATGGTAATATACTTTGATGTTAATTTTTATTCACTGATGACATGACTATATGATATAATTATTATTCTTTCTATGGATTATTATTCAATATTATGAGGAAATATTAATAAAACCTATTTTATTTACCATAGAATATGATCTAATGAAATGATAATTTTTTATGATATTATGGAATATATATGAATTTATTATGATTATATGATGGGTGGGTCTATTATATTACTCTATTGAATTGGGTAATGATTAATGTTTTATGATATTAAAGGGTGAATATGAGGTTATCCCAAGTCTAACATGGGTATACATGAAGTCATCCCAAGACCAATGAAAGTAAATAGGTGGTTAACCCAAGCCTAACATATAATTAATGTCTTGGGGGTAAAATTGGAATAAGATTTATATATTTATAATTATAAAACACTTCATAACACTATTTTATAACATGATATTATTAAAATAATTTTCTCTCATGACTCATGGTATTTGATTCCTTTATGATTATCTTTGTGTCATGAGTCGGGATTATGAACTATGAATTTTTTGGTGTGATTTTCAAATGTTAATCTCTTGTTATAATACACTTATGCCCATGTTATCCTTAAAATGAACATTTATTGATATCACTCATGTTTATACTTACTGGGAATCTAAAATCACCCATTATTATGTTTCCTTTTCTCTATTTTATGAAGAATGGTTTTATGTACAATATGTTTAAGAAGGGTAATAGTTGTGAGTAGCATAGTGGGAGATTATTTGTATGTTTTATGTACCCATGTTTCATGTATAAAATTCTACAAAGACACTAAATCTTTATAGTTATGGGTAGTATCATAATGATATATAATTAATATTCATTTAAAAATATGTTACATTTGTTATGTAAAATTTGGGTCACCTAAGTTCGTATTAGTGAAAGGTCTTGTTATTTTTGGAAACTATGATAAGTAAACTTTAGTTAGAACCCTAGGATATGAATATGTATAAGATAACATCCTAATTTATAGTAAAAAAATAAGTGTTGTTTTCCTATCAAATACATACCTTTTTGGATACTAGGAAGTGGATGCAGCTATAACATAGATTCACATAGAGGTAATAACTCTAAAAGCGGTGGATTGGGTATTAATTTGCTAATCACCAATTCATGATGAGTAGAACAAAGATTGAAAACCTATATAGACACTCTTAAGGAATATTATTAGGTTAATTCATATTTTATTTTTGAACTATTGTGAAGGATTTGAATAGATAATGAACATAGATGACCTACGATAAACCTAAGGTTTCATAGATTGAAAATAAGGTGTTTGGATTTAGATATCCTATGAATGTTATTTCATGATTATATGATTACTCATTATGATTATTATTTCATAGAATATGCTTCTTTATTTATGTTAATTAATGGAACCTAAAGGAATCATGTTAATACTAAATGTGATGGACAATGCAATGATCGTCCCCATGAGGAACAAAATGTATTTGACAATGGAATGTCAAGTATTGGGATTATTACTACCCATATATCATGATATATAATTAACAACCTAAACATAGGTGAGTTCTTGAATGAACTAAATAAGATAAAAATGGAGTGTTGTGAAGATGATAGAGGAAAGAAGATTAAGCTTTCTACATGATGAGAATGTGGGAAGAAGAAACCAAGGAAATTACTCAAGGTAATAAGAATATGTTTTATGTGTGGAAAAGAAGGGATTAAAGCAACTAATTTCTGAGGAATAATAAAGTGTTAAATGGGTAAAAATAGAAAACATTCTAAAGTACTACTTATAGATTAATGTAATGTGTGTGGTGAACTTAGGAATTATTCGAGTCAATTATTTAATGCAAGGGATAACATATAGACCAAGGAAGGGTATATGGTAAGTCAATTATTAAAGAGAAATGATTGAATTGTTTATGTATTGGGATTAGAGAACTAAGTTATATAAGTTTTTATATCAATGATATTCTAGTTATAAGAATCATGAAAAATCTAAGGATTGTAAATTTTTATTTTTTCTTCAAGGATTTGAAAGAATATGTTGAATGGTACTAATAAACTAGAAAAGTTATTTAGTGGTAATGTGATATTTTTTTAAATCACGTGATTGAGGGATAAATAACCCATAATATGTTATTAATGTTGAGATAATAATTTTTAGTTTTGATAAAGATATGATTGATATTGATAAATTAAACTAGATAGTATTAGTGACCTTGAAATTAATTAGTTTTTTGATGATAAAGTGATTTATGTTATGTATGATGAATTTTATTCCATTTTTATATTTTTGGAATATATTTTCTATCCTTTTATCTTATTTGAGGACTAAAAATATATTTAAATTTTATAAGTATATATGTTTTCATTGAGGTTTAATGGTGATTCTGGTTATTATCATGTTTTAAGTGAATATATTATCAAAGTATTCATGTGTATGGAAAGTAAAATTATAAGATACATTATGTTATTTGTGGATAAAAGTTAAATTGATTTTGAAACCTTTTTGGTATAGATTTTATTAAGTTTTTGGATATGAATACTGGTTAAACATGTTGTGTTGAGTTTTGGAATTTAGCAATTTGTGGAATGGATTAAGTAAATATTTTGGTATTATTGTTGAAATATTTGAGATAATTATTTCAAATGATATATTATTCATAATAATTATATTATAATCTATTAAATATTTTTGGTATTTATAACTAAATAGAGATAGTAATAATATCTTGTCATCCTTTTGTATATATTATGATCTATGAATTGATGTTTTTTTCACACCTCATTGATCTATGTTTTTTTGGTAATTAACTTTCTCATGGCTATGTTATATATAAATATATATTAATCTATAGAAATTATATTTCTCATACATGTCTATATTTTAACTTCCCACTAATTTTATACTTATATGGGAACCTAATTATGTGTTATTTCAAGTATCCTTTATGTTTCATACACCCCTTTTCCAAGGATGTTTTATTAACCATTTTTTCTGATGTGGGTTTTAATTTTTTTTAAATATTGAAACTTTTATTACTGTGGTAAAAATTATGAGGACAAAATTTATTTAGGGGGGGGGGGATGTTACACCCTATAAGTTTAGAATATATATATTTTTTTAAATAAATTGCAAGTGTTCGATATCTTTCTTAAAACGCAACACCGATATTAAAATGAAGAGTGATATATTATTACCTAGGCATTAAATTAACTGTATGCAAATAAATATCCTTGTTATGAAAAATAATATCTATAATGGTTTTACATAACTAAATTTTTTTTAATTCATAATAAATATGTACTTAATTTTTAGTAACGTCATTTTATTCTTTAAAAAAAAATTTTCATTAAAAATGTATTTATTGTAATTTATGCATGAATATTATAATAATATTTTACATTTTTTTTGAAATTTTAATTCAGTAAATGAATATAAATTTTTAAATTGTAAAGTAAGTATTATAATAGGTTGAATTTTGGGATTTTTCGGAAAATATTTAATTTTATGTGAATAGTGAATAATATCGTTTTTGTAAAAAAGTCATTTAATTTCATTAAATAAAGTAATTTAAAAGTACCGATATGTTTCTGTTATAATTTTAAATTAAAATAATTACACTTATATTATAAATATTAAAATTAATTAGATGGGAATCATCATTGTACTTGATTTTGGTATAAGTTCAATTTTGTGCCTAAAAACACATTTATCTAAAAACCATTCTTATGTGTGCAATGTTTTTTATGATAATAAATTGAATTAATCACAATTAGTTAATATTTATAATTAAATTTATTGATTATATATTCTCTCAAATATTTTTTCATTAATAAAATATTAATTTCTAGGCAATGAGTGAGAGTAAACCCAATTTTATGCTTAAAATGCATTTTTCTAAAAATGGGATTTCAATGAATTTTACATGATAATATTAATAGTAAAATTTTCTAGTTATAAAAACAGAATTTGGTAAAATGAATTCCAAATTTGGAATGAGAATGTTTAAATTTTTTAATGATGTCACTTTCATTTTTATCATAATAAATAGTAAAAACAGTAAAAAAAACTTAAAATAATTAAGGTTAGAATGAGTTAACTTGGGGTTAAACTAAGATATAAGGGTAATATTTACACATAAACATGTTTAATTATTATTTTTGAATATATTTACACCTTATATTTTCAAAAATTCTAATTTTTTTCACATTTTTATCCACATTCACAAGAAAATGACCTTATATTATTTAAATCTTTTCAATAATTCCATGTGTGACCCTCCCCACACTTATAAAAGGGAAAATACTCTCCTCAATTATTCAATAATTTTTAAGCTTCTATATTATTTAATACCTACCCTAAAACATTACTAGATTTCTTTTGTTCATCTTATGTCACATGGTATTTTTTTAATACCAATCTTTTATGGTTTAAGGTGTATGCCAATGAAGGTTTCTTAAATAAGAGATATAATTCATAACCAAGATCATTCAATTTTTTTCATCCTCATTCTCTAAAACTATTGTAATCATAATAACATGATGTATATGGTATAATAAATATAATTTTATTTTATTTTGATGACTGAACAGCCACTTTCTACCTCTTTTCCATAAAATGGAAAATGAAAGTATCACTTGTGCATATATGTGGACTTTCGCCTCCACATATTAATATTATTCATTTTTCATCACCAAATATCATGTTTTTTTATTAAGATGGATTTAATATTTATATATTATATTAATGAAATAATTGTGATTCTATAATTGTAATATCTTATCAACCTTCTTACCTTCCCATCTGTTGGGAAATGATAACGGTGTTCACGTGTACGTATGGACTACCACCTCCACGAGGTGATGTGATTCATTTTTCATTACTGATTTATATGGATAGTAATAAGGATATATTTAATTAATATATATTATATTTATGATATAATAATTATTTTTTAATGGTTATTTATTATTTACCTTTCCTTTGTTTCATCCATCAAAAAGTGGAAACATTACTCATGTGTATATACGGACTACCGTCTCCAAGAAGTGATGTAATTCATTTTTATTAAATTATTTATATGAATGGTTATAAAAGTATATATAATGATTAAATAAGAAAATTATTACACGATTATAATATGTAGATGATGGAACCATGATGAAAGTACAAGAACCATAGTTTCCAAACTGAAAAATAAATGAAAAAATGATGTAATTAACACTTGTAAACAATGATTTTAAGAAATAATTATTAATAAATGGGTGTTAAAATGGTTTAGAATAAAATTATAATAAATGTAAATTTATTATACAGGAGGATATAGTGCTTATGAATCAATTCATACATAAGGTAAGGGTTCTTCATCTCAATATTATTTCATTGAGACATATTTGATATTAGGGGACTATTTATGTTTATGAGGTGTATATAATTCCCATTTTAAATATTCTATCATGTATCATTATTAATTAATGGTATTAAAACTTTATATTCAAATTATTTCATCCCAGTATATTTGATTTGAATGTAACCAAATTGGTAAGGGTTTACCATCTCAATATTTCTTCTTTGGGAAACTAGTTATGTTATACACATATATTATATTATATGCTGTATCTACTAACCCTTTGATGTTTTGTATCACGAATATCATTATATTAATGGTATTTAATGTTTCAGTTGAACCTATTTCATTCATAGGAATCAAGACTCAAAAGTTACCAAAGCATTATGAGTTTTATATTACAATCTCATTTTCACCATTATTATTTATGATTAAATCACTGATGATATTGATGTTATATAATATATCTCTCATAACTATTATTCATTATCTTAACCTATTGTTGTTTTGGAAATAATATTTTTTCCTTTAATTTTCATCTCTCCATGTACTCAAAAGACGAATAAAAATATTATTAAGGAATGTTGACATTGTTTTTCTATTCGCCTAGGATTATTTTAATTCATGTCCATATTTTTCCATAAAATCATTTCAAATATGTTTTTAAAATTATCAAATGATTTATTAAATTTATTTATACCCATGTTTTAATTTATATAAAAAAATTTGAAATGAAATTTTTTATTTTTTGCAAACGATATACTTTTTTCCAAAGGTTTGAACAAAATCATTTTTAACGTACACCATATGAAAAATTTCCCCACATCATTAATATTCTGAGATTTTAATATTAATTTATATGTTTCCTTGATTATTTTCAAATAAAATTTATTCCTTAATATTTTGGAAATTTTTATATTTGAAATAAGTTATTTCAAAATGAATAGGGTATTTTCATAAAATGTATCCAATAATATTTTAATGTAACTTTTCATCCATGATAACATCATTATATGTTACTTATGATTCACTAGAGATATTATTATAATATTACACACTTATTATTTCATTTTATGGTTATAGATTATGATGATAAAATGTTGATGAAACATATTATCGTTTCCATGGGTTAATCTATGGTGAAATGATAAAACAATTATGATCAAGTGGAATATATATGAATGGATTATGATAATGTGGTAGGTGGGTATGTTATATACATCCAATTAATTTGGTAAATATTAATCTTTTATGAGATCAAAGGGTAGATGAATTTTATCCAAATCCCAATAAGGTTAAATGGGAGGTTATCCCAATCCCAAAACATGCACATGGGTGGTTAGCCCAAGCCTAACATGTTATTAATGTCTTAGTGGGTAGAATTCACAAAATATTTATATAATTATGATTATGCCACACTTTATGCATAACTTTCATGAAATGATATTATTCCAATATTATGAACTCATGGATCATGTTATTTGATTCCTTTATGATTCTTGTCTTATTAACAACCAAGAATTTTTGCTTGAATCATGATTATAATCTATGATTTTTAGTATGATTTTAAAATGTTAAGATCATGTTCGCTTTCCCTTATGCTCATGTTATGATTAAAGATTATCATTTATTGATGTGTCCCTTGTTTACCCTTTTTATGAATCTAAGACCAACATTTATTATTCTTACTTTTCCCCAGGTTATAGAGAAAGATTTAAATTATGATATGTCAAAGTAGGGTTCTAGTTGTGAGGAACTTAGTGGGATATGACATATATCTTTTATGTACAAGTTCCTTATGTATCCATGTTTTTAATTACACTAAACCTTCATGGATTTGGAAAATATTATAATGATATGCAATTAATATTTATCTAAAATTATGTAATATTTATGCATATAATGTTTGGGCTTCCCCATTATTGGCATAATGATAAATATTTATTTATCAGACTGTAAATAATATTTATCATTGGGTGGATTAGTTTATTCCATGGAATAAAATAGAAATATTACTATTATTCATGTTATGGGTTTATTTTTCATTTAAAATATTATTAAGGGACTTTGTGAAATAAATTAATATAAAATCACAAACTTGGGTCTATAAATGAACTATTATGATAATTTTGAGAGTTGGTCATCCTACACAAAATTCTCCTCCCTATATTATTCTCACTCAAAAAATAACATCTCAAGGGGTTTCTCTCAACATAAAGATATTTTATCTTCCTCCATTTCACTTAAGATGTAAAGATTAGTATATGATCTTTTCTTGACCATAGAGAACGTGGTTGTGATTGAATGAGCGATTCACAATGATTGGTACCATTGTGCTATCACCTAGAGTACTATCAGTGATGTTCTAAGATCAAAGGTTTACATGTGGATCAATAAAATAGGGTATCTACTTCAATTATATGTTAATGAAATAATAAATATAACTAAAAATCCTTTGAATTATCGACACACACATCAAATAATGAAATTAGGATCAAAGTTTTTCTTTATTCTATTAAATTAACATGAAAATATCCTCTCTTAGTTCCAAAAAAAAATGTTTAAACATTCTTTAGAAAAATATTAGTTAGTCCTAGTGTTCATGTCTTGTATATTACATAAGATCCGTTGAATCAAAAAATGAAAAGTTATTCATAAGCATAATATGAACTTTCACCAAATTCAGAACCATCATTTGGTATCAAAGAAGTTATGTTTAATTTATAATTATGTATTAATTATTGGTAATTTACATATTTAAAAGTTAGTTTTCATTTAAATAAATTTATTTATTTAATCTTATTATTGGGATATCTTATTCTTCTATTCATTTCACATTTATATAACCTATAAATAGTGTAAAATTAAATGAATTACTTCCCAAGAAGCATCTAGAGGTGGAATATAGTTCTAGGCTTACATGACATGTAACTCACCAACATGAAATGTAACCCTACATGACGCGGTGGTTGTGTGGTTAACTGAACCATAGTAATTAATTCACACATAGTATAATTACTTTACATGAAATGTAATTAATGAACATGTGGTGAAATTAATACACACATGATTTAATTAAGTTATGGGCCATTGGGCCATTAAATTTGGCCATCAGGCCACAATGCCTCTGGGCCATTCACGGGCCTTCAGAATACATACCCTTTGGTACCAAAATATTCAATTAATTTGGGCCAAAAGACTCTCAATCCATGAAATAGTGCATGAAAATCTTACTAGAGAAACACCGAGGTGATGGATCAGAGAAGACATAGTCACCCGTAAGAGAAAACCTAACCTGGTACTAAAGGGGGGAATATTTCACCAACAATAAACCCATAAATTTATTCACAAGGGAACTAAAATGAATTAGTAGTGTATGATGGTATGATGATGAATACTTAAAGATGTGTCAGGGAGGGGTTTTCCGATGTATTTGAGTCATAAATTTATAAAGGGATGTTCCCCTAGGATTTTGGGCCACATACCTCTGGCATTGCGCACTAGAATTTTAGTCCTTATAATGGTTCTCTCTCATCCCGATTAAAAAGGGGATTATCATGAAATTAAATAAAACACTATGTCCTTAAGGTCATTACATGCATGAATGAATTTAATTTACACATTTTTTAATTATTTCACACACTGCATAATTAATTCACATGAAGTGTAATTAATTCTTATACATTATGGTTATTTCACACGTAGGTAAATTAATTCACATGTGGTAAATTAAATACACAAGTGATGTGATAAATACACACATAGTGTAATTAATTTACACATGGTGTAATTAATTCACATTCCACATAATTAATTTCAATACAGTTAAATTAATTCTGTACGATATAATTATTTTACACATGTTTAAGTGTAATACATGCAAATCTATGATGGACACCATGTAAATTAATTAAATAGAAGCAAAATTAATTTATTGATCCATTAAACTTCATAAATACGAGTCTCTGGGTCATTAATGTTCTAGTTCATATTGATTCGTATTCTTTATAATATATTAAGTTCTTAAATAATTCTAGCTAAAATATGAAAGTAAAATTCTTTTATAGTCATAACATATTGTATATGATGTGACATTAAATCAGTATACAAAACTTAATTCTCATTGGTTTTGTGTGTTATTTATTTGATGGTACATTCAAGTAAATTACATCACATGTCATGTTTTAAATATATCATATGAGTTCACTATATATAATAAGGACCATGATGGGTAGTTTGTATGGGTACATATATTATTTCTTCAAAGTATAAGCCGAGTACTTAATTAATTTTAAATAAAATTAATTAATTTAATTTATTTAAAATTATTTCAGATGGATATATCCATGATAAATTGGATAGAGATAAAAATAAATTTAATTAATTGATTAGTCAAAAATTAATTAGAATAATTCACATGTGTTTTTCTTAATAAAATAACGAATGAAAATTCATTCTAACTAGTTAATTTAAATGTGCATTGATTCCAAAAGTGGATGATCATGATATTAGAATCACCTTTTTATGTGTATGATTTCTTTTAATTTAAATATTTCATAGGTTTTGTGATTATTCTTTTAAAATTAAATTGATGACTTGTGATTCAGCCCTCCCTCTTTATTATGTATGGGCCTATGATTCCATAGGTTCTTTTAAGAAATCCCCAATTCTTGGTTACCTTTATCAATGTGTGAAGTAAAATATTTATAAGGATTTATCCCCTAGGTGCATGGATCCTGTTCGAGATAGATCCAAGGCAAAACTGAACCAAGAAGATACACATAAAATAGGTGGAATGCTGCAAACTCAAGACCAGACTAGCTCAAGGAGGGTTTTCCCTTAGTTCAATGGTTTTTTATTTCCTGATTAATAAAAAACCTCTAGATATAGATCATGATAGGGCCATGATATATTTATTTTATTTTTGTATAGTGAATGATTTATTTTATAAATAAATGGATTAATATGATAAAATGGAATTAAAATAAAAAGGATTATGCATAAATATTTTATCGATACAAAGTCAATCACTTAATAAAAATCTAATCAATATTAACTAGACATGTAAACTATAAAATAATAAAATGTACACATAATTCAAAAAAATCCCTCAAATTAATATTATGTCATCACACCTACCATTATCTGAGTTAAGATTGACTCATAATTAAAGTGTCAGTTTAGGCCTTTGTCAAGGATACTTTTAATTATTTTCAAATTTAAAAAAATATGGGGTATCGAGTTAACCAAACTTTTTTTATTTAATATAATTTTTTTGTTTAATACAAATTTCAGAGTCATGTTTTGAGGAAATTCAAGTCATGATTTTAAGATTAGGGAGTCCACTAAATGGAACATGGATCTATAATCCCAATGTTATAAAAATATAATACTTAAATACCATATTATAATTATCATGAGATTTTTATGGATAATAATAAGGGAAATATGATTCCTTTCCGCTAGAATTTCTAAAGTGACAAGACATTCTAAGTTTAATAGTAAGTTTCATTGAGACTTTATAAAATAGTTTGAAACCTAGTAAAATTTATTATTATGTATCACATAATTTGTAATCAATTAAATTATTAATATATGTGTCTAAATTATTATAAAAATATGAAATGAAATTGTGAAAACCCTATGTCCATTCCTTAACTTGAGGCATATCCTCATAGACACGAATTTCCTAGAGTCTCATAGAAATTTTTTAGTGACTTACTATTGGAGGATTTTTACAATGTGTTGGAATTCCCCAAACCTAGTCATATTCCCACCAAGACGTGGTGAAAATGATTCCTATATGAGATGTAAGTTGGTTGATTCCCCCATTATATCTTATATTCCATCTCTTTATAAAAATAAAGAGATTCTTAAGGATAAATTATATCCTTACTACACTATATTAGTGTATATGGGGAAACAGGTTCTTAGCTTATAATCATGTCCTCAGGTATTGAAGTTTATTATTTAAATTTAAGATTCCATTTGGATAAGATATCATCCATGAATCTTATCTTATCATCCTTAGCACAAAATATCTCTTAATTCATCCAAGACAAGATGAACAGTATTGAAAAATCACTCATAAATCTATTTGTTTATAATTCACCTTAAAAAACAAGGTTTGGTGAAAACTTATTTCATCACTACGTATGATGTGAAGAATGAACGATAATGTTTAAAAGACCATGAATTTTTAAATCCATTAGTGTACTTACAACATAATCCAAAATTATAAAGGACTCATAGGGAGGGTAATGAACTAATGGTTATTTACTTCTCATGTGGAATTTTTTTTATAGGGATAGTTTAAATAAATTAAAGTAAAATTAGTTATAAACTTCTATAATATTCATAATTGATTATAATATTTATATTGGTCTTCTTGGGAATTAAATAAAATATGTTTTAAATATATTTTAATTTGATAATTGAGAATGTTTAGAAATATTATAAGAAGAGTGTGAATTCTCCCAGAGGTTGAGAAAGGTTGAAATCTATGTCAGTAGTGAGAAGACACCACTTATAATTTTCTAGAATGTATTTATTTGAGTTTTTAATGAGTGTTACCAAACCATTTTTCTTAGTGTCTATCTAGAAATAATGAGTCATTATTTCACATTTTGAATAAACGGTGTGAGGGTACATCATACTAAACTAATAATTTAGTGACTCTTGAATAAAAATTATCCATTGAAATTAATAATGAATGTTAAATATATGACTCTTACTTAATTGTGTAAGGATAATTATTTTTCAAATAAGACTAAAATTAGTTGAATTTTTTATTCCTAGAACACTTCTCTAGTCTCTATTGAGCTAAGATACTAGGTATACTAACAAACTACTTATTATTTTTTAGATAAAGAAACCATTAGAATTAAAGGTTCATAAAAAAGATTTAGAGTTAGTTCTATATGTATATGTGAACTATTCTAAAGTTAGAGGTAAATACCCAAATTTCAAAATATTCATTTAAAAACATTAAAAATAATCACTAAAGAAAATGAGTGAACATGGAAAATATATAGGAACATCTGAGTTGACATGTTAGATAACATATTATCAAAGTAATAATTGTTCATACATGTGGGGTAAAGGGATTATCAAAACCACATCTCCATATATACATAAATATAGTCATGGTAGTAAAAGTAAGATCAATGATGACTCTTATATATATCAAAAATAATCCATAACATATTTCAATACATGTTTTAAAAAAAGCAGTGTAATAACTAACCATATGCCAACTATATTGACTAATGGATATCATATCAATTGTGATATGATAATAATCTATTAGTATGTAACCACATGTTTTTGTTAAAACCCATTAGTTAAATGTTAGTTTTAGCTATAAAAAAACTTAAAAAACATAATGAATCACAATTAATAATACTATAGCCACTAAGGATATTAATTTCTAATCATATATTTCCATAAATGAATCTAATATCTTTAAGGATAGTGGAAGAAGAAATAATTATATGGGTTAAGGCTCTAGATGCACATGAGTTAGCATAGGAATGCTGTGTTCCAGTGAGCATAATGGGAGGATTAGTTCTAGAGACAAAAACTAGATAATAATTTATAACTAAAGAGGTGTCTTATAAACGTTGTAGTGGGTGATACATATTTTTCTCTTTCAAAATAAATATTCTTACAAATAAGTAGAAAATAGAACATGATAAAGTTAATAAGTTTTTATGAATTCAGGTAATAGATTTAATGTATCATGATTTTCTATATCCATATATTTAAGGTTTTTATGACTTGATATTATGGGTGTGTATTCTAGAGAAACTGAACATAGATGGTAAAATCTGGTACCAATAAAGAATTATTGATTATTGAAAGGTTTAGTTTTTGAATAAAATATACATCAATAATTATGAATAAAATGCTTTTGAATTATTCTTGTCAAATTATAATTCTATGGTCATTATATTAGAATATTGATTATCAAAACCACCTCATTTAGAGTAAACCTTATAGGAAGATATCTATATGATGTGTCCAAAAGTAGAACCTATGGAAAATGCCTATAAGGAATAACTAGAAAGGTTCAGTAAAATCAATAAATGAAAATAATATAAATATATTACATAAATTCATTTATGTATAAATCACATGTAGTGATCATAAAATGTTCATTTAGAAATGAACGAGTGACATGTGTCTCTAAAAGGTTAGCGGGAGTTTTATAAGTTTCCAAGATTTATTTGTTGGTACCATACGAAAAAACATTTATGCCTTATCAGCTTCTTAAGACTAGGGAATTAATTTATCTAAAAAAGGACTCCAAGTAACAAACATGTTCTAAGTAATGAGATAAAAAAATAGATCCATTGATCTTCTAAATCTAGAAATAGTACATATATTAATAAATTATTGAAAAATACAAGTTGAAATGATTCCATATTGAATTATTATTTCCATATATCATTTCCAATCGAATGTGCATGGTCATAGTAATATATTATTGAGATTTAAAAAATTTCAATAGATTCAATTCTAGTAATTTATCTCATATACCATTATATATACTTACATTTGATATCATTGATCCCTGATGCATAGTAGGTGAATATCAAATAGATCCAACAAAACTGTACTGACTTGAAGCTAGAACTATCTAATAGTATGTGAAAAAATAGAATTGGATGATTTAATGGTGTCTATAGGAGTTGAATTACTAGTGATCAATTAAATTGAACCTTTTATTCATTTAGTACAATTTTATCTTACATCATTTTAAGGATAAGGTAATATGTAAGGTAAAAATATTAGATCCAACAGTTTCTATATCTACAATAACTGATCATATTGTGACATCTGATGAATCTTAAGAAGTGGTTTAGAAACGTTTTGTTACTATTTAGGGATAGTCCAAATGTAAACGTTTTATCATTACTATGATAATATTTGACAATAGACTTAACTAACATGTCTTTTTTTCTAACATGGGAATAAGAGGTAGATATTCAACAATATCACACTTCAGGGATTTTCTGAAGGTATGGATATTTCAATAATAATAGTCACTACATATAAATATTTATTTATCAACTATAATCATAGAAATAAGGTAAACACAGTAATTATAGCCATACATAGTGGAATCATGTTCAACACGTGACAAATAAGAAATCATTAACAGTTTTGTCTAGTGCAAGTTGAAGTCTATCGGAGTTGGTTCCCTAGAACCAACTAATTTTTACATTATATTTTGTATATATTCATATAATTGAATATTAATACCTTATCATATATTTATTATTCATATTCCTAAAAATAATGTGATAATTTACTATAATATATATCACATATAAAAGGTTATAACAGTTCCTCATTATGATGAGAACCTTGAAGTTACATGGTGATATTATTAATTATTTTTCTATGGTCGGATAATATTATATGATAGAACACATTGTACATAGACTACCGTGTGTGAGTAATCATAATAATATGATTATTTATATCATAAAGTTCACACTTGGTAATATCTAATATGGGAGATTATGAGAACAATTTCACATGTTTATGTGTTATCAGATGTTCCTATATGAGAGCATGTGTAATGGCCCTTACACATTAAGATTATTATTAATGCATGTCATGAAATACACACATTAATTTACTTTTATAAAGAATTATGATATAGTTAATGGAAAATTTGGGTATATTGGATGTGTCGCAAATAAAGTGTTATTAAAAAATTAGTGGAGAAATGATTTTTCCCATCCATATTTATGAAAGATGATATTTTATCCCTTTGATTTAAATGGAACTGTCGCATTAAATTACATGGATATGGTGCAATGAACAGTTTATTTTAGATATTCAAAGAAATATTTATCAAGCATATACATTTATGATATAGGTGTGAAACCTTTTTTGATGAGATATCACAATGATCTTCCTATAGGGCGTTGTAAATTCCTTTAGGGTTAATAAAATTTATTAATTTATTAAAACTATAACTATTGTGACTTAAATAATTTATTATAAATAGTGTATTTGAGGTCAAACCTATGAGATAGTGAATGTACATTTTATGGAATTTTAAATGATTTATTTATTTAAGATTTATTTTGGAAGAGATAAAATAAAAAAAATGGATTTTTTCAATATTAGAAAATGTGTCACATTTTTGTAAATTATGAGTTTGTGTGTGAGTGAATTTTTGAAATTAAATTGATTTTTCAGTCATTTCATTGGTTTCAAGATTCCTTTGTCTTGGCACCCCTTCTTTAATAAAAAATACCCCTTTCTATATGATTAATTATGTTTGGTCATTAATGTATTAATTTTCTAAGTACCATTTTAAAAATGATCATCCTAAATTACACAATGGTTATGTAATTTTTAAGATGACTATATGATGAATTAATTTGTTCTTTATTATTTTCATTACTAATTTTATTGAAATGAAAAAAAGAAAGGTTAGAAGAATTAATAAAATGATACAACAACCTAAACATGAAAAAATAATATAAAAACAATCAACGCACATAATCCCCCTTCATTTACATCAACCGATACAATTTTAGAATTACCCCCTCATGCTGGTCATGATAAGTTTATAGAAAAGAGAAAGAATTATAAAATAATGGTGGTGTAGTATGGAGGAAGACTCTATGCCGAATCACTTCATAATCAAGGCTAAGATATATTTTTAGTGATTTTATAGAACCACTCAAGCTCATTATTTATAGGTGTAATTCAATTATGGTGAATTAAATGGAATAAATCTTTCCTATATATGTGGCCAAGTCAACTAGGGGAGTAACTGGTTATTTAGTTTCAGGGCCCAGTCAAAGATGAGCCAAAATCAGAGGAAATAGAACCCCATTAGATGGTTTCACGACATGATGTATGGTGTCAAACCACAAATATTCAAGGTCAAATACATTTGAATATTTTCATATACTATATCAAAACTTTTCTCACAGGCTTCATGTCTTATATTTTCACTATGTTAACTAGGTGTAACATTTTGAATCTTATTTCATAGATATTTTTTCAATATTTTCACCTGCATCCTCCACTTCAATCCTTGAAATTAATCTATAAACTTCTCATGACATTAATATGGTTTCATGTATGGGAATAATGGCTACATCAACTCCTTTTTAATAACTTAAAGATAATATTGGATCCATCTATAAAATAAAAATAAATAAGAAAAAAATGGTAAGACTAATCATTTTAATTAAAAAATGATGTATTCTATATTATAAAGGTATGCATGAAATAAATACATCAAATCAACCACACTTAAAATCATTATTTTCCTCAAGAATTCAATCGTAAAAAATTACAAAGGATGCTCACTATACCAAAATTAAAATGAAATTTAAATAAAATTAAGTGATTAAATGGGAATTAGACATCCAAGAATCACATTAAAAAATTTCATCGACTCCTCAGTTTTTAAAGTAACAAGTCAACATGTATTTTACTATTTTTACTTTGTATTAACTATGCATCTTCTCCCATCATTCATATTTTTCAATTCATTATCAATGTTTATAACACATGAAATTCACCTCACTTTGAAATAATCTCAATCATCATCAAGGTAGAAAAATGTAAATAAATTTCATCTCATCACTCAAATCATGATCATTACCATAAGCATATAATTTTTCTAAATTTTCCATCCCATAGAAACAAAAATCACTAATAATCATGAGGGATTACCCTTTAAGTTCAAATTACTCTAATGCATTGTGGTTAGTTAGTAGATAACATAAAAACAAATAAATCTCAAAATGAAGTTATCTCTAAGTAACCCTTCATTATACACAATATATGTTAAATGAAAAATAATTCCTTCAAAGTGACATCCCCCTTTTCCCAAAACTAAAACAAGGTCATAAATCAATGAATTATAATTAATGATGCACCCTTTTAGAATTTTTTTCTTTCTTTTTATTTTTTTCAAAAGTTTAGTTTGGAGAAGTATCATAACTTCCACCCAACCCCAAATGATAAAAATCATTGGTTATGTAAATGTTGATTTTTGAACCTCCAAAACACAACCCTTTTTATTTTATTTTATTTTTGATTTATTATTATTATTATTATTATTATATAAGGGTTGTGTGATAAAGTACAATGAATAAATAATCATGAACCTTCCCAATAACCCATTAATATATACCCAATATTATCTAGTTTAATAAATATACATCCGTTGCACTATTTTGTTGTCTCCCCCATAAACTTTTTTTTATAATCATGCAAAATACATAGAGTGGGTTATGAAAATATATAGAAGTCTTTTAATGTGGGTCTTCCCTATTAATGTTGTTCACAACTTCTATAGTTTTAATGAGGATTAATGTAAAGGTGGGTCTCATAACAAGGGATAAACAAAAAATTCCACAATAATATTAAAAGTGAATTTATACAATCGTATCTTTGATACGATGAAAATAACGTTTGAGAATAAATCATACATGGTTATATTAAGAAATATTCCCAAGAAAGTATGAAAATATTAGGCATAGAATTTTTTTTGGGAATGAAACTATTTTATTGGTAAAACCGGTCACAAAAATGCATACCAGTAATAAAATCAATTCACATAAATTTTTAGATTTTCAAAACATGGAAAATATCTTAAAAATTCATTTAAAAATATTATACCAACCTTCGAATCATGTTTTTTTGAATCAAAATCCCCATGTTTATATTTATTAATACATTAAAATATTTTTAACATATAAATTCATTAAAAATGAAATTGAAAAAATTATATAATGATTATCCTCAGCATTTTCTCCTCCTCAAACAATTATTAATGAAAAAATTTCAAGCATGAGGAATGAATTTTAAATTTTATTTTTTACCAAAATATAGTGGAGTAGGAAAAAATAACTAAAATAAAAACTCATAATCCCATGTTGCATTGGTGAGCTTTATCTTAAGATCACATATTGGTTTATTTTATTTTATTTTTGTATTCCCTTATTCAGAACCAAAAATAAAAAATATATATATTAAAATTTAGGCCCTTTTTCAATGAAATTATAAAATATTTGGAAGATAGTCCGTACACAAAGAAAATCAGAAAAATAAAATAAAAAAAACGTGGGTTTCCCATTGGATGTGGTTTTTTTAACATCATTATCTTGACCTTGCATCCTATCAACTAAAGTAATGGCAGTTTAAAAATAATTTAACTAGTCTAGATTGATTAATGGTCATATCGAGGTTATCTCTATGGATATTTTCCCTCTTCCTTTTTCAGAAACCAACTCTATTCTTCCAATGGAAATAACCAACTAAAACTCCATCAGTCATATCTATCAGTGATTTTTCATACCTACAAACCTTAGTTTAAGAATATGGACCATCCATACCTATTGATCTTTATCAAACTCTTCTTTACCGAGTATTCCTCCATTATCAAAAATCTTGTATCTCAACTTCATGTATTTATTCTCATCCTTTACATCCTAATTTTTAGTAATAGTGATATCAAATTATTTCATCTTAGGGATGATATCCTCTTATAAGTGATCATCTTTCACATCATAATTATTCATTTCTCGATTTATGTTGAAACTAACCTACTCATATTTAATCATCAATCATAACTCACCATTATATAAATCGATCAAATCTCTTCTAGTCACCAGGAATGGTATCCCAGAAATAATGAGTGTGATCTTCTCATCCATGTCTAGAATGAGAAAATACACTAGAAAATAAAACTTTTATAACTTAATTGTAATTACTTCAATGATTCCTCATGGGTTATATACTATTGATTCTTCTAGTTGTAGTGAGACCATCATGATATTCATGTCTTCAAGTCCTAGTCTCTTTATTATTTTTTAGGATATTATGTTCATGCTGGAACCTGGATCACACATATCCCACCCAATTTCATTAGACCTGATATTGACTAGAATTAAAAATCTAAATGTGTCTATTCATGTCTTCTGGAGATTATTTTGACATCACAGGTGAAAACTCCCATTTGGGTGGGATCATACTGATTTACTCTAGCTTCTTTTTATTGGATATGAGATCCTTCATGAACTTCTCATAGGTTGGAATTTTCTCCAAAACAATTATAAACATAATGTTAATGTGTAATTTTTTTAATAATTTCAATAAACTTACTTTATTGTATGTTACATTTTTTCTTTCTTAATTATCTCATTAAATGGTATCCTTGGCTTGAATAAAGGGGGTTATTCTGTTACATATTCCTCAAATAATTTCATCTTGAACAAATGTTGGTATTTAGTTTGGTTCAAGGTTTTCTATTGTTTTTCTTACTCTTATAAGGTGGGTAGACATCAAATGATCATGTTGGTTTACATATGAGCTTCCTGGTAGTACTCATCATGGTCTCTCTCAATGTTTTTCTACAATTTGACCAACTTCAAATTTCAAATTTCTAAATGCATCTCTTTGGCCTCTTGGGTCATCCTTCACCTCCTTGAAAGCTGCTCCATTATATTTGGGGTAGGTCATTGGATCCTTGATTACTACCCTTGTGGTCATCATAAACATGGATAAGGTATCTTCTAGGGTGGAAATTAGGCTATAAAGAGATGTACCTCGCAATTTTTAAAATCTAAACTACCTTTAATGATAACCATTTGCTAGTTATTTTTGTGGTTTCCAATATTGAAATTGATTACTGCAATTATAATAAATGTAAATATCTTCTTTTACATACATACCTTTAGTTTCGTATTGTCCCATTATAGTGTCCACTTTTTTTGGTAGAGCTTCCATTTGCCCCCCCATACATTAATTGTTATTGACCATATAGATTCCCATTCTTTAAATTCCTTCACCTTCCCTTTCTAATTTGTTTCTTTTCATCTCATTTTGAAAATTATAACTTTCCTCTAGATTTTTTATAAGGCACCAGACTTAAACATTACTTAATATTGAGGTATTTCAAGACTACACATTGAGGATATTTTCAGGTTTAGAGTTTTAGAGAATTAGATCATAAAACATGCATTACATTCCACATTTAAAAAAAGTGGTTACATAAAAGATAGTACTCATTTTCCCATCAATGGAAACATATTTAAATTAAAACATGGATTCTTTCTTAACACTTCCTTGACACTATCATCACATCATGTACCTTTCCCTTGACCTGTGAAAAACATTTCAAAAACTTGGGATGAGAATAAAAACCTTAGTAAGGGATATAAAAGTACGAAATGAAAACATTAGTCCATGTATGAAATCATACTTTACTCATAAAACATAAGCATATTAACATACCTCATCAAAACATGAATAAATCATAGAAATCATAAGACATAAAGGTAACTTGAGGCATTCATAACATTCTTACATAGGGAGTAACCCTCATGGTTACGTTTGGAATACCCATCATAGTATATTACCTAAATATCTTCAGAGAAACCTTAAAGTTTAACTAATTCACGTTACCCAATGCATTGGAGAGCTATATCAGGCTCACCGACCCTTAGTTTATTACGGGACTACCCGTCTTCATAACAATTTCCAAGAACCATAACATAATCGTATCACATAAAACATGCATAAAGGAAACATAATATTTCCACATTTCAATCACAAGATATCAATAACACATTGATATAATAAAAACATTATCAAAACCATTTTCAATACCAAAATAAATGAAAAGTAAAACATGGTATTTATTTTTTTCATTTTTAAAAAAAAGTTATGGCTTGTAGAGGAATCTGAAACTCAAATAATGGTCACGGCGGCAGAGAAATCGTTGTCGCCGCATACGTATGACAAAAAAAATTCCCTTTTGTTGTTTAGTAAACACTTCGTATAAAAAAGATTCCTTTTGAATAAATGTAAAAGTCAAAGGGGTTTATACACCGTATAAAAGAAAGTTGTGTATAAAACATAATATGCCTTAATGAAAGGAGATTGAGACGAAGTCCCATACCTCGTGTCCGACGTGACTCGATTGCTATTTAATCTCCTAAATAATTAACTTGAGTTAATTTCTAATTTCTTAATAACCTTTTCAAGTTGATTATTCCTTTTATATCACTTATTACCATGTCATGAACACTATGTAATTATTTAAGTTAATAACAGTTGTTTTAACGATCATTGGTACTTGAGTAAAAAATAAACTCTTTATAATTACAAGTTGTTCATGTATCCATTATATCCAGAGTTATATTAATTATTTAGATATAATATATATCATATATATCCATTCTATACATGCATTTATAATAATACATAACATTTAGAGGTAAGAAATGAAATGCACCGTTCATGGAGACGGTAAGCCGTACGTACGCATGAACGCTACTTTCATTTCTATTTCATATTTTATGGAATGGAATCATAATGAAATAAAGGTATATTATAATTCCAGTATAATTTCATATATAATATCATTAACTCCATCCTTTATACATCCCACATATAGCATTAACGAATCAAATAACTTTGAGGGGACGGTAGTCCGCACTTCCTAAAATGAAGATATCGCGTATACCCATAATGGAAGCCATAAAGGTATGCCATAAATGAAAAATACAGAAGCTTAAGGAAAAAATAAACATATTATATATCATATATAAATATAGTGTCATCTTAATGGCCACCTTTGAAGGTGTTAGAAGAATATTGAACAATCATTGTTTAGTGAGGCAGAAATCGCCATCCACGGAAACAGTATGCCCTTTAACCATTAGATGAATGTGTGTGTAAGTGTAGCTATAATAAATCTCATAAAAACATACTATTATATTTAAGATAATGGTGTTGTTACAAAATAAAGGAATAAAAAGAGTTTAGGGGGTTGGAGAAGCAAAATAAAACATAAGAACACAAGAGAAGACTCTACCTTTAAAACAGGTAACTCGTTTTGATTTGAGATCAAAGGCTTCCTTGGAAAGACTTATGCCCAAAGTGAGGCTCCTAGAAGTAATATAGGGATGTGTAGAGACAAAATGGTCAGGGGTTGGCCGATCCAAAGGCTTGAGAGGTGTGGGTAAGGTGGTAGAGGTGGGGGCCTTTTATAAGAGGAGAGGAGGGGCACTCTTGGAATGTTATAAAAGGTTACTTTATTATAAAATGAGTTTCGATTTTTAAAGGTCCCAAAATTATATATTTTTAGGATAAGGTGATAATAGTTTGAAATCCACTCATCCAATAGGTTTTTGACAAGTTTATATCTTATATTTTACATTATCTTTTCATTTTATTTAAATCGTTAAATAATGAGGTAATCGCTACATCATCATGGTGTCATAAATAATTTAATTTATTTAATGTATAAAAATTATAAATAAAAACTATGATGTAGGAAATCTTTTTATATTTCTAATGAATATTTATAGTAAAAAATATGACTTGTATAACCCCATGTAAAAATTGTTTTAGTAAAACAACACATGTTTGTGACATTTTTATTTTAACATTAAATAAAAAGATATTAATATAATTTTCCTACCAAAGTGGCTCCATGGGGTCCCCAAGTTGACCCATGGATTGTCTTGGTCGGCCATGACACATCCAATAAGGGTAGGACACGTGTCAAGGTCATTTCATATTATTAAAACATTATTTTTACCTTAAATTACACTAATTACCTCTAATCGCGATTAAAAACTTAAAAGTTACTATTCACCAAAAATTATTTTAATCCCATTGAACCACATTTTACTTCTTAATGAAAACCATGTATGTCAGATTTTTGAAATTCAAAACACAGAGGTGGTAAAATTTCATTTAAACAAAAAATCAGTTTTTTAAGTACCACTTAGTGGTTTCACTATTCATAAAAAATGATGTTTTTCAGAAAAATACCAAAACTTCACCCTAATCTATATTTGGTATTACAAATTAAAAAATGATGTCTATTTTACAAAATTCAAAACATATAAGTTACATTAATTAATTTAATAATTAATTCCCGCTGTCAGAACAAATAGCGTGTTTTTATGAAACAATATATATCAAAAGATTGACACTAGTTTAAGTCCAATTTCAAAGTGAAATTAATTCCAAGGACCAATATTGGATTAAATGGTAAAAATATATTCTAATTTAACTTTAAAACCAATTCAAAAGATAATATAATAATACAAATAAATTAGATTAAAAAGAGGTTTTGAATTAAAATACAACATTTTAAACTATTCATTAAAAATGAACTTTATCGGAAAAATACCAAAAATTTACACAAAGGAAATTTTGATGTACCGATTATAAAGAAGAATTTTATTTGGTCCAATATAATTTATAAGAGTGACCAAAACTATATTTAATGACGGTTCTCCATCAAAAGACGATAAGTGGACCTTTAGTGAAGATTAGAGTATATATGCCTAAAATTGAATTCTTTTCATATTTTAAGCCTTTATCCTTTATTGGATAAATGTAAAAACATTTAAAAAACATATATAATCATATTTTAGTTATTTCTATTCATTCCCTCCAATACAATGGCTACGTGTTACCTACCATTTAAAATAATATTATTTTATTACTAGTGTACAACGTAAGATTTCAAAGAAACTATTTGTTGCATATCGGGTACGCTATCAAACATAGCAACCCCTTTAAAGTAAAATTAATATTTAATTCGTAAATATTAATAAATATTAAATTTTTTTATTCTTTATTTACCTGGGATGTTACATTTTTTCATCAAATATCCTCATTTTTTTCATATACGATAGACATGTTTCCATATGATGAACCGTTATAATTATTGAATTGATAACCACATTTTGATTCCATGATGTGGCTATTTTCTAAATTTTTCATTGAAATTTTTTCATACACTATACAATGAATCAAATTCGAATTTATTAATGTTTAGAATATTAACTTGAATAAAAATTCATTTTGAGGGAGAGTATAATCTAGTTTATAAGTTTTTTTCCAACTCATCCCACATAGTGATGGAAGGGGATGTAAAGCTTTAAATCCATTATCAAGAACTCTCTTTTAAAAAGATAGGAAAATACGATGTTTCATCACATTTTGTGATGCATTTTGAAATTGAAACATATCACAATGTTCCAGAAGGATTCCAATTTGTGTGTTTGGATCTTTGTGTGGTAGTCTGGAGAATTTCATGGTGTCGGAGATCATTTGGATGGTTGTCAGAATGATATCAAAGTGGTTGGTTGTGATGAGTGGCAATTTGATTCTTTTTTATGGTCCTTTTTTAATGACCTTCCATAACTGCATGCATTCATAGCTATGGATCTCTTATTTGTAACCCCAAAAACTTGTTGTTTTTTTAGCAGCCACGAAAACAACTTTGTTTTCCCCCTTATAAATCATTCATGTTTAGGATTTTATTTAAGGATTTAATTTCCAATGGATCGTGTGGATTTTGGTTGTGCATAAATAATTATATTTTAAATCATAAAACAAGAGAAAAATTTATAAAATGTGAAAATAAGATAGAAAAATAAAAAATTGAAATAAAAAATAAAAAATCTATATTTCAACCTTCTCCTACAATGGTTAAAAAAATTGATTTACATGTAGGTTCTCTTTAATTATATCAGGGTAAATCAAATTTATTAATTTATAAAAATTCAAACTATTTTGACATAACTAATTTGGTGTAGTAAGTGTTGATAACATGTTCAAACTAATGAGATGGTGAAATTAGATTTTATATAATTTTCAATGATTGATTGATTGAATATTTATTAAGTAGGAGAGGGAAGAAAAAATTAATTTTTAACAATATGAGAAAATGTGTTTGGTTTTTTAAATTCCCGATTCATGTGTCAGTGAATTTTATAAATTGAATTTATTTTTAATGATTTTCATCATAGTTGAGACATAGAAATATTTTTATTTCTTGTGTACCCTTTATAATGAAAAAATTAACCTTTTTATATGATCAATTATTTTATGTTATTAGTGAATTAATTGTCAATATACCATTTTTAAACATGATTATAATAAATTACACAATGGTCATGTGATATCTAGGATGACCATTTGATTCATTGATTTGATATTTCTTATTCGCATTATCAATGGTCATAAAACAAAAAATGGTTTTAATAATTATGAAAAATATGTAATAACCCAAACATGAACAAAGTGTTGAAAAATGTTTCATGTGCACCTTCTCCCTTATTTTAAATCACCCAATACAATCTGGAAATTATCTCCTCATTATAGTAATTAGATGATTCAATAAAATAAAATAAATTCTAAAATAATGGATGAGTATCATAGAAGAATACTCCTTGGTGAAACACTTCGTAATTAGTGATAGGCTCTATTGTGGAATTATTTGGTACCACCAATCAAGACCTGCATTTATAGACCTAAATTAAACTTGGTTGGATTAAATTCCATAAATATTTCAAATGTATGAAACCAATCCCACCCAGGGACTTACTGGTCATTTAGTTGTGAGGTCCACTTAATGATGACAAAAAATCAGAGGAAAAAGAATCCCACCATAAGGATTCATAACATGGTGTATGATGTCACATCAGGAATTTTTGGGTTCAACTTGCTATGATGATTTTAATGACCTGACTTGTGGATTGTAAGTATTCAATTTTCATATCATGAATTGGTTTTCATTCATTGAATCACACTTACCATCTCTGGTTTTTTCGTTTTCACCTCTAGCCTCTTCTTCAAGGATTGAAATCAAACCACAAAAATCTCAAAAAATTAGTTTTGTTTTCACAACATGAATCATGATCCTTTGAGATATTTTTTCTTAGATTAAATATCCCATTTTATCCTACTATTAAATAAACAAAAAAATAAAAATTATAGATAGAACAATAATTTTAATTGAAAAAATAAAGTATTTTCTATTAAAATTGTATGCATGAAATATATACATCATGAAAAAAGAGATAATATTACACGGTGAGTTTTTATGTTTGGTTATTTTCATTACAAAATATCATCTTCCTCCTTCAGTGACTTGACTCATTGCTAAAGAGTATTCTTAGACATTAGGAAAGCACGCTTAATGCCACCGAAGAAAAGTCCCAGAGGTTCACATAAAAATTGTTTCCTTTAATCTCAGTTAAATATTTTTGATATTTAAAAATTGGAATAAATATAATTCTCTAGATTGAGAAGTAATATTTATTCAAGGTTTATTAAATGATCATAAATAATATATAAATATTAATTCATAGTGTAATTGTTTAATTACACAAATATATAATATTTATTTATATATTTTTATTCGTAATATAATAAATTATTATTTATTCATTGATAAATAAATTATTACAATAATATCAAAATAAATATTTTCTTTTCCAGAATATTAATATAATATTTATCTATTTATTGTATTTATAATATTTATCTCTTGTTATTTTCATGATAATAATAAAAATATTTATTTCTTTAATTTCATGACTATTAAAATAAATGTTTTATTTTCAAATCCATGAATACAATAATATATATATGATATTTATTCATAATTTCAATAAATGTCAAGGAGGATGAGCACACATCATTATTAATTTGATTGTAAATATTTATTTACGAGACTACAAAAAATATTAGTCATGCGCGAATTAACACACCCCATGGAATAAAATAATTATAATGTTATTTTACATGGAACTGGATTCCATTTGATTTTAACATATTATTAAGGGTCATTGTGTAATTAATTAATATGCAACCCAAACCTTGGGTCTATAAATAGTCAATTATTAGAATTATGAGAGTTAGCCATCATGCACAACATTATCCTCCCTAGAGAATTCTCTCTCAACAAAGACCATCTCTAGGGTTTTCTCTCAACATCGAGATATGTTTACTTACCCAATTTATCTCAATCCAAAGACATCAAGTGAAGATCCTTTCTATACTAAAGGGTTTGTGGTTGTGATCAAAAGAGTGACCCAAGACAATCTGCACCACCATTCTTTCACATAGAGTACCATCAGCAACATTCTGAGGTCCAAAGGAACATGTTTAGATCACTTCTAAAGGGGATAAAATTTTGTTCATCATCAATGTAATGAAAATAAAATCGAATAACCTACAGATTATCAACACCTTCATCGAAAAAACTAAAGGCCATGGTATTTCCTAATGATATTAAATTAATTATAAATTAACAAGAAAATATCATCTCTTATTTTCGGTAAAGATATTTCTCGATATTCTTTAAAAAAATAATGTTCATGAAATTCATGTCATATACATCATTGCTGATCTGTTGAATATGATAAAAGATGAGTTGGTCATAGGCCCAATAGGAATTTCTGCTGTATCTAAAACCGTCATGAGTTACTTACCCATGAAATACGTAAATATAAAGAGTAATGGAGTTTTAATGATGATGAGGTGGTTGAGGCAAGGCCATTTGTTTATGGTGACCCTTTAAATGATTTTGTAGGTACATGATAGTATTATAAGACATAGTGGAGGGGATTATATTATCATGGACGGGGTGGATGATCCCCACACCATATCACGGGTACTCATTTTTGAGTTCTTTGAGATGTAGTGGTTATCATTTGTCTTGTTTTTCATTAATATTGCTAATATTTATATTTTCTATAATAAAGTGGACTTTAGGACTCAATCCATCATTAATTAATTGATTAATTGATCAATCAATTATTTAATATTATTATTATTTTTTGATGTTTTTTTATTATTGTTGTTATGGATATGGGGGAACATCTGAGTGGTGTGGCATGCCCCACATTATATATGGATTTATGGGGTTCAAATCCCAGATCCCATGATTATTTGTCCACCTTAATTAAATTGTGGGTGGAAATTTGGTGGGTTGGCATTATTCGACGCTGGTGTGATTGGGGGTTTATTCCATTAAGTACCAGGGGTAGTGCTGGAAAACCCATACTCAATGACATGTGGCTAGTGATGGGAGGCTCATCTGGGTGGTAGTTCTGGAGGAAACCTGATCAATATTGGGTGGATAATGTTGGGTGGCCCATGTGGTTGGTGTTGTAGGAATACCCCGACAAAGGGAGTGTTAACGATGGGAGTCCTATGCCAACAAGCTTAGGAAGCGGTGCAAGAAATCCCCCACATGATGGTGGTTGGGGGTAGTGGATGTCTAGATCTGTAGGCCAAATAAAGGGGTGATCTCCAATTAGTGGTAAAGTGCATGATCAATTATATAGTCTGAAACATATGGTGTAATAGGCTGATTAATTCTTAGGCCTATAGGCCAATACTAATCATGGGCCTATAGATCAGTTATATGAGGACCTTCTGGATGATTTCAAATGGGCTAATGATCCAGTTATCGAAGGGAATACATTACATTTATTTAGGGCCTTAAGGGCCATATAAAACATATATGGGCTCTAGAGACCAATATAATATATAAATAAAGTACCTATAATAGGTTCTCATCCATTAGGAGTAAAAAATGAGAGTCCCGGTATAAGGATGGTTGTGTTGTGTGAGTCTATTTAGTAGAATTATACACCCAATAAATACTATAAATTATCATTATTATTATTATTATCATTGTTAATAATAATAATAATAATAATAATAATAATATTATTATTATATTAGTGAATTATAAGTTATGGATTAAGCTATAAGTTGTGTCTTAAGGGAACCTATGACTTGTCTTTTAGTATTTATAACATTTCTTACAATACAGCAGTTGGGGTGTTGGATGAGAGGTAAGGAAATCCTATCAGACTACATGAGGTTAGGGGTTAAACCCCCATTGGACTTATTTGGGGGGGCTTCATAGGTGGTAATACATGTAGTGAAGTAGGAAGGTAGTGACGTAAGGTGGTGACAAGAGAATGATAGATACAGGGGTGCAGACCCATGTAATGGTCATCAGGCCACTAGTTCCTTGAGCCAATCAATGCAATGGGATTGATATGGAGTGGGTGAACCATTGGAGTTGTTTTGGACTATACTTATGGTCTCAAGCTTGTGTGTGATGTTTCATTTTCTTGTAACCTTCAAGATGGGATACTATAATGTTATTTTTATAACTGGTAACCTTGATGTGTTCAGGGTTCATCCAAAATAGGGTCCCTCATCGTCAATAGAATTAAAATATAGTTCTTTCTCCTTTTATGTATATGCATTTATTAACCCATCTGTTCTCACATCCTCTGATGTCATGGTGTAATTAGAGGTGTGCATTGAAGTTCTCCCATCGTGTCCATATCCTATACACATTTCTGAACCTTCTTTGAGATATCATTTTTAATGATTTTGGAGGAGGGTCCGACTCATTTTCCCAGTAGATCAGTGGGAATTGGGATACAAAATTCATCAAGTATACACATGATATTTTCTTGAAATTATTAATGAATGTAAAAATTATTTTATTTATTATTTATCTTTATAATAAATTTAATTAAAATGGATTCTCCCTAATCTTAGGAGGTGGCTCCTGGTCATTCGTGTCTTTGAGGATTAGAATTTAATTTCACCAGGAAAGGTTTTTTTCATATTGTTTTTCTTATACAGACATGATAGAAAATGATTGGGGTTAGAGATTTATAAATTTAAAGCCTGGTGTTTTGGAAGATTTATGTCCAGGATTCTTTTTTAATGCCCTTACTACCATGATTTCAATATCACAATTATATATTTAAATATGGGGGTAGGTATGATTCTTTTGGAATTCAAAAATCCTATGAGAAATTACTTCAACCATTGGATTTCATTACAAGAAGGATAAATAAAATAACTAGGATATATTTGTTCACTTTACTATGCTAGTAGTTGAGGTAGATCTGAACTCCTCACTGATTAAAATAATTGCATTAACTGCCTCTAATTATAACTTTAATTTGGATATTAACTTTTGAAAAGTGACTTCTCATTTTATACGCTTCAAATATATGGGCTATATTGATGAAGACTATAATAAGAGGATTAACTGTAGATATTACAGTTTGTAAGGTAATGTTGTCAATACATACATGAAGAATCCATGAAATAATGGTGACTTAGGTGTTGGTTCTTCAGGGAAGGAATTAAATTCTTATAGAATTTAACCATAGGCTGTAGAGGATTTATAGAAGGATAATATTAATATGGACATATCAAGAAAACATCAGGATGAAGGTGAACCCATGGTTATGTCAGAACCAAGGATATTCTTTTCTTGAAATGGAGTACAGTTTGTGTTTATTGTCAATCCACCTTGGGTTGATCAAGGGGTTTACAAGTTAAGTGTTCTTACAGTACATGCAAAGAAGGTGTTTAATGTGGCATAGTTTCCCAGTGTTTTCAAACTTTTTGGGCCTCAAAATCAATAGTTTGTTTTTAGAAAAGGAATTTTTCTGCAAAGGCAGTACACAAAATTGATTTTCTAGGAACAATTCATAGATCATGAATTATGGTATGCAGAATAGTGAACCGCAAACCACATATCAGGAATGGTTCGTGAAATGAAAAATGGTATGTATACCTTATAGGAGGAACGATTGTCTAAGAAAAGGAGGTTCATTTGAAGGGATATGGTTCACAGAAGGAAAAGGGTTCATGGGATGATGTTTCATTCACAAAAATATTGGAGAGTTTTGAGAAGCCGCAAAGGATTTCATTTGTGGAAAAAAGGTAGTGATTTATCTCTCCAAATAGGAAGAATGAAGGTACGTAGACCATGTAGGGAATATTGTTTGTGGGAGACGTACGGTACGCGGTAAAGACGGTGTCTTATCGAAGATTTTTCTAAACATCGGTTTATCATATTCTGAAGATCAAATTTTCGATATAAGTAGTACTAATCTGTTAATTAGAAAGAAAGAATGAGATTAAAAATGGTAGGATTTTAGTGAAGTTGAGAGTGGTTCCTGGGAATAAAATATCAAGAAGTTGTTTCTGGTTATAGATTCATATATTTTTGGTGAAGTGTTATGTGGTCTGTGGGAAGACAAGTCCATGAAGGAGAGTAAGTACATAGAGAAATAAATTGGCTCACAGTGATCTTGTAGTACACGAAGAAGAACAATTCATGGAAGGAAGGTGTTTTGTGAAGGAGAAACGATACATGGAATCAAAGACAATTCATGAAGGAGGGACAATTTGTGGAGGATAAGTGGTCTAAAAAGCACAAGTGGTATGTTGTGCAACCCTGTACGTGGAAGAAGAAGCACAATATGCATAGGAACATGCTAGTTGGTGGAGTAATAGTTCTCATGAGGAAAAGTAAATTACACACACATGTGATAATGAGACTTCAACAAAGCATCTATATATAGTTTAATATGCATAATTTAATTCCAATCTATTGAAGTTTCCTTCAAGTTAATAAACTGAGTTCAGATTCCTTCAAACGTAGTGAAAAAGGAGGAGTCAATAAAAGTGATTCGAGGGACGCAGTGTGCTATCCCTAAAAATTTGTAAAGGAAGTGCGTCTGTTAGTGAGTAATTACCCTAAAATTTTATACCCCACAACTAGTGAATATTAGTGGACTTTGGTACGACCAACAACCTTTCAATGTATGCTCCTTAGACGTAGACCTTAGTGGTGAACCAAGTATAATTGATGTGTCCTCTCTTTGCATGTGGTTTTTTGTTTTCTTCTATTTCTCATCAGACAAGTTTAATAGGTTCCTACCAATGTGGAAATATGATCCATCAGTGTAAAAGAAAATGTTGACACCCTGATTCACCCCTCCCCTCTTAGGGTGTTCAGGGGTCCTTCAGTTTTAAAAATAAGTAAATTGGACAAAGGAAAACCTCCTTTAAGAGAATCAGAAGGGTAAATATTCATATCTATCATTGGTAATGAACCTGCCACTAATGAGATGTGTCCTCTAGATGGTAAGTTGGATATTGATCATGTTTATCACTATGAGGCCTTCTTTCTAACTATGGCGATAAAAAGGAAAAAGAGTGATCATAGTGTTGAATGTCCCCATTCAATTGAAAATAATCCAAACTGAAAGAAATGTATTAACTACTAGTGGAGAAAAGAATTCTCAGTTTAGGGGTGGGATAAAATCTTCTTCTACTTAGGTAGGTATTGAAAAAGGAAAATTATCAGTTGGATATCCCTATTTATACATCCCTATTAATGAATTTGTCACGTATAGGTTTCTTAGGTGGAGCAGGATTCCCCTCTTATTAATTATTTTTGTCTTCCATCTAATTAGAATCAAAGAACTATAAACACACTTACAAATTTCTAAGTAGACCCTTAAACTCCCCATGATGGATCCTTAGCTTTGATTGGAGAAGGAATGGATAGACACGAGACTTATCAAGATTTATCAACTTCCAATATAAAGTAGGTCACTGAGAAAGAAGCCAGTATTTTTATTAGGATTGATTTTTTTAAAAATATTCAATAGTAGGGATTCATTCCTAGAGTAGGATACCAAATTGAATAAAACAGAGCAAGTAGATATTGCTGCTACTTTGGCATGAAGTTCTAATTTTATTGAGATGGAGTAGTCCTTTGAGTATGATCAAACATCATTGCGGCATCCCCCCAATAAAAGTAGGAGAGTTCATCACCAAAAAAGTCAGGGTGGTTCCCGAAATAGAGGAGGTAAGAAAATGAAATGACTTTTTTGGGTTTATTTTTATAAGGTGTTCCATGTAATTATCTATCCTTTTTATTGTGTGTGTGTGTTTAATAAATTTTCTAAGGCTATGGGATTTGACTACCAAACCCCTAGTCTGATCTTTCATGGATTATTATTATTATTATTATTATTATTATTATTATTATTATTATTATTATTATTATTATTATATCCAGTTAGTAAAGTGGGGAGGACCTTATAATAGAGGAATATTTCATAAATTTTTAAAAGTTTGATCTCAATCTTGGAAGGACTTTTCGTTTGACATGTGTATATATGTGATTTCTTGGTTTCGCTTTTTAGCCATGGGTTTGATCACATAACTCCATGTACTCTGTTTTGTGTGCATATGATTCCATTTATTAATAAAATTTATCGGTCTATAGGATTGGAATACCAATCCCATATCTTGTGTAGTCTTGGAATTATTATTATTTTTTGTTTTTGTTATTGTTGTTGTTGTTGTTTTTATTATTGTTTTTTTTGTTTTTTTGTTGTTTTTGTAGTAGTAGTTGTTGTTGTTTTTGTTGTTTTTGTGTTGTTGTTTTTGATGTTGTTGTTGTTTTTGTTGTTGTTGTTTTTATTGTTATGTGTTCAGAGTCATTATTGGGTACTACTCACCACTGGCCTCCACAACCAAGAGGTTAGGGTTCAAATATGGGTAGCACTACTGGGGGTATTTATGATACAAGTGATGATTTAATTTCTAATGGAGGTGATAAATACCAAAGACGGTGACATAGGAGTGACA
This sequence comes from Viscum album, assembly GCA_963277665.1. NCBI lineage: Eukaryota > Viridiplantae > Streptophyta > Magnoliopsida > Santalales > Viscaceae > Viscum > Viscum album. The sequence goes on along the minus strand of OY728125.1, from coordinate 597,991,210 downwards.
CGGGTAGGAATAAAAACCCATGTAATGGCCTTGATGTTATTAGGCCTTTGCGAAAATCAATATAATGGGATATCAATAGAGTGGGTAAACCCTTAAAGAGTGTTATGGTCTATCCTTCCAAGCTCATGGGTGTGTGTGTTATTTCAATTCCTTCCCATAAACTGTTTAATACCTAGGTGGTGAGGGTTTGATTCTTACCTCTTCAATTTGTCCCTTGATTCTGGGGGTGCTAGTTATCTGACTGGTTGAATCCATCATAATGATGGACCCACATCAGACCAAGTCAGAAGATATGGTGTATAATAAATGTAATACTCTAATGGTGGTTGGAATCATCTGATTCCATAATAAAGAAAATAAATCCCACATATGTGGGAAATAGTGAACGATGATGACCCATGCATGATAGTGGGGGTGTATTTTATTCATCATCACTATTGATGCCAACATGGTTTTTGTTACCCCTATCATGCAAGATGCGGGGGAGTATTTTCGACTCGGTGAAGGAGTTGAAGATAAGTATTGTTCATTGGAGAAAGATAGTCTGATATTGGTAGTCCAGGTTTGAATTATCTTACCCCAAGGATTGAGGAAAGTTCACCCTAGGTACAGGTGGCATGAATACAAGTCCAAAACTAGCCTAGAAAAATGGGGTCAAACTCCAATTAATATAGGATAGGGTCAAACACATGAAAATCATGAAAGGTACTAGTAAAGCCAGACATGAGAACACACATTATACATGGTTGGAATTTCTGTGCTGATGTAGGGATGTGGATAGGGGAGTTCATCACCATGATTTTTGGGGTACATTCACATATAATATATAGTAATATATATACAAATAATGATTTTATCATCAAGTTCCTAACACTTATAGGTGGATATTGGGTTTCTCTGATCATGATTTAGGTTTTATGTGCATGATTTTAGTGATTGTATTATACCCATAATAATTTAGTTGGCGTGTGAAATCTTGACCTGAGGAGTTTTGAGTCCCCTAAGTATCATATGAATTTCAAATATGTTCCAATTAATGTTGTTCATTTAAAATTAAAACACGATGGCTATGTTATTAATTTCTAGTCTTAGTATAATTCAAGTTTCAATCAGGATTTGAGTGTAGTGAATTCACTAGCTAGTAGGTTCATCTTAGATCCCTTGGTTTATTCTCTATCTACTCATAAACACATTATTAGGAATTTATCATTGGACTATATAGAATCAAATCACAAAGTACTTAAGGATCTCATCAGGGAGTGCCAAAAATCCATCATTTCTCGAATATCCTCATTAAAGGAGAATAATTCCTAGTATATTGAAGATGTTTGAAACTAGTTACTCGAATATTTGGATTTGATGGATGGGGAATGACTGCAATTTGAAATAGTTTTCTCCATATATTATTTCACTCTAATGACATGAAATTGAATTTCTAGAGCTATGAATTAGTCTTCCTTAAACCCAGAAATTTGAGAATCCAAGAACGAGACCACTTGTTTGATCTATCCTATGAGAAATACTCAGTTTCTAAAACCTAGATTCATATAAAGATATTAAAATGGGTTTTTCAGAACAAAAAATAATTTAATACATTTCATATACATTGGGGAACCCCATTAATATTGATAACGAAACTGATTTATCTTTGTATGGTCAGTTTTCTTGAGTTTTGATTGAGTTGGACCTTTATTCTTCTCTTATTGAATATGTATGCTTGGTTGTGGTGATTTTAGTCTTGATATTATAGTGTAATTTGAATGAACCCTTCTTTATGAGGTTTTTTCAATTTCATTAGACATTTTAATGAAATATGTTAGTGGAATATGAGATTCCACAATTTTAGGAATATTTTCTTTCTTTTTGGAAACTATAAATTTAAATTTCCTATTGAAATAGATAAGGGGGTATATCGGTCAGACCCTAGAAGGTAGAATGGAAGGACCTAAAAGGTTGCGTCTCACAAACCCATATATATTGGATCCTCTGGAAAACTCCCTCAAGATTTTATTGAACTAAAGGTCATTTGTAATGAGGCTGAGTCATAGAGAATGATTGAATTACTTTTTAAGTGTAACCAAAAGAGTTATTATAAGGACATGATTCAATATTTAACATAATCTATTGATAGTGGAGATAATATTGTTGATTATATGGGCTTACAACCTTCTAGGACTCATATAGTAAAGGATTTTGAAAAGGTTTCACATGAATCTAGTTTTAATGTTGGTCAATATGGCCATTATAATAACTCCTTACATGAGTGGGAATGGAGAAACAAAAACCATCCAAAAATGATAATGATATGGAATATACTGATAGGATTAGTATTGATGGCCTTAGATATACAAATAGTAATTAAAAATGATCTATAACTTTTAAAGTTTAAGACACCAGAAAATTATTCATCTATGTCCATCAGAAGGCACCACTTATTCATCAGATTTTTGAAATAAATATTTTGAAAAGAATTATAAGAATTGTAAAAATCTTTCCTCCCTAGGAACAAATAATAACAAACTATTAAGTATAATACCTCTTTTGTAAACCATGGGAAGGAAATTAGGCCAGATCATACTCCACTAAACTCTGTTCCTTTAAATTTCACATTTTTGGATGTGAGTAATTATACTTTTCTTGATGATAAATGACAGAACACTTCTATTATGAATTATTCTTTATTACAGGGATCTGAAATAAATGATAATTTATATTAATTGATTCAAGATATTCATCCTAAGGATATTATTGCTCATAAATCTATTTTATCCTTATTTGGGAAATGAATGATGAACACTCTTTTTTCCATTAATACTATTGAGGATAATAACACAATAGTTTTCTAGGTTACACCTGATCTACATGTGGCTCAGCTATTAGTAAGTAATGAAGTGACCTTATACAGTGGTTCTGGATAGTAGGGACTAACTCAATCTAAACCCATAGAGCATCATCTTCCTATAAATTATTCATCATAAAGTGGTTTGGTACAAAGTTATGTAGATAAAAAATATTCTCCAAATGTTGTCAATTAGGGTGATTCTCAAGGTTCTTAAAAATGTGGGAACCATAGAAAAGGTTAGGGATTCACTATGAATAAATATATCCCTAACAAGGATATTAAATCTAGGTAGTTTCCCAAGAGTAGTAATGATATCTCTAGAGAAAATATTGTTCAACTAGAAAAGGTGACACCAAAGTTTGGATTATTATGGGAGATTGAGGATCATGGATCCCTCAAGAAATAGGATTTTTTTGAATCATGATGACTCGCTTCTCTCTCCTTATATTGCTTTAGGGAAGGATACTCTTTCTTCAAACTCTCTCACCAATGAACCTGCTTCTCTGAATGAGTATCCTACCAAGAAGGTTCTTCAAGTTGAAATAGAAGTTTATAAGTCCCCACCAAGGGAAACTTCCTCAAACCTAGATATGGTTATATATGGTGTTTCTAATGGAGGGTGTGACCTCCACCCTTCTAGGATATAAATTGGAGGAATATAGAGGATCCCAATGTGTTTAGGAGTCATTATATACGTATGATCTTACAACTTCATAAAAATATCCCCAATAGAGGAGAGGCAGCATCCATATTCTATGGGTGGTTATCATGGTATGGGAGGTCGAATCAAGAAAATATGAATGTTGATTTGTTATGTGTGGCTATTTTTTGGATTTTTCTATTTCTATATTTTGGGTGGAAATTTTCACATTCTTTGAACTTGAAACCCCATGTATCTTTGTGTGTGTGTGTGTGTGTATTTTCATTAATAAATTTCTAGGTTCTTGGGTTTGAGGTTTCAAAATATATAGATTAATCTATCTTTAGTTAGTTATTATTATTATTATTTCTATTACTACTACTACTATTATTATTATAATTATTATTTTTTTAAAATGTATTGGGGGTTAAAATCAAAGAAAAAACCAACATAAACATGTTGTTCAATAAAGTCTCATACCTCATCTCTCACCCAATGATAGGCCCACAGTAAAGCTGGCCTATTGAAATTTAAATATCCCAAAGGCCCTGTGGGAATAAATCCCATGAAATGGACCAAAATCCCATTTTCATACCCAATGGCCCAATTTAGTTTCATGAATAAATAATTTTTCTTATGTCCCCAGGCCTACATCATGATTGTGTCACTACATTCTAGTATCATGCATCATGCCGAAATCACTTCTTGCCTGCGTCATCATTTGTGTCACCGCTTGAATCACTATATACATAGACTTAGGTGATCCCAATCCCTAGATAATGGAGGGGAATTTCATACATGTTGTGGCCTCATCAAAGGATGATTCAATGATTACATTTGTAATGGGATTTCATATGAATCAGAACTCTGGTAGATGATCTGAGCAGTCATGTATGATGAATCATTGGATGGAAGTTTTTATGGATGTAATATAATTCACTTATTGTACTAGAAATGCTGAGATGAAGATCATAGAATATCCCTTAGAGACTTTTACATGATTTATTATAATTCCTTCAATATCTTAAAATTCTATTTTCTAATTTCACTTGTGTATAGGGAGGTAAATCTAGTTGGGGATTCTATCTCAGAAAAGAAAATTGTGGAAGTTAGTTCAATGTGGTCCTTTATTTCACCAATCATTTTCTCCCCCTATCAGAATTGGATTCTAGGGGTGAAACTTTTTCCCATCTTTTCATACCCTCCATGTAACATCATTCTGAATTTTTCTTAACAAAATTTGTAGGTCTAAGTACGCTCAGTGCATATACCTATTTGGTTATTTTTTAATGAATAAAATTATTATTATTATTATTATTATTATTATTATTATCATTATTATAACTATGATTATGGTTATGTCTATGATTATGATTATGAATATGATTATGATTATGAATATGAATATGAATATGATTATGATTATAATTATGATTATGATTATGATTATTATTATGATTATGATTATGATTATGATTATGATTATGATTATGATTATGATTATGATTATGATTATGATTATGATTATGATTATGATTATGATTATGATTATAATTATGATTATGATTATGGTTATGATTATGATTATGATTATGATTATGATTATGATTAGTATTAGGATTATGATTATGATTATGATTATGATTATTATTTTTATGTTGATGATTATTATTTTTGTTGTTGTTGCTGTTTTGTTGCTGTTTTTGTTGTTGTAGTTATCATGTAGAGGGATGGTGTCTCGGGACCTTCTCTATGGAGAAGTCATTGTATTCTATGATTTTCTTGAATTCATGGATCTTCTTCCCAACTTGGGGTTCAATATTCTCTCTAGAGGATCTTTTATGGTGGTGGCTCATCGAGGAGAAATTTTGATAGGGACCATTCTTCCTCGGGATGGGACTCCATGAGGCATGGCTACTAAGGTTAATTTTAAGGGAGATATTTCCAAAGAAGATATCGTAGTGGATAAAGTGTGAATAAATCAAATGAAATTTATGGATTTTAATGGTGTTGTTACCAAATGGATTGTGTAGAAAGGGGATACAACTCATGTGATTAAAAATGGGAAGAAATTCTCAATAGGTTCAAGAACTATGAACACTCAATCATTGCTCAAATCATCTTATCGATTAGTGGGAGAATTTGTATGATCGATGATCTTTACAAGAAATTTATGAATTCTTGGGATTTGATGATTGGAAATGTTTTACAATGGGTAAGGGATACTTTCACATCATATATGCCTAATATAATTTAAAGATACATGTTGGGGGGGGATTTGTTTAATCTCACTAAATCCCGACATGGTCTTCTTCTAGGAATGGTAATTTAGGTTTAATACATCCACTATTAAAAATATTTAGGTTCAATATTGGATCAAAATTATTAGTCTCAATTGGATTTTGTGGAATCCTAACATCCAACTTGACATAGCCTTAGTAGTGAGAATTCTGATTAGAATGGTAAAAAATACTAAAGTTGCTATGTCTATTCATTATGATTGATTTATTTTAGAGGTTGATCTCAAATCAACATTGGTTAACTAGGTCGTTTTTTCTACATTAGATAATGAAATTTCTATCAAAATAAATTATTAAAAATTACCTGAATTGTTTTTCAGATTTCCTATCTATTGGGAATGTTAAAATGAATTGCTATAAGAATGATATTTTTTCTTTTTGTTCCATGAAATGTATCACTAAAATATTCTATAAAAATAATTTGGAAAGGTTGATTGTACATGCTACTGATTTTGGAGTTGGGAAGTCATATTTTGGGGGATTCTTGAAGAATCTTACTATTGAATCATTACCAGATATGGGACTGTAATATCGTTTTGGTACAATAAAATGATGTAGTTATTCCTAGTATAGAGAAAGGGTAGTCTTCACTAAATTATCCAAAGGGAATTATTATAGAATATGGAACTAATGATGTTTAGGTGGATAACATGGATCATGTTAGGATGGTAAGTCTTTGGATGATATGGTATAATATAATCTCACCTTCAGAGATATTCTCATAAATGGAACTAATTTTCACATTAGTACAGGTGGATGGAAAGATATATGATAAGATATCTTCACAACAAGAAACTAATAATCAATTGTGTATGGAGAGGAATTGGATTCAGGAAAATAACTGAAAGGGTAAGAAGTTATTAGAGATTGATTCCCCAAATATTAGACTCTCAAATGGGGCATACTTCTAGATATTTTTCTTTGATTTCTATCTTGTTAAATACTCCGTTATTGCATGTATTATTTTTTAAGGGGTTCCAAACCATTAAGAACTTACGATCTGGTCACCCACCTCTCATGGATTTGTTGTTTTGAAAAATAGAAGTTAATTTTGATCGGCCATGGCTTATTCCACATTATCTTCCCATATTATGATTTAAATATGAGGGCATGGGGTCTGGGATTGATTTAATTTAATCCAAGTATACTACATATATAAGAATGGGATAAAAACTTAATCTACTCAAGTTCTATAATTCCTTTATTCAATTGTGGGTCAATATATATGGTCTCAATTGGAAAATTTGGAACCTAAAAGTCACACATGACATTTTAATGGTCATTGGATACCCAATTAAAAAGGAAAATTAAACTAAGGTCGACATATTCGAACACTATTATCATTTCATAGTTTACGAGGACTTGAATTCCATTTTAGTTTAAAAAAGTTATTCTTTATACCAATGATGATGAATATTTCCTGAAAATGAGTACAAAAATATACATTGGGTTTTTATGGATTATAAGATGATTGTCAATGACATCTTGAATTTCAATGGATCTGTAATCTATTATTTTTTATCAGATTTTGGACATAATGAGAAAGGACTTAGATTTTAAAATCAACTCCACTTGGTGATACTAAAAATATTAGGAAAGGTAAATTTTATGATGGAGGAGTGAACCCTTTATTTAAATATAATGGAAATATACTTGCCTGTGAGCATGGAAATGATTAAAATATAATGAATATTCCTTATGGTATATACATTTGTTCTGAGGATGGTCCTACTAATCCTTCTTCTATAGATGTCCCCATTAGGGGTGGTTACACTCCATCAGAGAAGACTCCTCATATGCAGAGGGAACATTACAATCCTCTGGCCAATTCTAGGAATCAAAGAAGGCCTGCCTCCCCTATTGTTGGGGTGTAGCTAGAAAATCTTTATGTGAAAAATACTTCCAACATCTCATATTTTTCAACAGGGAATGAACATTATAATTCATATTCCTCATTTTGTGAAGCTTTTGTATCAAGAAACAAATCCCATAGTGATGATCAAAATAAGGAATTTTATTTGGATCTATAAGCTCAATAAAAATTTGATAATCAAATTTAGAAAATACAGTAGGATAACTCATCCAGAATTTGGAAAGGTAAATTGAAAGTGGATTATCCTTTTCCAGTTAAAAGGAACACACTTTCAACTATTTCCATCAGCCTAAATGAGGGGGAAATTTCCAACTCCAAGAGGATTGTATTTGATGAATTAAGGCTACCGATTCCATTGGTGGACTCCTAAGGAACTAACAAAAAAGCTACTTATAGGACTAGAATGTTGAAAATTCACCAGAGTGTGGGTATAGTTGATCAAACACCATATGAATATTCGAATGTGGCACAATTACCTACTTATATTCTATTTGGATTTCTAGAATTGATGAATGAATACTAATAAGGTTATGAGATGCATAATAGAGATGTAGGAAATAATTATTCTTACCTTATAAACCTTTCTATAAAGACGTAAGTCATATTTGATGAGGGGTGTACCCACATAGAGAATGGAAAAATAATATCTTCCTTGAATACCAATGGAGATGAGGTATATGTAGAGATTGTACAATATGACTCAAAGGATTGATAACTTGAAGGGATTTGTAAACAAGTTAAGTCTTGAATGAGATGTCTTTATCCAATAGTTTTAGAACACACATATGGTTGAATTAACTGGGGGTATTAAAACAATGAGAGTCCTGATGCTCAGGCTAAGATCACTAAAAATATGGGTATATAATTTCTATGTATGCATTGAGGGTAGTTTTTTCTTATCTTTCCCCATCCTATGCATTCCTTTTTTGTTCTAAAAAAATGGGATTTTCCCTGAACTTTTAAAAAAAGGAATGAAGGAGGGGTCTCAATTCTTCATAGTTGCTACTAAATATTTGAAATATTCTTAGTATATGAGTGATATAATGAGAGAATATTCACTTGTTCAACTAAATATTTGGGATTATCAAGGGCAATAATGTTGACTTAGAAAAAATGAAGTGTTTTTATTATCCCCTATTCATGTAGTAGTATGTAATTTTGTGACCTTGATGTCAACTATTCAACCAAAGGTTGTGATTAATCAAGTGAAGGAAATTCATTTTAAACAAAAAAGAGGTTGATATTACCCTTTCCCAGATTAAAGTTTGCAATGATGTGACCTCTAACTCATTTTATATGTTTTAAAATGTCAACAGGCACTAATATGACTATTGTTGAGGATATTAAGGTATCTACTGTGTATACTAATGATGCTATTGGTATTATTATACCGACAGGTCCAAATAGATATGTGGATATTGACAAAGGAATGGTAGACTATATTTAAACATATGATGAACCTTGGAAACAACCTAAAATATAGAGTAGAGGCCACCATCAATGTGGAATATGTAAAATTATCTTTTTTTACAATCAAAATATCAACCTTTACTATCATATGGGGTTTCTAGAAACTAACCAAATACCTCATTAGTTTTTTCTATGTACATTTATTTTCTCATAATAAAGGAAGATTTCCATTCTTGACCCCCTGTCCTCTCCTATGATTTGTTTTCATTTTTAATAATAGTGAAAGAGAATATGGGTCTTGTACTCTACTTATTTAAAAAGTTATTATTATTATGATTCTATTATTTTGGATGAGTAGTACTCATAAAAATATCTATATCTCAAAGGGATAGGGTTCAAATCCTGACATTTTCATAATTTGTTACACATTCCATCCATGATTTATTTACAGGGTGGCATCACTTCCAGGGGCTGATCATATGGAGGAAGTGAACTTCTACAACTGATTCATAAAGGGTTGATTAGATCATAAGAGAGGAATTTAGCTGGATATAATTAATTAAAAGGTTGTATGAAAAACTATCGACATGGGTAAGTGACTTCAGGTTAATCATGTCTGTGATTAGAATATACTTGTACTGTGTCGGGTTGCAAAAATGTTGTTGGAATCATTATTTTTAGCACAAATGTTGGTTTGCACAATGACATCTAGATTAGTTGGAAAGCCACATGATACATTTGTTGGGACACACATCTCATCACAGTGATTAAGGCGGGGAGACATCCATAACACATACCACATGTGGGATTTAGAAGAAATATAATGATGGTAGTAAAAATATATATTTTCAGAGTTAGCGTGACAAGATACAGGAAGGGTCTTCTCGATGGTGAGTGATTTGGTTGGGTGGGATGTGGCAGTTGATGTCACTGGGGCCAGGTAATGGGAAATTTAGGACTATCCTCAGTAGGGGCCCTACAGAATGGATTTCATGGGAATATGGGATAGTAATTTCCTTGGACTATGGGAATGTTCTTATAATGGGCCTACATTCTTGTGAAATGAGGGATTTCAGGCTGACATAGGTGGACCTACATGCCAATTTAATGATACCTGAAGCCCTATATTTCATAATCCCTTATAGATATATGTATTAAGGGCCTTCATGAAATCTTAAAAGTATGGTTTTTGGGCCTATATAATATATAAATAAATTTTCCCATATTGGGTAATCATCCCTTGTGGGGGTTAGTGGGACACCAAGTTTAAGTACAGGAGGGATGCATGAGTTTTTTTGGTTGTATTATACCCCAATAAAGGATATAAATTATTATGATTATAAAAATTATCATGATTATGGTCAAGGTGATTTATTACATGGAATATTATATGATCTTCTACAATTTAGGAATAAAAAAGTTCATTTTAGTAATGTGCTGTTTTCTCTCTCACAATTTTTATATAAGTTATGACCATACTGTAGATACCTCTCCTTTAAGGTTTTAGCTACTAAGAATGAATCTTGGGCCCATCTTGGATATAAATTTTATGACACACATGAATTATTATAGGTAACTGGTATGTATGATCTAATTACAGGAGAGGGATTTCCACTATAAAGACACAAGGGTTGTTCATTCTTTGAAGGATGTAACTGTTGTTGGGTTTGCTTTCACAATCCAATATTTCTCATATGGGGTTCTCACATCTATGTAACGTATGATGGATATGTGTGGGAATTATATCGGGTCTCAAAATTAGGTGAAATCCTCTTTAGCTTCTCTTCCAAGGAAGTTTTTGTTCAATGGTATAAAAAAGAAACACCAGTCGTAGTTGAATTTGATCTCCCTTTGAATAAGTCTGACTTGGGGGATGTTTCTAGATATGAGTAGTGTTCACTAAATACTAATAATAATGGAGCCTATATGCATGACTTTGGGGATATGTGAATGGGAAAGTGGGTACCCAACTTCACCTATATGCTAGTGTCTATTGACTCACCTGAGTTTCATAAGATATATCTTAAGATCTTTAAGAAAGCTTGATGTAACAATAAGAAGTGATCCAAATCAGTGAATAATGTCGATCCTATTCATATTTTAGTATAATATTATCCTAATAGTGATACTAAATATCCTATAGATCATTTTACCCATATGGAAATGGATAAAATACTTAGAGTCTCAAAATGCCTCAACTTGGGATGTTGCTCCAAAACAAGGACTTCATGAGCCTCATCGAATTGTTAAAAATTTATGAGTGGATTCTAGATTAGTTCAAGGAGAGAATGAAGAGTAATCATATGTGGATGATCAAGTAACTTTCTGAAAGTATTCTAAGCATTGGAGGAGAGGTCGACACCTATTAAGTCAATGTGGTTCCTGGAATAGGATATATATACATAAAAAGATATGAATTTTTTTAGTTGTTTTCTCTTGGTGGAATTTTTATGCCACATTTCTTGAATCTAAAACCCAGTGTATATTTATGTGTGTGCATATATTTCATTAAATAAATTTTCCAGATCTATGGTTTTGGGTATCAAAAATTCAAAATTTGAGTCGTATTTGATTATTATTATTATTATTATTATTATTATTATTTTGTTGATGGTGATGATGATGATGATGATTATTATTTTTATTATTATTGGTATGACGGGAACAAATGGATTTTTTTTTCAAAAAGGTTTTTGATAGAGGGTTCCTACAAGATACTGTTGAGGGTTTCATGTAGAGTAGTTGTGATAAGGCTGATGCGAACAAATAGAAATCTATGCAGGAAGGTTTAGTTAGATTAAATGTTGGGTTTTATACCAACTTATAGAATCATAGAACTGGTGATGGAAAATATATATGTTTTGACATTTCTGGATCCCTTACATATTTCCAATTCATGTATTCAAGGATTATATCATGTTTTGAGGCACTTGTAATGGGGTGAGCACCTGTGGTCATAGACTATGATATTATATCTACACAACTCTCTGATGATTGATTTTACTTTTTAGTGGAACTATTCCACATGTATTATGATAGAGTCTAATTTTCTATTTTCTTGGGTCATGTCTATCCTTGGGTACTTATACCATGCAACATTTCTCCATGATCTCCCATGTATGTTTACTTTTATTAGTAAATTTTATAGTCCATGGGTTTGGGCCTCCAAATCTATGTTCGATCTATCATTTATTATTATTATTATTATTATTATTATGTGACCTAATATGTGGTTGAGTGGTAATCACCTTTGGCCTCCGCATCTGAGGGAACATGGTACAAATCCTAGCATTTCCCTTTGGGGGGATTTTTGATGTAGATGATGACTCGGGTAGGCAGTGACATAAGGCAATGATGCGAGAAGAGGTGTACCCATTTAATGGCCTCTAGGCCACTAGGCCTTTATAAAAATCAATGTAATGATATTTCTATAAACTAGGAAACCCATAGAGGGGGTGTGGCATGTACTTTTGGTCCCAGGGGTGTGTGTTGTTTACTTTTCTCATAACATCTAGGACAATACTACTACTACTACTACTACTACTACTACTACTGCTGCTACTTAGAAATTTTCATACACATCTAATAGGTCTTGGGTTTAATCCCTAGTTGGTGAAATTATTGTTCTTGTACTATACATGCGATGACGATAGCGGTGACCCCAGAAATGATTTAGGCAGGTGATGATATATGCATAAGGATGAAAACCTCATGCTTCATTAAAAAATAGTGAAATATAATGGGAATTTGGTCCATGTATTGGGATTCATTCCCACTAGGCCATTGGGCCAATAAAAATTGTAATGGTCCATCTTGGCTATGGTCCTATCCTTCGGGTAGGGATAAGGTTTGAGCCTTATTATCTCAATGTGTGAGTGTGTGTCTTTCCATTTCTTGTAACCCCAAGACCTTAAATAAATTATTATTATTATTTTTATTTGTATTATTATTTTTATTTGTATTATTATTATTATTATTATTATTATTATTATGTTTCCAAGTGCATGGATGAGTGGTACTCAGCCATGACACTGCGTTTGGAAAGGACATGCTTGAAATACAAGTGTTATCATTCTTTTTCCTATATTTTTGGTGTGATTTATTTATATGGTGGTGTGTTTATTGTGTCATTGGAATGGAGGTCATTCTCTAGAGGAAATATTGTGGGACATATATGGTTAAAATATATGTGGATAATTTCAACCACGTAGGCATCATCACTAGAGGGATACAAAAATGTCTTCCAGAAATGACTTATAGAATTTCCAATTATGACTTAATTCGTTGACCTTAGGAATTAGTAATCTTTGACCTTGTACAAAATAGTTGATATTATCTTGGATAACCTCTGGTGGAGGATGACGAATTCATAACTGTTGGTGGTATGTGATGCTGGAGGGTGTGGTCTATCTTTTTTACTTTGAGAGCAACAATGTCCTTGGGGGTATGGGGACTCAGGGTCTAAAATGGGTAGCATTTTTATTGGGATGACCATAGGTAGAGAGTAAAAAGGTGAATATTAGGATGGAAGTGGGTTTAGAAATTTAGGCACATTTACAACCTCAATGGTATGGGACCTCATGGGTGGTGGTCATATCAAATGATGGTTAGGAAAGAGCAGCTAATTCCCACGACCTTGGAACATCAATTTATTGATGAAATACAGAGTGTAATATTTGATAGAGACCTTGATCAATGGTGATGATGATTTCCATTATCATTAGGTATAGTTATCAGTGTTAGAGTTCCCCCACTCTATAGTGGGGATGATGTTTCTAGTGATGGTGGGGTGCTACAGTGTCACAGATGCATAACTATTTAGGATATGGTGGCCTCGTGAAGGAGAGACAAGTTGGGTAAGCCATGGGTCAGAATTGGGTTGGTCTAAGAGAGTTGTAGGCTGGATCATAGTTTGATACCATTAGGCTAGATTCATTTGGTCCTACAGGATATTCAAGTCTAATAAGAGCCTATGTAGTGGCATATGGGGGATACAGTCCATTATGGGTGGGCCTTTGGGTTGTAATGGGAGGTCTTATGAGACATGTTGTATGAGAGGCCTTTTGGGATATACACAATCAATTATTCTATGGAACTGTATATATAAATATATTGGGAACTCATACATTGGGGGTTTAATGGGTTGCCTAGTATAAGGGTCGATCAAGATGTGTGTTCTAGTTCTTTCCTGTAATTGTACCTCCAAAATAATTTAAATTATTATTATTATTATTAAGTGGATAGTATCATGACTGATTGGTAAAAGAACACTAGACTCCATATTGAGGAGTTCTTAGGTTCAAGACCTGATGGAAATAGGTACAATTATAGTACTATAAAAGAAGTGACACAACAAATTACATAGACGATGACACAGGTAGGTTGTGATGCATACATGATGTGTGACATGGGTAAGCGGTGACATGAGCAATTTATTTGTCTTGTGACACATGTAGAATGACACATGAATGAAATTTCAATAGTCCTATGGGATATATAATGGGATTTTGTGTCATGTATTGGTCTTTATTCCCACTAGTCCATTAGTCCAAAAAAAAATGAACTAGCTTGGTTGTGATGCTATCCTTTGGGAGGGATGAAGTCTGAGCTTAGATAGCCCAACAAGTCTATGTGTGTGTGTTTCCTTTTATTATAAACCCCAATACATTAAATAAATTATTATTTTTATTATTATCATTATCATTATCATTATCATTATCATTATTATTATGATTATTATTGTGATTATTATTATTTTTATTGTTCTTATTATTATTATGATATTTATTATTATTATTATTATTATTATGATGATGATGATCATAATCATTATTATTATTACATGATATGATTCATGATTGATTGTTACTAACTAATTTTCTTGACATCCAAGAGATTGTTCTTTTAATTTTGGTATCTCCATGGGCGGATTTATGTCATAGTTAGTAATGCAGGTGCTAATGCAGGAAGATGATGATGCATATGCCAATGTGGTCAGACAATGATTCTGGTAGGTGGTGACATAGACAGTAATGTTGATGTAGCATAGGAAATTTGGGATTGTAAAATTTTGGGACTTTGGTATATCTATAGGGAATTCATGAAACTGGGCCTTCAGTTCATGTAATGGGTTCCCCATTGACCCAACTAAAAAAGTTATTTCTTTTTTTAATAAAATGGTTCCTGGACCAAAACCATTTCATATTATTATTATTTTTGTTGTTTGTGTTTTTGTTATTATTAATATCATGATTATGATTATGATTATGGTTATTATAATTATAATTATTATTATGTTTGTGATTATGATGATGAATATGAGATAATTATGATTATGATTATGATTATGATGATGATGATGATTATGATTTTGATTATGATTTTGATTATGATTATGATTATGATTATGATTATGATTATGATTATGATTATGATTATGATTATGATTATGATTATGATGATGATTATGATTATGATTATTATTATGATTATGATTATGATTATGATTATGATTATGATTATGATTAGGGAATATGGGGGCATGGTTGAGTGGTGCAACATGCCCCAAATCGCATGTGGTCGGTTGGAGTTCAAATCCAATTCATGGTGTTCTTTATCCCCCACCAATTAAATTGGGGAAAGTTTTTTAGTGGGTTTTACTTAAATGACACTAGATTCATGGGTGTCCCGCACTAGCAGGCGTGGGTGGTGGTCCAAAAAGATCCCCACTCGACGGCGAGGGGAACTATTGTTCAAATCACATCAACTAACGCCACCATGAGGATAGAATATACCAGCTTATTGAAGGTAGTTCATTTGGGATAATAGTCTATTTAATATTTCAGGTCTTCGATCCTGGATCTCAATAGGCCAATCTGGCATATATATAGGGGCTTGAGTCTAATTTCAAGTGGGCCCTTTGGGACAGATTCCAGGGCCTATAATGTATTATGTAGGGGGAATATGGGCCATGTATTGTGGTCCATATTCCCTTTAAAATGGACGGGGTCTGTCGACTTTTATAATGTATAAATAAATTATATATACTGGGTTGCGATTCCTTGGGGGGGGGGTCAAACGAGATACTCAATATAAGTACATGGTTGGGTGTGTGATTGGGATTTATTATAATTGAACCCAAAAATAATATTATAAATTATTATTATTTCTATTATTGTTATTATTGATTTCTAGGAGGATTTCAGGAATGAAAACACACCCACACTATAGGCTCCCTATTGGGTCAAGCCTCATCCCTCACCCTAGGATTGGAAAGCACCAATTGGAACCTATTTATTACATATTTGTAGCCCGAATTCCCAACGAATCAATGTAAATACATGAACATGGTCCTTTAATGTGACACCCAAGTGCCAAAGGTGTCCCCACCATCATCTTCTAATTGCGGATGCGGCCGAACACTGAGTTTTTTTTCAACCTCTACATTGGTTCTAGGATGGAACTGCTAGCCCTCACCGTAGAGTGGTCCTCATCTACATTGTTGTCCACCTTAGGGGTCGAACCTCATGTATCTAGCCCCTTTATCGAGATTCCTTACTCTGTGACACTATCTGCCTCCATCAAGTGGGGGTACTCATGTGTACCACCATCTAATTTATAAATTGTCTCTC
Organism: Viscum album; assembly: GCA_963277665.1. NCBI lineage: Eukaryota > Viridiplantae > Streptophyta > Magnoliopsida > Santalales > Viscaceae > Viscum > Viscum album. The sequence continues at coordinate 597,974,514 of OY728125.1, read as the reverse complement.
TTATTAAAAGCCCTTATTTGGGGTTTATTCCATGCCATTGTCCCCCACCCCCTATTTCTCCCATTCCACCACCTATATTTGGACTTGCCTTTGAGAAAGGAACTATCACCAGATCACTCCATATTTTTTTTATAAATCATAATTATTTTTATATGGAAGTTTAATTTTTCAATAAAAATATGCTTATACATGATTTAAAGGAATCACATAATGGTAAAATGGGTTTTAATGGCCATGCGTGAGGGAATAGAGGCTTTTTCATGACTTGTATAAGGGTAAAATACCTTTATCATGCATTTTGTATTGGTATAGATGTGATTCATAAGGGAAGGACCTGAATATAAGCACTATGTAAGGTTCATCCAACGTTGTGTGAGGGTCATCCAGTGCTACATAAGGATAGAAAGGTCTTGCGTGAGGGTAACCTTCTATGTGAGGGTACCTATATAAGGGTATCCATGCACTGCATAAGGGTCACCCACAACATAAGGGTACTTGTGTAAGGGTCATCCAATAGTGCATAAGGGTACTTCCTCATGTAAATTTATTATGTCCGGGTAAACAATAGTTGTGTAGGGGTAGCTGATATTCCATATAAAGGTAACCCTAACATTACAAGGGCTACATAAGGGTACCAGAAACCTCTACGTAAGGGAACATGATGATTTGTAAGAGTAAAACTATGTTACCCTTTCATAGTGAACACTTCATAGGTAAAGGTAATAGATTTCTCCTATTTTTAATATTTTTAGTCTTCTTCTTCCCTAGAACACTTATATAATATTTTTTAAACTGTTTTCAATTCCAAAATCATGATAATTAGTTTATTTTGATTCATTTAAAATTAAATCAATATTTATGGGTCATATTAAACCCTCAACAATTGATAATCACTCAAATAAGAATTTAGTGATATAGACAACCCTTTCGGTCATTTAATTTTTTGTGGTCGAACACTTGTGTACATTTAATTTTGGATTTATTATTGTGAACATGTATATGGTTTTATTATTTTATTAAAATAGATAAACCATTTTTTCCTTCATCATTAGTTTATCCATTATCATATAAGAAATATATAAATCCCTTTTATAATATCTGAAAGGTCCTCCTTCAATTGAACTGAACCACTCTTAGGGTTTATGGGTATAATAGTTTCTCTATACCCCTCTTCCAATTTTGGTGCTTCATTTTTAAGGAAGAAAATTTAAAATTATTATATTCAGGTTTTCTTGAAAATTGAGTTCTCCTTATTCCTTCTAGAAATTGTGGATAAATAACCCCTACATGATAATAATTAGTAAAGTATTCAAGGTATGAAAAAAGAATATTTACCCTAGATTTTCAAATATGATAATCCAATTATTATCTTATAATATCAAAGAATAATAATAAAGTTATTATTACATGGATATTATTATAGGGAGATAGAGTATTATTGCATGTGGTTTTATTATTATTCATTGAGGGATAAATTTCTAGTTCATGTGTTGGAATGTTTTTTAATAATTTGGAAATTATCAAAAATGTAGAATTGGTTATCACATGCGGTGATTTATTTATATTGGAAATAAAATAGTTAGTTCTAGTTTTAGCGATCCTTAAAAGACGTTGAGCATCACCTATTAAAAAACTATGATAGCAATGCCCATGATAATATGTTATTGGTTTTAAACGATTCCACTCCAGCTTTTGAACCACACAGTGTGTTATATCATTGCTGTTGACATCAATGACTTTGAGGTTGGAAGTTACTTACCTTTTTGGGGACCTCATTTATGGATTTTACCATGTTATAGTTTTTTTTGGAATATCTAATAAGCATGCCTGATTTTGATTGAATGAGGGTGTGTGAGTGTGTATCCCTTTAGAACTATTGTTATGTTTGATTCCCTGAGTATTCCTAAAGCATATTGTTATCGTGTTTGATTGTGATCACATGTTTTTATATATTTATACTATATTATCATGATGATATATTATGTTTTCATCATATTCTATACCATTTTATTAGTGTTACCAAGGATTGTAGGTTGTTATTGGTACTTGATATAGGTGTACCATTGTGTTTTGTTTATCCCTAAAATGTGGATTGTGGAAGAATTGGTACAATGGAAATAAAAAAAATAAGTGTAGGGTAGGAGCATGATGGTCAGAGGGATTAACATGAGGAAACACTTTAGTGGAATGAAGACCTAGGGCCCTGACCCGAGGCATAGACGGGGTATGAAAATCTAGAGGCTTGACCTATGATGGAGTCAGGATATGATGATTTGGGGTCCTGATACAAATTGATTCCTTGAGACTGTGCGGATACATGATATGTGCCTAGTGGATTATTCTTGGTTACTTTACATTCCATGATTATCCTTCTAACATGGAGCTGAATTAGGTATTGTCAGGGGTTGTAACTACTTTTTTAGTGCGTGAACACTCATTTTGGATTGTATGTTGTTATTATTTTTAAACATTTATTATTATATTTTCATAAAATTTTTATACATGAGAACATAAGCTAAAGACTCATTGGTGTCTTCCTGGTGAGTATTGTACTCACAATATACCTTTTTATTTCGGTGCGCATGTATATTTCATGTATCAGAATCCAAGCAAGGTAATGGGACCCATGGAAGATAGTTGAGCTATGGAGTATAGAGTTGGAGGCATCACAAGGATAGACTCCAAGGATTACTATAGCTTATTTACTATTTATTTACCTACTACACTTATACTCTAGCTTGGATTACCATAATGAGAGGCCATTGTTTCCATTTTATGTAATTCATTACATCCCTCAATTTTATAATTTTACTTTATTTATTTATTATTTTTTTATGATATAATATGATATTGAGGGTATCGTCTCCCAATTTAAAAACATATAACCTCAGTACTAGTGGGAATCCTCTTGTATATGGGGAGTAATGCATGAGGTCATTTAGAACTTTGGCTGAGACCCGGTGGTATGGATCAAAGCATTAAAAAATGGTATCAGAGAACAACCTTCTATTCTATATTTTTTACCAACCTAGGATATGGTATAGAAGAGATAGTTCTATGGGAATATGGTATGGGAGTTACAATTTTCTTATCTTCAACATGTGCAACAGACCTCTAAGTAACCATTGATGGGATTAAAGTTATAGTTTTATGAAATTTTCATGTGTGTTCATGTCCATTATTAGGAATGTAAGTTCACATGCCATATATATAAATGTTTTTATGCTGCATAGTATTTTTTTAATTAAATGAATTGTTTTTTACTATCTGACCAGGATAGTTTCTATTCTGTGTGATATATCTATATTTTTGTGTTGTTGTGATATACATTTATTAGAATTAATTGGTCGAAATGATATTTTTTTTAGTATATATATGAGGATTGTGACTAACACGTATGGATGAAGACCAAGGTTATTCCTGGGAGGGGTGTACCTTGGGTTATGGGTTGACTCCTAGGATTACCTTGTATAATAAAATAGACTAGATAATATCTGCTTACATTCCTAATGATCCTTTGTGTTGTAGAATATTTCACCTTACACATGTTTGGTGGGATCGTTAGCTATGCAGGAGGGTGCGTCGGTGCATGTTCCCATGGCTGATCCACTGGTAGAGGTGGTAAGCCTATTGTTTCTTGGGTTCCTTCCACCGATATCCATGGTCAACTATTCTAGGTATTTCCATTCTAGCATCCTCTAGCCTTTCATTGTACTGGTGGATCATTGGATGATGAGTATTGTGTAGACATCATCGATGGTATCTTTGACCTAGTCAAGATACTGATAGATAGGAATGTGAAGATGGTAGCATTCATGTTGTAGGGTCCTACTAGGTGTTGGTGGGAATAATGTGAGAGGCTGGTCGACCTGATGGAATCACTTGGTAGGCCCTCATGGACCTATTATTTAGTTATTTATTTCTAGATACACAAAATATTGATCGAGAATAGGAGTTTATGTAGCCACAATAGGGCTTCATGATAGTGTTTTCTTACCATGCTCGTTTTATTGAGGTTCTTCGCTTTTCTTCTGTTTTGGTCAGGAATGAGGATCAGAAAGGGAGGATGTTCATGATCAAACTTTATCCTGACACTAGATAGTAGGTCAAGGGTTTCAACCAAGATTCATACCAAGATATTCTATATATGGCCTTGACTATTATAAAGATCACAGAGGTGGTTCGAGTAGACAACCTCATTTTACCCTTCAGTGATGAGGTGGGTGAACCTCTTACTGCTAAATTGAGTACCTTTTATGGCAAAAGGAGGAAGAAACACATGAGAATGTTGTATAGTAATGGAATGTAGGTGGACCAGTGCTCAATTTATTCGATTCCCTCAGGAGGATTCCCATAGTTCTTCAACTATGGTAAGATCGGGCATTACTATAGAGTATCCTTAAAACAACAAAGTAACTGCAAAAAATGTGGCAATATAGGCCATCACCAATATTTTTACCACATATATTTTAGGTCAAGATTTTATAATATTGGAGGAATGTATGTTCAAGGAACCTATGATCTATATGAGGTCCTAAATAATATGCACAAATGATAATGAATCAGGTGATTAATACTTATCAAGGATAGGGTTACAGATCTGAGGTATGATGTGTCTATAAAATGGACCAATCAATGGAGGATGGTGGTTACATACCATATATTTTATGAGTTATGGTCTCCTTCACATATGCTTTATATACTACATTGGTTGATTCTGGTTTTTCCTATTATTTCACGTTTTCACAAGTAGTTGCTGGACGTGACCTACCTGTCACATTATCCTATGAGTTAGTCTCCCTTGATACACCATTGAGAATGAAACTGGACTATCTTCAGTGATACTCATAGTTTCTATTAGTCATTTTTAGCTATTTTATCTATCAGACTTCATGATACTAGAGATGATGACCATCAATGTGATTCTTAGTATGAACTGGCTAACCAACTTTCGAGATCATAATGATTTCTATCATAGATGAGTGTCATTTACTTAATGAAGGAAGGGAGATATGTAATGACTGATGAATAGGAACTGAGATCTAGTAGAGTTAGACCATCCTAGTGTCTATTTAGTATGAATACAAAATAGATGATGGGATTGTCACTTTTAGTGGGATTGATGATAGTCCCTCAACTCTTCCTCCAATCATGGATATCTAATAGGGAATCTTTTCAAATTACATCACAGTACTACCACCTGATAGAGGAGTTAACTTTGAGATTTATCTTATGTCATGTGCACAACCCATTTCTATGACCCCATATCGTATGGTTCCAGTAGAGATAAGGGATCTCAGGGTGTAACAGAATAACTTAGAGCATAAGGGCTTTATCAGGCCATGTACTCCACCATAGGGTACACCTGTGTTGTTATCCAACAAGTAAGATGGTAGTATTTGACTCTAAAATTATTACCAGAAGTTGAACCAGATTATGGTGAAGATCAAGTATCCTTTTCCTAGGATTAATGAACTTTTATATTAGTTATGAGGATCCCATTTGATCTCTAAATTTGTTCTTCAAGTCGGATATCACCAGCTAAAGTTTATAGAGGAGTATATTCCAAAGACAATGTTTCATAGTAGGTATAGGTTGTATAAGTACTTAATGATGTCATTTGGATTAGAAAATTCACTAGTAGTGTTCATGGATCTAATGAAAAATATCTTCCATCCATACCTTGACTCTTTATTTATGGTGTTCATTGAAGACATCCTCATCTACTCACTTACACCAGAGTAGTATTCCCATCATCTTGAGATAGTCATGGGCATGCTTTGTACACATCTACTTTACACCAATATTTCAAAATGTGGATTATAGATTCAAGAGGTGAATTTTATGGAGCATATTTTGTTTGAGATAGGTATATCAATGGACCTATATAAAGTGGAGGTGGTTAGGTCCTGGACACATCCCTAGAATATGTTTGATATTGGGAGATTTCTAGGATTATCCAGATACTACCATCATTTTATCTAGGACTTATCAAAATTATCATCATACATAACTATGCTGAAGAAGAAGGTAGTAATGTTCTAGTGGTCTCACCAGTGTAAGGAGTCATTTCTTAAGCTAAAGATGTGTTTGAAAATAGCTCTATTATTGATACTTTCTGATCCCGGGATCAAATATGTAGTATATTGTTATGAATTTCGAATTAGTTTGGGAGGGGTACCGATGAATAGTTTGAAGGATTAGCTTATGGGTTACATATTATACCACAACATGAGTGGAACATTCCTACTAATATCTTAGATCTATCATTTTCCCATGTTCTGAAGTGTTGGAGACACTATCTCTTTAGTGAGGGGTTTTTTCTAAACTAACCATATGAGTCTCCATTAAAACTTCCACACAGTGGGACTTAGATATAAGACAGAGACATTGGGTTGAGTGTCTTTAGACTTTTGAGTTTGATATGGATTGTTCACCATAAAGGTTAATGTCCTTATATATTCTTATATTTGTAAGACACGTGTTGAGTAGGATATTTGTGAGAAACCTTTTGATGAGTAGTGAAAAATGGTGAGTTTGTTAGATTATTAGAGGATGGATACATCTAAGGATTAGGGATTGATGAGTTGTTCTACCTTGATGGTCACATCTTATTTAGTGGATTGGTTAGAGTCTGGATAGTATTCAGATGTAAATTGTTTTGTGATGTGGGAACAACTAGCTATAGGTGACCAAATACCTGGTGGTCATTAGTTGGTGAAGATGTGATCCATGTATATGGGAGAGTATTAGTCATTATTTCCATCATAGTGGATATAATGAGGGAGTGAGGGACTTCCATACCACGAGATGGGTGGTTTATCCTTATGATAAAAATATGTACAATGACTTTAGGTGTCAGTATTGGTGGCCAAGGATGAAGAGGGGAATCATTGGGTGTATTTATTGATGACTTACCTGACATAGGGTAAAGTCCAAGCACCAACAACCTAGTTGTTTTCTCTTGCCACTTCTAGTTCCCATGAGGAAGTGGTAGGATTCCTTGATGGATTTTATGATGGAATTACACAAGACCCTAAGGAGTTGTGATGTTGTTTGGGTGATTGTTGATTGGATGACTAATGTTTCTCAGATCTTACCAATTTTAGAAACTAATTTAGTAGATGAGTTGGGAAATCTATATGTAAATAAGAGTGTACACTAGCATGATGTTACCTTGAGAATTGTATATGATAGAGATGCATGTTTCATGTCGTTATTTTGGAAGGGATTGCAGAAATCCATATTAACTCAGCTAAGATTTAGAAAAATGTACCATACATAGAAAGACATACATTTAGATCGATCAATTCACATATTAGGGGATATGATTCAATCTTATGATATAGAATTTAGTAGATATTAAGATTATCACCTAGATTTTCCTGAGTTTTCATACAACTATAGTTACCAGTATGTGATTCATATGGCACCTTACAAGGATTTATTTGGGATTATATGTTATTCACTACTTTGATGGAATGAAGCTGGTGAGGCAACAATTGTGGTGATTAATTTGGTTTAGGAGACCTTCATGGCAGAGAAATAGATATGGAAGAGGTTTACCACTTCTCAGACTAAGTAGTGATCATATGCTTACCCAACGAGATGACTATTAGAGTTCCCTATTGAAGACCAGGTTTTCTTATGAGTGAATCCTCATTTAGGCCACTGGATTCTAAGGATGTAAGGAATACAAGAACCACATTTTTTTTAAACATAATGAGATCATCGAGTAGGTTGGGATAGTGAGATACCTTCTGGACCTTCCTTTATATTATCAATCCAGGCATGATGTGTTCCACATTTCTCATATTTAGAGGTATATTTTCGATACAATGCATGTTGTAACACCTTGATATTTTATGAAATCATTTTTTTGAATAAATTAATTTTTTTGATAGATTTTGTTGCATGAAACATAATGTTTTAACAAACCATGAAAAAATATTATTATTATTATTTAAACAATACCAATATTACCTAACTGATAAAATTGGAAGAATAAATTGGAATAACCATATTTTAAGTATGATGTGTAATATTTCCATATAAATAAAATACATTGATAAAAAATAATTAATTTTTTGTAATTTTTTTATATGTTTTGAAAATAATTTTTTCTCAAAAAAATATATTTTATTCATTTTTGTGAACAATAAAAGAAATTAATTGTTGAAACTTTTAGAAAATTAATTATTTATTATAAATTTAGTTTTTTGAAATTATAATTTCAAGATTATCTTAGGGTGAATTTTTTGGATGTTTCTAAAAAGATTAATTTTTTGATTAATTTTGAAAAATACCGGGGTTTTTTGAAAACCGCATTCTTGATTAAAACTTTTATAAGGTTTTTTTTTATAAAAATGGGTTTTAAAGTAAAATTAGTTCAATTATATATAAATTAACCCAATTTGGTTCATTTTAATAATTTTCATATTGGATCTTGATATAAAAACGTTTAATGCTTTTAAACATTTTCTCTTTGGAAAACCACTTTCTCATCGTGTCTATAGGTTTAATTTAAAACTAAAATTTTAAAAATATATAAATAAAATTTGGAAAAATATATCCCATATTTTGAATAATTATAATTTACATTATCTAATAAGTTTAACCTATTTTTTTACTATAATTAATAGTAAAAATAGTGAAAATTATTTACCAAAGTTAAGTTGAAAATGGGTTTACCAAGGGGTAAACTATAAATATATGGATTAAAAATGAGAAAACAGATATCAAAAACTAATTTTGTAGAAATATTCAAATATTATAATGTCTAATTATAAAAAATTATCCAATTTTGTGCCTTTTGGAATGTGAAAAATTTGGGTACGCCTTTTTCTTTTCAAAAATTACAAGTGTGCCACTCACCTCACTTTTAAAACATTACCCCTTCTCCTCTCCTTTTCACACTTCAAAAATCATTTGGATCATCCAAGACCTATTCAAATATCTTCCTTACATAATTTATACCATCCTAGAATCCTTATTTTAGTCAGAAATCCAACTAATGAAGGATTTTGGTGCAAACCTAAGGAGGTTACCCAAAGAAGAAGCAATGTTCTTCAATGAACATTTTTATTTAATGTATTCCTACACCACCTTCAATTTTTATTAAAACATGATTATATAATAACCTCATTATAATTCATATATTGATATGTTGTTATGTTATGGGAATGAACCACAACTATCTCCACTCCTGTTGAATGGGATATGAAATCATCATTCATGTGTACAGTGGACTACCACCTCACCAACTAATGTTTTTTTCACCACCACCTATCATGGATGTATATAATGATTGATTTAATGTTTATATATGATATTTATGATATTATTATACTTATGTATTAAATTTTTATATAATATATTTATGACTTTAACATGGAATTGTTAATAAATAGTTGATTAATGGTCATAAGTAAATCATATATATAATGTTATATATATATATATATGGTTTTTTAATAGATGTATAAAATACTTATATTTATTATATAGAATTTTAGAATGTGTATGGTGGAATTCAATACATTAGGTAAGGTATTTTTCTCTCAATTTACTTTCTTTGAGACATATGTTATGTTATGCATCTGTCATCTTTTATTAGGTGTGTATACATCCCATGTGACATGTAATATCAATAATTTATTTATTACCATGATATTATAAGTTTCATTTTATGTCAATATTTCATATAGATTAATATTAAAATTTACCGAATTGGAAAAGGTTTTATGTTTCAATCTCATCATTTATCAAGATTTCTCATGATTATGCTTCCAATGATTAAATATTATCATCTAAATCTCAAGAAAATCATGTATTTTATTCTCCATGGGTTATTTCTGAATAATACAAGGTTTACATTCATTTTCATCTATTTATGTATTCAATAGTTCCAAAGGGTGTTTTTAAGAATTTTTTTCATTATTTCTCTCTTCAAGCGAACTTCCTTTTTCTTCCAAAACCATGTTTTCAAAAAATATTTTCAATTTTTTTAACAATATCTAAAGGATTTATTAAATTAATTTTTCCAATTTTTTTAATTTTTACAAAATGTTTTAAAAACAATCATCTTTTTATTTTCCAAACAATTACCATGTGTATTTTACAAAAAATGTGAAATGAATCTTTGTGTGTGCTTTTTTAAGAAGGTGGTGCCTTGGTCAAAGACAAAAGAACAAAATTTATTATTAAAATAAGAAATTACATAAGTCTAAAGGATCGGATTCTCATACAATCTCTATTATAAAGGGGTATTAAGTCAACAAGGAAGTCATCCAACCAAGTGGTGACCTGGTTGACTCCCACATGTGAGAGACCACCAGCCACTGTGTTAGCTTCATGAAAGGCATGCATAATAATGTAGTTGAATTCCATGAGAGAATGAAGAGAGTCCATATATAATGTTGTAAGAGGCCATGAAAGGTGCATCACACCATTCCAAATATCTTGAATAATGGTAGTTGAGTCACTTTCAATCCAGATGTTGTTCCAACCATGTTTCCTGGTGAAGGAGATAGCACAGATCACGCTCATCATTCCAACATCCAGATCCGAGGATATGCCACAAGTTCCATAAAAGTATCCATGAATCTATCCAGAGTGGTTTATAAAAATAGCGTCACAACCCAAAGGGCCCGAGTTGCCTTTAGAAGCACCATCGACATTTACTTTAATCCGGACTGAGAGTGGATCTTTCTAGAACACTTCAAAAGTGCGTCTAGGTTGAGGATAAATACCATAAACCCCAAGGTGACGTAGAATCCCAAATTTATTCACTGTTTTGTTGCAAAATCCCTTTTGAATCGAAGTAGCTTCCTGAATGGGAATGACGATCCGCATCTGAACTACATGTAAACTAAGTGAGTAGTTTATATGAATAATAGAATTCCTATCATACTAGAGTACATAAATAAGTTTAGAAACAATAGTTAAGAAAAGACTCTTGATTTTCTGAGAGGATTAAAGATCCACACAACGTTGAAGTCAAGAGTTGATTGAGTGTGTATTAATTTTTTTAAAAAATAAACATCTTTTTAATTTACAAAAAATGACCCTGTGTATTTTATCAAAAATTTGAATGGAATATTTGTGTTAACATGTACAACATGAATAGAATTTTCCCTACATCAAGAAAATTATTTTCTTATAAGATTCCATTATATGTTTTCAATGTTATTTAAAAATAAAAGGATTTACAAAATATTTTATGAAATATAAATTCTAAAAAATTTGATTTTTGATGAAAGGATATTTTCTTAATGAATTGTTCCAAGTTATTTTCCTTTCAAAATAATTTTACATGTAAGATGAAATCCTTTGATGTTAATTACAATTTACTAGGGATATTATCCAAGGATATCAATCATATTGTTTCTCTGAACGTTTTATGTTTTTTATGAAAATATGTTAATTTAACATAATTCTCTTCCATAGGTTATACCGTGATAAAATCCTTATGAATCCTACTTATTTTTCCATGATTTATGCTTTGATGAAATTATTAAATGACTATTAAACATGTTTCTTTTCCTTTTCTTATGTTATGATAAAATTTTTATGAAAACGTTTTCATTTCATGGGTTTTTAATGATGAATATTTTATGATCTTGTGGAGTACATATGTATGATTTTCATTATGTGATGAGTGGGACATATATCTTTCTCTAATTCATTAAATAAATATTAATATCTAATGATATAATAATTACTCGAATGGAGAGTAAAGAAAGTTCATTAAGGGACTCTTTCCACTATTATTGTCTTGGGAGTGAACCTTGGATACTATGATGGTTTGGAGAGTGAACCCAATCTACTATGATAGTCATGTCAATGAGCCTTGAACTACTAAGTAAATGATTTTCTATTCTTTTGTGTATGATACAAATCTATGTCTTATCCCGAAGTTACTATCTCATAGTTCATGCTCTTTGTATCTATTGTGATTCATGTCTTATGAAATACCAATATGTTTTCCATGACTAAATTTTATGATCTATGATGTACATGGTATGGTTTTCATTTATTTATTATCATGTTCTCATACTCCCATGCTCTTGAAAAGTTTATATATCCCTTATTAACCAATAATGAGAATCTGAGCTCATCCATTCTTATATCATTTCCCCATGTTATGATTATAGGTATTATTCATCATATGTCTAAGAATGATTCTAGTTATGAAGAATGTAGTGGGATATGCCATAGCTCAATTATGGACCAGTTTTTTATGTGTCCAAGTTTCCAATGGCACTATACCTTTATGATCCTCACGCGTGTGTTTATGTAATGTATTAAATATTCATCTAAAAGGATATAATATCTATGTTTGAGAAGTTTTGTTCTTTACAATTAGTATAATTTTATAGTCTTAGTTAACCTTTGGAAACTAGGATTTGAAAACTTTAGTGAGAACTCCAAGGATACGTCTAAGGATATGTCTGAGGATAAGTCTAAAGATGAGTCAAAGTATAGGAAAATGTCTTCGAATTTTGGTAAAGGATAGAGTAATTTTTTTCCAAAAAATTACATCCCTATATGGATATTAAAATTAGATATGGATCTAGCATAGAGATACTTAAGGGGAAATGAATCGAAAATGGGTGAATTTAGTAGGACTCAATCATCACCTAGTGCATGAAAAAAAGCCTTGTTTCACACCAATTTTGATAATCTGGGGTGATATTCATTGTAAATTTACAAACTCTTTACAAACCATCTTTAAGTATTTAAATAGATGATTATGATTAATGACCAAGGATAAACCTAATGTTTTATGAATTAAAAGGAAGTTTCCATTATTTATAAATCCTATAAGTGATTTTTCATGAATATTTGATTACCCACTATGATTATTGTTTCTTACACTATACTTTTTAGTTTTATTAAATGGTTGTAACCAGAAAGAACCAAGTTAATTTTGAGTGCAATGCACATTGTAATGGTTATCCTACTGAGAAGCCAAATGTTATAGAAATTTGAAGGATTTGTTTTGCTATTCTCTCAAAAATTTCTTAATCTATAAATCATGATGAACTTCCAAATGAGAAAATGAGGGAAAAATGTTTTTTTGAGTCCTTCATGAGGAAACATCCACCTTCTATTTGTGGTTCTACTAATCCTCTATTTTCTAAACAATAGAACAATATCCCTATTTTTTTTTCATTATTTAGTGTTTCTAACATGAAAAATTCATTTTGGTTGTCTATTGTTTGGAAGTAGAAATAGATAAATGGTGGAATCTCATAAATAATACAAGGTAATATGATTAAATTGACTCCATAGAGGGGAATGAGTTTAAGATATTGTTTTTAAATAATTAATTACCGTGGAATATTAATAGAAAAATATACAAGTAATTCCTTGAGATAAATTAGAAACATGATAAATTTACTAGTTATTATAAGGAAAATTTTATAGGACTTTTGAGGTATTATTCATTCACAATCATCCAACATAAATGTAAGGTTGTTCAATTATTCCGTGGATTAAAACCAAGTCTCAGAAGGTTATTAAAAAAAGGTAACTTAGTAGATATGAAGAAATAATTTGATGTGATCTATGGTGTAAATGGTTATCAGAGTTACCCATCAATATATTGGGTTTTATAAGAAAATTAAGATGAATTTTAAAGCAAACTATAAAAATCATGGTGAGAATATGATGATATTTTCTTCATGCTCAAAGTGTGTAAGGAAATATTGAGACAATTTTCATAATGGGACTTTTAAATGTTTTATTTTTTGGAGGGAAGGTAATCAAGATTTTTTTTAAAAGTGGTGGGAATAAATAAATAATGATGTAAATAGAGTGAAAGTATCTCAAAATGAACCACCCACACTTTAGTGTTTCAAATGAATAGAGTATGGGCACTATGAAAAACTTTTCCCAAATCTAAATGTTAATGATTAAAATCAACGTAAACAACCTCTTAAGTTGAGGGACAAGGGGAAATCTAATTTGAACAATATTTTTGATGAGGGGTGAGATAATGATGTTGTGAAAGGTAAACCTTCCATCCACTCTAGAACTGATAATATCTTATTTGGATTTGGATATACCCATTATTTTGTATCTGAAGAATTTTATAAGGGTATCAATATGCCACCCAAACAATTAGATTGAGAATAATATTGAAAACCCCTAATGTCACGATGATAACATCTCATTTATAAAATTCCACTCCAGTTTATGTTTGTGGGAATGTGATTCATATAAATCTTGTTATTCTTCCTCTAGTTAAGTTTGATGTTATCTTAGGCATGGATTGTCTTTATCTATATAAATATCACATCAATTTTCTTGGATGGAAATTCACATGTGATATTCCAAACCAACCTATAATCATATATAAATGTTAAAATAAGTATGAACTTATGATTTTGATTACATAAATTTTATAGGTCTTGATTCCTATTCATAAGGGGTGATTTATGTCATATATTTGGGGATAAAATTTACATCAATGATATGATTATTGTGTGGGAATTGTTTTATGTATTTATAGAATTTTTTTTAGTCTTCCACCAAATTTTGAATTTAATTTTTCAATATAACTCAAACCTAGTGCCAATCCAATTTCAAATACTCCCAATAGAATAACCATAGTTGAGTTTTAGTAATTGAAGAATCAACTATTGGAGAACCTTGACAAGGGATTCATTTATCCAAGTGTGTCACCTTGGGGTGCACATGTTATTTTTTTAAAAGAAAATATGGATCTATGAAACTCTATATTGATTACCGGGAGTTGAAAAATATGAAAATCATGAACAAGTATCTTGTACCCTTTATTTATGCCCTACTCGGTCAACTTCATGAATCTCAATACTTTTCCAAAATTGAACTTCATTAAAGATATAATTAATTGAGGGACAAGAAGGAGGATATAACCAAGATAACATTCCATAAAATGTATATAAACTATGAATATATAGTTATTCAATTCATTAATACTAATTTCCCCATTATCTTCATGTATTTAATGAATATATTCTTTATAGATTACCTTGATTAGTTTGTGGTGGTCTTTATAGATGATATTATTATTTATTAAAAGAGTAAAAAAGAAAATAAATATTTCTTTAGAAATATACTAGAGTCCCTAAGGAAGGATAAAATATATGAAATATTTAAAAAATATGAATTTTGGATTCCAAAAATTTCATTTTTTGGTAATATAATCTCATGATAGGATATATTGGTAGATCTATCAATAATGAAGGCTATTGAACATTATCCCAAACCAACCATGGTGATTGAGATCCATAGTTTCTATGGTTTAGCTAGATATTATCAATAGTTTGTGGATAATTTCTTATGAATATCCAATCCACTCACCATTATAACATATAAGGGATTTAATTTCCTATGGGAAGATGAATATGAGGAAAATTTCAAGTAACTAAAGAGAATATTAGTTAGCACACCTGCGATTACATTACCCTATAGTATATAATGGTTTGTAATCTATATTAATTCATTCAATAAGGGATTAGGATGTGTTATTATGAATAATGAAATGGTTATATCTTATGCCTCATGAAAATTTATGGTTTATAAGAAAAATTATAGATATCATGATTTGGAGTTACCAGTAGTAATTATTTCATTAAAGGTAAGGAGGAATTATATTTACAAAGAAAAGTGTGATATATATACCAATCAAAAAAATGTAATGTATATATTCACACATAAGGATTTGAAAATTCACTAGAGAATATAGTGATAACTGATTAGAGATTATAACTACTTAACACATTACCACCCTAGGAAAGAGAACAAGGTGGTCGATGCTTTGAGTCAAAATGATTATGCTACCATATCTATGATGAGGATCACAAAAGATTAAGTATTTTTATATTTTAAAAGGATGGATCTAGAAATACTTTAATGAAGGGTAGAAGTATTGTCTTGCTCAATTAAAGTTTCAACCATCCATTTAAGTAAATATTAAAGAGGTTCAAAAGGAAGACATAGAGTAGAAAAATATGGTTAGAAATATTCATGAGATTAAACTTGAAGGGGAGATAGGGTTCATGAACCTTTTATTTTTTAAGAAGGATTTTTTAAGGAAGCTTATAATTATTAATTCCCTATTCATCCTAGAAGTATGCAGATTTATATATATTTGAAAAAGTTTTTATCGTGGTATAGAATTAAGAGAGATATTGTAGATATTTTATCTCATTTCTTGGTATGTAAGATAATTAAGGATGATAAAAATATTTCTAAGGGGTTGTTACATCCATTACCTATAGAAAAATGGAAATGAGAAAACATCACCATGTATTTTTTTGTTGGACTCACCAAAATGTATAAAGGGAATAATGATACATGGGTTGTAGTTGATCGCCTTACAAATTCAGTGTAACGACCCAAAATTGGACCAATGAAATTTTCATTCTTATGTTTATATATTACTAATCATATAAAATCACATAGAGAACACAATAAAATATCTATAAATCAATAATAAAACAAATAAGAGGTAAACCAAGACGATAAGAAACCTATACTAATAAAATAGTAACTTTTCCTTATGAATAGTAATTTTCCCTTATAAATAGTAAATTGGCCTAATGAATAGTAAACTAACCAATGAAAGTATAAATAAAATTTATGCATCTTGTAAGTGAATGTATGATATAATTATATCATATTAAACGTAAGTGAATATCTAAAAAAAATATTTAAGTGTTTGTATTTTTATAGTTCATAGATATTTGATTACAATTTTATAATTAATAAAAATATTTAAAAGAATATTCATTTTTTAAAAATAGATTTATAAATTAATATTTTTCAGTCTTTTGATTTTAGGATAATATTATGAGACCTTAGTTAATTTTTGAAAGTATAGTAAAATCAGTTTTAAATTTAAATTCTATATTTTTCAAGTAAAAGAATGATTTTATTTAAAAATTAAATATCACATATTTATAATTTTTTTTGATAATATGGGGTACATTTTTGAATTATACATGTCAAAAAATGGGTAGGGTTAATATATAGGAATTTTCTAAAATACTTGAATCTTTAGTGAATAGTAAAATGAATTAATTTACAGTGTAAATACATTATAATATAAATACATATTCCTAGAGCCATGGATGATGTAATCACACTTGTTTAAAACTCACATGAACTTATTAATTTATTTATTCACAATAATCAACACAATTGGTTTCCTTGAGCCCAATAATAAATTAATGAATAGGATAATGACAAATTACCCCTCTCCTCTACTATAAAAAACACCACCACCCCCTCTTATCATCACTCTTCTAAGCCTTTAAGCTTATAAAACATTTCCCAAATCCTCTTTACTAGTCTCTAACCAAGTCTATGGGATCTTGGGCTTTCCAAAATACAAAAACCCCTTCCTTTAAGGAGGTTCTAAATGAGGAATATAAAGAGGTAAAATCCTCTTCCTTTTCCTTTTGGTTTCTTTTCAAGTTTTTTTATTTTATTATTATCTCATAAAATACTATTTTGAATTGATCATGATAAATAAATTACCATTTATACGCTATAAATATATCATATTAATGTAATAACCGTCATCAATATCTTTACTCTCTCTCTATTATTTTAAAAACAACATCAGTGTCTGGGGGTGCCGATTTACAACCTTCTTGGACAACGAACTTTCGTTATTCACTTTATTATTCAATGCTGGTCATGATAACATTTTTATGGTTATAATAGACTATAATATATTATTTATAACCTATTTAATGTTATTAAACCATTATATATACATAATACTAATTTATAAATAAAAATGAGTTCATTATGATCAATAACCACCATAATAATGCAAACGATTATCACTAAATGTATTATCTAATGATTAATCCTCATACCATATAACTAAATGATATATATAACAATTTAAACTTATGTAAATTCAAAAATATCATATAAATTAAATTCTAGATAATTATACCCTTTCCACATGTAGTTCCATACTCATATACAATTATACTGATCGTGAAAATCAAGGAAACAAATACACCCCATAAATAAAATTGTATCATATAACTCAACAAAAAGGCCATAAATGAACTTAATAAAATGGTAATAAATCAAATACATGTAGATAATTTATTTAATTAAATCATTAATGGATGTAATTTGATTATCAAGGATTTTATGGTCAAGTAAAGAACTCATTCGGAGAAAAGGTAGGGGTTTCTACCAAAACCTCCATTTTCTTTCAGGTCACTCTTTTTTATCTCGTTATCCCAATAAAATTCTTAGTTATTATTATTTAATCATCATAAATTCTTTTTGAATTATATATAAATATATATGTACCAACCATAATCCTTCTTTATTTTCTGGGGAGTTACATTTTTTAATAGGATCTTTTTCAAATTCTTCCCCATAAACAAGCCTGATTTAAGGGAACTTCTCAAATACTTTCCACTTTTCAATTGTACTGTATAATCTATTTTAAGACACCATTTTTTTATAAAATAAATAATTTTGTTATGAAAAAAATATCTTATTTCACTTCTGGTCTTATACAAATATTTTTCCAAAAGAATTCTTCTTTGTATAGTAAAAGAGTATTTCTCTCAAAATTACTCAATTATCTTATAAGAGTATTTTCATCTATTTCAACACACTTGTAGGTTATTATGTTTAATTGGTATTAATAATTTATGATATCATATACCATGTTTTATTAAATGGTTTATGATTATTTTGACTTTGTATGTTCTATCTTGATACCATTCCCCATACTACTCAGAATGGTTAACAATCATGTTTATGGATTGGAGGGGGGGTTCTTTACATTGCATATATATATGATGATTAGGTTTAAACCCATTCACATGAGGAATTAATTGGACTTTTAAAGTGATAGGTGGTGCCCTCTATATACCCTTTATTCATCAACATTTCTAATGAGACAAAACATATTTGGGTTTTGGCAGAGGCCCTACCCTAGTATTTTCATACATCTTGGTCGAGGCTTTGACAATATGTTTCAGATGTCCAGAATTATGAATTCCCTAATTGTGATATTATTAATTGATAAACTATGTGATTATTTAAATAGTAGAATATCAATGGTTATGTTTCATTCTATTATGATCATTTATATGGATTTATTTAATCAACTTCAATTCATGTCATATTATGTACAAGTGTATTTTTAAATGCATGATATTATAGTTGTTAAAATTGCCTAGTTTTTATGTTTATGATAACTTTAGCTGAATTTCATACCCTTAATGAGAATATAACCTCACACTTTCTTATGTTTTATTTTTCCCAATATTCAAAGATGAATATTTTGAATGACTTGCAGGGATAAACTAGGAGTTATGGATGATTTAAATGGAATTTCAATATTGTTTTTACTTTTAAGTTATAATATAAAACTTATGTTTGTATCTAGTTTTCTAAAACAACAAAAATATTTAGTCATTTGGGATACAAAACCCTAAGATATACTTTGAGGATATGTATACAAGATCATCCTATAATTTTGGTAAGGTATAGATTATATGTATATTTTAAGAAAATACATCCCGGATTGGATACAAGTGGACGTAGTTCTGGCATAGACGTACCTAGGAGTAAAAAATCTGACAAGGTGTTCTAGGATTGACTTTGGGTATATTGGTACATGAAAATGGGCCTTACTGCACACCTGGTTTGACACTCCTGGGGGACATTCTTAGATAATTCACATTTTCTTTATAAACCATTATGTAGTATTTAAATGTAAATATGTTCTCAAAGTAACCATGCTTATGATTATGATATTAGACATGAATAAAATTTCGAATTATGTTAAGTGTTTATATATTAATACATTATACATTATGATTCATAACCTAATTTAGTGTATTCAATTATTTAGAAATGACGCCTAGTGGAAGTAATGGAAACTGCATGAATGCACATATCCCATGTCAGGATTTCCCACATATGAAAGATAATGATGTTGGTTCTAGAGTGGAAACTAGTTCCGAGTAACTTGTAACTATACTGGGATAGATGAATCCAATTTTGAACAATAAACTTACCCATATGGAGCATCCTAATCCACAACATATATAAGCAATGTTAGAACACTTTATGCGAAAAAATCCCCTATCATTCAATGTGAATAAGAGCCCATTTATAGCGGACTAGTGGATAAGTTCTTTAGAGTATATTTTTTTTGCGATTTGGGATTTAAATAAAGTGAGAAGGTTGTCATGAGAGTTTATTATCTATCGAGAGATACATATTAGTGGTGGTCATTAATTCAAAACACAGAGGAGGAGGAAGAAATAGAAGAAACAGAATTGAGGACTTTAAAAAATATTATTAGAAAATTATTTTCCTTGAGAACAGTGAGTTGATATAGAGGTAATTCTTTATTCTAAAATAAAAAATTTGATGAATTTTTTTTAAAGTATGAATCCAATTTTACAATGTTAGAAATGCATTTCATGGACTATATACGTAATCCAAGGAGCAATATTGATTGATTATTTGATGGTTTAAAACCATTACTCTTATGGGAATTGGTCTCCCAAACATTCTCATCATACAAAGATGTAGGCTCATGTGATATCAAGAAAAAGAAATAATTCTCTAAGTCACATGACTTTAAGGTAAATCAATATAATAAGAGGGTGGTGGACGAAATAATTGATAAAGGGAAGCCTAAAAAGGGGATTTTTCCAATATGTGATACTTGTGGAAATAAACTCCCTAGTGCTTGATTAAAAAGAAATGGAGTCTTTTAAAAATGTGGATAACGAGGCCACCAATCTCGAAGGAAAGAAATAAGATACCAATTTTCAATGCTCTAATTGTAAATAGATGGGACATTATGCCAATTATTGTCCTAAATGTCAAAGAATCATTCCCCAGAGAAGGGCAAGGGAGAAAGGCCACGCTTATGCAATCACAACTACTGAAGTGGAAGTTACTAATGATATGGTGGCAGGTAATTTAATCATTTCCTAAAACTTATCCAATGATTAATTTGATTCTGGATTATTGCATTCATTTATATCTTCCTAGTTTTCCAAGAAATTATAAATTATAAATTTTATTTAAAAAAGAGTTTCCAGTAAAAAATTCTAAGGGAAGTATCATTGCAAAAATGATGTGTCGATCAGTCCCCCTTATGACACATAATTGTGATTTAGTTTATGACATTATCATCACACCCATGATTGACATTGATATAATTCTTGGAATGAATTGGATTTCATTTTTTGATGCAGAAATATATTTCAAGAAGAAGTATGTTACAATTTTGAGAATGATATAGATCCCTCATCTTTATATCATAAATCTCATCATTTGATTCTTATCTAGATCCACCCCAGTAACACTACTGAATGAAATTATTGGGAAAGAAGATAAAACCATATATATTGGTGGGGAAATAAATCTTCAATTTTAGGATGTACCTATTTTTCAAGAATACATTGATGTATTCCCATAGGATTTATATGGACATCCTCTAGAGCATGAAATCATGTTTTCTATTGATCTAATTTCTGGTGCAAGGAATATATCAAATAACCCTTATAGAATGGATAAATAAGAACTAGTAGAGTTGTTGAAACAACTATAGGAATGGAGTGATAAGGGATTTATCCACCCTAGGGTTTATCTATGGGGAGCTCCTATTCTTTTCATTAAGAATAATTATTGATCTATGAGTTTGTGCATTCACTATAGTGAGATCAATACTATTATAATAAAGAATAAGTATCATCTTCCTCATATTGATGATTTATTTGATCAACTTCATCAAGCCCAATATTTTTTGAAGATTTTAATTTGATCTGGATATCATCAGTTGTGTGTGATGAGGGAAGATATTCCAAAGATAACATTTCTGCATTACAAGTTTACAATAATGCCTTTTGTACACACTAATTCAACCTATGTATTTATGGATATAATGAATAGAATTTTCAAGGAATATATTGATGACTTAGTTTTGGTATTTATTGATGATATCTTGGTATAATCCAAAATATATGAATAACATGAGAATCACTTGTGCATTATTCTAAAGATTTTTAGAAGAAATGAGTTATATGGGAAGTTTATAAAGTTTAAATTCGGACTTCAAATAGTTTATTTTCTTAGCCATATTATCTATAATGACAGAATATTAGTGGATACTACAAGGACAAAGGAATTTTAGGAATTTATTACACCAAAAAACATAATTGAGGTGTGCAGTTTTATTATATTAGAAGGTTATTATCAGCATTTCGGTCAGAACTTCACCCGATTAGATAACTCTTTAACCAAGATTACCTGTTAAGGGGTTAAGTTCATATGGAAAAAAGAATGTGATGAATTTTTTGAAGAATTGAAAAAGTGGTTAGTGAATGATCCAATATCGACTCTTCCATTAGGAAATTGTGGATTTTTGATTTATAGTGATGCATCAAAAAAATGACTTCATTGTGTCCTTATGTGGAATGGTAGAGTTATTACCTATGCATAAAGGTATATAAAAATTCATGAATAGAACTATCCAACCCATGATATTGAGTTAGAAAATACAATATTAGATCAGAATACATGGAGACATTATCTCTATGGGGAAAGATGTGAGATATATATTGATCACAACAACATGAAATATATATTCTCACAAAAAGAACTCAACATCAGGAAAAGGCGATGGATTGAGCTATTCAAGGATTATGATTGTTCCATACAATACCATACCGAGAAGGAAAATAAGGTGACTGATGCATTAATAAGGAAGGATCATAGAGTTATGAATAAAATGAGGATTGATAAGGATCCTATGTATATGGATCTAGAGAGGATGGATACATGAATTATTGAAGATACTGAAACATCATTACGATATGAATTGGTTGCCTAAACATCTGTATTATAAATGATTAAATGTTCTCATCCTGACGATGAGAATTTTAAAAAGAAAATTAATTCCATAAATTATGGGAATTTGGAATTCTTTGTGTATGGATATGGAATTCTGAAATTTGGGAGGAGGCTATATGATCCCTCGATACCCGAGCTAAAAAGAGAGTTATTGGATGATTCCTATAGCTTGAATTTCTCTATACACTCAAGTATCCCTAATATGTATAGATATTTAAAATAACTTTTTTGGTGGGACAACATGAACTGTGAAATTTATGATTATATATCAAAATGAGATTCTTATGATCAATAACCGCCTTAATAATGAAAAAGATTATCACTAAATGTATTATCTAATGATTCATCGTCATACCATATAAATAGATAATATATATATTTAAACATTTACACTTAGTTATGTTCATTTGTATTATATAAATTTAATTCTGGTGAATTTTACCCTTCCATATGAAGTTCTATACTCGTATAAAAGTATACTGATTGTGAAAACCGAGGAAAGGAGTGCTCCCAAGCAATAAAATTGTACACTATAACTCATAAAAAAGTCCATAAAATATCATAATAAAATTATAATAAAAAATAAACGTATATAAGGTCTCAAATTAATTAATTAATGGATTTAATTTTATTATACAAGACATTAAGGTCAAGTGCAGAACTCATGTAGACATAAGGTATGGGTTTCTACCCGAACCTCCATTTCTTTCAGGTTACTCTTTTTTCTATTTACCCCAATGAAATTATTAATTATTATTATATTCTCATCATAAATTATTTTTAAATTATATATATATATATATTCCAATAATAATCCTTCTTTTTTTATAGGGAGTTACACATTTTAAAATTATTTTTCTCAAATTCTCCCCGATAAACAAGCCCGATTCAAGGGAACTTCTTGAATTATTTCCTCTTTTCAAGTCCACTATATAATCTATTTTAAGACACCCTTATTTTTATAAAATTAATAATTTTATTATGAAAAAAATATCTTATTTCACTTATGGTATTATACACATATTTTTCAAAAATAACACTTCTTTGTAAAGTAAAAGAGTATTTTCTCAAAATTACTCAATGATCTTATAAGAGTATTTTAATCTATTTAAACACAATTATTTATTATTATGTTTAATTGTTGTGAATATTTTATGATATCATCTACCATGTTTTATTAAGTGGTTAATGAATAGTTTTACTGTGGATGTGCTATCTTGATACCATTCACCATATTACTCATAATGGTTGACAATCATGTTTATAGATTGGGGAATGTTATTTATATTTCATATGTATATGATGTTTATGTTTAAACCAATTCATATAAGGAATGTATTAGACATATAAAGTGATGGTTGGGGCCCACTATATCCCCTCTATGAATCGGCATGTCTCATGGGGAAAAATAGAATTGGGTTTTGGCCAAGGCCTTACCCTAATATTTTCAAACGTCTTGGTCGAGGCCTTGACAATTTGTTTAATATTTATAGAATTATGCATTACCTTATTATGGTATTATTTATTGATAAACCATGTGATTATTAAACTAGTAGATTATCAATGGTTATATTTAATTCTCTTATTATCATTTATATGGATTTATTTAATCATCTTTCATTCATTTAATATTATGTTCAAGTTTATTTTTAAAGGCATGTGTCTATAGTTGTTCACCATGCCTAGTATTTATGTTTATGATAACTTATGCTACTTTACATACCCTTACTAAGCATCTGAGATCACCCCTTTCTTATGTTTTATTTCTCCCCAGGATTAGAAGATGAATATTATGAATGACTTACAGGGATAACCTAGGAGTTATGGATGATTCCAACATAATTGATATATTTTATTTCCATGAAATTTGTAATGTAAAAATTATTTTTTTATTTGGTTTTCCAAAAATACTAAACTATTAAGTCCTTTGGGATACAAATTTCTTAAAATCATGCCAATTTGAAAAAATAATGCACCTGATCTGGGAAACCGGGTTCAGGGTGTTACAGTCAACACACTTCATTCTATCAGAGAAGATTTCTCTATGGATCAACATTCTAGGATGTATATTAAGGAATTGGTAATGTTGAAAGGAGTATAACATTCAATTGTGTTTGATTAGGATATGAGGTTTACCTCAATGTTATGGATATTTTTTTAGAAAGCTCCTGATACAAAATTGAGTTTCAAAAGTGCATATCATCATTAAATATATGGTTAGTCTAAGAGAAAAATTCAAACCCTAGAGGATATTTTGACATCTTTTTCTACAGATTATAAAGGTGGTTGGGATCAACAACTTCCTCTATTATAGTTTTCTTACAATAATATCTCTCACTAAAGAATTCATATGGATCTTTGTGAATATCTCTATGGAAATAAGTGTAGAGCTCCAATGACTTGGAATAAAGTTGGATAAAGGGATATATTTTCTCCTTAAATAGATTAATAAATATCAATGAAGGTTATATCCATTCAATGACACTTAAGGGAAGCATAAAGTTGATAGAAAGTTTATGTTAATAATCACTAATGTGATATGAAATTTAAAGTTCATTACAATGTGTTTCTAAGAACTTCTCCATGGAATAAAGGAATGAGATTTGAAAATAAGGGAAAAATAATCCTTAGGTATATTAGTCCCATTTAAATTCTTGATCATATTGGGATGGTAACTTATTAGTTGGAACTTCCACCAAACCTCTCTCAAGTTCAAGATGTGTTTAATGTATATCTCCTGGGGAAGTACATACCTGATTTATTACATGTACTAAACTCAGTGGTCATACCATTGGAGAAATATATTTCCCATAAGGAAAAACTTTTGGGGATTTTGGATTGTACAAATAAATTTCTATGAAACAATACCACTCACATAGTCAATGTTTTATGGTGAAAATACTAGTTTCAGGAAGCTATGTGGGAAATTGAGAATATGATGATGCAGAATTTTACCCATATGTTTATATTAGTTATAATTTTGAGGGATAAATTAATTTTAAGTGGGGTACAATGTAACACCCAAATAGTTCTTGAAATACATTTTTTGAATAAATTAAATTTCTCTAATATCTTACGTTACACGCAACACTGAGGTTTACTAAACCATGATGAACTATTAATATTTTTATTTAAACAAATCAATTATTAAATAGAATTTAAAAATGGTAGAATGAATAAAATTAACAAAATATTAAATATTAATTATAATGGATTTATATAAAGAAAATATATCGATGAAAGAATACTTAAGTTTTTTAAAATATCTTTATATGTTTCAATAATTGAATTTTCTCAAAAAGATGTTTTTTTATTTTTGTAAAAAATAATAAATTTAATTTGAGAAACTTTTATAATATTAAATTTATAAAATAAACATTAGTTTTAAAATCAATAGTTCAAATTTATCTTAGGGTGATTTTTTAGGATTTTTCTGAAAAGATGATTTTTTGATAAATAGTGGAAAATACTGGTTTTTATTGAAATATGCCTTTTCATTTAAAGAATTTATAAGGTTACTATTTTTTAAAATTGGTTTTAAATTAAAATTATTAAAATTATATATCAATTAATTAAATTTATTTTATTCCAATCAATGTCATATTAAATGTTTATATAAAAACTTTTTAAGCTTTTGAACATTTTTTCTCTCAAAAACTGATTTCATAACACGTCTATGGGTTTAATTTCATATTAAATATAGTATTCTATGTGAATTGACTTTATAAAAATGGATTCAATATTTTGAATCAAAATAATATATATTATATAATAACTTCAGATTAATTTTTGACCATAATTAATAGTAAAAATACTAAAACATATTTAAAGCGGTTAAGGTAAAAATGGGTTTATCGGGGGTTAAAATAGAACGATATGGATTAAAAATGACTTAAAACTTGTAAAAACCCCATTTTATATACCTATATAGACCTTATAATGTATAAGTATTGATAATGGTCCATTTTATAGCCTTTTGGAATGTGAAAAACGTGGGTACACCTTTTTCTTTGCAATAATTACAAGTGTTCTACTCACCTCACTTATAAAGGGCCACCCCTTCTCTTCTCCTCATCACTCTACCAACACCATTTGGTTAATAAAATACATACCAAAATACCTTTTTATTACCCTATTATCATCCTAGAATCCTTATTTTTCTCTTAAATCTAACCTAGGAAGGCTTTCAGTGCATGCCTAATGAGGTTGCCTGAAGAAGAGGTAATGTTCTTCAATGAGCGTTTTTATTTTATTTCCTCCCCAACTCATTAAATTATTATTAAAAAAATTATATAATAAAATAAGTATATAAAATGTACTAATATTTTTTAATTTTAATGTAATAACCTAAAACCTTCTTCACTTCTATCAAATGGGATATATGAAATCATTATTCATGTGTATGGCGGACTACCACATCATGAACTAATGTTATTAATTTTACATCACCTCCTCTCATGGATGGATATAATGGTGTATTAAATGATAATATACAATATTTATGATATTGTTATACTTCTTTTATTATTATATCAAATATACCTTCTTATATTCCATTCTGTGGGAATACAATAACATCACTAGTATGTACGACAGACAACCACCTCGCGATGGGGTGTGATTCATCCATGATTTACATGAAAGTTAGTAAGGATTATTTTAATGAAAATATGTGATATAAATTAAATAAAAATTATTCTGAAATTTTTAATATAATATTTACCATTATTTTGTTCAATTCTTCAATAAAATGGAAACAACTTTCATGCGTATGTATGGACTTCTGTCTCCAAGAAAGGTGTATTTAATATTCTATATCTAAATTTTATAGGTTACTATAAATTAATATATAATAAATATATATGATATTTATATCATTTTTAAAATTTTGGATATTATTAAACCATGATCAAATTAATTAGATCAAAAAAATAAAAATTCAAAGAAAACATGAAAAACAAAGTAGTTATTGCCTAAACAGTCACTTTAACAAGAAATTATTAATAAACAGGTAATAAAATATGATAAATAAATAATATATTGTATGATATATATAATTATGGTTATATAATATATTTATAATAAAATTATATTTATTATACATGATTTTCTAACATGTATGAAGGAATTCAAGACTAAAGGTAAGGAGTTTTAGTCTCAATTTTCCTTCTTTGTGACATATGTTATATTATAAACCTATATTCTATTATGATGTGCATATATATACCCTTTAAAATATAATATCATGAATTTATTTATTATCATGATATTATAATTTTAATTTAATATTATTCGTTAATGGGGTTTACGATTCAAAGTTACCAAAGTAGTGTGGATTTTATGTTATAATCTCATCATTTATCAGGATTGATCTTGGTTTGAATGATGCAATATTATGATCCATCTCTCAAGAAAATAATTTAATTTAATTTAATATTATTACTTATGGATAATACATGTTTTAATTTCATTTTCCTCTCTTTATGTGATCTAAAGTTCACAACGATGTTTTTATGGAAAAAAATCTTTATTTCTCTCTCTTGTAAAAAACCCTTTTTCTTCCAAAAACATGTTTTTTTAAAAAAATTTAAATTTTTTAACATTATCCAAATTATTTATTAAAGAAAATTTTACCCATATTTTAATTTAAAAAAAAACTCAAAGGAACCTTCTTATCTTTTTCCAAACAAGGCCCATTTGGATTTTTCCAAAAATGTGAAAGGAATATTTGTTTTAACATATATGATATGGATGGAATTTTTCAGAAGTCATGACCATTATTTTATTTGAACTTTTACTTATAAAATTTTAGGGTTATTTTCAAAGAAAATTATTTCCACAATATTTTTTGATTTTTTATTTTTTTAAAAGGTTATTTTCAATGAAATGATATCTTATTCAAGAAACATTTTAATTGAATTTTCTATCAAAATCATTTTATATATCAGATTACATACTTTTATGTTACTTATTTTTTAATGGGTATATGATTATAGGATACAATTATTATTATTTCTCTAAATGTTTTATTTTTAGGATGAAAATATGTTTATGAAACCCATTTTTCTTCCACGGGTTACACCATGATAAAATGATTATGAAACATGCTTATTTTTCCATGGGTTATGCTTTGATGAAATGATGAAATGATTATAAAACTGGTTTCTTTTCTATAGGTTGCGTTATTATAAAATTTTTATGAAATTAATTTCATTTAATTGATTCTGACATGATTAATGTTTTATGATCTTATAGAACACATATGTTTGAATTTCATTATGTGACGGGTGGGAACTATATCTCCCTCTATTGAATTGGGTAATGTTTGATATCTCATGAGATAAATAGTAATAAAATGGGGAGTGATCCGAGTTCAGTGTGGGACTATATCCATTATGATGGAATTGGGAGGTATCCTTAACTACTGTGATGGTTTGTGGAGTGAACTCAATCTACTATGATTATATTGGAAATATCCCTTCAACAAATAAGGAAATTATTTTCCATACTTATATGTATGCCAGAAATCTCTATCATATGCCAAAGTTATAATCTCATGGTTCATGTTATTTGATTCCATTATGATTCATTTATTATGAACTACCAATATTTATTCCATCACTCATTTTTATGATCTATGATATCTAGGGTATGGTTTTGAAATGTAATTCTCATGTTCTCATACCCCTATGATCATGATATGTTTATCTCCCCATTTTTTAATCTTATTAAGCATCTGATCTCACCCTTTATTATATTTCCTTTTCCCATGTTATGATGAAAGGTATTATGTATGATATTTATAATAAGGATTATATTTATGAAGAATATAGTGGGAGATTATGTAACTCACTTATAGACCAGTTTTTTATGTGTCTAAATTTCTAAAGGCACTATACCTTTATGATCTGTAGGTATGAGTTTGTGTAATGTAATGAATATTAATCTAAAAATATGTAATATATATGTTTGATAATTTTGGGTCTTTAAATATGTCATCGACCGTGAGGATGTCGAGGAGGAGTATGATGCATCAAACGAGGATCATTAGGTGTAAATTGTAGGAAAAAGCGAGATGGTTCTCCGAGGAAAAACATTACCACATACTTAGATTTTGTGGAAACATGGATGTATTTAAGAGGATACATTGGAGAGGGTTTCTAATGTTCAAACTCAGTGGCCTAGTTATTCCAATCAAGACTTCTAGAGTTACTTCTGAAGGATGAGAAGTCATTAGTGGGGTCGAATTTTAATATTCACAATTTTTAAATGATAAAAAAACCCTTTATGTTTGTAATTTATAAGTATTTTTATGTGTGATATTAAATTTTCAATAAAAACCACCTTATACATCATTTTAAGGTATCACTTATTGGTAAAATGGGTTTTAAAGGCCTTTCATAATGTAATAGGGGCCTTTCCAGGGATTCCGGAAGGGTAAAATCAATTTCCCAAGCGCTGTGTAAGGGTACAGATGCACTGTGTAAGGGTAGGTCTTGAATGTAAGAGCTATTTAAGGGTCATCTAGTATTGTATAAGGGCATCCAAGCACTGAGTGAGGGTAACATGACACGTGAGGGTACTTACATAAGGTTATTCAATCACTATGTAAGGGTAGCTGACTGCATAAGGGTACCTACATAAGGGTACCTGCATAAGGGTACCTGCATAAGGGTACCTACATAAGGGTACCTGCATAAGGGTACCTACATAAGGGTACCTTCATAATGGTACCTTCATAAGGGTACCTTCATAAGGGTACCGACATTAGGTTACTTCCTCATGTAAGGGTTATGCGTAAAGATAAGTAAGGATTGTGTAAGGGTAAATAGTTGTCAATATAATAGTAACCATAATTTACTAATAGATGCATAAGGGTATAGTAAACCACTGAATAAGGATACCCTTATAATGAACCAAGCCTATCTTACATTGACATTACATCAATTTTTTATGGAATTCACAAACACATGTTCAATGGTCGTATTAATTTAATGCACTTGGAAAGATGGAACATAAACTTCTAGTCTGGTGAAAGATATTCAATGTTTACCAAAATGATAATACCCTTTAGTACCTGACAAGTCTATTTCATAAATATATTTTAATAGTGTTCAATGTATTTTTTTTAATTAAATGATAAATGTTTCCAATTATGGAGAGATAAATTTTGTTGTAAGTTTTATGGATGGAAATGATGAATCATTGGGAAAAGAACCAAAAGGGGAGACAAAAGAGCTAAAAGACACTTTGTTCCATGAGCGAAGCGAAGATTCATGACACTATATTTTTTAGAATGATTATAGAGCACTTTTAATATAAAAACTGAGAAACCATGGAGAAATGAGATCTGGGAGCATCAAAATGAATTACCTATCATGAATCATCATTGCATGACGTGAAGTTTCATTTCACATCAGGACACATACTATGATTCCATGTCATGAAATATCAAGTCATGAAGTAATTACACATCATGAGTCCCAGTTTCACATCATGAAAGTATTCAATGGTACAAATCTTTTATGATATTCATGAAGATCCAAAAATCATGAAGGCAACTTTATCTCAGGATTAAACAATGTGTAATCAAATTACATGTCATGAAACAGGCCAGGAAGAACCTATCTAGAGCCAATAAATATAGAGATTTCCTACTACTATGGGGCATTATAATTTGGATGGAGTCTAAAGCTTGGAGTGAAGCTTCTGCGCTCTCTTTGAGTTATTTCTCTCTTTTTATTTATGTTTTCTTTTCATTTTATCCTTCCCTTTATTCCTCTCATCCTAAGATGAAGGGGTAAACCCACCTAGTGCTAGGGTGATGTAAATAAAAGTGGGATGTGTAGTTGGATGGATTTATTTTACTCATGAGTTTGGTTTGTGCAATTCCTTATTCAATTTCCAATACCTTTCTTTTTATTTTATCATGACCATTGATAATTTAATTAAAAAGAAAACTAAAAATAGTGCAAATGAAAAAAAATAAGATATGACCATTGTCAAATTTATGGGAAATCAGGTTTAAGAATGGTATTAAGAAAAAATTGATTCAAAAACACCCTAAATTACTAGAATAAGGGAAATAGGGTATTGTTGTATTAAGGAGGAGATAAAATGACCATTGTATCTTATTTATCTTGAATCCAACACCAATAATGAATTGATCATCTTATTCTCTAAAGATACAATTTCACCTGTACCCCGATATTACCTTACCATGATGTTCATTCAAATCTATTTTCAACAACCCAACCAATCTATTACGCTTTTTTTTTCATCTTTTTTTTTTCTAAAATTCAATCAGACACAACTCTTACCACATATTTCTCAAAATTAATAAAATTAAATATTTTTGAATACCTAATCAGACTAATTTCTTTATCCTTATGGGTTTGACATTGAACTTACCAATACTACGTTTTTAATTAATTGAGTAGGATAGGTTGATTATTATAAAAAAAAATCATAGTACCATGGGGAATTAATGATTCCCTACGAGGCTATCAGTACCCCTACCTAAAAACTTTATCTATAACCTAGGAAAAAGAAAACAAAACAAAATTCTGATATCTGATGCTCAGTAAGGGTAAACAAGGGACATAATTAAGAATAATAATGAATATAAGGGTATGATAACATGATCATAAAATTAGAAGATCATACCCTGCATATCAAAGAACATATACTTGAGTCATGACATAAATAATGGATGTTCATACGACACGAATCATGATAAAATAAAGATCATAATCCATGAAATCATAACATAGGAATAATAAATGGAATTTGTGGCATACACATAAACATACAATATCATTCCATATAAGTCAATACACAATTCCAAAACATAAGAGGACACTTCATTGGGGCTAGACCTATAGGGAGGGACACACCACAATCCCTAGCCACATTCCTTTCCTTATAGTGGATTGGGTTTCCCCTTATTCCAACAGTGTATTGGGTTTCCCCTTTATCCCATAGTGTATCAAGCCCGTCGACTTGTTTTCTATTACTGTCTCATGAGATATAAATATTTACCCAATGCATTGGAGGGAAATGTAGGTCTCACCCATCAATTAATGAAAAACATACATATGTGTGCAATAATAAAATAAATGAACGATCATAAAGATAATCTAACCATATAAATAATAAGGATAAAATCTTTGAATAATAACACCAATAAAGCATAAGTAACATCAAATAATGTTAACAGAGGTGGAAATGATTTTGAAAGATCATTTCAAATAATTCTTGTGAAAAATATCATTTCTGCTTAAAAAAATTAAATCATAAAACATTTAGAAAGATTTTTTTATTGAAAATAACCTTTAAAATTTATAAAGGAATCTTTTAAAACCATTTTAGACATCTTTGAAATAATTTTCCTCGAAAATAAACAATAGATCATTAAAAACACTTTTAAAACATTTTTAAAAAACATTGTTTTGAAGGAACACATATTTCTGACCGAAGATGGAATAAAATTATATGAAAATTATAATATCATTAAAATAAGGATATGTATGATACAACATGTCAAAGGGATGTGTATGAAAATTTTAAAAGAATATAAGTTCATAACACAACAAGTGTCTCAATGATGGAAAATTAAGACAAAATTACCTTATCGATTTGGTAACATTTGAACTGTAAACCCTATGAAATAGATATCATAAAATGGATATGTAAATACACATAAATTTAAGGATAAATATCATAAATTAAATTTATGTTTAGTATATAAACCACACCAAAGATACTAGTGGTGAATATGGCATAAGTATCACAGAAATAATAACGAGACAAGAAATACCCTTACCTTAAGACTTGAATTTCGTTATACACATTAAAAACTCGTGTATATTAAATATTATTTTAATATAAATCTTCCACATAACTATATTCATACATATAATACCATTTATGATTTACTTATTACTTTATATTACTATTTTACTAAAAAATCCATTTTAAAGTTAACCCTTTATTTTTCATACATGTTTTGATTTATTATTCTTGGTCCTCTTAAATAGATCATGATTTAATAGTTTACAAATTTATAACCATGATATGAATATCATATATATATTTATTATAAATTTAGTTATGGTGATTCATAAAATTTAATGTTATGAAATAAAATAAACCATTCATGGAGACGGAAGGCCGTATGTATGCATGAACATTGTTTCTATTTTCTTTTTCTATTAAAATAAAGAAAGGTATGTGATATATTATCAATAAAAAATACTTTTATATAATATATATCACATATATTTATTAAAATTATTCTTAATAAATTCCATGTAATGTGTTAATGAATCACATCGCTTCACAAGGTAGTAGTTCGCCGTACACATGAACAATGTTATCATCTTCCGAAAAAATAGAAAGAATAATGGTATGCGTGATATAAAAATCCCAGAAGTATAATTATTTCATAAATATAATATATAAACATTAAACCCATCATAAATACCACTCATTAAATATGGTTATGGAAAATGAATAGTATCGCTACGTGGAGACGGTAAGTCGTACGTACACACGAGCGATACTTTCACAGCTTGTTCAATGGGAAAGGGGATGTATAATGGTTTTTTAATAATAATGATATAATTATATAATATTAAGTATTATGAAGTTACTATAATATTATATATGTCATATATTTATAGGAGGTGTATAAGAGTATAAAAAGAGAGTGATCGGTTAGAGTGATTACCTCTTCTTCAAAATGACTCCTTTAGATATCTTCTAAAGGACTCTAGAGTTGGTATTTTGGAAAGAAAAGCACCTATATAATTTGTCTAGGGAAGTGGAGAAGATAATTTGATATATTTGGGTCAAGATATAAGGCTCAATGTGATAAAATTATATGATGGAGGAGTTGTCCTTTTATAATGAATGCGACAAGAACTTTTAGAATTTATCTAAATATTAATTTACAACAAATTAAATCTCAATCCAAATACCTACAAATATAAATTTATTTGATGATAATGTAAGATAGGGTGTTAATACCATAACAAAATATATTTTATATGCATTTTATGGTATTTTTAAACCTCATCATTTTGATTAACCCTTAGTTAACCCATTTTAACTTTAATTACGGTAATAACATGTTCATTATTAAAAGGTTGGGATTTTTACATATAAGGTGAAAGATGAACCATAAATTTTAAATTTATGATATTTTTTACCAAAATTTATGTCCTTTATCATCATTATTTTTTTATTATTTTTAACTAATTTAATAAAATATTATTTTCATAAAATATAATTAGTGTCAATGTTGACATTATTTCTAACATTGACTTTAAGAAAATCAATACAGAAAGATAAATTAGAACCAATTCATTTAATAAACCCCTAATATTTCATATTAACCTATAAAATTCTTTTATAACTTTAATTAATTCAAATTATATATATTATATTATTTTTAATATAATTTATTGGAATTACCATTTGTTGAATAATTATTGCATTATCATGGTATATTTATTTATAATAATTATTTCTTCACTAATTTTTTTTTAAAAAGCATTATGTATATAAAAATTTCATATTTCATAATAATATATATATTCAATTATATCTTCTATTTACCCCTATATTAAAAATATTGTAATTATTAAAAGTAAGAGTGTGACATTTTGTCAATATCTTTGATTTTAATAATATCTAAGTAATTTTCAGGGAAAAGTGTCCATTAAATAAATAAACATAGATCCTTAGGTGTTAAGGGTCGAATTAACTTCATAAAATAACATTTTTAAAAGTGTTAGGGTAATTTTATAATATTTATAATATTATTTGTATACTTAATTACCTGTTTTACCCATAAACATGGCAGAAAAAATTACAAAAGTAACTATATGTATTGTCCAAAAATAAAATGAATTTTTTAAAAAAAAATTTACCTTCTAATTTCAAATATAGAATCAATTTTTCCAAATTCAATTCACATAAATTTCAAAAATTAATTAAATATTAATCCCACTTACATGATGAAACAATGGGTTTTTAATGTAATAATGTTCAAAAGATTGTAATGTTTTTAAATCCAATTTCAATGAAAAGTTTATTCAAATGATCTAAATTTGATTAAATGATATAAAATTTATTTAATTATACATTAAAATAATAAAAAATAATATTTAATACTATAAATTACTTAGATGAAAAAGCTATTTTCAATTAAAATTATGGATTTTTCACTATTCATCAAAATTTGAAACTTATCATAAAAATATAAAAAATTAAACCAAATTAAATTTTGATATTATGATTTAAAAGAATAAATTAATTTTTTAAAATATTATTTATAAAAGTGTCAAACACTATATTTAAAACCAGTGCGTCGTCAAAAGGCGACAAAAACTATCTTTTTAGAGAAATACATGTTTTATGCATAAAATTAGGCTTGTTCTTATATCATTTATATAAAACACATAACATGAATATTAAAAACTGTATTGAAATTAAATTTCATTAATATAATCCAATTTCTTTTTTATTTTTATAAAACAAAGTTCTGCACATTTAAAAAATTTCATAATTGTTTTTTAAAATTTTTAAAAGGGTTTTCTTTTCATTTAAAATTAATTGGTCACCCAAGAATTAACTATATAAACATGTATCGAACATAATTTTATAATTTAGTTATTCATGTCCATACCCACCATTCTAACAGCTTGGTTTTACTTTTCTTATTTAAATAATTACAATAATAAAACGATATTTTTCCAGAACTCAATGTTCTGTGTAACACAAGCTATGTTGGTATTGTGTTTAATGAAAGACATCAAATAATTCAAATTACTTTAAAAAAATTATTTCATAAAAATATATGGGTGTTACATTCTACCCCCTTAAAATTAATTTCTCCCCTGGAATTTGTCACTCGAATTGAAAAAAATGAGGATACCCCTGTCTCATCATATCCTCAAGTTCCCACGTAGATTCTCCAAACTTGTATTTTATCCAAAAAAGATTAACTAGGTTAGTGGTGTTATTTTTTATATCTTTATCTCTATGATAAATAATTTCCACCGGGTTCCCTTTATAAGAAAGATCTTGCTCCAACGGTATCACCTCTGAATTTAGTATATGTGAACGATCAGGTATGTACTTCCTCCGAATAGATACATGGAACATATCATGAACTTGAGAGATAAATTTTGGTAGTTACAATCGATAATATACCATTCCAATACAATAAATAATTTTAAAAACAAATTGTGTCCTTACAATTTGAAATTTCACTTCTAAAATCAAAGGTGATTGTTTGATAATTTCTTTGTGGTAAACCCACATTGTAAAAAGGGTAAATAAAACTTCCTCTTGAAAATTGGGAAAGTAAAAGGTTAATATCACCACATAAATAGGAGTTCAATTAAGGGAACATTATTAGGCAGTGAAAACATGGACATGAAAGAGAATTCCAAATATCAATTCTTATGGAGAGTGATTGAGAATATAGTTATGAGAAAGTCAACGATCACAAGTCCATAACCCAAAGAGGCTTGAAAAATGTCATTTATATCATAAAAAATGATGTTGATAGAACAAAATTTTATTTCAATACCCTTTTCCTAAATTTTAATATTTATCATGAGAAGATATACTTACTTGATTTTAGTACAATATCACCCTTTATTGTGTCTTGATCAATTTTCACTTCATATCTTATTCCAAAAAATGATGGTGGATTTTTCATTCCAGAAGTATTAGCAGATCATGAGATCCTTAAATAGAATTATAGGTCATTCAGTCTATCTTTATCACAAAAAATGGTTAGAACAAGTTATCCAATATGCATAAATCATCATATGTCTAGACAATAATTTAATCTCAAAAACCTCTTTCAAATTTTAACATAAAACATTTTATAAATGTTTAACCTTCTAACCCTTCTATAAAATTAAAGTCCAAACCTATATAAATAAGGTCACTAAATTTCTCAATATCCATTTTACAGTGATCCCCTATATACCATAAAGTAGCTCTTTTTTTCCATATACCAAACATGTGAATAACTTCATCATGTATTATCTTGAAACATGGTAATAACCATAATTAACATAAATCATTATTGAAAACATTCATTCTAACTTATTCTAAAGATTATTTGATATATTTCATAAATAAAAAAATGTTGTAAACTTCATCAATGATATCATAATCCACTTTTTCAACATGGTTTTAATCAATCCTAAGGTAATTAGTACCATTCGATTTAATTTACCCAAAGATTAGTATCTTAACATCAAAAACATATTAAGGTTTATATTTCCATTATTCATGTGTTTCAATTGAAAATCACCTTTCCATTAAATCAATTTTCTATTCCACCATAACCATTCAAAATATTCTTATAAATCCTTAGTGAAAAACATAAACTTCAAAATCCTTATATATTTCACAATTTATATAAATTAATTCTTGAATTGAAATACATACAAACTTTAATTATTTCAATTCATCCTTAATCCATTAAAAATGATATCTCATACTATTACTTAATACCTATTTCCTTTCACATTTCACCTATAGTCTCATCATCATCCAAAATATACTATTACTTGTACCACCTTGATGATTATATTCACGAGCTTTCCAATTATGAAATAAATTTGTATAATTCCCATTATTTTCATATTTAAATAATTCATAAATTGATTTTACCTTAACGAGGCTAATATTCACATCCATTACATCAATTGAACTTTTCATTTTCTCTTTATAGTTACAATATTTTTTTCCTTCTTTACCATAGTAAAAACATCTTCTTATTCTTATGAGGAATATATTTGGGTGATTCTTTCAACATTCTTAACAAAAAGGAAAATAGAACTTCTTTTCTCTGTGGTATCCATTACCATAATTCTCAAAAAACTATTTACTTCTCTTTTTGGGTGATTCTGAGAGTCAGTTAAGGTATATATTGTTAATCAGGTGTTGTGAAAACTAATTAGGAATTATAAAAACATCCTTTACTCCAATGATCATCCCATTTGAAATCTCATCGAAATTGTTTTTATCATATTCAGTATTAACCATGTTTCTTCTAGTACTGCTATTGAATAAAACCAGAAAGCATATCTTGAGAAACACTAATCATAGATTAAAACCACATAACAATGGAAAATAAATTATGATATATAAATTATGACACCTTCTTTAATATATGATTCCTTAAGATTATCATTAGATACATACTTAGACATATACTTATAAATATCCCTAGGGTTATCACTAAAGTTTTCTCATCCAAGTTTCCAAATGTTGACTAAACCTTTTCTCAGATACCAACTATAACGACCTAGGATTTTCATACATGGATACTACATCTTTTTATACGAATATTCATTACATTACATAAACAAACACTCAAAGACTGTGTTATTTTAGTACCTTTTAAAACTTGGAACACACACTTCTAGTCTGGTAAAAGATCTTCAATATTTCCCACAAATATCTTCACCTTTAGTACCCCTACCTAAAACCATTCTTTATAACATATAAAATAGAGAAAATAAGAAAATAGTGTGCTAGAATGTTCAGTAAGGGTAAAAAGGGAGATATATAAGAATAATAATGAATATAAGGGTATGAGAACATGATTATAACATTATATTATCATACCCTTCATATCAAAGATCATATAAATGAGTCATAGAATAAATAATGGCAGCTCGTAAGACATGAATAATGAAGAAATAAAGATCATAATCCATGAAATAATAATAATGGAATAAT
This sequence comes from Viscum album, assembly GCA_963277665.1. Classification (NCBI taxonomy): domain Eukaryota; kingdom Viridiplantae; phylum Streptophyta; class Magnoliopsida; order Santalales; family Viscaceae; genus Viscum; species Viscum album. Next base: position 597,934,824 of record OY728125.1, on the reverse strand, counting down.
ACATGGAATTTATATAAGACACAAAAACATATAATATTATTCACTATAACTCAATGCTCATTTCCAAAACATAAAAGGGAACATCATGGGGGTTGCACCTACTATGAGGGACACACCACCATCCCCAATCACATTCATTTCTTTATAGTTGATCAGGTTTCTCCATAATCCCATAATGGATCAGGTTTCCCTTTCTTCCCATAGTTTATCAATCCCATAGACCTATTTCCCATCATTATATCATGAGATATAAATATTTACCCATTGCATTGGAGGGAGATATTGGTCCCAACTATCAAATAATGAAAAAATACATATGTGTGCTATAAGAAAATAAATAATTCATCATAAAAATAAACTAAAAATATAAATAATAAGGAAATAATCCTTGAATCATAACCCCAATAAATCATATTTAAAATAAAATAATGTTATCATAGATGGAAAATGGTTTTGAAGTATCTTTTGAACTTATTATTGAGTAAAATATCCCTTATTATTTGAAAAAAATAAATACTAAAACATTTAGAAAAACATTTTCATTGGAAATAACCTTGAAAATTTACAATGGAATCTTTGAAAACCATTTTAATCACCTTAAAAATCCATTTCCTTGAAAATTCATAATAGATGATTTAAAACACATTTAAAAAAATTAGATTTTTTTTTGAAGGAACACAGATTCCTAAAAAAAGATAGAATAACATTACATGAAACTTATAATATCATTAAAATACTAATATTTATGATACAACATGTAAAAATAAATTATACACACCTTGTAAAATAATATAGGTTCATAACATAACATGTGTCTCAATGAAGTAAAATAGAGACAAAATTACCTTACCAATTTGGTATCTTTTTAACCGTAAAACCCACTATATAGAGATAATTAAATGGATATGTAAAAACCCATAAATTTAAGGATAAATATCATAAATTACATTTATGTGTAGTATATACACCACAAAATATAAATTTTTGGTGAATATGGCATAAGTCTCACAGAAATAAAAGTGAGACTAGAAATCCCCTTACCCAAAGTCTTGACTTCCTTAATACTTGTTAAAACATCATTTATAATAAATATAAGTTTATTATAAATATACCAAATAACCATATTTATATATATAATACCATATATAATTTACTTATGGCTTTATATAACTCATTTATTAACAAATCCATGTTAATGTTAACCCTTTTTTCGTACTTGTTTTGATTTATTATGCTTGGTCCTCTTACACAGATCATGATTTTTTTATTTAAAAAATGATAACCATTATATAAATATCATATATATATTAATTATATACTTAGTTATTTTGATTCAAAAAATTAAAATGTAGAAAATAAAATACACCGTTCATGAAGATGGTAGGTCGTACGTACACATAAATAATGTTTTCATTTTCTTTTCATATTAAAATAAAGAATGGAATATGATATATTATCATTATAGAATCATTTTTATGTCATATATATCAAATATTTTTATTAAAACCATTCTTAATACATTCTATTTAATGTTTAAACGAATCACACCGCTTCACTAAGTGGTAGTCTGCAGTACACATGAACGATGTTATCATATTCCCACAAAATAGAAGGAATGATGGTATGAATCATATAAAAATTCAATAATTTTAATTTTGTCATAAGTATCATATATACAAATTAAACTCATCTCAATTCTCACTCATGAATTATGGTGGTTTAAAATAAATTGTATTGCTATGTGTAGATGGTAAGTCGTACGTACACACAAGTGATACTTTCACTTCTTGTAAAATGGGAAAGGGGTTGTATAATTGTGTGTTAATAATCATAATAACATTTTAGAATATTGAGGATCATGAAGTTATTATTATATGATATATATCATACTTTTTATGAGGTATATAAACATAGAAAAAGATAATGATCTATTAGAGAAATTATCTCTTTGTTCGAAACAACTCCTTTAGATCTTCCCTAAAGGACTCTAGAGTTGGTATTTTGGATAGTAAAGTAAATATAGAATATGGATAGGTAAGTTTAGAATATAATTTATTAGAGTTTTTTTGAGATAGAATAATCAACGTTGTGAAATGAAATGTGGGAGGAGGATTTCTTCTATAATTAAAACGAGGGGAACTTTTGGAATTTCTAAAAATATTAATTTATAATAAATTAAATTTCAATACAAATACATAAAAATTTCAATGAATTTGACTATAATGTGGGATATAAGGGTAATACCAATAAAAAATATATTTTATACATGTTTTGGTGTAATTTTAAACCTTATCATTAAGATTAACCCATTGTTGACCTATTTTAATTTTAACTACAGTGAAAAATTCTTCATTATCAAAAGTTTTATATTTTATCTTATAAGGTGTAAAAAAATGGTAAATTTATGTATTTTAAAACATAATTTATCCCATTTGTCCTTATTTATTATTTTTATGATTTGTAACTAATTTAATAAAACTTTATTTTCATAAAATAACATTTGTGTCAATTTTGACACTATGACTCACATTGACATTAATAAAATCAATAAAGCAAGATAACTAAGAAAATATTCATTTAATAAACCAATAATATGTCATATGAACCTATAAAATTAATTTATATCCTTATGTAATTTAAATTATATCTCTTTTAATATTTTTAATATAATTTATTCGATTCTTCCATTAGTTGAATAACTACTGCATCATCATTGTGTTCTTTTTTATGATAATTATTCATTCACTAAAAATTAAAAATAAATTACCATGATATATATAAACCTTTTATATTTTAAAATAATATATATAGTCAAACATATCTTCTATTTATATCAATATTAAAAATATTAAACTTATTAAAAGTAAGAGAGTTGTATCTTGTCACTATGTTTGATTTTAATAATATCTCTGTCATTTCCCTGAAAAATTGTCCATTAAATAATTAAATTTTTAACCTTAGGTGTTAATGGTATAATTAACTTCATAAAAAAATTTATAAGTTTTAGGGTAATTTTAAAATATTTATAATATTATTTTTTCCCTTAATTACTTGTTTTGTCCGTAATTGTGCAAATAGAAATTACTAAAGTTAATATTCATAATGTCCAAAAACAAAATGATCATATTTAATAAAATTTTAAATTATGATTAAAAATATAAAATCAATTTTTTAAAATTCAATTATCATATTTTTTAGAAATTAATTAAAAATTAATCTCACTGACGGGACGAAACAACGTGTTTTTAATGTCAAGATGTTCAAAATATTGGAATGTTTTTATATCGAATTTCGATGTGATTTTTTTTAAATTTATTTTAATTATATTAAAATATAAATAAGTTATCTAATTATACTTTAAAAAAATAAAAAATATAATTTAACACTATAAATTATTTAAATGAAAAAGTTGGTTTCAATTAAAATTCAATATTTTTCACTATTCATTAAAACATAAAACTTGTCAAAAAACACCAATAAATGCAGCCAAAGTAAATTTTCATATTATGGTTTCAAATAATATGTTTATTTTATCAAATATAATTTATAAAATTATCAAAAAATAGATTTAAAATACGTGTTTTATTAAAAGGTCGCAAAAGTGACTTTTTAGAAAAATACATCTTTTGTGTGTAAAATTGAATTTTTTCTTATATCATAAATGGAAAAAATAATATGAATGATAAAAATTATTTTTAATATATATTTCATTAATATAATCCAAAAAAGTTATTTTTTACATATTAGTATAAAATACACTTGTGCACATTTAAATATTTTTTCAGAAGAACATTCCCTTTTATTTTAAAAAGAGTTTTATTTTCATTTATAATTTATTGGCCAAAAAATAATTAATTATATATTTATATATCAACCATAATATCACAATTTAGTAAATCATGTTCATACCCTTCATTATAATGGCTAGGTTATAATTTTGTTATTTAAATAATTACAATAATAAAATGATGATTCTTAGAACTCAGTGTTGCGTGTAATGAAAGACATTAAAGAAATAAAATTATTTTAAAAAAATCAATTTCATTAAAATATTTGGGTGTCACACCTTCCACTACATAAGGGTAAAACCATATTATCCTAAGGTATCATATACTTCATATATAAGGGTAATAGTTTTACCCTAGTTTTTCATATTTTTCCTCTTCTCCTTCCATAGAACACTTATGTAACTCATTTTATACTGCTGTAAATACCAAAATCACTGTAATTGGTTTATTTTTACTTTTTAAAATTAATTAAAAATTTATATATTAAATTAAACCCTCCATAATTGAGAATCACTCAAACAATAATTAAATGAAATTTCCAACCCTTGCAGTTATTTACTTTCTGGTTGCTAACCACTTGAGATCATTTAATTGTGGAATTATTGTTGAAAACCTATACAAGGATTTATTTTTTTATTAAAATAGATAAACTATTGTTACCTTCATATTTGGTTTATCTTTTGGTGTTCTATAAGTGCAGAAATACATTATCTAAGATCCATAAGGTCCTCCTTTGATTGAACTGAGCCCCTATTCTGGTTTTTATGCATACTAGTTTCTCTCTTTCCCTATTCCACTATCAGTGGTATGTTTTATGGGATGAAATTTCTAGGTATTATTTTTTATGTTATTTTTAAAATTTTATTCTCCTAATTCCTTCTAAAAATTAGGGATAAATAATTCCTACATGATAATAACCTGAAAATTATTCATGGAATGATAAAAGAATATTTACACTAGATTATCAAAGATGATAATCTAATTATTCTCCTCAAATATAAAATAATAATAATAAAAGTATTATCTCATGAATATTATTCCAGAGAGTTAGAGTTATAGATCTGTGACCTAGTTTTCCACCCAATCAGTACTCCGAGCCTGTTGGCAATTATGCCTTAGGCGCGCCTCCCCATATATCAAAGGCTACCGCCTAGTAGCAAGGGTGTAAATAGGTGATAGTGGGGATACTATATAGTCTAGTGGTATTAATAATAATGTTCCATAGATAAATACATCATTTAAAGAATGACTATAAAAAACAAGACTAGTAACCAATAACAGGGGAAGCAATAACATGCAATAGTGGAAGCATAAACAAATATAATGCAGTATAAATAATCAAAAATATCAAAAATACCATTTTTAGAAAAAAACTCCAATTGTGGATAAGCATTCATAAAACATCAGGTTATACAAATAGTAGATAAACAGAAGGGTTTTTTATGGACAACTGTATCAGTTGATACATATAAATGACGTTGAACAAAAAAGAAACTCAAAAAGAAACTCAAAATGGTGAAATAACCTCCAAGGTCCAATTATATCTATATCATGATATAAAAACCAACATGATCACTAAGGTTTATCTCCTGAGAAAAAAAAATTAACTGATTTCAAAATCGTAATCTCCACATGCATCCCAAAGTTCCCGTGTAGGGTGTGATAATAAATCTCAGTAGGACACCACAAATGTGCATCTCTCTTACACTTGTGATAATGTATGTTCATGTAAAAATAAATAAAATAGGCACTACACAAATGTATATATAAATACATTCTTCTCTTATGCTCAATATCCATAAGGAAGTTATCACCTTCTTCATCCATTGTTAGTATCCCACAAGACCCCAATTATATATGTGGCATACAATGACATATATATATATATAATAGAATTGGAGAGGATCCTTGGCATAAAGCCCAAGGAATCTCTAAATTAGTAACAAGATGGAGATCCCTCTAAAGCCACCTATAAAGGTATCATCAGAACCTAATTTCAACAAATACCTTCTATGTCATTATCAAATAATTGGCATATCGAAGGCACACCTAAACAAGTACCTAGTCCCTCAAACCTCATCTCAGCACATCCCCATCATCTTAAAGACTAACTTCCAAGGAACATGGATTTCTATCCTCCAAGTAATAAACACTATCATCTTAATAGTTGTCACTCACTTCAAGCCTGAAGGGGTTAACTTAATTCGTGGGGATGCCATTGACCTCCATTATTTTAGACCCCCCTAATCCTTGTTTCTTTTGTATTTTCTTCCTTCTTTGAATAAATATAATGACATGATGAAGGAATAAATGAGACTCAAAGACTTAGCAATACGCTTCCAATGAGATTGATAGTGATCAAAATAGAACTTAGACAAAGTGTAGAGTTCAAAGCCTAAGTCACTTTCCAAGTATTTAAACCCATAAAAAAATTTGGACATGTGTAAAATAGCATCCTATAATTAGGTTCCAAAGTCAATAATTCAAATTTTCCATCTCACCAAATAATAAAATTCAAGTTGGTTATGGATTTCGACCCACTCTGAAAACCCAGGATGTTATAATCTCTCCACCTTAAAATAGATTGTCCATGAGCTATAAATAATTACCTAGATATTATAAGGCTGAAACCTTAAAAAATACTTAATTTCTATATTTAATTATGATTTAAATATCATATTTATATGTTATATATTTATTTATAATATCTATAACATTCAGATATAATAAATGAAATGCACCGTTCATTGAGACGGTAGACCGTACGTACGCGTGAAACCTACATTCATTTCATTGTCATATTAAAGGAATGAAAACTAAATGATACCATAGTATATTATAATTACAGTATAATATATATGTTATATATGTTACATAATTTTATTAACATCATCGTTTATACATTCCATGTATGGAATGAACGAGTCATATCACTTTGAGGGGGCGGTAGTCCGCACTTCTTCAAATGAAATTATAATATTTACACATTATGGAATGCATAAAAGTATGTAGTAAATAAAAATTACATAAGAATAGAGAAAATATAAATATAATATATATCATATATAAATATAGTGACATCATAATGGCCACCAAGAAAGGTGGTAGGAGAAAATTGAACAATAATTATTTCATAAGGTAGTAGTTCCCCGTACACAGAAACTGTATGTTCGTATCCATTAGATAGAGGTGTGTATCTATGTAGTTATAATACTTATCATAAAAACATCCTAGTATATTAAGGATAATTTTGTTGTTATGTAATCATATAATAATAATTTCATAGGGAGTGAACAAGGAAAATAAAGGAAAGGAACTTTAGAGAAGACACTACCTCTAAAACATGTAACTTCTTTTGACTTGAGCCAAACTATTTTCTTGAATTTTCTTATGCCCAAGGTAAGGATAATATGAGGAAATGAGATATTTTTGGGGAATATTTTATCAGAATTTTGACAAGCTAAGGGTCTTTAGAGGTGTGATTAGGTGGGTAGAGTTGGTGGCCTTTTATAAGAGGGAGGAGGGGTACTTTAGGAAAGTCTCGAAATATTAATTTATTATAAATTAAATTTCGATTACAAATTTCCCAAAACTCATTTAATTAAAATATAATATAATTTTGGTTTTAATACCCATCATCCAATAATCTTTAGAATTTTTTTGAATATATTTTAATCTTTATCGTTTTGGTTAACCATTATTTTACCCTTTTTAATCTTTCAATGATATCATGTTATTTTTCACATTATGGGATAATTCAATTACTATATCACGTCAAACGACCCACAAAAAAGTCATTTATGACATATTTGAACTTATTGTAACTATTTGTCCGAATATTATATTTTTATTAATTTAATATCATTTAATAAACTATTTTACATTTTAAGTTATGAATTATGTCAATTTTGGACACTATTCATACTTGACTTTTTTACAAATTCATAAAAACATTATTCCTTCAAAAAAAAAAAATCGAATCAGTAATAACCTATTATAATAACCTAGATAATTAGTAGATGACAATTATTATGTCAGATATTATATAATTTAATATTTATAATATCATTTATTTTAATCCTTTATTAATGAAGCAATCACTCCACCATCACTGTCTCATTTTAATTTTTTTATATAATGTCTAAAAATTATAAATAAAATATAATGATGTAGTAAAGAATTTTATCATTCTAATGAATATTTATACTAGAATATATAACTTATATAACCCCATAAAAAATTGTTTTAGTAAAATATACATGTTTATGTTATTTTTCTCTTTACTTTAAATTAATTATTATAACATGTCATTATCACTCCCAAGTGGCACCCAAATGACAAAAGTTCTGACTAAGGATTACCATGGTTGGAAATAACTCCTATAATAGGATTAATACACGTTTTAGGGTAGTTTTATATTATTATATTATTATTATTTTACCCTTATTTACCTGATGTACCCTTTAACCATGGCCAGTAAAAATAATTACAGAAGTTACCATTCATAATGTCCAAAAATAAAAGGTACGTATTTACACAATTTTTATCTTTTGATTCAAAATATTGAATCCATTTTTTCAAATTCAAAACAATGGAATTGTAGTAATTAATTTAAAATTAACTCTCGTTGTCAAAAATAGAAAGTGTGTTTTTAAGAAGTAAAAACTACCAAAAGATTGACATGTGTTTGAATCCAATTTCAATGTAAAATTACTTACAATGAACAACATTGGATTAAATGATAAAAATAAATTTCATTTATACATTAAAACCATTAAATAATATGATTTAACCATATAAATTATCTCAATAGAAGAAGTTGTTTTCAATTAAAATTTAGCATATTTTTACTGTTCATCAAAACATGATATTTATCCTAAAAATATCAAAAATTAATCCAATGTAAATTTTTATGTCCCTCCTTCAAAATAAGAAGTTTATTTTTTCAACCAGAATATATAAATGTGTCAAAAATCATTTCAAAAAGGCTTCACCATCAAAAGAAAGTAAAACTGCATTTTTAGAAAAATACTTCTTTTATCCGAAAAATTGAATTTGTTCTTATATCATATCTCAAAAACATATAATATGAATTTAAAAAATTAAATTGAATATATAACTTATATTTTTCATTAAATAAAAATCCATAGAGTGATATGATTTTATAAACACAATTATTCCCTTTTTAAATACGTTTTCATAAAAACACATCCTTTATATTCAATTGGTTTTTATTTCCATTTCTAACAAATTTGGTAACCAATAAATCATTATTTAAACATTTTTAGACAATATTTTCATAATTCAGTAGATATTATTCATTATTTCCATTCCAACAACTAGGTTATAATTGTAACATTTACATAATAATATTTATTTTTTTGTTTAAGCGTGATGTTGTGTATCATGTATGCTATTGAACATAGTGTTTATTTCTTAAAACTCATGATGTTACATCATTCCTACTTTTTGAAATTTTATTCTCACAATTTTAAAATTTGGCTCAGTAACTTTATTAAAAATCCCACATCGGAAAAAGGGTTAATAAAACTACCACTTTAAAAGAAAAAAGAGAAGTACAAAGGTCACTCGAGATAACAAATACTAGGGTTCCATGTAGGAAAATATGGATATGGAATAAAAAATAAGTGTCAAGTGCTGATATATTATGATAGAAAACATTATGAGTATAATGTTATCAAATAGAAAACCATAAAATTGTGATGGGTTAAACGGTCTTTGATTTCCCAGTAGGAAAAGTAAATGATTTTTTTTTGTTTTAAGATATTTTTTATTAAGTTGAGGAATTATTTTACTACTTAGAATAAGAACATAAGGAAACATACTTACATGTCAAGTAGAGTTTTATCCTTTAATAAAAACCTACCAAAAACTCATCTTTTCTCCAAATGATGAGTATTCAAGATGATTTGGTCACACCTAAAGTGCTCGTATCAACTTCTAGATAATATCATAATCTACAAAAGATGAAATATATATTTCTCATCTCTTTAGAAATTTACCCAAAACCAAAACAGTTAGTAAAAGATCAGATAATCCCTCCAAAATAATAATCCTTTATAAAAATTAATACTACTCTTAATCTCCAAAATTCAACGAACAATACCCAAAGTTCCAAAAACACCATTCAATAAACAATTGTCTATAAAATTATGCAAAATAATCCAAACTAAAATTGAAACCAAAAATTGAGAAGGATTTGATCATAAATTCTTCAATGATAAATCTTAACATTTATCTCCAAATAAATTTAACTAATATTAAAGTCTCATACTTAAAAGTAATTAACTTAATCACATATTCCCCATGATAGGTTAATCATTACCATAAATAGCCAAAATCTCCATATTTACACAATTAAATCATTGATTTTTAAAAAAATAATTCAACCTTTATTCCTCAAATAAACTTACATAGTATTCTATTTACCATAATCATATAAAGTTACCAAAACAGTGAACATCTTCCAAAATAACAGTTATCACATAATCCCAAAATCATTTTCTAATACTAATGATATCCATTCGATAAAATATATATCTCCAAATTTATCTTATTCTTAATCCATTAGATCACTTAACTAAAAATAATAAGTCATGCTAACCATGGAACTCATGTAGTCTAGTGGTAGGTGATGTTCCCTTGTTGCCCTTCGGTTGTGGGTTCAACTCTTGTGGCCTTGTCGGACACGACAGGTTGTCACCCATCTTGTGGGTTGTCCCTTTTTGTAAAAATAAAAAATAACCCTAACATGTTTTAACCACAATGGTTTCTTTATAACTCTCATTTTCATCCAAACTCATAATGACCTGAATAAATTAATTCATAAAGTCTTATATATATTGACATTTTTTATTTCACCTCCATATGATAAAATAAAACTATTCCCAAATAAATAAAATCATACCTTGATCATGGTGTCCACCTATTTTCATCATTATCTTGTTCATGTAGATTGAAGGTCTACTCATTGCAGCAATGATTTATAGATCCTTCAAAATTATTTTATTCCTTTATCCAAATACACATTTTACAACTTGGGTCAAATGGGTGTTCATAGAAAAATTGTTTTGGAAAATTATCTTATATGATATATAATTTAAAATAATCTAATAAAACATGATTTTCACAAAACATTTGGACCGAGTGTGAGTTGAAACTTCGAATCAATGGTACTTTCAAAATTCCATAAGTATGTGCTGAAAGATTATATTTTCAAAGAAAATATAAATAGTTTTTCAAGGGTCTCCTTATTTAGCACCTTTTTCAAAATCATAATATGATTCAACATATTATTATAAGGTAAAATATTTGAAAATTCCTTGATAATATTTACCTTTTTTGAAAATATGAGAATATTGACAAAATTGGATTTGATTAAATACAAACCATGATCCACGATGGTATTGAGGTATAGTGGAGGTGTTTTATACCTCAAACAAATTCTTTCAAGTGAGTTTTATGTTATAAATTTTTTCACAATCATCCAGAGATGACTTTTCAATAATTATCGCAAGCAAGTCATCAGGAAGAGATAAGAATGTTGTTTTAGATCTTACTCCTTCCATTTGCAACCAACTTTCCTTAATCTAAAAAAGATTTAAAATAATGATTTAACTTAAATAATAGACATAGAGACTTACCATGTGTTTATCCAAAACTCTTAACCCCTAAAGTTGTCTAAACCTTTTATATTATACAAACTATATTTCCCAAATCTTAAAAATTACTTAATCTTGATTTAAGTCAGGAATTAACATTGATGATATTTTAAGGTTTATAATTTTAGAAAATTAATCCATAACTATTACATTACATCTCAAAAATTAAAAAGTAGACACTTTTACTCTATCCAATTTTTTCACAATAATAAAACTCTTTAAATAAAACATGAATTATTTTCTTGATAAAAATATTCGTTAATTCTTAATTTATTTAATCCATCCTTTATACCCTATGAAAAAAATTTATAAACTTTGGATGAGTATAAAAATATTATTAAGGAATATAAAATAAGGAATAAAACTATTAGTCTATGAATATTTAAAACCCATGAAAATCTTTTCACAAAATCTTACTTTTCACCATTAAAACATAAAATACTTATCTTACATCATGTATTCTTAAGATTACTACAAAACCTTATAGAAATCATAAAACATAAAGGTAACTTATGGCATCCACATCATACTTAAATTGTAGCTTTCACAGTTACATAGGGAGTAACCTTCATGGTTACGTTTGGAATACCCATCATAATATATTCCCTAAATCTCTTAGGATAAACTTTATCATTTACCTCCATCATATTACCCAATACATTGGAGAGATATCATGGGATCAGCTGCCCTCAGATTATCATGGTACAAACCATATACTTATGCAATTCCCAAGAACCATAAAATAATTATAAAACATAAATCTAGCTTAAAATAAAAATAACATTTCCGTATTTTCATTCACAAGATATCATTTCATTATATTGACATAATCAATCCAATTTTAAAAAAGAGCATTTAAAATATTTAAAAATAAGTTTTTTGAATAAATGTTTCCCATACCACTTTTAAACATTTAAAGGAATTAAAATTTTAAAAAATTCATGTCCATATAAATAAATCCTTAAAACCATTATCAAAACATGGTCATTAATAAGAAATAATTAGAAGAATAAATCTTTAAAACATTTAAAACGATGATTTAGTTAAAGAGTCCCTTAATTATTGAGAAAATACTTGATTAAAAATAATTAAATAACAATGTTAAAAAGAAATATAATATCATGAGAATAAGGAGATCCATGATATAATATGTCGAAGGGTAGTATATATTCCATATAAAAGTGAATTGGTTCATAACAACAAATAAGTCTCAATGGAATGTAAATTGAGATAAAATCCCTTACAAAGTTCATATACTTAGATTAAATATAAATCAATGAAATAATTATGTGTGAAAAATATAAATACACCCAATATAATTGGATATTCAGTGTAAAACAATCATAGATCATTCACACAAATTCTTGGTAAAACATAACCAATGACATGGATATTTAACTCAATGAAATGAGATTGAGTTAAGATTTCCCAAACAATGTTCATATAAATGACATAAGAATTTATCAATGGGGTGATTATGTGTAGAAAAATTATATCCACACAAAGGTAAGTGGTAATTACCACATAAATAAATAAGAGTTATTCCACACATAATCTTGTCATAATATAATCAACGAAGTATGCGTAAAACCCAATTAGTGGAAATTGAGTTTAGAAATTCACTTACAAAGAACATTTTGTAAATAAAATAGATTGATTAGGTGTATACTATAAATAAACATATATAAATTATAAATAAAATATAGGATATAAAAATTTATTTCTCACATAATCATATAACGACCTAATTAAGAAGTAAAATATTAACCTAAAGAATGGAAATTGGGTTAAGAAGTTCCTTTACATTGAGTCTCACCTATCTCTTTCATTATTTATATTCCTGAATAATAAACATAGGTTAATTTATAATTTCTCCAGAACATTTTTCATTTCTAATTATTCATTTTATATTACTTATCTTTATTTTATAATAATTACATAATTATTTAAGTTAATATCATCTGGTTTGTCAATATTCGATACTAGAGTCGAAAATGAACTTGTTTGATGTCAATTGTCCATGTGTTAAAAAGAATATCATCACCAGAATATTATTCATGATTTAAATATAATATATATACAGTATATATATATATATATATATATATTTATAATATCCATACCATTTTGAGATAAGAAATGAAATGCATCATTCTTGGAGACGGTAGGTCGTACGTACGAATGAACATTACTTTCATTTCATTATCATATTAAAGGAATGAAAAATATATGATACATAGGTATATTATAGTTATTGTATAATATATATGTTATATATGTTACATAATTTCATTAAAATTATTCTTTATACATTCCTTGTATGGTATAAACTAGTCATATCACTTTGAGGGGCGGTAGTCCAACTTCCTCAAATGGAATTATCATATTTACACATTTTGGAAAGAATAAAGGTATATTGTAAATAAAAATTACAAAAGAATAGATAAAATATAAATATAATCTATATCATATATAAATACAGTTCCAGAATAATTTCCACCATGAGAGGGGGTAGGAGAAAGTTGAACAATCCTCATTTTGTGAGGCAGTAGTTCGCCGTACACAGAAATTGTATGTTCGTATCCTTTAGATGGAGGTGTGTGTAAGTGTAGTAAGAATAATTTTCATAAAAAATTCCTAGTATATTTATTATAATTTTGTTGTTATTAAATCATAGAATAATAAAAGTATATGGAGTGAAGATGGAAAATAAAATAAAGGAGCTTTAGAGAAGGTAGTACCTCTAAAACAGGTAACTTGTTTTGATTTGAGCAAAAGAGATTTCCTGAATTTTCTTCTACCCAAGGTAAGGTTTCTAGGAGGAAAGGAGGGATTTTGGGAGCTTAGTTTATCATTATTTGGACGATACAAGGGGTTTGAGAGGTGTGAGTGAGTGGGTAGAGGTGGTTGCCATTTATAAGAGGGAAGATGGGATCTTTAGGAAAGTCTTGAAATATTAATTTATTATAAATTCAATTTTTATTAAAAATGGTCAAAAACTCATTTAATTCAAAGATAATATTATTTGGGTTTGAATACACATCATCCAATAATTTTTATACAAGTTCTGAATATTTTTTATCCTTATCTTTTTTGGTTTAATCCTTATTTTACCGCTTTTAATCCTATAGTGAAATCATGTTATTTACACATTGTGCGCTAGTGTAATTAACATATAATGTGAAACGACCCAAAAAAAGTAATTTATGAAATATTTGTACTTTTCTTAACCATTTTCCGAATCTTAGATTTTTAGGAATTTAATATCATTTAATAAACTATTTTATATTTTATGTTATGAATTATTTCAATTTTGGACACTATTCATACACGATTTTTTTTATAAATTCATAACAACTTGATTCCTTAGAGAAAATATTTCATCAATATTAAAATGAAATAATCACTGATATAATTAGTGGATGAAATTAATTATGTCAAATAATATTTATTATAATATTTATAATATCATTTGTTTGAATCCTTTATTAACAAAGAAATCACTGCATCATCATTGTGTCATAATTAAATTTATTTATTTAATTTATAAATATTATAAATTAAATATCAGGATGTAGGAAATATTTTTATCATTCTAATTTCTATTTATAGATGAAGATATCACTTATATTTCCCCATATAAAAATTATTTTATTAAAAGATACATGTTTATGTTATTTTTCTCTTTAATTTCAATTAATTATTATAACATGTAATTATCACTACCAAGTGGCACCCAAATGACAAAAATTTAGCCTAAGGATTATCATGTTCATAAATAAATCATCCAATTGGATTAGGATATGTTTTAGGGTAGTTTATATTAATATAATATAATTGTTTTACCCATATTTACCTGATTTACCCTTTAACCATGGTTAGTAAAAATAATTACTGAAGTTACTATTCATAATGTCCAAAAAAGGTAACTATTTAAACAATTTGGACCTTATTATTCAAAATATGGAATCCATTTTTTCAAATTAAAAACACAAAAATTGTAGTAATTAATTTAAAATTAATTCACGTTGTCAAAACTAGAAAGCGTGTTTTTAAGAATTAAAAACTATCAAAAGATTGACATGTGTTTATGTTCAATTTCAATGTGAAATTACATACAATGACCAAATTAGATTAAATTATAAAAAAATTACATTTATACTTTAAAACCATTAAATAATATGATTTAACCATATAAAGTATCTCGATGGAAAATATTGTTTTCAATTAAAATCTAACATATTTTTATTATTCATCAAAACATGATAGTTATCAAAAAAATATAAAAAATTCATCCAAAGTAAATTTATATGTCCCAATTCAAAATAAGAAGTTAATTTTGTCAAATAAAACATATAAAAGGTTTCAAAACTAAATTTAAAAAGGGTTCACCATCAAAAGGCAGTAAAACTGCATTTTTTGAAAAATACTTCTTTTATCTGAAAAATTTAATTTATTCTAATATAATATCTAAAAAACATATAAAATGAATTTAAAACATTACACTTAATATATAACATATATATTTCATTAAATAAAAAACCATAAAGAGTGATATGATTTAATAAACCCAATTATTTTCATTTTAAATAGGTTTTTATAAATACACATCTTTTATATTCAATTGGTTTTTATTTCCATTTATAATAAATTTAGTAACCAATGAATCATTATTTAAACATGTGTAAACCATATTTTCATATTTCAGTTGATACTATTCATTCCATCCATTAAAATGGCTAGGTTATAATGGTAACATTTTGATAATAATATTTAGTTGTTTGTTTAATATCGATATAGTGTATCATGTATGCTATTGAACATAGTGTTTCTTTCATAAAACTAGGGATGTTAGAGATATGGTATCAAACATACCCATACCATTTAGATCAACCTAGTCTACCCTGGTCAAAAAGTCACATGTCAACTCTCTCAAGGTGATCCCAACTTTAGGAGTTACCTACCCTAGTCTCTTTCTGACCCAGAACTCAAATAAAATGATGGTCCACTAACCTTTTCAGACTAAAATGTCCTCGTGTGATGCATAGTCACACATGAACCTCATATAGTGCTCAACTCATTCATGCGTCACATCTGACACCCATCAAGTCTCTCATCTCATCATATTCCCGCCTCATGCCCATGTATAACAAGGGACCTATGAGGTCCCACATCTCAACAGATGCATAAAAATCCTACATATCAACATATGCTCAAAAGTAACCATACCTCTTATAGAACCCAAAAAATCCTGCATCACATCGATGACCAGATGCCAACGCACATCATGTTAAACTTACATCGCATTGATTCCCATAATAAATCCAGGTTCCTTGAACCTCATATATATTTATATATAATGAAGCTGGGCCAATTACAAACTACTAACCAGATCCTATTCAGTCCAAAAATAAATCTTGTGCAGTTTGAGAACCCAACTCTAGATATTCCATATAAAAAGTAAATGCCAAAATAAAAAGGAAACTCAATCATGCCCACGAATTACCTCTGACTGTATTATGCTCTTTGACCTACTCTATTCCTGGAAACTCCATTGCATTAACATGGAATAACACCCATATACCTAAGTCATGGACTCCATATGGAGATTAACTAGCTACTAACCACTGACCCCAATGCAGGGTTCCAGTATCTCTACCACAACCTCTTCATGCAGTTGAATACCAGCTACCAGATCCTATTTCAAACCCAAACACTAGTGTCTACCATAGTCCCTGGATATCGGCAGTCTAAGAAGGATTCTAGTATAACCTCTCAAAATTCATAACCAATATGCATGATTTTCACTCCTTTATTGGTTGGTCACATAATTTCCGCACAAGTCCAGATTTCCCACACGAGAAAAGTAACATCAATGAATCACTCCTCGATGCTCTTCTCAAGTCTCTGTCCTGAACGACCTAATGAGACTCCTCACGACCTCTCTTTAAACTATCTGAAGTATCGCCACTAACATCACCAAATTCTATTACATGGATCAAGTATGACCTTTCCATAAACATTCCCTCATTTATCGATGTCTCGTTGACTACCTCTAAGAATGAGGATAACTTGAAGATGTTTACCAACAATTGAATGGTGTTTTGTAAACTGTCCTCAAAACACCACACCCACAGGGTGTCTCTTCCCACCATATCAGTTGCAAAGAGAGGAAAGTATATAAAATTGGATTCATAATCTATAATGGATATTTCTCCCTACTAAAGGTTCAAAAAATCTCAAGCTCTCTCTAACCTTAGTATCTATAGGAAGAAATGATCTAAGAATCTAGCCTTGAAGTACATACAACCTAGTCCCTCATGTTTTCCTGCCTAAAACTACACACCCCACCAAATTTATTCTGTCCCATAAGCATGTACACCCCCAGATTTACCCTCCAGCTCGGCGGCGTCACAAGATGCTCTAAGATGGTCTGTTCTACCTCGATCTAGTTCTTAGTCGCCTATGGTCCACCCTAAACCTAAAATAACTGTCGATTATCTAAATATAACTCAAGATTAAACTATTACATCAATGGATAAGCTTCCTAATATCCTTTTTTCAATCCCCTATATGACATAAACCAAGATCACCCTGATCTTCTTGTCCATCCCTAGCCCAAAATCTACCAAACCTATGGATGACTCACATGTACCAGAGCATACACCTATGCATGTACTTGTGGATCATGAAATGCCCAACCATAGAGGTCCTCATCTTGAACCTTAGAGGCCCTATAATGTGCACACTTCAGTGGAACAAAATCACCACCCTATTAATTCTCAAATGGAATAATTCTAGGTGTCATCCCACTGAATACCGATATCATTGTTAGACAGCCATAAAAACATACATCTATCTCAACCATGTCACACAACCTTCATCCTCATGCCCCCTTACCCTCCCATGTTAGATCTAGGTATCACATATAAATTCGGCCTCATGGCCCCTCTCCTAACCATAGTAGATCCAGGTGTCACATATAAATATGAGGTAGCTGTGTCGAATAAAACCAAAGAGGGTATACAAGAAAATGTTGTTTAGATTCTTTGTTGAAATTTTAAGAAACTCACCACTATCATCATCCCTACATGATCCTATCAGATTCAAACCCATATATATATATATATGTATATATATATATATCACATATCAGATAGAGTCACACACAAATTTTATTGGGACTACATGTTTGGGTTGGATGAGTAGAATAACACCAAAGAGAGCCTCAGTAGGAGAACGCAATCTAGATTCCTTTTATAACTCTTTAAAAAACCCAACTCCTCTTATAACAATTAACGCTCTCAATGAAAATCAATCACAGTCTCATAAATATATTAGAAATCATAATGTACCTACCGTAAGGAAAAAACCCCCCTTTCCATTTCAAGACAATGGTAAAAATCCATATAATAGATAAAAATCACTCTTAAGTGTGACAATAGATTCAAAAATCAGTCAAATTTAAGAATAGCAAAGCAGAACATCGAATCCCCCCCGAAAACTTGGTATGCACCCCATTCAATGGGTTACCGACACCCAAGCATGATTTATATTCCCAATTATGACTACATCACAGTATTTAGACTACCATAGCCCAAATATTAAGACCAATAAAGAGGAAAAAGAAATTCATTTGATACCATTTGTAGTGCCTCAAACCAGTTTCCCACTGAGGTAGTGCTCCAAGACGGTTGGACACTCGGCCTTAGGTGCACCTCCCCATACGACAAAGACTTTTTACTAACAGAGATGGTGTAAAGAGGTTAAACTATGGAGATTATAACCACTGGTGGAAATAATAATAATTTTCCATACATAATTATAGTAGCATAAGAATGACCATAAACAATAGGACTAGTTACCCGAAATAGTGGAAGAAATAAAATTCAATTGTAGAAGAATACACAAATATAAAGTACAAAAAACAATCGAAAATATCTTACATACCATTTTTAGAATAAAAACCCATTTTTATCTAATAATTCATATCACACAAGGTCATACAAATAGTATATAAATAGAAGGTTCAATCGTGACTGTCCATACTAGTTTATACATATAAGGTATTCTGAACAAAATGAAAAATAAAAAATAAACACCAGCTGATGTAAGAACCTACAAGGTCTATTTCCATCCATCCCATGATAAACATACCAACATTATCATTATGGTATATCTCCAAAGCTTGAACACTTACCTAGTTTCAAAAGCATAAATTCTACATGCGTCCCAAAGGTCCCGTGTAGGGTGTGAGAATAAATCTCAGTAGGCCACCACCAATGTGTTCTTGTAATACATCTATGATAATGCAGGTGTGTCTAAAAATAAATAAAATGGGTACTTAAAATAGGTATATATAAATACCTAGTTCCTTTGTTCTCATCATCCCTAAGAAAGTGATCTTTTACTTTGGTCATCAGGTGTATCCCATGTGACCGCATTATATATATGGAATAAAATGACATATCTGCATATATATTACTACAGTAGCGAGGATCCATAGAATAAATACCAAGGAATACCCTAATGAGTAACAATCTGAGGATCCCTCATGAACCTCCTTTAATAGTATCACAGTCACCTCAAACCAACTGATACATTCCATGCCATAATCAAATAACCATCATCCCAAATGCACACCCAAACAAGTATATGGTCCCACAGACCTCAGCTCAAAACATCCCTTTCAGATTGAAACCTGATATTTGAAGAATAAAATTTTCTATCCTCTAAATAAACATAGTTATCTCAACATCCAAAATCCCAAGGAATGGGGATTTTTGTGCTCATAAATAATCCCAGTAAAATGGCCTTAATATATAGTGATCCTTATCCCCAACCGAGTGTCTCTTCACTGTCGACTGATGGATCCCCACCATCCCCATGGATTTCTATGGAAAGTATATCCAATCCAACTGAGGTTCAATACCATCATAACCCACAACAAATAGAGTCCTCTACCCACACAATTGATCAAAACCACCTCATCATCTGAGTTATATTTGTGTGCACACAACTCCAATGGCATGGAGGCCAATCACAGTGAGCGACAATCACAAAAAATTACCTAACCACATCATCCATCACCTCATTAACCTATGACCATGTTTCTGAATCATGATTTTTAACACCATATCATGTAATCCAGTGACTGAACCAATCCTAACAATCACATTATCTCAAACTGATGACAAATTCATCCAATCTGATGATCTATATCACCTCATGAGTCTTAGGCTACACCCAACCTGACGAATCACATCGTCTATACCATATGGTAAACACCATCTCCATCCTCAATTAAATCCAGATAAGTTCTCATGGAACCATTGAAATAAATTCATATAATTTAATTAAATTTAAATAACCCACCCATCCTAACTAGCCCAAGTGGTCCAAAGCCTCTTAATAGGTTTTTGACATTTCTAGTCAAGTAGGATCATGTTCATACATATCTCATGTGATAAATTTATTAAATAAAATATATTAATCAAAGTATTAGGGTCTCTCTCATCTAACCTAATGTAGTTCTCAAGAACACCCCCCCCCCCGAAACACTGTGAACTCAAGATAAAAATAGGCCATACTAACCTCATACTAGTAGAAACTAACTTGTATGATATCAGCCTCTAACTCGAGATGATATAGAAGAAATCAGTCATTTAGTTGAACACCTTGAAAATAGATTAAAATCCACATATTTATTTAGAACATCATATAGAGAGAGAAGGTAATAGAGGAAGTATGGGGATTCAAATCCATACCAATATACTTCCAATGAGGTGGAAAACAATCAAAACAGAGTTAGAACAAAGAGTGGAGCTCAAAGAATAATAGAAGAATAAATGAGGAGCTCCCCTCTACTATGTTTGTGGGTGGATAAGGAAAATATGAGGGGAAACATAAATATAGGGAGGGGAAAATTGGTAATATCACCTCTTTAACTAAACTACATGGTTTTGCGGCACTCACCGTCTAAGTACCACACCCCGCACAAATTTCCAAACCATGTAAAAACCATGAATAAAGCCTATGATAAAAGTAAATAACACCATATAATGTCATGTTTCCCTCCATCATATTTTTTCAAACCATGCATATTAAAGAAGGAGAGCCACATGGTTACTCTTGGGAGGCTACACTTTTTCTCCAAACTATTCACCTCTATCTATACACCATAAAAATTTATTTTTTCAGAATTTGATGCACTTGAACCCCATTTTTAACCCTGAGTAACTTTCCCATAATTTAAAACCCTAAAAAAAACATGGCCTTGAGACAAAAAACCTCCCAAAATTATGTTCTGAAGTTAATAATTCAAATTGGCACACTCACCAAACAAGAAAATTCAAATCGGTTGAAGATTTTGTCCTAATCCAAAAACTCAAGACATTACAAGAGTATTATCGCATGTGGTTTTATTATTATTAATTGAGGGAGAAATTTATAACTTATTAATTGTCATATTTTTTGATAATTATGAAATTTTCCAAGAGATAGACTCAATTATCGAATGTGGAATTTTATTTACTTTTGAAATAAAATAGTTTCTTCTTGTTCTTTGGATCCTTGATGAACCTTGAGCATTTGTTTATTGAAAACTATAACAATAAGGCCTAGGAGGAAGTGTTATTGGATGTATATTTTTCTACTCCATATTTTGAACTATATAATGTGTTGTATCCTTTATACTGACATCAAAAAATTTGAGGTAGGAAGTTCCTTACATTTTTTAAGCTCTAAATTACACATGTATCCAAGTTTTAATTTTTTTATGGAATAAATGATAACCATGATTGATTGTGACCTCTTATCGGTGTGTGTATGTTCTTTTAGGCTCATTGTGATAATTTATTCTATGAGTATTTATATATTAACTTGTTTACATTTTTGATTGTGATAACATGTTGTTATATATTTATACTATATTATCATGATGATATTGTATTCTTTCCTTATATTCTCTACCCTATTATGTGTGTTACCATGCCTTATAGGTTGTTATTATTAATTTATATAGGTGGAATTACATGTTTTATTTATCCCTTAAAGGGGGAGTGTGAAAAAATGCAACGATAATGATGATGTTTGACCTTAGAATAGGGCAGTGGAATGATAGTATAGGGGCCTTAACTGATACAGGGTGTTAGGGGCCTATCCCGAGGCATAGATAGGGTACTACAATCTAAAGTCCTATTCCTTGAAAGAGATATCATATGATAGTATGGGGTCCTAATACAAAATTTTTCCTTGAGAATAATTGGATACATGTTATATTCCTAATGGAATGTTCTTTCTCACTTGATATTACATGATTATCCTTATATCTTGGAGCCGAATTAGGTAGAGTCAGGGGTAGTGGAAACTTAGTTAGCACATG
Organism: Viscum album; assembly: GCA_963277665.1. Classification (NCBI taxonomy): domain Eukaryota; kingdom Viridiplantae; phylum Streptophyta; class Magnoliopsida; order Santalales; family Viscaceae; genus Viscum; species Viscum album. The sequence goes on along the minus strand of OY728125.1, from coordinate 597,911,971 downwards.
ACCACTCAGTTTGGATCATATGTTGTTATTCATGTTAAAAAATTATTTTTATCTAGGTAAAAACTTGTTATACTTTATCTCATTTGGTAAGGAAACATCAGTGGTGTCATAATGAGCATTGTACTCACACCCTACTCAGGGAATTTTGGTGTTCTTGTAAATTTCATGCATAGGGATTTTAGAAAGGGCAAGGGGTCCATGGAATATCGTTGAGCTATGGAGAATATAGTTGGAGGTGGGAACATGATAGAATTTGGGGATTACCGTAAATATTTTTTTATTTACATACCTTCCACACTTATACTATAGCTTGGATTATAACTTTGGGAGCCTATTGTTTATCATTATATGACATGTATGTCATCCCTCAGTATCATCATTCTACTATGTTTATTTATTAAATTATTTTATTATTATTTTGTGCTCAGACATGATATGGAGTGTATAGTCTCCCCACTAATGGATATAGACCCTTACTACTATTCGATAACCTATTATGTTCGGGGAGGCATGGATGTGGTCATGTGGTGCTCCGAATCAGACCTGATGGTTCAGGTTAGGTAATTACAACCTTTGAAAAGTACGATCTAAAAAAATAAAGTGTAAAATCCTCATTGAAGACCACTAATCACATCCCACAAACAAGTGGGATTCCATCCCTATCTAATGATTTTTTTCCCATGCGAGGAATACGATGTGCCCCTAATTAAATTTGGTAATCAGAAACACTAGGGGTCAAACCCCTGATGTGTTTTCATGTGGGTGACTACAATTCCACTTGAATGAGAACTCATATGTGTTATTATTATTATTATTTTATTTTTTTGTTATTATTTTCATGACTTGTTTAGTAACTGATTAAGAAAAGTAGGAAAAGTTTTATTTTTTTCCCTCATCTGGTTTTCATGTGAAAAATTTTAATTTATCCTATCAAAAGATATTGGATAGTTTTTATAACCACTCTATTGGTCCTAGAATATTTTGTTTACCATAGGATAATAGTTTAGTGTAATTGTGAGATATTCAAATTCTGGTCGAATATTTAATAATTAATTAGTTAAATATTATTTATTCACACAGTTTTGTTCAGTGATACCTTCTATTAGGAGCATCATAATGGAATTATGACTTCATGGTTGATTCTAGAATTTGTTTTGTTTCCTATATATGAAAAAATATCATGTCATACATCTGGGCACGAATACCCCCTTTTCTTCTCCACCATCCTTTTCTTTTTATTTTGCTATTTTTCATTATTGTATCATTTTTCTTCTCTTTTTCCCTTTTCTCCTTGGTGTTTCATATACACCCCTCTTTTTAGTGTCATCGATCAATATAGGATAGGGAGAGGGGGGGGGGGGAATAGGTGTCTTCGTGGATCTTGGGTGGTGTCAGATCGTCATTCGGCAGTTTGAAGTGTGAATCAGATATAGGCTTTAGCGATTTCCACCCAAATGTGGGAACTTTTTAATTTTTTCTCCATTAATTATCATATAGTAGTTTTTAATGTATTAATCTTTTTTTGGGTTTTGTGGACCCCTCATGGTTCATTCTGGTGGGTTTTAGGAAAATCAAGGGGTATTGGAAGGCCCAGAGGGATTTTTTTTGGGAAATCCTTATCAAATGGAATGTGGTTTGATGAACACATTCCATGAGTTCTTAATTTATGGGGAATATTATGTTTTTATAAATACAATCCATGTCATTTAATTACACACCATTTACTAGTGTTTGGTCATGTACCTGGCCATGTGACCATTTATATGGGAAATTTGAGTTGGGAAAGTACACCTCATGTAGTGGTACATGGCTAAGTGGCCAAGTACATGGTCAGATTGATATATGGAGACAACACACCAAATACTCTAGAGTATATGTTGTGTGTAGAACCTATCCATGTGGTTGAGTTCTTGGGATGACATAATGTGTGAGGGGGACTTGGCCATGCAATAATATATTGGTAGATTCCTTGCTTCTTTACTAGTACATAGGAAGACCCTAGGTGTTCCCTTCCATGTGGAAGTACATGTCAAGGTTCACACTTTAGAGTACACCCCATTAACTCAAACGTATACACCATGTATTTTTTTCTTAGTAAAGGGGTTTTGGGTGTCTTTGTACCTCATAGTTAGAATTGGATTTGTGAGTAGTCCATTATGAGAATTTTTCTCATATAGATCATAGTGGTGGAATCATTTTTTTCATTTAGAGGCCATTTATATTTTTTTCTACAAGAGAGTTTTTGGAGGATTCATTTTATGTTGTGGTTTTAGAATCATCTCAAGGTTTGGGTTGTGTGTTGTGGGTTCCATGTGAGGGTGTGTGTTGGTTGATCATGTTAGCTTGATAACACCATGTGATCTTTCTTGAGGTTATTTGTATAGATTATGGGAGGTGAGATCAAATGTTTTCATGGATGAGATTCTTATTTTGGTTTCATAATTTTTAGGTCTGGTCTACTGAGGTTGGTAATAGTAGGATCCTTCAGGGTGGATTGACAACATGGGATGTTAGTTACAGCTTGTTTCCATTGAAAAAAATATTAAGATAGGTATAAGGGACCTATTTTAGGTATGACCATGTGGGTTGGGTGTTTTCTGAGGTTTAAATTCTAGGAAAGGTTCTGTTGAGGTTTTGTTCTTAATTGTGTGTCTTGAGGTTACCCTTCTGGGTAGGTAATGTTTGTGTTAGAGCTGAGAGACAATCCATGGTTCCTTTGAGTGGGTATGGATTAAGTTTTTATTTTCATAAAGGATCCCCTTGTAGGGTTTTCTATTTGTGTGGAGGTTTTTAGAACCATGGTGTTTTCCTATGTTAGGTTATCCTTTGATATATATGGTGTTGGTTTAAGTTATTTGAGCTAGAGGTTGTGGGTTTTAGCCAACCGTGGTCCTTGAGATGTGGCTTGGAAGTTTTAGGTTATTTTTGTTCAGGACTATATGAGACAATAGACCTTTGGGATATTATTAGGCATGCATTGACCCTGAGTTTGTCTCTCTTTCCCTTATCTTTTTGTTGTTTTTATATTTTTATGTAGGGTTAGGGAGATAATAGATGATCTAAATGAGTGAATCCACTATATTTTTTCTTTTCTCCCTAGTAAGTGTTCTTGGACCATGGAGGCTACAACACCTCTTGGGCCTGATTATATGAGTTTTGGGGCCTTATCAGGTATCTTGGTAATGTGATGATTGGTTTTTTCCACCCATCTGGTTATGTATGACTTTTGGGAATAGTAATATACTCCTAATTTTGACAGGGAATCCATACCGCAAGTTTGGATTGTACCATTGGAGTCCTAATTCCGGGTAGATGTGCAAAGATTTTAGAAACTAAGGATGAGGTCATAGGTTCTAGAAGTTGTAAATGTCCTTTATTTGACTTTTTAGATCATTCTTGATCAGGTGTATGTGTTTGAAGTTGTGTCTATGAGATCTATGCTTCATAATTCCCTTGGTTGGGGCCAGATCCAAGGTAGACTTACTTACAGGTGTTAGGCTTGAACCATCGGTTTTTTTTTTCTTTTATGTTATTCATTTTTTTATTTTTTCTATATTTGTTTATTTTTTTGTTGGTATTCACATTAGTATAGGATGTACATGACATGCATTTAATTCACATTTTAGAAAAAACAGATGTTTTAACCACCATTAGGGGTATCCTACTGAGATTTGTTTCTCACCCACTACACGTTCACCTCAATGTATATATACAACTTTTGTCTATTTTTAGGTTGATCACAGAATTTAATGAATCAGGTAGAGACCTAATTTTTCATAGTTAAGAATAGATTCTCTTTTGGATTTTGAGTTTCATATTGGAGCCTTTCAGTAGTCATGGATACTAGGTATGTGGTTCATCTCAAAGTAGAAGCAGACCCTTATGTGTTTACTTTCCTTTATTTTTAATCTATATGTGGTTGGCCTAATGGGCGAACACTGTCTTTATCCCTTTACTGGTTTTATATGAAACATTTCACTTTTTAAATCTTATTTCAGTTATTTATTTATTTATATGAACTTTGATATTCATGAATGTGTATGTGTTTATTTTATCTCAACTATTATTGCACTATGATCTGAGGGTATAGTCTCCCTGCTATATCCTTTTAGTCTCTCTCCACTAGTCAGCATCCTCTGGCATATGGGTAGGTTATCTTGAGGCCTTGTTATGGTCTAGGTCGGGTGACGGGGTAGGTGCGACTCAATATGGTTCATGATAAAATAGTATTAGAGAATTATCTTTTATTTGTATTACTATTGGGGGAGTTAGTAGACAAGAGATCTAGTAATGTGTTGAGGTTGTGATAGATATCAGGCTGGTTTGTTAGGAACACCTGTTCCGATAAGATGTCTATGTTACCAGGTTTTGGGAATTTTGTTCTTTATTTTTTATGTTATGGTCCTGTGATTTTCAGCTTGAGTGATAAACTTGTGTTTTCAAATTTTATGCTTTATCGTTTTTTTCTCTTGGACCAATAGAAATAGTATTGTGTCTATGCATCATTCTAGACACATAGGAGACATTTTCCAAGATGTGTGTGCCTTTACAAACTATAGTAGTTAAGTTGTTTAATGTTTCTACAACAACCTATATGATGTTGTCCCATATAGCTTCATGGTATCATTCTAGTCAACTAAACAAGGAATAACTTTCTTTGAATGATAAGTCTTGTGGATCATGTAGAGAGGTGTTGTTTGGTGGTGGATATGAAGTCCCTTGGTTGAGGGATGCATGGAAACCCTTAGGGTTGGTACGGTCTCTAGGGGGCCAACTTCAAGTGCCTTTGTGTCAATAATGGAAAGGATTCCTAAGATAATTTTGGATTGAGATCGAGTTTCCCTAAGTTGTGGTATCCCGTAGAAGTTCTATAATGAGGATGAGGATGTATCATGTTCATGAGGTGGAGCACTGGGAGTGCTCTTGGTTTTGTGGTTGGACTCATGGTTTTGTGGCTGGTTGAGAGGTTAATTTTGGTTGGATACATATCTCTACTAGTTCTAGTTGTACCTTGGGTTTCATGGTGAGATTTTGGTTGGGAGATCATGGTTTTGGATCGACATCAGTGTACAGGGTGGTCATGTGGTGGATCTTGGCATGATGTAGATGTCATATTTTTTAAGAGTGTTGAAGGTGGTCTTTCTTGTTGGAAGTATCCTACATGAGGAGCATAGTTAGTGGTTTAAGTGTGTTAACTTAGGTTAATTATCTCATCATTTGTTTTAGAATGAGTGTTTTTGAGAGGTTTTTATAGAATATCTATAACTAAAGAGGATATTGGTGGTTGGTATGGATTTTAAGATAAGACTTTCTGAGTAAAGGCATGTGAATGATGGTTAGGTACATTATTAGTTGGTTCTTAAGGTTAGTTTTTGAGGTTAAATATAGTGTAATCCATATGTTGGGGAGTGCACCATATGATTTCATGGGTTCTGGATCACATTTTAAGAGTTTCATATACATTGGGTGTATCATTCTTGGTGATTTGGTAATGGGATTCAATTAGTTTTTATTGCTGGTGCTCAATCATGAGCAGTTTCTCAATGTCTATCCATTGAATTCATTAGTGGAAAGAGTGTGGGTTATGAATCTAGTGTTTGATTGAGGGTAAATTATAAGGATACTCTTACGGTGGAGATCATTAGATCAGTCGTTGTTGAATGTCCCTTGTGTTTGTAATGTTGTGAGTGATATGAAACTTTCCAGTAGATGGGCATTGTTATGTTAGAAGCATCAATGTTTTGGGTGAATATTGGTATCCGGTTGACTATTGAGGCTTATCATAGGGAAAGAAGCATTTATGTGGGGTATTTTTTCCTGATACATGTCGTGAAAGTTAAAAAAAATATGGTAAATTTTAATTTTTTACTATCATGAGGTTTTAAGGGGAAAATATTAATTTATCCTATAAAAAGATCTTGAATAATTTTTATGGCCTCTCTTTTGGTCCAAGAATATGTTGTTTACCCTAGGTATGAGGTTTAGTCTAATTTTGAGACATTCAAATTTTGGAAGAATATATAATACTTAATTAACTAAATATTATTTATTTATGCATCTTTGTTTAGTGGTATCTTCTATTTAGAGTTCGGCAATGGAATTTCATCTTTTTGATTGAGTCTGGAATGGGGATTTTTCCTTGATAGGGGAAGAAATAACATGCAATAGTGGAAGCATAAACAAATAGAATGCATTATAAATAATCAAAAATCTCAAAAATACTATTTGTAGAAAAAAACTCTAGTTGTGGATAAGAATTCATATCACATCAGGTCATACAAATAGTAGATAAACATAAGGGTTTTCTATGGACAACCATATAAGTTGGTACATATAAATCATGTTGAACAAAAAAGAATCTCAAAAAGAATCTCCAACTGGTGAAATAACCTCCAAGGTCCAATTCTATCTATATCATGCTAAACAAACAAACCTGATCACTAAGGTTTATCTCCTGAGACAAAAACCTTAACTGATTGCAAAAGCATAAAGTCCACAAGCATCCCGAAGTGCACATGTAGGGTGTGAGAATAAATATCAGTAGGCCTCCAGCAATGCGCGTCTGTCTTACACTTGTGATAATGTATGTGTATGTAAAAATAAATAAAATAGGTACTAAACAAATGTATATATAAATAAATTCTTCTCTTACGCTCAATAGCCATAAGGAAGTGATCACCTACTTCGTCCATTATTGGTATCCCACAAGACCCTAGTTATATATATGGCATACAATGACATTTCTACATATATATAATAGTAGTAGAGAGGATCCTTGGAATAAATCCCAAGGAATCCAAAAATGAGTAACACTATGGAGATCCCTCTAAATCTACCTATAAAGGTATCATCAGAACCTAATTTCAACTAATAACTTCTATGTCATAATAAAAAAATTGGCATCCCAAAGGCACACCTAAAAAAGTACCTAGTCCCTCAGACCTCAGCTCAACACATCCCCATCGGCTCAAAGAATAACTTCCAAGGCATAGGGATTTCTATCCTCCAAGTAATAAACACTATAAGATTAATAGTTGGCATCCTAAGGAACAATGATTTCTTTCCTCCCAAATAATCTCGGCCCAATGACCTCAATATAAGGCTAGCCTTATCCCTGAACCAACGATCTCATCATCACCGGCCGATGGATCCTCACCATTCCCATGAATTTATATGGTAAGAATGTCCAAATTCACTGATGGTCAATAGCATCCTAAGCCTCAAATAATAGAATCCTCTACCCATATGATTGGTTAACACCACCTCATCATCTGAGTCTTATCTCTATGTATATGAATACAATAGCATATTATCCAATCATGGTGAACATAAATCATAAAAAACTACATAATTCACATAATATGTCACCTCGTTCCCCTTTGGCCATGTCACCCAATCATGATGGTCATCACCATTGCAAAATATATGGGTCATTCCCCAATTGTAACGATCAAATCGCCTCAAACTAATGACCAAGTCATCCAACTGGGTGATCAACATCACCTCATGTGTCTTATGTCTTACCCATCCTGAAGAATCACATCATCTCATCCAAATGTCTAATCCTCAGGTCAATCTCGACACATTATCATGGAAACCTCATAAGAAATACCTATAATTACCTTCAATTTAAATAACCCACCTGCCTTAACCGTCCCAAGTGGTCTAAAGACTCTCACTAGGCTTCTACCATTTTTATTCAAGGAGGATCATGCCCATATACATATCATGTGAATATTTTATAAAATAAAATAAAAAAATTAAATTATTAGGGTATCTCTTGGAAAACCCAATGGTGTTCTCAATAACGCACCCCCTTAAACACCGTAAAATCAAGAGAAAACTATGAACCACCTACTTCATACTAGTATATGATTACCCATATAATATTGTCCTCCAAATAGAGCTGATTTGTAAGAAATTATAATTTTAGATGAACACCATAAAAATAGGGTAAAATAGATTGCATGAATTTAGAGCACTATATAGAAAGTTCCAAGAATAAAGGAAGAAATGTGACTCAAAGCCTTACCAATACAATTCCAATGAGATTGATAGTGATAAAAATATAACTTAGACAAATAGTAGAGCTCAAAGCCTAAGGGAGGGATAAATGAGGTGATCCCCATTGCTGTGTGTGTGGGTGGAGAAAGAAAAGAGGAAGAAAAAACATAAATATAGGGAGGGTAAATTGGTAATTTTTATTTTTAAGTAACCCTTACTTTTTTATCATCATATTTTATCTATCTATGTGCCAAATATGCGACATTCACCATCTAGGCACCACACCCCACATGGCATAGTTTTCCAAACTTTGTGCAAACTGTGCCCGAATCATCTTCTAAATTTGTAGAATGCCCCAGATGGTTGTATACCACCACCTACATGGTTTTTCAAACCATGCATAGTGAAGAAGGAGGATCACAAGGTTTCTCCTAGGAGGCCACACAGTTTTTTCAAACCGTGCGAATTTGACCATGCACCCTGAAAATTATGATTTTCCTCCTCTGGAACACCTGAATCCCACTCAAAACCATAAGTCACTTTCCAAGTATTTAAACCCATAAAAAAACTAGGACATGGGTAAAATAGCCTTCTATAATTAGGTTCCAAATTCAATAATTCAAATTGCACATCTCACCAAATAATAAAATTCAAATTGTTTAAAGATTTTGACCCACTCTAAAAACCCATGACGTTCTAATCTCTCCACCTTAACATAGATTTTCCATGAGCTATAAATATTTACCTAGATATTATAAGGCCCCAACCATAAACATTAATTAATGTATATATGTAATCATGATTTAAATATAATATATATACATTATATATTTATTTATAATATCTATAACATTTGGAGATATTAAATGAAATGCACTGTTCATTGAGACGGTAGGCCGTACGTACGCATGAAAACTACATTCATTTCATTTTCATATTAATGGAATGAAAAATAAATGTCAACTAGGTATATTTTAATTCCATAATAATATATATGTTACATATGTTACATAATTTCATTAACATAATCCTTTATACGTTCCATGTATGGCATGAATTAGTCATATCACTTTGAGGGGGAGGTAGTCCGCACTTCTTCAAATGAAATTATAATATTTACACATTATGGAAAGCATAAAGGTATGTTATAAATAAAAATTTCATAAGAATAGAGACAATATAAATATAATATATATCATATATAAATGTAGTTCAATCATAATGGCCACCAAGAAAAGTGTTAGGAGAAAATTGAACAACCATTATTTCATAAGGAAATAGTTCGCAGTACACATAAACTGTATGTTCATATCAATTAGATAGAGGTGTGTATCTGTGTAGTTTTAATCCTTATCATAACAAAATCCTAGAATATTAAGGATACTAGTGTAGTTATGTAATAATTTAATAATAAGATCATAGGGAGTGAATAAGGAAAATAAAGGAAAGGAACATTAGAGAAGATGCTACCTCTAAAATAGGTAACTTCTTTTGATTCGGGCCAACCTGTTTTCTTGAATTTCCTTCTGCCCAAGGTAAGGATTATATGAGAAAAGGAGGGATGTTGGGAGAATATTTTATCATAATTTGGACATGACAAGGGTCTTGAGAGGTGTGATTAGGTGGGTAGATTTGGTGTCCTTTTATAAGAGGGAGGAGGGTCACTTTAGGAAAGTCTTGAATATTAATTTATTATAAATTCAATTTTAATTAAAAATTTCCCAAATCTCATTAAATTAAAATATAATAAGATTTTGGTTTTAATACCCATAATAAAATAATTTTTAGACAAGTTTTGAATATTTTCTTTTCTTTATCATTTTGGTCTAACCCTTATTTTACCCTTTTTAATCTTACAATGATATCATGTTATTTTCACATTAGGTGTTAATTTAATTTCTATATCATGTCAAAAGACCCAAAGAAAAGTCATTTATGACATATTTGAACTTATCATAACCATTTTTCTAAATCTTATATTTTTAGTAATTTAATATAATTTGTTAAACTATGTTATATTTTAAGTTATGAATTATGTCAATTTTGGACACTATTCATACATGATTTTTTTACAAATTCATAACAAATTTATTCCTTCGGAAAAAAACATTGAATCAATAATAAAATGTCATAATTACCTAGATAAATATTGTATGACAATTATTATATAAAATAATATATATTTTAATATTTATAATATCATTTATTGAATACTCTATTAATGAAGCAATCACTCCATCATCACGGTCTCATTTTAGTTTTTTTATATAATGTATAAAAATTATAAATAAAATATCATGATGTACGAAATAATTTTGTCATTATAATGACTACTTATATATGAATATATAACTTATATAACCACATAAAAAATTATTCCAGTAAAAGATACATGTTTATGTTATTTTTCTCTTTATTTTAAATTAATTATTATAACATGCCATTATCACTCCCAAGTGGCACCCAAATGCCAAAAGTTTGGCCTAAGGATTAACATTGTCAGAAATAACTCATAAAATAGTATTAAGACACATTTTAGGGTAGTTTTATATTATTATATTATTATTATTTTACCCTTATTTACCTGATGTACCCTTTAACCATGGTTAATAAAAATAATTACAGAAGTTACTATTCATAATTTTAAAAAATAAAAGGTACCTATTTAAAGAATTTGTAACTTTAGATTAAAAATATTGAATCCATTTTTACAAATTCAAAACAATGAAATTTTAGTAATTAATTTTAAATTAATTCCCATTGTCAAAATTATAAAGTGTGTTTTTAAGAAGTAAAAACTACTAAAATATTTACATGTGTTTGTATCCAATTTCAATGTAAAATTAATTCCAATGAAAAACATTGTATTAAATGATAAAAATAAATTCCATTTATACATTAAAACCATTAAATAATATGATTTAACCATATAAATTATCTTAATGGAAAAAGTTGTTTTCAATTAAAATTTAGCATATTTTTATTATTCATCAAAATGTGATATTTATCATAAAAATATCAAAAATTAATCCAATGTAAATTTTGATGTCCCAACTTCAAAATAAGCAGTTTATTTTTTCAACTAGAACATATAAAGGTGTCAAAACTCAATTAAAAAATGGTTCACCATCAAAAGGTGGTAAAACAACATTTTTAGAAAAATACTTCTTTTATCTGAAAAATTGAATTTGTTCTTATATCATATCTCAAAAACATATAATATGAATTTTAAAAATTATATTGAATATATCACATATATTTTTCATTAAATAAAAATCCATAGAGTGATATGATTTTATAAACACAATTATTCTATTTTTAAATCGGTTTTTATAAAAACACATTCTATATATTAAATTGGTTTTTATTTACATTTTTAATAAATTTGGTAACCAATGAATCATTATTTAAAAATTTTTAAACCATATTTTCATAATTCAGTTGATACTATTCATTCTTTCCATTCCAATGACTAGGTTATAACGGTAATATTTACATAATAATATTTAGTTGTTCATTTAAACTCAATGTTGTGTATCATGTATGCTATTTAACATAGTGTTTATTTCTTAAAAATCATGATCCTACATCATTCCTCATTTTTGAAATTTCATTCTCGCAATTTTAAAATTTTACTCAGTAACTTCATTAACAATACCACATCAAAAAAATGGTTAATAAAAATACAACTTTAAAAGAAAAAAAAGAAGTACAAAGGTCACCCAAGATAATAAATACTAGGGTTCCATGTAAGAAAACATGGATATTAAAGAAAATCTAAGTGTTAAGTGCTGATATATTATGATAGAAAATATTATTAGAATAATTTTAACAAATAGAAAACCATAAAATTTTGATGGGTTAAATGGTCTTTGATTTCCCAGTAGGAAAAGTAAACGATTTTTTTTTTGTTTTAAGGTATTTTTATAAAGTTGAGGAATTATTTGACTACTAAGAATAATTACATAAGGAAAAATACTTAAATGTCAATTATAGTTTCATCCTTTAATAAAAATATACTAAAAACTCATATTTTCTCCAAACGATGAGTATTCAGGATGATTTGGTCACACCTGAAGAACTTGTATCAACTTCTAGAGAATCTCATAATCCAAAAAATATGAAAAATATATTTCTATTGTCTTTAGAAATTTACCCAAAACCAAAACGGTTAGTAAAAGATCAGTTAATCCCTCAATAATAATAATCCTTTATAAAAATAAATACTACACTTGATCTCCAAAATTCAATGAACAATACCTAATGTTTAAAAAAGACCTTTCAATAAACAATTGTCGATATAATTATTCAAAATAATCCAAACTAAAATTGAAACAAAAATTTCATAAGGATTTGATCACAAAGTATTCAATGATAAATCTTAACAATTATCTCCAAATAAAATCTACTACCCTTAAAGTATGATACTTAAAACTAATTAACATAATCATATATTCTCCATGATAGGTTAATCATTACCATAAATAGCCAAAATCTCTATATTTCCACAATTAAATCATTGATTTTTCCAAAAAAAAATCAACCTTTATTCCTCAAATAAACTTACATAGTATTCTATTTACATTAATCATATAAAGTTCCCAAAATAGTAAACATCTTCCAAAATAACAGTTATCACATAATCCCAAAATCATTTTCCAATACTAATGATATCAATTCGATAAAATATTTATCTCCAAATTTAACTTATTATTAATCAATAAGATGACTTAACTAAAAATAATAAGTCATGCTAATCAGGGAATTCATGTAGGCTAGTGGTAGGTGATGTGCCCTTGTTTCCCTTCGGTTGTGGGTTCGATTCTTGTGGCCTTGTCAGACACGACGAGTTTTCAGCCAACTTGTGGGTTTTCCCTTTTTGTAAAACTCAAAAATAACCCTAACATGTTTTAACCACAATGGTTGCCTTATACCTCTCACTTTCATCCAAACTCATAATGACCTCAATAACCTAATTCATGAAGTCTTATATATATTGAAATTTTTTATTTCACCTCCATAAGATAAAATAAAACTATTCCCTAAGAAATAACATTGTACCATGATCATGGTGTCCACATATTTTCATCATCATCTTGTTCATGTAGATATAAGGTCTACTCATTGCAACAATTATTTATAGATCCTTCAAAATCATTTGGTTCCTTTATCCAAATACACATTGTACAACTTGGGTCATATGGGTGTTCACAGAAAAATAGTTTTGCAAAATTATCTTGTATGACATAAAATTTCAAAACATATGATAAAACAAATGTTTTATAAAACAGTCAGACCCATTATGAGTTGAAACATTAAATCAATGGTCCTTTCAAAATTAAATTAGTATGTCCTAAAAGACTATATTTTCAAAGAAAATATAAATAGGTTGTGCAAGGGTCCCATTCTTCATAACTTTTTTCCAAATCATAATATGCTTCAAAATATTGTGATAAGGTAAAAATTTGAAAATTCCTTGATAATATTTACCTTTCTTAAAAATATGATAATATTGAGAAAATAGTATTTGATTAAATACAACCCCTGATCCATGATGGTATTGAGGTATATTGGAGGTGTTTGATATCTCAAAAAATTTCTTTCAAGTGAGTTTTATGTTAAATTTTTTTTCACAATCATTCGGACATGACTCTGCAATAATTATCGCAAGCAACTCATCATAAAGAGATAATAATGCTATTTTAAATCCTCCTCATTACATTTGAAACCAAATTTTGTTGATCAAAAAATGTTTTAAAATAATGATTTAAATTAAATAATAGACTTATAGACTTATCATGTGTTTATCAAAAACTCTTAATCCCTAAAGTTGTCATAACCTTTCATATTATACCAACTATATGGCCCCAACCTTAAAAATTACTTAATCTTTATTTAAGTATAGAATTAAAATTGAGGATATTTTAAGGTTTATAGTTTTAGAGAATTAGGCCATAACTATTACATTACATCTCAAAAATTACAAAGTATACACTTCTACTTTATTAAATTATTTCACAATAATAAAACTATTTAAATAAAACATGAGTTATTTTCTTGATAAAAATATTCTTGAATTCTTAATTCCTTTCATCCTTCCTTATACCCTATGAAAAAAATTTAAAACTTTGGATGAGTATAACAATATTAGTAAGGAATATAAAATAAGGAATAAAACTGTTAATCCATGAATATTTAAAACCCATGAAAACATTTTCACAAAATCATACTTTTCACCCTTAAAACATAAACTACTTATCTTACATAATGTATTATTAAGGTTACTACAAAACCTTATAGAAATTATAAAACATAAAGGTAACTTGTGGCATCCATATCATACTTACATTGTAGCTTTCACAGTTACATAGGGAGTAACATTCATGGTTACATTTGGAATACCCATCACAGTATATTCCCTAAATCTCTTAGGATAAAATTTATGGTTTACCTCCATCACATTACCCAATGCATTAGAGAGATATCATGGGATCACCTGCCCTCAGATTATCATGGTACCACCCATATACTTATGCAATTTACAAGAACAATAACATAATTATAAAACCTAAATCCATCTTAAATGAAAAATAACATTTCCGTATTTTCATTCACAAGATATCATTTCAATATATTGACATAATCAATCCAATTTTAAAAAAACACATTTAAAATATTTAAAAAGATGTTTTTTTTTGAATAAAAGTTTCCCATACCAATTTTAAACTTTTAAAAGAATTAACATTTTAAAATATTAATTTCCATATAAATAAATCCTTAAAACCATCATTAAAACATGTTTAATAATGAGAAAGAATTAGAAGAATAAATCTTTAAAACATTTAAAACAACGATTTACTTAAAGAGTCCCTTAAAACATGAGAAAATACTTGATTAAAAATAATTAAATAATAATGTTAAAAAGGAATATAATATCATGAGAATAAAGAGATTCATGATATAATATGTCAATGGGTATTATATATACCATATAAAAGTGAATTGGTGCATAACAACAAATAAGTCTCAATGAAATGTAAATTGAGACAAAATCCCTTAGAAAGATTATATCCTTAGATTAAATATAAATCAATGAAATAATTATGTGTGAAAAATATAAATACACCCAATATAATTGGATATTCAGTGTAAAACAATCATCGGTCATTCACACAAATTCTTGGTAAAACAAAACCAATGACATGGATATCTAACTCAATGAAATGAGATTGAGTTAAGATTTCCCAAACAATGTTTGTATAAATGACATAAGAATTTATCAATGGGGGTGATTATGTGTAGAGAAATTATATCCACAAAAACGTAACTGGAAATTACTACATAAATAAATAAATAATTTTTATTCCACACATAATCTTGTCATATTATAATCAACGAAGTATGCGTAAAACCCAATGAGTGGAAATTGAGTTTAGAAATTCACTTACAAAGAACATTTTGTAAATAAAATAGATAGATTAGGTGTATAATATAAATACACATAAATAAATTATAAATAAAATATAGGATGTCAAAATTTAATTTTCACATAATCATATCACAACCTAATTAATAAGTAGAAGATTAACCCAATAAATTGAAATTGGGTTATGAAGTTCTTTTACCTTGAGTCTGGCCCGTCTCTTTCATTCTTTATATTCATGAATAATAAACATAGGTTAATTTATAATTTCTTCAGAACCTATTTCATGTCTAATTATTCATTTTATATTACTTACCATTATTTTATAATAATTAAATAATTATTTAAGTGAATATTTTCCGGTTTATCAATATTCGATACTAGAGTCGAAAATGAACTAGTTTTATGTAAATTGTCCATGTGGTAAAAAGTCTATCATCTCCAAAATATTATTCATGATTTAAATATCATATATATATATAGTATATATATATTTATAATATCCATACCATTTTGATATAAGAAATGAAATGTTCCGTTCATGGAGACGGTAGGTCGTACGTATGAATGGACACTACTTTCATTTCATTATCATATTAAAGGAATGAAAAATAAAGGATACATAGGTATATTATAATTAAAGTATAATATATATTTTATATATGTTACATAAGTTCATTAACTTCATCATTTATACATTCCATGTATGACATGAACTAGTCATATCACTTTGATGGGCGGTAGTCCGCACTTCGTCAAATGAAATTATCGTATTTACACATTTTGGAAAGAATAAAGGTATATTGTAAATAAAAATTATAGAATAATAGAGAAAATATAAATATAATATATATCATATATAAATAAATTTATAGCATAATTTCCACCATGAGAGGTTGTAGGAGAAAATTTAATAATCATCGTTTTACAAGGGAGTAGTTCGTCGTACACAGAAACTGTTTGTTCATATCCTTTAGATGAAGGTGTGTGTAAGTGTAGTCAGAATAATTATCATAACAATTTCCTAGTATATTGAGTATACTGGTTTTGTTTTTAAATCATATAATAAGAATATTATAGGGAGTGAAGATGGAAAATAAAGGAAAATAACTTTAGATAATACAATACCTCTCAAATGGGTAACTTCTTTTGATTTGAGCCAAAAGGATTTCTTGAATTTTCTTCTACCCAAGGTAATGTTTATAGGAGAAAATTATGTATGTTGGGAGATTATTTTAGCATTATTTTTATGATACTAGTGTCTTGAGAGGTGTGAGTAAGTGGTTAGAGGTGGTGTCCTTTTATAAGAGGGGGGGGGGGACTTTAGGAAAGTCTTGAAATATTAATTTATTATAAATTTAATTTCTATTAAAAATTGTCCAAAACTCATTTAATTCAAAGATAATATTATTTGGGTTCGAATAAAAATCATCCAATAATTTTTATATAGGGTTTGAATATTTTTTATCCTCATCTTTTTGGTTTAATCCTTATTTTACCATTTTTAATCTTAGAGTGATATCATGTTATTTACACATTGTGCATTAATTTAATTAACATATAATGTCAAAAGACCCAAAAAAAGTCATTTATGACATATGTGGAATTTTCTTAACCATCTGTACAAATTTTAGATTTTTAGGAATTTAATATCATTTTATAAACTATTTTATATTTTATGTTATGAATTATGTCAATTTTGGACACTATTTATACATGATTTTTTTACAAATTCATAACAACTTGATTCCCTAGAAAAAAATATTTCATCAGTCTTAACATGACATTATCACCTATATAATTAGTGGATGACCTTAATTATGTCAAATAATATTTATCTTAATATTTAAAATATCATTTATTTGAATCCTTTATTAACGAAGAAATCGCTGCATCAACATTGTGTCATAATTAAATTTATTTATTTAATGTATAAATATTATAAATAAAATATCAGGATATAGGAAATAATTTTATTGTTCTAATATATATTTATAGTAGAATATATCACTTATATTACCCCATATAAAAATTATTTTATTAAAAGATAAATTTTTATGTTATTTTTCTCTTTAATTTAAATTATTTATTATAACATGTCATTATCACTCCCAAGTGGCACCCAAATGCCAAACGTTCAACCAAAGGATTCTCATGGTCGTACATAAATCATCCAATTGAATTAGGATAATTTTTATGGTAGATTATATTATTATAATATTATTTGTTTACCCATATTTAACTAATTTACCCTTTAACCATGGTTAGTAAAAATAATTACTGAAGTTACTATTTATAATGTCAAAAAGTAAAAGGTAACTATTTAAAAAAATTTGGACCTTCTAATTCAAAATATGGAATTAATTTTTTCAAATTAAAAACACAGAAATTGTACTAATTAATTTAAAATTAATTCCCACTGTTTAAAATTGAATGTGTGCTTTTAAGAAATAAAAACTATCAAAAGATTGACTTGTGTTTATGTGAAATTTCAAAATGAAATTACTTAAAATTACCAAATTAAATTAAATTATAAAAAAATATTCCATTTATACTTTTAAATAAATTAAATAATATGATTTAACTATATACATATCTCGATGGAAAATGTTGTTTTTAATTAAAATTTAGCGTATTTTTATTATTCATTAAAACATGATAGTTATCAAACAAATATAAAAAATTCATCCGAAGTAAATTTATATGTCCCAATTCAGAATAAGAAATTTATTTTGTCAAATAAAACATATAAAGGATTCAAAACTAAATTTAAAAAGGGTTCTCCATCAAAAGGCGGTAAAGCTATATTTTTTGAAAAATACTTCTTTTATTAGAAAAATTGAATTTATTCTAATATCATATCTAGAAAAAATATAAGATTAATTTAAAACAATAACTTTAATATATAACATATATAATTCATTAAATAAAAATCCATAAAGAGTGATATGATTTTATAAACACAATTATTCTCATTTTAAATAGGTTTTCATAAATACACATCCTTTATATTCAATTGGTTTCTATTTCCATTTCTAATAAATTTGGTAACCAATGAATCATTATTTAAACATGTGTAAACCATATTTTCTTATTTAAATTGATACTATTCATTCCATCCATTCCAATGGCTAGGTTACAATGGTAACATTTTGATAATAATATTTAGTTGTTTGTTTAATATCGATATAGTGTATCATGTATGCTATTGAACATAGTGTTTCTTTCTTAAAACTCGGGATGTTACAAATATGGTATCAAACATACCCATACCATTTAGATCAACCTGGTCTACCCTGGTTAAAAAGTCACATGTCGACTCTCTCAAGGTGATCCCAACTTTAGGAGTTATCTACCGTGGTCACTTTCTGACCCGAAACTCAAATAAAATGATTGTCCACTAACCACCCCCAAACTAAAATGTCCTTATTTAATGCATAGACAAACATGAAACTCATATAGTGCTCAACTCATTCATGTGTCACATCTGATACCCATCAAGTCTCTCATCTCATCATATGCCCACATCATTCCCTTGTATAACAAGGAACCTATGAGGTCCCACATCTCAAAAGATGCCTAAACATCCTACATATCAACATATGCTCAAAATTAACCATACCTCTTATAGAAACCATAAAATCCTGTATCACACCAATGACCAGATGCCAACACACATCAAATAAAATTGCATCACATTGATTCCAATAATAAATCCATGTTCCTTGAACCTCATATATATATATATAAATATAATGAATCTGGGCCAATTCCAAACTACTAACCTGCACCTATTCAGTCAAAAAATACATCATGTTCAGTTTGAGAACCCAAATCTAGACATTCCATATAAATGGTCACTGCCAAAATAAAAAGGAAACTCAATCATGCCCATGACTTACCTCTGACCGTATTCTACTCCTCGACCTACTCTATGACTGGAAAATCCATTGAATGCACATGGAATAATGTCCAACTACCTAAGGCATGGCCTTCCTATGGAGATTCACTAGCTACTAACCACTGAACCCACTACAGGGTCCCTGTATCTCTACCACAACCTCCTCATGCAGTTGAATACCAGCTACAAGATCCTGGTACCGATCCTATTCCAAAATCAGACTCTAGAGTCTGCCCTAGTCCCTATATATCAGTAGTCTGAGAAGGATTCTAGTAGAACCTATCAAGATTTACAACCAAGATGCATTATTATCACTCCTTCATTGCCTGATCACACTATGTGTGCAAAAGTCCCGATTGCCCACACTAGAAGAACAACATCAATGAATCACTCCTAGATTCTCTTCTCAAGTCTCTATCCTAAACGACCTACTGAGACACCTCACAAACTCTCTTTATAATATCTGAAGGATCACCACTAACATCACCAAACATTATCACATGGATCAAGTATGACCAGTCCATAAACATACCCTCATTTATCGATGCCTTATTGACTGCCTCTAAGAATGAGGATAACTTGAATATGTTTACCAACAATTTAATGGTATTCTGTAAACCATCGTCAAAACACCACACCCACGAGGTGTCTCTTCCCACCATATCGATTGCAAAGTGAGGCAAGTATATAAAATTGGATTCATAATATATGATGGATATTTCTCCCTACTGAAGGTTCAAAAAATCTCAAGCTCTCTCTACCCTTAATATCTATAGGAATAAATGCTCGAAGAACCTAGCCTTGAAGTACTTCCAACCCGATACCTCATGTTTTCCTACCTAAACCTACACATCCCACCAAATTTTATTCAACCCCATAATCATGCACACCCCCAGATTCACCCTCCATCTCGGCAGCGTCACAAGATTCTCTAAGTTGGTCTGTTCTACCTCGATCTAGTTCTCAGTCGCCTATGGTCCACACTCAACCTGAAATAACCACTGATTATCTAAATAGAAAACAAGATTAAAGTGATACATCAATGGATAAGCATACTAATATCCCTTTTTAATCCCCTATATGACTCGAACCAAGATCTCCCTAAGCTTCTTGTCCATCCGTAGCCCAAAATCTTCCATACCTACGGCTGAATCACATGTACCAGAGCATACATCTATGCATGTACTTGTGGGTGATGAAATGCCCAACCATAGAGGGCCTCATCCTAAACCTTAGGGGACTCATGATGTGTACACTTTAGTCGCACAAAATCACTACCCTTCTAATTCTCAACTGGAAGAATTCTAGGTGTCATCCCACTGAATACCGATATCATTGTCAGATAGCCATAACAACATAAATCCATCTCAACCATGTCACACAACCTTCATAATCATACCCCCTTACCATACCATGTTAGATCTGGGTACCATATATAAATTAGGCCTCATGTCCTCTCTCCTAACCATAGTAGAGTTAGGTGTCACATATAAATATGAGGTAGCTGTGTAGAATGAAACCAAAGAGGGTATACTAGAAAATGTTGTTTAGATTCTTTGTGGACATTTTAAGAAACTCACCCTATCATCATCCCTACATGATACAATCAAATTCAAACCCACATATATATATATATATCACATATCACATATAAACACACAAAAAGTTTATTAGGACTACATGTTTGGGTTGGCTGAGTAGAATGACACTAAAGATAGCCTCAGCAGGAGAACACAATCTAGATTCCTTTTATAACTATTTAAAAAACCCAACTCCTCTAATAAAAATTAACACTCCTAATGAAAATCAATCACAGTCTCATAAATATATGAAACATTTCTATGTACCTACCGTAAAGAAAAACAAACCTCGCTTTCCATACTGGGACAATGGTAAAAATCCATATAATAGACAAAAATCACTCCTAAGTGTGCCAATGGATTTAGAAATCAATAAAATTTAAGAATAGAAATACAGAACATTGAATCCCCCCTGAAAACTTGGTATTCCCCCCATGCAATGGGTTACC
This sequence comes from Viscum album, assembly GCA_963277665.1. Taxonomy (NCBI): domain Eukaryota; kingdom Viridiplantae; phylum Streptophyta; class Magnoliopsida; order Santalales; family Viscaceae; genus Viscum; species Viscum album. The sequence goes on along the minus strand of OY728125.1, from coordinate 597,890,614 downwards.
GGCATCCAAGCATGATTTATATTCCCAATTCTAACTACATCATAGTATTCAAACTATCATAGACCAAATATTAAGAGAAATACAGAGGTAAAATAAATTCATTTGATACCATTTGTAGTGCCTCAACCTAGTTTCACACTAGAGCAGTGCTCTAAGCAGGTTGGACACTAGGCCTTAGGTGCACCTCCCCATACACCAAAGGATTCCGACTAACAGCGATGGTGTAAAGAGGATAAACTATGGAGATTATAACCACTGGTAAAAATAATAATAATCTTCCATAGATAATTATAGTAGCATAAGAATGACCATAAACAATAGGACTAGTAACCTGAAATAGTGGAAGCAATAACATTCAATAGCGGAAAAATAAACAAATATAAAGTACAAAAAATAATTGAAAATATCTTACATACCATTTTTAGAATAAAAAACCATTTTTATCTAATAATTCATATCACATAAGGCTATACAAATAGTATATAAATAGAAGGTTCAATCATGACTGCCCATACTAGTATATACATATAAGGTATGACGAACAAAATGAAAAATAAAAAATAAACACCAGCTGATGTAAGAACCTCCAAGGTCCATTTCCATCCATCCCATGATAAACATACCAAAATTATCATTATTCTATATCTTTAATTCTTGAACCCTTACCAAATTGCAAAAGCATAAATTCTACATGCGTCCTGAAGGTCCCGTGTAGGGTGTGAGAATAAATCTCAGTAGGCCACCACCAATGTGTGCTAGTCATACATCTATGATAATGCAGGTGTGTCTAAAAATAAATAAAATGGGTACTTCAAATAGGTATATATAAATAACTAGTTCCCTTGTGCTCATCATCCATAAGGAAGTGATCTCCTAATTTGTTCATCAACTGTGTCCTATGTGCCCCCAGTTATATATATGGAATACAATGACATATCTACATATGTATAACTACAGTAGCAAGGATCCATAGAATAAATACCAAGGAATCATCTAATGAGTAATAAGATGGAGATCCCTCATGCACATCCTTTAATAGTATCACAGTTACCTTCCAAATCATACATTCCATGCCATAATCAAATAACCATCATCCCAAAGGCACGCCCAAACAAGTACATGGTCCCTCAGACCTCATCTCAAAACATCCCTTTCGTCTTGAAACCTGACACTTGAGGAATAGAATTGTCTATCATCCAAATAAACATAGTCATCTCAACATCCAACATCCCAGGGAAGGAGGATTTTTTTGCTCTTAAATAATCCTAGAAAAACAACCTCAATATACAGAGAGCCTCATCCCCCAACCGAGTATCTCTTCACCATCGAATAATGGATCCTCACCATCCCCATGGATTTCTATGGAAATCATATCCAATACCACTGAGGTTTAATACCATCATAACCCAAAACTAATAGATTTCTCTACCCACACAATTGATCAACACTATCTCATTATCTGAGTTATATCTCTGTGCACACAACTCCAATGACATGGAGGCCAATCACAGTGAGCGACAATCACAAAAAATTACCTAGCCACATCATCCATCACCTCATTACCCTTAGACCATGTTTCTCAATCATGATTTTCATCACCATATCATGTAATCCAGTGAATTAACCAATCCTAACAATCACATTGCCTCAAACCGATGAAAAATTCATCCAATATGATGATCTATATCACCTCATGTGCCTCAGGCCACGCACAACCTGGAGAATCACATCGTCTATACCATATGATCACCACCATCTCAATCCTTAGTTAAGTCCTAAGAAGTTCTCATGGAACCATTGAAATAAATACATATAATTTAATTAAATTTAGATAACCCACCCATACTAACCTACCCAAGTGGTCCATAGCCTCTCACTAGGTTTTTAACATTTCTAGTCAAGTAGAATCATACCCATACACATCTAATGTGATAAATTTATTAAATAAAATATATTAATAAAAGTATTAGGGTCACTCTTAGATAACCTAAATTAGTTCTCAAGAACATCCCTACCCCCCTAAACACCATGAAATCAAGAGGAAAATTGACCATACCAACCTCATAATAGTATACACTCACTTGTATGATATCAGCCTCTAACTCGAGATGATTTATAAGAAATCGGTCTTTTAGTTGAACAGCCTGAAAATAGATTAAAATGTACATATTTATTTAGAATATTTTATATATATAGAATGTAATAAAGGAAGTATGGGGACTTGAATCCTTACCAATACACTTCTAATCAGGTGGACAATAATCAAAACAGAGCTCGAACAAATACTGGAGTTCAAAGACTAATGGAGGAATAGATGAGGAGCTACCCTCTGCTATGTGTGTGGGTGGAGAAAGAAAATAGGAGGGGAAACATAAATATAGGGAGGGGAAAATTGGTAATTTCACCTCTTTAACTAAACCACATGGTTTGGCTTACCATGCAGCAATCGTGCGGCACCCGCCGTTTAGGAACCACACCCCGCACGAATTTTCAAACCATGTAAAAACCATTAATAAAGACTATTATAAAAGTAAATAACACCATGAAATATCATTTTCCCCTCCTTCATAGTTTTTCAAACCACGCATAGTGTAGAAGGAGAGCCACATAGTTACTCCTGGGAGGCTTCAATTTTTCTCAAAACTATTCACCTCTATCTATGCACCCTAAAAAGTTATTTTTTCAGACTTAGATGCACTTGAACCCAATTTGAAACCTTGAAGAACTTTCCCATAATATAAACCCCTAAAAAAACATGTCCTTGGGACAAAAAACCTCCCAAAATTAGGTTCTGAAGTTAATAATTAAAATTGGCACACTCACTAGACAAGAAAATTCAAATAGGTTGAAGATTTTGTCCTACTCCAAAAATTCGAGGCCTTAAAAGAGTATTATATCATGTGGTTTTATTGTTATTAATTTAGGGAGAAATTTTTAACTTATTCATTGGAATATTTCTTTATAATTCTGAAATTTTCCAAGAAATAAACTCAATTATCGATTGTGAAATTTTATTTACTTTTGAAATAAAATAGTTTATTCTGGTTCTTGGGATCCTTGATGAACCTTGAGCATTTTTTTATTGAAAACTATAACAATAAGGCCCAGGAGGAGGTGTTCTTGAATGTATCTTTTTCTACTCCATCTTTTGAACCACATAATGTGTTGTATCATTGATGTTGACATCAACAACTTTGAGGTAGGAAGTTCCTTACATTTTTAATCTTTCTATTAAACATGTCTCTATGTTCTAATTTTTGTGCTGAAATAAATGATAACCATGATTGATTGTGACCTCTTATGGGTGTGTGCATGTTATGTAATACTCATTGGGATAATTTATTCTATGATTATTTATATATTAGGCTGTTTACATTTTTTATTGTGATAACATGTTGTTATATATTTATACTATATTCTTATGATGATATTGTATGATTTATTCATATTCTCTACCCTATTGTGTGTGTTACCATGCCTTAGAGGTTGTTATTATTAATTTATATAGGTGGAATGAAATTTTTTATTTATCCCTTAAATAGGGAGTGTAAAAAACATGAAATGATAATGATGATGATTGACCTTAGAATAGGATAGTGGAATGAGAGTATAGGGTCCTTAACCGATGCAGGGTGTTAGGGGCCTATCCCGAGGAATAGATAGGGTACTACAGTCTGAATTCCTGTTCCCTGAAAGAGAAAGTATATGATAGTATGGGGTCCTAATACCAATTCTTTCCTTGAGAATAATTGAATATATGTTATATTCCTAATGGAAAGTCCTTTATCACGTGATATTACGTGATTATCCTAATATCTTGGAGCCGAATTAGGTAGAGTCGGGGGGTAGTGGAAACTTAGTTAGCACATAACCGCTCAGTTTGGATCATAAGTTGTTATGCATGTTAAACATTTATTTTTTATCTAGGAATAAACCTGTTATAATTTACAACATTAGGCAAGGAAACATCAGTGGTGTCATACTGATCCTTGTACTCACACCCTACTCAGAGAATTTTTTTGTTCTTGTAAATTTCATTCATAGGGGTTTGAGAAAGGTAAAGGGGTCCATGGAAGATAGTTTAACTATGGAGAATGGAGTTGGAGGTGAGACCAGGATATACTTTGGGGATTACCGCAAATTTTTTATTATTTACTTGCCTTCTACACTTATACTATGGCTTGGATTATGACTTTGGGAGCCCATTGTTTATCATTGTATGACATGTATGTCATCCCTCAGTTTCATCATTTTACTATATTTATTTAGTAATTTATTTTATTATTATTTTGTGCTCAGACATGATATTGAGTGTATAGTCTCCCCACTAATGGATACATTTCAATAGCCTATTATGTTTGGGGAGGCATGCATGTGTTCATGTGGCACTCCGAATTAGACCCGGTGGTTCATGTTAGGGAATTAAAACCTTTGAAAATTATGAGCTAAAAAAAGGAAGTGGAAGATCATAATTGAAGACCACTAATCACATCACTCAAACAAGTGGGATTCCATCCCTATCCAATTCATTTTTTCCCATGTGAGGAATATGATATGCCTCTAATTAAATTGGGGAATCAGAAACACTAGGGGGTCAGACCCCCAATGTGTTGTCATATGGGTGACTATCATTCCACTTTAATGGGAACTTAGATGCATTATTATTATTATTATTTTAGTTTTTAGTTATTATTTTCATGACTTGTGTAGTGAAGGATTAATAAAAGTAAGAAAAATTTTATTTTTTTCTATCACGTGGTTTTCATGGGAAAAATGGTAATTTATCCTATCATAAGATCTTGGATAGTTTTTATAACCACTATGTTGGTCCCGGAATATTTTATTTACCCTAGGATAAGAGTTTAGTGTAATTTTTATCTATTCAAATTCTGGTCAAATATTTAATACTTTATTAATTAAATATTATTTATTTGTACAGTTTTGTTCGGTGATACCTTCTATTAGGAGCATCATAATGGAATTATGACTGCATGGTTGATTCTAGAATTGGTTTTTTCCTATATATGGAAAAACCTCATGTTATATATCAGGGCATGGCTACCCCCTTTTCTTCTCCATCCTCCTTTTTTTTCTATTTTTCATTATTTTATCATTTTTATTCTCTTTTTCCCTTTTCTCCCTGGTGTTTCATATAAACCCCGCCTTTTAGGTTCATCAATAAAGATAGTATAGTGAGAGGGGGGAGGGGGGGTGAGAAATAGGTGTCGTTGTGGATCTTGGGTGGTGTTGGATTGTCGTTCGGTAGTTTGGAGTGTGAATCAGATATAGGCTTTAGCGATTTCCACCCAAATGTGGGAAATTTTTAAATTTTTCTCCATTAATCCTCATATAGTAGTTTTTTTATGTATTAATCTTGTTTTTTGGTGTTGGGGACCCTCATGGTTCATTATGGTGGGTTTTAGGAAAATCAAGGGGTATTGGAAGGTCCAAAGGGATTTTTGTTTGGGAAATCCTGATCACATGGCATGTGGTTTGATGAATACATTACACGAGTTCTTTATTTATGGGTATTATTATGTTTTTATAAGTACACTCTATGTACTTTAATTACACACCATTTACTGGTGTTTGGCCATGTACCTGGCCATATGGTCGTTTATATGGGAAATCTGAGTTGGGAAAGTACAAATCGTGTAGTGGTACTTGGATGAGTGGCCAAGTACATGGTTAGACTGATGTATGGAGAAAAAACACCATATAATCTAGAGTACATGTTGTGTAGTGGAACCTATCCATGTGGTCGAGTTCTTGGGATGGCACAATGTGTGAGGGGGACTTGGCCATGCAATAATATACGGGTAGATTCCTTGCTTGTGTACTAGTACCTAGGAAGACCGTAGGTGTTCCCTTCCATGTGGAAGTACACGTCAAGGTTCACACTTTAGAGTACACCCCATTAACTCAATATTACACACCATGTAATTTTTTCTCAGTAAAGGGGTTTTGTGTGTCTTTGTACCTCGAAGTTAGAATTGGACTTGTGAGTAGTCCATTATGATAATTTTTCTCATATAGAATATAGTGGTGGAATCCATTTTTCATTTAGAGGCCATTTATATTTTTTTGGCCTAGTAGAGTTTTTGGAGGATTCATTTAATGTTGTGGTTTTAGAATCTTCTCAAGGTTTGGGTTGTGTGTTGTGGGTTCCATGTAAGGGTGTGTGTTTGTTGATCAACTTAGCTTTAGAACACCATATGAGATTTCTTGAGGTTGTTTGGATAGATTACGGGAGAGATCAAGTGTTTTCTTAGATGAGATCTTTAGTTTGGTTGCTTAATGTTTAGGTCTGGTATACTAAGGTTGGTAATAGTAGGATCCTTCAGGGTGGATTGACACCATGGGATGTCAGGTATGGCTGGTTTCCATTTAGAAAATCTTGAGATAGGTATAAGGGACCAATTTTAGGTATGACCATGTGGGTTGGGTGTTTTTCGAGGTTTAATTTCTAGGAAAGGTTCTGCTGAGGTTTTGTTCTTAGTGGTGTTTCTTGAGGTTACCCTTCTGGGTAGGTAATCTTTGTGTTTGAGCTGGGATACCATCCATGGTTTCTTTGAGTGCGAATGGCTTAAGTTTTAATTATCCTAAAGGAGCCCCTTGTAGGGTTTCCTATTTGTGTGGAGGTTTTTGGAACCATGGTGTTTTCCCTATGTTAGGATGTGTTTTGATATATTTGGTGTTGGTTTCAGTTGTTTTGGTTAGAGGTTGTAGGCTTTAGCCAACCATGGTCCTTGATATGTGGCTTGGATGTTTGAGGTTATTTTTGTTCTAGACTAGATGAGATAATAGACCTTTGGGATATTATTGGCCATGCATTGAACCTGAGTTTTTCTCTCTTTCCATCCTCTTTTGTTGGTTTTCTATTTTTATGTAGGGTTATGGAGATAATAGATGATCCAAATGAGTGCATCCACTATATTTTTTATTTTCTCCCAAGCAAGTGTTCTTGGGCCATGTAGGCTACAACACCGCTAGGTCCTGGTTATATGAGTTTTGGGGCCTTATTAGGTAGCTTGGAAATGCAATGATTGGTTATTTCCACCCATCTGGTTATGTATGACTTTTGGGAATAGTAATATACTCCTAATTTCAACAGGGAGTGCATACCGCAAGTTTAGATTGTACCATTGGATTCCTAATTCTTGGTTAATGTTCATAGATTTTAGAAAATAAGGACGAGGTCATAGGTTCTAGAAGTTGTGCATGTCCTTTATTAGACTTTGTAGATCATTCTTGATCAGGTGTATGTGATTGAAGTTGTGTCTACGAGATCCATACTTCATAATTCCTTTGGTTGGGGCCAGATCCAAGGCATATTTACTTACAGGTGTGAGGCTAGAACCTGAGGTTTGTTGTTTTATTTTTTGTTATTATTTTTTTTATTTTTTTCTATCTTTGTTTTCTTTGTTGGTAATCACGTTAGTATAGGATGTGCATGACATGAGTTTCATTCACATTTTTGAAAAACCGATGTTTTAACCACCATTAGGGGTATCCTACTGAGATTTGTTTCTCACCCACTACACATTCACCTCAGTGTATATGTAAAACTTATGTCTATTTTTAGGTTGATCACAGAATTTGGTGGATCAGGAGGAGGCCTAGTGTTTCCTTATTGAGAAGAGATTCTCTTTTGGATTCTGAGTTTCATATTGGAGCTTTCTAGCAGTCATGGATACTGGGTATGTGGTTCATCTCCAAGTATAATTAGACCCTTATGTATTTATTTTCATTTATTTTTAATCTATATGCGGTTGGCCTAGAGGGTGAACAATGTCTGTATTCCTTTCCTGGGTTTATAAGAAACATTTCACGTATTAAATCTTATTTCATTTATTTATTTATTTATATGAACTTTGATATTCATGGATGTGTATGTGTTTATTTTATTTCAACCATTATTGCCCTCTGATCCGAGGGCATAGTCTCCCTGCTATATCCTTTTAGTCCCTCTCCACTAGTCAGGAGCCTCTGGCATATGGGTAGGCGATCTTGAGGCCTTGTTATGGTCTATGTCTCTTGACGGGGTTGGTGAAACTCAATATGGTTCGTGATAAAATAGTATTATAGAATTAGTTTTTATTTGTCTTAATATTAGGGGAGTCAATAGGAAAGAGATCTAGGAATGTGTTGAGTTTGTGATAGATATCAGGCTGGGTCATTATGAACACATGTTCCGATAAGATGTTTACCAGGGTTCTGGGAATTTTTTTCTTTATTTTTGATGTTATGGTTATGTTATTTTCATCTTGAGTGATGAACTTGTGTTTTCAAATTTTATGCTTTATCATTTTTTTCTCTTGGACCAATGGAAATAGTATTGTGTCTATGCATCATTCTAGTCACATAGGAGAAATTTTCCAGGATGTGTGTTCCTTTACAAACTATAGCAGTTAAGATGTTTAATGTTTCTACAAAAACCTATATGATGTTGTCCCATATAGCTTCATGGTGTCATTCTATTCAAATGAACAAGGAATAACTTTCTTTGGATGATAGGTCTTTTGGATCTTGTGAAGAGGTGTTGTTTAGTGGTGGATATGAAGTCCCTTTGTTGAGGGATACATGGAAACCCTTGGGGTTGGTATGGTCTCTCGGGGGCCTGCTACTAGTGCCCTTGTATCAACAAAGTAAAGGATTCCTAAGATAATTTTGGATTGACATTGAGTTTACCTAGTTTGTGGTAGCCCTTAGAAGTTCTCTAATGAGGATGAGGATGTCTCGTGCTCATGAGGTGGAGCACTGGGAGTGATCTTGGTTTTGTGGCTGGACTTATGGTTTTGTGGCTGGTTGAGAGGATAAGTTTGGTTGGATACATATCTCTACTGGTTCTAGTTGTACCTTGGGTGGCATGGTGAGAGTTTGGTTGTGAGCTCATGGTTATGGATCGACATTGGTGTATAGGGTGGCAATGTGGTGGATCTTGGCATGATAGAGATGCCATATTTTTTAAGAGTGTTGAGGGTGGTCTTTCTTTTTGAAAGTATCCTACATGAGGCGCATGGTTAGTGGTTTTAGAGTGTTAACTTACGTTCATTATCTCATAATTTGTTTTATAATGAGTTTTTTTAGTGGTTTTCAGAGAATATCACTACCTAAAGAGGATATTGGTGGTTGACATGGATTTTAAGAGAAGAATTGTTGAGTAAAGGCATGTTAATGCTGGTTAGGTGCATTATCAGTTGGTTCTTAAGGATGGTTTTTGAGGTTTAGTGTAGTGGAATCCATATCTTGGGGAGTGAACCATAGGATTTCATTGGTTTTGGATCACATTTTAAGAGTTTCATGTATATTGGGGGTATTATTCATGGTGATTTGGTAATGGTATTAAGTTAGTGTTTGTTGTTTGTGCTCAGTTGTGAGCAGTTACTCAATGTTTATCCATTGAATTTGGTAGTGGAAAGAGTGTGGGTTGTGAATCTAGTGTTTGATCAAGGAGAAATTATAAGGATACTCTTGTAGTGGAGATCATTAGATATGTCTTTGTTTAATGTCCCTTGTGTTTGTATGTTATGGGTGATATAAAAATTTCTAGTAGATGGGCATTGTTGTGTTAGAAGCATCAATGTTTTGGGTGAATATTGGTATCCGATTGACTATTGAGGATTCTCAGAGGGAAATAAGCAATTATGTTGGGTAGTTAATCATGATACATGTCATGAAGGTTTAAGAAAAATATGGTAAATTTGAATTTTTTACTATCATGAGGTTTTTAAGGGGAAAATATTAATTTATCCCATAAAAAGATGTTGAATAAATTTAGTGGCCTATCTTTTGGTCCAAGAATACGTTGTTTACCCTAGGTCTGATGTTTAGTCTAATTTTGAGACATTCAAATTTTGGAATAATATATAATAATTAATGAATTAAATATTATTTATTTATGCATATTTGTTTAGTGGTATCTTTTATTCAGAGTTTGGCAATGTAATTCCATCTTTTTGATTGAGTTTCAAATGGGGATTTTTTCTTTGATAGGGTATAACATCATGTCAGACGTCGGGGTCGGGCCACCCCACCCCTTTATTATCTCTTCTAATTTTATTTTTCTTTACTTTTTTTCTTTAGTTTCTCCTTTTATTATAATTTTTCATTTGACACTTTGTGTGTTTCCTAGGCCTCTCCATTGGGGGTCCTTAGCCAAGAGATGAGAGAGAGAGAAGGGGGAGAAGGATGTACTATCAAGGAGCTTAGTAGGTTATAGATCATTGTGTGGAAACTACAAGGCCTAAATCATATCGAAGCTTTGGAAATTTCAACATGGAGGTAGTCCCTTTTTATAATTTTTACCATAAATACTCATAGAGTAGATTTTTATGTTTTAATCTTGTTTTGGTATATTGGTAACCCATCATAGGTTGATCTGGTGGTTTTTAGGGAAATTTAGGGGTTTCTTAAGTTTGGAAAGGACTTATATTCGGGAAATCTAGATCACACTACTTGTGGTTTGATGAAAATACACCATGTGTTCTTCATATTCATAGAAGATGATTTTTTTTGAGAACTACACGTCATGTACTCACACTTTTCCATGTACATGTCCTTGTTATCATGTACATGGGTAGTCAGAGTTGGGAATGTACACACAATGTTCCCAGGGAATGTGTCATGTAGTGGAACTTGTACAAGGGTAAAAATATATGGATGGATGGATGTGTGGATACTACATTTCATGTAGTGGAACATGGCCATGTGGATGGATTCTTGGGCAGACACATTTTGTGATAAGGGGTACTTAGTGATGCAATAATGCACTGGTAGATTTCATGCTTGTGTAATAGTACATATGAATACCCTGGGTTTATCCGAGTCAGGTGGAAGTACATGGTCAGGTGCACGATTGAGAGTACACGTTGTGTAATTGAATGTACATGTCAAGCACTCTTTCCCAGCTGAGGTGTTTTGCGTTTCTTCATTCCCTAGAGTCATAATTGGACATGTGATTAGTTCATTCTAATCATTTTCCATATATATCACATAGGTGGATTCCTTTCAAAATTTATAGGTTGTATGGATGGTTTTTTTGACCAAGATATTTATTGGAGTATTCCTTTGAGGTTGTGGTTTTATAATCCTCTCAAGGGTTGGGTTGTATTTTTGTAGGCCCATATTAGGGCGCACACTAGTGGATCAACTTGTTTTTAGGACACTAGGTGATCTTTCATGAGGTTATTTGGATAAATTCTAGGAGGTGGGATTGATTGTTTTCTTGGATAAGATCATTAGTTTAGTTTTTTTAGGTTTAGGTTTGGTCAACTGATATTTGGACTAGTAAGAGCTTTTAGGGTGGATCAACATCTTGGGATATTGGGTATAGCTGGGTACCATTGAGTATAGCTTGAGATAGGTCTGAGGGACCTATTTTAAGAATTACCATACGGTACTAGTGTTTCTTGAAGTTTCTTTTCTCGGTGAGGTTCTGTTGAGGTTTCCTTCTTGGCAGTGTGTCTTGAGGTTTCCCCTCTAGGCAAGTGATCTTTGTGTTTGAGCTGGGAGACAATCCACGGTTCCTTTGAGTGGGAATGGATTGAGGTTTGGTTTTGTTGGAGGATCCCCTTGTTTATTGTTCTATTTGTGCTAAGGTTTTTGGATCCATGGTGGCCTCCCTATGTTTGGATGGACTGCAATATGGCCAATGATGGTTTCAATGGTTTTAGTTGGCTGGTGTGAGTGTTAGCTAACCCTTTTGTTTGAGATGTGACTTGGAGGTTTGAGGTTGTCCTTGTATTGAACTTGATTAGAGACGAGACATTTTAGATATTATTGGATCGGGTGTTGGCCCTGATCTTGACTTTGTTTGTCTCCATTGTTGGTTGGATGGATTTTATTAGATGAGGTTAGGGAGCTAATCGATGATTTGGATGAGTGAAGTCACCCAAGTTTAGTTTTTTCCATGGATATGGTTCATGAAACTTGGAGGATACAACACTCATGTTTCCTGGTTTATATGAGTTTGGGGCCTGATTAGGTAGTCCACCGATGCACTAATAGTTTTGCTATATCCATCAGGTTCTGAAGGATTTTGGTCATGGTATCATAGTCTCGAGGTTGATAGGGAGTCCCTACCACCAGTTCAGATCATTCCATTGGATTCATAGTTCCCAGTAGATGTGTTGCGGTTTATAGATTCCTATGATGATACCCTTGGGTCCAACATTTGTGTATTCCCATTGCGTTGGACTTTTATACTCCTTCTTGACCAGGAAAATGCACTTGATGTTGTGGTTGTGCCAGCCACACTTCATAATTCCTCTAGTTGGGGCCAGAGCAAGGGTAGATTTACCAATGGGTGTCAGAATAGAACATGTAATTTATTGGTTTCATTTTTGTTACCCATCCAGTTTAACTTTTTTCTCGATTTGTTTATTTTTGTGTCAATAGTCACATTTATTTGGGTTGGGCATGGCATGTTTTTCATGCACATGTTATGAAAACATATGTTAAGAGCACTATTGGGGGTGGACTATGATTTGTTTCTCACCCTAGTATGTTCACCTTAGTGCACATGTAGAATTTATGTATGCTTTCAGGTTGAGCATGGGATGTCCTAGATCGGGAAGAGGCCTTGTGTTGCATTATTGAGAAGAGGTACTCATGTGGATTCTAAGGTTCACACAAGATATGTTCAATAGTCATGGACATCAGGTATATGGTTCGGCTTAGAGTAACAATAAATCATTGTGTATTTAGTTTCTTTTATTTTTTTCTGTATGTGGTTGGTACAGTGGGATACCAGTGTTTGTATGCTTCTCATTAGGTCTTTATGCGACATCTCATATATTGTATCTTATTTCAATTATTTATTTATCTATGTGTAGTCTAATGTTCATGGATGTGTATGTGGTTAGTTTATTTACTTTGCTATTGAGCTCTGATTTGAGGGAACAGTCTCCTCACAATATCATTTTAGACCCTCATCGATAGTCAGTAGCCTCTAACATATGGGGAGGCATGCATGACGCGTTTTGTGGTCCGGATTGGGTAACAATTCAGGTTGACCCGTGTCAGTTCGTGACAATTATTATTATTATTATTGTTGCTGTTGTTATTTTTGTTGTTGTTGTTGTTGTTATTATTTATTATTATTATTATTTATCAAATGTGGTCAGGGGATAATCCCCTTTATTAATGAGAATAAAATAGAAAACCAATTTTGATATTGGGTTAAAGAGGAACCCACTACAAGTCTAAAACCAAAACACACAAAGCCCAAATTCCCTAAGACAACATGAACCAAAGTCCTTAAATTTTTCACTAGCCCAAAATCCCACTGGTATAAGGACCATAACACCCCCAACAACCAATGATCTATCCACTAGGGGAACCAAACCCATGATTTTAGGACCATTATTAAAGGTCTTGCACCATTAAAGCATCCACAACAGACCCCGGGTATCACCAGCCCACTAGAGCTCCATCCATCCACCTGTAAGTTCATCAAAATACTATCATGAAAATACTTCTGATTCCACCCCTCAGAAGGTCCACCATAATCGACAACCAAACATAAAATAGATCCCAAATCAGGTCAGACTACATGAATTACACAGATCTATGATGAGATGTCATCAATGAGGAGATGTATTTGTTATTATTATCATTGTCATTATAATTATAATTATAATTATAATTATCATTATCATTATCATTATCATTATCATTATCATTATCATTATCATTATCATTATCATTATCATTATCATTATCATTATCATTATCATTATCATTATCATTATCATTATCATTATCATTATCATTATCATTATCATTATCATTATCATTATCATTATCATTATCATTATCATTATCATTGTCATTATCATTATCATTATCATTATCATTATCATTATCATTATCATTATCATTATCATTATCATTATCATTATCATTATCATTATCATTATCATTATCATTATCATTATCATTATCATTATCATTATCATTATCATTATCATTATCATTATAATTATAATTATCATTATAAATGGTGAGAGTGAAGAGACGGGATGAGAGAAGTGAGTCTCTCTCTCTAACCCGACGGAGGTTTAGGGTTCAATGGCGGTGAGTGATTTCCCCCTGGTCGATTCGACAGTCACTCTTTTTTCAGAGCAGGAATCTCCAGATCTGCAACGCCGTCCGAGGTTGTGGGTGGCGCTGTCGAAGGAGAGCTTGCGACGCCGAACGATGTGGATTTGGATTCACTTTCTGTAGCTGAACGGCGTATGGTGATGGCGTCTGAGGATGCAGGTCATGATGATGGTGATCTCAAGGAAAAGAATGGCGGAATGACTCTGATTCGATCTACGGTTGAGAAAAATATTGTGGCGGTGTCCGTTGATGCTTTTATTGGAACGATGGTCTCGAAGGCTGTATTTGCAACACAGCGTCATGTGTCTGTTTGGCCGACAACTGTGAGCGAGAAATGTTCCACTTCGAGGCCAGATGGGGCAGTTTCATTGAAATCTAGAGTGATGGCCTCTTTACAGAAGACTTTGACTGCTGTTTGTATTGATGCAGGTCAAATGAAGACGAACTTTGGTACCACAGCAGGGCTTGAGAACCAGAAGCAGTTGACGCATGTCCCTTGTGCGGGGATTTCTATGAATCACTCCTTTTCTTCCTTCAAAGGTGTACCTGACTCTTTAATCCAAAGAAATGGGAGCATTTCTCACATCAAAGAGGATCCTGACGCTATTTTTGAGTGGCCTAAAATGGGTGAGTTCTCACTTATTGCTCGATCATTTCTACCCAAGGGCTCTTAGCCCTTAAAAATTGATGAACTGAAGAAGCGTATTTCGTCAATTTGGGGATTTTCATCCTGGAAATGTGTCTCACTTGAATGGGGATATTTCTATATGATCTTCCCCACAGAATAAATGAAATTCCGATATTGGAGTTTTGGTTCCATCGCTCTCAAACCAGGGATTATTCACCTTCGTGAATGGGATAAAAAATTCAATCCTTTTGAGGTTGGTAACACCACCACACAAACTTGGGTAAGAGTGTATGGGTTGAATTGGATTCTTTGGCACCCCAAAAGTTTATATGACATTGCTCTGTCAATTGGAATTCCCATCAAAATTGAAAAAGAAACGAAAGTGGATCGATTTGGGCACTACGATCGGTTTTATGTTGAGGTTTAATTGGGATCAACCCTAGTTGATAAGGTTATACTTGCAACTGATGATGACATTATTCAGTTGAAGATAATTTATGAAAAAATACCGAAATTCTACAAAGATTGTAATATTATAGGTCATGACTTTTCTACATGTAGGCGCTCAACAGTTTGCACCTATTGCTCTTCATGTAGACATGACAAGAGTAACTGTCCTAAAAAGAATAAAGGTACACAAGTTCATAAGACTGATTGTAAGGGTGAGGATGGACCTTCCATTTCTGGTGATAAGAAAAAAGCACATGGGGCTGTTCCTAAGGATGTTTTCAATCCTTCCGTTGATGAGAAGGGTGATCGGTCAGATACCACACCTAATATCTATGCCTCTACTTCTGAGAATAAGTCAAAGTCTTGGGCTTCCATCTTTTCTGAAGAGGCGAACTTGAAAAATGTTGATACAATCAATCAAGGAAAATGAACGGATCTGCAACAAATTCAAATAGCTGACCAAGTGACAAAAGATAACATTCAGGAAAAAGTTGACCATCAACTTAATAATAGGATGGTTGCTACGAGTGTACAAAATGGTAAGAAAATTTTAGAATCTGACTCTCCAGTCATTTCTAAACCTTCTCATGCTTCTTCAAAACCCGTTGTGGATAATGAAGGCTTTCAACTTGTTTCTTACAAGAAGGAAAAGTATGTAGCTGTGATTGTTACAGGAAAGCACAATCCTTCCGTTGTTCAACATATTGATGATGCCACTGAGTTTTAGGTTACCACATAGGGTTCTCCTGATGAAACTCAGGAGATCCTCGCCCGACTACTACAACAAAGGGAGATTCTTCTCCTAGTAAAGGAAAAGAGAGATATTACAGCTCTGATTCTGACAACGCTGATGCTGAGATACTTTTAGAAAGACTTCAAGACCTTCCTTCATGACAAGGAAGATCAAGAGGTCGGGGTCGGGGTTGTGGAAGAGCTGAATGGAAAGCAATTGAATAATAAGAGAGAAAGATAAGTGCTAGATTGATGAAAAAGATAGGTAAATAGTCTTCTACCTTGGGGTTTTCCTTGTTTCCTGTTCTCTTTTTGTTACTCTCTTTTGATTTCTTTCTAATAAAAGAGGAAAAACCTCCACCTTCATCAAAAAA
Source organism: Viscum album (assembly GCA_963277665.1). NCBI lineage: Eukaryota > Viridiplantae > Streptophyta > Magnoliopsida > Santalales > Viscaceae > Viscum > Viscum album. The sequence goes on along the minus strand of OY728125.1, from coordinate 597,874,324 downwards.
AAATTATAATTATAATTATAATTATCATTATCATTATCATTATCATTATCATTATCATTATCATTATCATTATCATTATCATTATCATTATCATTATCATTATCATTATCATTATCATTATCATTATGAATATCATTATAATTATCATTATCATTATAATTATAATTATCATTATCATTATCATTATCATTATCATTATCATTATCATTATCATTATCATTATCATTATCATTATCATTATCATTATCATTATCATTATCATTATCATTATCATTATCATTATCATTATCATTTTCATTATCATTATAGGGGTGGGTGGGTTGTGTGAGTTTGGTTGGTTGTATTGTTTTGGAGGATGAGGTTCAAATCCCAGCCACCATGCCTTAGCTTCCCCCACCCCCAAATTGAATTGGGGTAATTTCATGTGAGTTGGTATCATCATTTTGATAAGAACAATCCAATAGGCATGGATAGTGATATTGATGCCCTTGATCAATGAATGGGGTCTTGTGTAGGTATCCTAGTGAAGTAGGAACCATTGGAAATGTATAGATACCCTTTCTTGATTATTGGGGTGTTGTGCTGGTAGCCTAGACAAAATGGGTGGGGATGATCCCAGTTGTGTACTTGTCAGGTCATCAGCAAGACATAGGGTAGATCCACTGTAGGGAACCCCTCCTTCCAACAATGAATCATGGAATGGAGGTCAAATGATAAGGGTTGACACACTTATATCTCTTTCGAGCTTCCTACCCAACAATTCTTATGTGGAACCCCAAAACACTACCTTGCTATTGCTTTGCATCACCAGCCTAGTCCCAAGGTACTAAGAGTGACCTAGTAGGGAAATCATCCATCCTACATCATAGGATGGATGAATTTTAGATAGGTTTCATCACACTTATCCATCGTTCGAGGTCTTCCACCTGGAAGCATGTATGTTTCACCATGCTTGTGCTTCCTTCCAAATGCGTCAAGATGAATCTTGGTCCCACCATGTTCCTATATTACCTATTATTGATGGCCCAAAGGCCTTTAATGAATGGTCTAGAGTCCCAAGTAGACCGAAGGCCAAATAAATTACATGAATGCCCACTGATGAATAGTGATGTGACTATTACATTAGTGTTATACTATTTCTATAGTAATCGTGTCTATCAGGGGTTGAACCTTTGGCCTTTTGGCTGTCAATTGGGAGCCTAAACTACTCGGGTACAAGATCATTGGATTGTTGTTGTTGTTTTTTTTATAGTGTGGCTAGTATTGAGGCTATGTGGTAATCAGCATCTGTTTTAAATATCTAGGAGGTCCCAGTTTCAAGCCATGATTTTCCAAGGTAATGCTTGAGTCCTATGTAAGTGGTGAGAACTGAAAACGATTTACTGGGGGGATCACTTTAGTGGCAGTAGTGGGATCATCGCAGTTGTGGAACCCCTGCTGGATGGTGAGGACTGGAAATGATTTTCCAGGGCCAACAACATTCTGTCTGGCAGTTGATGACGTTGATGGTGCTTACAGTAGGAGAGTAACAATCACATATGGGTTTCGTCATTTTAGCAAGACAGCAGGAGGTAGACGTCAGACAGTGGAAGGCACTCATGGATTTGGAATTTCTATATCCATGGCTGAGTTGTTTGGTTAATATATATAACTAATATATTATATATATATATATCTATAAAATTATAAATATAAGAAATAAAATTATTATAATTATTATAATTATTTAAATAAATATATATAAATTTATAAATGTAAATACAAATAAATATATATTTATAATTACTTATAATATGTATATTTATTGTATATATTTATTATATATAATTATAAATATAATAAATATATTTATTATAATTTTAGAATTATAAGTAAATATATATTTATTTTTCATATTTATAATTTTATAAATATATTTATTTTATAAACATATAAATAAATATATATTTAATTATATTTATAATTATAAATATAAATATAAATATAAATATTTATTATATATATAAATTTATAAATATATATAATAATATAAATAAATTATCAACATTATATCTTTATCAGTGTTTTTAGCGCTGAGAAGGATACACCTTTATCGGCATTATAATTTTAGCGCTAATAAAGATAGGTTTTATCCGCGCTTTCTATTTTAGTATTGATAAAACATAACTTTGTCAATAATTTTTTAAAATTCCAGATAAAATCCTTCCCCCAATGTTATAAAAAACACAAATAGCCTCCATCCATTGCGCCTTCAAAGATTTTGTGGAACTGTCTCCCCGCCCTACCGCCATCTCTCCCTGCCCTGCCAACCTCTCTCTCTGTCCTGTCTTCTCCTTCTCCATCATCATTTTCATCATTTCTCCCTTCCTTGTTGTTGTCTCTCCCTTCATCGTCACTCCCGACACTACTTCCACCCCCCTGATGGCCTCACTCCCTGTCGTTGTTACTCCCTGCCATCGTCGCTACTTAAAAGGTAAGTCCCTTTGAGATCTCAACAATCACTATCAAATTAATTCTATTTTCAGTTTGATTTTGGTTAGGTTTTTGTAATGATTTCCATCAGATCATTGAGGAAATCATCCCAATCAATGGGGTTTTTCTTCATCTTGTGTAATGGATGACCTGAGATGATGTATGCATGATGATACATGTTGTTTCAAAGAACTTATGTTGTTGTTTGTTTGTTTTCATGTCTTTTATCCTAAATTAAAATTAAATTTATGATCAAATATTTGTTTGTTGTTATGTCTTCTACCTAAAATGGTGTTGGGAGTGTGTCTTAGACCTCATATGGGTGTTTGGTTGTGGTTCTGATGTGTTGGGAGTGCCTGATGAGTTTTCAGAATTAATAATGTTTGGATTAATTGTGAAATTAATTAATATTGAAATTATTAAATTATGGGATGTTATGGTTTTTTTTGTGAAGTGTCACCCACGTACCCATTCCCACAATTTCTAGAATTATAATATCAAAGGGAATGATTAATTTAACCACATAGAACAATACATCATCCTAAATTACAATTACGTACTCAATCGACTTATCCTATAGTTAATGAATAACATCTATTGTATTTAGATTACTTTTATTGAAAATATTTAGCATCATAGGCCGTATATCCCCATATAATTCAAAAAAGGCATTCTAGAAAGTTCAAGCACTGATATTGCATTACATGGAATAGAAAATATACATGGATCATGAAGTTTTAATGGAAGATTTCATTGAATAATAACTAAGAAATCCTATTTAAGAAAAATCACTCTTATATCTTCTAATTTATTTTTATTATAAATGATTTCCTTAAGGAAATGAGTTCCTTAAAGAACTTCAAACATGACAGAATTAATGAGAATTTAATGGTGAATGGGATGTTGATGTACTATTTCTTTAACATTTCCATTAACTTTTTATATTAATCTTAATACATTCCATTTATCATCCTCATTATAAAGGGATGATATGTCATTTACTGTCATACTTTGGTTAGATCTGATGTGTCCTTCTCATTCCTTACTACATCATCTTATTTTTACTAACTTTATTATATACCATGTTCCCTTTATTTTTATTTCTCATTCATAATTTATTTATCTTTAAATTATTATTTTTTGAACGTTTTTAATTATTATTCTTATGCCTATATGAGAGCCCGTGAGGGATAAATAGAGTTTTCCAAGTAGTTTTATACCTTTTTATAGAATGATATTCGATTATAAGTGTTTGGGAAAATTCTTAAATGATTTTTTTAAAGAATTATTTTGGTTTTAAAATTAGTGGAAATCACCGACTTAATGTTATAAAAATTATTCTTGTGTTAATTTGATTTCGAACTAAGCATTTGGGTGATTTCAACCAACATATAACTTTCTTATTAAAGCAATTTTAAGGAAAAAAGTGGGAAACCATCCAGGTTCAACAACATGCAATCAACCAACTTCATAAGTAATGACAAACTCTATGAACTATAGTTTAAGTATTTTAGAAACCTTACCTCTATAGAGACTTTATTGTAGATCGTTGGCCTTTTCCTTCGGATTTTCATGGAGAATTTCTTCGATATTATCATCCACCTTATCCGAAGTTTGAATAAACTCCTCCACAAAGATCTTATTTCTGTAGTTTCCCAGCTCCTCATGTGATGCGTTGTCCTCTAACTCCTACTCTAAGAGTTCTTTATTGAAAATGATAACAAGATCCCAATAATCACACTCTACCAGTTAATTGTTACTCAGGGAGACATTAACCCCGATGATATTCTTTTCTGTCTGTACCTGATCCGTAACTATTGCTTCGCTTGCTTGATCTTGTTGCTCCTTTTGAGTCCCCGACTCCACATGCTTTCCATGGCCTTTCTGCTTACTCTTGAGGTTGTGGTCCCCTTGTGCTAGAGGCAATTTTCCTTTGATGGAAGACCTTGTAACAAGGGGTCTAGGTAAATTAGAATAGTCCTTACATCTTTGTGCCCTCCAGGAGTGTTGGATAAATCCATCTTAGTCTATGATAGTGTCGTTTCCTTTCTTGGAGGAGTTACACAAATAATCCTATGCAATGATCACTTCCTTGGACTCTACCGACTCTGAGGTAGAATCATTTTCCTCTTCATGGTGCTCCAGCCCCATAGGAAGAAACTTATCTTGAGTTTCCTCCACTTTAGTCCAATCTTCATGTGCATTACTGTCTTCCTTAACCAAAACTGAAAACCGATTATTAGAGCTAATCCCTTTGATACATTCCTTAATTCCATCCAGCATACTGGTGTAAACAACCTTTGAGGATGGAGATTTTGAAATGAAAGTGTTTGGGTCCAATGGACACAAGACTCGCACCTCTTCAGACCCTCCATAATATTGTCCCGTTTAAGCTGCCACCTCCCGCACAGGCGTCACTGAAGCACTATAGATTCCTGAAATACATACTGTCTAAGGCCCTGAAAAATTTTTCTTCTCATTTGAGACACCCAGGTCTAGCTTTAGGCGGCCTAAGATTTCTGCAACCGTTGGGTTGGCTACCCTCTTCCCTGCATTACAAAGGAAATTCTTGGTAGCATAAGTCTTTAAATGGAAATTACCAGGAGGAATGGTTTCATGCGTTAAGGTTTCAAGGTTTTTATCCCTAGAGTGACTTGACTACACCTTTCCATCATCAAAACCACCCCTCCTTTGAGTGATGTGTGTGGATGAAACTACACCCTTGTCGGCATACTAAATCCGAGTGTCCAAGTTGATCATATAGACCACAATAATCAGTCCAGGTTTCATAACATACCTTCTAGTGCCAGACAAGTTCACCTTTAATATAGATGATAATATATTCCATAGGGACCTTCGACACATCAGTTTCGACACAGATCTTTAGAGAGACTGGATGGCATGCAGCATTGGTACGAGGATCCGAGTAGAGGTAGTGCCCTACCATGTTGCCAATCAACTGGAGAATCGCCTGGTTCTGGAACGGTAGTGAGAGTTCAGGGAGAGAAATCTAGAGAGTAGAGACCAGAGAGTCACGCATTAGGTGGAAGTTGAAGGACCATCAGAAGAGGGAAAAATGGAAACCTGCCATACATTACAGAGAAGAATCCAAAGCACAAACCAGGTCGTCTTCGATCGAAAAACATATTAAAATATACTTCGCATCAAGAAGAAAAACAATCACACGGTCCTTCAGATTCCAAGAAGAGTTCACAAACCTATCAAATTCATCAATGGATGGGTGTCTCTTACCAAATCGGGCCACCAGAGTGAACTTCAAGAGTGCTGACACTTCTGTGAACTCCAGTGAAGAAATCGGGACCGAGATAACTCCATCCGAGCAAGATTATACCTTAGGGATAACTTTGATTAAAGGAAATCATGGTATGGAATACAGGTCAGTGAAGGGGGAAAAGTTGGGGTTACAGGAAGAAAGAGAATCCAAAGGAGGATCAACCCCACTCCTCGGCCATGGAAGACAGAGGAGGGGTTGCGGTACCGCGACCATGACCTACACTATCGGGGAGAAGGGAAGCGAGAGGGATAAAAGAACTCCTTCAGTATCGAGGATTTCTATATGTATTAGTGTGGCCTTATTTTGGGTGATTTTAAAGTGTTAAATTTTTTGGAAAATGTTGCTTTATTTTTAAAGTGGTGTGTTAAACCTTTTGATCTATATTTTAAACCAAATTTTTATACTTGGTTATTTTTATGTCAATGTTTTGGGGCGTTTAATGTTTTTTATATTTCTAAATGAGATGGATTATTTCAAAAGGGTGGTGTTTCCCATGTGGATTGGATTTTAAAACTTATTGGGTCCTTGAATGATTTTCAATATCCATTTAAAGGGTAGTGTAAATTACCATTTTAGTTTCATTGGTGTTTGGATAAAATTGGTCTGAATAGTAGATTGGGATGGATTTTATAAATGATCAAATGGATTGGAATTCGAAGCATGTTTATAAAAGATAAATACCATTTAAAATTTTATAAAAAACAAGTTTTCATAAATGGTGTGATACCCTCTTAATCCCATTTGATTCTTTTATGACCATTGTATCTTATGATCCCATGTGGGGATGTTTATTATTGATGACCTATTTTGATTGGACTATTGGGGGTGTAGATAGGTTTAGTAGTAATGATCTATTTTCCTTATCTCTAGTTCATGTCCTTTTATTAATACAACATTGTGATAATGTCCATGAAACTAGAATCCTTTTTAGGATCTTTTCGGTGTTTTATTTATCTACTTCTATTGTATCTCATACTATTTATATTATTGTTTGGGACATATTTTCTTATTGTTTCCCCTATATTGTGTGACTTGACAGAGTGGTGCCTGACTGTGTGCTTTCTTCCTTCTTTGTATGGTTTGATTTTTTGATTTTTTTAAAAGGGATTGTGAATGATTTTTAAAGAAAGAAAATATGAAAACATGATTTTGAAGTGTTTCAAAACTATTTTAATAATGAGTATGAAAAGTTTTCTCAAATGAGAAAAGTTATAATGGTTTTTATTTGAAACTCTAAGAGTCTGTGAGTTTTAAAAATATGGTTTTAGGCCACCATACCTAGTTTTATGAAAATGGTTGGTTTTGAAACATGTTTTAGAAAACTTATGATATTTGGAAACCTCTTTGTGTTTTGAAATGTGTATTTAAAAAATGCATGTTTATGAAATGGTTTAATGATAAATTTTAAAAAGGTGATTTGAGAAAGATGTATTGGCAGTGGAATTTTTTTCCAAGTGATTGTTTTCATTTAATGAAAACCATAGAAAAAGTGTTCTAACACACTTTTATGTGTTACTACTTATTTGGTAAAACATTATAGAAAAGGTTTATTTTTCAATTGTATTTCAAACTATATTTTTTAGGATGTGATATGAAATGATTCACTTAGATTTTTTAGGTTTTGGTGACCTACTGTACTTTTAGATAATTCATATATTTTATAGGTTTTGGTTTGTTATAGCTTGTTTCACTTCCTTTGGATCTTCTGAGAGGGATATACTGTTGGATGGTGTCCCTAGTTGGACATATTTTGTGTATTTATTTTGTTAAATATTAGTATTACTGAATCAAATAGGATGTATATGAATAAAAAATTTATTTCATTCTAATCATCCAACAAAATATAATGAAGATGTAGTGAAATAGTTCATCAAGTTTTCAAAAGATCAGGCATATGACCCTTATCAAATCCATTATTTGTGATTATGCTATTCTTATTTAATACTAATTAGTCCAGAGGAGTTAGAAGAAAACTTGATCTATACAGAATAGATTGAAGTTATAAATTTTATAATAAACATGAGGAAATGGTGAATGTAGCTAGTGGATGGTATAACAATTCATTTTATGGATCATCTGATATGATTACAAGTGTTGAAAATGAAGAAGACCGTATCGAGGATATGATTACAGATGTGAAAAATGATGAAGACCGTATCGAAGAAATGATAAGGATAGTTGAATATGAACTTTATTATTTCCCAAATGTTTTTTAGTAGTTAAATAGTTGTGCAAATATTCCATTGTATGCTGGTTTCACTAAATATACTGCATTGTCAGTTGTATAGAAGTTGTATAATTTAAAGGTAGGAAACAAATGGAGTGATTACCGTTTTACGAAACTACTTTATCTATTGAATTTCATGTTCCAAAATGATAATGAGCTCCCTAGATGAATATATGATACCAAATGAATTCTACACTTGATGGGTATTATCTCTGAAAGAATACACGACTTCCTAAATGATTGTATACTATTTCGAAAGGACCACAAATCACTTGAAAAATGGCCAAAGTGTGGTGCTTCTCAATTCATGAATGATGAATCTAGTCCTATGAAAGATTTATGGTACATTACAATAATTTCAAGGTTTAGGAACCTATAATAAACTGATGAGACTACTCATCAATTGACGTGGCCTACAGATACAAGAATTAATGATGATAAACTACATCACTAAATAGACTCTCCTCAATAGAAGAGAATTTATCATGAGTATACTGAATTTGGAAATGATCCAAGAAACCATTGTCTTGTGTTATATAAATATGGAGTGAATCCTTTTGGTTTTCAAAGAAGCACTCACAATACATGGATGGTTATGTTGGTAAATTATAACTTTCCACAATGGTTATGCATGAAATGAAAATACATCATGCTTACAGAAATGAATATTTCATACAGAGATTCATGTTTTATGGGAAAATAAATGAAATTCTTATTTATGTAAATTTATTAGGATATAGAATTAAATGAACTCAAGGGTGTCCCATTTTTGAAAAAAGGTGCACCATCAAGTAGGTTAAAACATTCATCGAAAACAGTGTCTCTAAGACATCACATATTTCTTCCATGAAGATAGAAGTACCGATCTTGGTTGACATAATTTGATGGAAGTTTAGAATAATTTATAACACCATCTCCACTAACAGGTGATCAACTATTTTAGAAAGTAAAATATGTGGACACTACTTTTTGGAAAACTGTTTTTGAAAAACCTTACATAAACTTGTAGGAAAAAGAGATCAATTTTTTTTGAATTACCATATATGAATGGTCTATATATCATACATTTTCTTGATGTTATGTATATTGAAAAAATATATATGTGATAGTTTCATCAGCACGTTGCTAAATGCATCTGAAAAAATAAAGGATGGAATCAAGGCTAGGTTGGACATGGTTTAAATTAGAATACGCGAAGAGTTGACACCAATGAAGGTTGAAAAATGAATATTTCTTCCTCTAGATGCTTACACTTTTTCCAGGTAAGAGATATATTAGTTTTTCAACTTCTTGAATGATGTAAAGGTTCCAAAGGGGTATTCATTGAATATCAAGAATATCGTTTCAATGACTGATGTAAAGTGAGAGGGTCTAAAATCCCATGTATTCCATGTTTTGATGCAAGATCTAATTCTTGTAGCTTTATAGTTCATTTTTCCCAAGAATGTACATAATACATTAACCATTCTTTGTTTCTTCTTCAAACCTATATGTACCAATGTTATAGACACAAAGAAATTTCCAACTATAGAAAGAGAAATTTCCATCATATTATGTGAATTGGAGATGTTCATCCTACTAACATTCTTTGATATGATTGTTCATTTGATGGATCAATTGGTGAGAGAGATTTGACTATGTAGACCTATACACTATAGGTGGATGCACCCCCATTGAATTAAATATGAAGATATTGAAAGTGTATATAAAAAATTTAAGTGGGATAGAGGTTTGTATTTCGAAGTGATATATGTTTGAGAAATATTTTAAATTCTATTCTGAATACCTATCCATTGTGGAATACATTGGTTTACCAAAATCTCATAACACTATGTGGATTACGAGTGAAGTAATTTCTAGACGATATTTTGTCACAATCAATTTTATATATCAGGAGTAAGACAACCTTTATGTTTTTCATAACACTTTGGAGGTTTCCCTATATGTTTAAACACACAAATAAATTCAAAAGAATTTGAATCTATTATGGGATGAAATATGGATATCAAATAAACATAATAAAAATATTATAGGATGGTTTTGGGATAATATTTTTAAGGAGTTAGATGAAAATATGAATTAATTTTCCGAAAAATTTCTGTGGCTATCTGAAGGACCAAGTGTGTATGTATTATCTTAAAATGTTTATTTAATTAATGGTTATATGTTATATATAAATTAATATGATGGAGATAGTACACTGAAAAATAGTGGAGTTATACATGTGGTTGAAGTGATGCTTGTTTCTGAAACTAAGTAAAAAAATCTAGTTTATGAGAATATTTCATACTTTGGAATCATCAAAAAAATATGGGAGTTGGATTATACAACATTTTGAGTTCCAATTTTTAATGAAAGTGGGTTAATAAAAGGAGTGGTGTTAAAATAGATGAATTGGGATTCATGAAAGTTGATTTTAGTAAGGAATGGTACAACAAAAAACTACTTATAATGGAATCATAGGAAGTACAAGTATTTTATGGTAACATTATTATATCATTTTTTTTTATTTTACTAAAAAATAAAATAATGAAACATTGACTTACTCTTCATCATCCCTTGAACAGTGCATTTATAGTAAATGACTCCCCCAATAAATCTGTATTAATTATTTCTAGGAGGATTCAAATAGGCTTTCACATAATTATAACTATACATTATCTTAAATATGGTGAAGGGAAAATGAACCTATACCCACCACTTATCTATGCACACCTAATAACCCAAGAAGCGGAGGATGGGTTTAATGGTTGTCGTGAGGATGTGTCTTTCCATGTATATTGGGGCCAATAATACATTGTTTGATAATACGTATATTCATCAATTTCGTTGGAATTTTTTTATTTTTTAAACAACAACAGAGTGTTAAAAATAATAGACGAATAGAAAAACCAAAGTACTCTTACTATAAATAATGTAATGGGTAAAATTCACTTTAAAATAATTGGTATCAATTTTAAATCTATCGTAACACTTTTATGTGATATGAAACAACAACATAATTATGTTACTCTATTTACATGCAGATTGATGAATCCAAATCCATAGATACTTCCATCCCATACCATGTTCTCTGGAAGGAGGAACATGTAAATAAATACATGATACTATTAGATGAAAACACACAAAAAGTGTGGAAAAAATATGCGAGTATGATATAATAAAAATTTGTTTTTCTTTAAATCATTGTTACATAACAATTATTACTTATATTCCTATATTTTCTATAATAAATATTAATATGAATCATAAACACCTATACTAGATGAACACCTATTATCGGTGGCCTTGAAGAGGCCAGAACAATATGGCCACATTTGAGGTGCGGGTTTTGGGGGAACACCCCAAACATATTTTGGGAAAAAACAATAGGATGATAAAAATAATGAAATAAAAAAGATAAAAGAAAGACTAACTACCCTTCAAGAACATTTCCAACTGTAAATGGAGTTTCTAAAAACATTTTTGGTGGGGAATCAAAGTGAAGAAACAAATCAAGATCAAACCTTTGTGTAAAGATCTCTCCCAAACACCACCAGCATTAAGGCAAGGCATTCCCCTCAAAGAGTTGTCTTAGACATGGTAATCAATATTCTAATAATTGTTTCTATGAAATGTTAATCAGACAGATGCAGATACCTTTCTTGTACAGATATTATGCAGGGTGAAAATGATAGTGATTTATATCTATCTATACCTAACCATCGCCTTTTATCAAGAGATACAATGTTCAATATCCACGATGATAGTCTACACAACATAAAACTTCCAATAGGTAATGTGAGAGTGGTGATTAGTGTATCTCATGATCCAAACACTGAGATACCTATTTAAATTGATGAAGATGATATTTTTATGGTCGATCGAGCTATTGGACCATTCATCACATGGACTTCCAATCTTGTAAAAAACATGCCGATAAAAAGGTATTCATCTCCAATTTATTTTTCAAGTTAAAACTTTATCAATAATGATTTTTTTTGAAATGATAAGTGTTATTATATATGGAAAAAGGGAATAAGTGGAAATGAAATATCAGCTCAAAACCATCTAAAGGATTGACCAACTGATCAAAAAGATCTTTTGAAAGCACCTTTACCCCACCCATTCCATATTTGTATTTACTAACATTGAAGGGTCATGTGGATACAAAGTTAAAAAATGTTAGTAGTCACATAGTTTATTTTGATAAAATATGTATGAAGAGTAAGGGGAAGACTACATTAGTGTTGAGAATTTAAATAAAATCCTCAGCTATGATTGGGTAGGTTCCTTAGTTGTAAATGTATACATGAGGTGCGCTTTTGTTATTTTATTTTCTAAAAGATGATATACTATGTTAATTATGACTGAATTCATTTCATATTTTTGGCAAGAATATATATAAAAAACAATCGAAGGGATCTCCCCATGAATTTTTTTTGACTCATTAGTCCTCACACCACCTCTATAGAAAAATCAAAAATAGATTTTAAAAAATGATGAAATAGTGGTAGGCCTGGTCAAATAGTTTGAAGAATAACATTTGGATGACAAAATATTCTTAATACCGAAGATGTAGGGGTAAAACTCTGAAATTTAATCATATCAAATATATTTCCATTTATTTCATTACTTATGTCTTTTTGTGTTTTTAGGGAACATTGGATTCTCATTGTAGTTAATTTGGATAATTCAAAGATTTATTTACCAGATTCACTATATGGATACCCAAAAAACTGACCACACATGATGGTGTTTGTCAATATGTAATACACTTCATCAAAAATTTTAGGACTAAACATCATGTTATATAATTTAAATTATATTTTAATGAGGATTATTTTATGATGTGTTGGTGCATCAATATCATGAAAAATAAGGAATGAGGCCAGGGGATAAGAAAAAGGACCCTGAAAATTTCTACAACTGGAAAAGTATCATGGTATATATAATAATATTTCCCTATCCAAACACATATCAAAACAAATTACTTATTCTCATTAATGATTCTTCAATTTCTGAAAAAATGGAAAATATTGTGGTTATTATGTTTGTAATTATATTTGAGAGATCATATTCCATGAAAAAACTGGAATTATTGAATAGGTATTTTCTAATATAAATACTATTTTATTTAAAATATTTATTAATCCTTTATGTATATATATTTTTCTAGTACTATTATAACTACTGAAAAGACTCATATTCACAAGATGAGATAGATTTTCTTAGAAATAAATGGGAATCATATTTGATGGAAGAATGTACACAAATATCATGAATCAGTTACTTCCATAGAAGTTGTGGATTATTTGATATTTATGTTTAATTTACTTATTTTTAGTTTTACTCACATAATAATTGTTTTCTTATGCATGTGGATTCCTTTGTTCAAGTGGGGGTGGTTTATTCGAAGCTGCTCATGACCATGAGAGATTAGGATTTGAGGCTATAACTGAGATAATAACAACAAATAAATGGGATAAGAATGTATATAACCTTCATAAAAAGGTGAATTCATACTATTTATTTAAAATTGAAATTCGTTTTAGTTAAAAAACATGTGAAATACTGAAAAATGAGAAAAAAACAAATTGTTTTGATACTTTAGGAAAATGATCTAGAAGTAATTTGGGAGTCTAAAAATCAACCACAACTCAATCAGATTCACAGTATAACCACTATACCTCTAAGTGTGACAATTTATTTAAAATTGACATTCATTTTAGCATAAAGAACAAGTAACATACTGAAAACCAAGCAAACACATTTTCATTTTTTGATAATTTTGGACAATTATCCATAAGTAATTTCTTATATGAAGGAATCGACATCACCTCAATACGATGCATGCTGTGAATTGTATAATTCCAAGTGTGTATATTTATTTAAAATTGACATTACTTTTAGTAAAAGGAAAAAATGACACACTAAAAACCAAGAAAATGCATTCAGATTGTTTTGATACTTGAGGACACCAATCCATATGTTTTTTTGACAAGTAGGGATCAACATCACCTCAATATGATGTATGGTGTTCCAAATATAACTCTAAGTGCATATTTTTCTATAAAATTTACATTATTGTTAGTAAAAAGAAAAGATGACATAGTAAAAACTAATAAACCACATTTTTATTATATTATTCATTTGTAAAAAGACCTATAAGTCATTTTTGATAAGTATGAATAAACTAAAACACAATATGATGCACAGTTTGGCTGATATAACACAAAGTGTCTATTTTTATTTAAAAATGATATTAATTTAATTAAAAATAACAAGTCACATATCGAAACCAACCAAAAAAATTCAAATTGTTTTGATACAGTATTAAAATGATACATGAGTAAATTATGATGTGTAAAAGTCAACCAAACCTCGATCTGACACACAATATGACCATTATGACTAAATGTGTAAGTTATCAGTTTAAAATTGACATTTTAGTTCAAAATGTGTCACTCAATGAAAACCAAGAATACACACTCGGATTATCATGATAATTAAGGATAGATATTTATATGTCATTTGTGATGTGTATGATCCAGTATCACATTAAACTGATAGAAGATGTGACTGATATGACCCAAAATTAATTTTTCAGTACTAGAAGATTTATATTTACCAACGGTTTGAAGGATGTAAAACTGTCGGTATAAACTATACCAATGGTTGTCTAAACCATTGGGTCTTGAGCCTTAGGGATAGACATATCCCAACGGTTCTATGGGAACTGTTGGGATATGTCTGAAAAATTGAGTATATACGAACGGTTTATTGAAACCATTAGTATAAATGTTTACCAACAATTTAAAACCATTGGTAATATGAAAAATCACCTATATACCAATGGTTTTGTAAACCATTGGGATTGACTTTTACTAATGGTTTCCCACAAACCATTGGTAAATATCAAGTAAAAATATCTATTCCAACAGTTTACAAACCATTGGAATATACTTATACCAACGGTTTACATAACACCATTGGTATAAGTTCTGATTTTACTGATATACAAACAATTGTAAACCATTGGCATAGCCTTTATGTGCCTGCAGCAGCAAGCCGACCCTGGCCTCCCCCTGTGCACCTGTAGCAATTCCACCAGTAGGCCTATAGCATTCATACACAATTCTGAATACCTGCAGAATACATACAGGGTATTGGGTGGGCGGTCCATACAGAATACCTGCACAATTCATACACAATTCATACACAATTCTGAATATGTGCACAATTCTCAATACCTACAGAATACATACAGAATTCTATATGAATTCATACAGAATTCATAAAACACATAATTCATACATAATTCTAAATACATCCAATTCTATATTAAATTACCCTCTACACACATACAAAATTAACACATAATTCATAAGGTAATTACATAAAGTACACACATACCACAAGTATACCCATACAACAAGTATACACATACACCATTAACACATAATTCACAAGTTAATTAAATACATAAAGAATTAAATTCAGAATTCAGGGGGTTGGGGGGCTGTTCAAGGGGTTGGGGTGGCTGTCCAAGGGGGTAGGGGGTGGGGTGTCCACAAGGATGGGGGGTGTCCAAGGTGGTGGGGGGTATCCAGGGTGGTTGTGTGTGTGTGTGTGTGGGGGGGGTGTCCAAGGGGTGGGGGTGTCCAAGGCAGTTGTGGTGGTGGGGGGGGGGGGGAATGTCCAGGGGTGGGGTGGTGTCCAGGGGGTGGGTGGGGGGTCCAGGGGGTTGGGGGGGGGGGGGCAATCCAAGGGGTGGGGTGATGTACATGGGGTGGAGGGGGGGGATGTCCAGGGGTGGGGTGGTGTCCAGGGGGTGGGTGGGGGGTCCAGGGGGTTGGGGGGGGGGGCAATCCAAGGGGTGGGGTGATGTACAGGGGGTGGAGGGGGGGGGGGGCAGGTGGTGGGGTGGTGTCTAGGAGGGGTGGGGGGCCGTCCAGGGGGTTGGGGGATGTCTAGGGGGTATGGGGATGTCCATGGGGGTGGGGGTGTCCAGGGGGATGGGGGGCGGTCCCGTTGTTGAGGGGCTGTCCAGGGGGGTGGGGTGGTGTCCAGGGGGTGGGGGGGGGGGGGCTATCCAGGTGGGTGGGGGGGGGGGGCTGTCCATGGTGGTGGGGGTGTCCAGGGGGGTGGGGGGTGTCCAGGTGGTGGGGTGGTGTCTATGAGGGGTGGGGGGATGTAATGGTTTTAATAGAATGAATTTCATGGATTTTAAGATCATTGGTATTTTTAAAATGGTTTTGTAATAGTGTTTATTTCAATAGTATGTGTTTCTTTAGAAAAAAATGAATTATTTTGGTGTGTATGGTAGGAAGGGGGATTTGGTTATTAGGAAATGGATTACAATTTTATTGTGGGACAAAAATACTATATGAATTTTGAAATGGAACCTTAAAAGGGATTTTGATAAACCATTGGGGAGTTTTAAATAGAAAGAAGTCTCTATTATGTGATTTTGAAATTGTTTTATGAAGAATTATTTATGATGTCTCCTTATGGGATTTGTGATTTTGTGTCCCTTATTTTAGAACATCAGATTAGTTTAATAAAGGTTTTCTTTTTGATAATTATTTATAATTTTACCACTATAAAGGAATCAAAAATTCAATAAGGGGATATCTCAGGTAGTCATTATTTTGATCCAGCTATTGTCTTCCTAGTCATGGTCTCTACTCAAACTCTTGTGGATGTGGAATATCTATGTTCTTCTCAGATCATTTATTATGCATGGTAGTTTCTAAAATAGCATCCACTATTTTTTATTGGTGATCAAGGATCCTAGGATTCAATGAAGTGGGTAGCTATGATTAATGGGATCTTCAAGTTATTAGAAACCCAATAATCCACGGGGGTGGGGGATGTTTAGGGGGTGGGGGGGATATCCATGGGGGTGGTGTGGCTATTGAGGGAGGTAGGGGGTGTTTAGGGGGGTGGGTGGGGATATCCACAAGGGTGGGAGGGGGGATGTCCAGGGGGTACGGGGTGTCCAGGGGGTGGGCGGGGCTGTACAGGTGGTACGAGGTGTCTAGAGGGGGTGGGTGGGCTGTCCATGGGGGTGGCAGTGCTTTCTAGGGGCTAGGGGTGTCCCGGGGGGGGGGGGGGGTATTCATGAGGGTGGGGTGGGGGGGGGGGGGGCTGTACATGGGTGGAGGGGTGTCTAGGAGGGTGGGAGGGCTGTCCACGGGGGTGGGAGGGCTGTCGAGAGGGGTAGGGTGTGTCTAGGGAGGTGGGCGGGCTGTCCATGGGGGTGAGAGGGCTGTCCACGGGGGTGGGCGGGCTGTCCATGGGGGGGGGGAGTGGGAGGGGTGGGGGGTAGCGGAGGAGGGGGAAGGGGGGGGGGGGTGTTCAGGGGGAACGAGGTGTCCAGTGGGTGGGTGAGCTGTCCATGAGGGTGGAGGGGCTGTCTGGGTGGTAAACGGTGTCCAAGGGGGTGGGTGGGCTGTCCACGGGGGTGGGCGGGCTGTCCACGGGGGTGGGGGATGCCCATGGGGGTACGGGGTGTCTAGGGGGTGGGTGGGGCTATCTAGGGGGTATGGGGTGTCCAGAGGGTGGGAAGGATGCCTACGGGGGTGGTGGGGCTATCCAGGGGGTAGGGGGTGTCTAGGGGGTGGGTGGGATGTCCACGGGGGGGGGGGGGGGTGTCCATGAGTGGAGGGGTTTCCAGGGGGGGTGGGAAGGCTGCCACGAAGGTGGAGGGGATGTCCAGGGGGGGTCAGGGTGTCCAGGGGGTGAGGGGGGGGGGGATGTCCAGGGGGCACGAGGTGTCCAGGGGGTGGACGAACTATCCAATTGGGTGGGTGAGGCTGTCCAGGGGGGGTGGGTGGGAGGGCTATCCACAAGGTTGGAGGGGCTTTCCATGGGGGGGTAGGGAGTGTCCGGGGGGGATTTCCACTGGGTGAGGGGCTGTCCAAGGGGGTGGGAAGGCTATCCACTGGGGTGGTAGGGATATCCAGGGGGTTGGGGTGTCCAAGGGGATGGGGGGGGGGGCTATTTAGAGGGTATGAGGTGTCCAGGGGGTGGGCGGGCTGGTCCAGGGAGGTGGGTGGGGATGTTGAGGGGGTACAGGGTGTCCAGGGGTGGTGGACGGGCTGTCCATAGGGGTGACATGGCTCTCTAGGGGGTAGGGGTGTCCAGTGGGGTGGGAGAGCTGTCCATGAGGGTGGGGGATGTCCACGGGGGGAGGGGCCATCCAGGGGGGTGACAGGCTATCTACGGGGGGTGGAAGGGGCTATCTAGGGGAGGGGAATCAGTCATAGCAAATCATCAAGTCAATTTTTATTTTATATATATATAAATAAAGATAATGTGACTTACCTAATCACACATATTCGGGCACAACAAATTAACAAACATCAATGGTCAGTAATATTTGTCAAAAATGTAAATAGATCAATCTGTACCTCATCACCATCACTATCATCACTGTCATCATCAGTCTCACCCTTATCCTCATCATCATCCCCATCATCATCCCCACCCTCCTTAACGCCCTCCTCATTTCCATTGTACTCATCCTTAGCCTCCTCATCTCCCTCATCCTCCGCCTCGGCCTCCTCCATACCCTCCTCCTCCACCTCCACCTCCTCCTCACCCTCCTCCTCTGCCTTAGAATCATCCTCTCCATTGTCTCGACCAAAACTAGAACTTCCACCTGGTTCACCATTTATAGAATGCATCGATGACATATATTCATCACAAGCTGTGTTGTCCTCTAGTGTAAGTGTTGGATAGAAAACTTCCATCAGTTTCATTAATGCAGTGTTTGCCCTAGAAGCCTGTTCTGCCATCCCTGTGGACCTTTTTTTAGTATGTTCTACCTGTGCATTAACCTACTTGAACTTAGTGTCATGAAAACTTGTACATGAGGAGGTTCAATACCTCGTTAGAAGTATTCTCTTCCCAGGTTGGCACCGTACTCTACCGGGGTTCTCGTCTCCCAACACCTGATGTAAGTGACCGTTTGGCCAAAAATTGTCTGGTTCATGGGCATCAAGGTCCTCTAAAGCAGCCTGTTACAAATATAAATATATTGTTAAGTTACAAAATAGAGATTAAAATTTTCAATCTACAAAGTAAAACTTACAATCTGCTGCTGAGTCGGTTCATTAACTGCACTTCTATCTTTCTTCATTCTACTCGAGCAAAACAGTTTTTCTCGAGGCACACGTCCTTCTATATTCAATTTATGAATCTACAATGAAATTGAATGTAGGAAACCATAATTAAAGATAGGATACCAAAAATTAATTTCATAATTAAAATTATATTACAAATTTATCAATCAAATAAATTATAGAGGAAGAAATATAAAGTTCAAGTCATAAAGAAAAATTATTAACTGTCATACCAACTGCCTCTCATGATCTAGAATCATAGTACGCCCCAATGTGTGGAGGTATTTTTTAGCATCAATGTTTTTTTATTTCTTCCGGATGATTCCTAAATAAAACTCAATAATTAGTATTGACGAAAAACAGGAAAATTTTCATTTAAATACCTCTAATGTGATTAATACCTAAAACTGGCTAGTTGTCCAATGAGTAATCATCTGTCGATACTGTTCTAACAGAAAATCATCTATGATAGGGGCCTCCTCTAACTTTGTGCCAACTCTAGCACACTATCCAATATACAGCTCATGCTTATATTCTCTCCATAGCTCACCTAAATCCTTTAGACATGCTGGTCGTGCACCCTCACCATCAGGGAAATTAAACCGAAGCTGACACCAAAATATTAATTCATATAAATTCAAAAAATAATATATTTCATTAAATACAATAGATTTTTTTACCCATATCTCTACCCAAGATTTATCCTTGACTTCAATTGGAAAATGACTCCATGAGAGTGGGCTAGCGGGAATGATGTCGAAGTATTTGGAAAGCATCGCAAAAATATTCCTACATTGCTGCCCTGATTTTTCAATCATTTGATTATCTTAATTTTAGTCCACCATAAACTACGTATGGTGGTTCTACAATGCACACATGTGTGTATTCCCACTCCTCCTCCTCTTATCATTATATGTATATATTATGAAATAAAAACATATATTTTATCAATAAATGTTACAATGAAAATAAATAATGGTGTAAAAATTTGTTAGGGTTGTATAAGTATACCTATGGTAGTCTGATCAATGGGCGCCACTGGATCTGCAGAAACTGAAGGAACACCCTGTACAGGTGGAGTGGGTCCTAATGTATGCTCCGTAAGGACATAATCTGGTGGAGTAGGAGTCGAAGAATATGGAATATAAAATCCGGGAGAGAAGGAATAATAAGTAAAAGAAGATGATAGGTATGGCTGGCTGAATGATGGATGGGGAGTGGGAATCATCATCGGATATGGTACATACGGGTGAAGAGGCTCATATTTAAAGGGTTGTGAAAACATGAGAGGCCTAAATATCCCATGTGTCCCTAACGACACACCGAGATTATAATTTGGGATGGATGGTATGTAAATGGGAGGGGCAGGGTGTAAGGGTTGGTGTCCTGAGAACCAACTGTTTTGTACTTTGATTACATGAATGTTCACTTATTATATATTGTTCATTGTTCTGCATGAATATAACATAATAATGTCCTGGAATATTTGTTGCATTGATAAGGTCATGTCAGATCCCCGCTATGATGAGAACCTTGAAATGCTATAACAATATTCTTAAATAAGGTTCTACAGTTGGATGACATACTATGATAGGACATATAGTATACATACTGTCATGTGCGAGTACTTGCAAGAAGACGAGACTCTCTCTCATGGAGTTCGCACTTGGTAATCTCCAAGATGGGAGATTATGAGAACATACCTGCCAGTAGTAATTTCTCATGTCTTGGTTTCATCGGACATTAACATCTACGATCGTGTGTAATGGTCCTTAGACTAGAAGATTATCATTAACTCATGTCATGAATCTTGCACTTAGATTTACTGACGAAAACCGTCATGCAGATAGTTGGAAGAAAGTAGGGTACGTTGGGTGTGTCACAAGTGACATTTTGTTAATGGATAAGTCAAGGATGGATTTTTCCCTTCTATTTATGGAATTTGATATCTCGGCCCTTTGATTGAAATAGAACTGTCGCATGAAATTCCATGGACATGGTGTAAACGACGAGTTTATTTCAGGTAGTCAAAGAACAAAGGATCAAGCATATAGGTTTATGACACTGCCATGAAACCTGCTTAATGAGATATCAAGAAAAATGGATTAAATTACACAGTAAGCGTTCGTATGAGGTGATACGTCAATGCAGTGTCAACTTCTTTCTCTTGGGTGCCTTGACCCATTGCTAGACAGTAATATTGGACTGTAGACAAGCTTGCCTAATGCCAACGAGAAAGAGTCCTAGAGGGTCACACACTAAGTGTATTCAAGTATCTCAAGTAGAATAAAGATTATTCCCATATGTGGTTTAATAATTATTTAAGGAATCCAAAATCATTTTAATGATGGAGGAAGAAGAAAATGAAAAACAAGATACACACATCATGTATTAAAGATTACACGCCATGTAGTTTTTCATGGAAAACAAGTACACACCGTGTATTAGTAATTACACGTAGTGTAGTTTTAGTTATGGAAAGGAAATGAATAAATGAAAACAAGATATAAATTCCGTGTACATTGAATGTACACGCCATGTAGTTTTCAATGAAAAACAAGTACACACCGTGTAGTTTTTCGAGTCGGGATTTTGAGGATATAATATTGTTTTAAATGATATTTATTATAATCAGTATGGGAACATGTCAAGGAATTAATTATTTGACATGGGGGTTTTAAATAAGAGTCATTGAAATAAATAAAATGCGTAACACATTTATTTATTGTCATAACTCTACAACCTCAAACCTGATTATAAATATCCTCACAACCCCAACTCTTTTCCAACACACAAGAGAATCGTTGTGCATAACAAATCTGGATAATTCTTTCAAGACCGAAATAACCTATTCTTCCAAGAACACTCTCAAGACCGAGAGATATCTTCTTCCATCAGATCAAGATGATCTAAGGCGGACAACGCAAGCAAAGGTTTCTCCACGCTAGCACCTGTAGACTTCTTTGGCGAAGTCTCGAGATACGAGGAACACGTTTGGATCACCGCTATAGGAAGTCTACACTTGGATTCTGCGACGCAATGAAGAATCACTTCAGAACTTGATCAAGAACATAAAAGAAGAAAGAACAACCAAAAGGTATTTATTTTAATTGATTTCATTAATTATAATCAACCTGTAACGATCCTCCTTTGTTGTTCCAGGACTTTCCTTTTCTTTGTCCATTTATGTGATTCGATCCATGGAGACTGTCATTTATCGTCATATTGATCCCAAATTGATCATTGTTAATGACAAAAAGCCAAGTGGGAACATCCACCCATGCGCTTTCGCTGCGCCCGGAACCTTCAAATGGTATCAGAGCGAGGTTACAACGTTGATTATAGTTATTTAATTTTCGTTGATAATTTACAAATTTATATTTGATTCAATTCAAAATAAATCGTTCTATAAATCCGAATAAACGAGATCTGTTCTTCCTCCTTTGTTTCTCAATTCATATCACAAAAATAACCTTTTAATTTTACTTTTGATTAAAATAAAAATGAGGAACTCATCCGGAGGAGCTGCTCTTTCTGTCTGTACAACACAGGATTACACGGCGTGTAATTATAACTACACGACATGTACTTAGGTTCAATGAACCGGCACTGGTCCGCCAAACCACACCATGTGAATTAATTATACCTAAGTTTTAATCACACCATGTTGACCAGAATTGAATGGTGTGTGGAAACCAGAATACACAGTATGTATGTTGGAGCAACACGCTGTGTAGTACGATCTGGCGAAGGTGAAACCATGTACAAGGAGAAGCCGTGTTCCGTGTACATGGGATCGCCAGGCCAGTTACCACGTAACAAGGAAGTACACACCGTGTATGATTTATCTACATGCCGTGTACTCAAAAATTTCCAAAGTATAGAGAACACACCAAATCCCCCGGTGTGTACTTTGGATAAAAGGTGAAAATAAATACACGCTGTGTAAATATAAACTACACGCCGTGTACTTTCAGAAATTTTACTGGGTTTCCTCCAAAAGTACAAAGACCTGTACAAGGTATATGGATGAGAATAATCTCAAGGAAATTCAGAAAGTAATTTAAGATAAATATTTGATTAATTATAAGATCATAATTAATTATTTTCAAGCATGACATATCTTAAATAAAAGAATGATTAAAAGAATTTGAATTCTAAATATACGTAAATGTCATTGCATTCTATGGATGATCATGAGCTAGAGCAAAGACCATTTGTATGTGTGTATGGTTTCATTTAAATTTTTTTAAATTTGTTGGACTGCGAGCCTTCTTCCAATAAAATGTAGGGCCTGCGTGCCGATGGTTTCTTTGAAGTAAACCCATGTATTAGAGGATCTCCCAAGCCAGAGGAGATGGTTTGAAATCCAAAGCTGAGGCAAAACCAACCCAAGAAGATACAAAGGTGGATAGGTGGGAGCTGAAAAACACGAACCATCCATTCAAGGTGTTTTTCTCTTGGTCAGGTTTAGAATATCAAACCACTAGATAATCTAACTAATAGAATCTCATGATCATGCCATCTTATTTTATTTCTGTCTGATTGCATATTTTATTTATTATGTATGTGTTGTCGCGATCACATAATTAATAAAATGAACAAGCATGAAGAGATGGAATAAAAGAAAACCGGACTATGCGTAAGCATTATCAGAACATGGTTAATCACTTAAGATAGCATCACTTAATATTAATAATCATGTGATAATGTAAAACAACGCATAAAAGATTAAAATCCCTCAATACCATATTAAGTCAGAACTAGCCTTCTGTTACTTGATTAAGGTAAAGACTTAGTAAAACTATGTGTTTGACCAACCCTTGCTGGGACACATAATTTTATAAAGGAAGCCCTTATGAAAGGTTTCAGGTTGACTTTACCATATTACATCAAGAGGAGTATCCCTTGCAAGACTTGATGTAATATTGGAGGTAAGATTTGAGGAAATCCAAGTCAGGATTTCAGGATTGGGGAGTCCACTCAATAGATCAAGGAACTATAAGCTCACAGTTGGAAAAGACCTGCCTACCTAAATACCTTCAAATAGCTTGACCAACCCTTATTGGGGTTATGCGAAGGGGAATATGGATCCTTTCCACTAGAATGTCAAAGCACCCGGACATTCTGAGTTCAATGGTGAGGGCCATTGGGACTTGATAAAATAGTGGGAGAATTAATAAATTAATTTATTATTTCTCATAAAATGTAATCAAGAATGTACAAATAAATTTTCTCTTTTAAATTGTAGAATCAAGATGAAAAACTCGTCAACCACATTTTATCTGTAATCAATTCTGGACAAAGACAATATCCTCACCGGCAGTAACTTTCAGGAATGGTTTAGCCACCTTCAGGTTATCCCATTCCATGAATGAAAGTATTACATGCTCGAGTCCTCACTTGCTGATCCTCCTGCCCAAGGGGCAAGTGATGGAGATTTCCTAGTCTATGATCAACATTTGAGCAATGCACTTGATGTTCAATGTTTGATGCAATAATCAATGTCAAGTGATCCCATGAAGTCTCTTGTGGACATGGATGCCTATAGCATTCTCGGGAACCTCTGTGATCTATACCAAGAGAGAGAAAGACAAGAAAGGTTTGAGATCTCCAAGTTTCTATTCCAGAGCAAGCTTGGAGAGGGTGCCCCAGCTGGGCCTCATGTAGTCAAGATCATTGGCTACATTGAGCGCTTGGAGGTTCTAGGGTTTAAACTCCCCGAAGAACTGGGTACCGATCTCATTCTTGCATCACTTCCCTAGATCTTCTCAAATTTTGTTGTGAACATCAACATGAAAAACATTAAGAAGTCTCTATCTAATCTTATTATCCTCATTCTTCAAGTTGAAAATGACATGAAGCGTGAAAAGCCTTTTGTCCTCATGGTGAATAAAAGGAAAGGGAAGGTGAAGAGATTTATGCCCAAATCTTCTTCAAGGCCCTCCAAGAAAAGGAAAATCAAAGGGGAGGCAAAGGAACAATATGCTGTTTGTTTTGCATGTGGCAAGAAGGGCCACTGGAAGAAAAACTGCACCCAACCAAGAAAGCAAGGGGAATCTTCAGGTGTATTTGTCTTCGAATGAAATCTATCTGTTTCTACTAATTGGGTATTAGATAATGCATGTGGTTCTCACATATATATCCAAATACATGAACCAAGTAGATTCAGAAATATTGACCAAGGTGAGGTGGATCTACGAGCAGCCAACGGAGCCAGACTCACTGTTGTAGCTGTCAGAGACTACCACATCATATTTCCTATTGGGATGATCTTGGTGTTAAAGGGTTTTTATTATGTTCCTTATATTACTAAAAACATTATTTTAGTATCTATATTAGATACTGAGGGATTCATATTCATGTTTGGAAATGAATGTTACTACTTTTATAAAGATATCATTTGTTTTGGTAGGGCACATTTATATAACAACCTTTACGTGTTAGACTACACAAACCAAGTAATGGAAATTGATGAAAAGTAAATTCACATGACTCATACCACACCCAACTTTGGTATCACCAGCTAGGTCATGTCAATGAGAAACGTTTTAAAAAATTAAATCAAGATGGGTATTTAGATTCTTTCGAACTAAAACCACTTGGTGTATGTCATGCGTGTCTACAAGGCAAAATGACCAAAGCCCCATTTAGTGTGAAAGGTGAAAGGGATAAAGAGCTTCTAGAATTAGTTCACAAAGATGTGTGTGGACCATTTCCTATTGAAGAAAGGGGTGGGTTCTCGTACTTTATAACTTTTACTGATGATTTTAGTAGATATGGATATATCTACTTAATGAGGTATAAGTCAAGTTATTTTCATCGGTTCAAAGAATACAAGAATGAAGTTGAGAACCAGCTTGGTAAGAAGATCAAGAAACTCCGCTCAGATGGAGGAGGATAATATCTTAATCAGGACTTCATTGATTTCTTACGGGTGTGTGGGATTCTATCTCAACTCACTCCTCCTTATACACCTCAGTGGAATGGTGTATGTGAAAGGAGGAACCCACCCTGTTGGACATGGTGAGATCAATGATGAGTCATGTGAGTCTTCCAATATCCTTTTAGGGATATTCATTACAAACAAAAACACACATACTAAACCAAGTACCAACTAAATCGATAAATGGTAGTCCATATGAGTTATGGAGTGGACGCAAAGCCATGTTATCAAATTTACATGTGTGGGGTAGCGAAGCATTTGTTAAGGACTCTTCAGGTAACAAACTTGCACTCTGAGGCACAAAGTGTATCTTTATAGGATATCCCAAGGAAACAAGGGTATATTAACTATAAAACCCCTCAGACAAAAAGGTTATAGTGGAAAGACATTCCATATTCCTTGAGAGGGATCACATCTCCAAAAGAGATAGTGGGAGAGAGATAGACTTTGATGAAGTCGTGGCTCAAGATACACAGGAGTTGGTACAAGAACTTATTCCACAAAGCCCCGTGGAAGAAAAATCTGTTCTAGAGACACAAGAACTATGTAGGATCACGAGAGAGGTGAGATAACCAGAATGATATGGTTTACTTGTCACCGAGGATGGTGACTAATTATTGGTTAACAATGATGATCCTCTTACCTACAAAGAAGAAGTTGAAGGCACATACATTTACAAGTGGAAAGAAGCCATGAATTCTGAAATGGATTCCATGTACCGAAACCAAGTCTGGATTTTGGTAGATCCTCTAGTTGATATAAAACCTATTGGTAATAAATGGGTATTAAAGAAGAAACTGGACATGGAGGGGCAAGTCAGCTCCTATAAGGAACGACTGGTTGCCAAAGGTTTTAGGAAGCGCCAAGGAATTGACTATGATGAAACTTTTTCACTGGTTGTGATGTTGAAATCCATCATAATCCTATTGGCCATTGCCGCTTACCATGAATTTGAAATTTGGAAAATGGATTTCAAAACAGCATTCCTTAACGGGAACCTCCAGGAAGATGTCTACATGACACAACCTGAAGGGTTTGTGACTCCAAAGGATTCCAACAAGGTATGCAAGTTGCAAAAATCCATTTATGGATTAAAGAAATCATCAAGGTCGTGGAACATTTGTTTTGATGAAGCTATAACGGAATTTGGATTTGTTAAGAATGAATGTGAGCCTTGTGTCTACAAGAGGTTTAGTGTAAGTGCAGTCATTTTCCTAATATTATATGTTGATGACATATTACTAATCGGAAACAAAGTACCTATCTTACAGTCAGTTAAGGAATGGTTTCCTAAATGATTCTCTATGAAAGAATTGGGTGAGGCAACATATATTCTTGGGATTAAGATCCATCGTGATAGATCCAAGAGAATGATGGGCCTGAGTCAAAGTACATACATTGACAAGATACTGAAGAGATTCAGTATGGAATAGTCCAAGAGGGGATTATTTCCAGTGTCACATGGCATTGATCTTTCCAAGAAAATGTGTCCTCAGACACATGCGAAAAGAAAGAGAGTGACAAGGATCCCTTACGGATCTGCGATTGGGTCAATCATGTATGCTATGCTATGTACGGGGCTAGATGTTGCTTACACATTAAGTGTGGTAGGCGTATATCAAGCTAATCCAGGAGACCGCCATTAGATGGAAGTCAAGACTATCCTTAAGTATCTGAGGTGTACTAAGGATATGTTTCTATTTTATGGAGGAGATGAGGAACTAGTCATCAGAGGACATGTAGATGCTAGTTTCCAGACAGATCAAGATGACATGAAGTCACAGACTGGATACATATTAAGTTTTAATGTAGGTGCAGTGAGCTGGAAGAGCTCAAAGAAAAGTGTGGTGGCAGATTCTACAGTGGAGTCTGAGTATATCGTAGCTTCTGAGGCAGCTAAAGAAGCAGTATGGATGCGAAGCTTTGTCTAAGAGCTGGATGTAGTACCAAGAAGTACAGATCCTATCACACTCTATTGTGATAATACTGTAGCGGTGGCACTTGCAAAAGATCCAGGGTCACATTAGTAGACAAATCACATACTTTGGAAGTATTATCTCTTGAGAGATTTTTATCAGAGAGGTGAAGTTGCAGTGAGCATTATTTCCACGGAAGACAACGTGGCGAACCCCTTGACTAAAGCCTTGTCTTAGTAGAAACATGATCATCATGTGAGGTCTAGCAGACTAAAAGTCATAGGAAGTTGGCTCTAGTCCAAGTAAGAGTTTGTAAGGGTTGGTGTCCTGAGAAAAAACTATTTTGTACTTTGATTACATGAATGTTCAGTTATTATATATTGTTCATTGTTCTGCATGGCTATAATATAATAATGTCCTAGAATATTTGTTACATTGAAGAGGTCATGGCAGATCCCCTCTATGATAAGAACCTTGAAATGATATAACAATATTCTTAAATAATGTTCTAAGGTTGGATGAAATACTATGATAGGACACGTAGTATACAGACTGTCATGTGCGAGTACTCGTAAGAAGACGAGACTCTCTCTCGTGGAGTTTGCACTTGGTAATCTCCAATATGGGAGATTATGAGAACAGACGCACCAGTAGTAATTTAGCATGTCTTGGTGTCATTGAACATTACTATATACAAGCGTGTGTAATGGTCCTTAGACTGGGAGATTATCATTAACTCATGTCATGACTCGCACACTTAGATTTATTGACGAAAACCGTCACGCAGACAGTTGGCGGGAAGTAGGGTACATTGGGTGCATCACGAGTGACATGTTGTTAATGGATGAGTTGAGGATGGATTTTTCCCTTCCATTTATGGAAGTTGATATCTCGGCCCTTTGATTGAAATAGAATTGTCGCATGAAATTCCATGGCCATGGTGTAAACGACGAGTTTATTTCAGGTAGTCAAAGAACGACGGATCAAGCATATAGGTTTATGACACTGCCATGAAACCTGCTTGATGAGATATCATGAAAAAGGGATTAAATTACAAAATAATCATTCGTATGAGGTGATACGTCAATGCGGTGTCAACTTCTTTCTCTTGGGTGCCTTGACCTGTTGCTAGACATTAATCTTGGACTTTAGACAATCTTGCCTAATGCTAATGAGAAAGAGGCCTAGAGCGTCACACACTAAGTGTATTCAAGTATCTCAAGTAGAATAAAGATTATTCCCATACGTGGTTTAATAATTATTCAAGGAATCCTAAATCGTTTTAATGATGGAGGAAGAAGGAAATAAAAAACAAGATATACACGCCGTGTATTAAAGATTGCACACCGTGTAGTTTTTCATAGAAAACAAGTACACGCCGTGTATTAGTAATTACACACCATGTAGTTTTCTTAATGGAAAGGAAATGAATAAATGAAAACAAGATATACACACCGTGTTCATTGAATGTACACTCCGTGTAGTTTTCAATGATAAACAAGTACACGCCGTGTAGTTTTTCCTGTCGGGATTTTGAGGATATAATATTGTTTTAAATGATATTTATTATAATAAGCATGGGCACATGTCATAGAATTAATTATTCGACATGGGGGTTTAAATAAGAGTCAATGAAATAAATAAAATGTGTAACGCGTTTATTTATTGTCATAAATCTACAACCTCAAACCTGATTATAAATATCCTCACAACCCCAACTCTTTTCCAACACACAATAGAATCGTTGTGAACAACAACTCTAGAGAATTATTTCAAGGATAAAATAACCTCTTCCTCCAAGAACACTCTCAAGAGTGAGAGAGGTCTTCTTCCATTAGATCAAGATGATCTAAGGCGGACAACACAAGCAAAGGTTTCTCCATGCTAGCACCCGAAGACTCCTTTGGCGACATCCCAAGATACGAGGTACACATGTGGATCACCGCTAGAGGAAGTCTACACTTGGCTTCTGCGATACAATGAAGAATCACATCGGAACGTGATCAAGAACATAAACTAAGAAAGAAAACCCAAAAGGTATTTATTTTAATTGATTAAATTAATTATAATCAACCTGTAACGATCCTACTTTGTTGTTCCAATACTTTCCTTTTCTTTTTCCATTTCTGTGATTTGATCTATGGAGACTAGTGTTTATCATCGTATTGATATCGGATTGATCATTGTTAATGAAAAAAGGCCAAGTGGGTACATCCACACACGCGCTTTCGCTGCGACCAGAACCTTTATAGGGTCTAATCGGGTATGTCGACCAGATCGTCTAGCTCTTGTACCACCCCCTCGTACGAACACCCGGAGTAATGTGACCACTACTTGGCTGCTCATCAAATAACTATCGCCTAATAGATTGATCCAACAAAAATGTTGGAAAAAAATTAATCACATGACATTATATATTATTTAAATATATATATTTGAAATAAAATACTCACAAAAAGCACTAGTGGGTGAATTCCTATCTCTGTCATGCGACGATTGTTTTCCATCATCAGTTTTCATCACCTCTCTTCAATTGGTTACATTTCTCACATTTGCAATCAAATATGAAAGTAATTAGAAACGGATAACTAATGTGTAACCCAAAAAACAGAATAAACGAGAGGGAATAGTGGGATTCATGGATAATTTAACTATTTGTTGTTTTAGGTGAGCATGAACAGTTATATAATGAAGTCAATAAATCATACAAGATGTAATAAAGAAATTTAATTTTTAGTAGGATGGATATTTACTAAGTGTCATCAGTCTATTAAAATCATGGAAAATTGATTCTACTATATTCGTAAGGGGTAAATAAGTTTTCGAAATTAAAAAAAAATTTAATTTCTTTAGCCTAGATAGATGATACAGGTTTCTATATATGTTTTGCAGAAGAATACAAACCATCATGTTCATTAACTGGTAAAAATTAAAAGAGAGGTCTTAGAGTTATATTAGTTTTATACAAATCATAGTTGAATCATTGAAATGATCACCGAGTTAGAAATGTTGGTTTCGTAGGTTTGAATACAGTTCAATTCCAAATTAGAAAATGCAATTTAAATAAAATTACAACCAACAAACATTGAAAATTCACATAATGGTCAAGTAAAATACAACATATTTGTAGTCAATATTAAATAAATTTTAATATTACCAGCCTTAACAACCCCAGTCGAGGTAAACCAAAAGAATCAAGAACATGAATGGATGATTTTATATATTTCCCACCACAACTTCAAGTTTAAAGTCAACTCTGACAATTGATCTATTGGAGTCATAAAAAGTAATAAATGGATCATTTCCAATGGCATTAGTGATGGTTTCAATTCCATCATCACCATCATAAAAAATATGTCTTGGAATTACTTCAATAATGACACCATATTCAGGTTGAAGATGGTCTTTGACATAAAAAACTGGTTTCACCATTGATGTTAAAACATATGGTTCATCGATAGAAAGAGTGTGAGTCATATCCATTAATCGAAATAAAAAATCATCAATAAATGTTCCCTACCTCTTAATCAAATCAAACCACTGATATTTCATCATCGTGACTCGTCCATGAGAATAATAATCCAATATTATTATTTTTTCAATGAATCCATAATAACCTACATTTTCAAATCGCGGTCTTCAATCTCATGTACTAGCATAACAGTCTGTTGTGGTAGTAACCATAACACCATCATGTTTTGTTCTCATGTTCTTTTCTCATTCAGTGATAATAAATCTGTATTCACTGATAACAATTGATTTACAGTCACGAACCATGGTATTATGACCAAAATCAAAAGCTCTTATTTCCTCAGAGATAGATTCAGCATGAAAACTCAATAACTAAAATATAAATGAATATTAAACTTAATTAAATATTGTTTTAATCATTTTAAATAGTAATATTATTTCCTTAAATTTTAACCAAGCAGAAAACTCTTTTCTGTATAATGTCTCCCTCCTTATCAAAGATAAAGAACGATGATTTCTATTTATCATCACATTATGTTCCATGTTGATAAAAATAGGAATAGTTTAACAGATATATATATATATATATATATATATAAGATATACATATTCAATTTACTTACAAGATGTTTTCATGGAACAAATCACAGTTGAACAAAATTGTGCGATGTGTCATCTCCCACTCTTCAAGGCTTAATGTCATCAATGTACATGATCCTAAAATTCCTCCTTGAGGAAGTGATGGAAAACTGGGTTCAAAATTTTCATACTATTATTCTTCATTTCTCATTGGTCTGTTCATTCTTGTAGTAATATTAGACAAATACATAGATAAGAAATCCATACATTCTTGAGCCAAGTAATCATTCATGATAGAAATTTCGAGATGATTCCTATTACGGACATAAGACTTTAAAGTGTACATATTTATTTCAATTGGATACAGCCAATGAAAAGAAATAGGTCCTCTGAGAATTATTTCAATTGGAATATGGACAGTTAGGTGCATTCTGCATGTGAAAAATGATGGAGGAAATATTTTCTCTAACTCACACAAAATTAATGGGTCATCTGCCAACATTTTTTTCAATAAATAATTGGATAAATTCTTATAAAAAAGATATATAAACAAATGGAACAACCGAATAATATCCACCCTTACATTATTGGACAAAAGATGATGAATTTCTATTGGAATCAACTCATGCAGTAGGATGTGATAATCAAGATTCTTTAAAGATTTTAGCTTCAACTCTCTTCTATTAACCCGTTTAGATATGTTTCTTGAATATACATCAAGAAATTTAATAGTCTCTAGTACTTCTAGAAATTGATTTTTTTCTATAGGTTTCATCACATAAGAAGCATATGGAACTTTCCATTTATTTTCACTGATACGCATAGGATGCAATTCATCTCTGATTCCCCAATAAACCAAGTCACGTCGATACCGTAAATCATCTTTTGTATTTCCCTTAACATTTAGAATAACCGAAAAGCAACATTTAACATATTTTTTTCAATGTGAATTAAGTCTAATCAATAACGTAATAAATTGGTTGACCAATAAGGAAAATCAAAGAAGATACTTCTCTTCTTCCAATTGTAATAAGTTTTAGTGGAAACATTATTTCTCTTTCCAGATTTCATTTGACACTTCCCAAATGAAAAATTTAAATCTTTCAATTCATTAAGCACATTAGTTCCAGCCTTACACTGAGGTGGATCATCTATCTCCATGGTATTTTCAAATCTTCGATGATTATTTCTATATGGATGGTCCATTGGCAAGAATCATCGATGTCCCATAAAAATGATACTACAATGATGTTTTAGTCTTTTGGATTGTGTATTCTTCATACAAACAGGACATGATAGTTTTCCCTTCGTGCTCCATCCAGACATCAATGAATAAGAATGAAAATCATTGATTGTCCACATAAGCGCAACACGCATCTGAAATATGTCTTTCGAACATGCATCATACGTGCACACACCCACATCCGAAATAAGTTTCAACACTTTTATTAAAGGTTTCATGTATACATCTATATCATTTCTGGGATCCGAAGGTCTAGATATTTGTATACTCATGAAATTGAAAGGTTTTTTCACACAAAACCACAAGGGAAGATAATAAATGTGTATAAAAACTGGCCATGTGTTGTGCAACATAAGCATATTCCCAAATGGATTAAAACTGTCACATGAAAGACCCAACCTCACATTATGCACGTCAGCTGAAAAATAAGGATATCGAGCATAAAATCTCTACCATGAAAATTCAGTTGTAGGGTAAACCAACTCATCATTAGTCTTCTTTCTCTCAGTATCATTTCATCACATTTTTATTACTATTTCACCAAACATAAAAATATTCTGGAGTCTGGGATCAATGGAAAGTGCCAAATTACTTTCTGTGGCACATGGGATGGTGTTCCATCAGCTTTTGGATTCCAGTGGGATGTGACACATTTTATACAATCATTTCATTCAGCAGTTTCCTCCCAGAATAAACTGCAATCATTCGAGCAAGCATGAATTTTGTTTCTTGAAAATCCAAGTTCCTAAACTAACTTCCACGCTATATAGTGTTTTGAGGGAATATCTACATCATATGGAAGTAAGTCCTTCAAGAAGTTAAGAATGTAATTGATGACAGTATTAGAAATCCCATACATAGTTTTCCCATGAAACAATCGAATTGAAATTTCCAACGTTTTCATTTTACCGCTTTTTCGATATACTGGAGTCGTGGAAGCATCATTCAATTTCTTCACCCTCACAACATCATCATTTTCATTAGACGCATCATGTGTGCTCATATAGAAATCTTCTTGGGTTGGAATCCTTTCATTTTCATGATGAAGAATAAATTGAAACTATTCATATAATAAATTCTCCAATCCAGTCCTCTCATTTGGATCATTTGCAATTTCAGATTTCATTTTCTCCCCATTGTGATACCACACAGAGTAGTTTTATTGAAAAACATATTTGGTTATGTGGTATCTAACTTCTTCACGGCTTAACCAAGGTCTTCCAACATAATTATATTAGGGTCAGTGTATGTGACCACTATTTGAAGCATTGTGAAATGAAAAATCTAAAAATCTCTCCAATTTTTTTTTTAAATTGATTGAAATATGATCGGTTTAATACATCCAACTTCTATCCATTATGTATTTTTTTTATAATTCATTTCGTCAAATGAAATTCAATAAGATTGAAGTTTCATAGAAAATATATTTAAGTAAATGAGAATTGTTCATTTTATATTAAACCATAACTGACACAATACTCTATATGAGAATCATAATATTAAAGACACAAAATAATATATTTTTAAAAAAAATATTTGAAGAACTATACATGAGTGTACAAGATCATGTACACTTTTTGAGGATAATTATTCAAGAGTTGAGTAAATTTTAGAATGAGGAAATTTTATATTTTAGTAGATTATTTTAGTGATCAGATACACTACCCAAGGGGGGGGGGTCCAGGGGGTAAGGGGTGTCCAGGGGGTGGTGGGGCTGTTCAGGGGGGTCGGGGGTGTCCAGGGGGTATGGAGTGTCTAGGGGGGGTGGGCTATCCATGGGGGTGGCAGGGCTGTCCAGGGGGGTCGGGGGTGTTCGAGAGGGTGGGGGCTTTTCAGGGGGTGGGGGGGGGGTGTCCAAGGGGGGTGCAAAGTTTTTTGGGGGTGGGAAGGGTGTCCATGGGGTGGGTGGTGCTATCCAAGGGGGGTACGGGGTGTCCAAGGGGGTGGGAGTGGCAGGGCTATCCACAGGGGTGGCAGGGCTGTCCAGGGGGTACAGGGTGTCTAGGGGGTTGCGAGTTGTCCACAAGGGGGAGGGGGGGGGGGGCTGTCCATAGGGGTGTCGGGGCTGTCCAGGTGTGTCGGGGTGTCCAGGGGGGTGGGGGGGTGGGGGGGGGGGGGCTTTCCAGGGGGGATGTGGGTGTCCGGGGGGATGGGGGGTGTCTAGGGGGTGGTGGGTGGGTGTCTAGGGGGGGGGGGGTATCTACAGGGGTGGTGGTGGGGGGGGGGGGGTTTCCAGGGGGTACAAGGTGTCTTGGGGGGTGGATGGGCTATCCACGGAGGTGGAAGGGCTATCCAGGGGGTCGGGGGTGTCCAGGGGGGCTTTCTAGGGGGTGGGGGCTGTTTAGGGGGTATGAAGTGTCCAGGGAGTGGGCGGGTTATCCAGGGGGTACAGGGTGTCTAGGGGGGGTGGGCAGGCTATCCATGGGTGGTGGGTGGACTGTCCACAGGGGTGGAAGGGTTGTCCAGGGGGGAGGGGGGGGGGGGTTGTCTAAGGGGATGGGGGTTTCCACCCCCAAAACTAGGTTTGTAAAATCCAATCTCTATCCAATTGTAGCATGATTTGAAGCCTATTATATATGAACAAGAAGACTGTTGGTGTAAACCATGAATATCACAGATATAAATCACAACACACCCAATTGTAAACACACCAAAAAATATCATATGTTGATTAGATTTTATGAGCCATGTTTCGATGAGACACTACTCATGGGAGTATGATACTTGTTATATCATTATGTGATAATGTGTTTTAAGAATGTTAAATTTGTATGATATCAATATGGATATTGGATAAGAACCTAAGTGAGATTTCTTTACTGAGATCACTTCTTCTTGGAAGGGTAAGAGTGAGTGTTGGTATGGAACTTCATGAAAAGTCTTAACATGTGAAAGAATCTATACATCGGTTATATGTCATTATAATTTTTTATAGATTATCAGAGTGGAAAACCGAACCCGTACCTAGATAGCCCCCCCACACCCCTACAACCCCCTACCCCCTGAAACCCCCCGATAGCCCCCACCCCACATGGACACCCCCACCACACCTAGACATCCCACCCCTCCTCCATGTAAAACCCACACGCCCTCCCCCACTTAGACTACCCACCCCACCCCCTTGGATAGCCCACCCCCCTTGATAGACTACACCCCTACCCCACCTAGACAGCCCACACCCCCTTCCCCTGTATCCCCCTACCCCCTACAACCCCCTGGTCACCCCCCCAGTTGGACAACCCACGTCACCCCCACCGCCACCTGGACAGCCCACGCCCCCACCCCCCACTAGACAACCCCCCTCCTCTGACATCCCATACCCCTCCCCCACCTGGACAGCCCCCCGGACAGCCCACCCCCTCCTTGGACAACCCACACCCCCTCCCTTGCATCCCCCACCTAGAAAGCCCCCACCTGGACAACCCACCCCCACCCCCCACCTGGACAGCCCACCCCCACCCCACCTAAACACCCCCCTGCCCCCACCACCCCCACCTAGACAGACCCCCTCCCCCACCTGGAAATACCCCCACCCCCTCCTGGATAGCCCCCACCCCCTAGACAGCCCACCCCGAGGGCATCCCACACCCCCTCCCCCACCTGGAAACCCCACCCTGACCCCCTGGACAGCCCACACCCCTCCTTGGGCAGCCCATACCCCCTCCCCAACACACATATATCCCCCCTATCCCCCTGCAGCCCCTACCCCCTGAACAACCCACCCCCTCTTGGATATCCCCTCACACCTGGACATCCCCCTACCCCTCCTGCAGCCCCCTTCAGGTAATTTTATTTAAAAACATTTTATTCATTAAGAAAGGCAAACCATCATGCACTAACCATTTCATTCCAAACAACCCATTCAAATTATCAAGACATGAAAAATTCAATTTATCAAAACATGACAAATACAATTTATCAAAACTTGACAAATACAATTTATCAAAACATGAAAAATTCAATTTATAAGGCTCTATGGGTCACTTAGAAAATGTCATTGGGGAAAGGGGAAATCAACTACATTGTTAATTCCAATTTAAAAATTGGTCCAAGCACTTAGGAGGTGCGGTGGTGTCTAAGGGGTGTGGTGGTGTCCAGGGGGGATTTTTAAGGGGGTGGGGGTGTCTAAGGGGGCCGAGGGTGTCCAGGGGGTGGGGGAGTCCTGGGGGTGCTGTCCATGGGGGGTGGGGGTGTCCATGGGGGATGAGGGGTGTCCAGGGAGGGTGGGGTGTCCAGGGGGTGGGGGTGTCCAGGGGTGGGGGGGGGGCTTTCCATGGGGGTGTGGGGTGTCTAAGGAGGGTGGGGGTGGGGGTGTCCAGTGGGTGGGGGGGGGGGGTGTTCAGGGGGGCTATCTAGGGGGTGGGAGGTGTCCAGGGGGTGGGGATCGGGGTGGGGGTGTTCAGGGGTTGCAATACCCATGTAATACCTAAAACATTACATATACCCAATCCAACCAACATCACAATTCCAATCCATAACCCAACCAACACCCAATTCATCCTCAATATCAATACCCTTACCATTATTACTTGAACAAAAACTATAAATACAAAATCCAAATCCAATTTTTAACTAAACTAAAGTCCATATAAACTACCACATCACCCCACTAAACAAAACCTTTACCATATTTTAAGTATAGAACAAAAAACAGAAAACAAATCAAAGGGTTCGGTATGCCACATACCGCATGAAATATAATTTAGCCCAAATCAAAACAGAAAATAGAAAAAATAGAGAGATAAAATTAAAAATAAGGTAAAAATGACTAATTTGAAGTGTAGAAATAAAAAATTTATAGATGGAAGATGGATATATGAATGGGAAGAGTTTCACAGCTGAGAAAACTTCGAGAGGAGCTTTGGATTAGGGTCTGCAATCAGGTGGAGTGGTGGCTGTGATGCTGTGTATTTGGGGGAAAATATTATCAACAATTTTAAAAAATCATTGGTAAAGCCTCTATTTACCAACAGTTTATTAAAACCATTGGTATATCTTAGAGGAAATAAATATTTCCCAATGATTTAGTCAAACCGTTGGGAAATCTTAACTATATTAACACATTGATAATGGTTTTAAAAACCCATTGGAAAATGTTGCCGTTTTTTATAGTATACTAATGGTTTAAATAAACTTTTGGTATATATCGGTTGGGAAAACCTCTTTTTCCAGTAGTGTTTGTAGTTTGAAATGTCATTTTAATAGAAAGCACAACTGAAATAATGAAAACTATTCAAAAAAAAATTCAGATTGTTTTATACTTTAGGAATATAATATATAAGTCATTTGTGACAAGTAGGAATCGACCTCACCTCAATATAATGCACGATGTGACCAATATAACTCAAAGTGTATTTTTTTATTTATATAATGGCATTAATTTTAGTAAAAAGGACAAGTGACATACTAAAAACTAAGAAAATGAATTTGTATTGTTTTGATAATTTAGGAAAATGATCCATGACTCATTTTTGATGTATCTGAGTCATCCAAACCTCTATCAAACACATGGTGTGAATTCTATGACTCTATGTGTGTATTTGTTTTTAATTTTGATATTAATTTAAGTAAAAAGAACATGTTAAAAACTGAAAATAGATCAAACACATTACTATTCTTTTGATACTTTATAAAAAAGATCCATGAGTCATTTGTGATGTGTAATAATAAAACACACCTCAATCCGATTCACAGTATGACTATTTTGACTAAAAGTTTCTCTTACCAGTTTAAAAATGACATTTTAGTTCAAAATGTGTCACTCACTGAAAACCAAGAAAACACGCTCCAATTTACATGATAATTTAGGATAGAGATTTATAATAAATTTTTGGCGTTTATGAATCATTCTTTTCAAACCAATGAATGATGCGACTGGTATTACTCAAAATGCGTGTTTCATGTTTGAAATGACATTTTAGTAAAAACAAAACTGGCATACTGAAAACTGAGAAAACACATTTTTATTGTTTTTATTCATTAGGAAAATGATCTATGAGTCGTTTTTTGATGTGTATGAATCAACCACATCTCAATATTATGCATAGTGTAGATGGTATAACTCAGAGTGTCTCTTTTTATTTAAAAATGACATTAATTTTACTAAAAATAACAAGTGACATATTCAAAAACGAGAAAATGAATTTGGATTATTTTGACAACTTTTTAAAACAATACATGAGTAATTTGTGATATGTATGAGTCAAAAAAACCTCAAATTGATGCATGGTGTGACCTCTATGACTCCATGTGTATCTTTTTATTTAAAATTTGCATTTATTTAAGTTAAAAGAACAAGTGACATACTGAAAACCAACCAAACACATTATGATGTTTTTGATACTTTAGGAAAATTATCTATAAGTCATTTATGAAATGTAAGAATCAACCACACCTTAATACAATGCATGATGTGACTGGTATGACTAAAAGTGTTTTTTATTAGTTTAAAATTGACATTTTAATTCCAAACGTGTCACTCACTAAAAACAAATAAAACAGGCTCTGATTCTCTTGATATTTTTAAAAAGGGATTAATATTTCATTTTTGATGTGTATAAAGAAGATTTGTGTATTACTACCACATGATGTGATCAGTATGGCTCAAAATGCATGTTTCCAGTTTGAAATCACATTTCAGTAAAAAACACAACTTTTATACTGACAATCGAGAAAAAATTGAATTATTTTGATACTTTATTACAATGATATATATGTCATTTTTGAAGTTTAGGAATTAACTGTACCTCAATATGACTCATGGTATGAATGGTATAACTAAAGGTGTCTCTCTTTATTTAAAAATGACATTAATTTTAGTAAAAAGAACAAGTGACATGCTGAAAACTAAATAGGATCACTTGATTGTTTTCACAATTTAGGAAATCAATCCATGAGTCATTTGTGACATTTTGGAGTCATCACCACCATAATACAATGCACTGTGTGAAAACTATGACTCAAAGTGTTTCTTTTTTTATTTAAAATTGACATTAATTTAATTAAAAAGAACAAGTGACATACTGAAAAAACCAAATTTATTCAGATTGTTTTGATACTTCATAAAAATGATCCATGAGTCATATTTGATGTGCGGTAATCAACCATAGATCAATATGTCACACAATATGACCGATATGACTAAAAGCGTCTGTTATCAGTTTAAAATCGACATTTTAGTTCAAAATGTGTCACTCACTGAAAACTAATAAAACATGCTATGATTGTCTTGATAATCTACTACATAGATTCATAATTCATTTTTGATATATATGAAGTAGTATCATGTCAAAACGATTCAAGATGCGATTGATATGACTGAAAATATGTGTGTCTAGTTTAAAATGAAATTTTAGTAAAAAAAACTGAAATACTGAAAACCAGGAAAATGAATTTGGATTGTTTTGATTCTTTAGATGATCCAGCAGTAATTTTTGATAGGTAGGAATCAAAATCACTTCAATTCGACACATGGTGTGACCTGTATAACTCAAAATGTGTCATTATTTAAAATTTACATTAATTTTAGTAAAAAAATTGGTGACATACTCAAAACTGAGAAAACAGATTAATATTATTATGATATTTTAGGATAACGATCCATAACTTAATTGTGACATGTATGAATGAAATCCACATTAATGCGATGTTTAGTGTGATTGGTGTAACTCCAAATGCATCTTTTTTATTATAAATTGACATTATATTAATGTATTCATTCATATTAAAGTTTAATTGATTTCTTTATATTATTACTAACATAATATTTGTTTTCCTATATAGGTGGAATCTTTTTCTCTGTTTTAGATGGGGTTTTCAACAACTGATACCAAGGGTGGACATTTTTGAGATAAGATCACGGGCATAAAAATATGAAACATTAATGTTTTTAAATGTTTGTTGGATAATTATAAAGGTAATTATATAAAATATTATTTGAAATGTATATAACAGTGCATTTTTCTATTCATGATGTCAAATTTATTTCAATTAAATTATCAATTTTTCATTGATAGGTTACATGTTTTTCCTAGGTGTTCTATTATATTAACGACACATTGCAACAAGATAGGCATTTATCAGTGCTATTTCGAGCGATGATAAATGGTGGACTTTATCAACAATAAAATAGTGATTATAAGGTGGGGCTTTTATGAACTCTTTTTTTAGCATGAACAAAGGACCCCCTTTATCAGTGTTGAGATTAATAGCACTATTAAAACCACTTTTATGCATATCAAAAGGGTATATCTGTGGTAGTGTTAGGGTGTGTGTGTGTTCAATTGATTTTAATCATACATACCTATAATAAAAAATTATTAATATTAATATTAATAATAATAATATTATTACATAAAAATGGGGGCTCAAATGAGTGTTGTGACATTCCCTACATTTCATATGGGCGGTTTGGGTTTAAATCCCAACCACATTGCTTATCCCCCCCAAAATTAAATTGGGGGAATCTTCATGTGGGATTACATAGTGACACCACCATATTGATGGCCCTACTCCAACTTGCACGGGCATCGATGCATAGTTCCCCCTGATCGATGGTGGGGGTGTTGACATCAATTAGCACCATAAATGATGCCAAAATGATGTTAGGATGCACTAGAAATCATGGGTGATGATTTATGTTGACCCTTTCTTGACCATGGGGGTGATGCACTAGATTCCCTAATGAATTGGGAAGATCAATCCTAAGGGGTCCACAAGTTGAGTCATTAGGCCTCGAAGAGTTGGCCCATAGTGGGCCTAACCCAAAGTGGTATGAGACCAGTAGGTCATCATGAGGACTAGGCTAGATCAATAGGAAGGATTATGGGCCTATGGAAAGCACTCATGTTACATGTGATAAATGTCAAATAATGGGGCCTACAACCCAGTTTTTTAGGGGGGGGGGTGGTGTTCAGTTATCTATGGCCTATGGGTCATCCCATAGGGAGTCCTATGATCCCAAATAGTATGAGAAATTGGTTCACTTTAAAAAATTTGTGGTTTATAGGGTATTATAAAATATATAAACAAAGTAGATATAATGGATTCTCATCAATTTAGAGGGAGGTTAATGAGTCACATTTTATAAGGGTGATGTGTGTGTGAATGCATTTTGTTGTAATTGTACTTGAAAAATAATATTACAATCATCATAATCATAGTTAATTTAATTGATCCATGATTGAGTGGTACACACCATTGGCCTCCATATCCAAGAGATAATGGTTCAAATCCTTGAAGCCCCCTTGGGGGTATTTATGAAGTAGTCACTGACATAGGAAGGTAGTGACACAAGTTGTGACATAAGGAGGTGATGTAGGTAGGGGAAGACCCATTTAATGGACTTTAGGACAATCAATGTAATGATATTTATATTAATCGGGTCAACCATTGGAGGGGAGTGTGGTCTGTCCATGCGGGCCCCGAGTGTGTGTGTTGTTTCCATTGCTTGTAACATCCATGAACTCAATAAATTATTATGATTATGATGATGATTATGATGATGATTATTATTATTAATCAAATACTAACTTAAATGATGAGTTTAAAAACCGATGTCTCCATTATTGAAATTAAAGAAAAATAGTACAAGGGTAATAGTGCCTGAGAAATAGTAACAAGCCAATTTCACAAAAAAAACAACAAACAAATGCCTAAAACAAAAAAAAAGTGGAAATGGTGGAAATCCACTACCACCAATATTTAAGTAGAAAACCACCCTAAAAAGGAGAAACAAAACTAAAGAAGAATCCTCCCTAATCTAGTTGAAATGGATTGTTCATCTTCAACCACCACCTCAACCTCTTGGGTGACAACCCCTTTGTAACATCCTAGTTTTTTGACTCAGGTGTGGATCCTTTAAATTTAGGTCTAATTCTTTATTATGGACTTAATATAGATTCTTAGTGGGTTAGTGGAGATCCATAGGGTTTAAAGGGATTTTTACAATCCTAAAACCCATATTTTTGGAAGAAATGGTCCTATCACATGGTTAGAGTAAATGGTGAGGGAAGGGAGCACTGTTAGATCTAACCATGCATATGGTCTACACTTTCAGGTAGTGCCATTTCATATGGTTGGTGCACAGTTTCCTTAATCGTGCATCCTAACCATGTGGTATGCCCCTTTTCTCTAGGTACCCATCCATGGTTTGCGTACAATTTAGCAAACCTTGTTAAAAAACCATGCATATGATAAATTTTGGTTAATTTTACCATTTAACCCTTAATGATCTAATTTAAGCCCCCTTACCTAATCTTATTTCCAATGGGATTATCCTTAATTTCTCCCATTTGGGAGATTTTTGAAGGCCTAAGATTGGGATCAAGAGATCCCCATCATATGGGATCTATTTGAGATTTTGTTCATCATGTTGAATGCACAATGGTAATTACTCAATTCCATTTAAGTCGTTCTTCTTCTCTATTTATCTTGTCCTAGTTATTGAGGTGTGAGTGTTTTTATCTTCTTCTTAGATCTACAATGATCCATGGTAAATTAGAGGGTAAGATGAGAGTCATACAATTCTAAGGTGGATGGTCTATAACTCATCCCTCAAATTAGTTGATTTTAGAATTGTTGTGTGGGGCACACTAATTTCATCAGGTGTCATTTATTGAATTTATATATCATGATTATAATCATTATAACTGTATGGTTAAGCTCTTTTCAAATATATAATTATTTTTTAGTGGTTACGCCCACAACTCTATCCATCCCATGTAGGATGTTAGGACAAAATTT
Organism: Viscum album; assembly: GCA_963277665.1. Classification (NCBI taxonomy): domain Eukaryota; kingdom Viridiplantae; phylum Streptophyta; class Magnoliopsida; order Santalales; family Viscaceae; genus Viscum; species Viscum album. The sequence goes on along the minus strand of OY728125.1, from coordinate 597,830,321 downwards.
TCATTTTAGTGTTTTGACATGTTTGAGATACCATTCGGGTGTTCCTTGGATTGAACTTTCTATTGGTAATATTTTATAAATTAAATTTATTGATTTATATTTTGAATTTCATAATAGAAAGTACCATGTATACTCATCACTTGACAAAACTAAGGTATGTGATTCAATTGATAAATTAATGTGAAATAAAAATTGGAAAGTATACTAAGTATATGAATTTTTCTTATTAAACATAATTGAATAATAGGTTTCATGTTTATATCACCCCTTACCATGTTAATGGAAGGTAGAAGAGTGAACCTTGATTATTTAAAATTCCTTAAATAAACTAAATGAATGGTATCATTTTACTTGGCCTTGTCACACTAATGAAATGCATGACTTGAACCAAATGGAATTATTATATAATTATGACTTGATTAAATAGTTTTATTCTTAATTAAACTCATCACACTAATTAAAGGTAATGGATTAAAACTTATTAATTATATATTAATTCTTTATCAAAATAGGAGTGTCCTGACTCGAGATCACATTGAATTCCCGAGGGAATTCCTTAAGCACTCGAAGTCCCTATTCTGAATTTAAGGATACAACTTTCTTAGGTTGATACCCACCTAGAAATCGATCTTTTTCTAACATAGACTCCCAATATGACACAATAGGATCCCTCATGTAGTAATACATGATTCCTTATATACACTCCTTGGATCCATCATTGACCAGTAGGTTCCATGGTTAAAGCTCACCAGAACCATTCATTGTTTAGCCCCATTTTTCCTCGGAAGAACTCCATGGACTTGGTAGGCATCTTATTGTAGAATTCCATGCACTATTCTCATTGGATTTCACACTTACCCCTATCCATGCTACAATTATTACTGAGTTGGAAACAATTGAGGTCTAATTTTCCTTGGTTATTACCATGAAACTTCATTATTAAATATTATTACATGTTTCCTTGTTTTATCACAGAGCCTTCATTATGGATATCATGTGGACTATTTATAAACTGGTAATAATAAATTAAAGAACTAGTTACATGTTCAGACACCATTTGAGGGATGAAGCAGGTACTTGGGTATTTAGTTACATTGTACCGCTTTCCTTTATATATATGAATTCTTTCACACATTTACATTTCCATTACATGGGACAAATGTTATAGACACCATTGTTGGTGGCCCACTAAGATTTATCGCACACCCTCTATGGTTTTTTTTGGTACCCATGGAAGATTACATATATAAAGGTATTGACAAAGTGAAGCATATGGATTCAAACACTTGATTAATTTCTCTTTAGGATAGAGTTTGATAGTAGTTGATATAGCATAATCTCAGGATTCTTGGGATAGTCTATTGATTTCATTTGTTCTTTTATGGAAAATGTTATGTCTGATATCTTGTATACATGTCTTCCAGTTTTCTAGTGACATGACATATCATCATAATTTATTCCAGTTGATAAAGTTATTGTTATCCGTGTCTATCTATTAATTTTACCTACCTCCATTGTTTACTTATATTTATTCCTCTATTTACCTCAGTTAATACTTATCTTCTATCATACACTTTGTTAATGTGGGCATAATCTCCACACAGACACACCCTAGGCCCTCGCTACAAAGCAGAAGCCTCTGGAATTTGGGGAGATGTACTTGAGGCCATGTGGCCCATCGGGATCATGGAACCTATTAAGTGGAAACCAGGTCTGGGGAATCACAAAAGTATTATCAAAGGAGGTTATTTTCTTACTTTACTTTTTTGAGGTAATAGTTAGGAGATTTGGAATGATTGGGACTTGGTAATAATCCATCCCTGGGTGTTGCAAACCCATGTTTAGGGTAAAATATGAGCTTCCTAAAATACTATTATAGTTCATTTTTTCCTATTACAGTTGACATTATTTCACCATTGGGTGATGCACTTACTTTGTGAATTTTTTCATTATTACTATGATTGAGGATTTATTTCATCCTTGACCTGATGATATGAGGTAAAGGATCATTGTTACATGCATCATAATAGGCCCATAGAATTCACATTTCATGAATATTTCCTTGCAAGATAGCTACATTTCACAATTTTCATTTCTTGATATGCTTGTGATTATAGAGTGATTTTATGATAGTCATCTTATACTTATATTACTCTTTATTGTGATTGAGTGATTTCATATATCAATTCATGAGGTGTATGGGCCCTCGTGGGTTGGGATGAGTAATTTACTAAGTCGAGCCATTATGCTATAAATTAATGGGTGTCATTTTTAGTGATAAGGTGTATGAGAATTGATTTGATGTGAATGAATATCCATTATAAATAGAAACTTGACATCTAAAATTAAATATTTTCACATCCTCATCTCACCTTGTCATGTTTATGAAAGGTAAAGGATTAAACCTGGTAATTTAAATTAAAATGAAATGAAACTTCTACTTGAGGACTTACAGATACCTGGTCATCTATGTAGCTAGTTGGGGTAGTATGCCTTAAGTAGTGATTTTTATTACATTCTTCTTCCTCTTGTAATGATATATTTCTTCTTAAATCTCTTTCTGAGGTATGTGCTTGGAATTTGTAGACCAATTACCCCATAACGTCCTCATATCATATACTAGGACGGTGGATATAACCTTACTCCAGAGGTGGTGGGCCCTGAGCCACTAGTCACACAACAAGGAGTTCCACTTGAGGAATACCTACTATACCTAATCTAGGAACTGATTCCAATGTTCATGATAGTATTCTATGTATGATGCATTTTATTCATGGTGCTCCATGGATTTCACCTAAGATAGCTTATCTGACTCGCATGTTCCAGCAGAAACATTCTCTAACTTTATTAGGGGATGAAAGTCCACAGGCTGTTGAGTATTGTCTAGAGGCCTTCCTATCTATCTTTTAGCATCTAGAGATGCCTTAAGAGTGGAGGGTCAAGATTTATACATACATGATTTGAGATTTGACCAATAATTGGTGGGATGTGATTACCAAGGATGATCGCGATCAAGACGTGATATGTGATGAATTCAAGACTATTTTATGTGATTAGTTCATTCCTCAGGCACTAAGTGTTGAAAAATCCAGAGAGTTTATGCATCTCAAGTAGGTTTCCATTCCAGTTATGTAATATTCAGCATGTTTCATGGAGTTTCAATGATTTACACTACTTATAGTTGGTGATAATATTTCACATGATAGAAGTTTCAAGGATGGTCTTTAGTATGTCGTTCATATGTAGGTGAATGTATTTAGCCTATATACTTTTTCTAAAATAGTAAATCAGGATTTTATCATTGAGAACAACCCGAGGGATGGAAATAACACTGGGAATATAAGATCAGTGTCACGGTAGGCTAATAGATCTCTTAGTGGAAGGAAACATTCCCTTGAGGTTTCTCATCAGAGAAGTGACAAACAGAGTATCTATTTTGATATATCAATGTTATTTGATTAGTGTGGATGATGGGGGAACCTAAAGCCTCATTGTGATAGAGAACCAATAGAGTTACGAGCATGCAGCCATATGGGAAATCTTCCTCATTTCTATAGGATCTTTCAACTAGCTTTGAGTAGAAAAGGATCCATGCTATCCCCACCTTCAGAAGAGGGTTCTTTTGCATTGCGTCGGGTGGGGATTGGAATAGAATTGGAAAGACTAGCCAAGAAGGAAGTTTTAGTTGTGGTATCTAGACCCTTAATCTCCATCAATGTCAGCAGAGCAATTTTGATCTTGGTAGTCCAGCTATTGCACCGGGTAGTGGATCAGGCCAGTTGCTTGCACTATAGACGATACCCAAGGATCAGGTTATGAGACCATATAAAATAAGAGGTACTATTCTAGTGGAATCTAATATAGTATCTAATTTATTTTATATAGGTGATTAAAACTCTATTATCTTTATATATATCATGGAAAGTATCTGACTTGAGATACATTATTTCTACGTTGTAGTGGCCCTAGACATCGTTGGAGATACCGTTAGAGGGAATACACTAGTGTAAGGACTTTCCTAATGATATAGGTAGCTACCATTTCTTACGGTAACTTTTTCTTATTGAAATGATGATTGCTGATGTCATTATCAGGATGGGTTGGTTGGTTCAGTATCACTCATTTGTATACTATTATCTCTTTAGGGTATCATTTACATCACTAGAGGGAAGAAGTTATATACATAAGGGTGAGTGGGATGTTCATGCTGGTAGAGCAGGACTAGAGCATCATGTTCTAGGTGGAGTTATTGCCCAAACTTGAAATAACACCATGGAGGATCAATATTTACATCATGTTTATTTCCCTCCAGTAGGGAATCATTTCATGGATGTCTTTCTCGATGATTTTTTTGTCCAACCACTTAAGAGAGAGGTTGAGCTTACAATTGAGCTTGTTCCAGGAGAAGTTCCAGTGTCTATTCTTCCATACAGGGTGGCACCTATAGAGCTTAATAATCTCAAGAGGAAATTATAGGATTTAGAGTCCAAAGGTTTTATATAGACCAGTACTTCCTCTTAGAGTTTACCTGTGCTTTTCACCAAGAAGAACTAAAGAACCTTATGTATCTGTGTGAATTATAGATGGTTGAACCAGTTTACGGTCAAGAACCGATATCCACTTCCTCGAATAGATGATCTCTTTGACCTTATATGATGAGATAAGGTCTTCTCAAAGATCAACCTACGGTCAAGATATCACCAAGTATTAGTGAGTCCATTAGATATACCTCGTACAACTTTTCATAGAAGTTATGGTCTATTTGAGTACCTAGTTATGCTGTTCGGTCTTACGAATGCACCTGCCATTTTAATGGCTCTGATGAATAGGGTATTCCACCCCAATTTGGATTATTTTTTCATAGTCTTTGTGGATGACGTCTTGGTGTATTCTTACAATCATATTTACCATTCCAAAAACATTTAGATTGTTTTGATTTCACTAAGAGAGCCTCATCTTTATGAAAAGATTTCTAAGTGCCAATTTGGAGTGAAAAATATAACTTATTGGGTCATATTATATCATAATTAGGTGTATCTATTGACCTTGGAAAGGATAGTTCTATAGTTTCCTAGGAGCATCCCAAGAATGTGTTTGATATACAAAGTTTTTAAGGGTTGGATGGATATTACAAGCATTTCATACAGGACTACTTGTTCCTTGCTTCACCTATCACCAGTCTTACATAGAAGGATGTCAAGTTCCTATATATGAAAGCTTGTGAGAATGACTTTCAGTAGATTACTTGTAGGATTTTCTCAGAACCTATTCTAATCATTATAGATCCAGGAAAAGGATATACCATATTCTGTGATAAATCAGGAATTATCCTAGGAGCACTACTAATAAAGGAGGATAGAGTCGTTGCATATAGATCTCGACATTTGATGCCTCATGAGAGAAACTACCCTACATATGACCTTGATCTTGTATTTTTTTCCATGCCTTACGTTATTGGACACACTATCTGTTTGGTGAGAACTTTGTGGTGTACACAGATCACAAGATCATAAAATATATCTTTACATAGTGTGATATAAACCTTATATAGAAGATATGGGTTGAATATCTATAGTCCTTTGATTTTGATCTTGACTATATGCCTGGTTAGGAAAATGTAGTCACTGGTGAACTGATTTGAAAAAACCAGGCACATGCTATATGGAAATCCATTGATGAATATAAGTTAACAACCCTCTTCTCTGAGCTATATCTAGAGTTTCTTTATAGTCACAAGCAGTCTTACCTCTCATATTTTACTTTCACCTATTCTATCCTTGAGAAGGTGATAGGTAGAAAATTTTTAGATCATGAGGGCTTGGTTATCCGTGATAGTAAAACATTAGATAACCCTCCTCCAAATTGGTCTATGGACAGAGATGACATCCTACATATTCATGGACAAGTCTAGGTTCCTATAGATATGAGAGAGGAGTTGATGCAAGATTCCTACACCTCTTAGTGCATATTTCATCTAGAAATATTCAAAATATATCGAGATATGTGATACAAGTATTGGTGTCCTAGGATGAAATATCAAATTTCATGTTTTATCACTAGGTGTTCCACCTATCAGGAGGTGAAGGTAGAGCACCAAATACCTAGAAGCTTGTTACAACTACTTCCAGTCCCAGAATGGAAATGGAAAGTTTTTTCCATGGACTTTGTATTTTGGTTTCCTACTTCATATAGAGGTAGTGACATTGTATTCGTAGCTATTGACTGACTAATAAAAGTATCCCACTTCACTCCTATTCAAGATACTTTCTCAGTTGATGATATGGGTGACTATATTTCTATGAGATCATATGACTACACTGGGTCCCCCATACTATTGTTTTAGATAGGGATTCTTGTCTCACATCACAGATCTTAAAGGGATTGCAGAAAGCTATAGGAACACAGGTGCTTATAAGAACAAATTTTCACCTTTAGAAAGATGGAAAATATAAATGTACAATACAAGTTCTAGAGGATATTCTATGAGAATGTTTCCTTGATTTAGATGGTTCTTGGGAGAATCATATGCCTATCATTTATTTTTCCTATAATATAAGTTTCCAATAAACAATTCAGATGGATACTTTTGAGGCATTATATGGTAGGAGATTATTTTCACGTCTGTTCGGGATAGAGGCGGGTGAGGTAGTAGTACTAGGTCCTCATCTCATTCAGGAGACTTCTCAATAGGTTCCTCTAATAAAAAATAATATGAATGTTGCTATGTCTAGATAGAAATCATACGTCGATCATTGACGATGACCTCTAGAGTTAGAGGTCTGGGATCTTATTTTCCTTTGGGTTTTAGCTAGGCTAGGGCATAGATGGTTACATAGGAAATGAAAGTTTTTTCCTCGTTATTTAGGTCCATTTGATGTTTTAGAGAGGCTTAGGCCAATATCCTATCAGTTGCTACTACCTCAGAGGTGTTGTGTCATGCTCGATGTCTTCAATGTTTCAAAAATTTTACAATATCCTACTGTACCATCTTATACATTCAATCCGGGGGAATTCGAGTTAGTTCTCAATGCTACCTTTGAGGAGTATCAGGTACACATCATTAACTGGATCATGAAGGCTCTTTGAGACTGGTTTGTCCCTCTAGTACGGGTGCTATGGAAGCATGACCATGTGTACTATAAGACTTAGGAGTGGGAGGCTGACGTATGTGCCCAGTGGCTAGAGTTGTTCATATATAGTTTTCCCCCACACTTGTAAGGTGAACTCGGGGAAAAGTTCTTTTATAGGGGGAAAAATGTAGGAAACTGGTTTTCCACTAAGGTATGGATCCTTCAAATTTTATTCTTATTAATTATTTTGGACCTAATATGGATTCCCAGTGGGTTATTGAAGGTCTTGATGGTGTTTGGGGATTATTCCAAGACCAGAAGGCATATTTTTGGGAAAAATAAACCTATCATATAGTTAGTGTAAACTATATGGGAAGGGCAGACGATTAGATATAATCGTGGTGATGGTCTGCACTTTCAGGGAGAGTCATCTCACACAGTCATCATATAGTTTACCTAACTGTGTGGCCTAACCATGTGGTATGCCCATTTTCTATAGGTACCCATTCATGGTTTGTGAAAGGTTTAAACAATTGTGCAGACAAACCATTCCCATGCTATATTTTGGGTAATTTTACAATTTTACCCTTAATAATCTAATTTAATCCCTCCTTCTTCCCTAATCCAATTTTCATCGGGATTAGCCTCCATTTCTTACATTTTTGTGTTTTTTGATGGCCTAATATAGAGATCAAGAGATCTCCATAATTCAGGATCTATTCGACCTTCTGTTTATCACGTTGGATGTCCAACGGTAAGTACTCAAGTCCTTTTGACCTGTTCTTCTTATCTCTTGCTCTCAACTTAGTTATCAAGGTGTGAGAATTATTTTTTCTTTTTATTACATCTACTCCAATCCAACAAAAAATTTGAGTCTAATATTGGAAGAGGAGATTCATACAAGCCTATGCTGGGTGGTATATTACTCATCCCTCAAATTCGATGATTTTAGAATTGTTGTGTAGGCCCGCCGATTTCATCAGGTGTCATTTATTGAATTTATATGCCATGATTATAATTATTTGTGCAGTATGGTTTTTATCATTAAAAATATGTGATTATTTGTCAGTGTTTACTCACCCAAATCCACCCATCACATGTAGGATGTAATGAAATAATTGTTGTTTCTGTGTTTTGACACATTTGAGCCACTGTTCGGGTGTGCCTTGGCTTGACCTTACTAAGGATAATCTTTTCTAAATTAAATAGGTTGATTTATATTATGAATTGAATAATGGTAGGTACCATGTATAATAAAAAATTGACCGACCTAAGGTAAGTGGTTCTATTGATAAATTAATGTGAAATAGAAATTGGAAAGTATACTGTGTATATGACTTTACTGTATAAAATATTATTGAATAATAGGTTTCATGTCCATAACACCCCTTACCATGTTAATGGAAGTTTCCAGAGTGAACTGTGATTATTTAAAATTCCTTAAATGGATTAAATGAATGGTTGCATGCTACTTGGCCTTATCAGACTAATGAAAGGCAAGGTTTTAAAAAAATGGACATATTGTTTAATTATGACTTGATTAAATGGTTTCATGAATAATTATACTTTTCACACTAACGTAAGGTAACGGCTTGAACCTTATGAATGATATATGAATTATTTATCAAAATAGGAGTGGTATGACTTGAGACCACCTTGGATTCATAAGGGAATTTTTTAAGCACTCGAGGGCCCCATTCTGATTTTATGGATACAACTTTATTAAGTTGAGACCCATCGATAACCCGATCATTGTATAACTTGTATGGCCAGTTTAACTTCGTAAGAACCCTCATGTAGTAACACAGGATGCCTTTGATACACTCCATGGATCCAGCATTGACAAGTAGGTGCCATAGTTAAATCCCATCAGGCTTAGTCATTTCTTAGCCCAATTTTAACTTGGATGAACCACTTGGATATAGTAAGCATATTATTGTGTAATTCCTCAAAATATTCTCCTTTGATTACACTCTTAACCCTAGCCATGTTGTAGTTTGTACTGAGTTGGAGACCCTTGAGGTCTACATTTCATTGGTTATTACCTTGTAACATCATTATTAATTATCATTACAGGTTTCTTTGTTATATATCAAAACCTTCACTATGTCTATCATGTGACTTATTTTAAAATTGGTAATAATTAATTAATGAATAAGTTACAAGTTCAGACACCATCTAAGGGATGAAGCAGGTACTTGGGTATATAGTTACACAATACTTCTTTACCTAATATATATGAATTATTTCACACATTTACATTTACATTACACGAGTTGGATGTTATAGAAATATTTAGTGGAGGCCCATTGAGATTTTTATCACACCCTCCTCGGGAACCGTTTGGTACCTAGGGAATATTACATGTATTTAAATACTGAAAAATGGAAGCATACAGATTCGAACACTTGATTGCTTGATGCTTAGGATGGAGCTTTATAGAAGATGATCGGTCCTGAGCCCGAGATACTTTGGATTATCTTTTTATTTAATTTATACTTTTTTGGAACATGTTATTTTTGTTGTATTTGATCCATGTCTTCCAGTTTTCTAGTGACATGATATATCATCATCAGTTATTCAAATTGATAAGTTATTCTTACCATTTTATATCTATTAATTTTTTATTCTTCAACTGTTTACTTATATTTATTCCTCTATTTACCTCTATTTATACTTATCCACTTCACTACACTTTGGTAATGAGGTCATAGTCTCCCCAAGGACACACACTAGTCCCTCGTTTCTAGTCAGAAGCCTATGAAATTTGGTGAGATGTGTTGAGGCCATGTGGCCCATTGAGCTCAGGGGACCTATTAAGTAGAATCCAGATCTAAGAAGTCATACCATATTCTATGTTTTTGGGTGTTACCATGCTATATCATCATCATCGAGAGGAACTACATTTGTTCTATGAGTCTTATCCCCCTCAATCGTCACTGCATGATTTTCCTCGAGGAATTATTACCTGGTATTTTGATTATTTAGGTTGTCATGAAAACTAAAGATAAACATTTTCAAAGTTTCCATGTGATTATCTGGGCTTATTCAAGGTTCCTTTCTTACAACATTAGTCATATCAACCACAACTGAAGTCTCTAATAATAAATATTTTGTTATTGTTCCAATATTAAGGTTGAGTTTATGTACAATTATTATAGATGGTGCAATGAAATATTCTCTAATGATTAATGAAGTGTTAAATTATAATGCCCTGAATAATCATGATTCACCAATAAAGGGTCAAGAATTATTTGAAATCTAAAATTTTATCTAAATATCATGATGATTTTTCTCAACATATTAGAATCAAAATAAATGGAAACATATAGTTCATTGAGGTGAACAAAAAAATTATTAATAATCAACTCAAAGAGTATTGACACTCAATTTTAGACCACTTAGTGATCCCTCTAAATGATAATTTTGGGAAGTTAAAGGATCTTATAGATTGTATAATCTAATCTTTGGGATTTAGTGGCTGGAATCTCACTTCGATAGGTAAGGGTTTTTACCACACTGTTTTTCCTTCACATGAGCTTAAATTGAAATCTTGGGGAAATGGTTTTGCCTATATGAAATTGATTACCTCAATAATTTAGGACTAGGATCCTTTTTTGACACGTACATTATCATAAAATCGATTACCCAATTGTTGATTCAAATTAGAGAATAGAAATACTATTTTTAGAACCCATAAATTCTCTTGGATATTGCATCTATCATGGGACTTCCCATTAAATTGATATGGAAATTGAGATATCTAGGTCTGATCACTTTTCTAAAATAATTATAGAAGTGGATCTTGGGTACCCCCTTATCAAGACTGTATTTTTGGTTTCTAAGGATTTTAAGCTTGATCTTTCAATTGACAATGGAAGACTGCCTAATTTCGTTGTTAATTGTAAATATATTGGTTACATTCTTAAGAAGTTATATAAAAACCTAAAACATTGTAATTTCAAATGGATGAAGTTTTTATTGTTTTATGTAAATTAAATATTCCCCTAGAAATTATTGCTCCTTTAGTATGTTTAAGATGACCTCTAAATTGGATGGGTTATAGGATAGGGATATTTCATCTTTAACAGTTAAGGGAAAGAAATCTTATAATTACATTTTTAAATAACCACCATTGATTGTGATGAATGTTAATGGAACAACTAAGGGGCCTTATAACACTATATATAGTGTCTATACGATGTAGATCCTAACTGAGGGAGGAATGAGGAACACCGATTTAGATATGCATATTAGTTCTATTACCCAAGGGACTGATGAATTTAGTTGAAAATGATATGAGGTTTGATCCTGCTAATCTATAGGAAGAGAAATTTATGTCCTCTGGTATAGGGAAATGGAAAAGGCACCTCAATACTGCTAGGTTTTATTGTTCATTGTAGTTTAATTCACAAAAGAATATTTATATGATTGATAAACAAAAGTAGGGGAAGGTTTCCCCTCTCTCAAAATGGGTCCCCTCAATTATTCAACTCTAATGGAAGGAAGGTCACATTGTGAGAGGGTGTTCAAATAACCTAAGATGATTCCAATTAAATTGGTTGATAATTATACCAATCAACCTATAGGGTATCTAATAAAATAGGTTAATAATAAAAATTTTCAACTCAAATATATTTTCAGATGGATGAATGAAAGTGTTACAGACTCATGAACAAACTCTAATGGTTGATTAGGCTATTATAGCTGTCATACCTTGTGATAGTACAGATGTTACGGCCTAACATGGGAAGATATCTCAACATATTTAAAAAAATAATCAGAATAATTTTTACTCTTTTACTATTGTGGAGGAATCAATTTAGGTCTCATCTCATTGGGCTATAGCTTTCACAACAGATGACATAGTCAAGTGTGTCATATAGGGACCTAAGAAAATCACTCAAGGGGTACTAGGAATTGATGATGTGAATGTACAAGATTTTAAATCCACTCTCAGCTTATTTAAAAGTGTAAAACCCCCAATATTTTATGATATATTTTTATTTATGTAAATTTAAATTCTTTTATGGCTTTCAATACACAAAATTAAGAGTTTAAATCAGCTGTAATGAAGTATAAAATCATCACATAGTTGTTGGATTAGAGGGTATGAATAGTAAACCAAAATTATAAAAGATACATTTTTTACACATGTATAAAATTAATTCATTGGTTATAAATTGATTATAAATGGAAATAAAAATCATTTTAAAGCAAAAAAATTGATGTTTTTATGAATTTTTTTATGTGCTTAATTTGTTTAAAACTTAATAAATTAAATTAATAACTATGGGTGAATAATTTTGATGAAGATTATATATTATATATTCAAACAATTTTTTAAACATTCATCTAATTTTTTATAGGCATGGGATAATAATAAATCTAGTTTTACGATTAAAAATGTATTTTTCTAGAAAATGGGTTTCATCACATTTTTTACACTTACTTTAAAAGGACTTTCTACTATAGATAGAAATTAAATCTTGAAAAATTAATTCCATATTTGGAATCATTAGGATAATATTTGGTAAATATGTCTCTTTTACTTTTTATCAGTATGAATAGTAACCTTGGTAATTATTTATCACCTCGGTAGGGGTAAAATGGGTAAAATAGTGTTAAAACATTGGTATAAGGCTTTAATATTTATTTAACACTTCCATTTATCCTATTGGATGAGTTTTTTCTTTCTATTTCCATCCAATTATCTAATATATGTTAACATTATGCCATTTTTCATTTTATTATGACAATTATATGATTTTATGAAAAGTATAAAAAAATGTCCCTCTCTTGAATTTAATATCTCTAGATTTTTTACATAAAAAAAAGAGGATACTTTATGTTATATATTTTCATTTTGAAGAAAAATTAGTTGGTTTTATCATATTTATTTTATTTTAATTTTTAGTGATTTAATAATTACCTTGAATTATTTTTCAACATCGAAACAATGTTTATTCAATTTTAAAAAAATTCTTTTAAAAATGATAAAAGTCATAAAATTTGGGTGAATAATTTTGTTCCATGAATTATATAAATTAATATAACATATTATTGATTTTTGAAAGGTTCATGTTTTAATTCAATTATTGTCATGTTTTTTTCAATGTCAAATTCTACGAATAGTTATTAATATTAAAATTAATAGTGTCTTATCATAAATATATTTTATTAAATTATTTAAACATTATAAAAATATTTTAAGAGGAAAAGTGGGATGAAATGGTCATAAATTTCATCGCTTGGTCATTTATGAGTTAATTTTTATCTTATAAGTAAAATAATAACACTTTAATATTGAATTCATTACCATAGTTATGATTAAATTGCTTAACATAGGGGTTAAACCCAAAGATAAGGTTTAAAATGATACCAAAACCATTCTAAATTTAATTGGATGGAGATTTTTTTACCTTAGATTATTTTTATTATAATATCTATATATTTTTAAGAATTTTTATTTATAATTACTTAATTATATTGTAATATTTTTGGCAATTCTAGGTGTATCCTTTCCCTACCTTATAAAAGGAAACCCCTTCTATCTTTTCTTTATACAACTTTGAGCTATCTACCTCATCCAAGACCTACTCTAACATCATTCTAAATTCATTAACCACGTTCTAAAGATACTTTTATTTCAGAAATACCTTCCATTAAAGGATTAAGGCATAATCCAAAGAATGTTTCTAAAAAATGAGGAGGTTCAAACATGTATAAAAAAGATGAGACTTGAGGTAAGAGATTTATGTTTTAAACCCATTTTATTCAGGATTATTTATTCTTGATTTTCCATTAATGAAATTATATTATCCTTATCAGATATATCCCTTTCATTTTTCTTATCCTATTATTATTTATGGATATTATATTTTTTCCTTTAAATTTTATATATTTAATAACTCAAATGATATAAATAATGTTTTTAAGGAAAAGAGACTTTATTTCTCTCTTCAGTCAAAAAATAAGTTTTCGTCCATGTCCACATTTTCTATAAAATGTTTTCAATTTTTTTTGTTTTATGTTATGACTATTTAAATTCATTTTACCCATGTTTTAATTTTTTATAAAAAAGTTTTAAAATAATCTTCTTGTCATTTTTTAAATGAGGTACTTTAGGATTTTTACTGAAAATGTGAAAGTAATATTTATTTTAACATACCCAGGATGAATGAAATATCCTAACATAATAACTAATCAAGTTTTTAAATCTTAATTTATATTTTTTTGAAGGATCTTATCAATGAAAATTTTTTCCAAAATATTTTATAAATATTTTGAATTTAAATAAGTGATTTCAAAATGAAAAGGATATTTTCCACAAGAAATATTCTAGTGATTATTTTAAAATATTTTTTCATCAATGATAAAATAATTTGAGATTAATTATTTTTTACTAGGGATATGATCCAATAATACAAACCATATTTTATCTCTAGATGGTTTATTATTATGATTAAAATATATTTATGAACCCCATTTCTTCTACATGGGTTATACTATGATGAAATTTTTGTGAAAACCATTTTTTTCAAAGGTTAAGATATGATGAATGCTTTATGATATTGGTAATATGAACTATACAGTTATTCATGTGGAAATTCTAGTTGAGAAACTATGTTAGGTGGGGTATTTTCATTTAAAATTCACAGTAGCTGAGGAGAGAGGTTGTGTTCTATGTATCTGGTCCACGAGCCCTTGGGGTATTTCTAGTCCTCATGCCTATAGATTTATGGGTCATGTAAGGTTACTGATCAACCATAAAAGGATTTTATAAAAAAAATAGAAGTATAAATGTATTTGGGCTTCGGGGCAATATTTAACCTTATTGAGCATATGATCTTACCATTTCTTATATTATTATTTCCCAGGTTAGGAAGAAAGGTTTACATAGGGAATGTCTATGATGTTTAATATATGGGAATATATTTATGGTATATGTTTAATATCATTTACGAAATAATAATATTTTATGTATAGTCTCTAAAGACACTAAACCTTTATAGTCTTCAGGCTTGTATTTTTGAAATGGATTTAATATTCATCTAAAAAGTATATATTCAAGGTGAAATAGAAGCACCTTGGATGTCATGGTAAACTACACTTTTAGTATTAATCTATGAATATCCATTAGCTCACATGAAAAATAAATTCATGCCCAATTGAAATAATAGATTAATTGAATTAATAAACTACCAAAACCAAAATACAAGTATCTTCACATTTAATTTATAATTAATTTATGAGGATATATAAAATTAACTCAACCATTAATTCTCTCTTCGTTGATGATACAATTGACTATATCTCATTATACCATAATTTTTCTATAGGATCCAAGTATATAATCTCTCTAGTACGACTGATCCTGACCACCTTCATTGTTTGTCATTGATAACATCATAATTACCCTTGAGGAGGAATAAATCATGATGGTATCTCATTATCTTAAGATATGATAGAATAATATCAATCTATATCTCTTGATCTCTTTCTTAGGATTGAGAGAGTCTCACTTAATCCAATTTTCACAAAAAATGTTTTTTTGGAAGATGTTATAATTAGATATTTTTATGATCGGTTTAGGGTTATAAAATATCACATAAAACCCTTTCCAACTTAATAATTAATAGTTGAATTAATTTTCAATAATAATAATAATTTTATTATTGTTAATCTCTTAACAAGAAAATGATTTAAAAATATAAATAAATATCATTTATATCATTTACAATCGGATCATTAAGATCGTTCCACTTTCCCTCATTGAAGTTTATTGATCCTTGAATAATGATTATTTAATTAATAAATTTTACTACATTTTTCAATGATAAATATAATATATATTATATTCTTCAAACATGAAAAAATATTAGTTAAACCACTTATTATTTTGAGGAACATGTGATTAAATTATATTGATCAACCAAACCTGAATAAATATATTATTTATTATAACCAATTAATTTCAATACTAGAATTAAATTTAGATTGGATATACACTTAGTTTGTGACTATCTTGGACTCTTTATCAATGGTATTAGGCATAACACACTAAAGACTAGGTTTAGCATCTGAGAACAAGCCAAGTCACACATAGAGAAATAATTTAATGTCATAATGACATCCAACTTCCAATGAATGATTACTTTGTAAAAAAATCTTTTAATATCACAATATCTATAATAAATTATGTCGTAAGTGAGTTCCAGAAACTTATATGATCAATGTCAATTTCTAAGACTTTAAAGAAATTAACACACCCACTAAACACCATGGACATGGATTTATGCTGGATGATCTATTCCCATCGATGGGCCTAAGATATTGACTTATGTCAAGGGATGGAAGGGATAAATCAACTCTTTCATTATAAATTAATGAATTATATCATGTGATACACTTACTATATCATACCTCAATGTGAGTGTATTTTATCATGGTTTTCATCAGTTCATCAATGTAAACAAGTCATGATATCCATTAATAATAATATTAAATTATAAGGATCAATGTACATGTCAACACATAAGAAAATCAAATGACACCTAAAAATGTGGATTTCCTATTAACGGGTATTTTATAATAACATATTATCTTGGTGATTTCCAAGGCAGAACACCATGAGAATATGTCTTAATTTATTATGATCTAACTACCCCTGATAGCCCATATCATCTATGTCCCATCATAAAATATCATCTGACTGTAGAACTATATTCAGAAATACTTCCATATCACCTCTAGGTTCTCATCATAGAGGGAAACATATATTCATAAGACATTATCACATAAAAATTCCATTAAATGGAATAATAATTATATTATAAGTAAAATTTATTGATAAAACATGTAATAAAGTTATAATATAGTCAGATCTATGTCAATAACTCCAAAATAATCCCACTTAAACTATAACTGACTAAAAATTACTTTCAGTACATTATCTCTCACGTGATACTCATGTATCCTCTAAGATAAAGCCTTAATCATGTTTTCCCCCATATTTTCTTCAATAGATACTCTGATCACTGCAAATTTACCTCATTGAGGAAAATACCTCAAGAGATAAAACATCCAATGTATGTTCTTTATCCATTGATGTGAACTCGACTCATTAGAGAGACCCACCACTACAACATTATCACAGTAAACTTTGATCATATATTTACTTTTAGGTACCAAAATAAGAAATTAGATAATGTTACGAATCCAAACTACTTCCTTGGATTCATTATAATCTTTAATATACTAAGAAACCATTGTAGATTCTGTGAAAACTAGATTCTCTAACCTCTTCCTGGTCATAGCTCCTCCATTAGAAAAATACATATCTTGATTATAACTTTAGATAATTCTAACTTTTTTGAAATCTAGTATTTGTATAACCCTTGATAACTAGCTCTTTATACCATCCATAAACTAGGAACGTATACATATTTCACCTCAAATACTTAAGGATAACCTTAATAGTAGTCCAATATTTTTTAACTAGATCTTCTTGATTTCTTCCAACCATGCTCAAATCATAGGAAACATTAAAACTCATACCTAACATGGAATACATGATGGATAAAATCATATAAGAATACGGGATATTACTCATCCACTCTCTTCCTTTTTATTATTAATGAAATATTTTATTAGAAATATGTATACCACATGACACTGGAACTGACCTCATCTTAGATTGTCCCATAATAAACATTTTCAGTATTTGGTCAATTTATGCACTCTAAAATAGTCTAAGAATCCAATTAGATCTATCAATCATGACCTTTATCACTAGAATGTTTTCTACTTCACTTAAGTCCTTCATGGATAATAACTTTCTCAAACATGCCTTAACCTATTTACAGGATGCTATATAATTTACCATTAATAATATGACATCAATTTATATTACTATGATAAAAATCATACTCCCACTAAATAGATTATAAACACATGGCTCACATTTTTTCTTAATGAAACTCAATTCATTAATAGATTCATTGAACCAATTTATCCCTAACCTAAATGCATTCTGTAATCCTTAAATGTATCTCTATAATGTACATAACTTTTGATAATTTCTTGAAGTCACAAACCCTTCTGTTTGTGTAATATAGACATCCTCTCAAATATTTCCATTAAGGAATAAAATTTTGACATCCATTTTCTAAATCTCAAAGTCAAGGTAAGCTGTTATGGAATGTAAAATTATGATGGATTTAAACATGGAAACTAGATAAAAGGTTTCTTCATATTAAATTATTTGATGTTGTATAAACCCTTTATCAACTACCCATCATTTATAGATATTTAATTTATCTTTCATTTCTAGTTTTATACTGAATATCCATTTACACCCAATTATATTTATATCAAATTGTGGATCAATCAAAACCCAAACATTGTTTTGATACATGGAATCCATCACAAAATTCATGGATTCTTTCTATCTTGAATATTCTAATCACTATACTACCTCTTTGTAGGATAGAGGATCATCATTTTCAACCAAAAATGATTCACCATCCTCATTGACTATAAAACCATATATCACTAGTTCTCATACATCTCTATAAATCCTACATAGTACTTGTGTTTTAGTAATAACATCCTCCATGGGGACTTTTGGAATATATTCCTATATTAAATATTGTATATCTTGAGCATCAACTTCCTCGATGTAAATATTTCTCCCGCTATCCACCTTGAGTATTTACTCCCTATCAAGAAATCCAACATGACTTGTGATGGTAACTTTCTTGTGTAAAGGGGTTTATAGTTAATATCCCCTTATTTAAATAGGATACCCAATAAGGATACAATTTATTCCTTGGGTTTCTAGTTTGTTTCTGGATCTATGCTTGAAAATTGAGCCACAACCCCATGCAATAACATGTGAAAAATTGGTTTCTTTCCACTCTCTAACTCAAAGGGAATTATGTTTTCTACTTTGGTTAGTACTTGGTTTATTAAGTATAATACTATCAATAATGAATATCCTTAGAAGCATAATGGAATTCTTGCATGACTAATCATTGAACTTACCATGTCTAGTAGTCTACAGTTTCACCTTTCAATAACACCATTCCATTATAGAGTATAATGTGGAGTGAGTTGAGATAAAATACCATAATCCTATAGAAATCCAGTAAAGTATTAGTTTTTATTTTCAGCACCCCGATCAGATAAAAGTTTCTTTATATTTTCACCAAGATGACTCTCAAAATCATTATTGAACTCCTTATACTTATAAAATAATTGATACATGTACCTTATTAAGTAGATATAAATAATTATTCTGAAATATTCATATCATAGGTGATATAAAGGGTGGAATAGTCGGTATGAACAAAATTTTGGCAAAAATCCTAATAATATATGCAAGGGACAATATTTTTGAAGGTACAAACCTATGTGAGTGGCCAAAATTCATGGAAGTCCCTTGGATGTGTGAAGCTTGAGGTGGTAACCTTTGTGCATCATGACTTTAGGTTGTGAAAGTCTCTCAACCATGTGAAGGTTGAGGTAGTAACCTCTGTAGAGTGTAACTCTGGTTCACAAAAGTCCCCAACTACATGGATCTTGAGGTGGTAACCTCTTCACAATGCATACTCAGTTCAAAGAACCCCATCACTCCATGAAGTTCATAATATTTCCTGGATTCATACATCTTTTTTTAATTGATTCCCTCTCCTTAGTTGGGTCTATAAATACCTTCCCATGTCTATTTTTAAGGGTATATGAATTTTCATCTTCCATGAAAAGTTCTGAATACATGATACTCAAAACCTTCATGAGCAAGAGGATATGGATTTCCAAAGGCAACCATCTATCAAGAAACTACCTTCCATGGGTTCTTGAGAACATCAACCCATGGTGGATATTCCATTCATGAATTCCGATGGCCTTTCTGATAGAATAAATCTCTTTATGGACCTTGGTCTTTGGAAGATAATTATTATTTATGAAATTAACCCCATGTGAACCAAGGATTAACTCTGAGGGAGGGTCTCCCTATTTCAAGAAACATGTTCTTTCGCAAGACCCCTAACCTTTGAGAAGCCCCCAAATTTCATGAAACCCAAATTTTGTGATACTCATCTTCCAAGACACTCCATAGTGCCTCCTTTAATCAAACACCCTTTCATTAAATTCATGTTCCTAAGGCCCCTTTACCCATCCAAAATAGGTTTATATACAGCCCAAATCTCCATGTGACTAGTTCCACCAAATCCAGTGTCATCCATTTGTGTTTCAAGAAAGTCCTAAACCATTACTTTCCCATTTTCTCCAAATAATAGGTACAATAATGCATCCTTATCCTAAGTATAAGAACCCTAACATTGATCTCCATGATTTACACTCTTCTATTGCTATGTTTATGCCATGATCCACCCATAAGTGAATGAGTAGTGGAAACATAATCCTTGAAGGTGAAATTGTCATTGAAAAATGAAACCCATTCCTAGAATAGAGGCATTTCACCGAATATTTCTCTCGCACTTGGAAATGGACTCCCTGGGAATAATCCCTGACCACATCCAATCTTCATGACATAAAACTATCTAGCTTCATGTCCTAGTCATATGATGTTAAACTACATGAAACAATCCTCAACACATGACATAAATTGTAGCCTTACCCTATGTGATGATCATGATATTCCACATGTATAATCATCATGGGATGGAACCCAAATGGAAATATACTTTGAGCCCTTACCCCTCACTAATATAATCCTACTCTAGAAAACCCTTTGCATGAACCCCACAACACCCCACGTTGATGCTCATTCCATTACATGAGCATACTTACCACATGATGATGAACTATATGGATTGGTCCGGTCACAAGATATTAAATTGTATCATCGAACTACATGGGTTTTGATACTTTTTTCTTAATAGGGTACATAGGAAACATCCTTGAGGTTTAATATCGATATCTCAAAAAACTTATGATACCTTTCTGAGGTTCATTCCTGATACCCCAACATCACTATCAAATACCAAGAGTAAAATCTTCCCCTATGGGGACACACACCACAAAATCCCAATTTTAATATATCCCCATAGGGACACACTCAAATAAATCCCTAGTGTTATACAGTCCCCCTAAGTACAAACTCAACCGAATCCCAAGTGTACAATCTTACCTCTTAAAGACACACTCAACCAAATCCCATGTGTGAAATATTCTCCCTAAGAACACACTCAACCAAACCCAAAGTTTAAAATCACCCCCCTTGTGGACACACTAAACCCAATCCCATGTGTGAAATATTCCCTCTATAGGGACACACTCAACCAAATACTAAGTGTTAAATCTTCTTCCATGGTGACACACTTAACCAAATACTAAGTGTGAAATCCTCCCCTTGGTAAACCCTCAAACAAATCCCATGTGTAAAATATTTCCCAATAGGTACACACTCAACCAAATCTCATTGTGTGAAATATTCCCACCTTTGGACAAACTCAACCAAATCCCAAGTGTGAAATCATCCCAGCTAGGGACACAATCAACCAAATCCAGGGTATGAAATCTTCCCCCCTAGGGACACACTTAACCAAATCCCAATTGAGAAATCTTCCACCCTATGGACACACTTAACCAAATCCCAATTGATAAATCTTCCCCCCTAGGGACACACTTATCCAACCACCTTTCTCAACAATATTTTAAACTTGTGACCCACTTATCCACAAAGGACGTTAAACTTGTGATGCACCTTTCCCCGCACGATGTAGAACCTGTGACCCACCTGTCCCCATAAGATGTTAAACCCATGACCTTCTTGTCCCAACATGACAATTAAACCTGTAACCCAATCATGAATCTATACCCCATACAATAAACATGGGACACATAAAGTAAAAAATAATTAGAGTAATTATAGCCCTATAATCAATTATCTCATGTTCTACGTGGGAAGACTAAGGTTTCTTGTATAAAATGCATCATTTAAGATTCCTCCAACTTTAAAGTAGAAGATTTTACAAGTTACCAACAAACCCAATGTTTATAAATAACCAAACATGCCCAAAATTAATATCTACTCCGACCAATGTATTCAAAACCGTCAAGAGAGAATAAGCGTAATTAACCAGTTTCCACCTTGATATGGCACTGGGAACAAGTTTCACGAACAAGATTTAAATCTATATGGGAGAACCATACTAGGAAACGGGCTCCAAGGAGGAATCCATGGAAGTAGAAACTCAAATCCCATCATCACATTTTGATCAAGAATATTACATCCCTGATTAATGTTATGGAGGTCACCCACATTTAGAAAGAGGGAATTTGGGGAAATAAGAAAATAATGTCACCACTAGATGGAGAGACGATGAGAGGCCCCAAGAATAATACATCTGAAATAAAAATTGTGAACCCGATGTAAAACCCTTGTCCTTTAACTATAGAGACTACTAATGTTTAGGTACCATTATATTTTCATGTCACCATATCCATATATTTGGTTCCAGGTCCCACCATCCAAGTGGTGGGCCCAGTATCAAACTCTCCTATGACTTGGGGTAGATATCATTGGTCATCCTTAATGTGTGTCATTATTAGAATGGATCCCTCCCATATTTCAGGAAGAATGGATAAAATTGGGAAATTTGGAATCTATTTCATTATATCTATTCTGGAATCTAATTCCATATATTTAACATGACTCAAACAAAAAGAGAATGACAACTTATTTCCAACAAGCACAGGGGTAGGAGAAATATTGGTGTGGAAATCCCACACAACTGTATTTCTACCAATATAGCCATTATTCCTTCATCTATTAGGAACCCATAACTTATCTCACCTTATGAGATCATCTAGAGGAGGGTTATCGAAAACATTATTCACTGATATAAACAATTAGGGGTCATCCACACCAGGAATATGGTGATTTAGGATATAGATGCAGGAACACCTCACTAACACCACTACCCCTGAGGGTCACACAGGGGGAACCACCCCAATTCCAATGGAAAACTACTTTAGGAGACTCTCCATAGAGTGATCTGATAAATCAGTACCCTACGATAAGAATGTAGGGGTATTCGAGTAGTACCCATTATGACCACTTCTCGAGAGCTTCCTAAGAGGGCTCCCACCTAGTCACGTTAGCACTAACACTGACAGGTCCCATAGGTCAATGAGTGGGTTGAATTTATCTTGGATCTTCTATCCCTGGTCCAGGACACTCGATTTCGATACCGAGGATTGATCTAGAACATTTTCCTAATAAAAGGCATCTTCTATAGCTCTAGTTTCCTTATCTACTACTGGAATGTCCCATCAGATTCCCACAACTTCTCAACATGGATATTTATTTTCTTGTTTGGGATGGGGACCCCAACCAACTTTCAAGAAGGTCGTGCAGACTCACTTAGTCATTGAAACCACTAATAGAAGTTATGGTGTATCTCATGATAAGTACCATAGCAGAGGTCATCCATGCACTACCACAAATCAGTATAGAGGTCCTCCATATGCTAATAACGTTTCCTACTCTAAAGAACAATCCTATAGAAGGATAGAGAACACCCATCATGGGGGATACGACCGTGTAGTAGGCCACAATGAACATGGGGGGGGGGGACTTATGAGACTCTCAAAAACTTGCATTAGATAAGACCCACTCCATTAGAGGTGGGACCCATAAAATATTCACATCACCATCAATATCTCAGACACTTTAGCGATGAGTGACTTGATGAGGGAACCTTTACCCCCAATGTAAGACATGGGGGAAGAATCCAATTTATTGAGGTTTATGATCCCAGAAGTTGAGGTCCAAAATATCCATAAATACATCCATAAGTACTTTCTGGTGGAGGATGTTCTGGCCTCCTTCCAAGGGCTCGCAGTGCAACAATATGTGTCACTATAATTTTTCCTCTATTAGACCTCAACACTAGAAGTTCAGAAGATGTAGGATATGGGTTACCACCATTAGATGATAGTGATAAATACAATGAGTCTCAAAGTAATGATTCCAACCTTGTGCATGAAAAGGTTGTAAACACCCCATCTTATAAGGATATGATCTTGAAGCTAGCTCTGCCTCTAAGAGACATTCCATCTTGTAGTGGATATTTCAATTGTGAAACACCCCCTATCCCTATAAATTATATTTAATGAAGATCTACATCATTTCCACCACTAGTATCTCAGTCTATGATAGTAGGGGATTGGGGTGACTAGGAGTAGATTTATCCTCTGGTAATGAACCATAGGACTTGTGGAAAATCTTGTCCATTTACTAGATATCAATCACATTTTGGGTCCCCTGCATATCTGGATTTCTAGATTCCCTCACTTAGGACTAGGTAGTTTGTTTCATTTAGAATTTATACGAGACATTACACCATCATTGGGATTCTCAAGTGGACTACACAGGGATCCATGAAACCTTGATTCCATTCAACAACATCTTTAAAGGGTTGAGAGTATAGCGATCCTAGTACCTCATTATACTGATCATATAGATACTACCACAATCTCCTAAAAACTTGTATTTGGAGCCTCACCATGCTCCATCGATTTATGAACGTAGTGTATCAACATGCGCATATTAGAGGCTAGGGTTAGTTTATTACCCTCCATTTCATACATATCCTATAGAATTGATGTGACCATAAATCCATCCCCTCCACCAAAAATTAAGGTTCCTTTCTTACTACTAACATAATACTTTTTTTCACCACCCATCCACCAAAGGATCATAGAAACAAGGCTATTGATGCAGGGAAACATAGGGAAAATTCTCTTTAAGGGTCAACAAAACACCAAGTAGACCCCCAACAGGTGCCCGTTATCATCAGTAGAGATATGAACTGGGCCTTAGGAGTCCCCCAAATTAGTTTGAATTCCTTAATCATTAAAATTTAGACAAATTAAGGGATATGATGAGCCTATTAACCCATTATAGGATTCACCAAAAGCTGATTTGAACCCTAGGATAGCCTCCTCACTTCAGGATATTGAGGACTATAAAAGTATCACTTCTGATCTTATGGGAAATTAGTGTCCAATCCATGGAAATTCTATAAGGGACACCAGCTCTCAAATTTTTATCCCCATAATATTTCATGATTGAATGGGCCCCTAATGAAAATGGTTCCTAAAAAACTAGATTACCTATCATACTGAGAACATGCCTCAAATAAATTTTGAATTTTTTTTAATAGGTCCCATGTTTCAAAACATTTCAACAAATGACCCTCATTTTTCTGTCCTCTTCCTCAATGGATAAATAGTGTAACCTGTGTTTCAAACATAGTCAGAAGACATCCTATATTGGCATATGACCCATTTTTTTTCCATATATTAGGTTCCTCGATTCATGCTCTTCAACAATCCCCATTTTTTGGGAATAAATCAAATCTCCCAGAATTAACCCATTTGTTCATTAGCACACATTTAAAAATAAATTCATATGGGTAGAGAGTCTCATGATCAAGCAAATATTTTCTCATTCGAAACACTCCTTGTGGTTAATAAATGTGGTCAGATCCCAACTGTTCACCATTGTCTGTAAATATCATATAAATTAGAAATAATATGTTTTTAAATTGATTCCAAATCCGAGAGTGACTCATATAGGATTAGGGTTTCATTTTTGGTTATCTTGTTGATTTTAAAGAGATGTAATAAAATAAACAAGGGTGAAAACATTTGGTCACATAGGGAAAATTTTAAAAACCATTCCAAAAGATAAGAGGGTCATCCACAAATTGGAGCCTCTACTTTTGACCAGGATAATATAAAATAAATTATAGATCAACCATAGTTATTGAATGTTAGAGCTCAACCAACCTCTTTTGTGTAGCCACTAGAGTCTATTACCACTCTACCAGATCGGCCACCACATCCTCGATGATAGTTTGAAATTATTCAACACCAATTAACACCAAATTATACTCATCTTGGAACTAACTCACCAGAGATACCACCTCTATTTCCTTATCCTCATCCACCACCAACTAATACCTCAATTGGCCGATGATCTCTTCTTGATAAGTGATAATATCTATATGCACTTAGTAATACTCCTATAGATGAGAAAACTCCTCATCGACTTCTTAAAGCACTTGGGTGACCTAATCAATATTATTGTGAAAGGAATCATTAATCTCCTACCACTCAATACGTTCCCATTCGATGAGAAAATCATGAGATAGTGTATGGTGTCTTCTATAATCCACCCTACTAGTCCCAAGTCCTACTGACCAATGGTAGAGAGACCCCTCATGGATTAGAAGATCATATAGTGGAGTGAGAGTCAATTACAAACACTCCTCCATGCCTTGTGTCAAAGGACTCACTTCTCCTCCATTTCATCTAATCCAGAATTCTTAAGGTCCTTAGGCGAGGAAATTTTGTACTATGGGAAGACCGCTAACACATTGGTGGTAGATTCATCTATAGGCAGGTCCTCGAGTTGGATTATCCCCATATCTTGGGGAAAACATCTTCTATAGATCCATAACCCATAGTGGTAACCCCATCCACTTCATATGGAGCATCTGAGGCTAGCTCGACCACCAAAACCCCTTCGACCTCCTTGATTAAAACCTCTGTTCAGGGATCCATAGTGAAAACATTTCTATGGTAGGGGAAATCAGTATATCTCCATTAACAATACCTATTATTATCACAATTTAGACCCCCTTCATTGATCACCTAGTCTCAACATCTCCCTCTTGTGGAACCTCTATGGTTGGCCCTACTACCAAATCCACCCCGACCATCTCTATCGAGACATCAACATCCATTGTCACTACCTTGACTTCAAGTTCTATAGACTCAAGCATCGAAATTAGTGAATGATCCAAAAACATAGTTTAAAAATAAATGTAAATTATAGGTTCAACTAGACATGACTTATGGATAGAGATAATTAAAAAGGGTTTAAAAATGGGAGATGATTTAGAGAAGTGGTACAGTACAATCAGAAAGTTAGAAAGCTTCATAGGTAATCCCTTTAGGGATGAAGTTCCCCAAGTAATTGACACCCCGTTTGTTGGGACATTCCTCATATATGGATGTGATGAATCTTTCTATAAGAAAACAAAATCATCACAGTTTCAGTCACAAACCCTATAATCCATAATAGGGAAAAAGGTTATCAGGTAGCGCTTGGGACTGTTGAGCCATCACCCTATTGGAATGTGCCACTTCTGCCGATGGTTAGATTCCTATGGACATGACATTGGGAAGAGGCCTCATTCCCTCACCCTCAAGGGTTGGCCCTACCTCATCCTCCATCTGAGATTCATCATGAACTTCCCCCTCCTCTATTCTTGCAAATTCCTCCACTAGTGAAAATAGAGTTAGGAAACAATCTTAGATGTTGGGTAATATCCAAGACACACAAGATCAAAATATTTTCACAATAAAAAAGTAATATTTTCATCCCTATGGAGTCTTGATGGGCATCGATTCCCAAGGAAACCTCTGATCCTTTTCCCTCAACCACACCAAAATCCAATTGGTCTACATAAATACCCAAAGAAGATGAATTTTCCATAAGAACCTTTAATCGGTTGGTCAAGGGGAACACAATTCCATGAGAGTATATCAAGTCTTACACCACCACCAAGTATTTAATATTACTAGATAAGGGAATATAGAAACCTACCCTTACATAAGAAAACTAGATGAGTAATATTCTATTAAAGCTGAGACACTATCATATCTCATAAAGATATATGACTTGTTTGTTGATCCCACAACTCTCTTATGAGTAAGTGAAAAATTACCACTGGGAACATTAGGATGAAAAATTAACTTCTTCTTACCTTGGATGTGATCCCTTGTAACTACTATAGAGGTTCCACCTTCCTCAAAAATTCGTTTACTTTGGAGTTTAGGGCCTATTTCTACTCCCCTCCCTATCATTTATGTCTGTGCATGATCAAGAATTTCCTTCTCTACAACCATTGTTCTACCCACTAGATGGACTCTGCCTCTAAGGAGTTCCCTATTAAATACTTTCCCTCGACCCCATGGTCATCATACCCTCATTCCTCATCATCCCAATTGGATATCTACCTCAACATAACCCCAGGATATGCTCTCTCACAACTTAGAGCATATTCATAGATCAAATTATAAGTAACAGTGAGAGTTGACAACTCATTTATCCCCCTTCCATATTCATTCACAGAAATGAGACATAATTTCATAAGAACTGATAGGTAGAGTTCATGGAATACCTCCATATACACCTTCATGGTCAGCCATTGGAGGCACCAAAACATTCATACACAATTTTTTAGGGATTATACCTTTAAAATCACCCTGCAGTCCACCCTCTTCACCAATAACCCACCTCAAAGGCTAGGAGGTATGGATACGTCCCAATTGTCTCCATTTCCATGATAATGTTAAATAGATGGAAAATGAAGCATTCCACTAGCCTAAACCTTTCTAATACATGCACTGATCCCATGTTAAGCGGTCAACTCCTGACAATGTTGAGGAACGACAGTGGAAAATATGTTATGGTATGGTAGATGGGTTTTAGATACTCGTATACCCCCATGTTTGAGGAAATATATCCATACATAAAATTGATGGTTCTACACATATGTAGGGGGTTTACCCCTAGCAGATGTGGCATAACACATTGTACATCTTCACCAAGACCTAGACCACTATGTTGATGTGTTTCCCCATCACTAGAATTACGTACATGATGAGGGTCTCAGATGCACCCCCATGTGTATATCCTAAACTAGGATCATCCATCTATAGATCAACAAGAAAATAAATCATGATATCATAAGCACAAAAACCTTGTACTTCACACTTTATAACCACAATAGAAATTCCCTCACCACCAAGATACTCCAATACCACTGTTCCTTACCACACTGAGATGCATTTGGAAAATAACTTGGCCTCCATGGTTGTATTTCCACTAGTTAATTTATAAAATTACTAAATTATTTCAGGAAATGGATGTCATTCATCCTTGATTTGTGGTCAATACCCCTTACACCAAGCACAACAATACCCTTGTGATCACTAGAATCTACTCCTTATCATCCCAAGAACCCTTAGTTGAAAGGAACTCATTATAAAAATCCCCATATATAGGTATCCCCATGATGTGGTCGAGGTCCCATGAAAGAATTCAAACCTCCCCATGAAGTAAGATGAATATGTTGGTCCCTAGTGACCACCTGCTCAACAATTCTGTCATGATGTATAAGTGAAGATAAACATGGAATTGTGAGGTCCATGTCATATCATAAATACCAACATACTTCATCTCCAACTCAAATCCATGATAGGACTAGAATACCCAGTATGTCTAGGCCAATTCTTCCAGGAAGTTACCACCTTTGAGTAGGTCCCATTCTTCTACCTATCCTTTTATATGGTCCTTAAATCCAACTTTAAGGATGTTATAATATTGAGGGGGATACACCTATTCCTCCAAATCCTACCTATTGATGTTTTTCACAGGTTTTCATAGGTATGAGTTGTACAAGACATATAGTCCTTCATAACATGTCCTCCAATATCACTATTCCACTAGAATTTCCTTGGAGTGCACATAAACTAGTAGGCAGGATTCTACCAATTAGAACTAGGTATGAACACATCTTACCTTAGCCTAAAACCATACAATAGCCTTCCCTTGAACAATGGGTAGTATTTCTTATCCTTTTTCGATAATAAAGAGAATGTACCATGATCTGACTCACTTTGAAAACTCTTCCCAATCATGAGGTTCCTGGCCATCTTCTCTCATCAAGTTGTGGTGGCATCTACACACTCATCATCCATTATTCAAGAATTTTAAAATTTATCGATTTTGGTTCATGAAAGATGTTTCATGGATTTTTTCTTATGAAGGCTAAGTTTAGGAAAGTACATATGGTATAAAAAGTCTATTCATGTAACCATAGTTTGAAAAATATTTTAATGTCATTATTATTTAGGTTTGAAATAAAAAACATTCTTGCAAAAGACTTGAGTTTTGAAAAAAGAGAGCACTGAACTATATTTTATGAAACGTCTATTGTCCCCTTAGGGAACCTAACCCCTATTTATAGGCACATTGTTAGATATTTTTTCATAAATAGAGCTTTCCAATTGTAAATTTTTAGCAGTTTCCCTCAAAATTCGACCCTCCTCTCCCTCGTCACATCTAATTATGAGGGGGGTATTTTGTTGATGTCAAAATATGTGTGTCATAGGAGAGATCGAGGTAGGCATGGATAGTTCGAAGAAAATTTGAGATAAAATGTACAAAAAAATCCATCCAAGGGACTAGATTCATGATGTTCTATACCTCCATGAACGAACACAATTCATGGAAGTCCCCCAACCTCACAGAGCTTGATGTGTAAGCATCTACATAGCATAACTACAGTTCATAGAAGTCACCTACACATGTAGAGATTCAGGTGTTAACCTCTTCCTAGTATAACTATGGTTCACAAATGTCCCTATACATGCAGATCTTGAGACAGTAACCTCCATGTAGCATATGTTTTGTTTTCAGAACCTCATTACTTCACAAATATCATAATCTTCCACAGAAGCCTCAATAATTTGTTAAATAAATTCCCTTTTCTATATTGGGACTATAAATACCTAACTATGTTAGACATTTAATGGGAAAAAACCTTTTAGCTTCTATTAAAATCTATGAATTAATGATAATCAACACCTTCATGAGTGAGATAGAAGATTTATTTAGAAAGGTAAGCATCATTCATGAAACCGACTCCTGAGGGTTCTTATGAACCTCAAACCATGGTGGAGATAACTTTAACAAAGTTCCATGTAATTTTTCATAAGAATAAATCTATTTGAAACTATTTGGGTTTCATGAGATGATTATCCTTTTTGAAACTAACCTCATGAGAAATAATACATTACTATGAGGAATGGTCAATTGGTCTTGTGAAACATGTTATTTCATGAGATCCATGACCTTTGCGAAGAACCCAGATTTTTAAAAACCCCAACTTTTAAAAAACCCATCTACAAGACCTCTATGTTGTTATTTATTTCAGAAAATACAATTCAAGAAATTCATGTTCCTGGGGCCATTGTACCCATCCAAAATTGGTTTAACCACACCCAAAATCTTCGTACAACCAGTACCGCCTACCCTTGTGTCTACCCTTTGTGTTTGAATCATGTCCTAAACCATTAAACTAACTTTTCACCCTAATAATAGGTACCCCAATTCATATTTATCGTATTCATAGGCACCCTAACACCGAGACACCTAATTTACGACCCCCCATGAAAATGTTTACGTCATGCCCCAACCAGAGGTGCATGAGTAGTGGGCAGATAATACCTAATGGTGGCATTATCATTGGAAACATACAACCCTTCTTTGTCGAGATTCCTTTTGTTGGATATTCCTATCCCACTTGGAAATAGACTTCTTGATCATAATCTGCAACCAAATATGAGATGTTTATGTAAAACATACCACCTCCACATTCTAGTCATATGATGTTAAACTATATGAAAATTTCTTCAGCACATGATGTTAAACTATAGCATTACCTCATGGTATGGGAACGATATTTACCATGTAAAATCATTATGGGATGAAACCCCCATGGGAATAAACTCCAAGAACAATCCTATAATCCTCATGGAATCTAACTCTAGGAATCCCATATGCACAATCCCCACACTATCACTAATTCACTCTCCTTCCTTGACACAAGAATCCTTACTACATTATGCTAAACTATATATACCCATATTGTCAAAAAACCTTGAAATGTGGTACTGAACGACATGATTTCTAATCCCCATTCTTGGACACATCCATTTTTTAATCCTAATATATCAAAAACCCAAGATACCCCACTGTAGTCAAATCCCAACACCACAACATCACTATCGAATCGCAAGGGTGAAATCTTCCTCCCTCGAGAAACACTCCACCAAGTCCCAAGTGTGAAATATTCCCCACTAGGGACACACTCAACCAAATACCAAGTGTGAAATATTACCCATGGGGACACACTCAACTAAATCCCAAGTGATAAATCTACCCCTTAGGGAAACACTCAACCAAACCCCAAGTATGAAATCTTTTTCAATGGGGACACACTCAACCAAATCCAAAGTGTGAAATCTTTCCCTCCTGGGGATAAACTCAACCAAATCCCAAACATGATGATTTCCATCTAAGAACACAGTTAACTAAATACCAAGTGCAAAATATTCTCTTTAGGGACAAACTCAACCAAATACCATGTGTGAAATCATCCCCCTAGGGACACACTCAACCAAATCCCAAGTGTAAAATACCCACTGGGGACACACTCAACTAAATTCAAAGTGTGAAATCTTCCCACTTGGGGACAGTCCACCAAATTCCAATTGTAAAATATCCCCCTTGGGGACAACTCAACTAAATACCATGTGTGAATTATTCCCCCCCTCCCTGAGGGACACACTTAACAACCCACATGTTCCTAGAAGATGTTAAACCTATGACCAACCCACAAGATGTGAAACCAGTGGACCAATGTCCCACAAAATGCATTAAACCTTTGAACCACAGATCCTTAAAAGAAGTTAAAAATGTGACCCACGTGTCCCCATAAGATAGTTAAACCTATGACCTAATCTCGAATCTCTACCACATAAAATAAACATGGGATGCATAAGTTAAAAATCCTTATAAGACATAAGCCCCTAGTTTCAACTAACTCATTATCAAAACAAGATTTATTAGGTTCTATGCCTAATATTCCTCATATGAGAGGCCTTCGACTTCAAATGGGGGAGATTTGATTGGTTCCCAAAAAACCCAACATCGAGAAATTCTCATACATTCCCAATGTTACTATCTACTTTGACCGATGGTTGCTTCCCTATTGAGATATAAGTACCATAATTAACTGGAATCTACCTTGATATTTCACTAGGAACATGTTTCATGAACATGAATCAAATTAATGAGGCAGACCAGGACTTGAAAAGGATATCTAATGAGGAATCTATGGAAGGAGGAGTGAGCATCCTATCATCTCATTTTGATTAAGGATCTGACATCACCGATTAATGTGATGGAATCCTCCCACCTTTGGAAAGTGGGAATATGGGGAAAAAAGTAAAGATAATCACCACTAGATATAGATAGTGTAAATCATCAATGAGAAAGTATTAGAAAAAATATCCATACCTACTCACTTCATCGATAAAAGTAACAAAGAATGATAATACATGTCTAAATTTTAATTGAAAAGGCCCACACACATCAGTGTGTACCAATTCTAGAAAATCTATGACACTTTTAGCTTGACCACTGAATGGTTGTTTATACATATTTCCTTGTAAATAGGAATGATATTATTTAAGTGGATTAAGCTCAAAATAATCTAAATAATGTATTGATGGATCTTTTTCAAATGCTTATTATTTATGTGACTCAGAGTTTAATGCCACAAATGGGTGTAATATGGGTTGCAAGAATTTTATTTGTTATCTATTTACAATATTTGGTTTTTTAATTCTATACATAATGCCCATTATTTAACTATTACATACAATAACATATAATCTCTTTATAAAAATAGTAACCCATATTTCTAAATCTAATAATAAATCCGTCAATATATATATAATAAACTGAAATTATGTTATTAGTAACACTAGGTACATAATAAAAATTATTGAAGACAAAAAACAATAACATTGGCAATGTGAAATGGAATTATCTAATGGATAGAGATGACATCTTCTATCCATTGGTATCCCATAGATATAACTCACCTCATATAGCCTTTTAAAATCAACTTGGTTACTATATTTGGATACAAATGTGAAAACCACATGTAGTATCGGAAAACCAAATTAAACATATTTAAAAATTATACACAATAAAATACACAACAAAATATTTCCCTTGATTATTTTACTAGGTGAAATTCATTTTCTAGTGGTCCTAGTTTCCTCATGAAAACATATAACATCATGTTTCTTTCCTTACCTTTAGATCTTATTCTTCTTGGAAGGATGGTTCTCTTGAGCATTATACTTTTAATGATTTTTTAAAACATTTATATTTTTAATTATATTATCATTTACCATAAGGACCCTTTGTTTTTCAAGACCCATTTATTTATCAACTTGGTGAATAAGAGTAAAAGTATACGATAGTGTCTTCTCATTATTCCTCATATTATAATTCATAATACAACTGGATATGTTTTTGGGATGCGAGGACAAAATGAGTTCTATGTGTAGATCATTAGGGATATTAAAAACTAATATATCCAAACACTCAATGTATCAAATCATCAAAACTACACATGTTCAAGTTTGTACTAACCCTCATATAATGAACATTAGTAGTGAATTAGAAATCTAAAAACTCTCTGATATCACATTATAATGATAGAGATTCTAAAGGTGATATATGATTCTATACAATGCATATCCTCATATTTATTGAGAAGTTCATTATACATGGAGGATAAAAATAAAACATTGGACATCCATTGAATCTACCACATCCCTCAACTTGAGATATAATTATTCCTCATTAGCCTCTTTGGAATGTGACTCGATAATTGGGGTTTCAAACCCATATAATTTCCATTCGTGACATTGTGTAATGTGTAAGATCCTATACCATTATCAGAAATTTTCACTATTGGTAGGGTTATCCATATCTAGTATGTATCATAGTGATATTTTTTATGTCATTTTATTTTCCATTTATAAAAATTAAGATAGGATAATTAGTACTTTCTTGATTACAAAAATATATTAATAAATTTAAATTTAATTAATCTCCCACTATTTTGTCAAAACATAATAGCCCTCCCCATTTATTGTAGGATATATTTTCTCATATATATTATAGTGGAAATGATGCATATTCTCATTTTCATAACCTAAACTTAAACCTATAATGATTTTGAGGGTTTTATGTTGGCATAACTTTCCAACTACATTTTTTCATGGTTCCATGACCTATTGAGAAGACTCCCCAATCCTAAAATCTGGAATAAATATTTCCTCACCCCTTGAATCTTAGTTACACAAATTCCTTGTGAAGTATAACATTAATTTAATCCAAGTTATGTCAACCCAAAACATCAAGTTATAAGTTACCCTATAATTAAAAGTACCATGACTATGGTTCGTCAATAACATTGAACTATGAGGTTGATTCTTACATAAGTAATGGAAGGCTATGTCGACATAATATTTTACTTTAGGGATTTCATTATTATGAATAAAATTAATTAATTTATTATCACATGTCTTGTTAATAATAATTGGATATTAATTAATTTATTAATTATATCTGATAAAGCTTACTCATAATCTGATTTTATTATATTCCAACTTTCATGCTTGTTAATTATTTTTTTAGGTGGTTGTGTGGCATCTAAAAACATAAAAAATTAATCATTCAATGAAAAAATAAAATTAGTGGAATAATCATGATATTCTCTACTGGTTAGTTTATCTTGAAGATGATAAAATAACCCACAAAACTAGGGGGAAATACCTTAAACCATAGCTTGGTTTATGTTTCATCATTCCACCTTCGATCATATGTATCACCTTGATTTGTTTCACCTCAGCTTTGGGACTTAGACTACCTCCTCTCACCATATAGATCTATACTTAAGTTTTTTTACTGACATATAGGTTAGGGGATCTAAAGGATTAGATACAGAAGTTTACATAAAAGAAACCAGAGGCACACATGATCTTAAACAATGAGGAGGAGGCGCTAATACACATGTAAAAAATTTTAATTTAATAATTATAAATTAAATTAAACCAATCACATACATAGGTTTTCCTAATATTATGATCATCCAAACATAATAAAAATAGCATAAATCTTAACCATAGTTATAAATTACTTTTATGTATTCTTTAATTAAGATAAAACTCCATGAATTAATCCAATTAATTCAATTTATAATAATTTCATCGAAGCATACTTCCCTCATCATCATATATACTATTAAATAAAATTATTTACATTTTAATCTAATAAATTAGACAAGTTTAATTTGAGAAAACCGTGTGAGTTCATAAAAAATTTATCATAAAAAATAATTTAATATATAATTATCAATCATAATCTATGGTGTGTACTATCAAATTAATGACACATGGAACACATGTGAATAGGGTTTATTAAATATTTAATTCTTTTATCTATAAAAAAATTGAGAACACTAGCTACAAAAAACTACACAATTTGTACTTTTTACATGGGGTGTACTATCTTCTACCCATTTCTGCAACACACAACTTGGGACTGGGTGTGTTACCTAATTTGGATGAGTTTGATGTACATGACATGTTTTCCATCATACATAGAATGTAACCCCAAATTTTTCATGTCATTTCCTTCCCTATGTTGTGTATCTAATACAAGAAACACTTGGGACTCCCTATGTTCTTGGTCATGTGAAAACAATGACCACACTCAGTGTATATTAGTTACAAAATGTATAGTTATTCAAACCATGTGCCATTTAGTTTGGATCTACACACTGATCTTCTTTATTCAAAACTCATATATGATTTTATTATACCTGATATAAAAGAGAAAGATACATATGAGAAAACCTAATTCATGGTGTGTATTTGGGAATTTCATGTTTTTTTACTCTGGTTTTTTCCAAGTAGGGCCTTTTCCACCTCCAGATGGTCTTTTTAGATGTTTCTAATTTTTTTTAATCTTAACCATTTCTATGTTATATTAGTTATAATTAAGAATGAAATATACAATGATATCAGATATTAAAAATAAATTGATATAAGTAAAAGAAAATTTAAACACATGAAAAAAATCAACAAATACTAAATAATTATAAATGAAACATGTGACCACTCTTATCAAACATATAGGTTATGGGTATAGTGGAAGTTCCTTATATGGCATGGACAACTTGTATTTTAGTCTTAATTTATGAATAATTGTTACTTCATAAGAAAAATAACATCATTCCCAAGGAAAATTGTGGATTATTTGGATAAAGAAAATACCATAACCAAAAGAGAATGATCTTCACATGTAATTTATAATTAATTTATGAGACTATATAGAATCACCTAAAATTGTAATCCCCTCTTCATTGATGATATGATGGACTATACATATTTTCACCATCATTGATATATATGATCCAAGTGTATAATCCCTCTAGATGTGATCCACACATGCACTACACTCTCTAAATTTTGTCATAGAATCATTAGCTTCTAGCATGGCTAATCTTGATTGCTTGCATTATTCATAGTTGGTCATAGAAGAATTCTCCTTGAAGATGAATGACTCTTGATTCTCTCTCATTGTCTCTAGAGATAATGGAAGAATAGAACTCTAGATATCTTGATATCTCTCTAGGGATTGATAGAGTCTCTCTCTATCCATTATACACAAAAAGTATGTTTATGTAAAGTGATATAATTAGATATCTATTATGTTAGGTTTAGGGTTTGAAAATCTCACACAATCACCTTTCCAACATAATAATTTTTAGATGACCCCATATCCAATAAGAAAAATAATAATATTATTATTAATCACTTGATATGCATAACTATTTAAGTATATAAATAAATATAATTTATATAATTTCCAATTGGACCATTAAGCTCAGTCAACTTTCCCTCATTGACATTTATCGATCCTTAAATAATGACTATTTAACCAATAAATTTGACTGCATTATTCAATAATAAATATAATAAATATAATATTCACCAAACTTGTTAATTAATATTTATTATTATTTAACATAATTATTATTTTGAATAACTGTTGATTAAATTATGGTTATCGACCGACCATGAATAAATTATTTATTTATTCTAACGTGATAAAATCAATAGGTGAATTTAAAAAATATTGTAGATAATCTTAGTGTGTGACACTCAGGACTCTTTCTCAGTGAAATTAAGCATAATCGCCTAATGTCTAAGGTTATTATTTAAAATCATACAAAGGAACCCTTAGAGAATGAAGCTAAAATTGTAATGACTTCCAACATCCTATGAATGGTTACAGTGTAATATAATCCTTTTATCACTATATCTCTAATAAAGAAGGTCATGTGTCAATGTCATCAAACTATATGCTTGATGTATCTTTATTTGACGTTATAGAAATGAAATCACCCACCAAACATGATAGTAAGGGATTTATATAGGTAGTTACATTCCCATAAAAGGGATATATACATTAAATTTTTTCAAGGGATAGAAGGGATAAATTATTTCTTGCATTATCTATTAAATAAATATCACTTGTGCTGCACCCAATGTATCTCACCTCACTGAAAACATATATCATCATAGTTTTCATAAATAAATCAAATAAACGAGTCATTATATTCATTAATGATAAAATCAAAGTATAATGATTCATATATACATCCATATATATGATCATCTAATGACACACATAAATGTGAATTTCTTATTCATGATATTGTTCTCATGACCTATTATCTTGGAGATTACCAAGGGAGAACACCATGAGAAGTTGTATGAATGGCTTATGAGCCTCCTACCGCCAATATCCAATATCATCTGCATCCTATCAGACAATATCATTTTTTTCATAGAACTATATTCAAGAAAACTATCATTGAACCTCCATGTTCTCTTCGCAGTGGGGAACTGCTATGACTAGTTTGTCATATATACATTCTTAGGAAATTATTGAATACATATTTCATGAAGAGGAACAATCATGATTTAATAAGTAATTTTTTTAATAAAACATGTAATCAAACACCAATAAAGTTATTTCTAGGGTACGAACTATAGAAAATAGATGTAATCTTTATATATGAAAATCATGGATCATTATAGTTGGAATGAGAGGATATGTTTATTCAATCTTCGAATATTAGGGTTAGAGAAATTCAGTGAAAAACCTAATCATATGTATGTGTATAGGATATAATCCTAAAGTTTTTTTAAATTCCATAGATAACCTATGTTAAAAAAAGGTTTCATATATTGAAACGAATGTGTCCTGGTTCAGACATCTTATGAATAATATTTCATGATTATATGATTAATCATTATGATTAACAATGTTTGATGGTTACACAAACAATATTGGTTATTTTATGCGATTGAAGATAAAATTATGAAGCTGAGGTGGTAAAAGGGATAATCTAATACTAACTTACCATATTCCATATTAGTTATATTAATTTTCATATATCACAAAAATTCTAAAGGAAAGTTAATTTATATCATAAATGATTAGATATTGAGTTAGCGGTGAAAACTCCCAATGGTAAAATGGCCATATCTTAAATCTATAGTTCATATTTGATTGAAGTTTGTGAGAATTATATTCCTATAAATATTATGATAATACATTTATTTGAATTTGATGTTATTATAGGAATGGATTGGGATTATTTATATGGATCCCATATCAATTTTTGGGGAATGAAAGTCACATTTTATATTCCGAATAAACCTATGATCATTTATTTGTGTGAGGATG
This sequence comes from Viscum album, assembly GCA_963277665.1. Taxonomy (NCBI): domain Eukaryota; kingdom Viridiplantae; phylum Streptophyta; class Magnoliopsida; order Santalales; family Viscaceae; genus Viscum; species Viscum album. Next base: position 597,790,727 of record OY728125.1, on the reverse strand, counting down.
AATATTAAATTCGAACTGAAATTACTTCTATCTCATGGGACTTAGCTTATTCATGAAGTGTATTTATCTCATATGGTTGGGGAGAAACTAAAAATTAAGTATATTCCTATTGTATGGGAGTTTGTTTATGTATTTCCATAATTGTTTCCTAGTCGTCCTCTGGATCATGACGTTGAGTTTTTAATAGAATTCATGCCTGGTGCTACACATATTTCAAAGAATCCTTATAGACTGACCTCAATTAATTTATAGTAATTGAAGAATAAGATCCAATAGATTATTTATAAGGTATTCATATACCCTAGTTTGTCACCATGGGGTGGGAATGTTCTTTTTGTTAAGAATAAATATGGGTTAATACATATTTTCATTGATTATCGGGAACCTAACAAGATCACTATCAATAAAAAGTATCCTCTTCCCCATATCAATGATTTGTTTGATCAATTAAGTGGATAAAAATAATTTTCTAAGATTTAACTTCATTTTATATATCATAAATTTGGGGTTAAGAAGGAGGATATACCCAAGACTGCCTTCCATATGAGGTATGAGAATTATGAATTTATTGTGATACCATTTGGTTTTACTAATTCTCCTTCTATCATTATGAATTTAAGGAATATATACTTTATAGATGACCTTGATTAGTTTTTGGTAGTATTTATTGATTATATTATTATATATTAAATGATAAAAAAATATTATAAAGATCATTTGAGAATTGGGATTATGAACCTTTGAAAGGATAAGATGTATGAAAAATTTACCAAGTGTGAATTTTTTCCTTTAAAAAGTTTCATTCATAAGTCATATAATCTCAAGTTAGTGTATATCAGTAGATTATTCAAAAATAGAAGTTTCTGAGAAATTTACTAATGCAACCATGGTAACAAAAATCCGTATTTTTCTTGGTTGGGTTGGATCTTACCGATTCTTTTTTATAGATTTATCACAATCATCTAACCCACTCACCTAGTTGAATCATAATGGGGTTAAGTTTTTATGGAAAGATGAATATGAGTATAATTTTGATGAACTGAAGGGATGGTTTTTTAGTGAACTTGTTCTCACACTACCTAGTAGTAGAATAGGGTATTCAATCTATATAGATGCATCAAATAATGTACTAGGATGTTTCCTCATACAAAATCATATGGTGACAACATATGCCTCATGAAAATTGAAAATACATGAGAATAATTACCCAACTCATGATTTGGAGCTAGAAAAATTAATTTTTGTGTTGATGATACGGAGGCATAGTATTTATGGTGAAATATGTGACATATATACATACCATAAATGTTTTATGTATATATTAACACAAAATATATCAATATGTTCCAGACAATATGTTTGAGGTTGATTAAACATTATGACTTCTCAATACATTTAAATTCTAGGAAATAAAACAAGGTTTCAAATGATCTGAGTCGAAATGATCATGCAAGATTATATATAATGATAATTGAAAGTGATTCAATACATATGAATTAATTGAATAAGAACTTGAAATCTAGAGGAAAGGAGGAATATCCTATCTTTTATAGTTGAAAGTTTAACCATATATCCATGTGAGGATTAAATATGTGTAGAGGGAATATGTAGAACTATATAATAAAGTGATAAATATTCCTATGTTAAACCTTGATTGTAATGGAATGATATGGTTTGATAACCATGTATGTGTTTCATCCATACAAAAATGGAAAAATGATTTTTTAGATAAAATATATGACTTATTAATCTCTATACATCATGAAAGTAAAAATATTTATTGAGATCTAAAAGTATATTTCAGGTTGGAAAATAAGAAGAAGGATATTGCAGAGTATCCATCTTGATACCTAGTATTTCATCTAGTTAAGGATGAGAGATATATGTTTAATGGGATGTAACAACAATTACCTATACCTGATTTTAAATGAAAAAACATTATCATGGATTTATTTTTTAGATTACTAAAAACATATAAAGGTCACAATGTAATTTTAGTTATATTTGATTGCATTATGAATTCATTAAACTTTGTTTTCATCGGAGAATATTTATATCTTGATCAGATTTATTGTTATATATTAAGGAAGTGGTCATATTTAATGGAGTACCACATTCTATTTTATCTGATCGAGATCTAATGTTTACCATGATGTTCTGGGGAAGTATTAAGTAGGCTCTAGGTACATAGAAAAAATTTAGTACTTATTATCATCCTCACATATATGATCAGTTATATAAAACTATTCAAACCATAGAGGATATGTGGAGATCATGTTATGTAGAATTCAAATGTGGTTGAGATCAATATCTTCATTTATTTTAGTTTTTTTATAATAATAAGTTTTAATAAATCATTAATATGGATCCTTATGAAGCTCTATATGAAGGAAGTGAAGAAATCCAATGTGTTGGGATAAATTTGGAGAAATAATTCTATTTGGACCCAATAATAATGAAGTAATGATATGGAAATATAGAGTGATTCATAAGCATATAAAATCATCTTAGAGTTTATATAAATGTTATGTTGACAATCATTGATGAGATCTAGATTTGGAAGTTTGTGAAATGATATTCTTATGAATATTTACTTGGAAAAAAGTTATAAAATTTAGAAAGAAGGGAATGTTAATCCCTAGATATGTTGGTCCCTTAGAAATTCTTGATTGTATTGGGATTTTAGCTTATAATTTTTCACTTCAACCAAATCTCTCTCAATATTATTATTTTTTCGATGTACCTATCTAGGGGAAATACATACCAGATTTATCGCATGTACATAACATAGAGGTCGAACCAATGGATCAAGATCTTTCTTATGAGGACAAATTTGTAAAGATTGAGGATTATATATAGGATGTTCTATGGAATAAGACCACTCACTTAATCATTGTTTTGTGGGGAAACCATAAATTATAGAAAGATACTTGGGAACCTAGATATGAGATGAAATAGATATATCCTTATTTTTTTTATATTCTATTGATTATTTTTGGTGGAATTAATTCATTTAAGAGGGTATAATATAACACAAAGAGATTTTATGCTACATTTCTCTTTAGATAAATCCAATTTCTTCGATACCCAGTGATACACGCAACCTTTAGTTAAAACACCATAATTAAGTATATAGGTATCTACTATACATTTGATTTATGGGCATGAATATGAATAAATTAATAATAAATTTTTTATTTTTTACACATGTATAAAATTAATTCATTGGTTATCAGTTAAATAGAAATGGAAATAAAAATCATTTGAAAGTAAGATTTTTTTTATGAAAAATATTTTATTGCGTGGAATGTGTTTTAAGAAAATATATATTATATATTCAATCAAAATTTTTAACATTAATCTATTTTTTATATCCAGGGGATAAGAATTAATCTAATTTTAAGGTTAAAAATGTATGTTTCTAAAAAATTATTTTCATCATTTTTTCACACTTATTTTAAAATAAATTTATTCCACTAATAGAAATTGAATCATCAAAAATAGATTCCATTTTTTAATTAGGAGGATCAAATTTGGTAAATATAGATCTTTTATTTTTTTATTATAAATAGTAACCTAGGTAAATATTTTCCACCTTAATAATGGTAAAATAGGTAAAATAGAGTTAAAACTTTGTGATAAGGCTTTAAAACATCCCTAATACCTCAATTTATCCTATTGGATTAATTCATTTCATCCATTTCATTTTAAGTCTCAAATATATGGCCACATTGTGTAATTTTTCTTTGATTTCAACCATTATATTATTCTCTAAAAAGAATAAACACAAAATGTCAGACTCTTGACTTTAATATCTATTGTTTTTTTTATATAAGGATAAAAAGAGAATAAGTTTGGTTATAAATGTTCATTTTAATGATAAATTACTCTTTTAAATAAATTATTTTATTTGTAATTTTTAGGGATTAAATAATTACCTTAAATAATTATGCAATGACGACACTGTATTTATTTAGTTAATAGAAAAATAAAATAAATGATTAAAAAAGTATTAAAAGTAATACAATTTGGAAGAATAAATGTGTTCCAAGAATTTTATAGATTAATATAAAATATACGAGATGTTTTTATTGTTTATATTTGAAATCAATTTATATCATCTTATTTTCAAAGTAAAATTACGTGAATTGTTCTTAAAATGTAATTAAGAGTATTTTATGATAAAAATATTTTATTTAATTATTTAAAAATCATAAAAATATTAAAATAAGAAAATTAGGATGATAACGGGCATACTATGGCATCCCTTGGTAGATTATTAATCAATTGTTACCTTATAATTAAAATTACAACCCTCTAATATTAAAAAAAATCATTACAATGGTTAATATTAAATTGGTTAATCAAGGGGATAAACCAATGGATATGGTTTAAAATGATATGAAACATTTATAAATTTCATTTAAGGACTATATTTCAACCTGATACTCTTTTTATTAAAATACTTGGCAAATTGGAAGCATTTTTCTTGATAATTACTTTATTAATTTTTAATCTTTTTAGTAATTCCAAGTGTCTCCTTTCCATCCCTTATAAAAGGACACCCATTATTTATTTTATTTACAAAAATTTGATCCATATAGCTTGGAAAATACCTACTAAAATATCATTTTATCTTCATTCAACAAATTTAATAGATTTTGGTCTTTCCAAAATACCATCCTTTCAATGATTAACATGTAATCTAAATACATTTTCTCAATGAAGAGGAGGTTCAAAAAAGTATTTTGGATGACAAGACTTATGGTAATGAATTACTATTACAATCCCATTTTAATTAGGATTGTTTATTCTAGAATTTCCATTGAGGAAGTAATATTATTCTTATATAATGAATCTTTTTCATTTATATTCTCCTATGGTTATTTTTTATTACTACATGTTTTCATTTCATTTCAATATCTTTATGAACTCAAAATACCAACAATATGTTTTTAAGGAAAATAGACTTTATTTATCTCTTCAATTTAAAATACTTTTTCTTGAATTACCATGTTGTTTCTAAAATGTTTTAATTTTTTTTTACGATTCTCCTATAATTATTTAAATTCATTTTACCCATGTTTTAATTTTTATTAAAAAAAATAAGTGGGAATTTTCTTATCATTTTTAAAAGAAGGTACTTTTGAATTTATACTAAAAATAAGAAAGGAACCATTATTTTAACATACTCAACATGGATGAAATTCCCATTTTTCATGAACTCTAGATACTTTAAGGACCCATTTACATGTTTCTAAGGATATTTTCAAAGAAAATATTTTCCATAATATTTTCGAAATATTTTCCATTTAAATAAGATATTTCAAAAAAAGAAAAGGGTATTTACATTAAGAAATATTCCAGTGATTCTTTTAAATGATTTTTTCATCTACGGTAACATTATTTGATGTTAATTATGTTTTATTGGAGATATGATCTAATTATACTGTCCTTATTCATTTTACAGATAATTTTTTTTATGTTTAAAAGACATTTATAAAACTCATTCCTTTTACAAAGGTTATGAAATGATGAATTCATGAAATGTTTTTGAAACCCATTTATTTTACACAGGTTACACTATGATAAATTGTTTATGAAATCCATTTATTTTTCATGGGTTATTATATGATGAATGTTTTATGTGCTTATGGAATACATATATATGATTTTCATTAAGTTATGGGTGAGCCCAAAATTATATATCCCTCTAATTCATTGGGTAATGTTTTATATATCATGATATAATTTTGGGAAGCAAGTCCATGTGCTTCATCCACTATAGAAAATAAGTCGACGTGATTGATCCACTATAGGAAAAAATTAGATGTGATTGATCCATTATTGAAAAGAGGTTTTGATGCATTATCCATGATGATATGGGAAACAATTTATGATTCCCAACCCACTATGATTTTATAGTCATGATAGATATCCTTGGAATATGAAATGGTTTATACACCTATAAATTTATGACACTTTAATGACATGAAGTTATGGTTCATGATTTTTTTATGATGACTTAGCTCTCTCTTATGATTCATGTATCTTTAAACGATAAAGTTTTATTTCATGAATCATGTTTAAAATACATGATTTATTGATTATAAACATTAATTTATCTTCATGATATCATAACCTTATTCTTATCTTATTCTTTGATATAATCTTGAATTAATATCTCCCTTGTTTATCCTTACTGAGCTTCAAAGCTCACCATTTCTTATGTTTCCTTTCCCTAGGTTATGACGAAATATTCAAGTAGGGAATTCCTATGAATAGTACTATATGGGATGATCCTTATGGTATATATTGAATATATTTCATTAAATAAGAATATTTTATATCTGTTCTCCAAATAAGCTAATAATTTACGATCCTCAGGCATGCATTTCTAAAATATATTGAATATTCATTGAAAAAGATGTAATGTTTATGTATGAAAATTGTGGGTTTCTATAAACATGATTGATTCAATTAATAAACATGTATATGGGAACTTATTTTATGAATTTAATGATAAGCCCAAGATATCACGAAGTTTGTAGATCCCCTTGTGGGGACTGGTGGTATGGAAATTTATAGCTCAAAACATGGACCCTATGGTATTCACTACCCATATGAATATTGATGAAAAATATGGAAAACATGACATTCATCGAAAGAAGGTGACACAAAACATTGTGTCACCAACCCCAGTTATGCAGGATATTGTAAAAATTGATTCCCCTTGTGAGGAACAAGTCTCACATAGGGATGGTGAAACTAATAAATACATAATTTTTCATAATTATTTTAAATATTGTTTCCATGTGCCTCTGTACAATGACTATTTGGGATTTTTTTTCCTCTACATGAAGTAATAAATTACATTAATGTATCTATAGAATAATAATTTAGAGGAGTTATAGGTGAGGAGGAAGCATCAATAATAATGGATTAACTCAATACATCATGGAAGTCTCCTATGAAATGGGGGTGAGTTAAACAAATGGAAAGTTGGGGTGGTTCTTAGGGTAGAAAAATAAAAACAAAACAAATATGATTGACGTGTTGTACCAAATGGTGGATACTATAGACTATGGTATTTTGAGATTTTTTGGCTTGTTTGTTGTATTTTGGTGGCATGAAACTTCTATAACTTGAAGTCCCTTATAATATTTTATTTGTGTTTCTATATATTATTTTAATTTTTTTTGGGATTCATGGGTTTTTATTAAAAATACAGGGATTGATTAGTTTATATTACTATTATAATAATAATTATTATTATTAATAGAACAATTATTATTATTACTACTACTATTATTATTACTATAATAATAATAATAATAATAATAATTGTTATTATTATGCAGCACGAGCATTAGTTGAGTGATACTCACCACTGTCCTTCACATCCCCACGACCAGGGTTCGATTCTTAGTAGCCCAAGGAGGATTTATGGGTGGTGATGAAAATGGTGGCATAGGTTGGAGGTGACGCAAGCAGTGATTCGGGCTAATGTGGGAAAGGGAGAAGGCCTAGTTCCATGATAATTTAGCATAATTTCATTGGGACATGTAATGGTATCTCCTACCCAATAGGTCTTCAAGATAGTCATTACAATAATGTGGATGGTTAGATGGGTTATCCCTATGGGGGGGGGGGGGGGCTATGGCATATTCTTCTAGCATGTGAGTGTGAGAGAGAGAGAGAGTGTGTGTTTCTTTTTATTATAACTTAATAACCAATGTACTGGTATTATTATTATTATTATTACTAATATTATAATTATAATTATCATGGTTAATAATATTATTATAGGAAAAAAGTATTACAATTATCCAAACAACACTCACAACTAGGATCCCCACTTGACTTATTTTATTACAAACATGACCCAAAATACTAGTGGGATTCAAATCCCATACATAGACCCAAGGCCACATGTTGCATCAACATGGAATTGGGTTTACTACACATTCCCACATCAACCTTCCTAAGTCACCACCAAAAAATCCCACAAGGTGATGCTAGAAATTGAACCATAGTTACTTGGATGTAGAATCCAATGGGGAGTACCACTCAACCATGATAAAGGTGAACACACATGTAATGGACTTCAGGCCACTGAACCTTCAGAACAATAAAATGTAATGGTATTTATATATAGTGGGTCAACACTTGGAAGGGTGTTTGACCTATTCTTGCATCCCCAAGGGTGTCTGTGTTGTTTCTTTTTATTATAACCTCATGGCACATCAATAAACTATTATAATAATTATTTTTATTTATTAAGGTCTTGGATCTTATAACAAAAGGAAAAAAATGAACACACCTATGAGCCCTCAAGGATAATCCACACCCCTCCAAGGGTTGACCTAATACATTTCCAACCTAAAGGTCCTATAGCACGAAGCCATTACATGGTCCATAGTTCCCCCCATCATGGTCCAAGGGCCCCTGTTTACATCATGCATTGTATCAGTGTGTTCTTGGGTCTCCACCCCTGGATGTTCCATAACCTACATCACCACCTATTTCACCACATATGTCTTAAACCATAAATGACCTATAAATACCTTCCAAAGGAGATTGCTAGGGTCTGAACCCTGGTCATATGAAAAATTATAGGATGAATTCACCACTTAAGTATGACCTAAACTATAATATTATTATGATTTGGATTATTATTATGATTATGATGATGATGATGATTATTATTATTATTATTTTTAAATGGTATTATAAGAAACCAAGAAACACAAACATCTATACACCCTAATGCATCAAGCCTCATCCCTCTTTATATGGAATGAAAATCACCCACTGGAACTATTTTATCACAATACATGGTCTAGAGGTCTAGTAATATAGAGGCCTTAGAACATGGGTGGATTGAAATCCCAAAAACCTGAAGGATGAAAACATGGTTTCCCCAGGAATGAGTATCTTTCATAATTCCATGTCAATACCCTTGTACGTTTTCACCCTTCCTATTAGTGGTCATCACACCATGTTATCAGTGTAAAAGTTTTGTTTCCCTCTTACCAAGAATCATTGTACCATGATATCCTCTGATGCATTCTATTATGGAATCCTTCTATCCCACATCAGATAACCATATAGAGAGAGGGATAGATTATAGGTTCCAAAACACACCTCTCTCTTTCGATCTTCCCACTTTGTGATACCTAGGAGACACCCCACTGCATTTCCTACATGTTTTATCACACCATATAAATTTACCACTTCATTGATAGTCACTTTATAGGTTACACGTACGTCTCATATCATAAATCCATGGGGACTAATTTCTAGTTTATAGGTGTTCATGTACCATTCCTCTTCCAAGATCAACCATCTGGATGTGCCTATATATCGCCAAACTACATTAACTTCCTACAGAATCGAGTTGTTCATATAATTATTATAATGACTATATTTATGATGATGATGAAAAAAATGAAAACAACTAAGATGACGATGATGAATATGATGATGATGATGATGATGATTATGACGATTATTATTATTATTATTGTTGTTATTGTTTTTGTTGTTGTTTTTATTATATATCCATTGTTGTGGTTGAGTACTCATCCAATGAACTCTATATACAGGAGGTGTATGGTTTAATCCATGTTGGATTCAGGTATAGTTTCAATGCTATGTAGGTGGTGATGCATGTTGTGAAGTAGACAATGAAAAAATAGTTTGTGATACAGGCATAAAAAATGACGCTGGATGTCAGTGACTTATGAAGAATGATTCAAGAATGATGATTCACTAGGATATTGGGGTAGAAATAAGCCTTTGGAATAAATAATGGGCTTCATGTATTCTGGTCCTTTTGGCCTTTAAAATTTGTAATGGGTGAGCTTAGATATGGGAATATACTTAGGGGAGGGATGTGATCTAATCCATACTAGACCCATAGGTGTGTGTGTTTAATTTTCATATAACCACCAAGAACATAAATAAATAAATTATTATTATTATTGTTATTATTATTGGAGAATATTATCTCAATGGATTATAAGGTTGATCTAATTGAAGTCCTAGTGGAACCCAGGGCTTTTGGGGTCTCTTAAGGTCAAAATATTGAGGCATTGGAAGGTAAGGAAATATCACTGATTTCAATGTTTATGGGTTATTGGGTTTTGGTTGACTCTAATAATGTAAATCATATCCCATACGCTCAATTACTAATATATCCATATAGTCCATTGATTATGGATTATTTTAAATAGAGGGTGGGAGTGGCTGATTCATGTGGTGTATCCCCTGATTTAGATTTAGGGACCCTTCAAGATAAGGTACATGTCCTGAACTCTTGAACCTTTGATGATATTTGAATAAAATTTAATTTTTATTCACATAAGATCATGAATAAGGGAGATATAGCCTTCATTAAATAAATCCAAGGAACTATTCCAAATAAACTCAATTAATCTAAGCATTCTATCATTTCCCACATTTCTTTACAAGTTAAGGAGAATAGATTAAATCTATTTGATCTTAAAAAAATACCTACATGATATATAGGGATTTGAAAATTGGCATATTACATCATTATTAATATATATTTTCACATTTTATTGTCATCAACTGCTATGAAATAAAGATCATGGTGGCATGGATATTTCAATTTGAAGCTTTTCATTCTTAGCATACTGGATTTGAAACCTTTTTTCAATCCGTTGGATATGAATAACTTAATTAATAAAAAAAAATTCAACATCATGGGCTTGATATAATTTATTTAGAACCAAAAATTTCTTTTTTATATTTCCTTGGTTGTGGGAGTTTCTAAAAAATGATAAGAAAGTCGAGAGGTCAAGATATGATTTTTTTCGTGGGTGATAGTGGCGGTTTACCTTATCTCTCCCCATATCAAAATAGTGGAATTGAATGCTGCTGAATTCTAATTTGATATACTTATTTATTATGATAAAAAATTTAAAATTTTTAAGTTATCTTACACAAATTTACCCATGTTTAGGGTTTAAGAATTCTCTTATAGTAAAATATGGGTAGTTGGATCCTCAATGACCTAATAAGAAACCTAAAGACACAAAAATTATATGGGGGAATATTAATTGATGAAGTGGACAACTTTATAGGTTTTATTTGAGTTATATTATTAAAAACTAAATGAATTCTATGAATTAAATCTATGGATATAGATTTATCCAATGTTTTTATAGTGGGTTGATTGGATGGATTTATTTTTAATGATTTCAATTACATACATTCAATCAGTATTCATTCAATGAAGTAAAACCACCCTCGTCACTTACTGGTTTAATACCTACACATTCTAATACTAATAATCTATACACTGGGAGGATATTATTCATGAGAACTCCATGTTAAAGGATTATATTTTCACTCTGAATGTGTGGACGTAAAATTCAATAAGGAAGAGGAAGTAATTGATCATCAAATGAAATTATCAATTAAAATAATTGAATAAAAACTGATAGTACAATAAATAACATCCAAAACAACCCCTTTATACTCCTTTTTATCACCCCATAATTGTTTTATCCCTAAATTAATACAAATATAACAATATAAGATGGAAGTAAGCTCAGAAGGGTGGAAGTTGAAGAGGAGAAAACAAAAAAATAACGAACACACAACCATTGTGTAAAGAATTTCACAAAAGTTGGTGTGAATAAATACACACCATACGATAACAATATCGATTTTTTCATAAGAATAATATAATATGATAAGAATAATAATTATTATTAAGAATATAAGGTGATACAAAAAACATACATGAGATAAATTGAATTTCAATAATAAAGTGGTAGAGTAACATTACATTTGATATAATAATAAATAAGTCCCCAAATACTTCACCAAAAATTTGTTAAATAAGATTTATTATAGACATAGGTTGAGAAAAAGGGTATAAAATTTTTCCTAAATGAAATGGTGTAACAAATAGTGGTTGGAAGTGGGTGGATAACTAATTTCCATAATTCCCAAGGTTGTATGTATCCTTTTTCTATCTCCTCACTGTCATTTTAGAAGGACCTTGATTCTGATTGAAGTAGGTAAAATAGTATAATATGAAAATGGCCTCCCGAATTCACTCTAATATATGTAGATATTTGATCCTCATTGGACCATCCATTTAAAATATATGATAAAAACGCTGGGATAAATTTTTTGGCCTTGAAATATGGCATATAATTTATTATTCAACATAGGATGCCAAGATCACACTGAAAATTTCATAATTATCTCTAACCATAGTCCTCTATTTTTAGTTTAAATTTTATCTTAATTAGGCTTGTATCATTATCGATACAATCATTTTAGTGGTTTTTTGTCTAGTTCACTTTACCTATAATTTTTTGGTTTCAAGGACAAAGATGAGTGCCTTCCATTGTGAATATTTATGTACTCCAGAATGATGAAATATTTCCCCAAAAATGGGTAACCTGATATTGAAATATAAAATAAAAATTATTACTATTGTTTTCAATAAGGTGATGAAAAATTTATCGATTATTAGTACATTTTAACCATGAATTGAAAGTATGATGAGAAGTGGTGTTAAATTATAAAATACACCAACACTAGGGTTTATGAGCATTGATTCACATGAATATTAAAATATAAAAAATGAATATTTTCATCCTTTATACTCTAATCAAACCCCCCAATATGAGTTTTTCTAGTCCCAAGAAAAATGTGTCTCAAAAATATAAAAACTGAATTCACTTTTCCAAAAAAAATTAACATTCATTTATCACAAAAAAAAATTATGCCAAACAATCAGGAAACCTATAAAAATCATTTAACACTATCAAGGTTCTCTAGAATATCCCATTACCAATCCCAGTACTTTGTTCAAATTCACCATTACCATTCATATAATTCAAATTGATAATGATGGAGTGATTTTCAACATAAAAGACATGGGGGATAATTTTTGTGTTTAATGGGAAAATAAATTAGAGCTCTAAGTGGGAATTATATTCAACCTTAACATGTGTATCCAATTTTTTTTCATTTTTCCCATTTTTTTCTTATTCTTTTTTTTTGTTTTTCTATTTTTAAAAAAAATTGAGATGAAAAGAAAAACTCTAGGAAAGAAAAATATGGAGTCATGATCCCCAAGTTATTAACACCGCACATTTTTTCTACTCCATTACCTATAATAAATATGTAAGGTTGAACTTTGGGAAATAAAACTATGATGTCATGATCCCAATTTTTGGAATGTCACACATTAGGACAAAAAATTTCTCTATATGGTTATTTTTCATTTTTTAGATAATAAAATTAAATTTAATGTGACCCCAAACCCTATTATATGAAGAATGAACACCAGGAATTCAAACTCACATCCCACAATCTTAAAGGCATTTATTGTGGTATTTTGATTAAAATGGTTAAAATTTTAAAAGTGAAAAATCACATTGGACAGCTGAACATTCCAAAAATTATGCCAAGGAACTTAAAATTTCATTAAAATTATAATTAAGGAATTCCAAATTATTCGATATTCAGTTTTAAAGTGAAAAAAATATTATATTCTTTAAGGTTAAAGAAATTTATTTACCATTTATGAACACAAATGCTTTTTTCTCTCTTCATATTATGGAATGAAACACATAAAATTTTCTTTGACACGCACAAAATTTATTTATTTTTCATTATTTTCACCCACAACTTTGAGTAACATTGTCCCTCTTGTTGAAAGAAAAGAAACGTTAGAAAGGGGAAGAATTGGAGGTTAGGAGCTTGAAAATTTAAATTTAAAATAAAATTATGGAATAATGTCACTTGGTATCTCAAAGAGGAATTAAATTTTGAAACCAATTGATCTCATGATATTAATTTTACTCACATATACCTCTTGGAAGACAATATATTATATTTTAATACCTATAAGAAATTTTGTTTTACTAAAACTACATCAAATTCAAAAGCACCTAAATATTAAAAAACAACCCAACATCAGAGCACTTTGGAAACCCCAAGGGGTTCCTTTAATTTAAATTAATAAAAAACCAAAAATTGATTTAAAACAAAAACCTTTTTTATTTTTTAGGTTAATAGAAAAAAACAAAAAATAAATACAAATGAAAAAAAGAGATCGGTTGCCTTAAAAAAGTTATTAGTTTGAAGTTATTAACTTGACTTGGACCCACCAAATTACCCAATACCCTATTTTAACATCTAAATTTATTTTTTTATAAACACTTACATAATAATGAGATTAATTCTTTTTTGGGCTTGGTGGTATGGTCTAGAATCTAATTTAAGAACACTTCTATGAGTCCTAGTGGGTTGGGTATTCTTAGGAATATCACAGAGGGTACATCCAATTTCATTCTAGTCTTTTTACATGAAATATAGAAGAATTATCACATGGTCATCATGGAGATAAGTTAAAATGATAATATAAAGGATTTGGTTTCCCCAAATAATGAGTGTTTGAGGGAGACGTGAAGGATCTTGATTTTAAGCTCAGGTTGGCTAACACTTTCATACACAGTTTGGGACTTTGAGTCAAACACAGTTAAATTTTCTTGATTTTCACATATAATTTCTTCTTTTATAGTAGTATTTTCATCTAATAGATTAGATAGATGAGTATCAAGAATGGTTATGGACTCAATGTCTATGATTTTTCCAAATTTTCCACTGAGTGGTGGTCTTTAAAAATCAATATTAGATCCATATAAATGGATTCAAGATATGGATAAAATTTTTACTCATGAAAATAAAAATAATTGATTTCCTCTTGAATTATAAATCCATAAAAACTTCCTTTATCATCCTCAGTTTCATTTTCAATAAAACCTATCCATTTCATCTCATGAATCACTTTATTATCCCAAATTTGAGTGTTTTCATTGTAAATTTTGAAATCGAGGAACCCGTTTACAAAGGTTAGGGTCATGTTAAAATTTCTAATATTGATTAGTGAGTTCATTGTTTCTATGAAGGGATGATCAAGGACGATGGGGGTTTGTTCTATAGAACCTATTTTTTTCTGATTTTCAAGGATATTGAAATTGGAAGGGTAAATGAAAATTTTATATTTCACCAAAACATCCTTTAAGATCTTATTAAGAACTCAAAAAATATACAAAATAATTTTATAAGTGAAATATGTGAGTTGGAGTTCATTGAGACCTATTTTAAAATTTACTTCATATAAAATTAGGTTCACATAGGCTCATAAATCATATAAGTCCATAATATTTTTTTCTCTCTTAGTTCAACATTGATGTATGGACATCCTAGGTCTTAAAAATCATATAGAATGGTTCCCTAGATTGTGGTGCACACATTAGTAACTATAAGGACTTGTTTTTTGTGTGAGAACTTCTTTTGTAATGTAAACAGGTCCTTCAGGTACATAGACTATGAAATTATGGGTTGGATTTCATAAAAAAGGGGAATATTCAAAATAACATATGAGAAAACTTCCCTCAATGTTTTCTTTAGTCTAGGTTTAGATTTTCCTATCAGGAATTGAGGAAAGGGAGTTGGTTGGTGTATTTTTTGGTTTGTGTGAGTTACTTCACATGCTCATTATATTTTATTAGTTTCATATGGCGTTTCTTCACCATTATCATAATTTTTTAGGACTCATATGGTTTTGTGTTGGTTGGTTAAAGATTATAAATGGATCTATTATTTCTTAAGTTTTTTACAATGTTGATTTATTCAAGAGAATATTGTGTCCATTTGTATTCCCCCCTCAAGGTTAGGGGGAAGAATATCTTAAGTAGGTATGAGTGTCATTCTAGTTTTTATTTTTTTTCTATTCATGTTTATGTGATGATACTTATGAGTTCATTTTGTAATTTATTTCACAATTGTTCAATGATTGGGAGAGGGATAGATTAGGCAAGGGATTTTGCTGGTTTTTTATCCTAGGAGGATACTTTGGATATTAAATGGGCTATTAAATGGGTTTCTATATTGATTATTTAAATTGAATTGGTGGATGTTGGTATTGGATCAGTTAAAATTTAAAATGGTTATGTGACTGAAAATATTTTTGAGGGTAGGGTTTGAGACATTTTTTATTATGTTGGTTATTGATTATATTTCCAATAGAATCATGTATGCTCATTATACCTTAGATTTATAGATTTTTTGTTCCATGGACTTTTAAATTTTAAAAAATTGATCTCTATATGTGGACCCGCTAAAATAACATCCTTGATTGAAGGAATGGTTGAAAATTTATCATTATTATGGCCATGATTTTCCAAAATTGTGAAAACATGGTTAATCATTTGGATTTATTGGACCTCCTAAGACTGATATCATTAACCATCCTATTCAGTTCAAGATGATTTTCCATAAGTCTTTATTTATAAGTAAGATTATTCATTCCACCACATTTGGGCGTATTATCGTAGTAAATTAATATTTCCCATTTTTTTTAAGAATAATTTTCTGGATAATCATAAGCATCATTTGGGGTTTTATTAAATTCCATTATACATCATGTCAATGAATTTCATGTTTCCTAGAATCAAACCATTATATAAAATTCTCAATTATTATATAATTGAGAAACCATGGTGTATATCCATGTTGAGAGTGAAATTGAACTGTTCCCATGTTTCATGGAATTAATCTCAATTTGTTTTAAAAAATGGGTTATATTTTTATATAAAAGCATTTTTTGGTGGGGAATTTTTTTAGAATTATCCTTATAATTGGTCCCAAAAAATATATGGATTATAGTATCACATTATTTAACCAATTTATTTCTTTATCCTTTATAGAAAAAAGGAAAATTTTTCATTTTAGATGATACACGTTTATTTGGAGAGTACATGGTTTCAACAATGTCATTGAATTATTTTACAAGAAGGTACGGCATATCTAACTCCACTCCATGAAAGGTTTGATGTTGGTTTAGGAAATGGGTTTTGAATATATAGTGGGAACATCATATAGAATCATGCCTAATAGAGAAGGGTGCATTGGTCTAAGCAGGTGTAAGGTATTCAATCATGGTCTATTATGAAACATTACCTATGTTATGGTCTTTCTGATTTTTCTTTTCATTTGGGTTCTTACTTGGGTTGATTATGGGGTTTCATGGAAGTCCCTCCATTGTAGTTGAATGAAATTAAAAATATGGAGTCTTGGGGAGATTGTGATATAAATGAAAAATTATCCTATGTCTTCTTAACTCCCCAACCCCAAAACTATCCACCCTAACTAGAAGGTTTGATTGGTCATGGGACAAGGTAGATATGCACCAAAAAAAGATGAAAAAAATTAAGGGGAAAAGATAAATGAAATTAGGTTATGATTAGAATAAATGGGAGAGGATATACATTGAGTGCCTATAATGATTTAATTGGGTCCCCATAAATGGTTCCAAAATTTAGGCTCACCCAAATTTACCCTTTTTCAATGTTGAAGTGGTCACTTGTAGTATAACATGGGTTTCCAAATTCTCAAAGACCTAAGAAGAATCCTAAAGACATGATCATTCTATGGGGGTTGATTTTTATATGAATTCTTTAAATTTTTGGGTTTTATTATAAAAACTTGAATGACTTAAGTGAATTAAGTTAATGGATTTGGACTGATACTTGATTATTTCAAGTGGTGGATTAGATGAATTTATTTTTAATGGTTTCAATTCATTAAATTCAAGAGGGATTCATTCAAAGAAGTAAAATCACTACCAACAATTATTGGTTTAATACCTACACATCCTAATAATAATTACTTATAAAATAGGATGGTAATATTAATGATCACTATAAGGTAAAGTATTATATTTTCAGTCATAATGTGTGGCCTTAAATTACATTAAGGATAAAGAAGTAATTAATCAGGAAATTAAATTATAAATTAAAAAAAATTGATTAAATGTTGATGTAATATTAAATAACATCCAATCCAACCCCTTTATAATCCATTATATCAACCAATAATATGGTTATCCCTCAATTGATGAAAATATCTAAATGAATGAAAAAGGTATACTCATAAGGGTGGAATTTGAAGAAGAGAAAACAATAAGATAACGAAAAATCAACCATTGTGTGAATAAATTCACAACTATTAGTTTGAATAAATTCAAACCATAAGATAAAAATATTAATTTTTTAATATGAAGAATATAATATTATAATAATAAATATTAATATTAAGAAAATAATGTTCTCTAAACAACATACATTAGATAAATTGAATTTTAAAAAACAAAGCAGTAGAGTAACATTGCATTTTAAAGAAAACAAAACAAACCCCCCAAATACATCACCACCACTACCTTAAATATGAATCTTTAGATCCATAGGTTGATAAAAATTATTTCAAATTCATTAAACATGAAATGGTTAGCCGAAGGGTGGTGGAAAGTGGGGGTATAATTACTTTTCATCATTCACAAGGTTGCATTCATCCTTTTTAGCTCTCTTTATTATTATGATAGAAAGACCTTTATAATACATGAATTAGGTAATTTTATACAAGAAAATAAAGTTT
The DNA here is from genome assembly GCA_963277665.1 of Viscum album. Classification (NCBI taxonomy): domain Eukaryota; kingdom Viridiplantae; phylum Streptophyta; class Magnoliopsida; order Santalales; family Viscaceae; genus Viscum; species Viscum album. The sequence goes on along the minus strand of OY728125.1, from coordinate 597,772,232 downwards.
CTCAAATTTCATCTAATAGATTTAGAATTTGAGCCTGATTGGACCAAAAATTTGGAATTTATGATAAACATCGTGGGAAGTCATTTTGGGCCTTAAAATCTTGTACAAAATTTATACTTTAATATGGGATACCTATATAACATTGAAAAAAATAAAAATACCTCTATAAAAAGTATAAAATTTTTTCCTATGATATCCTCTATCTTTAATTCAAAATTTATCATTATTGGGTTCATATCATGGCCAATGTAATAATTTTTTTGTGCTATTGTTTAGTTCAATTCACCCAGAATTTTCTAGGTTCAAGGCCAAATATGAAATTATTTAATTTTTAATATCCATTTTTTCTAGAAATATGAAAATTCACTATAAAATGGGTAACATGATACTAAATTATAAAACTAATATTACGACCAATGTGTGTTTAACAAGGTGATGAAAAATGTAATGTCTTGTCCCGACTGACCACTGAATCGGTAGGCATAATAATCGCCACACGGACTCAAGAAAGACTCCCCATACTCTAGAGGCTGACTTATAGCATCAAGGGTTAAAGAGTGGTATGGTGAAGATATTATACCCTTGGGGTAAGTGTCTCACAATGGTAATTCTGTAATACATTATTAGACAATAGAAGAAGTAATAGTAATAAAGTACAATGAAGAAAAAGATAAATATAATGAGTGAATAAAAGTAAATGGTGAATACCAATACATATAATAATTCATTCCTATCCATATCGTGCTACAAGATAAAATAAGGGAGTACAACAATTATTACAATATAATAACATGACTAAGAGCACAAAGGATAACTCGCCAAGCATCATGAGTACAAGATCAATAATATTCTCCCTAGATCCCATGTAAACATCACCACACAAGTAATAAATCCAAGTACTTTCAAACATTTGGAACTTATCGGGCAGCCTAGTGAAATAGATGCCCGAGAAGGGTGTAATATATAATTATAGTAGGCCACCACCAAAAGTTTCTAGATCAATATAGTTCGTGCACTAAACGAGGTACAATGTTCCAACATATATGTACAAAAGAAAATAAATAAATAACACTTTGTTCCATTTTACTAAATGGATACTCGTCTAATTCTACCAAATTTAGCCCAGGATGGATGTTTGAGACAAGTAATCTTGTAGAAAGAATATGGTACAAAAATACCTGCCACAATATATGAAGTAATAGAAGTGGTCCGAACACAATCATGTGCTTTGGCTTGCTGGTGTCACCCTAGTAAATCATTCAAGCATTCTTTTACTGTAATAATAAAAAAATATTAATATGGAACCCCAAGTAATCCATAAAAATCATCCATCAAATCCAATAATGGCATCTTGATCCCATCTAAGGTGATCCTTAATGGAATCACTAGGGTCTCCATAGGAGCCCTCAATATAACCAATACCACAGATTCCATCCAAGGAAACCCGTAACAGAATCCCCCATATCCCTCATGGTATTGTAAAATTTGATCACATACCATGTATATCACATAGAGGATAAAGTATCACATGAGTCAAGGTGTGAAAATATTTCCAATGACTCTATACATAATTTCTTCCCTAGGGAACTAGTGTCACTCATGAGTTTAATAAGCTACTCGGTGACCCCAAACAAGGTAATCCAATGTTTCTCTCCTGGAACATCATGTAATATCAAGACAAGTATGGAAAGTCCATCCAAGGTGTCCTCAAGTTGGGACCCATATTCTCTCCCAACCAATAGTAGATGAGGCATATTATTCATAGTAACATCACATAAAGGAGGAAATGAGTAATACATGCTATAAAGGTTATCCAAAGAACTTTATACAATCCAAGAAACTATGTCATATGGACAAATATGATAGGAATTATTCATAAGCATAAGCATAAGGCCACATGGAAATGTATGTATCGCATGCAATGTAGGCACTTAAGAACTTGAATAAAGAATAACTCACATCATATAATTCATAATCACATAACCACTAAAAGACACATAAGGTATAATCAAGACACATTGCACAATTAATAAAAATTTAACAACTTGCATAAGATACATGGAACATTGTATAAGGAAGAAATAGTGAGTGTGAGGAATGAAGCATGAGAACAAGTTAAATGTTCAAAGACGCAAGCATAAAACATAAGGCATTTCACTAGTGGTGTTCAACCAATTTAATAAAATTTATTTTGTTTCAAGAGTTATACTATGGAATGAAGCACATTCATCAGAAATCCACCATAATGAACTTCATTAATATAAGGAATTTGTTAAGGGGAAACACACTGTCAAGGTTGTTCAACAAGACAAGGATAAAATCATTAGGTCCCAAAGGGGGAATCACACCCATCATAGTGGATAATGTCATGGAGATCACCTAAAGTGGTGGTTCACTACTCACAAAGGTCATACCGAACATGGGAATGGGTTCAATTTAATCTATTTGACAAAATTAGACATGTCACTAGAAGAGTATGGTGTGGAGCACAATGGTGCATCATATAAAATTTAACAAATCTATGAGAAAGAATCTAAAAAATCTACCTTATAATAAGGATATCTCAAATGTCCAAAATCAAGCTTTGATTTTTTCTGGTTTTAGACAAAATTGAAGAAATGAAAGAAATCCCAGAAAATAGGGTAAATTAGGTTTCACCATGATAAATTTCTTAGGAGAGATAAACAAAAAAAGTTTAAAATTGAATATATATCTTACCTTGATTAATCTATTGAAACCAATGATGCATGATTCTAAAAACATTTGGAGGAGTTATATAAAAACCTATGTTAGGCTTTGGAGGAGCCTCATGCATATGGGAGGAGGAGAGACCCATTGGAATGAAGAGAGGAGGGAGAAGGAATTGGGTTATTTAGGTCATTAAGGGTAGAATTTTAATTTCACCTTCAAGACTGATCCACATTGTTTGGACACATGATTGGCCAAACCGTGCACCAACTGTGTGGAACCCATTGTAAGATAACCACACCCCGCACAGTTTCCCCACATGGTTTAGCCAACCATGTGCCAACCATGTGAGAAATAGTACAGACATACTACCTAAGTGGCACTAAATGTGCAAGCTAGGTGGATAATTTTGGAAAACTATGTGCATCTTATGCGGGTCAATTCTTATGACATGCACAAGGAACACGATTTACATAGCTGGGCCACATAGTTTTAGACAAACCGTGCGCCCTTACCCATCCACCCAAATATCATTTTTCAAGGACTGATGCTCCTAAAACTCAATGAACCATCTTAGACACCTCTATGTATTTTAACTACTTTTAAATAAAACCCTTTTATGTGTTTCGAAACTCATATTTAAACACTGAGTCTTGGTTTTAAAAAATACCATCCAGTAGATGATAAAATTCAAATTCCCTTGGAATTTCATCTGGTCCAAAAACCTGGGATGATACAATTTCCACACATTAAAACTTATCATCCCCAATAACCCTTCGTAAAAACAAAGAGAACATCACTCGACTTACTTGGTTCATGAAGTCTTGTTCAGATAGCTGCATTTCATTTTCAAAAGCTTGATGCAACTTTTAGTGTCACCTTAACACACAATACATAAGTTGTAAAAACTAAAGATAATTATTTCCTTCTGAAATGAAATAAAAAGATGGTTCCTACCTGATTCTGTATTACCCAAGACACAATAAAATCATCATCTCTATCACCACTAGGTTCTAGTATTTGTAAGCAAACAAATGATTCATATTATTCCACCAATTGGACTACCATTTTAAAAATTACCTTTTCACTCCAATGGTTCACTAGGAATGATTCTCAAAATACATGATCGGTCGAATCTTAATCAACCTCAAATGTCGGTCTGAGTTGAATTCTCCTGAAAATTCTTGGTCAAACCTCACCACAGTTTCCTCAACCCAACAACGTGCCACTAATTTGTTCCTCACTAACCGCATATAATAAAAAAGAGGGATATCATGTCATACCATCCCTGGCTGACTACCCTTAAAACTCCCAGCTTGGAAGATCAATATTATTCAAAAGATAAAGCTGGTGCCTATAGATGAAGGAACCTAGAGAATTCTCTTATCATGCTCGATGAGTCTTGTAACTAGCTTCCAATGAAATCTTTGGCCAAAATACTCATTTAATCTATCTTTATTTGTCATGAACATGGGTTTAGATCGATACCCATTTTAAACAACTCATCTGTGCTCAACTAAGGTTCAAGGTAGTCTCAAAATCATCGATATGAGTTCAAAGAGATTATTCAAGGGAAACATTAAATTGTGTTTACAAGAGAGACATCAGTATAAAGATGAGCATCCACATGCCAAGAATGACGACTTACCTCAAAGTGGCATACTCTTGGTAAGTAGTTCAATGGGAACAACTGATTTCCATGAGTCCTACTATGTCATTCCTACTTGGAAACCTAGGTATCACTCAGGACTAACCCTGCCTCTATGAAAAACCATGCATCTGGTGTGCACTCTGATAGAGACCACTTAACCATCCTAGGATCATTTAAAATCAGCATGTCCTAAAATGAATCTCTCCCAGTATACTAAGATGATTTCAAGATAGGGAAAATGATCATCATTTAGTCAATAGTACACTGATAGTATTTTAAAGATTTCCAAAAAGTACCCAAGACACTTCTTCTAAAACATAGATGAAGTGATCATTAAGGCTTTGATCCATTCATAAATGAAAACACAAGGAGAGGGACAGTCAATCCACCATAGGTCAACATCCTCATAATAGCTCAACTAATCCCACCAAATTGTTTTTATTACCCAAATATGATTTTTTTACTAGATAAGGAATCCCATGATTGTTAATTTACACCCAAAAAATTCCATTCATAGTCAATGCTGTTTTCAACGGTTTCATACATGACCAACCATTCTTCATCATTCTTCCTTGAAATAACTAATGTAGTTAGAAACTCAATAGCCCCATGGGTTTTTAAAAAATAAAACTAACCATCTCTGAATGGTCTTACAAGATGTTCTCCTTATACTTGGAATGACATATTTAACCAAAATTGAAGCAATGCTACACACTTTAGGAGTATACTCATCATTATATATATTGAAGAAGGGAAATCATCCCATTACAAACACTCTATATACCAATAAATGCGGGTCCTAGAGATGGTAATCACGCTTTAACAATCGTTAAACCAAAGATAAAGAAAAACAGCTTCTTAAGAGAACCATATTTGAATCAAATTTAGAAATACATGTGACCCTACTCATAAGTTATGTCCAAATATGCCATAAAATTTAGCATAAATGCTAAAATGACTGACCAACATGTTAAACAATTGACTCTCTTTAAACATCATCCACATAATTGGGGTGAGTTTGATTTCCCTAACACCCTGGTCACTCTACTTTAGAGATGATGTATGATCGATGCGTCACAGCTCAAAACATAAATAGCTTCCACCAAATCCAAATGGTTTGTTTTTTTATTTATCAAATTAAAAGTATAATGTATTCTAACACATAATACACCAAGATCACCTAAGAAACTGCACATCCCTGATACTATCCATAGACTTATCATCCCTATACATTCAAACATCTGATGTCCCAAAAAAAAGAACTAACCTAGAGTCACATTACTCTGTATGACTATAAAATAGGGAAACAACCTCTGGAGTCATCCAACACTAATGAAAAAGGAAAATAAGGTTCAAATAACCTATTAAGAATCTGACCATGCCCTGGTCAATTCTATCCCACTAGAATCGAGTATTTTGTGATGCTCACACCCACAAAAAAGGTCAAACAACACATAACCATAAATTAAAATAAGGGTGTATTTTTTTAAAAATTCTAAGAGTCCTATGATGGAAAAATGACACCCAAATTGCACAATGAAATAATAACTCCTCGTAATAAAATAGAAATGTATTTAAAGATATTCAGGTAATACCTACATTGGTCTAACCCCTTAGCAAAGCATGAAGCATCGAACAAAAATGAGGTAGAACTTACAAAAGTTCATGCTTAAAAAATCACAGTAGGATTAAGGTCCTTTGACCTTGATTCAACCAAATTATAATTGGTCTATAGGAAAATATCACGCTTCATTCTAAGGAAAGATCAAGAAACGCCAAGAGTTCCCTTAAAATGGGTTTAAAACTAAAAACACACTTAACTTTCCATTGATCCAGTTCATTTATTTAAATTTGAACTCAAAACATATTAATGGATTGGTTTTAAAACATCAAATATCAGTCATAAGACAACATGATTTGGTACACTATCTAGCTATGTCCACAAGTCAAAATATGTAAGTTATATTAAAATCTTTTTTAAACATTATCATTTATTTACATCATGTTATAATGAGGTCATTGATTACATAAAACCTATTTTAAACAGCAATCATTAATTTATAAGGCCTCGTATAGTCACAACTTAAGAATCTTTATAGGTATTCTATTAATTAATGAGGTAATAGTAAAAATAAATCCACCTTAACTCTACATGAAAATCTATATAGGGGGATACATGTGCTAAAAAATGTCCCTCAACACATAGCATAAGCACACCCCCATGGGGTTAATCACTACGGAATTCCAAAAAGAATGTGACCTATGAGGGTCTTGTCAAGCCATCTTGGGTTCAAATAAAACAACCTGATCAGTTTAAGAATTTAGATTTAAAAAAACACCCTTAGTGGGTTCATTATGTAAGAAAATTTCCCAACTGGCCTACTTAGGTACAATTGTGAATTTAAGAATTTTAGAAACATGGGTAATTATGACCATGTAATCGAGGTGCAAGCCTTAATAATTAATATAATTCATTTAAGGGTCAAAATATTTTATTTTTATCCCTTATAATATAAGTAGAATTATCATTGTAGATGGTTTATTTATATGTGTTACCACTTATCAAATTTTAAAGAAACCATACACTTTAAAAATTATAGGCAACTCCTATCTTACCGCAACAATTTTATCTAGGATTAAAAGAAAATTCAATATCCTTAACATTTATGAAATAAAATTTAAGTAAGTAAGGTGAATCTATAATGGTTCGATTATATGGTTTACCATTTTACAATTCATAAATAACCCATAAACATTACGAATTGGAAATTGGTTCCCATTTAACTACAACCAAAAACATTTCAACCCAATCTAAATAAGCATAGAAACATGGAAATTGGAAACAAATCCAATTAATTATTCATTGAACATAGTAAGAAATTAGAATTTCCAATTTAATCATAAGGTACGATGTACGAGAAAACATACTAATTAAACCCTTAAAAATGTTTTAAAAAATTGTTCAATGAAATACCTGAGAAGGTAAAATATAAGTATGTAACAAAAAATACCCCACATGGAATATAACTAGTATGAAAATAAGACACAAGGCTCATCAACAATTTCAAATAGACTAATAATGAAAACAACATGACATGAAATATGAATGGAATTTGAATTACTATGTTCTTATCATGATGTGAGTAATTATACTTCTTTATCATACCATTCCAATGGAAAATACTAAAAATATCATAAATTAGTAGGAATCAGAAAATTCTCCGATCACTTAAGGTGAAATAAAAATCAACTGTAATAACGAACAACATGAAAAATAGTCAATTACCTATCCAATTGGTCTTTTCCCCATACATGGGTTTGTCACTCCTAGGAACAAATATTCACTAAGCATAGAAACATTTATAGTCCCATGTACACCAGCCCAAAATAGTAAAAAAATGAAAAGGAACACCAGATACCACATTGTGACATCGTGGTCCAAGTGACCACTAAACTGGTAGCCATATCGGTCACCACATGTCCTCAAGCATGCATCCCCATACACCAAAGGCTTCTGACTCACATTAAGGGTCAAATTATGGTATGGTGGGGAGACTATACCCTCAGGGTCAGTGTCACAAAGCGGTAATTCAAGCATACATTATTGGAAAATAGAGGAAGAAATAGTAATAAATGAAAAGGTAGAATAAGGTAAATATGACGATCAATATTAGTAAATGGACAATGAAAATACATATAATAATGAATGCATGTACAAATGGGGCTACAAGATACAATAACAAATTACAACTAACATTAAAATACAATAAAATAACAAAGATCCAAAAGGCTAAGTCCCCGAGCATCCCGAGTACTAGTTCAGTCATGTGCTTCCAAGCTCCCAATTAAACAACACAACATAAGAAATAAATACAAGGACCTCCAAACATGTAGAACTTCTCATGTACCCTAGTGCAATGGAGTCCCGAGTAGGGTGTTAGATATAATCCAAACAGGTTGCCATCAACAGTGTTTAGATCAATCCATTTTGTGAACTAAACAAGGTAAAGGGTGCCATCATTGGTGAATATAAGGAAATAAATAAATAAATAAATGAATCATTGATCTGGATTCCTAAATGGATACCCAGTCAATTCTACCTACTTCATCATAGCCTGAAAGTTTGAGACAAGGAATCCTGTAGAAACAATATATAAAAAATGGATGATACTATAGATAGAGAAACAGAAGTGGTTCTACCCTAAGACTGACATGGAAGTTTTACACAAGGATATAATTCAAGAATTATCTTACCTTAATCATAATAATAATATTAATAGGAACCATATGTAATCCATGAAAAGCATTAGTCAAATTCATTAAAGGGATCCTAAGCCCATCCAAGTTGATCTATAATGGAATCCATAGGGTCACTAATAGATCCCTCGATATTACTAATACCATAGAGTCTATCTAAGTTGATCCATAATAAAATACCTCATATAACTCATGGTATATTAAACTATGATCTCGTACCATGTATCTCACATAGGGACAAGGTATCACCCGATGTATGACGTAGCCATACTACCAATGAGTCCATCAATGGTTTCTCCCCTAGGGAACAAATGTCACTCAAGAGTATAATAAGATGTATGGATGTCCCACAAAAGGAAAGACAATGTATCACTCATGGTGCATCAAGTAGTACCAAGCCATGTACAGTGAGTCCATCCATGACGTCTTTATGTTGGGACTTGTGTTCCCTCCTTGACCATAGAAAAAGAGGCATAACATTCACATACAAATCACATCAATGATTCAAGGAGTAATACATGATAAACTAGATATCCCAATAATTTCACACAATCCAAGAGACTATAGCATATGGAAAAAGGAAATAGGAATTAATCCTGATCATAAGCACTAAGAGACATGGAAATTAACACATGTCATGCAACATAGGTGTTTAACATAATTAATAAAGATGAAGTAATGTCATATAATTCATAATAACATAATCATGATTAGAGGGATAAGTTATAATAAAGGCATAAAGAATAGAACATAAAAATTTAACAGCTTGAATAAGATACATTGGCATGGTATAGGGAATAAACAGTAAGTGTTAGAAATGAAGCATGGGAATAAGGTAAAAGTTACAATATGTAAGTATATATCATAAGGAATTGCACTAGGATTGTTTCAATAGTTAAACCATTGAATGAAACACATGCATTAAACATAAGTCCTAACTTGTGGAAAAAAATCCACCTTAATTCACTTCATTAATATAAGGCATTTGTTAAGGGTGCATCACATATTCAAGGGTGTTCAATAATACAAGGATCATGTAATTAGGTCCCAAAAGATAAATAACACCCATTATTTTGGATAAAGTCAAGTTGATCACCCAAATTAGTGGTTATCCACTCACAAGGGTCATATCAGACATGGTAACGGGTTCAATTTAATTTAATTGAAAAAATTATAGGCATCACTGGAAGAGACTAGTGCATGGCACAACAGCACACCATAGAAAACAGAAAAAACTTCAGGAAAGAAGATAAACCACTTACCTTATTCCAAATAAATCCCACACATCCAATATTAATCATTTATTTGGTGTGGTTTGATAAAAATCACTGAAATGGATGAACGCCCTGAAAATTGGATAATTTAGTCATACCACGATAACTTTCTCAAGAGAGAGAGATGAATAGAAAAAGGTTGAAGAGGAATGTATATCTTATTGATATGAATTTATAGATATGGAAGATGCTTGATTCAGAAATCTTATAGAGGAGTATGATAAAATCCTAGGTTAGGCTTGGGAGGAGCCTCACGCACGAGGGAGGAGGAGAAGGCACATTCTGGAATGAAGAGATGAAGGAGGAAGAATTATGTTATTTGGGTAATGAAGGGTGGAATTTTAATTTCATACTCAAGACTGGGATGCACAGTTTGGAAATAAGGTTTTCCAAACCATGCACCAACTGTGCAGCTCCCACTGTATGATAACTAGACCTCTTACTGTTTGTCCAACCGTAAACCAACCATGCACCAAACAGTGCACACATTCTTCCTAAGTGGGAATAATCCTGAAGGATATGTGCACGGTTTGGGAAAACCATGCACAACCCATGTGGGTCACTTCTTATCACATTTATATGGTGAACTGTTTGCACTAGTGGTCCTCATAGTTTTAGAAAAACTATTCACCCTTACTATTCAAACCAAACTTTATTTTCTGAGGCCTGACATTCTCGAAACTCAATGAACCATCTGAGACGCCTCTCAAACTCTCAACCAATTTTAAAGACAACAATTTTGAGTGTTTCGAAACTCATATTTACATCCTGAATATTTTTTTTACAAAACGGACCATCCACCAAATGATAAAATTAAAATTCCCATATAATTTCATCCATCCAAAAAACACGACATGCTACAAAAAATATACCGATTATTCGCGCATTTTAACCAATAATTGCAATAATGATGTGGAATAGAGTTATAATTATAAAATTCACTAATATCAATGTTTTGGAACATTTAATCGTATAAATATTAAAATATAAACAATGAACATAAACCTCATTAAGTGGATAATCGGTAAGGGAAATAATAATATAGGACATAATTTTAATAATTTTCATAAAATATTCACTTTTAGATTTTGTGGGATTAAAGGGAATACTATTGATAAATGTATAAAGGTAACCTCAGTGGAAAATTACTTTTCTAATGAAAATTTGGGACCCTATGATGGGTTAAAATATGTTATATGTAAGACAATTGGCGAATTAATAGATTTGAGAAAGATGACATAGAGGAGTTTTAAAATACAAGTGTGTTGGGTCCTTTCCAATATGATAAAATAGGCATAATGGAGAATGATCAAGAAGATTGAGATCACTATAAAGGTGGATCTAAATATTCTAATACTGACCCCTCCCAGAAGATCAGGTGGATTGGTATCTCAAATCATCTTTGAGGTAGGGAAAAAACTCCTAATATGAATTCTTTATCATCTACACAAATCAAGGAGATGAATCCAATTAAGGACAATAAGAGTAGGCAAGTTTTCAAATATTACCAGAAATAGGACATTGTTACCAATATAGCTATGAATTCCCAAGAGGATGACATTACCTATGTTATTTCTAGGAAATGGGTAGATTGCTCTTTATTTGGTCAAAATTATAATGAATCCTTTCTAGAGAACCTCACTTCTGTGGCTCCAAAAGGTGGATTTTCTATAAAAGATATAGATATTGAAAATTATAAATCAATTCCATTGGTTGAATATGATAGTGAATATTATATTGGAAAAGGAAAAAAGGATACAATTCCAATGGGATCACATCCTGGGCCTATTCTAGAGGTCGTAGATCTGGTAGAAATAAGGGACTCTTTCTCTAAGGCTCCTTTTATTGTCACTACTTTAGAGTATCCATATAATGAACCAATTTACGTTCCCTTTTCAATGGAAGGGATAATAGCCTCTCAAGATACTGATCGACTACAACCTAAAATCTATACTCCCCCAAACTTAAGCTCTATGAAAGGTGAGGTAATTTTTTTAGTCAACCAATATTTATTGAGGAATATTTATCTTTATATGGAATTAAGCTTGAAGGTGAAAAAATAAATGGGAAATATGGATAGGCAGCCATATCCACTTTCATTCATATTGATACTAATTTAGGGAGAAGGGGTTAAGATAATGATTAAAATCAAGGAGCCCCATTGTGTCTTACATGTAGTAGTTAAATAAAGTATCAGAACCAGATGGTTCCCTCCCTAGAGATGATTGAAAAGAGTCACTAGTAGTCTAGTAATATCATAACACAAAAGGTAAAATATACTACGAAAAAGTGTATTTTTAGTCATATTTATAACCTAAATAGATTTATTAGTTGGGAATCATTATTGGTGGAATTATAGAACCCAATTACCTATATTATTAAGGATATTTATCCAGAAAATTAGTTTCACTCTCTAGATACCAACCTGATGATAACTGGGAAGGACCCAACTATGGATGTTATAGGTAAAGTCTCATGGAAGAACTCTAAATCAAAGGATGTGTCAGAGGGTTTAGGTTCAGATCCTAAAACCTTAGAGGTCCCCATTTCACTGGATGACCAGGTTGGCTCTCAACATTGTTGATGATAAACATGGAAAAAATAAAAATCTTAGAGGATGGATCATCACCCGAGGGTTTGGGTAGTTTCATATTAATCTTTTTGTGTTAATGTGTTTCATGTTTGTTTTCCATATTTTAGGAAATTTTTTCTTTTATTATTTTAGTAGTTAAATTTTCACTTTTTCATATTTCATCTCCCTTTATAATTATTTTATTGTATTTTAATAATGGATCCATGATGTTGGGCCTCCAAACTCATAGTCTCGAGCCATATATTATTATTATTATTATTATTATTACCCCAATAACTTAAATAAATTATTATTATTATTATTATATGGCCAGTGTTGTGGATGAGTGGTACTCAACCAATAGCCTCTATATCAAGGAGATCCTAGGTTTAAGCCCTAATAGGTGCAGGTACTATTATAATACTATATAAGTGGTGTTATAGATTATGATATTGTTATGTAGTGATGCAGGCATGACACATGATGTAGGTAGGACATGACACACACATGATACAGGCTTGATGACACAGGAAGAATGATGTTGGTATAATGATACAATGGGAGATCGAACTAGATAATGGTCCTCTAGTACAAGTATTGAGATTCATACCCACTAGGCCTTTTGGACACTATAGTTGTAATGGGCTGGTTTAGCTGTGTGATTATCCTTGGAGGGAATGGGGTCTGAGCCTTTCTAGCTTAGCTATTGTGTGTGTGTGTTTCCTTTCTTTGTATCCCCCCCAAGATCATAAATAAATTATTATTATTATTATTATTATTAGGATAATAATGGATACAAATGTGGGGTTCAACTTCATAGAGTGTGGTAGTAATGAATATTTTCTAGTGGTAATCGATTGATGGTCTACTAGGATGTTTCCCAATATTTTGATCATTACTACCTTCTAGATGCAATTTCTGGAGAGTGTTGAGTGTCAGTTGTTGATATAGGAACACATTTACTCACTTATTTTAGAGTAACATCTACAATTCATATTTTAAAAAATGGTTCATTGTCTCTCATTGAGGATAAATAATAGGTTGTCTCAAAAAATCTAGATATAGGTAAGAACTCACTTACTGTGAGATTTACTCTTCCCAAAGGAAAGATACCATGGAGGGTCAATGATTTAGTATATAAGTTTTCTCAAATTTGGGGATCTTTGGATTGGATGTGTGTTTCAATTACTCATGAGTTCTTCAATTGTTTATTTCTCCAAGATGATCTAAAGAAGTGCACATGCAGTTTTGGGTTCTATTTCTAAATCCTATTACTATATAATTTAATTAATGGAGTACATATTTTATTTTTTAAAATTTTATGTATACTTTTACACAACTATGGATTAGGATTTACAAGCTTAACTAGATCCTGTGGCACATGAAGATTCTACATGACATTTATTTTGTAACAAAAGTAGAAATTATACTAGATAGAGATATTGAACAAGTCAGATTTGATCATTTTTAAAGAATTTAATTGGAGTTGTATCCCAAATCCACCATCATTGAGAAATTAGTTATTCCACCCCAAGATATGATATTCACCTATGTGTGGAGTAAATGAAATGTCCTTATTATTTGGTGGATTGTAATGTGGTTAGGAATTAGAAATATTTCTGTCACAGAAATATATTTTGGTGACTGTAATTTTGGAGGCTATTTTTCCAAGGAATTCAAGAGAAAGGATAATAGAAAAAATATTGATTGGGTGTGACTCTAAAAATGATTCAGCAAAGAAAACTACTAGAAAGGTTCAAGGGGGAACAATCTCTCCTCTACTCCAGCTAAGGATTGTGTCTTGTTTATAGTGGGGACATCACAGGCTACTAATAAAGAATTTCTAAATATTAATCCTATGTTTGGTAGTAAATCTAATCTATAAAATGATAATATTATAATTATTCTAGGGAAATGTAATATAGATAGAGAGTAGGTAATGATTTTGTATTTTTATTTGAGTGAATCTTCTAGGTCCTAACATGGTCTTGTGTCTAAAAACGATAGTTCTAATGTTAAAGGTATTGGGATGAACCTTGGGAGGATGAATATAGCCAAATTAACTATGAGAATGAAGAAAAATAGGGTTCTAACATCTCATTATTCTAAGAGCACAAATCGATTTCTTCAGAGAACCAAAAGTATACCATCCCATATATTTCAAACGAAAATATTACATCTTATTAGATGAATATTCATTACATAACACTACGATCCATTCCAGAACCATAAATATATAGTGTATTTGGAAACTTAGATATATTAAACAACTTATTTATAATAGATATACATCATCTAACACCATGTTCTTCATAAATAGATCGATTTATATACATATCATACTTAAAACTTTTCTTCATAACCTAAATAATGGAAATGCAAGAAATTAGGAACTCAAATGCTTAATAAGGGTAAAAACAAGGTGATATTAGTGGTCACTTAAACATAACATGAACATAATGGAATGATAACATTACATTAATATTTGAAAACCCTAATCGACCTATCACAGATCATTATCTTATGTCATGGAATAAATCTCAGATGTTTTTAGGAAATGAATCATAATGGAATCAAAGAACATGAGCCATTATAGAATAATATTGGCACAATACATATGTTTGTCATATAAACATAAACAAAAAAATAATTTCATTAGTTATGGATCACTACCAAGACTGTCATAAAATATTAGGTTCACTCCCCAATCCGTAATATAAATTTTCAAGGTTCACTCCCATGACTATCATAGTAGACAAATTCTCTTATTGAACTACGTTCACTCCCTATTACATTTATTTCTACCTCATGATCTTTACCCAGTTCATTAAATGGAAATATAATTCTAGGATTACCCATCACTTAATTAAATTCATATATATCTGGGCCACAAAATCATAAAACACTCATCATATCAAAACCCATGAAAATTTGATGGGTTTGATAAAAATCACAACATTTCATAATATCATAACACATGGAAAATAAACATGTTTGATAAATATCTTTTAATCATTATGAAAAACCATCTCATGAATGAATTTGGATGGTATAATTGGATTATATTCCCAATAAATCTTAATTTACATCAAAGGATTCAATCGTAGATGAAAAAATTTCTTTAAAAGATCAATTGGGTAATTTATTGAGGAAATTATCATTTTCAATTTAAAATCACTTTTTAAAATAAAAAATGTTCTCAAATTTTAAAGAAAATATTTTCTTTTAAAATAAACTTGGAAACTTATAAAGGAATATTAGAATAATTGAATGTTTATGGCTGTGGTAAATTTTATTTATGTCGTGTTTGTCACAGAAAACATTCTTATCAAATTTTGTGTACAAAGTAAAAAATAACTCATTCAGAAAAGGACATGAAGATTCATTTTAAACCACTTTTAAAAAAAATTAAATAATGGTAAAAAATCATTTTAAAAAATCACACGTGAATATTAAAAGCATACTTAAAAGCATTTTTAGAAAACATGGATATAAAAGAAAAATTATTTTAGACCAATGGGATAAATAAATTTGATTTTTCTTAAAAATATTAATTTGTATTATTAAGTACATAAATGGAGGAAAATGAAAGGAAAAAATATAATCTCTAGAAATAAAAATAGGAGAATAAAATTCATGGTATTATTGATATATAGGTTATAAGACTTGATCCTTAGAAACTTAATCCCAAAAAATCCTAATAAATAATGATATTGTAACATAAATCAATTACCTTAAGTTCGACTTGAATCAAAATATCTATAACCTTATTTATAAAATTTTTTAATTTATTATAATTATATACTAAAATAATGTACATACTTATAATTGAAGGACCCAACCTTAAAAAATACATAATATTGATTTTTATATCAATTAATAATTTTCATATATTTTAGGATCTTTACTATTTATATTTTTATAAAATTGGTCCATTAACCATACATAAATAAATATTTTATAACAAAGTGGATAATTCCACTTAGCATCCATTTTCCCCATAAAATACATTTATGGTGTAATTTTTTCCTTCCATGACATATCATCATGATTTTCATTTTGACTTCATCATTGTCCCAAATCATCCTTAGATCCTTATGATATTTTTTAAAAGTGGGATGAACTCAAAAAAATTATTAAGGGACATATAAAAAGAAGCAAAGAAAAATTTGTAAACTTGAATATTTATAAAATATATTCCTTTTTTAAAATTAATATTTGGGCTCAAAATAAACATTTTATTCCACAAGAAATCAACTTTTTTGAAAATATATCTTTGTAAAACTTCTAATATGAAATATTAAAGTCAAAATAAAACTCATAACATGTTCCTTTACAATCCTAACGAATTTATGAAATCTTTTTTACAAAGTTATACTTCTTATCCTTAAGAATTATAAAATTTTTCCTTTTAAATATAATCTCATGAATAATCACATCAGATCAGAACATAAATATCATGGTATCATAATATCATGTAAACCTAGGAAATGGGGGAAGAAATATATAACATGAAAAAAACATAATTCAAGGTTAACTACCATGGAAACATCTTGTGGTTGAAAGAGTCCCATAATGGATTATGTTTACTCCCTAATCCCATATATAACATATAATAAGACAAAATCTTTACCCAATGAATTAGAGAATTCTTTAGGTGAACCCACCCTAAAATGATCATGATAATGCATTCTATAAAAGGAAATAAATCACATGGAATAAACATATGAATTACCCAATGGAAGAAATGGGCTATACAATCTTTCCTCGTATGATAATCAATAGAGATTTCTTAAAGAAGAAATTTATGAAATAAACATAAGTAATGTATTATCCCATAAAAGGAAAGTATAAGAATATAGGTACATATTTTAGTGGCATATATACATAATTTTGAATCATTACATAACATTAAATAGATATTTAAATTTATTTAAAGAGATAAATTTCTTAACTAAAATACAAAGGGTGGTTTAGGGAGATCCCTTACCTTTAAAAACCAATTTTAAACAATAAATTTTATAGAAAAAAAGGATGGAGGGTTTTTTAATTGAATAAAACATGAAACATTGTAATAAAATCCAAAAATAATATCACAATTGTTGTGGTGGTAAAATACATTGTTCTTGTATATGTAGAAATAAAATACCACTTTTTTCTTTTTTAAAGAAAGTTAAAACATTCCATATGAAATACACCCAAAGATTCTATTTGAAATCATTTCAAAAAGTAAAAAGAAACATAAAATTTCTATTATAATTTAGATATATATATATATACATATAAATAAATTCAAAAAATAATTTTATGAATATGGACATGGAATAAAGGATTTAAAAAATAAATCTTTAAAACATTTAATCATATTATTTTTAAAGTAAAGTGTCTCTTTTGTAAAACCTTAAAAGATTAATTTTTTAAAAAAAATTAGAGAAATTAAAAAATGGTAAAAAAATGACCTATATCATACATTTAATCCAAAATAATAATTTTCTTGAAACAACTATAATAACATGGACATGGAAGAAAAATAGTTATAAGGGTAACTTAGAAAGGAGTATTTTTTATAAGAAAGTCTCTTACCTTGAGTCTGAATCATCATGCAAATTATTTATCATCATGAATAATAAAAATGTGATAATTATTTAGTTGATTACTAACCTTTTTATTATTTTTTATTACTTTTATATTCTTTTTTACCATTTTATACAAAATTAATTAATAAATTATGTTATCATAGGAAGGTTTAATTATATTTGGATCATATTTTCAGAATGGATCTAATAAGTTGAATATTGTCAAAGAGGTCATTATTACAAAATCTATAGAATAATAATCCTAAAATAATTATATTTTTATTTATTTTTTATAATTTTTAATACCAATCATGAAATATGGTTAGGAAAAATGATCTATGTTACAATCATCAAGATGGTCGGTCCTACGTACACATAAGTAACACTTCCATTATTAAAAAATCATTATAGAAAGAAGGTAAGTATTATTTTACCATTATATAATTATAATTATGTCATAAATATAATATAAATTATTTATATATAATTATATATATCATACATGTGATGTGGGTATGAAAAACAAATCACATCGCTTTGTGGAGGTGGTAATCCACATATACGCATGAATGACATCATCATTTTATAATGAATATAAAGGTAAGAAAATAGATGATATATTATATTTAAATAATGATACTTATTCTATTAATATCAGATATATACTTTAAATACATCTTTAAAACAAGTTCTGATAGGTGATTAAGAAAAACGAATTACATCAGTTCGTGAGGTGGTAGCCTGCCTCACACACAATCGATGGTTTTGTTTCTCATTTGATGGAATAATGATATGGATATAGGTTAATAAATTAAAATAAAAACATGTAATTATATGTTATATACTAATATTATTATATTATCATGTTTGAATAATATTCAAAGGATGTGTAAAAAGAAATAAAACTAAAACAATCAGTTAAAACCTATAACTCTTCTTCATAAAACCACATTTTCATTACACCTTAATCCCTATAAGGTTGGGATTATTCCCAACATAAGACCTATATAACCTTAGTATGGATTTTATTAATGGATTTTGGAAGGTCTTTGATGAACCAAATGGGTTTTCAAGTGTGAAAAAATTACAGGAGGTTCCCTTTTTATAAGTGAGGGGAGGGGTACTTTTGAAATTTCTTAAAGTATTAAATTAATATATATTATTTAACATTGAAAAATTCCACCAAAATGATATAATTAAAATTTATAACTATTATGGGTGAAAATAATATCATAAAATAAAATTTGGATAGGTTTTTACCCCTATCTATTTGTTTTAAAATGCACTGACCCTTTTTGACAATTATTATGATGAAAGAGTTTTTAATATTTATGTGTCAATGTAGTTGCATTAAAGTAAAAATTGTTCCATAAATATTCCATAGTTTATATTTATAAAAAATACCTAAAATTTTTAAAGATAGTATGTTTAAGAATTTTTAGTCATTTAACAAAATATTATTTAATTTAAAATATCA
Organism: Viscum album; assembly: GCA_963277665.1. Classification (NCBI taxonomy): domain Eukaryota; kingdom Viridiplantae; phylum Streptophyta; class Magnoliopsida; order Santalales; family Viscaceae; genus Viscum; species Viscum album. The sequence goes on along the minus strand of OY728125.1, from coordinate 597,752,737 downwards.
TTAATGTCAACCATGGAACTATTCATTTTATTCGACTTTGAAAAAAACATGATAGAAAACGAATTAAAATATATTTTATTCAAACCTATATAATATTTTATTTATATCTAAAAAAGTTTCATAAAATAATAATTCATTCATATTATATTACTTTTAATATTTTTAGAATCATTTGTTTTATTTTTCTTTTTTTTTAAAATAAATATTGTGTCAGCGTTTCATAAGAATATAAGGTAAATAAATTATTAATAAAAATTATAAATAAATTACCATGATAAAATAAAATAATATATCTTTAAAATGATTATTTATAACTGAATAAAAGTCATTTTTATCACTATCACAAAATATTAATATCATTAAAAGCAAGAAAGTAACATTTTTGTTTATATATTTTACTTAAATATTATTAAATTTGAAACAAATATGGCACAAAGTGGATATATATTTTATAATTAGATGAAATTGGATTAGTTCCCCTCATATAATCAGATAAATTCAATTTTTTATCCTTTTTATATTATTTTTTACAATAATTACCTGATTTACCATTACCATGGTGAAATTATTTATTATAGTTACTATTCACAATGAAAAAAAATAAAATGAGAACATTTAAAAAATTTGGAACTCATAATTAAAAATATATGATTTATTTTCAAAAATTTAATTCATAGAATATTTAGAATTTAATATAAAAGTAAACCCGCAAAACATGATGAAAATCATTTCATTAGAAATTTTGTTTTTCGAGGAAAATATGATTTTTCATTAACTCTATGACTAGAAATCAACATTTTTTAAATTTAAATCCATATAGATAGGTATATAATCTATAGATTTCATTTAAATCATTACTCATTTGGGGTTATTTTAATTAATTAAAATAGAAAACAATTATGTTCCTAAAAATAGTTTTCATAAAATATGTGTTTTAAGCATAAAAATAGATTTTGACTAAAATTATTAAAATTACTCATTTAAAAAAAATTAATTAAATTATAAAAAATAAAATATTCCATAAGACACTTTTATACAAAAAATAAAATATAATCAGTCTTTAAATGAATTTATTTAATGAAAATAAATGAATGTTTTATAAAAAATGTTATTTTTGTCTATTAACTGAAAAAAATATAAAAATTATAAAATTTTCACCCTAATAAAATTTTGATATTCTAATTTAAAAAATGATTTAATTTTTATAAAATAAACTTTCAAAAAGTGGTAAAAATTAATTATATTATCCACACACAAAAAACAATGAACATTTTTTTTAAAGAAAACATATATTTAAAGAATAAAATAAATTTAATTAAAATTGAGTGATTATTTACAAATAATTTATTAATAAATTTATATTTAATAATAAATTAATATATATTTCATGACTATTTAATCCAATTCATACCCTCTAATTTAACAGCTTGGTTATAAAGTTCATACTTAAATATTAATATTTTGTTGTTCGTTTAAGATCTTTGTTGTGAGTTGTATATGCTAGCGAACATAATGTTCATATTTTAAAATATCAATGTGTTTAATTATCCTAAATTTAAAAAATTAATTAATTTTCATTAAAACTTGATCTCGTTAATCAAGGGGTTGATATCAGGAAATACATTTATTTAAATACCACATGGTCAAAAGAGTTAATAAACTTCTTCTGGAAAAGAGGGAAAGGTAAATATAAAGGTCATCCTTGGAACACATGACTAGCTTTCTGAAGAGGATAAAATTAGTTGGAAGTGAGAACATATACATGGATGAGAAATGTAATGTTCAAATAATGATGGATGTTGAAAAATATCATTGATCATAATAAATAGAACTATATAGTTAAAGTTAATGATCTTAAATCAATGAGGTGTGGAAAAGACCTTCAATTCTTCATAAATGAAGGTAATAAGATAGATTTTTTTCAATATATTTTTCCTAGAGTTGATTAATTCACTTACCATATATACTAAGACCATAATGAAAATATACTAACTTGATATGTATAATTTCATTATTTAATAAATTTCAAACATTATATCATCTTATACTTCAAAGGATTAATATACAAGATGATTTTTTTCCAATGCACTAAAATCATCTTCTATCAGATCATATAATTCCATGAAAAGATAACAATCTATTCAACCTGTATTTAGACATTAACCAAAAAAATGGCTAACACTAGGTAAGATAATTCCTAAAAGAATAAACCTTCATATGAATAAATACAACATTAATCTCTAAAGCCTCAACAATAACACCCAATGTTCAACTTAGATTAATTAATAAATAAAAACCATAAAATTGTTCAAAATATTCCATAATAATACCGAAATATAAATATTATAATTATTTAATCACATATTTTTCCAAGATAAATTTAATATTTATCTCTAAATAACATCAATCATTCTTAATGTCTCATACCAAAAATATCTATATTCCCTAATCATTTAATATCAAAGATATGGAAATCATTTTATTAAATAACTTGAATCACCATAAATAAACATAAAAATAATATTTTATTTCAAATATAATTCAACTTTTATTCATAAAATAAAATCCCATAATTTTTTGTTTTCATCAATCATATAAGTTTCCCAAAAATAGTGAACTTTTTCTGAAAAATCATTAGTCACCTTAAAATATCATCACATAAAACTGAAAAATGGGTGTCTAAAAATTGAATATTACAATCTACCTTAAACTTATAAACCCATGGAAGTATCCATAACTCTTAAGCTAATATAATATGAAAAAAACCCAATATCCAAATCTATATAATCCTTTACTCCAATATAAATTGTAATTACCCAGCCTTAAAAATTACATAATCTTGAGTTTTAAGTAAATAATTTATTTTCTTACATTTCAGGATATTTAAGTTTTATAGTTTTAGATAATTAGTCATTCAAAATTACATAAATAATTATTACGTCACAAATTTACACTACTAATTAGTATCAATTTTTATCCCAAAACAATACTTTTATTATATGATATGTTTTCTTTTCATGACATATCTTCACAATTTTTATCTTGAACTAATATGTTTCCTTAAAAACCCTTATAACCCTATAATTTTGTTTAAATTTGGGAATAGTAAAAAAAGATCACTAAGGGACATATAAAAAAATAAATAAGCATGTTTGTTCATTAATACTTATACATGTTTATTATTTTTCAAAATTAAACATTGGGCTCAAAATAATCATTTTGTTACCAAAGAAATAAAATTTATATAACCAAATATTTTCATATACCACATCATAATAAATATAAAACTAAAAATAAAACTTATAATGGTTATTTCCCAATCATGAAAATGTATTTAAAAAATTCAAAAAGTTATAATTCTCATCCTAATGAAAGAGAAAATAATTTCCTTTAAAGATAAGCTCATGAATAATAACATGGGGCCAAAACATAAATAACATGGTATGAAAATATCATATAAACCTTGGATTTTTTTTAGAAATATATAAAATTATATAAACAGAATTCAATTATAACTTCCATCAAAGCATCATATGGTGGACAACGTCCCATAACAGATTAGTTTTACTCATGAATCCCTTACATAACATCTCGAGTCAAAATATTTAACCAATTAATTGGAGTTATATATGGTAAAATATAAAATAACATGTTATTTATTATGTGTTAAATAAACTTAAATCATTAATAAGGTATAAACAAAATAAATACCGATGAGATGATGTAGATTACTAATCTTGCCTCATGTAGTAATCAAAAAAGGTTTCGTAAATAAGGCATTTGAGAAATAAAATTAAGTCTTGTATTACCCCATCAATGGAAAGGATAATAAGATATATATATATATATGGTATATATATATATAATTTATAATCATTCCATGACATCATAGAAAGATATAAATATAGTTATATAGAGAAAGGTCATAACTCAAACAAAAAGGGTGGTTCAGAAAGATCTCTTACGTTTATAAGAAAAGTTTTAAAACTAAATTTCAATAAGAAATTAGAGGAGGGTTTTTTATATTTGAATAAAACATTAAATATTGTAAATAAAAATAAACAAAAAATAATGGTTGTGTTAGTGGGAAAATCCATTGTCTCTGTATACGTTAAAATAAAAAATTTATTTTCCTTTTTAAATAAATTCCAAAAAAAAATCATTTAAAATACAAAAAAAAGATTAATTTTTAAATAATTATAAAAAATAAAAAATAAAAAAAATTAATTTATAATAAATATATGTCCATATAAGTACATTTATAAAATAATTTTAGGAATATGGACATGGAAGAAAAGATTTCGAAAACAAATCTTTAAAATATTTTAAAATGAGGTTTTTAGTGAAGTGTAGCATATGTAAAACAGTAAGAGATTGATTTTTAAAAATGATGTAAATAAATTAAAATGTGGTTAAATAATTATATTTATAATCCATTTAAGAATAAATAAAAAATTTCTTAAAATATTTATAAGAACACGGACTTGGAAGAAAAAATGTTAGAAGGAGAACTTTAAAAGATGAATTTTAAAAAGTATGTCCCTTACCTTGAGTACAACTCATCCTGTATGTTATTTATATTCATAAATAATAAACTTATATAAATTATTTACCTTCTTAATAACCTTTTTCAAGTTAATTATTATTTTTGTTTTATTTTTTACAATTTTATAAAGAATTTCTTAATCAGTTAAGTTCTCATTCTATGTTTTGATGATATTTGGAAAGTATGTCCAAAACGGATTTTGTAGCTTGAGCATGTCCAAAGAGGTCATTATTACATAATATCAAGAATAATAATAATGAATTAATTATAATTTTTATTCATTAATTATACTTTTTAAAAATTATCATGAAATATGGTTATGAAAAATGTACTATGTTACAATCATGGAAACAGTAGGTCGTATGTACGCATGTGTAGCGTTTCCATTTTTCAACAATAATTATTGAAATAAGGTAAAGATTATTTTATATTTATATAATGATAATTATATCTTAAATAGAAGAGAATTTCTTTAAATACACTTATATATAACATCCGTTGTTTTATTAGGAAAATCTAATCAAATAGCTTCATAGAGATGGTAATCCACACATATGCATTAATGATGTTATAAATTTTCAATGAATATAAATGTAATAAAATATATGATATATTATCATTAAATATTTTTAATTATTTCATTAACATCATATATAAACTTTAAATCCACAATTATTGCCAGCCATGGGAGGTGGTAATGGAAAACAAATTACATTAATTGCGAGGCGGTAGTCCACCGTACACATGAATGGTTCTTTTGTTTTCCAATTGATTTAAAGTGGAGAGGGAAATCGATTAGGTGATTCACATAATAAAATATAATTATAAGTTAGATGATAATATTTTTACATTATAATTCTTATATATTATTTTAATGATGTGGAAAATTAAATAAAACTAAAACATCCGACTAAATGTTATACATCATCTTTGGATAAACTCCTTTTCATTAAACCTCAAGACCTCTAAGGTTGGTATTAGGACTAAAATAATACCCATATAACATGGGGAGTGAAGTTAGTAATAACTTTTTTAGATTATTAGGTGAACCAACTTGTCTTTTATGTTTTAATAAAATAGAATATGTGTAACACCCCATGTAAATAAAGAATATGAAATTTTCATATTTATCCATATTTGTGAATAAAATATTAATATGACTTTAAAGGGGATTCTATTCTCGATGGCGTACCCAACACGCAACAACAAGTTTCTTGGGAATCTTACGTTGCACTCTAATAATAAAATAATATTATTTTAAATGGTAGTTAACATGTAGCCGTTGTATTGGCGGGAATGGATAGAAATAACTAAAATATGATTATATATGTTTTTAAATGTTTTTACATTTATCCAATAAAAGATAAAGGCATAAAATACGGAAAGAATTCAATTTTAGGCGTATATGCCCTAGTTTTCACTAAAGGTTCACTTATCGGTTTTTGATGGTGAACCATCATTAAATATAGTTTTGTTCAATCTTATACATCCTTTTGGACCAAATAAAACTCTTCTTAAGAATTGGGACATCAAAATTTACTTTGTGTAAATTTTCGGTATCTTTCTGATAAAGTTCAGTTTTTAATGAATAGTGTAAAATGTTGTATTTTAATTCAAAACCTCTTTTTAATCTAATTTATTTATATGATTAGATAATCTTTTGAATTGGTTTTAAAGTGAAATTATAATATATTTTTATCATTAACTCCAATAGTGGTCGTTGGAATTAATTTCACTTTGAAATCAGACTTAAACTAGTGTCAATCTTTTGATACTTATTGTTTCATAAAAACACGCTATTTGCTCTGATAGCGGGAATTAATTATTAAATTAATTAATGAAACTTATATGTTTTGAATTTTGTAAAATAGACTTTATTTTTATATTTGGAATATCAAATACATCTTAGGGTGAAGTTTTGGGATTTTTCTGAAAAACTTCAATTTTTGATGAATAGTGAAACCACTAAGTGGTACTTATAAAAACTGATTTTTCCATTTAAATGAAAATTTGCCATCTTTGTGTTTTGAATTTCAAAAATCCGACATACATTGTTTTCATTAAGAAGTAAAATGTGGTTCAATGGGATAAAAATAATTTTTTTGGTGAATAGTAACTTATTAAGTTTTTAATCGCGATTAGAGGTAATTAGTGTAGTTTAAGGTAAAAATAATGTTTTAATAATATGAAATGAACTTGACACATGTCCTAACCTCATTGGATGTGTCATGGCAGACCAAGAAAACCCATGGGTCAACTTGGGGACCCCATGAAGCCACTTTGGTTGGAAAATGACATTAATATTTTTTTATTTAAAGTTAATGTAAAAATGAGACAAACATGAAATGTTTTACTAAAACAATTTTTACATGGGGTTATACAAATCAGATTTTTGACTATAAATATTAATTGGAAATATAAAAATATTTCCTACATTATAGTATTTTTTTTATAATTTTTAGACATTAAATAAATTAAATTATTTACGACATCATGATGATGCAGCGATGACCTCATTACTTAACGATTTAAATAAAATGAAAAGAAAATGTAAAAACTAAAACCTACACTTGTCCAAAACCTATTGGATGAGTGGATTTCGAACCCTTATCACCTTATCCTAGAAACACATCAATATGGGACCTCTTAAATCCGAATACCATTTTAGAATAAAGTGACTTTTCTTTACCTTCCAAGAGTGCCCCTCCTCTCCTCTTATAAAAGGCCCCCACCTCTACCTCCTTACCCACACTCCCAAAGCCTTTGTCTCGGCCAACCTCTGCCCATTTTGTCTCTCCACTTCCCTCTCTTACTCCTTGAAGCCTCAATTTGGGCACAAGTCTTCCCATGGATTCCTTTGAGCTCAAACCAAAGGGAGTTACCCGATTTTAAGGACGTTAAAGAACGATCGAGTCAAGTCGGACCCGAGGTAAGGGATCCTACTCCACTCTTTCTTTTTAAGTACACTCTTTTATGTCATTCCTTTTAAAGCTCATCTTTCTTGTTATTGGGATTTTCTTTTATATTAATCTTACTGTAATTTTTATGTTCATGTGATGAGAGACCCTATTCTCTCTCATCAATCCATTTTGGAAGATTTGAGTGGCGCTGTTAGGCTGCCGAATTTTTGTAAGAGATCTAACCTCTCTCTTTCTTTTTAAGTACTCTCCATTATGTCACTTAATTTAATATCCTCTTTGTTATGTTGGGGGATGTTCTTTTATATTCCTCTTTCTATAAACTTTATGTTAATATGATGAGATACCCTATTTGATCTCATCAATCCATTTTTGTATGTTTTCTGTGGCGCCGTTAGGCTGCCGAGTTTTCTTAAGGGATTTTTCATCTCAATTTTATTCCCGTGAGATTTATGCTACATTTGACAAAATTTCCTTTGAGTTTTGTATGTACTTACCATTATTTTACTCATTGTGTAATATACTTTCTTTTATGAGTATTTACATCAATGTTGTATTGTCCTTCTTTCACGAGGTGTATGTTTCGAAAGATACCCATGTCGGTAAGGGAACCTTTCACCCTCCTCTTTTTAAAAGACTTATTTTGTTGGGTCTTTTAATTTACATATTTTTATGTTAAGATATGTTCTCATATATCCTTATTGATGTCAATATTATGTCCAAGTGATGAGATACCCTTTTTTTATCTCTCATCAACGCTTTTTGATGTGACGTCGTTAGGCTGTCAAGGGAACTTCTTAACCCAATTTCGATTTCTTTGGGTTCAACATGTAGCTATTGAATATGTAATCCTTTGAATATGTGTGAATGTACTTTGATTATTTTACACTTAATATCCACTTATATTTGGTGTATTAGTTTGTCACACATAATTATGTAATTGATTTATCCTTAAACCAAGGATACTGTCTTTGTATGGGACTTCGTCTCAATCTCCTTTCATTGAAACATATTTTGTTTTATACACAACCTTCTTTATACGATGTATAAACCCCTTTGAATTTTATGTTTATTCAAAATGAATCTTTTTTATACGAAGCGTTTACTAAACGACAAAAGGGAATGTTTTTGCCATACGTATGCGGCGACAACGACTTCTCCACCGCCGTGACCATTATTTGCGTTTCGGCTTCCTCTACAAGCCATACCTTCTTTTTAAAAGAAAAATAAATACCATGTTTTACTTTTCTTTTATTTTGGTATTGAAAATGGTTTTCATAATGTTTTTATATCAATGTGTTGTATTGATATATTGTGATTGGAATATGGAAATGTTATGTTTCCTTTATGCATGTTTTATGTGATACATTTATGTTATGGTTCTTGGGAATTGTTATGAAAACGGGTGGTTCCGTGATAAAATAAGGGCAGGTGAGCCCGATATATCTCTCCAATGCATTGGGTAACGCGAAGGAGTGAAACTTTAAGGTTTCTTTGAAGAGATTTAGGGAATATACTGTGATGGGTATTCCAAACGTAACCAAGAGGGTTACTCCCTACGTAAGAATGTTATGAATGCCTCAAGTTACCTTTATGTCTTATGATTTCTATGATTTATTCATGGTTTGATGAGGTATGTTAAAGTGCCTTTGTTTTATGGGTAAAGTATGATTTCATTCTTATGTATATATGAACTCATGTTTCCTTTCCATATTTTTATAACCCTTACTGAGCTTTTTATGCTCATCCCATGTTTTTGAAATGTTTTTCACTGGTCAAGGGAAAGGTACATGATGTGATGATAATGTCAAGGATGTGTCAAGAAATATTCCATGTTTTATTTTAAATATGTTTCCTTTGATGGGAAGAATGAATATTGTCTTTTATGTAACCACTTTGTTTAAATGTGGAATGTAATGCAAGTTTCATGATCTAATTCTCTAAAACTCTAAACCTAAAAATATCCTCAATGTGTAATCTTGTAATAACTCAAGATTAAGTAAGGTTTAAGGTTGGGGCCTTATAGTTGGTATCAGAGGCCGGTTTAGATAACTTTAGAGGTTAGGGTATTCTTTAAGTATAAGTGACATTACCATAATGGTTAGGATTTCAGAAAGAGTCCTAGTTTTAGATAAAGTGAATGAGTAAGTATATCTTAGTGTTTACCTTCCTCATTAGTACATGATGGTTTTATTGATATACTCACACTGACATTTCTGTTTTTAGTGAATGGATGGATCTAGAAGGCACCAAAGAGACAACAGGTTTGAAGGAAACTGTGGTGGTTCTCTGATTAAGATACTAGATAAAATGGAGGATTCAATGAGGAAACTCGTGGTTGTTCTAAACCAAATATCAAGGAGTCATGATCTACCACTTGAACCTTGGTATGTTCTGTAATGCATCATGTACGAGATGGCCAATCGATGTGGATGTTCAGGTAATAATTATAAAGGTAACCATTAGAGTTTATATGATCCTTACTTTTGAGGTAATTATGGGTTATTATATGATATGCTAGAAAATGAAAGGCATGAGATAAACTTTTGGTTAAAATATGTTATGATCATTTTTGATGATTTTATCTCTTTTTGTGGAATGATTTAAGAATTATATAGTTCTGGAAAAAGGACAACACACAGACCGTGAGACAACCCGTCGCGTCAGACAAAGTTGCGGGAATCGAACCCACAACCAAAGTGCGACTGGTATTTATCGCCTACCACTGGACTACGTGAATTCCCTGGATAGTTTGACTGATTATTTTTAGTTATATGATTTTATGAATTAAGAGTAAGTTGATTTTTTGTTATTTATGAAAATTATTAACCTATCATGGAGGATATGTGATTAGGTTAATTACTTTTCAATACGAGACTTTAGGAGCAACTGATGTTGTTTGGAGATAAATGTTACGATTTAACTTGGAAGACTATGTGACTAAATCCTTAAAATATTTGGGTTTCAATCTTATATTGGTTTACTTTTAAGATTTTTATGGACAAATTGTTTATTGGATGGTCCTCGTTGAACTTTTGATTTTGTTGGACAAATTTTGGAGATTAAGCATAGATTTTCTTTTTAATGGGTTATCCTTTTCTGGATTATCTGACCTTGTACTAACCTTTTTGGTTTTGGTTTTGGTTAAAGCCTAAAGACATGGGATGTATATAGTTCTCTTTGGTTTATTAGGTGATTCTCTAGAAGTTGATTATAGTACTCTTAATGCGAACAAGTCTCCCTAAATACTCGTCTTTTGGAAAAAAATATGAGTTTGATTAAGGAATCTAGTAAAAGTTGAAAGTCAACATGATAAGTGATTATGTTTCCTTATGAATAAATTCCTCAATAAAAATTAACTTAAAACAAAAATGTTGTCTATTAACTTTTCCTAATGGGGAATCGAATACTATTTAACCCATCACAAGTTTGTGATTTTCTTATGGTTAACTTTCTCCTAGACATGTTTACTATCACTCTCCCTCAAGAACATGACCCTTTTCTTTTTCTTCCATGTCCATGTTTTTCTACATATGGGTTAACTCAGGTGACCTATGTACTTATCTTCCTTTATTTTAAAGTGATTGTTTTACCGACTCTTGTTCCGATGTGGGACTTTCAAAGATGTTTCCAAGCTCAATTTTAAAAATTGCGAGGACGCAATTCCCAAAAGGGGGGAAGGATGTAACACCCCTGGTAAATAAAGAATACGACATTTTCATATTTATCCATATTTGTGAATAAAATATTAATATGACTTTAAAGGGGACGCTATGCTCGATGGCGTACCAAACACGCAACAACGAGTTTCTTGGGAATCTTACGTTGCACTCTAATAATAAAATAATATTATTTTAAATTATAGTTAACATGTAGCCGTTGTATTAGAGGGAATGGATAGAAATAACTAAAATATGATTATATATGTTTTTAAATGTTTTTACATTTATCCAATAAAAGATAAAGGCATAAAATACGGAAAGAATTCAATTTTAGGCGTATATGCCCTAGTTTTCACTAAAGGTTCACTTATCGCTTTTTGATGGTGAACCATCATTAAATATAGTTTTTTTCACTCTTATACATCCTTTTGGACCAAATAAAACTCTTCTTAAGAATTGGGACATGAAAATTTACTTTGTGTAAATTTTTGGTATCTTTCTGATAAAGTTCATTTTTTAATGAATAGTGTAAAATGTTGTATTTTAATTCAAACCCTCTTTTTAATATAATTTATTTATATGATTAGATTATCTTCTTAATTGGTTTTAAAGTGAAATTAGAATATATTTTTACCATTAAATTCAATAGTGGTCGTTGGAATTAATTTCCCTTTGAAATCAGACTTAAACTAGTGTCAATCTTTTGATACTTATTGTTTCATAAAAACACGCTATTTGCTCTGACAGCGGGAATTAATTATTAAATTAATTAATGAAACTTATATGTTTTGAATTTTATAAAATAGACTTCATTTTTGTATTTGGAATATCAAATATAGCTTAGGGTGATGTTTTGGGATTTTTCTAAAAAACTTCAATTTTTGATGAATAGTGAAACCACTAAGTGGTACTTATAAAAACTGATTTTTCCATTTAAATGAAAATTTTCCATCTTTGTGTTTCGAATTTAAAAAATCCGACATACATGGTTTTCATTAAGAAGTAAAATGTGGTTCAATGGGATAAAAATAATTTTTTGGTGAATAGTAACTTATTAAGTTTTTAATCGCGATTAGAGGTAATTAGTGTAGTTTAAGGTAAAAATAATGTTTTAATAATATGAAATGAACTTGACACAAGTCCTAACCTCATTTGATGTGTCATGTCCAACCAAGACAACCCATGGGTCAACGTGGGGACCCCATGAAGCCACTTTGGTTGGAAAATGACATTAATATCTTTTTATTTAAAGTTAATGTAAAAATGAGACAAACATGAAATGTTTTACTAAAACAATTTTTACATGGGGTTATACAAATCATATTTTTGACTATAAATATTAATTGGAAAGTTAAAAGGATTTCCTAAATCATAGTATTTTTTTTTATAATTTTTAGACATTAAATAAATTAAATTATTTATGACATCATGATGATGCAGCGATGACCTCATTATTTAACGATTTAAATAAAATGAAAAGATAATGTAAAAACTAAAACCTAAACTTGTCCAAAACCTATTGTATGAGTGGATTTATAACCCTTATCACCTTATCCTAGAAAAACATCAATGTGGGACCTCTTAAATCCGAATACCATTTTAAAACAAAGTGACTTTTCTTTACCTTCCAAGAGTGCCCCTCCTCTCCTCTTATAAAAGGCCCCCACCTCTACCTCCTTACCCACACTCCCAAAGCCTTTGGCTCGGCCATCCTCTGCCCATTTTGTATCTCAAATTCCCTCTATTACTACTTGAAGCCTCACTTTGGGCAGAAGTCTTCCCAAGGAAGCCTTTGAGCTCAAACCAAAGGGAGTTACACGATTTTAAGGACGTTAAAGAACGATCGAGGTAAGTCGGACCCGAGGTAATGGATCCTACTCCACTCTTTCTTTTTATGTACACTCTTTTATGTCATTCCTTTTAAAGATCATATTTCTTGTTATTGGTATGTTCTTTTATATTAATCTTACTATAATTTTTATGTTCATGTTATGAGAGACCCTATTCTCTCTCATCAATCCATTTTGGAAGATTTGAGTGGCACCGTTAGGCTGCCGAATTTTTGTAAGAGATCTAACCTCTCTCTTTATTTTTAAGTACTCTCCTTTATGTCACTTCTTTTAAGATCCTCTTTGTTATTTCAGGGGATGTTCTTTTATATTCCTCTTTCTATAAACTTTATGCTAATATGATGAGATACCCTATTTGATCTCATCAATCCATTTTTGTATGTTTTCTGTGGCGCCGTTAGGATGCCGAGTTTTCGTAAGGGATTTTTCATCTCACTTTTATTCCTATGAGATTTATGCTAAATTTTCCACAATTTAATTTGAGTGGTGTATGTACTGCCCATTATTTTACTCATTGTGTAATATAATTTCTTTTATGAGTATTTACATCAATGTTGTATTGTCCTTCTTTCACGAGGTGTATATTTCGAAAGATACCCATGTCGGTAAGGGAACCTTTCACCCTCCTCTTTCTAAAAGACTTCTTTTGTTGGGTCTTTTAATTTACATATTGTTATGTTGGGATATGTTCTCATATATCCTTATTTATTTCAATTTTATGTCCAAGTGATGAGATACCCTTTTTTTATCTCTCATCAACTCTTTTTGATGTGACGTCGTTAGGCTGTCAAGGGAACTTCTTAACCCAATTTTGATTTCTTTGGGTTCAACATGTAGCTATTGAATATTTCATCCTTTGAATATGTGTGAATGACCTTTGATTATTTTACATTTAATATCCACTTATATTTGGTGTATTCGTTTTTCACACATATTTATGTAATTGATTTATCCTTAAACCAAGGATATTGTCTTTGTATGGGACTTCGTCTCAATCTCCTTTCATTGAAGCATATATTGTTTTATACACAACCTTCTTTATATGGTGTATAAACCCCTTTGACTTTTATGTTTATTCAAAAGGAATATTTTTTATACGAAGCGTTTACTAAACGACAAAAGGTAATGTTTTTGTCGTACGTATGCAGCGACAACGACTTCTCCGCCGCCGTGACCGTTATTTGAGTTTCGGCTTCCTATACAAGCCATACCTTCTTTTTAAAAGAAAAATAATTACCATGTTTTACTTTTCTTTTATTTTGGTATTGAAAATGGTTTTCATAATGTTTTTATATCAATGTGTTGTATTGATATATTGTGATTGGAATATGGAAATGTTATGTTTCCTTTATGCATGTTTTATGTGATAAGTTTATGTTATGGTTCTTGGGAATTGTTATGAAAATGGGTGGTTACGTGATAAACTAAGGGCAGGTGAGCCCGATATAGATCTCCAATGCATTGGGTAACGCGAAGGAGTGAAACGTTAAGGTTTCTCCAAAGAGATTTAGGGAATATACTGTGATGGGTATTCCAAACGTAACCAAGAGGGTTACTCCCTACTTAAGAATGTTATTAATGCCTCAAGTTACCTTTATGTCTTATGATTTCTATGATTTATTCATGGTTTGATGAGGTATGTTAAAGTGTCTATGTTTTATGGGTAAAGTATGATTTCATTCTTATGTATATATGAACTCATGTTTCCTTTCCGTATTTTTATAACCCTTACTGAGCTTTTTATGCTCATCCCATGTTTTTGAAATGTTTTTCACAGGTCAAGGGAAAGGTACAAGATGTGATGATAATGTCAAGGATGTGTCAAGAAAGAATCCATGTTTTATTTTAAATATGTTTCCGTTGATGGGAAGAATGAATATTGTCTTTTATGTAACCACTATGTTTAAATGTGGAATGTAATGCAAGTTTCACGATCTAATTCTCTAAAACTCTAAACCTAAAAAGATCCTCAATGTGTAATCTTTTAATAACTCAAGATTAAGTAAGGTTTAAGGTTGGGGCCTTATAATATGAGGTTCCATTTTATAAGTGAGGGGAGAGGCATTTTTGGAATTTCATAAAGTATTAAATTAATATAAATTATTTATCATTGAAAAATATCACAAAAATTATATAATTAAAATATATAACGATTAGGGGTATAAATAATTTCATAAAATAAAATTGTGACTAGTTTAGACTAGGATTTTACACTTATATCTTTGTTTGAACCTACATTAACCCTTTTTGACAATTACCCTGATAAATAATTTTTTACGATTTAGGGGTCAATATAGTTAATATAAAAGTAAAATTGGTTGCTAAATAGACCATACTTGAAAATTAAAAACACAAAAAATCACTTGGATTAATTTAGGTTTTTTAGGAATTTTAAATCAATTAATAAAATATTATTTATTATAAAATATCATTAATTTCAATTTTGGAACTATCAATTTAATTTGATTTTGAGATCCACATGACATAAAATGAATTAAAATATATTCATTAAAACTTATATAATATTTTATTTTATACAAAAAAATTGAAACATAATAATTCAATAATATTATATTACTTTTGATATTTTTAGAATCGTTTATTTTTTTCAATTAATTAAATAAATATCGTCTCAGAATTGTGTAAGACTTTATTCTAATTATTTAATTACATAAAATTAGAAAAAATCACCATAATAAAAATAATTTATCTTTAAAATTAATTTTAGAACCAAATATAAGTTATTTTTTCTATTTTAGAAAATATTATAGTTATTAAAAACAAGAAAGTGACATTTTTGTCTTTATCTATTACTTAAATATTATAAATGTAAAAATCAAAGAAAAAATTCACCAAGTGGCCAAATATTTTATAATTTTATAGAAATTGGTGAGTTACAATAATAAATTAGGATAATTTAATGTTTTAGGTTCAATTTTTAGTAATTATTATATTATTTATAATCATAATTACTTGATTTACCATTAAGGAGGTAATAATTATATACTATAGTAACTATTCATAAAGAAAAAAATAAAAGGGAAATATTTACCAGATCAAGTCCTCCTAATTAAAAATATATAATTAATTTTTCTAGATTTAATTTATATAACTAACATAATTAAATTTAAAATTAAAACCACTAAACATAATGATAATATGTTTTTTAGAAAAAACATTTTTAAAGGAAAATATAAATTTTTAATAATTCTATTACTAATAATAATAATTATATGAATTTAAATTCATATATATAGGTGTATAATCTATAAATTTAATTTAAATCATTTATCATTAGGTGTTATTTTAATTAATTATAAAGGAAAACATAATACACTTAAATAAAACTTTTAGAAAAAATGTTTTCTTAAAACATAAAATAGATTCATACCTAAATAAAATTGATCATATGTAACTTTAATACAAAATCCAAAATATAATATGAATTTAAAATACATGATTTAGTGAAAATTAATGATAGTTTTATAAAAATGGGTATTTCTTACTATTCATTGAAAAACTAATCTTTTCAGAAAATGAAAAAATATTAACACTAAGATAATTTAGTTATCATTATTTTAAAAATTATATAATTTTAATAAAATAGTATTTCTAAAATTATAAATTAAATAAATATATTATTCATTCACAAAAAGTAATAAAAATGGTTTTTGAAGAATATGTATTTTTGAAGAGTAAAATGACTTTACTAAAAATTGAGTGATTATTTACTAAGAATTTATCAATAAATTTATATTGAGTAAGAACTTAATATATATTTCTTAATTCATTTAATCATATCCGTACTAACCAATTTAATGTCTAGGTTATAATATTTATATTTAAATATTAATATTCTTTGGTTCATTTAAGATCAGTGTTGTGTGTCATATACAATATGAATCATAATGTTATTCTTTTAAAATCAAAGGGTGCTAAAGTATCCACCATATAATAAATTTCATCATAATAATTTGAACATGATCTTAGAAATCAAGGGTTTGAAATATGAAAATATATTTATTGAAAACCCACATCATAAAAAGAGTTAATAAAACTTCATCTTGAGAAGAGGGAAAAGAAAATATGAATGTCATCAAGGATAATAGATAACTAGGTTTCATATTATGATAAAATTATCAGGAAGTGAAAATAAATGATCACAAGAAAATGAGTATTGACAAGAAAAAATTTAATTTCCAAATAATGATGAATATTGATAGAGATAATTGATCATAATAAAATGAATGATCAAGAGAATGTTTATTACTGTAAATCAATGTGGTGTGGAAAAGACTATATTTCATCATAAATGAGGGTAATAAGGTAATTTTTTTATTTCAAGATCCTTTTCCTAGAGTTTAGGAATTCACTTACCATATAGGTTAAGAACATATGGAAAATATAATTACTTGGAAAGTATAATTTCATGCTTTAATCAATTTCCACAACAATCTCACCTTCTTCTCCACGTAATGAGTGCTAAAGATGAAACTTTTATGAATGAATCACTAAAATAAACTTATAAAATATGAAATAATTCCAATTAAAGATAATAAGATATTCCTCATATCTTTAGACACTAACCAAAAACAAAATGGATATCACATTGTAAGATAATTTAGAAAACTATTAACCATTATATAAATAAAAACTACATTAATCTACAAAGCCTCAATAATAAATCCCAGTGTTTAACTTAGATCATTTGACAAATAACTAATCTAAAAATTCTTCATACTATTCCAAACTAAGATTGAAATCCAAATATCAAAATGATTTTTTCACATATTATTCCAAGATAAACTTATCATTTATCTCTAAATAATATCAATCACTATTAATATATCATAACAAAAAAATTTATATGAACAATCATATAATATCCAATATTTAAAAACCATTTCAATTGATAACCTGAATCACCACAAAGAAACATTAAAATTATATATGCTTGTAAACGATAATTTATCCTTTAGTCCTTAAATAAAATTCCATAATGATATGCTCACCATAATCAAATAAGGTTCCCAAAATAATGAACTTCTTATAAAATATCATTTTTCACCTTAATATATAATAACTTAAAACATAAAAATGGATGTTTAAGACTTTCAACATAGGATAAAACTTAAATATATAAATCCTTGTAGGTCTCCAAAACTCTTAATTTAACCTCACATGAAAATAACATAATAAATTAAGTTATCTAAACATTTACATTGGTACTAACTATAAGGAATAATCCTTAAACATTTCATAATCTTTATTTTTATGTAATGAATTAATGTTATTACATTTTAGAAAATATATGGATTAATGTTTTATATAATTATGTAATTACCCTTATATAAATAAATATTACATCACAAAGTGGAAAATTTTTCTTAGTATCCATTTTTTCCATAAACTAAATCTTTTATTATATGACATGTTTTATTTTTAGGAAATATCTTCACAATCTTCATCTTGAAATCATCCTTGTTTGAAATCATCATTAGAACCTTGTGATTTTTTTAAAAACATGCGGTCATCAAAAAAATCAGTAAGTGACATATAAAAACAAATAAAGAAACATGTTTGTTCATTAATACATATATAAGATTTAAAATTTTCAAAATTAAACATTGGGACAAAAATAACCATTTTATTACTCAACAAAAAAAGTAAATTCCAAAATATTTTCATTAAAAAATTCATAAAAAAATTAATTTAAAAAATAAAACTTCTACATTTTTCTTTTTAATCACATAATACTTTTTAAAACTTTTTTAAAATGTTATGCATTCCACACTTAAGAAATAGAAAATAATTTCCTATAAACATAATCTCATGAATAATCACATGGCGGTATAACATAATGAACATAGTATTATAACGTCATGGAAACATATGATATTTCCTAGAAACATATGAAATGATATAAACATAAGTCAAGGATAAATAATAAGACCACATCACATGGTGTAAAGAGTCCCATAATGGAGTAAGTTTACTCCCTAATTCTATATATAACATATCATGAGACAAAATATTTACCTAATTCATTACAAAGTTATATGGGTGAAAACAAAATACCATGTTCATGATTATGTGTGGCATAAAAGGAAATCAATGATAAGGAAAAAAAATAAGAATTACCCGTGAAAAAAAAACTTGGATATATAATCTTACCTCATATCATAATCAAAAGAGGTTTTTTAAATAAGGTGTTTGAGAAATGAACATAAGGAATGCATTACCCCATTAAAGGAAAGGATAATAATTTAGTTATATATTTAATATACATGTATAATTAATTTGGAATCATTCCATAACATTAAAAATAAAGGGATAGAGTGATTTAGAGAGAGAAAGGTCATAACTCGGATAGAATGGGTGGTTTAGAGAGATCCCTTACCTTTAAAACACAATTTTCAAAACTAATTTTTAGAGAAAAAATGAAAGTTTGGTTTTTTCTTTGAATAAGATGTGAAATATTATATAGGAATCAAGAGATCAAATACAAGTTGTGGAAGTTGTAAAATTAATTGTCACCATATACATTAGAATAGAAAATTCCCTTTTCCCTTTTATAAATAATTTCAAAATGTTTGATATAAAATACCTACAAATATTACTTTAGAAGTAATTTGAAAAAAAATTCAAAATAAAAATTAAATGACTTTTAAATTTATTATATATCCATATAAATACATTCATAGAATAATTTTTTGAACATGGAAATGGAAAAAATATTTATAAAATAAATCACTAAAATTTTAAAAATGGAATTTTAAATTAAAGTGTGCCCTATGTAAAAACATAAAAGATTAATTTTTTAAAAATAGTGTATATAAAGTACAATTTAGGAAAAATGACAATTATCTTCAATTAAATAATAAATATTTTTTTTTTGAAATAATTATAAGAACATGACCTGAGTGAAAAGAGATAGAATATGAACTATAAAAGAAGATTTTTTAAAATAATGTCCCTTACCTTCAGTGTGAATCATCACATAAGTTCGTTATATTCTTGAAAATAAACATATAATAATTAATTAATTTTTAAGAACCTTTTTCAAGTTTATTTTTTTTGTCACCATGTTATACACAATTACTTAATCCATTAAGTTATGATCGAAAGTTTTGACAATATTTGGTTCGTATGTCCAAATTGGAATTAGTGGGTTGACTATGGTCAAATAGGTCATTATTACATCATATATAGAATAATTATCATGAAATAATTATCATTTTTATTTATCGATCACAATTTTTTAAACCAATCAAGATAGATGTTTATGAAAAATGAACTATGTTACAATCATGGAGACAGTAGGTTGTACATACGCATAAGTAACATTTCCATTTTTCAATGATAATTAATGGTAAGAATTTATGTATTATTTTATATTTAAATAATGATAATTATATCATAAATATCATACAAATTATTTAAATTCACTTATATATTGTATCCATGTGATGTGGTTATGAAAAATGAACCACATCGCTTTGTGAAGGCGGTAATCCACAGATACGCATGAACAAAGTTATCATTTTTATATGATTATAAAGGTAATAGAATAGATGATACGTTATTTTTAATGAATATTAAATAGGTCATTAGTATAATAAATATATATTAAATACATAATTATATCCATCTGTTGGAGGTGGTGATGGAAAATTAATTACACCAGTTTGGGAGGCAGAAGTCCTCCATAAACATGAATATTGGTTTCATTTCCCATTTGATGAAACAAGTAGACAGATATAGATTATTACATTAACATAATAACATATCATTATATGGGAGATACTTATGTTAATATTTCATCATGGTTGAATAATAGTTTATGGAGGTGGAAGAAGAAATAAAACTAAAACATTCGGTTAAAAGACATTAATGTTTTTCAGACAACCTCATTCTCATTAAGATAATAACTATCACCAACAGATCAAGGTAATATATAAAGACTATATTCATTAAATACATGATGATAACATAGGTATTATCAATACCAAATGTAGTTAAAATAAATTCAGGGTTTCCATACATTGTATGAAAGGATATTTTTGGTATTTAATGAATTCTGTCCCTTAGATAATAATAACCATATATAAGATCAAACATAAAAAAATATTTCTCTCCATGTAATTGATCAAATGAATCATTAATATGATGTTCATGATACTTATTCTTGATTTTAATCTTCTTAATTTCCCATTAATCAATACAGAGTTTCATTGATCCACCTTTATTATTACCAAAATGAAAAGGTTCCACACATGCTGATTCACGTGGATAAATGAATCCCTTATCAAAATTCTCTTGGAGTTACTTCTTAAATTAATACAACTTAATAGGGGAAATTCTATGTAGTGTCTTTGAAATAGGTGTAAAACAAGGTATTAACTCTACTGAAAACTTAACTTCACTATTTGGAGGAATACTATGAATTTTTTTAGAAAAACATAAAAAACCCTCATAAAATAGATATATTTGATATTGATTTTTCTCCAACAATATAAGATAAATGCCCATTTTTAATAGGAATAAAGACCCATATAATGGATATAATTTTCATTTGATGTTTATATTTATCATCGTATTGATAATAGATCATAGGTTGTTTTGGAATATCAAATAAAACTTCCCTCTCTAGGAAATTGATTTGGGATTTTCTTAAAGAAATCCAATCCATTACCAAAATAACATTGAAATCAACTAAAGGGAGAATAAAAATATTTATAGGAATAATATTCCAAAAAACTTTAATCGAAGAAGAATCATATACTTAAGATATAATAACTATAATATTAGAGATATTCAATACTAATTCAACATCTAGAAAGTGAGGTTATGAATTGAAATTCCTTATAAATTTAACTATGCTCAAATTGGGTACTTAAATATTTAAGCACAATTGTAAGCATCTCAACTTTTTCATTATATATTTAATCCCTTAGTAAAACCAAAATGGTTAGATGGACCATTAAGAATCTTTGATCAATGTGATAAAACTTAAAAAATCATTTATAGGAAGTCTAAATATTGACACCTTAATTTAAATCTATGACACCTTAGGTTTATCCTAGGCTCTCTGTGACCATCATCAATTCCAATACTTCATAATGGTTCATAATGAAAATGTGAATTAAGCCAAGAATATCCCATGAGAGTTTCAATATGGTTATGTAGGTAGGGAAATCTCATCATCAAGTATAATGATCATTGAGATATACTTATCCAACTCTTATTAGGGTTATTTCCCATAGGTGTATATTTTTTAAAACCACATTCACTTATTGTATCTAGAAATAGATGTTTTCCTAGGAAAATCATGCCCCTTTATTTACCATTACCTGAGAATTTCTTCTATACATAGGATTATCCTAAGTGTTTTGATTGAATTTTTCTAATCCTAGTTTCCAAAGGTAACTAAACCATACTTTGATACCAATTATAGAGACCTATATTTTCATAGATAAATATTACATCTTATTAAATGACTATTCAATATACAACACTAAGATCAACACCATAAATATAATGGTTTAGTTTCCTGGGAAACATGGATACATAAAAACAAGTTAATATGATATATATAAATAATCTCCCCCTAATTTATTCATAAATATAACCCTTCATAGAAACAACAAACATAAATATTTTCTTCATAGTATGGGGAAAAGAAACACGAGATATAGTGTGGTCAAATGCTCAGTAAGGGTAAATATAACATAGATCATAATCTTAAGACACACCTAATATAACATAGTTCATAATATCAAGTTGTGGAATAATTATTGGTATTTTATAATACATGAATAACAAAATTAGAGAACATGAGCTATGATAATATAATGTTAGTGTAAGACATAAGTTTGTGGCATATAAATAAGAATATAAAATAATTTCCTTTGTCAAGGATTACTTTGAATACTATTATAGTGGATTGGTTTCACTCCCCATTACACTATTTACTTATTCAAGGTTCACTCCAAATACTATCATAGTGGATGCCCCCCTACAAAACTAGGTTTAATCCCCATTATAATTATTATTATCTCATGAGATATCCATATTTACCCTATTAATTAGATTTTGGTCCAACCTATAACATAATGAAAATCATTATTATATGATTCATGTGATAATAAAACATTCATTATATCATAACCCATAAAATAAAATGGTTTTCATAAACATATAAATAATTCATCATATCATAACACGCGGAAAATGAACCAGTTTCATAGAAAAACAATTCTACATAACAAAAATATGTCCAGAGAATGAATAAGTATAGTATCATTAGATAATATCCCTCTTAAATATTATGAAACATAAAATTATTCCATCTTATAGGAAAAAATACTTTAAAATATCACTTGGAAATTTCTTGAGGAATATTCTCTTTTTAATTTAAAATCACTTATTTAAAATCTAAAAATTAATCAAATATTAAATAAATTATTTTATTTGAAAATAAACATGAATAATGGTAAATTAATCTTCAAATCATTGATAATTCATGATGAAATGAATTTTTTTTCATATTGTGTGTGTTAAAACAATGATTCCTTCTACATTTTTGATAAAATTTCCAAATAATTCTTTTAGAAAATGAAAATGAGATACATTTTTAACCATTTTATTAAAATTAAATATTGGTTAAAATTATTTAAAAAAATGGATAATATTAAACATATTCCTTAAAACCTTTTTAGAAAACATAGATATAGAAAAAATCAATTTTGGCCGAAGAGAGAAATAAATTCAGTTTTCAATAAAACATTTCTTTCAATATCTTCAACACATAAAGAGAAGAAAATGAAAGGAAAAAAAATATAATCTCCATAAATAACCATTTTATAATAAAATTCATGGGATTATTGAGATATATTTCATAAAATTTCAATATAATAAACATAATCACAAACAATCCCAATATATAATTAGACTGTAACATAAATCCCTTACCTCACGTTCAAATTGTATTGAAAGAACTATAACCTCCTTTATAATAAATATCAATTTATTATTATTAAATAAAATAATAATTTATATTCTTAAAATATCATATATTATCAACTTATAACAATTCATTACCAATTTATAAATAATTCCTTATTAAATTCATCATTGTTAGGTGTTAACTGTTTCTTTTTTCATAAGAATATTGGTCCAATGGTTCTAGTCCTTGTACATTGATCATAGTTTCATCATATAGAAAATATTAATCATGATATAAATATAAAATATATTCATTATATAAATATATATATTCATATATTAAAGGTATAGATATAAAAATTGATTACACCGTTCATGGAGATGGTAGGTCGTATATACGCATAAACGTTGTTTTCAATTTTGGACAAAAGGAATGACATAATAGTAAATAATAATTTAACATTCAAGAATCATTATTATATAATATATATAATATATATATTCATTAAATATATCATTATTAATATCCATGTAAATAAAAAATGAAAAAATAATCACATCGCTTTATGGAGGTGGTAGTCTACATGTACGTACGAGCGATGTTATGATTTTACAACAGATGGGAATGTAAGAAGGAACATATGATATTATAATTACAGAAGAATAATTATTTCAGAAATATCATATATAAATTTTACAACCATTAAAATGACCATCCATGAAATATGGTGATGGAAAATGAATTGTATCGCTATATGGAGGCGGTAGTCCAGACTTACGCATGAGCAGTTATTTAACTTCGAATTTGATATAAAATATGGTGAATAATGGTTGTTACATAATCATAATAATATTTAAATATTATATTTATGCTTAAGTTATTATTTTATGATGAATACCACCAATTTAGTGGAGTTAGAAGATAAAATAATTTGAAAGATCTTGGGTACGGTGACTTCCTCTTCTTTAGTTATCCCTTTTATATCCTTTATTAAAGACCATTATAATGGTATTTTAAGAAGAATATAATATATAATTAATTGTTATGTAATTTTATAAGATAATTTGGAAGTTTTTTTCCAATATATATGACTCAAAGTGGTGTAAAGAATAGAAAGTAGGGGTGTCCTTTTATAAGTGGGTGAGAGGACACGCTTGGAATTTTTAAAATATTTAAATATAATAATGTCATACTCAATAAACATTCGTCCAAATCCTTATATATCTGAATTTTTTATAGTATGAATTTAGTATATTTCAATATAATGGGATTTTTACCATTTCAATTTGAAAACATACCCCTATCTCTTGGTTTATCCACCCCCTAATAAACCAATTTTAACATTAACCGTGATGATTTGTTTTACTATTTTTACAATTCACTATGAAAAAAATGAATGTGTATTCACTAGAAATTCGTTAAATTTTAATTACAAATTTATAATCCATTTTTTTAAATTAAAATCAATAAACAGTGGAAGATGTTTTTTTAAAATTAAACCTGGAAAAAGTGTTAAAAAATAGTTTTCCAGAAATAATGTTTTCTTAAGTATAAAAAGTTTTTTATCTAAAATTTAACATAAAATTTATTATAATATTATTAATTTGAAGATAAAAAATATAAATGAATAGATGATACTATTAAACACTTTTTAAAACAAAAGGAAACTTTTTAAATGCTTTAAACGAAAAGGAAATGTTCAATAAAAATCATTATTTTCACTATGATTGAAAAAATCAATCTTTTTAGTAAATTCTAAAAAAAATACTCAAAGATAATGTTTACAATATGATTTAAAAAATTAAGCTAATTTTGTAAAATAAAATTTCTAATAGTGGAATAAATTAATTATATTATTTTCTTACAAAAATAATAAAATACAGTTTTAAAGAAAAATTATTATTAATGAATATAGTTACTTTACTAAAAATCAAGTACTTATTTATCAATATTTTCTTTATCTAATTCCTCTATACATATTATATTTAAAAAATTGTTTATTCCTATTTACTTTTCCCATTTTCATAGTTAAGTTACAATGTTATACTATATGACAGTCCATTTAGACATAAGGTTGCGTGTATCTCAAGCTTTCAAATAAGTTAAATTTAATTGTAAAGAATCATATCATAAAATTTAAGGGTATTAAAAAAATGTAAAAAAGAATATGGTATCATCTATACTGACCAATATTTACAAGCATAGGTTTGGTCCTATATCTCAATATTATGATCATGGAAATCTATATTCCATTATGATTTTAGTTGATAGTATAAGGAATAATTGATTATAACCCTCTCAATGTGAAATAGTGGTGTAAGAAGCTAGGGTTTTAAGGATTCCAAATATACCCATGGGCATAGTTAATTCCCATAGGGTTACCAAATTTATAAACTCATAACATTAATAAAAAACACTAAACTATATGGTGTTATAAGATATAAAAGACCGAGGATAAACCCATAATGATAGGGCTAGATAAAATATTAATATGAAAACAAAGACCTAAAATAATTTTATTTTGTAGAAATTGAATCTAAGCTACTGAGCATGTGATTTGTGAAGAACGTGGGAGACAAAAATAGAAAATAGTTTTCAGTAAGAAATGAATCATGTTTTATGGGATAACAAGGTATGAAATAAGTAATTTAAAATAATTCAATTATCCAAATCAGGTCTTAGGGAGTTCAATGGTCATGGGAAATTCTATACATCACAAACTATCCTTTTATCATAGTCAAGTACTTCATATTTCAAAGAATGGGTAACAAGAAACCTTATTTAAATATAATTTAGATACAAACCCAATGTTCATGGAATAATTATAACCCCTAGACCTTACATTAAACAAATTCATTCAATCAAATCAGTTAATGATCATGATCAAGGAAAGAAAGAAATTAATCCCACATAATAACACTACTCATAATGGTCATGAAAAAAAGGAAATATGGAAGGGATATAATTGAAGAACTAATATTAAATCCCTACATGAATTGAAATAAAAAATAAAATACATTATACATTAAATTACCATCCATCACATACTCTACTGAACAAAGAAATAACTCCTATGTTCTATCCATTAGATGGTGTAGAAAAGAATAAATAAAATCCTATAGAGTAGAAGCAGTAAGGATCTAGTGTTTCTTTCACCCAGTTTCATTTGTCCCCTCTCATCCAGATCATCACAAGAGGTGTGATAGAGGTTTTTATAAAGAGTATTTTTGCATCAAAACCTTTGGATATGGTGTATTAAATTTTAGTCTTTTGATGTCTTCACAATGTATAAATTTTAAACGGTGTGGAAAAATGTAATTAGAAAGTTCTTATTAATATATTCTATCTCGATAGTTACATAATGTGTAATGGATTCTCACAACATGTATGTAATTCATGACATGAATAGAGCGATGACCTTTTCACTTGATGATCTCACATAGTGTATTGTTTACATGATGTGTAAATATCATTTTATATCTCTACAACATGCTCCACCATTAGTTAATGTTGGAATTCAACTTAATAAATCTGGTGATATTCCATGAGCAAAGCGAAGCAATGTATAGTGCCTTTTAGATCTTGTATTCATCTCTTTTTCTCATTTTCCAATGATAGTTTGTATCCCACCGTAAAACATAAAAAAACTCAAACCGTTCACAAATTGTAAAGATTCATCAATTATTTATAAAAATCAAGGTACTAAAATATTATAAAATACATGCATGAAATACAATTATCAAATACCCCCACACATGAATTTATAATTTTCCACAAGGATAGAATCCCAACATACTAAAAAGTACATTCACCTTACCATACTTTAAATTTAATTCCAATAAAATCAATTGATCAAGAAAGGTAAAATTAAATATTCAAGCACTATATAAGAGAATTCATCAATGCCTCGTTCTTCAAAGAAACAAGTCAATCATGTATTTTACTTTTCTAATTTGAAACATCCGATACATTTTAATCACCCATTTTTATTTTTTAATTCATTATTAATATGCATTCCATTTTAAATTTACATTTATTTGAATTTTTCTTCTCATTATTAGGGAATAATTATAAATATAATTAAGTAAATTCATCAAGAAAATGTCACTTTCCATAAGGTTTTATGGAATCAAACATCTCTACTTTGTAAATATAAAATAACAAATAATCATGAATGATTCACTATTTAGTATCAAACAATTATTAGGATTATGGTAGGTAGTTAAATGATGTAAATCAGTTGAGGATCCAAATAGAGGTTTGTCTCTAAATTACATTGCATGATAATTAAAAATTTCTTAATGAAATTCTCTGCTAACCTCATTATCTTAGAGAAATATCATAAAAAGATGAATTGAAATAAACAGAACACCCTCTTTTATTATTATTATTTTTTTTAATTTTTGAAATTTTTGTTGGGGAAAAACCTTCCATCCATCACCCAACCCCACATTACCTCCTCAAAATCTATTTTAAATAGTTATAATAAGATCACCAATTAAGAAATGGTGATTTTTTAATTTCCTTAGAAACAACCCATTTTTTAATTTTTCTTTTTTTATCTTTTTCATCTATATTTCATTCTCACTTGATTATTTTTTAAGAGGGAGTGTAATAAATATTATTAATGTTCCTTCCCCACATCTCTAGAAATTCCCCTCCACACATATTCCTGAAAAAATATACACCCCTTACACAAGTCACCATCTCTCCAACTATTATTTTTGATAATCATGAAAAATATTTAGAGAAAGGAATGAAAGGATAAAATGGTCTTGTAACATGGGTATTCCCAATAAATGTTATTCATATATAATATGGGATTTCAAATGGAATAATTTAAGGTGGTTCTTAAGACAAAGGTTAACAAAATATGGCTCAATCATATTATAAGTGATATTTTTCAGTCATATATTCGGTCAATTAAAAAAGAAGGTTCTAGAATAGAAAACGCTCAAGTTTCACAAGAAATATACTATAGAAAAAATGGGAAGTATTTGTCTTACAGTATTCCCCAAGAAAAGGAAAAAATGTTTGGTTAGTCACTCTTGGTGATTCATATGAATAATATAATAAATTAATGAAAATATCAAAAATTCAAGGCATAACCAAATCTCTAAAAAAAATCATTTACCAAAATCAAAATGCTCCCCTAAATCAGGATTTTTAAAATTATGATTCACATTATTATCTTCACCAATTATTTTTCCCATTTTCTTTTTCAAATTTATTGATAAATAAATTAAAAATTCATGGCATGGTAATTTTTTGAGCTAGTTTCATGTCTCATAGTTCAGTTGAGTAAAGAATGAATAAATTTAAACCACGAAATTGTAAATTAAATATTTTTTTTAAAAAAATGCGGGGAATATAATATAAAAAACTCTAAATTTTAATGCTTACTCCCCTTTTTAATTATGATTTAAAGTTGGATGTGTAGGTTATGTATGCTTCATATTCACAGTCTGTATTTGGTTCACGTCCTGTATTTGGTTCATGATGTGTATTTGGTTTATGTTGTGTATTTGGGTCATGATGTGTAATAGTATTATAGTATCTCTTCCGTATAAATTCTTATTTACTTTACATAAATTTTGTCTTAGACCTAAAAAAATAAAAATCAATTGGATGTGCAGTCCCATCGAATAATGAAAAAAAAGAAGAAGAATTTAAATTAATGAATTACAAAAAATTAAATCCTAAGAAATAAATAAATCTAAAATCATATAAATTGATAAAAATCAAGTTACCTCCCAAAATATTATTATTTTTTAATTATTTTTTAGATCAACCATACCTAGGTTATCTGATTAGAGTGTGGAATAGAGATAACCATCTTGTGGTCACCCAATTATTAATTTTAAATTCACCTAGATCAGATGAAATTCTTTTTATTGAAATTGGTGCAGAACTCTGAGGCGGTGACTAGAGCTAAAAGGATCTTAGTATCTATCCATACTTGGTAAAATTATTCTTTTTTAAAGGAATACCTCATGTGTTGAGTTTCTTAAATGATCGTCTTGTTTTCCATAGTTAGCTCATCAAATTATTATTTTGTTTTTGTTTCTTTTTTTCCTTTTCATAGTCATCGTAGTGTGTAGTTGGTTCTTCTTCCAGTTCTTACAATGCACTTATATTTTCTAAAAAATTGATTAATGAGATTTTTTTTATTTCATTATCTTCTTATTATTCCTTTAGTTTAATTCTTATTTTTGTTAGGAAGATTTTTAGAAAATCAACTTCCAAAGTACCCTTTTCTTCTAATTAATTTTCTTGTTTACATTCTTTTACTTTTAGTTTGATGAAGTTTGTTTCATCCCACTCATGTTCTACAGTAAGGTTATCATATTCATTTTCTTATGAACATAAAAAATGAAGTTCTTCATTATTAGAATGAAAATCGGCTTTAGGATTGGTATATAACTCTTCTTTATTATCAATGCTTCTTTTCTTATTGTTCTCCTTGTTGAATTTGGGTACAGGCTATTGGGTGCTGTGACTTCAAAGACTGGCTATATTTGTGGTAACTTGTTGGATTGATTTTTCATAATTATATTTTCATTGAGTAGGATTTCCATATCCTCTAGTAGGAAGTAAAACCTATCCTTAGTAGTCATCATGACCTATAACCCATCCATCCCAACGAAAAATACCCAGTGC
Source organism: Viscum album (assembly GCA_963277665.1). Taxonomy (NCBI): domain Eukaryota; kingdom Viridiplantae; phylum Streptophyta; class Magnoliopsida; order Santalales; family Viscaceae; genus Viscum; species Viscum album. The sequence goes on along the minus strand of OY728125.1, from coordinate 597,722,153 downwards.
GGTAAAAAGTAATAAAAAAAAAGAAAAAAAATCCAAGGATAAAATTAGAAAATAAAAAAGATGATAATATAATTTATCTAAATTATTTGACCAATAAATTCTCCCCTCCTATCCCCATAAACAACACCAGAAATTTTATATCCCCATAGGCATCATTAATTCTCATATGGTTACCGAATTTATAAATTTATAACATGAATCAAAAAACAACTAAACTATAGGATAGTATAGGATATTAATGACTGAGTTCTAAACCACAGAGACATGGTTAAGGAAAATATTAATTCAAAAACAAACATATAAACTAATTTTTATATGTATAAATTGAATCCAGGATACTGAGTATGTGACTGTGAATAATGTGGGAGAATAAAATATAAAAATGGTACTAGTAAGGAATGAATCTAGGTTCAAGGGATAATAAGGTATGAAGAAGTTAATTATCGATCATGCAGTCATCAGAATCATGTTCTAGAGAGTCCAATGGTTATGTACCACCATCCCAAACTATCCTTTTCTCATGGTCAGGTACTTTAGATTGCAAAGAATGGTTAAGTAGAAAAATTTTCTAAATATAAGGTAGAGGCAAACCGAATGGTCTTTTAGGAAGTCTAAAACCTAGAACTCACATAAAAAAAGTCACTAAATCGACTCAAGCAATGGTCATTCTCAAATAAATAATGAAATTAAACCCATATCATGACCCTGTCATCAATGGTCATAAAAAAGTGAATTAGAGAAGGGATATAATTGAAGAACCAATATGAAATAAAAACATGAATTGATATAAAAAATAAAAAACCTTATACATTCAACCCAAATTCATTATGCATTCCATGACACAAAGAAATCAACCAATCATGCTAGATATTATAGGGTGAAAAAAAGAATAAATAGAATCCTACAAAATAGTAGCAGAAGGGCTCTGGAATTGCTTTTTCCTAGTTTCTTTGGTCCCTTCCCATCCAAATCATCCCAAGAGGTGTGGATGAGGGGTATATAAATAGTATTTTTTTTTGTTAAAATCCTCAATGTTGGCACATTAAATTTTATTCTTCCAATGGATTCATGAGTTATAATGTTTACATGGCTTGAAAAGTGCAGCATCGAATGCTTATTCAAATTCTGTTCTGTCTCGGTACTTACACATTATGTATTCACTTCATGATGTGTAATATATTCTCACTACATGTATTGAATTCGTTACTTTCACTGGGAAGTGAATTTGTTTTTATTATATTTTAGCTCCTATATTCATCTCTTTTTTCTAATTTCCTAATGATAGGTTGGATCCTACCATAAAACATAAAAAAAATTAAACCGCTAACAAATTGGAAATATTCATCAATTATTTATAGAAATAAATATCTTAAAATACCATAAAATATGTGAATGAAATAAAATTATCATCTCCTCATGACCATCTTATGGTAGTGTTACCTGGTGGAACAGAACTCTTTAGATATACTTCCATGAATTAGGTTATTTCATTTAATTACCTACACCTATCAGCTATTTTGAGTGATCATAATTCTAGATATTTTGCATTTAATTTAAGAAACCCTATTGGTATAATTAATAATTGAGGGATTATAGTGGATTTTACGTACCATGTTGTCATGTCTTCTTATAAATGAGTGGATGACAATTCAGGGCATGGTAAAGCTGTGGTGGTTTCCTAATAAATGTATACACCTATGGAAATTGGAAATACATGTGCAGTGGGGGAGGGTGTTTGAGATGATAACCGTTTTGTGATATTAGAGAGGCTTGGTGATGTGGTGTATTCCATCTATGTGGGTGGTACACCATGGTTCACACAACCAGTGACTCTTATGGTTTCAAGTATTTCTTCTAAGATATTAATTCCTTTGGTTGAGCATTATCTTAGGTGTTCTCATAACATAAAAACTGTTCATGATTATCCTGGATTTGTTACTACTATAGGGACTTATTGGATAGTTCATAACTAGGCCAGAGTTAAGGTTTACACCCACAATTCCATTGAATTTATTTCCTCCAAAAATAGTGAGGAGGATGTACAATGATGCTTTGATTCTTATAAAGATGAACATATAATGGTTTCTTCTAAATATTAGACTGTTGATGAAGGATATGGGTTGTGGTAGTGGGTAGGTCATAGAGGATGGGAAGTCATCCTCATGGTTGGGGTGGATGTGTTTTTCATCATAGCATGATCACTCACTCTCATGCGGTGTAAATGGTTATTTCAAGTCTAGAACCAAGTTATTTTTCAAGGATCAATGAATTTTTTATGTGATGTATGAAGATTCAGGTATCATGGTGGTCAATTATTTTTATGAAAGGTGAGGGAAAATGTGGTTCCAATGAATCTTTTGGTAGGCCCCATGCTGTGGATGACTATATTTAGAGAAAACCTTGGGTGTTGCGTTATCCAGTGTCTTCAACTATAGAAAGGATGTGAATTCATAATAGATGTTCATGCCAATGTTAGGATTGGGTTTGGTGGCACTGGTGCAGGGAATACACAACAAAAACATGGTAGGGGGTCCTGATAATCTGGGACAGAGGTTGGGGTCCAAGGCGATGGACCGTGAGGTGGGTTTCTAGTGAAAGGATATGGAAAGGTCCCTATGGGTTATATGGGCTAAAAAACATGTAATATGGATCGATCTTGATATGTCATTATCTACCAACTTTTAAGGGGCCTTAGGACTAAAGAACTATGGTTCTAGGGAGCATATTCTTGGGGTGGCTGATGGGATTTCATAATAATAAATAAATTAGGTAAATAAATTATGTCTATCTGTTGGTTGTAGATATGGAGTAGGTTATACCCTGGATTGTGTGTGCGTGTGTGCATGTTTGGTTGTAATTATACCCCCATTATCAAATATATATGGCATATATTATTATTATTATTATTATTAAGGTATTGAGTCATGGTTTAATGGTACTCATTATTGGCCTCCACATCCAGGGGACCATGCTTCAATTCTTTGCATCTCCTTTTGGATTTATGGGTGATGATGTAGACAGAAGGTGACACACGGTGATTTAGGGATTGTATTGCAAGGAATTAGGTGCATACCGAGTTCCATGTTGATGAAAAGAATATCCTTATGGTCATTTATGGGTTTTCAAGTCCACTAGGAATTCATTCCATGTATTGTAATGAAATAATGTCCATTGGGGTTTTTTTATTCTTTATGGGGAAGGATGAGGCTTGACCCATTGTAGTGTCTAGGTGTGTTTTTGTGTTTTTTGGATGATTTTAATCCACTATACATATAATATATTATTATTATTATTATTATTATATGCTGTTATTTGTCTTGAGACGTGACCGAATAGTAATCATTGTTGGCATCCACATAAAATAGATCAGGTGTTGAATATCAACATCCCTAGGTAGGATTTATGGTGTAGGTGATGATTTGGGAAATTAGTGACACAAGAGGTAATACTCGAGTGATGTAGGAAGGGATGTAGATCCTTATAATGGACTTCTATCCACTAAGCCTTTGGTTTAATTAATGTAATTGTATTATTATAGAGTGGGTCATCCCTAGTAGGGGTGTGTGGCTTGGGGATATGGATTTTTAATTTATATCCCAGATTTATCATGATACAATATTGAGATCCCATTTTTAATCCCCTTTATGTGAATAACTCTTTCACCTAGGTTTGGATCAAAAATTTAGGGGCTGATTTTGTTCTTTTAGTATTCCCAATTTTTTTGGGAGGTTTCTTTAGTAATTGGGGTCCTAATAAAGATGGATAAAGAGACTAGAAATGTGGGGTATGGTAAATTTTCTCAATTACTAGGGGAAGTTGACATTAGATTCCCTCTTTTTAGAAGGGATATTTTAATTTCTGGTGATCATAGTTTTGATGTAATTATCAATTATAAATTTTTTAAGAGTTTTTTAGGGGATGTTCCAACACAGGGAACTCCTATTATTAGTGTTGAAGGAATTTTACATCTAATTTATATGGTTTAAAAGGGTAATATACAAATAAATGTATAAAGTAAATGGTTGTAATGAATCACTATAGGCAGGTGGACCCCATATCATAGGATAGTGCAGAATACTCTTATGCTAACTCTAAATCTCATGTGGGAGATGTCAAAATATATTTTCATTTATCATATCTATTCAGTGGTGACCCAAAGGATCAAAAGAAAAAAAGAACTTAGGAAGTTATGAACCATAATATAGGTTATATTGAGTGTTCCCCTCATTATGATAATTATATAATCACCATCACAAAGGTGAGTCAATTTTCAAATTTAATTTCTAATGATGTTGGTGAAAAGAAAATTTTGAACCATGTTCATTTGAGAGTTAACATGAAAAAAATGAAAATTAAAATTAAAAGGATAATTAAAAAAAATACAGAGATAATAATGGTATGAAAATCATGGAAAAGGTAACTCCTCCCCTATCAAAGATGGTGAGAAAGAAAAAGGGAGGTGTATCTTCTTCTTGAAATTCCAAATTGGTATAGTAAGAAATTGATACCAAGTCACATGTAGGTAAAGTCACATTATCTACTAATTTTCCTACATTAAAATATATTGATGGGATAAAGAAGGTTATTTCACTAGCTATTAATATGTTTGTTGGATTAGATACCCAATTAGATACTCCAAATCATCTGGCTAGGTCCTTGGATTTGGTTAGAGAATTAATGGGAAATCCTAATTCAAAGTAGCATGATCCATCCACCTATGTTTTTAAAGGCATTTATGATTTCTCTCAAGGACATAATATCAATCACTCTGTTAATTTAAAGATGGTTTGGTACTATTTATCCAAAATATTTAAATATATCACAAATAATGCACAAGACAAATATGGTCCACCAGAAGGGATTTCCACTATTGGAAGTCATCCACATGATGAGGTTATGGATTGTAAGTCCTCATAAATATTTACATTGATTATTCCATTTTCGGTATCCCAAAGGTTCTATACCATGAATCTAATCCTTTAAAGGCATCAATAGTATATCAAAATTAGAAGGAATACTCTAAAACATCTAGTCTAGTGATAATAAAAATGTAGAAATACATGATTCTACGACAGTGGTCAATGACTATAGACATATGGAGGCTCATTCCTCTCACAATTGTGATTAATTGATGATGTATCTAATGTTTCCATATAAGCTAATAATGAATCCCATAGTGTACATCCAGACCCCTATACTGGTATGCACATCAATGAATAATTTAAAGATACAATAAAGTAGTAGGGCCATAAGGTTCCCCCTACGATCATGTATATGATATTAAATGGTAGTACAGTTATAAGAAAATAATAATTTCTTATATTGAGTATCACACTGGATCTTGGAAAAAGAATATATTTATCATTCTTGAAAATATGAATTGATCAATTAACAAGGACTCATTTCAAAAGGAATGCAACATGGATAATGAAATAGATCCAACTAGATAATAGGAACCTCATGTCTTTGAGGTTCCCACATGACCTGATTATAATATTATATCTCAATTTGATGTTGAAAAAACTTGTAAAAAGAAATATTCTTGGAGGATGGGCCATCAACCAAGATGTCGGGGTGGTGTCAGATGTTTTTTATTATTTAGCAAGATTGGGAGGCTTTTGATTTAAGTTTGTTTTCTTTTTGGGGAATTTTTTTCATGGATTCTTATGGTATTGATATAACACCTCAATATTTAATGGTAGGTCTCTTTTCAAAATAAATTGAATCTCTTCGATAGCTTGTGTTGCATGAAACACCGAGTTCAAATGAATTGTTATCTATTATTATGTGAATGTTATAATATAGCCATTAAATTTTAGGATATAAATAAGAATAACTAAATTTTAAAAACTATATTATTTATTCATTTATATAATTAATTCATTAGTTATCAATTTATTATAAATAAAAATAAAAAATCTAAAAGAAGCGTTTTTCTGAAAAACTTTTTTTATGTGAAAAATATATTTATATCATAATAAATTTAATAAGTTACTATTGGTGAGTGGTTTTAATGAAATGAAAAAATTATTTATTGAATCAAATTTTTTAACATTCATATAATATTTTTACTATGCATGAGATAAGAAAAAAATCCAGTTTTATTCAAAAAAACTATATTTTCTAAAATATTATTTTTTTTCACACTTTTCACACTTATTTTAATATTAAATTATTCTACTTATCACATTTTAATTTGATTAAATGTATCCCTATTTTTAATTATTAGGATCAAATTTAGTAAATACGTCGTTTTTATTTTTTGACATTTTGAATATTAACCATGGTAGATTTTATCACCTCGGTAAAGGGTAAATGGGATTGATCTAGGATACAACTAAGTGAAAAGGCTATAATTTTTCATCCTAATTATTATTGGATGAAGTTGGTTCTGACCTTAGCACCTTAGTCTCAAAATTTTGTGGTTTAATGGATACTAGTCCATGAAAATCACTTATATATTATTTAAATCAAAGATAAGTATAAATTGTCACTCACACTATTTTTTATATCTCTTATATGTCCACATAGATACAAAAGTAATAAATGAATGAAAATAAAAGTATATTTTTATCTTAATGAAATTATTTTCATTTTAGAAATTTATTTTTAATTTTTATAAATTATTTAATTACCTTAAATGCATGTACAATGCCAAAACAATATTTATTTAATTAATATAAAAGTAAAAGAAAAGATTTTAAGAGTACTAATATTGATATAATTTGATTTATTTATTTTTTAAAGAAACATTTATAGGTATAATGACATATTATATAGTTTTTAAATTATTATATTTTAATTGACCCATTTAATTGATGTATTTGAAGACAAATTTAATGAATAGTGTTGAAATTGAAAAAAAATGATATTTTTATTAAAAATAATATTTTATTAAATTATTTCAAAACCTAAAATGTTTTAATAATAAATATTGGGTATTGTATGATATAAAATTTCATTATATTTTCATTTATAGTCCAATTTTAACATTATATGTAAAAATTACAACTATTTAATATGGAAAATTTTGTAACCATTGTTTGAATTAAAATTGATTAAGTAATGTTTAATCAAAGGATAAGGTTTAAAATGACATCTAAACTTGTATAAATTATATTGTATTATGATATTAAAACCTTATCCTACATTATCTTCTAATACAATTCCATTTGGAGTTATTTTTCATTGGAATGTATTTATTATAATTTAAACTTTTGAGAAATTCCAAAAGTTCCCTCATCTCTATATAAAAGGGAACCTCCTCCCTCAATTATTCACATCACATTGAGCCATCTATATCAACCAATAACTACACATTTATCTTATCACTATCCTTATAAATGTTATATATGTACTTATCTCCCTAAAATATCAACCATAAGTCCATTAATAAAGGATCAATAAATGGTCTCCTGAAGAAGTGGTAATTGTCTTACCTGACCTCTTTCAATTTTTTTCATCTTATAACTCTTTTAAATATCTAAAAGTATTGAAAATATAATAAATATAGTATCCTATATGTACTTAAATGTTACTATTATTATTAAACAACCATTACCAACCCTCTTTACCATCAAATGGGAAGTGAAATTATCATTCATGCATACGTAATCCTTAATGTCTCCACTAAGTGATACAATTCATTTTTCATTACCATATTTTATTGATTTGAATTATAATGGGTTTAATATTTGTATATTATAATTATAAAATTATTATTATTATATTATAATGTCGTATCTACCTTCTTACCTTCCAAACTGTTGGTAAACGATAACGTTGCTCGTGCATACACGTGGACTACCACCTCCATGTTGTGATTTGTTTTTCATTTATAATATAATTATAGAGTAATATGGATATAATTAATGAATATGTAAGATATTTATGACATAGTAATGATTCTATAAATTATAATTATTATTTAAATTTATTTTTTGTATCCTTATAATAATGAAAATAATGTTCATGCATACGTACGACCTAAAACCTCCAAAAATGTTGTAATACATTTTTATATATCTACCTTTAATGGATTAATTTAAATAAATATATAATGAATATATATGATATTTATATCATAGTAAAAATTATGGAGAAGATGAAACCATGATTAATGTATAAATACTTAAACTACCAAACCAAAACATACATGAAAAATGAATCACTTATTACCAGAAACAGTGATTTTTAACAAATATTTGTTAAGAATCAGGTGAAAAAAGATTATAATTATGTCATAAGTGGTATTATATATATTATTATTGTTCTATAATCGATTTATAATAAAAAAATATTTATTATACAGGAGGTTTGAACACTTTTGAATGATGTCAGACCTGAAGTAAATCTTTATTTCACTATCTTATTAATATTCGAGATTGTTTATGCTTAAGTATATATTGGGGAATATTTTCATTCCATATCCATATTTTCCATAAAAAATTAGATAATATTTTTAATAATATCCTATTATTTTCTAAATTCATTTTTACCCATGTTTAAATTATTATAAAATGGTTTGAAAGAAATATTCTTATAGTTTTCCAAATAAGGTACTCTTTGACTTTTTTGACAAGTGTTGAAGGAATTTTTTTTAACTTATACACGATGAATGTGTTTTAAAACCTTAATGATTTTTTTTATTTTTGTATCCCTTTAAAACTTTAAAATGTTATTTTTAAATAAAATGTTTTCCTTCATAATTGTATAGTTCATTAAAAATTAGATATTTCCAAAGTGAAAAGGTTATTTTCCCCAATAATATTTTAATCAATTTTTATGGTATTTTTATTCATCAACGATAGAAAAACGTATTTTTATTATTCTCTACTAGGGAGTTTTTATGATGATACCATAATTATTATTTCTCTATATGGTTCATGATTTTTTTAAGGGTGGGTGTATTATTTTAATACCATTTTCATTATTAAATTGGATGGTTTTATATTATGTTAATTGATTTGGGAAATTACGAACTATTTTTTTTAGTATCAACATTAATGTTTATATTGATTATGTTTCTCCCCTTTAAAATGATGAATGCATTGGAGTTATTAAGTGATGTATGGGGCCCGCTTTAGCCCCTCGATTTATCGTAGATCCCATGATACAAACTATCTTGAGTATTTGTTGAGGACTTACCCATTTATGTAATATATCATAGCATGTGGCCTCAATGGTATGTTTATGGTGTCTGACGTTATTAATTTACCTCATTATGAGATTAATTTTTGATTTACAAGTGATTATTTAATTAGCTATTGTATCCATGGATAAGTTTTTAGGTCATGAGATTATACCAATATTTTATTTCCATTTATTTCCTAACATATTATTCGTACCTTATTTAGTAATTTTTGTATGAATACCCTTACAGAGAAACTAATATCACCACTATTCTTATGTTTATTTTTCCTCAGGATTCCTAGAAGTACACTATGACTAATATATAGGGATAATATAGGAGAATAATGGTGTTCTCAAAGGAAATACTATGTTGTATTTTAGGTTTTCAATTATAATGTAATATTCAAGTATGTATCTAGTTTTCTAATAATTATATACTATTCGGTCATTTGGGATGTGATTATTCGTATCTAATACAAATTTAATAAAGTAACCACTGACTCTGGGATATTAGGGTCAGAGTATTTATAGTTAGTATCAGTGGAAGTTTAGTATAAACCTTTGGAACTAGATTTAGGAAGACATAGATTATGGAAACTTATCCATATAATGGGATTTGAGAACATTACCAAAGAAACCAAGCTTATGATATTGATATTAGTTATAAAAAAAATTTATTTTATGTTATTTGTATCACTAGTTTTGAAGTTATACATTATGATTATTAATATAATATAGTGTATGCTATTGTTTAGAAATGGTAAATAGTAAAAGGAATAGAAGCCATATCAATACATGTAATCCATTATAGGTATTTCACTCCCAAGAAATATATTGATGCTATATCTAGGTTTGTAGCTAGATCTTAATAAAATATTCAAATATTAGGACATAAAACTCAGGTTATGAGTAATAACCTCACCAATATGGAGTAGCATGTTGATCCACAATGTGGTGTAACACTGTTATAGCCCTTCATGCATTGGAAACCCCTATCATTCAATGGGGATGGAAATCTATTTACTACTGAGCATTAGGTAATTTCTATAGAGAATATATTTCTCACTTTGCGATGTAATGAAATAGAGAAGGTTTTAATGAGAATTTATCATCTCTCAGGAGATATAGATCAATGGTGTTTCTTGATTCAAAATAATAAGTATGGGGAGGAAAAAGAAAACATGTAATGGGAGGATTTTAAGTAAATTTTATTTGAATAATATTTTCCTCTTGAAAAACTAGTGGGTATGAAGAGACAATTCTCGTGTGTGAGGAAAAAGGTGGATGAAAATGTTTCAAAATATCAAGTCATCTTTACAAGATTATAATGACAATCCATGAACTATGTATACAATCTAAAGATAAATATTTTCCATTTATTTGATTGGATTTAACTAATTATTAAAAGGAAACTAGTATCCCAAACTATCCCATTATATGAGGATATAATATAATGTGCTATCAAGATAAAGAAATAATTCTCCATGTCTTATGGATTTTATGGGAAACAAGATAAGAAGAGGGGTACCGAGTACTTAAAAAAAGAAAATAAGGAAAAGTGGAATAGGTTAATTGACGAATTTTCAATTTGTAATAAATGTGGAAATAAACATAATTGAAAAATATTATTAGAAATGAGAGTTTTCTACATGTGTTGAGAAAAGTCCACCCGGATTGTAATTTAAAGGTAAAGAAATAATCTAGCAATGTGCAATGATTCATCTATAAGTATATGGGACACTATGAAAATTATTATCCTAGATCTCAAGAGAACTATCCTTTAAAAAAGACATGGGAGAAGGGCCAAGCTTATAAGATCAAAACATTTGAGGTTGAAGAACCGAATAAGATGGTAGAATGTCACTTAATCATATCCTCAAATTTAGATAATTCATTATTTTATTATAGATCATCACATATTTTTATATCATTCTAGTTTTCCAAAAAAATAGAAATTTCCCATTTACCTTAAGAATGGGTTATCAGTAAAAAAAATTGGAAACCTAACTGAAACAAAGATGGTTCAATTAGTTATTATTATAACACATAAACATGCTCTATTTTATGATTTTATTATCATACATATGGTTTAAATTGATATAATCCTTGTTATAGACTGACATTCAAAATATATTTCAAAACATTATTGCAAAGTGAAAGAAATTGTGATTCATGATGAAGATATGGAATTCCTTATATTTATATGGGAGAATTCATCATCTGAGTCATTTTTGGATCCACTACTAATATCTCATCCGAATAATATTCTTGGAGAATCAGAGAAAACCTAACCTATGGATGAAAAATTTAGTCTTCAAATTGACGATATTCCTACTATATAGAAGTATATTAATTTGCTTCTTGAGGAATTACCAAGATATACACTATAGCAGGAAGATGAGTTTTCCATTGATTGGATCACTTATACAAGAGAAGTATCATGGACTCCCAATAGAATGACCACTTCGGAGTTAGTGGAGTTACAGAAAAAACTATAGGATTTGATTGGTATGGGATTTATAAGCTCTAATTTTTCACCTTGGGTAGCCTCAGTTCTTTTTGTTAAGAAGAAACATGGATCTATGGGGATGTTCATTGATTATAACGAAATCAATTCTATTAAGATAAATAAAATGTATCCTCTATCTTAAATTTATGATTTATTCAACCATCATCATGGAGCTCAATATTTTTCAAATATTGAACTTATTTCTGGATATCATCAATTGTGAGTAAGGAAGGAATATATTTTGAAGAAAATATTTTAAATTAGTTATGTACATTATGATATTACAATAATTACATTTAAATTAACTAATTCACCCTCTATTATTAGGGGTCTAATTAATAGATTATTCAAGGAATATCATGATAATTTTATTTTGGTATTTATTGATGATATCTTGGTGTACTCCAAGGATTATAAGGACAATGAGAACCAAATTTTGATCATTCTCGAGACTCTTATAAGAAAAGTGTTTTATGAGAAATTTAGAATGAGTGTATTTTGGATTCAAAAAGTTTCTTTTCATGGACATATTTTTTCTAAGGATAAGATCGTAGTTGATCCAATTAATACAATGTTAGTCCAAGAATGGAATATACCAATGAACATAACTGAGGTATGTAGTTTAATTGGTTTTGTGGGTTACTATCATTAATTTGTTCAAAAAAATTCCCAATTAGCTAACATGTTAACCCATCTTACACATAAATGGGTTATCATTATTTGGATAAAGTAATGTGAAGAATGTTTTGAATATTTAAAGAGTATATTGGGGAATTCTCCTATTATGACTCAACCATTGGGAAATGGTGTATTTATGTTATATAGTGATATATTGAAAAAGGGAATCAGTTTTTTCCTTATATAGAATGATAGATTTGTTTCATATTAATAAATTCAATTAAAAAATAATGAATAGAACTATCCAACTCATGATCTTGAGTTAATAGCCATAATATTTGATTTTAAGATATCGAGACACTATCACTATGGTGAAATATATGAGGTATATATAGATTAAAAGAGTTTGAAATAAATATTCTCACAGAAATAACCCAATATGAAGAAACTTTTATGGGAAAATCTACTCAAGGAATATGGTTTCTCAGTACAATACCAGTTAGTGAAGGTAAATAAAGAAGGTTATGTATTGAATAGGAAGGATCATGGAGTTCTGAACAAAATAAGGGATGGTAGAGATCATATTTTAATGGATCTAGTTAAAATGGATATAGTAATTATTAAGGTAGGGGAAACATGACTCCATTTTAAAATTATTTACAACCAATAATTAATGGAAATGATAAAAAAATATCAGTCCAATAATGAGAATTATTTTAATAAAATTAAATATGCGAATAATTGGAAATTGGAAGACTTCGTATATGAAGATGAAGTTCCAAAATTAGGAAAGAGGCTTTTTGTTCCCTATATGCCCCAGATAAAAATGGTATCATTGGATGATTCTCATAGATTGAATTACTATATAAACCCTAGTAGAACCATTATGTATAGGTATTTGACGAAATATTTTTGGTGGGATAATATGAAGAGTGAAATTGGTACTTATGTGTCAAGATATTTGATTTTTCAAAAAGTAAAGGCTGAGAGACAACATCATAGAGGATTAATGCAACCTCTACCTATTCGTACATGTATATGGTATGAAATTAATATGTAATTTTTCACTAAATTACTAAATACACTAAGAAATAATGATACAATATGGGTAATTGTTGATCAAATTACAAAATCTATACATTTTCTCACTATAAGAGAGGATTATCCACTAGAGTGCCTTGAAAGAATCTATATTAATTAAGTTATAAGAATTTATGATGCACCTATTTCAATTTTTTATAATCATGATCCCTTATTTACATTGAAATCATAGAAAAATCATCAAAAGGATCTTAAAACCAAGCTTCATTTGAGCACCTATTATCACCCTCAAACTGATGGTAAGTCAGAAAGGAATATCCAAACTTTAGAGTTCATGACCACATGGGTTTCAAGTTATGTAGGATTAGTATTTACCTTTGGTAGAATTTACCTATTACAATAGCATCAATTCATATATTTTAATGGCGTCGTATGAAGCGTTATATGGAAAGAGAAGTCATACAGCAACTTGTTGGAATGAAGTTGGTGAAAGGAAGCTTATAGGACTAGAACCTATGGAGGAAACATTAGTAGAGTTAAATACTATTCAAACCCATATCAAATCAAATCATCTTAGACAAAATATCTATGAATATAAATGGGGGAATATTTAGAACGTAAAGTGGGAGATCAAGTTTTATTGAAGATACCTCCATTGAAGGGTGTTATAAGATTTTGTAAAAATGGAAAACTGAGACCCAAGTACATCAAACCTTTTGAAATCCTAAAAAAATTGGATCTAAGTATTATCATTTTGAAATTAATCCTATAATTTCTAATGTAAACAATGTGTTTCATATCACATTGTTAAGGAAATAATGTCAGACCAGATACATGTTCTCACTTTAAAGAAATAGAATCGAAACTAGATTTGTCTTACTGTGAAGATCCTATCCAGCTTCCAGACACTGGATAACATGTGTTGAGGAATCATATGAATTGGTTGGTAAAGTAACTTTGGAAAATCATAAGATATAATAGGTGATGTTGGAATATGAGGAAATTATGATTAAGACATTTGAAATTATTATTATTGTTGTTGTTGTTGTTATTGTTATTATATTATTATTGCTGTTGTTTTTGTTTTTATTATTATTATATTTATATGGTCAGTACGCAGCCATTGGTTGCGTGTTGGTTTTGGTTTGGGGGTGAGGGGAAGGTCATGGGGTTAAGTCCCTAGGCCTATGTGTTTACTACTATTTATTTCTTTATGTATTGTTTCATTATGATGGATGTAATTGAACTTATATTATGTGACGAGTTTCATGGTTGAGTGGTACTCAGCTACTAGAATCTATATCATGTAGATTCCGATTTCTATCCTTGATGGGAGTAGGTACTATTCCATACTATGGGGGTAGTGTGCAAGTGATGATTCAAATTATGACATAAGAAATTTTAAATGAAGGAATGCTGCATGAAGTAGGTAGGTTTAAATGCAGGCATCATGCATTCCTAGTGATATAGGAAAAATGATTCAAGCATGGTGATACATTGGACCTTTGGGAAAAATAACGGGCCTTTTGGAAATATAATGGGCTTTATGCCCATTGGGCCTCTGGGCCACCATAAATTTTAATAGGTAGTCTTAATTATGGGAATATCATAGGGGTTGGATCTAGTCTAAGTCTTTCTATACCATTGGGTGTGTTTGTGTGTGTGTGTTTTCTTTTATTATAACCTCTAAGGCATTAAATAAATTATTATAATTTTTTTGTAGTTTATTATTATTATTATTGATGCTATTTTTGTTGTTATTTTTGTTATTATTATTTTTGTTATTATTTTTTTATTGTTTTGGTATTTTTTTGATGCTACTATTGTTGTTGTTGTTGGTGCTGCTATTGGGGCTGTTGGTGTTGCTACTGCTATAACTGATGTTTTGTTGTGGTGGTGATTTTGTTGTTGTTTTTATTGTTATTGTTTTTGTTATTTCTAATTATGAATAAAATGATGATGATGATTAGGAGGAGTAGTAGGATGATGTTTTTATTATTATTTTATATATTGTTTTTTTTCTTCATCGTGGTTGTTGTGGTTTTTTTGTTATTATTGTTTTCTTTGTTTTTTTTCTTTCTTTTGTTGGTTTTTTTGTTGTTTTTGTTATTTTTTTATTTGTTATTTTTATATTTTTTTATTTATATTATTGTACTTGTTTTTTATTTGTTTTTTGTTGTTGTTTTTGTTTTTATTATTTTGTTGTTGTTGTTGTTGTTTTTATGATTATTTTTTTCATAATTATTTTCATCATCTTCATCATCATCGTCATTTTTTTTGTTTTTTTCTTATTTTTTTGATTTTGTTATTTTTATTTTCATCATTTTTGTTTTTATTTATGATGATGTTGTCATTGATGATGTTTTTTCATTCTTTTTGTTTTCATTGTTGTTGTTATTATGATGTTTTTCATTATTTTGTTTTTTTGTGGTTTTCCTTGTTGTTTTTGCTTTTTTTGTTATTTTTGTTGTTGTTTATGTCATTATTATTGTTATTATTATTGTTATTGTTGTTTTTTTCTTATTTGTTATTTTTTTATTTGGTGGGGGTGGTATCATTATTGGTGCTTTTTTTGGTGTTGTTGTTTTTTTTTGTTTTTTTTTTGTTATTTTTATATTTGTTGTTGTTGTTTTTATTTTTGTTTTTGTTGCTATTTTTTTTGTTTTTATTATTGTTGTTTTTTTGTTACTGTTTTTGTTTTTATTATTATTGTTGTTACTGTTTTTATTGTTTTTTTTTGTGTTTTTTATATTTTTATTGATGATGTTGTTTATTTTTTTATTGTTTTTATTTTTGGTTTCAGTTTTTGTTGTTTTTTGTTGTTGTTTTTGTTTTTTTATTATTATTGTTATTTTTTTTGTTTTGTTATTTTTTTGTTTTTTGTTATAATGGTTATTTTTTTTATTTTTCTTGTTATTATTGGGGGATTGGGTGAGCTCTAACTTAAGAGATTCACAGGGGAGACCATGTTTTATAGGGATTTTAGGGTTCTGTTGTAATGGAAGATTCTGTTCTTTCTGAATATTTTCTCACTAAAAGGTGATTTGATAGTCATTGATTTTCTTTTGCTGAGAAGAAATTGGGGAGGTTGGTAATTCATGAAATTATTTCCCTAGAAGTGGTTGAGTCTTGGTGATCCTTCACAAAATTCAAGGGCTCATTTACTGAATACTTTCAATGAAAAGGTAACATTTATCATGTGAAATGAAATCATCTTACAATCATAGAATTAATGGAACTTGGTATGTATTTTTTATCAAACACGTCTTCTTAACATGGGGTTATCTATCATGGAAATCCATATATCTTGTTTAATGACTTTTAATAATTTAGGGCCTCTCTAAATAGAAGTGTGTTTCTTTGGGTCTTAGATTCTTCCATATTCTCTTCCCCTTGAAAAACATTCAATATTGGGGCCTAGGTATTTGGCTTAGTGTCTCTCAAATCAAGTCTTCTTCACATTTGAGAATATGGTTTCAATTTCAACCTAGTTGAGGCATGTAATTCCTATATCCAATTATGGGTTAATGTTTATGGATTAAATTATATTTTATAAAATCTAAGAATCCTGATAGTGTTTCTATTACTCTCAGTGTCCCTATAAAAATGGAAAAGAAAACAAAAGACAATAGATTGGGCATTATTCTCGACTCTTAGATGAGGTCGATTTGATTTCCACTTTAATTGAAGTAGTATTCCTCTAAACTGATGATGATTAATTTGAGATATGAATTGTGTACAAGAGAATCCTTTAGTTTTTCACTGGTTTTAAGATCATTTTACATGATAATATAAACTAAAAAATGTTTGTCAATTTATCCTTATAATCTTCTCATAGACTAGATAAAATCATTGGTTTTGAAAAGAATAAATGTTTTATGTCTTTTGTTGGTAAGGGTGAACAACCTCATAGTAATAATAAGAATACTCAGGTTCCATAGAAGAATATAGAACCTAGTTTCATGACTTTAGAAATCTCCAATGATAATTGAGGATAGTGGATACATACATTAAGATCAGATGAGTAACTATCCTAGATGAATGGGTCTCCCCAGTTGGTTGTGCATATGGATGAGGTGGATATCATCTAGAAAGAAAATTCTTAGGAATATAAGTATAGTTACGTCTAAGATACATCTGAACTAGTGCATTCACCACTTAATTTTGTGAATGAAGGTCTAATAGTCACCCCTAGATCACATCAATGTTTTTTACCACCCTATTATGGACACAAAACACTCAGGAGAATGTGTCTATGTATGTAGATCATGTATTGGACAAAATTTAAAAACATATGATGGAAAAAAATAATGTAATACTTTTCCCCCTGTCCTAATCCTAGTTATTGGGTTGATGATGATTGTGGAATATTTTTTTAAAATATTCTTTTATTAGTACCTCTAAGAGGAAGGGATGAGGAGGACATTGAATATTCTATCGGTGAAAAGGATATTTAATATGAAATTGACAATCAACTGCTACTTGAGAGGAAACTATTAGCCTTAGGTGATCAGAAAGAGAAAAATATAACTAGATAATATACTTAATTAAAGTAAAAAAACAACGAAGGGTAACAAATTTAGTAGGGGTATGATACTATAATGGAGTAATTCATGAAACACGACCCTTATATTTTAGTTCCACCACCAACTATGATGGAGAACTCTACTTATTTGGATTGATTTATTAGAATATATGGGAATTTTTTTCCAGATCCTAACAACCCTACTCAAGATACTAACATGTTTATTGAAATTGGTAAAGGTTGGTATTCACCTTCAAATTATGAACAAGGGAATGTGGTGCTCTATGCCATTTATTTTTCAGATTTTATTAATGTTTCTTGTGATAATTTTGGTAAGGAGAACATAGAAGAATGCAAGAATTGATTGTATTCTAATTTAGAAACAAAAATTATCCTATAATACATAATTGATTTGAGATCACTTCAATGTCTTATCAAGGCTATGTAAGATTGGTTCAACTTGAAAGATGAGGTCATTTTTTTAATATTGGATCATGTATCTTTTAGTATCTGAGATTATCATGTTGTTTTAAAAATTTTATCCATATACATTGAGGATAAGACTGGATCCACCCCCAAGTTGGATATTCATGACCTCTCATAGAAGAATGAACCATGGATTATGAGTAAAGTAAATAATATTGGGTTATCTACTTTATCCACAAAGTAATAGAATGGTCCTTGGTAGAGGGTAAATATATAAAGGTGAGGCTGACACTCCTATGGTATAGGTAATCATCAAGTCCATGGCATGCAACACTTTAATTAGTTATTTTTTCATCTTTTTTTTATTTTTATAATTAGGGTGTTTTTGGATTTTTTAACCCATATTTACCTTGTTTATCTATCTTAAATTTTAATAAATTGGATGATCCCTTTGGGCCATACCTTCCAGTTTGAAATTTTTATTATTGTTGTTGTTGTTGCTGTGATAATGGGGTGAATTCTGATGGAATGTGATATTATCTCTCTATAATTATATGGTGTTCACAATTTCTCCTACAGATCATTGGATATGAGGGCTTTATCAAGTGCTATTATAGGAATTCCTTTAGTGGAAGGTGTGTTTTTATTTTCCTCCATATTACCTTATCATAAGATCATTATTCATGAATATTCAGGAAGGAAAATCCTAGATCATTTGGATCCTATGTCAATTATTAGTGAAAATGGTAAGGAGGTATTCTACACATGGGTTTTGGTGGGAATTCATGATTCTATAAAACTTCTTTCATCCAAGAAGAAATGGGTGGGAAAGTCTTCGATTGATCCACCTAATCTAAGGGGCCTGGATAGTGGTTAAGGACCTCACAAACATTGGTGTTCTGCGAGATGAGGATTATGTTCTTTGTTATATATCTTTTGATTATTTTCATGATATCAACCATTTAAGTGGGAGAATACTGAAGAAAGTGAAAATGGAATTTGTGGAATTAATCAATGTAATCATCACTCAAAGGTTCAATGAGTGAAAGTATTTAATTATTACGAACTATCCTTTACAATATAAGTATTATAGATTGAGTTTTTTTGATCTTAAGAAGTGATTATCATGGTTTTGGTTTTTTGATTATTGGATAATGACATCGTTAGGGAAAGTATGCTTCCATATTGTCTTTCCTTATATAATCCTCAAATATAAGGCATGGGGTTAGGTTTTTTTGAACTTAAATCTTTGAGTTTTTAGAATTCAGGACTAGAATCCACGGTTTAACACTTTGAATGTGAAAAGATCTATCACACAAGTCTAGGTTCAAATTCCATGGTTGATTTGGTTTCTCTAACATCCTAAAATTTTATGGGAAATAGATTATATCTTTGGGGATCCAACTGATATGGATAATGAAACCAAAAGGTCCAGGTATAGTAACTTTTAAAGGGTTTTAGAAATAAATATTTTAGTATTCCTTTTATTAAAAAAATCATAAATGATTTGTAATTCATAATTTATTTTCTGTTTGAGTATGAGAAGGTCCTTAGTTTTTGTAGGGGATATAAAAATAATGGTAATTCCATTGACAAAATTTATAGAGGACTAAATTGGGTGAACTATATAATGAGATGGAATTCTAATGAAAACTATAAAAGGATACTGAGTAAGGATTTATTTTCTCTTTCCATTTTAGGATATTGTACTCGTGAAAGTCCATATGCTGGATAGCCTTAGGAATTGGATGAAAAGTGTCAGATGAGAAATATAGATAATAAGGAAGTGGACCTGACTAATCATGTTGTAAGAAGTAGTCATGGACTAGGAAAACATGAATCTCTAGGTCATGTACTTGAGAGTGAATATATCATATTAGTTTTTCTTTTGTAATATCATAAAGGAGGTGACCTAAAGGTTCAAAATTCAATCACATATAAATATAATATAGTCACCTCCCTTTAATATTAAAAAATATTATTATCATGATAATGAGATGTGATCCATAGAGAGTGATCCTAACCTATAGTCATCTGGAGTATAGGAATATAAGTTTCTCTACTATGGTGACAGTAGGGGAAATAAATAAGTTTCAGGGGATTATTATTCTATCCAATTGAAAAATAAGGGAAGGAAACAAATAAAAAGAATAATACCCACATAATGGGATAAGGTTAGATCATTAATAGACATGTTTGAAGCTCTATTGAAGATTTAGGGAGTAAGGGGAAATAATTTCTGGGAATTTATATCTTTGTTTTAGATGTTCTCACTTGAAATCATAATAGTGATAGGAATATAAATGATGTGGATCACTCTACTCTCAATAATTTGAGTGGATTCATTTCCATGGTGAATTATGAAATCTAGAATTAAAATTTTGATGAGATACCAAGGAATTCTTATTATGATACTGAAATGGATGGTGGAAAGTAGAAGAATTCCCATGTTGAATTTGTAGGTGTTGATCACCAAATGAAAATTAGAAAAGAAAAGGGAGTTGGGGAACCTATCTCCTTGTCAGTAAACTATGAAGTCTTTCCAAATGAGTGATTATGGTTCTTAATGTCGATAGAGCCATTGGAAATGATATGGTTGTTTCACCTCTAAAATTTGAGGGTAATAATGCTAAACTAGTGAAAATAGGTGATATCCCTTACCTACCATCTGATCATGAAATAGTCATTGAGAATAGTTACCATATAGAAGGTATGGTGGATAAAGGTCATGGTGGAATGTATCCCAGGGGATAACCCTCTATGTATTGAACCCACATTATAAAAATTACCAATCATATAAAGGATAGTAATGCAGGAAAAAATGAAACTATGAAGTAGGTGGATTCATCATGTCTGATCTTGGACATGGCTAGGACTAACATCACTATCGTACAATTTGATACACTATAATCTGTTGAAATTTAGGTTATATGGTCTAACCTATATTCTCTATAAGAGCAGTTTCACCAGTAAATATATGTGGAGCCCATTTCACCTACTTCAATTGGGAAATCTCCTCCAATGGACTACACCTCTGGTAGGGATGTAGTTGTGACGTCACCAATACATATTCCTAGTAATATAAGTAAGGAATCTAAAAATGGCGCAACAAAGGTTAGTGATGTTGAATATTTGATTAGGGAAGCTATTCCAGATCCCCACATGGGTACCCCCAAAAATATATTTAGTATTCATGTCAACCAAAATAGATCCAGTACTAAGGAATCATTCCTAGAGATAGGTGACAAAGCCTGTGGTATTTAAGCTAAAGGAATGACCTCAACCACTATGTTGGTAAGGTTAAATATAGGGGAAATCCCATCCAGCCTTCAATGGGTAGCTATGAACATAAGGAAAAGTTATATGGGCTTGAGAAGGGTCGTGGAATAGTTTCATCTAGAAAATAGGGTCCTAGAGCCTTTGATGATCCCACCCCATTGGATGCCAATTTGTTTTTGATTTTATGATGATAAAACATGGGAAAATTCAAAATCCTAAAGGAGGGGTCCTTATTCGATAGTTCTAAGTGGTATTATATCTCATTCTTATAGATTAATAATTTTGTTCAGTTGGATTAGGGAGTCTTATTAGAGATAATTTCATTACTTTTCAAAAAAAAAGGTCATTTCCCCTTCCTCATTACTCTTCCACTCGTTGAATCGAAGTTATAAAATCCATAAAAATATATTTTTTTAAATACATCATCATCATCATCATCATCATTGTCATCATTGATGTAAGAACTCCTAGGTTTAATCTGTAATGCCCTGGCCCCTATAGATCGGAGCCGGTGCATTACTTGTTATATTGGCATGGTTAAAAGGAATGATAAATACCGAAGGAAAAATCAGTTTATTAGTATTGAAGAAACTAGATATATAGATTTAACTAAAATTACATTAGAAAAGGTTACAAAATACAATACATAACAAAAACGAAGAACTACATCCACAAGAACTCAATAAATGTTCTCCTCTTCCTCACCTGTTGAAAGTAAACAGTGAAAGGGGTGAGCTCAAATGCTTAGTAAGGGTTAAAAATAGTGTAATCATGAATCAATAATAACTAAATTGTAAACTATTTGACAAAAATAATATGGCATGGTGAATAAATGAAAAAATCATGCCATTAATAAACTGAGAATGAAACTGCATCCATAGATTTTTTCATAGTGAAAACCTCATGGATAGTAATAAATGAGAATGAATAATGATAATTCTTATTAATTGGACATCATGTATATTATATATGATACCATAATACCATAAAAACAGTTTAGTTATGTGGGTAGAAACCCGTCTGATTTTTGGAAACAAACTCGAAGGGTTTTTCACCAACTTATTTTTCCCATGAGACCTACCGATGCATCGAGGGGTTATAGTGGACCCCACCCACCACTTCATGTCCAAATAATTTTTTATACATAGATTCAACAGAAGAAAAATATTCCTTTAAATTATCTTTATAGAATAGTGGATACAGATTCGTCAATATTTCCACAGTCAAAACAACATTCAAAATAAATACCATATGTAAAATGGTATACGGGTTAAACAACAACAATATCCATGATATGAGAATATGGAAATTTAAATAGAATATAATTTCAATTGAAAATTGATCTCAAATGATCAGTAGGTATTCCACATAATAAAGAGTAGGTTCACAATACTATGCAAGTCACAATGAAGTGAAAATTGTGAAAAAGCTGGTTACCATGTTGTAATCAATTGAGACGTATGACCAAAAGTTAATAACCACCAAAAGAATCACAGAATACCATGAATAGAAAGATAATCATGATATAGAATACCATTAACATAAAGATAATCATGATAATATATATCTAATTAAAGTAACCCTATACCACATATAAGAAGTAATAGGCGACCAATGGAAATCCCACAGAATTGAATGTGAGATGAGAAAACCCCTTACAAACATTTTGGCAAGGTAAAGAGTGTTATTGTGGGGGATTAATGAGAGGTAAAGCGATATCCCATTATTTACATATCATAATATTTGTATGTGGGAGGTGAAAAAACATACCCCATCATTAGGTATTAAAAATAAAAGAGCACAACATATGGGAGATTATTGAACAAAAGTGAGAGAGAGGATCCCTTACCTTAAATCTGTTGGTGTTCTCCACTTGTTATTAAAGACCTCAATAAAAAAATTACGTTTATTAATTAATAATTTTAGAACCTATTAAATATTTAATTGGTTTATTAGAATCATTTTATGTTATTTTATAACTTTTTTGATTGGTTATGAGGTTCAATTTCATTATTCAAGCTCGTTTGTTTACTTTTTTTAATGTCCAGTTCACTTATATTCATGTTTGGATAAACATGTGAGATGAAAGTGGTTTTACAGAATTGAAGTTATATTAAATTAGTTAAAATCCATGAGATTACATGGTTTTAAATTTAATTTGGTTACTTGGAGTGAAGTACAATTATTTTTTAAAAATATAGTGATAACATTTTTTGCTAATCGGTGGGTTTGATTACAAAGAACATGTTTTTCTTTATAACTTAATACCATTTTTACAAAATGATTAAAAAACCAAAAATAGGATATATTAAATATATAGTAATCTATTTCAATCATAACACAAATGTTTCATGACCAGAATTAAAGATAATAATAGAAATTGATAAATTTTTGTCCTTGAATTGGCTAAATTGGAACATCTCAAACAGTGCTTTCATTTCGTTCAAATAAAAGGTTGGTAATGGAGAGAAGATAATGAAATATCCCATTAGAATAAAAAGATTTCAGTAAATTGATGTTACTGGAGTTATCATACTATTTGGGTTAAGGGAGGTGAGGAAAGAAATAAAAAGACAAGAACTTAAAAGAAAAGAAGGAACTGGAAAGAAGAATTTACCTCTTGAGACTTCCTCCTTTGAGAACCTCTTAAGGGGAGAGGTTTTGGTACTTTCATGAGTATAGTGGATTTTTGAAGTGGGGTAGGATATTGAAGAGATATTTGGGCAGAATATTGGCAAGGAACAAGGCTTGAGAGGAGTGAAGAGAAGAGGGAGTGAGGGGGGGTATAGTGGAGGAGAGGAGGATTTTCATAATTTTTTAATCATTAGTTTATTATTTCTTCAGAAGACAAGGAAGAGTAAGTATTCCATGACCAAGAATAGTAATAAATGCATGTTACTTCTAACCAATTGGGTTTACATTAGCATATCATCATCAATGCCTCAATAAATCCCTTATTTAGCATTTATCATAAATTATCACATTTCACTGTTCATCAAAATTCAAGTATTTCAGAAAAATCCCAAAAATTCACCCTAACCATTTTTCAATGTGTATAATCCAAAAATGAAGTACATTTTTCCAATATAATTTTCTAAATATGATTATTTTAATATTTAACTAAAATCATTATTTAATTGAAAAATATAAACACTTAAAATTTTCATCTTTATTTTAAGGTGCCTAAATTTATTTATACATTCATGGGCGTGGATATCATTCATAAGATTCGTGTTACTATTCACAAGAGTAAGTTTCTATTCATAAAGGTAGGTTACTATTTATAAGGGTATGTTACAATTCCCCAAAAATTAAGTTAATCCTATCAGACTCTAAATATCATCCCAAACATAACCGGGTATGTCAGATTTTCAAAATTGAAAACACACAAGTGGAAAATTTATGTTCAATGGATAGGATATGAATATCTCTTAAATAACCAAGTTTTGTTTCAAATAAACTCATTACTTTATGAAATATAGGCTATGACTCGAATGTATTTAAGAGAAACATACCATAAATTGTTTGGGGTGCTACATTATTCCCTCCTTCAGATATTTTGTACTCAAAATTTTCATTTATAAATCCCACAAAAAAGATATGTGTGGCTCTTCTTAATAACATCCTTAGGTTCTCATGTTTCTTCCTCTATATTCTAGTTTTTTTTTCAAATAACCTTTACTAAACATGTTGTCTGATTTCTCAATACCTACTCCCTTGTGTAAAGGATCTCGATAGGCACTTAATAGTATGATAAATCATGTTCTAATTCGATTTCTTCATAGGTGAGTACATGAATTTGTTCCAGCCTATATTTATTCAACAATGACACATGGAACACATCATGATCTTTGGAGAGACTTGTAGGCATTTCTAAACAGTAAGCTACAGATCTGATTCATTCTAGAATTTCAAATGGCCCGATGTACCTAGGGCTCAGTTTCCCTTTCATACCAAACCTTAAGACACTTTTACATGGAGATACTTTCAGAAAGACATGATCTACCACTTGGAATTCCAAATCCATTCTCTGGTTGTCAGCATAACTCTTATACCTACTTTGGGATGCTTTAATATGGGATTTAATTGTCTTTATCTTTGTCGTGGTCTCTTCAATAGGTTCTAGGACTATAAGTTTTCTCTCACCAAGTTCGTCCCAACAAGTTGGAGTTCGACATATTTTTCTATATAATTCTTCATATAGATCCATTTGAATACTATAATGGAAACAATTGTTGTAGGAAAATTCCACCAAAGGAAAGTATTGATCCCATATACCTCGGAAATCAAGTGAGCATGATCACAACATGTCTTCTGGAGTTTGAATAGTTCTTTCAGACTATTCATCAGTTTGGGGGTGATAAGCAGTACTCACATGAAGCTCAGTATTCAAAGCCTTTTGGAGACTTTTCCATAATTGTGATGTAAAACGGGGATCTCTATTAGACAAAATCGATAGAGGTGTACCATGAAGTCTTACAACATCATTAATATAAAAACTTTCTAGGCACTCAAGTGGTAAATCCTCTCTTATAGGAAGGAAATGTTCTGATTTTGTGAGATGATCAACAATTACCCATATTGCATCATTCCTTCTAGGTGTCCTTGGTATTGTAGTGACAAAATCCATTATCCAACTTACACATTAGAATAGTTAGAGGTTGCATCAATCCTTTAGGATTTTGTCTCTCTAACTTCACTTGTTGAAAAACTAGACACTTTGCCACGTAGTCAACAATTTACCGCTTCATATTATCCCACCAAAAATATTCCTTCATATATCTATACAACTTTGTGATACCTGGGTGTACAAAGAAATTTGAGCTATGGGCATCATATAATTGTTCCCTTTTTAGCTCATGTACTAATGGGACACATAACCTCTTCCCAAACTACAAAACTCATTCCTCACACATGATGACTTCCAATCTCCCATCCCTAACAATAATAATTTTCTTGTGCAGATTCTCATCATCAGGTTGAGATCTTTTTATCTTCTATAATAAAGATGGTTTAGTAATAATTTTAAAGATGAAATATGTTTCCCCTTACTTAAAAATTCCCATATCCATCTTCAGTAGATCAATTAATATAAGATCTCTTTCAATCCTCATTTGGGTCAGGAGTCTGTTATATTTCGTTCTTAATGCATCTGCCACCTTATTTTTCTTTAATGAGAGGTAGTGTAATGAACAATCGTAATCTTTGAGTAACTCAAGTCATCTCATTTGCCTTATGTTGATTAATTTTTGTCTGGAAATGTATTTCAAACTATTTTGATCCGTATAAATCTCCCATCTTTCTCCATAGAGATAATGTCTCCATATTTTCAGAGCAAATATTATGGCTGATAGCTCAAGATCATGAGTTGGATAATTTTTCTCATGAGTTTTCAACTATATTGATTCTTAAGAAATAACTTTATCATTTTGCATAAGGGTGTAACCTATTCTATTCTTTGATGCATCGTTGTATATTAAAAATCCATCACTTCTATATGGAAGAGTCAAAATTGTAGAATTGACCAATATTATTTTCAATTCTTCAAAGCATTCTATATATTTTTTGGTCCACACAAACTTAACTCCTTTACATGTGATATTGGTTAGCGGGTTATCCAGTTGGGAGAAATTCTAAATGAAACGCCGATAATAACCTGCTAAGCCAATAAAACTGCATACCTTGGTTATGTTTGTTGGCATGGGACAATCTTGGATTGCCTTTTTCTTTGCAGAATCAATTATGATTATATCCTTAGAGGCAAAATGGTCTAGAAAAGAAACTGATTGAAGCCATAATTCGCACTTGATAAACTTCCCATATAATTCATTTCTTCTAAGAGTTTTCAGAATAATATAAAAGTGATATTCATGGTCTTCATAGATTTTTGAGTATACCAGGATATCATCGATGAATACGACAATAAATTCATCAAAATATTACTTGAAAAATCTATTCATTAAATACATGAAAATAAAGGATGCATTATTTAGTCCAAAAGGCATCACTGTAAACTCATAATGCCCATACCTGGTTCAAAATACTATATTAGGAATATCTTCCTTCCTCACACGTAGCTGATGATATCCGGACTGAAGGTTAATCTTTGAAAATTATTGAGCTCCATGAAGTTGATCAAATACATAATCAATCTGAGGCAGTGGATACTTATTCTATATTGTAATAGAATTGATTTCCCTATAATCAATGCATAGCCTCATGGATCCATCTTTCTTCTTGACAAACAAGACTGGGGCACCCCACGAAGAGACACTAGGTCTAATAAATCCTTTGTCACTTAACTCCTCTAGTTGTTTCTTTAGCTCAACTAACTCCACAGTGGCCATTCTATAGGGGGTCTTTCATATAGGTCTTGTACCATGAATTAAGTCACTGGAAAACTCAATTTCCCACTCTGGAGGATGTCCAAGTAAATCCTTTGGAAATACATCAATGTATTCTTTCCCTATATGCATATATTCAAATTTAAGAATTATTTTATCACCTATAGATATTGTGTTCTCTTACTCTCTAAGAATGGCATTCAACAGAGCTACTGTGGGTGGGTCTAGATAAGAGTCATATGGATAGGTCTATACTCTAAAGATAAGAGATTCTATACCATTTTCAAAAATTGTAACTTCCTATTTCTTACAATAAATTTTTGAATCATATTTTGGCAACCAATTCATACCAAGAATTATATCAAATTTAGTCATTGGTATGATGATAGGGTTAGAATATAAAGCAAGTTTATGTGTCACAAGGGGGGCTAGTTGACATGCCTTTGTTGCAATGATGTATTCCTTAGGAGTTTTGACTGATAACTCCTTTATTAAATCAAATTGGGCAAGTCTAATTTTCTTGGAAAATTGGGAAGATATAAATGAGTGTGTGGATCCAGAATCAAATAAGTTGTTGCCTATGTTTGAGGAAACAATTAAAGTACCTGCCACCACTAGCAATGCAAAACGGGTCCGCAGACCACGGGCTTTTCAAATATGGGGCGGATACGGGGATGGGCGGGTAAAAATAATTGACCATTTAGAGTACGGGCCTATGCGAGCTAACCCCGCCTGGGTGTGGGCTTAGGTGAGTAAGCCCGCGTGGGATCAATTTAGCCCACAAGCTCGTTTTTTAAGTGAAATATTTTACAAGATAATATTTTTTAAATATTAATTAACTTAAATAAAATTTATTGTTTGATTTAAAATAACATGTCTATAAGGATATTTTAATTTTAAATAAAAAAACTTATGATATAAATTATTATCTCGTCACATGCAACTAAAATTTCGAGCCATAGATTCCACATGCCTATAGCTTCAAGTTCCAATGTAGTGACTGAACGCCCACCTCCCTACTCCATACACTTTCTCCTCAGCTCCCTCACCACTCTATACCTGATGCAGTGACCATCCGACCATCCATTCCCAATGCATCAACTTACCCCCCTCCATTCCCAATGCGTCGACCGTCCGACCTCGAGACCCAATGCGCTAAAAGATGCCCCACCGCCCTTCTTCCCTTTCACTGGTCCACTGGTTCATCGTCGACTCAACCCTCCTGACTCTCCATCGGTACTGAACCCCCCCGTTCATCCCCCACCTCGACCTCCTTCACCCCTCTGTTTCATGGTGCCAACTCCCCCCAACTCGTCGCCTCCCCCCCACTCTGTCACCCCGACCCCACCTCCTCCTCCCCCACATCATCACCCTATTCCACCTCCCCCCACCTCGTCACCCCAACCCTGCCGTCTCCTCCCCACTTCATCACCCTCTTCCACCTCCCCCTACCTCATCGCCCTGACCCACCTTCCCCCACCCCGGTTACCTCCCCACGCCCCCGCCACGCTGTTGGCTACCCCCTGCCTGGACAAGTTTTTTTTATTTTTTTTATTTTTCTTAGATTATATATATATATCCACTCTTTCAGTGGGATTTTTTTAATTTATTTATTAGTTTTATTATATTTTTGTCATATATATATATATATATTAATTTATTATAACATTTTAATTATATTAAAAATTAAATATATAGTAATAATAATAAATAATAATAATATTGTGGGTTGCCCACGGGCTAACCCGCATCCGCTATGGGGCGGGGTGAGCTTGAGGAATCTGCCCGTTTAATATGAAGGCTTTTGCAATCCCAAGCCCGCACGATCCAAAGCCCGCACGGTCCAAAGCCCGCATGGGTTTGGCCCAACATGCCCCAACCCATCTGTTTCACATTTCTAGCCACCACATCATTAAGAACTTCAACCTCTGTGTTTGTAATCGCATAATATATCCTTTTCTCTCTTGGCCTTTTCTGAGTCATGTTTCCCTGCCACTTAGGACACACATTTTCATTGTGTCAGATCTCTCTAAAATTTCAACATTTAACATCTTCAAATTGTTTCTTCCCCTTTCATTTATTAGATAGATACCCTTTTATCCACACTTATAACTGACTCCCATGCCTTTCAAGCATTTCCCGAGATGATTCTTTTCACAGTTCTCGCATAATGGGTGTTTCTTCATTCCCTTGTTCTTCTTTGTCACTTCACCCTTCCCTTGGTTATCAGAGTACTAATTTTTATCTTGGTTTCCCTTGAACAAATTTTATCTAGAAAATTACTTCTCTATTTTAATGGCACTTGATACAATTTCATCATATGATGAAAATGTTTGAGAAGTCAGTGCCCTTCAAAGACTTGGATTTAGACCTTTAAAGAATTGATCAATCTTTTCTGTTGAGTCACATACATAATCTAAGGAATACCTGGCTTTCCTTGGGAAGGTATCCCCATACTATTCAACACTATCTTCTTCCCTTTTCTTTAAGCCAAGGAATTTCCTCTTCATTTCGGTTTGTTGCTCCCGAGGGAAATATTTTTCGAAGAATATTTTCTTTAAAGTCCTCCATTCCACATCTTCTATTTCTTCTTCCTCCGTGGTATTCTAAATCAAGGACCACCATTGATCAGTGTCTCCCTTGAGGCAATATACTTCTAGTACTACCTTTTCATTTTCATTGCATCTTAATTCCATGAATGTATTTTCAAGGGACTTGATCCATTGCTCAGAAACCACTGGATTAGTAGTCCCACTAAAATATGAGGGCTTCTTCTGCATGAAATGATCGAAAACAGGTGTGGAATGGTTATTCGTTACATCCTGAGTGAGTTGTCCCAATATGGTCATGATCTGATCTGCTCCAACATTTACTATGTAGACTTGCTCAGTGGGGAGATCCCTACATCACCCACAATTATTTATTCCCCTTCTTCCATTAGATGCCATTTATAAATAATGTAATACACTATATTAGGTTATGAATATCAAAATAGAAAATCACTTAACATAGATTGAAATTCTATGCTTAAATAATCTCATAAACATGGATTCTTTGAGGAAAAATTTACATTAAAACCCTTCATAATGTCTTGTAAAGAAAATTTGAATTATCAGAAGAATATACCCCAGGAGTGTCGTAACCAAGAGTGTGGAAAGGACTATTGTTGTGTACCAGGATACCTAAGGTCAAACCTGAAACTCCTTGTTGGAGCTTTCAATCCTAGGTACATTTGTGCCAGATCCACCTCTACCTGCTCGTATCTAGATAGGGATGTATTTTCTAGAAAAATTCACATAATCTATTCCTTACCAAAATACTAGGACATTCTTGTATGATTATCGTCAAATACTACCTTAGGAATTTCTCCCCTACTATACATTTACTATTCTAGTTTCCGTGTTTTCTACTAAACATCATTTGATACCAACTGTAACGCCCTGACCCCTCTAAACCAGAGCTGGTGCATTACTTGTTATATTGAAATGGTTAGAAGGAATGAAACATCTAGAAGGAACACTCAGTTTAGTAGTCTTGAAGAATCTAGATACATGAATTTAAATCAAATTACATTGGAAAAGGTTAAAAAATACAATACATAACAGAAACTAAGAACTGCATCCACAAGAACTCAATAAATGATCTCCTCTTCCTCTCCTTTTGAAATTTAACAATGAAAGGGGTGAGCTCAAATGATTAGTAAGGGTTACAAATAGCATAAGCAAGAATAAATAAAAACATAATTCTAAACAATTTGACATAAACAATATGGCATGGTGAATAAATGAAAAACTCATTCCATTAATAAACTAAGAATGAAAGTGCATAAATAGATCTTTTTATAGTGAAAACTTCATAGATAGTAATAACTGAGAATGAATAAAGAGAATTATTATTAATTATAAGTCATGTATCTGGCACATGTTACCATAATACCATAAAAATGGTTTAGTTCTATGTGTAGAAACCCATCTGATTTTTGGAAACAAACCCGAAGGGTTTGTCGCCAACTGATTTGTCCCTTGAGACCTGCCTATGCATCGAGGGGCTATAGTAGTCCCCACTCACTGCTTAATTTCCAAATCATTAATTATACATAGATCCAACACAATAGAAATATGCCTTTACATTATCTGTATATAATAGGGGAAATAGATTCATCAATATTTCCAGAGTCAAAACAACATTAAAAATAAATATCGTATGTAAAATGGTATACAACTTAGACAATAACCATATCCATGATATGAGAATATGTAAATTTAAATGGAATATAATTTAAATTGAAAATTTATCTCAAATGGTAAGTACGTACACCACATTAGAAAGTGTAGGTTCACAATGCTAGGCAAGTCACAAAGAAGTGAAAATTGAGACAAAGCTCGTTACCACATTGTAATCAATTGAGACGTATGAAAAAAGTTAATAACCACTAAAATAATTACAGAATACCATGAATATAAAGATAATCATGATAATATATATAAAATGGAAGTACACCTATACCACAAACAATAAATAAGATGTGAACAATGGAAATCCCACAGAATTGAAAGTGAGATGAGAAAACCCCTTACAAACATTTTGGAAAGGTAATGAGTGTTCCTGTGAGGGATTAATGAGAGGTAAAAGGTTATCCAATTATTTATATATCATAAGGAAAGTATTGGGGTGGTGCAAAAACATACCCCATCATTAGGTATTAAAAATAAAAGATCACAACATAGGGGAGATTCTTGAAAAAAAGTGTGAGAGAGGATCCCTTACCATACATCTTTTGGTGTTCTCCCCTTTTTATTAAAGACCTGAATAAAAAAATTAGGTTTATTAATTAACAATTCCATAAAATCTCATATATTAAATTGGTTTATTATAATCCTTTTAAGTTCTTTTATAACCATTTTGACTGGTTATGAGGTTCTATTTCATTGTTCGAGCTCATTCGTTTAATTGTTTTAATGATCGGTCTGCTTATATTCATGTTTTGATAAACATGTAAGATGAAAGTGGTTATCTAGAATTGAAGTTATATTTTATTAGTTCACATCCAGGAGATTACAGGGTTTTAAATTTAATTTGGTTACTTTGAGTGAAGTTGAATTATTATATAAAACCATAGTAACAATCGTTTTTGTTAATCGGTGGGTTTGATTACAAAGAACATGTTTTGCTTTAAAACATAATATCATTTGTACAAAAGGATTAAAACACAAAAAATAGAATATGTTACATATATAATAATCTGGTTCAACCATAACACAAATGGTTTCATGACCATAATTAAAGATAATAATAGAAATTGATAAATTTTTATCCTTGAATGTGCTAAATTGTCACTTCTCAATCTGTGATTTCATTTCTTTCAAATAAAAGGTGGGGAAAGGGGAGAGGATAATGAAATATACAATTAGAATAAAAACATTCCAGTACATGTATGTTATCAGATTTATCATACTATTTGGGTGTAGGGAGGTAAGTAAAGAAACAAAATTACAAGAACTTAATAGAAAATAAGTAATTAGAAAGAGGAATTTACCTCTTGAGACCTCTTAAGTTGAGAGGTTTTGTTATTTTTATGAGAATAGGTACTTTTGGATGTTGGGGAGGATTTTGGGGAGATATTTGGGAATAATATTGGAAAGGAACAAGGCTTTAGAGGAGTAAATAGAAGAGGGATTGAGGGGGGGGGGGGGGGGTTATAGTTGAGGAGAGGAGGGTTTTCATAATTTTTTAATCATTAGTTTATTATTTCTATAAAGATTTATAAATTTCAAGAAAAAGGATTTCATAAATACTTTGTAATTTTACGAGTCTGTGGCTTCTGACGGCACTTGATTCTGAGGTCCGGTGTGCCCGGAATCAATTTCCGAAGTTTAGCTCGGGTACGTTCAGTAAACGAATGGGCAAGGTTTTCTATCTTTTGAATCGGTGCTTGGAATCAAAATCCAAGGGCACCGATGAACTTGCAGCGTAGGTAATTTCTTAAGGGGACCTTTACCATAGTTGCGTTTGCATGGGAGGAGAAGTTAATTATTGTGGTTTAATTAAGAAGTAAATAAAATTGTTGGGGTAATGTTTTTTATATCTAAGGATGTTAATTCCTCCCATGGGAAGTTGTTGGTGGGGCCCACACCCACCCAACCTACCATGTGTGGATATATGAGAGGTGGGGCCCACACAATCCCCAACCTTTCATTTTCCCCAAACCCCTTTAAACTCCCTTCTTTAATTTGTAAACTCCTCTTAAATGTGGACTCTTCCTCTCCCTCACTCTCCCTCTTTAATTCATGCCAACACATGATAATTAAAGAATTCCCCCTGTTCAATTAATTAGTAGAGTGGTTTGAATTTTGAAATTATAATTTCCTGTGTTAATAAAATAATAGTTTATCCTATTATTTTATTTTGGAACACGTTGGGTTGGGGAAGATTTGGGAGAACACTTGTGTGAAAAAGAAGAGAACTCCTCTCTCGACGAAGAACGATGTATCTTCAATGAAGAATGATGGATCCACGAAAAATGACAACGCACACCGACTTCGTCTATGAAACCTCACCCCGCTATGTCGTCTTCCACGGCACCCGACGTACGACATCAATTATTGAGGTAGGGGGTTTTCTTAATTTATTTTAAATAATTACTCCCTCGTTCTCGTTGTATTCAAGATAATACCATGGCCGATTCTTACGGCCTAACGTGGAGGGAGTGGGCCGAAAAAACACGGCCTGAAGACCCTCCGTCATTTCCTATCTTATTTAGAATCGGAAAACGAAGGTGGAGGAGGCACGTTGCCATCGCACCGTGTCGGGAACGCGGAAAAGAAAGATGTCTTCATTGCGCTGGTTGTACGGGAGGAACTGTGGCCTGCTTCGCGGGCCGCTTCGGCGAAAGAACCGGCTAGCCCGTCGGCCGGTCGGGTGCATCTGAACTTTGGTGCCAGGAGGGTGCCGTGCTGAAGAAACCCATAGCCTACTGTGCAGGCCGCGTGTGCCAGAAGGCCGGCCGGCCTAGCCGGCCGGTTTGGGAGGGCGGTACCTCCGTTTCGGGCATTTGGGGGGCCGCGTCCCCTCGGACCGCTCAGCCTTATAGGCCGCGCCGGGCCGAGCCGAGCTGGGCCATGATGGGCCGATTGGGGCCGCGCCCCGTCGGGAAGGGCCGCGCCACTTCGGGCCGGGCCACACTCTCTTTGGGTCGGGCTGCGTCCCTCAGGCCTAGCCACGCTCTCTTCAGGTCGGGTGGCATGAACCTTCGGGCCGGTCCGACACCCCTACCAGGATGGACCCCCCAAAAGTGGGGGACCCGACCCGCCAGCCCAATGGGCTTAACGAGTCGAGCCCATTTTCATTTAAATGTGAATAACTTAAAGACCACACGTCCGATCGATGCACCGTCTACGGAACTAGGAACCTATTGACGAGGCGGTCCTTTTGAGATACTCTAAGTGAGTTTTGGACAACTTTGGTAGACAACCGGGTTTGGAACAAGCATATTTCCAACTGAGCCCCTAGAACAAAAAGGCCGATATCTCTCAGACCGGGCGTCCGATTGACGCGTCGTCTATCGCGTTGAGTTCCTTTTGATGAGACAAAAGTTCAAGATACATCAACACTGGACTTTTTGATATTTGATGTATCAACCCCCTTACTCGAGGAGCGGATCCTCTCGAAATCAAGTACGCTGTGTGTAGGAACACTAGAGCTGGCTGCGACTGCAACGACTACCATGCTGGGATCCTCCGTGGGTTCGACGATGAAGAAGACTGTACTTGGATCCTCCGTGGGTTTGGCAGCAAGGACGACTGTACTTGGATCATCCGTAGGTTCGACAACAATGACGACTTTACATGGATCCTACGTGGGTTCGGCCACGATGGTTACTGTACTTGGATCCTACGTGGGTTCGGCAGCAGAGACCTTTGTACATGGATCCTACATGGGTTAGGCAGAGGAGATGATTCAGAGACTAGATCTAATCATCTCCACCACTTTTCATGAGAAGTATACCTATGTGAGCTGAGTCTTGACTATTCAATCATTTCCATTTGTGTGATTGACTACTTTCCTGTGTGCACTTGGTTGTGAAAGGGTTCGGATGTTGGATCCGAACTGAGATTGATTACTTAGGTATATGTATGGGCATATACCTAAGAAGAGTTGGTTGATACTTCGTGTTTATATCTTTCCTTTGTGGTTTATCCTTTGTGGATTCTGGGAGACCTTTGGGAGTCTCAGAGTCCCTACTGAGTATTGTGTACTCACCCCTACATGGGCTATGCCCACACTATGTTGTGTTGGATGCAGATGATGGAAAACACTGACTAAGGTGGAGGCTTGTGGAGCTAGACGGTACCCATAGCTGGACAACTTGGCGGAACGTACACGGAGCAGATAGCCGGACCCGAGGAGCCGAGGAGACCATTTGTACCCACCCTTTAGGTGGGATATCTGGAGGAAGACTTGGTGGTTGATGCTTTACTTTATTGCTGTTGTATTTTCTTTCCAGTTGTACTGTACTTTCAGTTGGGTTTGTATACTGGCCCATTTACTTTCCAGCACTTACTTTTTCACTCAGTTTTATTTAGTGCTTATTTCACTTGCATACTCTGTTGTGTTTGTTTACTTTTATAAAGGCAATTCCTTCCCTTTTTTCTGGGATTTACACCTTTGGTGCTAGTCGCCAGCCCCTGGCCTATGGAAGGCGGGCTTGGGGTAGTCACGGCACGGGCCCCGAGGACTGTTCGTGACAAATTAGTATCAGAGGAGTCGATTCTACCATAGAAATCAGGACTCTGATCTTTCTTCTCTGTGAAGAAATAGTGTTAAGAGTATTGAGTGTGGTTATCAGTCAGAGAGTCTAGTGTTGGTGCGGCGGCCAACGTATCCATACACCAAGACCCTGACTTCTGATTTCTGACTCAGTGCACAAAAACATTGATTGCTAGTGTGTTTCCAGAGTTTTCTTTGTGATTACTTTGTGTCAGCTCACCAGGTATACTGTATTAACCGTGGCACACCTGTTGCTTTTCAGGATGGCCCCAAATAGGTAGACAACTAGGGTTCCGAGCTACGTGTGAGATGGTAACCCACTGAGCGATGAGGCCTTGGTACAGGGCCCCATTATAGTGGAGGCACCAGCGGTACCATTACCTGCTGAGCCACCGATGCCACTAGCCCTAGCAGCAGAGAGTGCATGCTACCTGAGTGCATTGCACGAGTTTCAGGGATAGAGGCCGCCCAGGTTCCGCGGAGAGACGGACCCTCAGGCAGCCGAGGATTGGCTGGAGGCTATCGTCAGTGTCTTCATATTAGTAGGGACACCAGCAGATCTTATGGTGATCCTTGCCGCGAGTCTACTGCACGCAGAAGCAGGTAGATGGTGGAGCCTGATGCTCCAGGCGCACGACGAGGAATCTCTAATTTGAAAAGACTTCAAGAGTCTCTTTCACTCGGAGTTTGTTCCACCCACCCATTGTACGGTGCGCATCCAAGAGTTACTACAACTGCGGCAGGGCAGCATGATAGTAGCCCAGTACTTGACGAGATTTACCAACCTCTCGTGTTACTTCATGGACATGGTACATGACCCATTATTCTAGGCCCAGAACTTTTAGCAGGGACTGAGACATGAGATTAGGGCTTCGATTATCTCCCTCAGCATTCCGACACAGGCATGAGTACTAGAGCGGGCCCTTCTTGTAGAGAGCTTTCTTGCTGAGCCGATGCCAGCAGCGAGACCCACCGCAGGGCAACACGTAACAGAGTCTTCTACAGCCGGTAGTAGATAGATGTCATAGAGTTCCAAGCGGACCAGACCATTAGGTGGGTGACCTCAGGATATTGATTTGGATGTGCGGGGCACACAGAGCAGAGCCAACCATACGAGGGGTAGGCAATGCTATGCATGCAGCGGGCAGAGCCACATGGCTCGTGACTACCCAACCTGCCATGAAGATGAGAAGTAGACAGTAGAGGGACCTCCCAGGCATAGGAAACGGTTCAACCGTGGCGGTCCATAGGGAGCAGGTGGACGAGGAAGAGTAGTTGGACGAGGAGCGGGTGGTGGATGACGCTTCGAGGCTCTACCACCACCACCACCAGGAGGAACACCCCGACCACAGGGAGCTAGCAGATAGGGTCAGGCTCAGCTCCAGGTAGTCGAGGCCTATTACCACATCACACCTGGGATGATTCGAGGTACTATATGTGTCTACTCCTCCCTTGTTGTAGTTATTATAGACATAAGAGCGAGTCATTCTTTTATTACTGCTGCCCTTGTTCGGAGATCGAAGATTCCGATGGAGCAGTTGGTTCGATCCATACATCTAGAGACTTCTACGGGAGCAAACTCGATGATTATGCACTGGTGCCGGCAGTGTGAGCTTACTCTAGGAGGTGAGATCTTCGGCTGGAATCTTCTTGTAGTGGCGTCGAGGCCTTACGACGTCATCTTGGGTATGGATTAGTTATATACAGTCCATGCCTAGATCGACTATATTAGGCACAAAGTGCATTGTGTCCTTACAAATGGGATCAGGTACACCTTCACCAGCGAGAAGAGAGCCTTCACAGTGCAGGATGGACTTACACAGAGGAGAGGGCAGCCGATCACAAATCAGTTGGCTAGTCTCATCCTAGGAGCGGTTGATGTACGAATTCCGAGTTTTCCTGTTGTGGTGGATCAGTATGCAGACGTTTTCCCTGATGATGTTCTAGGACTACCTCCTCGCAGAGAGGTAGACTTCTACATTGACCTGTACCCCGGGACAACACTGATATCTACTCCAGCATATCGTATGGCTCCCGCCGAGCTTCGTGAGCTGCGGGTATAGCTGGAGGACTTGCAGGGAAAGGGATTCATCCGAACTATTGTTTCACCTTGGGATTCTCCAATTTTTTTAGCCAAGAAGGCAGATGGGAGCTTACGACTATATATCGACTACCGTTGCCTGAATCAAGTGACCATAAAGAACAAGTACCCACTCCCGAGGATTGAAAACCTCTTTGATCAGCTCAAGGGAGCACGATGGTTCTCGAAGATATACCTCAGGTTAGGCTATCATTAGCTCATATTCGAGATGAGGATGTGCAGAAGATTTCCTTCAAGTGTTGGTATGGACACTACAAGTTCTTGGTTATGCCCTTCAGTGTAACCAACACACTAGTAGTGTTCATGAGTCTCATGAACAAGATCTTCCAACCTTACCTCCATCACTTTCTCATAGTATTCATCGATGACATACTAATTTACTCGACTACTAAGGAGGAGCACACCTACCACTTGCGGGTTGTACTAGAGACACTCTGAGAGCACCAGCTTTATGGTAAGCTCTTGAAGTGTCAGTTCTAGATTCGAGAGGAACACTTCTTGGGGCACGTCATCACCGAGGTGGGAGTTGCGGAGGATCTTGTGAAGATCGAGGCAGTACTTTCTTGGGAGCCACCCAAGAGCGTGATGGTGGTGCAGGGCTTCCTAGGTCTGGCTGGGTACTATCGGAGATTTGTGCCAGACTTCTCTAGAGTTACTACACCACTTTAAGCTTTGACAAAGAAGGGGAAACCCTTCATGTGGTCAGATAGATGCCAGTAGAGCTTCCAGAAGCAGAGACAGATATTGACCAGTACACCCATCTTGAGGCTACCGGAGGAGGGCGTAGGGTACGTAGTTTACTGAGATGCATCAGGGACCAGACTCGGGTGTGTCCTGATGCAGGAGTAGGTAGTGATCTCCTATGGTTCACGATATTTGAGGAAGCACGAGAAGAACTATGCTACCCATGACCTGGAGTTAGAAACAGTGGTCTTCGCCTTGAAGATGTGGCAGCACTACCTGATGGGTGAGCACTTTATAGTCTACTCTGACCACTAGAGTCTCAAGTACATCTTCTCATAGAAGAACCTGAACCTGAGATAGAGGCGATGGATCGAGTTCCTCCAGGACTATGAATTTGAGATATTCTATACTCCGGGGAAGGGTAACGTTGTGGATGATGCTCTTAGTAGGAGATCATGCATTCAGCTATTTGGAGAGGTGATGGAGCAATTAGCCTCTTTGAAAATACCCTTCATGGATAGTGATGGGGTAGCATTTCTACAGTCCCTTACAGTCACTCATCCACTACTTCAGTGTGTCAGAGAGGCTCAGAGTGGGGATGTTGACTGTGCGATGCGAAATGCTCAGATTTCTACAGGGCTGGCACCTGATGGATTTTTTGAATGAGGAGATCACGTCATCTTCTTTAGGGGACATACCATGGTACAAGTTGCACTGCAGGAGGAAGTGCTGAGGGAGTTTCACACTTCCCCTCTAGCAGTACATCCAGGAGTGGCGAAGATGTACCAGGACCTCAGACGACAGCACTGGTGTCTGGGTATGAAGAAGGCTGTAGCAGAGTTTGTTTCACGATGCCTCACCTGCCAGTAAGTTAAGGTGGATCCCCAAGTACCAACAGGCTTGGTACAACCCTTAGAGGTTCTGGAGTGGAAGTGGGATGGGATATCCATGTATTTCATGATGGGGCTTCCATGTACATCCAGGGGGCACGACTCTATCAAGATGATCGTCGAATGACACACCAAGTCGGCCCACTTCCTTTTGATCAGATATTAGGGCTCAATAGAGAGCATGGGATGCCTCTACGTTCAGGAGATCATACGGATACATGGTGTTCCATCTTTTATCGTCTCTGATCGAGATGCTCTCTTTACTTCCCGGCTTTGGAAGGGGTTATAGGAGTCATTCGGGACGCAGGTACGCCTGAGCACCACCTTTCATCCTCAAACGGATGGCCAGACAGAGAGGACCATTCAGACTCTCAAGGATATGCTTCGTGCATGTGACCTTGACTTTGGTTGTAGCTGGGAGGATCACTTACCCTTGATGGATTTTTTGTACAACAACATCTACCACTCCACCAGCGGGATGACACCATATGAGGCACCGTACGGCCGACCTTGTTGATCACCTCTGTGCTAGACTGACCCTGGGGAGTCAACACTCATAAGGCTAGAGATGGTTTAGGCTACGACGGAGAAGGTGTGTATCATACAGGAGCGGATGATGACTACACAGAGCAGACAGAAGTCCTATGCTGATAGAAGACAGAGACCACTAGAGTTCGAGAATGGTGACCACGTTTTCTTACGGGTCTCACCTCGATGTGGATTACGAAGATTTGGATAGGGAGGCAAGTTATCTTTACACTTCATCGGACAATTCCAGGTCCTCAGCAGGATAGGTGAGGTGGCTTACTGCCTGGCCCTTACACCTCAGTTGCACTGGGTGCATGACGTCTTCCACGTATCTCAGCTGAGGAGATTAGTGAAATAACCGACCCACATCATTGATCATGGGGAGCTGGACATTGATGACGGGGGGACATTTGTGGAGGTCCCAGTGGATATCGAGGATTGACAGGGGTGGGTCCTACGTGGATGGTCGATTCCACTGGTGCACATTCGTTTGCCGCACGGGAACCTTCAGGAGAGCACTTGGGAGCAGGAGGCTCAGATGCGTGCTTAGTACCCCCATTTGTTTCCTTGGTTTATGTTGTAGCTTTATGGGGATGTAAATCCCTGAGGTGGGAGTAATGTAAAGACACGGAAATTTCAAGGAATTTTTTTTTCTTAAATACTTTGGATTTTTTTCGAGTATTTGGATTCTGACGGAACTTGATTCTGAGGTTCAGTGTGCCCGGAATCAATTTTCGAAGTTTAGAACAGGTACGTTTAGTAAACGAATGAGCAGGTTTTTCTATCTTTTGAACCGATGCTCGGAATCGAAATATGAGGGCACTGATGAACTCATAATGTCGGTAATTTGTTAAGGAGACCTTTACCATAGTTGCGTTTGAACGGGAGGAGAAGTTAATTATTAGGGTTTAATTAAGAAGTAAATAAAATTGTTGGGGAAATTTTATTTTATATCTAAGAAGGTTAATTCCTCCCATGAGAAGTTGTTGGTGGGTCCCACACCCACCCAACTTCCCATTTGTGGATATATGAGAGGTGGAGCCCACACAAGCCCCAACCTTTCATTTTCCCCAAACCCCCTTAAACTGCCTTCTTTAATTTGTAAACTCCTCTTAAATGGGGACTCTTCATCTCCCTCACTCTACCTATTTAATTCATGCCAACACATGATAATTAAATAATTCACCCTCTTCAATTAATTAATGGATTGGTTTGAATTTTGAAATTATAATTTCTTGTGTCAATAAAATAATAGTTTAGCCTATTATTTTATTTTGGCACACGTTGGTTTGGGGAAGATTTGGGAGAACACTTGTGTAAAGAAGAAGAGAAATACTCTCTCGATGAAGAACGTCGTCTCTTCAACGAAAAAAGCCAGATCCACGAAGAATGAAGATGCACACCGACATCATCTATGAAACCCCACCCCGCAATGCCGTCTTCCACAGCTCCCGACGTACGACATCAATTATTGATGTATGAGTTTCGCTTAATTTA
This sequence comes from Viscum album, assembly GCA_963277665.1. Classification (NCBI taxonomy): domain Eukaryota; kingdom Viridiplantae; phylum Streptophyta; class Magnoliopsida; order Santalales; family Viscaceae; genus Viscum; species Viscum album. Next base: position 597,679,813 of record OY728125.1, on the reverse strand, counting down.
TTTTAAATAATTACTCCCTCGTTCTATTTGTATCCAAGGGAATACCTTGACCGATTGTTACCGCTTAACGCGGAGGGCGCGTGCCGAACAAACAAGGCCCAGAGACCCTCCATTGTTTCCTATCTTATTTAGAATCGGAAACCGAAGGTGGAGCAAGCACGCTATCGTCGCGTCGTGACGGGAACTTGGCGAAGGAAGCCGGCGCCGTCAAGACGGTTGTCTGGGAGGAACCGCGGCCTGCTTAGCGGGCCGCTTCGGCGGAAGAACCGGCCGGCCCATCGGCTGGACAGGCGAAGGGGAGCCACATAGCTAGGAGGGCGTTGCACTGGAGAACCGGCCACCCCATCGGCCGATCGGGTGGAGCTAAACCGCGGTGCCAGGAGGGCTCCGCGTTGAAGAAACCTGCATCCAGCCGTGTGGGCTGTGTGCTCCAGAAGGCCGGCCAACCGGTTTGGGAGGGTGGTACCACTTGGTGCCACCGGTTCGGGCAGCCGGGGGGTCATGCAATCTTGGACCGCTCAGCCTTCGGGCCGAGCCGGTTGACCAGCTGGTCATGCCAGCCGGGCCGCGAACCCATCCGGGCCGCGCCGAGCCGCGCCACTTCGGGCCAGGCCGTGCTCTCTTCGGGCCGAGACACGTCCCTCAGGCCGGGCCACACTCTCTTCAGTCCAGGTCGCGTCCCTCAGGCCGGAGCACGTGAACCATCAGGCCGGTTTGACACCCCTACCTTGACAGACCCTCCAAAACTGGGTGACCCGACCTGCCAGCCCACTGGGATTAATGGGCCGGACCCGTTTTCACTTAAACGTGAATAACTTAAAGACCACGCGTCTGATCGATGCATCGTCTACGGAAATAGGACCCTATCTATGAGGTGGTCCTTCTGCGATACTCTAAGTGAGTTTTGGAAAACTTTGGTAAACTTGTAGGTTTGGAAAGAGTAAATTTCAATCGGGCCCCTGGAACAAAAAAGCCAATATCTCTCAAATTGGGCGTCCGATTAAAGTATCGTCTGTTGCGTTGAGTTCCTTTTGATGAGATAGAACTCTGGGATACATCAACTATGGAATTCATGACAATTTATGTATCAACCCCTTTACTTGAGGAGTGGATCCTCCCAGAATCGAGTACGTTGTGTGCAGGAACCGTAGAGCTGGATGCGACTGCAACGACTACCGTGCTGGGATCCTCCATGGGTTTGATGACGAAGACGAATGTACTTGGATCCTATGTGGGTTAGGTAGTGAGGAAGATTGTACTTGGATCCTCCACAATTTCGGCAGTGATGACGACTGTACTTGGATCCTACGGGGGTTCGACAATGGTGGTTATTGTACTTGGATCTTACGTGGGTTCGACAACGACGACTTCTGTACTTGGATCCTACGTGGGTTCAACAGAGGAGATTATTCAAAGACTACATCTAATCATCTCCACCCATTTTCGTGAGTAGTATACCTGTGTGAGCTGAGTCTTGACTATTCAATCATTACCATTGGTGTGATTGACTTCTTTCCTGTGTGGACTGGGTTGTGCATGGGTTCGAAAGTTGGAGCCAAATTGAGATTTATGACTTAGGTATATGTATGGGCACATACCTAAGAAGAGTTGTTTGGTACTTCGTGTTTGTATCTTTCCTTTTTAGTTTATCCTTCGTGGATTCTGGGAGACCTTCGGGAGTCTCAGGGTCCCTATTGAGTATCGTATACTCACCCCTACACGTGCTATGCTCACACTACGTTGTGTTGGATGGAGATGACGAGAATAACTGACTGAGGTGGAGGCTTGTGGAGCTGGATGGTACCCATAGGTGGACCACTTGGCGAAACATACATGGAGAAGATAGTCGGACCCGAGGAGTTGAGGAGACCATATGTACCCACCCTTTAGGTGGGATATCCGGAGGATGACTCGTTGGTTCCTGCTTTACTTTACTGCTGTGGTATTTTCTTTCTAGTTGTACTGTAATTTTAGTTGGGTTTCTATACTGGCCCATTTACTTTCCAGCACTTACTTTTGTACTCAGTTTTACTTAGTGCTTACTTCATTTGCGTACTCTGTTGTGTTTGTTTACTTTTATAAAGGCAATGCCTTCCCTTTTTCCGGGATTTATGTCTTTGGTGATAGTCTCTATCCCATGGCCTATGGAAGGCAGGCTTGGGGTAGTCATGGCATGGGCCCTGAGGATGGGTTGTGACAGCTAGCCAGGTCGCGCCCAGCTGGGACGCGCCAGGCCGGGTTGAGCCAGGCCGCGCCGGGCTGGGTCGGGTCATTCTCTCTTCGTGCCGGGCCGCGTCCCTCAGGCCGGGCCGAGCCGTGTCCCTTAGTCCAGACCGTGCAAACCTTCGGGCCGGTCTGACACCCCTATTGGGACGGATTTTCCAAAACTAGGTGACCCGACCCGCCAACCCACTGGGCTTAACGGGCAGGGCCCATTTTCACTTAAACGTGAATAACATAAAGATCATGCGTGCGATCAACGCACCGTCTGCGGAACCAGGACCCTATCAACGAGGTGGTACTTTTTCAATAAAATAAGTGAGTTTTGGATAACTTTGGTAAAAATCTAGGTTCGGAATGAGAATATTTCCAACCGGGCCCCTGGAACGAAAAAGCCAATATCTCTCAGACCGAGCATCCGATTGACGCACCGTCTGCCGCGTTGAGTTCCATTTGATGAGATGGAACTTTGGGATACATCAACTCTGGAATTCATGATAGTTGATATATCGACACCTTTACTCAAGGAGTGGATCCTCCCGGAATCGAGTATGTTGTGTGTGGGGACCCTAGAGCTGGCTGCGACTACAACGACTACCATGCTTGGATCCTCCATGTGTTCGATGATGAAGACGACTATACTTGGATCCTACATGGGTTCGACAATGAGGATGGATGTACTTGGATCCTCCGTGGGTTCGGCAGCGATGATGACTGTAATTGGATCCTACGTGGGTTCGACAATGATGGTTACTGTACTTGGATCCTATATGGGTTCGGAAGCGATGACTTCTGTACTTGGATCCTATGTGTGTTCGATAGAGGAGATGATTCAGAGACAATATTTAATCATCTCCACCCATTTTGATGAGTAGTATACCTGTGTGAGCTGAGTCTTGACTATTCAATCATTACCATTAGTGTGATTGACTTCTTTCCTATGTAGACTGGGTTGTGCATGGGTTCAGATGTTGGAGCCAAACTGAGATTGATGACTTAGGCATATGTATGGGCATACACCTAAGAATAGTTGGTTGATACTTCGTGTTTGTATCTTTACTTTGTGGTTTATCCTTCATGGATTCTGGGAGACCTTCGGGAGTCTCGGGGTCCCTACTGAGTATCGTATACTCACCCCTACACGGGCTATGCCCACACTACATTGTGTTGGATGCAGATGACAGATAACACTAACTGAGGTGGAGGCTTGTGGAGCTGGACGGTACCCGGAGGTGGACCACTTGGCGGGACGTACACGGAGCAGATAACCGGACCCGAGGAGCTGAGGAGACCATCTGTACCCACCTTTCAGGTGGTATATCCAAAGGATGACTCAGTGGTTGCAGCTTTACTTTACTCCGGTTTTATTTTATTTCCATTTGTTCTATACTTTCAGTTGGGTTTGTATATTGGCCCATTTACATTCCAGCACATACTTTTGTACTCAGTTTTAATTAGTCCTTACTTCACTTTCGTACTCTGTTGTAATTTTTTTACTTTTATAAAGGAAATATCATCCCTTTTTCTGGAATTTACGCCTTTGGTGCTAGTCACCAGCCCCTGGCATATGGAAGGCGGGCTTGGGGTAGTCACGACACGGGCCCCGAGAGCAGGTCGTGACAATTTCTTCACAAGTCAAGGAATAGTAAGTATTCCATGACCAAGAATAGTAATAAATGCATGTGACTTTGAACCAATTGGGCTTACATCAGCAAATCATCATCAATGACTCAATAAATCCATTATTTATCATTTATTGTAAATTATTGCATTTTAATATTCATAAAAAATTGAAGTATTTCAGAAAAATCCCAACAATTCACCATAACCATTTTTCAATTTTTAGAATCCAAAAAGGAGGTCCATTTTTCAAATTTAATTTTTTAAGTATGATTATTTTAATATTTAATTAAAAACACTATTTAATCGAAAAATATAAACACTTAAATTATTCATCTTCTTTTTTAAGGTTCCAAAATTTATTTATACATTCATGGGTGTGGATACCATTCATAAGAGTCATATTACTATTCATAAGGTTAATTTACTATTGATAAGGGTAGGTTACTATTCATAATGGTATGTTATTATTAACCAAAAATTAAGTTAATTATATTAGACTCTAATTATCATCTTAAACACAACCATGTATGTCATATTTTCAAAATTAGAAACACACAAGTGGAAAATTTAAGTTCAATTGATAGGATATGACTATCTCTTAAATAAACAAGTGTTGTTTCAAATAAACTTAGTGCTTTATGAAATATAGTCTATGAATCAAATGTTTTAAGAGAAACATACCATAAAATGTTTGGGGTGTTACACAATCCATGATAGTCGAAGGTATTGTTCTAGTATAATGCATGTTGTGACGCAAGTGGTGATGCGGAGAATGAAAAAGGTAGGTGGTGATGCATTCATGATGGATGACATGGGCTGACACTGATGTAGGAATGATACAATCTTGGTGACATAGTTAAAATGATGATTTCAGAATTCTAAACGGGTCCTTTTGGCCATAAAATGGGCATTTGGTCCATGTAATGGGATCCATGCTCACCAGGATGTTGAGTCATTAAAGTTTTAATGGGATAGAATGGGTGTGATCCTATCCTTGGGGAATTATGAGGTTTGATCCTTATTATCCCAGCTGGTGTGTGTATGTATGTGTGGGATACTTTTCACATGGCATCCCTATCTTCATTTTTCTTGTTTTCATTACTAGATTTTGGTGGAATATTTGGTGCACTATTTCACTTGTAACCCCTTGTATCATGTGTTTGTATTTTTATTTTATAAATGTATCAAGGGAATAAGTCAAAAACCTAGGGTCCATGTCATATTATTATTATTATTATTAATACTACTACTACAACTAGTAGTAGTATTATTATTATTATGGTGGTGGTGGTGAAGATTTATTTGGGTTTAGCTTTAGTGGGAGAGAATCCCATATTACTATAATGAATTATTAGGGTGGTGTTTTTTGGGAGAATATCACATGGATAAGATTCCACCTCAGGGAGGATCATAATTGAAAAAACTAGTAAAATGGTTTTTAAATTTTTTTTAAGGAAAATAGGTAGGGGTCTTCATATTTTAGAAAATGAGATTAGAGAAACATGAACCCTATTCATGCTTATTCAGTCTAAGGAAGAAGCATGAACTGGGTTCACACTTTCTTAACAAAAGTCATGAAGGAGGTGTGAATAGGGTTCATGCCTCCGATTAGCCAAAAATTATAAAAGGATTGCCACCCCCTAATCTCATTTATCACCTATTTATTTTGTTGAGAAGCGCTATTGAAAATCTTTCTCAACATAAATTTTCATCATTTAAGAAGGTAAAATTTATATTTAAAATTTTAAATGATTAATTATATATATTTATTTTGTTTGTATGGTTTATTTTTCTAATTTTTGATGCATGAATATATGGATGTATAAATTAGTGTCGGTTTGTATGGTTTATTTATTTAATATTTTCTTGATGGATGAATGCATGAATGCATAAATTAGTGTCTATTGTATGATTTATTTTTTGAATGGGTTATTGTTTTTTCTATGATATAATTGATATTAAATGTATTGGAAATTTAAATATGTTGTTTATATAATTGTAATGTTATGTATAAAATTTAATTTATATTTAGGTAAATAATATTGTTTTTTTTGAAAATTATATGTTTTTAATTTAAATGGAGAGTAATTAGCTTTGAATAGATTATTTGTATAAAAAATATGTTATTTTTAAATTAATATTAATTTAAATAAAAATATTCTATATAGTAGTTATATAATTTATTAAAAATATATTAGTTATATTAACTATCATATGTTAATTTTTTAAAAAATAAATTAAAAATTATATTTGTTTTTATTATAAAAAAATTACATAAATAATAATCTTAAATTATATTAAGTGTAAATAATTATTTTATGAAGTAATAAAGTATCAAATATAATTAATTAATTTTTGGAGAGTAAAAATATGAAAAAAAATTATATATACATATGTAATTTTATTTTAATGAAAATAACATAAGTTTATTCTATTATAATGGTTTTTATGTAAGTGTAAATTATATTACTACTAGATACTACTAATATTAATTTTAATATGTAAATTTGAATTATATTTAAGTATAAATTTTTATGCGTCCAAGTAATAAAGTTTAAAAAATAATTACTTATATTTTGGAAAGTAGAAGAATGAAAAAAATATTTTATATATATATATGTAATTTTATAAAATTGAAAATATCATAAGTGTACAATATTTTAATGGTTGTTATGTAAGTGTAAATTATATAACTTTTAATTAATTTTATTAAATGTCATAGTTATATATATATATATATACATACACATTGAAAAGTTAAAATTTTGGAAAATAGTTTTTGATATTTAATATATATTACATCTAGTAAAAAGTAAAGTTATACAATATGTAAGGACCTACGTGTCCGCCTAAAAAATATTACGTATTTGATAACCCTAGACACCCTCAGTTGCATGTAAGTAACTTTATAATAAAAAGGCATTCGACAACAGGTGTTCCACAATAGGTGTTTGAAAACAGACATTCCAGAAGAGGCATTCGACAAGAGGTGTTGCAGTTTGAAAGGAGACTGATGGTTGCTGAAATATTTGATAATAGAAACTCTAGGAGTTCCCCATAGGTTTTGGTTAGTTTATCACATACTAATAAAATAATCCATAGAATAAGTATCAAGATGAAGTCATAATTATTCATTCATAACCAATTTAAATTATTTAAAAATATTTTCATGTAATATATAATATTTTATCAATTGTTTTTTATAAGTAATCATGTCTACACAAATATATTACAATGATGTGGTAATTTATACCAAGTAGGGTTTTAGCTCTAGTTTTCCACGTGTAAGAGTGGAAAATATTCATGATTGTGTGACACTAGATGAATTTTATAATAATATTTCTTTTCGGTTAAAATTGTGGTCCGATCTATCAATTACTTCAACAATATACCGACATCTTCAATATTATGAATGTTTATGAAACACCGAGTACCCTATGGTCGATTATGAGGATTGGATGGAATGATATTATTTATTCAGTAAATAGTGCATTAATGGATTGATGGAATTATATATGGTGATTTCTGAAATTTATGTGGTTAAACCTACTACTACAAAACCATTCTTTGTGTTCTCTGTAGAATTTGGTCCTCCAAACACCCTCATTCATTGTCTCCTCATATAACTACTGTTATAGAACCAAATTATAAAAAATATGATCATTATTTGGGAGGAAATGTTGAAAACATCCCTTTGTGTACTCTTGATATACCTAATGACTATTTATCTGATTATTAAGTACCTATTGAGGCATCCGAAGATGATGTGGGTGAGGGTGATGTGGGGAATTAACCCACTAAGGTTCATATGATAGAAAATAATCCAATAGTTATTGTTAATCATCCCTTAGTATTAACTTCCTTAGTTAAAGGAATGTCTTGTGAACAAAATTTTATTTGGTATTTCATTACACCAGCTTATGAATTCCTAATAATTATAGGGAATAGATCTACATCAATAGATAACACCATCCATATGGGGTAGGAGTTTGAAAGTAAATTTTCCATGAAAAATGTGATAAACAATATCCCATATATCATCATTTCATATTTTTGGTTGATGATTCATTTAAATAAAAATATCTAATTTGATGTGAAAAATATCTTATAGAATATAAATTCTGATTGAGGGAAATATATGATTATTTTTTTCATGTTGAAAGATAACCAAATTAGAATTCCCAAACATTTATGTACATTCAAGATTGTCACACGATCCCTCTTCACTTGATGCAAAGTTTATACGAACTATTATTTTAGAGATGATATAAACATTTTAGTATATTCCTATAGCCCTTTTTCCAAAATGAATACAACAATTATTTAACTATAATATATCCTATCACAAAGTTTGGAGTGAAAAAAACGCAATTGTAAATGTTTATGGATATTGGGATGAATCATATTCAATGTTTCTACATATTATAAATTTTTTTCCCCAAAAATCATATTATTTATCATTTGTATGATGTTGACTATGTCTCCCCCAATCACAGAGTTGATCAATCAATGGTGAATTTCAATAGGATGTTTTAGGAATTCAGGGCATGCATCGCTGTTTTTCTCTATTTTAAAAAATTTATTCAGGTCGATTGAAATTTCCTTTATGGAAAGTATACAAGTGCTCTACTTATTGCATCCACACATGATAATAATAATTCTCCTCTACAAATTTCATTTTATATTATTGAAAATGGAAAATTTTAATCCTAGAGTTGTTTTTTTTCATGTATACGCATTCATGTCACACAAAACTAAGGAGTGTGTCTATTATATGATCGCCATCAAGTGATTATAGAGGCCATAAATAGTGATGGAGTATCATAGAGAGATCTGAATGCTTATCATCAATATTGCATTAGATATATTTCAAGTAATGTTTATAATAATTTCCAAAATTAACCAATACAGATGGCGATCCAAAAGTTGGGTATGTTTTTCTAAACTTACTTTTTTTGAAAGAAATTTTAATATAATTTTAAATACATTATTATCTTATGGTTTCATCATATGATCCATAACAAGAAATGTTTGATCAAAATCTTTAAGAGATTCAAAGGGATAATGAATATGTGTATGAATATATAATACTGATTTCAAAAGAAAAAATGGTCATCAACATATGATGTTGGAATGAGATATGGATATATAACCACTAATATAGTGGAGTGAATAAATGGGGTCCTCAAGGGTTTGTGGAAACTTCCGATCATAATGTTAGTGAAAGATACATTTTATAGATGTGTGTACTACTTTCTTGAAAGGTCCCAAAAGGCCTATGAGAGGATGTAAAATGGAATGTGTTTTACTCGGAATTTCCAAAGTGACATTGACCATATACTATATAAGGCAACAAGGTAGAGTGTTCTAACAATTGAATGGGAAAATAAAATATTTCATGTAAGAGGGTGATATGATAGGGATACATGAAACAATGGTCAGGTGCTTCTGGTCATGTTGGATAATAGATACTATGATTGCAGCAACCTCCAGACATTGAGATATCAATGTGCACATGTTGTTGTTGATCGTGCATTGGTAAACATATCATGGGAGCCCTATGTTGACCCATTGTATCACATGAGAACTATGGTTAAAGGTTATACTGCATCTTCAATAATTTTTGGTGACTTTCATTCTATATCATTACCTGTTGACCAACCGACTATCATCCATGGTATTTATAGGTTTCGTAACTTGGTTTTTCTTTCATTTATGTTTATTCAATTTGTATCTTTTTTTACGTATTGGCTTGATATTCCCAGTTTGTTCCCCTGGGTAAGACCAATGTCTATTTTAATTAGAAATGATATAGTCTGTCCTTGGTAATTTGGGGGGGGGCTAAGATGTAGCATTTTTCACGCAGATGGACATACTACTAATAGATGTCATGGAGTGGTAGGATAGAGCTCCACTTCCCATCTTCCATGATTGAGTCTGTGTATTTTATCCTGAATGTGTATATTTTTTGTATGTGAATGTTTCATTAATGTATCATTTTATTTAGGACTTTCTCTATTTATTAACATTTTCAACTTTGGTTTGTTTTATTTCTGAATTCTATGAGAAATAATTTTGTGATACTATAAATATTAAAAAAATAAACATACAATGAAAATGAATGTATCATGTAGCCACATGTTCTATGCTGGTTTTTCATCACTGCTGATTTATAAAAAATAAATTTGAATAAATTGAACATTATAAGAGATCAATAAAGCAAGAAATTCATAGACTAAACCAACAACACCAACCACATATATTTTATTTTTATCTTTTCATCATAATATTGAATTATACATGCTAATTTTCTACCTTATTTTTATTTTTGTAGTTTTTTTAAAACTTTAAAATTTGTTATTAATTCGGAATAAAAAAATAACGATGATATCAATTTTTCAGATGAATGGATCTCAATTTTTCACATCCAGGGATACTCATGTTTCATAGCTAGTTTTAGGGGGATGTCCAATGCCTCCTTTGAGTGTACGAAGACCTCATCATTTCCATTATGCTGCACCACCTCCCCCTGTCATCTCCCATATTTTCATTTCAAGGTTATAAGGTGTAGTGATATGAGACTTCACCTTTTTCGATCATCATCTCATTATTGAGCTCATAGAGAAATGGATGCCAGATTCACATACATTCCATTTTATAGAAGTGGATATGACTATTACACAGCAAGATGTGTCCATTATATTGGGACTCCCCATCGACGGTGCAACTGTGATAGACCAAGTCAGAGAAGAATGGTTTGATCTTGTTCATAGATTAATGGGTATTGACATCCATGACAATTTAAGATCCATCTTTAGTAGTATATTACACTTTCCTTGGTTAGACCATCACTTCATATGTCTAGAAGAGTATTCCCAAGAGATCACTGTGCAACAATTTTCACGTGCTTATATTTTTAGGTTGTTCGGTGGCACGATTTTCAATGATCACTCAACTACATTTGTACATATTATGTATTTAATTTTACTAGAGGATTTGGACTAGGCAGGACAGTATAGCCGGGGGTCATCATGTCTCACATATATATACAGGGTGCTATTCAGTGCATGTCACATTGATAAAATGCAGATCACATGATGTGTTACTCTGCTACAGATGTTGATATAGGAGAACATCTTTCACTAAGATCCACATGATTGTGTGCCATTTACTATAGATATTTTCGTGAATCCTCAGTGTGAAATATGGTATATTATTCCATCCTTTTAATTCCAAAATTAATTATATAACTTTATATTATGAAATGTAAATATAATAATGTTTTCTATAGGGGGGGTTCAGAACATCGACATTCATATACAGCAAAACATGATGTCAACGCCTATAAGCTTATGCTAGACATCATTCTGCCGGATAGTGTAAGTGGTAAATATTTATATAGTTAAATCATTATTCTTTACTATACATCTCTTTATTTATTAATTGATTATTTATTTTTTTAAGATTACATGGATGCCATATACTAGTGATATCATCTAGAGTCTTCCACAATATTGTACGGTGATGCTTGCTACCAGATCTTTCATGGTTCCTTTCTTTTTAATATTGTAAAGTGTCATCAGACTGATAGAGTTATGAGGTAGTTCAAATTCCTTCAGCATGTTCCTAACTTGACCAGTCAGTTACCTTCACTCCATTCCATGAAGATATAAGGGGAGAGAGAATTTGATTGGAGGAGGTATCACACAAGATATATTGATCTATGGAACAGACGACATGAGTTTAGATTACAGCGGGCAGGGAAAATACATATACATTTATTTGATCAGGTGGATTAAGTGTCTTGGTACTGCAAGTCCCGAGTTAGATTTCCTACATGACACAGATGGGGTTTTCATGAAATGGTAATAATTATTCCTTCCACTGTTGAACATATTTTTTATTAACATTACTAAACAATAGAATTTATTTTTGTAGGATGCTCATATCACTCATCTCCTACAAATATCTAATCCAGTAGAGGGAGACACATTTGACCCAACATATTTTCATTGACCTGTGACAGACTTGGTTCTTTCCATGGACGAGATTTATCATAGAATTTTCTTTGATCCATCAAATGATATTGAGGTTACTGAACTTGATAAAGATGTGTCAAGTGGCGATGACCCTATTATGGATGATTATATTTCATGGGAGGAGGCCAATCATCATGATCAACTAGATTATCCTTCTTCTTCTCAATCATAGGCATGGACACAGACAAACGTAGATTGGTCGAAGCCGGATACTTTATTAGACGTTGATTTGAAGACATCCATAGCACAACAGTCATCTTGTTCATATGTTGGAGAGATTACTTGTAACACCCCAGGTAAATAAAGAATATGAAATTTTCATATTTACCCATATTTTTTAATAAAATATTGATATGACTTTAAAGGGGACGCTATGCTCTATGGCGTACCCAACACGCAACAACGAGTTTCTTGGGAATCTTACGTTGCACTCTAATAATAAAATAATATTATTTTAAATGGTAGTTAACATGTAGCCGTTGTATTGGCGGGAATGGATAGAAATAAATAAAATATGATTATATATGTTTTTAAATGTTTTTACATTTATCCAATAAAAGATAATGACTTAAAATACAGAAAGAATTCAATTTTAGGCTTTTATACCCTAATTTTCACTAAAGGTTCACTTATCACCTTTTGATGGAGAATTTTCATTAAATATTGTTTTGATCACTCTTATACATTATTTTGGACCAAATAAAACACTTCTTTAGAATTGGTACATCAAAATTTACTTTGTGTAAATTTTTGGTATCTTTCCGATAAAGTTCATTTTTTCAATGAATAATGTAAAATGTTGTATTTTAATTCAAAACCTCTTTTTAATCTAATTTATTTATATGATTATATTATATTTTGAATTGGTTTTAAAGTTAAATTAGAATATATTTTTACGATTAAATCCAACAGTGGTCATTGGAATTAATTTCACTTTGAAATCAGACTTAAACTAGTGTCAATCTTTTGATACTTATTGTTTCATAAAAACACGCTATTTGCTTTGACAGCGGGAATTAATTATTAAATTAATTAACCTGACTTATATATTTTGAATTTTGTAAAATAGAATTCATTTTTGATTTCATAATATCAAATATAGCTTATGGTGAATTTTTGGGATTTTTCTGAAAAACTTCAATTTTTGATGAATAGTGAAACCACTAAGTGGTACTTATAAAAACTGATTTTTCCGTTTAAATGAAAATTTTCCATCATTGTGTTTTGAATTTCAAAAATCTGACATACATGGTTGTCATTAAGAAGAAAAATGTGGTTCAATGGGATAAAAATAATTTTTTGGTGAATAGTAACTTATTAAGTTTTTAATCGCGATTAGTGGTAATTAGTGTAGTTTAAGGTAAAAATAATGCTTTAATAAAATAAGATGAGCTTGACACATGTCCTACCATCATTGGTTGTGTCATGGCCGACCAAGACAAGCCATGGGTCAACTTGGGGACCCCATGGAGACACTTTGGTTGGGAAATGGCATAAATAACTTTTTATTTAATGTAAAAGTCAAAATGACACAAACATCATATGTTTTACGAAAACAAATTTTACATGGGGTTAAAATGATCAGATTTTTGATTATAAATAATAATTCAAAATCTAAAAATATTTCCTACATCATAGTATTTTTTTATAATTTTTAGACATTAAATAAATTAAATTATTTATGACATAATAATGATGCAGCGATGACATCATTATTTGACGATTTAAATAAAATGGAAAGATAATGTAAAATCTATGAACTACACATGTCCAGAACTTATTGGATGGGTGGATTTCGAACCCTTATCACCTTATCCACGAATTATATCAATGTGGGACCTTTTAAAACCGAAACACATTTTCAAATAAAGTAATATTTCATTACTTTCCAAAAGTGCCCCTCCTCTCCTCTTATAAAAGGCCCCCACCTCTACCACATTTCACACACTCCTCAAGCCTTTGGCTTGGCCAAACCCTGCCCATTTACTCTATCCACATACCTTTCCTCATCTTAGAGGATTCCCTTTGGGGAGAATCCTTTCAAAGGAAGCCTTTAGGCTCAAATCAAAAGGAGTTACACTTTTAAAGGTAATTCATTCTCTCATGTTCATTTGTTTTATTTTGCTTCTCCAACCCCCTAAACTCTTTTTATTTACTTCTTTTGTAACAACACCAGTATCTTCAATATACTAGGATGTTGTTATAGGATATATTCTAGCTACACTCTCACACAACTACATCAAATGGTTAAAGAACATACGGTTTCCGTGGATGGCGAAATTATGCCTCCCGAAACGATGATTGTTCAATACTCATTTAACACCTTCAAAGGTGGCCATTATGATGTCACTATATTTATATATGATATATAATATGTTTATGTTTTACTTATGCTTCTGTATTTTTCATTTGTGTCTTACCTTTATGGCTTCCATTATGGGTATATGCGATATCTTCATTTTAGGAAGTGCGGACTACCGCCCCCTCAAAGTGATGTGATTCGTTAATGCCATACGTGGGACGTATAAAGGATGGATTTAATGTTATTATATATTATGTTATACTGGAATTATTATATTCCTCTATATCAATATTATTTCTTTCCATTAAAGTATGAGATAGAAATGAAAGTAGCGTTCATGCGTACGTACGGCTTACCGTCTCCATGAACGGTGCATTTCATTTCTTATCCCCAAATGTAATGTACTATTATAAGTACATGTATATAATGGATATATATTATGAATGATACATATAAATGATGAATATAATTCTGTAATTAAAATATACATACCTCTCATTTAGTTTTAATTCCATTAATATGACAAAGAAATGAAAGTAGCGTTCATGCGTACGTATGGCTTACCGTCTCCATGAACGGTGCATTTCATTTCTTACCTATAAATGATTATGTGATATTATAAATACATGTATATTCTAGATATATATGATATATATGATATCCAAATCAGGAATGTCATTCTGGATATAAATAACCTTTGACCACACAAACAACATGTAATTGTAAGAAGTCCACATTCGACTTAAGAACCAAATATCGACAAAACAAAAATTATTAACTTAGACGATTACCTAATGTTTATAACATGTCAATAATTGATATAAAAGGAATAATGAACTTGGAAAAGGTTCTTAAGCAAGTATAAATTAACTCAAGTTTATTATTCAGGAGATTAAAGAACGGTCGGGTCGAGTCGGATACGAGGTAAGGGATCCTACTCCTCTCTTTCTTTTTAAGTACACACTTTTATGTCATTCCTTTTAAAGCTAATATTTCTTATTATTGGGATGATATTTTATATTAAACTTACTGTAATTTTTATGTTCATGTGATGAGAGACCCTATTCTCTCTCATCAATCCATTTTGGAAGTTTTGAGTGGTGCTGTTAGGCTGCCGAACTTTCGTAAGAGATCTAACCTCTCTCTTTCTTTTTAAGTACTCTCCTTTATGTCACTTCTTTTAAGCTCCTATTTGTAATGTTGGGGGATGTTATTTTATATTCCTCTTGCTGTAAATTTTATTGTAATGTGATGAGATACCCTATTTTATCTCATCAATCCATATTCGGAAGTTTTATGTGGCGTCGTTAGGCTGCAGAGTTTTCGTAAGGGATTTTTCATCTCACTTTTATTCCCGTGAGATTTATGCTACATTTGCCACAAATTCCATTGAGTGGTGTATGTACTGTCCATTATTCTAATATTTGTGTAATATACATTCGTTTATGAGTATTTACATCAATGATCTATTGTCCTTCTTTCATGGGGTGTATGTTTTGAAAGATACCCAAGTCGGTAAGGGAACCTTTCACCCACCTCTTTTTTAAAATTCTTCTTTTGGTGGGTCTTTTAATTTACATATTGTTATGTTGGGATATGTTCTCATATATCCTTATTGATGTAAATTTTTTGTCCAAGTGATGAGATACACTTTTTATCTCTCATCAACTCATTTTGATGTGATGTCGTTAGGCTATCAAGGGAACTTTTTAACCCAATTTCGATTTCTTTGGGTTCAACATGTAGTCATTGAATATGTCATCCATTGAATATGTGTGAATGACCTTTTATTGTTTTAAACTTAATATCCACTTATATTGGGTGTATTTATATTTGTCACACATATTTTTGAGATTGATTTGTCCTTAATTTAAGGATACCTTCTTTATGAGGGATTTCATCACATTTGACATTTCTATTGAGGGTTCATTGTTGTTATGCACCAATTCACTCTTATATGGTGTATATACTACCATTTGGAGTATTATATCTTGAATCCATTTATTCTCATGATATTATAAAGTTCTGACTAAATGTTATTCCTCAATTATTGTATTCAAGTGTCTTTAATTTTGGTAAAACCCCTTTAACCAAAATATCGTTTTAAATTTTTTAATTATTTTTTCTTATTAATATCCATGTTTTCAAAATGGTTTTAAGGATATATTTATATGGATATTAATGGTTTAAAATTTTAAGCTTCAAGGTGGTATGGGACACTTTGATTCAAAAATCTCTTTTTAAAAATGTTTTAAATGGTTTTGGAAATGGTTTCTTTTTGAATGGATTCATTATTTCAATATACTAAAATGTTATATTGTGATTGAAATGTGGAAATGTTAGGTTTCCTTTATGCATGTTTTATGTGACACATTTATGTTATGGTTCTTGGGCATTGTTATGAAAACGGGTGGTTCCGTGATAAACTAAGGGCGGGTGAGCCCGATATAGCTCTCCAATGCATTAGGTAACGCGAAGGAGTGAAACGTTAAGGTTTCTCCGAAGAGATTTAGGGAATATACTGTGATGGGTATTCCAAACGTAACCAAGAGGGTTACTCCCTACGTAAGAATGTTATGAATGCCTCAAGTTACTTTTATGTCATATGATTTCTATGATTTTATGAGGTATGTTAAAGTGCCTATGTTTTATGGGTAAAGTATGATTTCATTCTTATGTATACATGTACTCATGATTCCTTTCCATATTTTTATATCCCTTACTGAGCTTTTTATGCTCATCCCAAGTTTTTGAAATGTTTTTCACAGGTCAAGGGAAGGGTACATGATGTGATGACAGTGTCAAGGATGTGTCAAGAAAGAATCCATGTTTTATTTTAAATATGTTTCCGTTGATGGGAAGAATGAATACTGTCTTTCATGTAACCACTTTGTCTAAATATGGAATGTAATGCAAGTTTCATGATCTAATTCTCTAAAACTCTAAACCTGAAAAGATCCTCAATGTGTAATCTTGTAATAACTCAAGATTCAGTAAGGTTTAAGGCTGGGGCCTTATAGTTGGTATCAAAGGCCGATTTAGATAACTTTAGAGGTTATGGTATTCTTTAAGCATAAGTGACATTACCATAATGGTTAGGATTTCAGAAAGAGTCCTAGTTTTAGATAAAGTGAATGAGTAAGTATATCTTAGTGTTTACCTTCCTCGTTAGTACATGATGGTTTTGTTGATATACTCACACTGACGTTTTTGGTTTTAGTAAATGGCTGGATCTAGCAGGAACCAAAGTGACAATGGGTTTGAAGGAAACTGTGGTGGTTCTCTGATTAAGATACTGGATGAGATGGGGGATTCACTGAGGAATATCATGGTTTTTCTAAACCAACTATCAAGGAGTCATGATCAACCACTTGAACCTTGGTGAGTTCTCTAATGCATCATGTACGAGATGGACAACTCGATGTAGAAATTCAGGTAATAATTATTAAGGTAACCATTAGGGTTTATATAATCCTTACTTTTGAGGTAATTATGGGTTATTATATGATATGATGGAAAATGAAGGGCATGAGATAAACTTGAGGTTAAAATATGTTATGATTATTCTTGAAGATTTTATCTCATTTTAAGGAATGTTTTAAGAATTATATAGTTTTGGAAAAAGGACAACACGCAGACCGTGTGACATCATGTCGCGTCGGACAAAGCTGCGGGAATCGAACCCACAACCAAAGTGCGACTGGTATTTATCGCCTACCACTGGACTACGTGAAGTCCCTGGTTAGTTTGACCGATTCTTTATAGTTATATGATTTTATGAATTAAGAGTAAGTTGATTTTGGGTTATTTATGAAAATGATTAACCTATCATGGAGGATATGTGATTAGGTTAATTACTTTTCAATACGAGACTTTAGGAGCAACTGATGTTGTTTGGAGATAAATGTTACGATTTAACTTGGAAGACTATGTGACTAAATCCTTCAAATATTTAGGTTTCAATCTTACTTTGGTTTAATTTGAAGAATTTTATGGACAAATTGATTATAGAACGGTCCTCATTGAACTTTGGGTTTTGCTGGACAAATTTTGGAGGTTAAGAATAGATTTTCTTTTTATAATGGGTTGTCCTTTTCTGGATTATCTGACCTTGTACTAACCTTTTTGGTTTTGGTTTTGGTTAAAGCCTAAAGACATGGTATGTATATAGTTCTCTTTTGTGGATTAGGTTATTCTCTAGAAGTTGATTATAGTACTCTTAATGTGAACAAGTCTTCCTAAATACTCACCTTTTGGAGAAAATATGAGTTTGTGTAAGGAATCTAATAAAAGTTGAGAGTCAACATGATAAGTGATTATGTTTCCTTATGAATAAATTCCTCAATAAAAAGTAACTTAAAACAAAAATGTTGTATATTAACTTTTCCTAATGGGGAATCGAATACCGTTTAACCCATCACAAGTTTGTGATTTTCTCATGGTTAACTTTCTCCTAAACATGTTTTCTATCACTCTCCATCAGAACATGACCCTATGTTTTCTCCTCCATGTCCATGTTTTCATACTTGGAATCCTAGTATGGGTTAACTCGGGTGACCTTTGTACTTATATTTCTTTATTTTAAAGTGATTGTTTTACCGACTCTTCTCCGATGTGGGACTTTCAAGGATGTTTCCAAGCCCAATTTTAAAAATTGCGAGGATGCAATTCCCAAAAGGGGGGAAGGATGTAACACCCCAGGTAAATAAAGAATATGAAATTTTCATATTTACCCATATTTTTGAATAAAATATTGATATGACTTTAAAGGGGACGCTATGCTCGATGGCGTACCCAACACGCAACAACGAGTTTCTTGAGAATCTTACATTGCACTCTAATAATAAAATAATATTATTTTAAATGGTAGTTAACATGTAGCCGTTGTATTGGCGGGAATGGATAGAAATAAATAAAATATGATTATATATGTTTTAAATGTTTTTACATTTATCCAATAAAAGATAATGGCTTAAAATACGGAAAGAATTCAATTTTAGGCTTTTATACCCTAATTTTCACTAAAGGTTCACTTATTACCTTTTGATGGAGAATTGTCATTAAATATTGTTTTGATCACTCTTATACATTATTTTGGACCAAATAAAACACTTATTTAGAAATGGGACATCAAAATTTACTTTGTGTAAATTTTTGGTATCTTTCCGATAAAGTTCATTTTTTTCAATGAATAGTGTAAAATGTTGTATTTTAATTCAAAACCTCTTTTTAATATAATTTATTTATATGATTATATTATCTTTTGAATTGGTTTTAAAGTTAAATTAGAATATATTTTTACCATTAAATCCAATAGTGGTCATTGGAATTAATTTCACTTTGAAATCAGACTTAAACTAGTGTCAATCTTTTGATACTTATTGTTTCATAAAAACACGCTATTTGCTTTGACAGCAGGAATTAATTATTAAATTAATTAACCTGACTTATATATTTTGAATTTTGTAAAATAGACTTCATTTTTTATTTCAGAATATCAAATATATCTTATGGTGAATTTTTGGGATTTTTCTGAAAAACTTCAATTTTTGATGAATAGTGAAACCACTAAGTGGTACTTATAAAAACTGAATTTTCCGTTTAAATGAAAATTTTCCATCTTTGTGTTTTGAATTTCAAAAATCCGACATACATGGTTGTCATTAAGAAGTAAAATGTGGTTCAATGGGATAAAAATAATTATTTTGTGAATAGTAACTTATTAAGTTTTTAATCGCGATTAGTGGTAATTAGTGTAGTTTATGGTAAAAATAATGCTTTAATAAAATAAGATGAGCTTGAAACATGTCCTACCCTCATTTGTTGTGTCATGGATGACCATGAAAATCCATGGGTCAACTTGGGGACCCCATGGAGACACTTTGGTTGGGAAATGACATAAATAACTTTTTATTTAATGTAAAAGTCAAAATGACACAAACATCATATGTTTTACGAAAACAAATTTTACATGGGGTTATAATGATCAGATTTTTGATTATAAATAATCATTATAAATCTAAAAAGATTTTATACATCATAGTATTTTTTTTATAATTTTTAGACATTAAATAAATTAAATTATTTATGACATAATAATGATGCAGCGATGACATCATTATTTGACGATTTAAATAAAATGGAAAGATAATGTAAAATCTATGAACTACACATGTACAAAACTTATTGTATGGGTGTATTTCGAACCCTTATCACCTTATCCACGAATTATATCAATGTGGGACCTTTTAAAACCGAAACACATTTTCAAATAAAGTAATATTTCTTTACTTTCCAAAAGTTCCCCTCCTCTCCTCTTATAAAAGGACCCCACCTCTACCTCATTTCACACACTCCTCAAGCCTTTGGCTCGGCAAACCCCTGCCCATTTACTCTCTACACATCCCTTTCCTCATCCTAGAGGATTCCCTTTGGGCAGAAGCCTTTCAAAGGAACCCTTTAGGATCAAATCAAAAGGAGTTACACTTTTAAAGGTAATTCATTCTCTCATGTTCATTTGTTTTATTTTGCTTCTCCAACCCCCTAAACTCTTTTTATTTACTTCTTTTGTAACAACACCAGTATCTTAAATATACTAAGATGTTGTTATAAGATTTATTCGAGCTACACTCCCACACAAGTACATCAAATGGTTAAAGAACATACGGTTTCCGTGGATGGCGAAATTATGCCTCCCGAAACGATGATTGTTCAATACTCATTTAACACCTTCAAAGGAGGCCATTATGATGTCACTATTTTTATATATGATATATAATATGATTATGTTTTACTTATGCTTCTGTATTTTTCATTTCTGTCTTACCTTTATGGCTTCCATTATGGGTATATGCGATATCTTCATTTTAGGAAGTGCGGACTACCGCCCCCTCAAAGTGATGTGATTCGTTAATGCCATACGTGGGACGTATAAAGTATGGATTTAATGTTATTATATATGATGTTATACTGGAATTATTATATACCTCTATATCATTATTATTTCTTTCCATTAAAATATGAGATAGAAATGAAAGTAGCGTTCACGTGTACGTACGGCTTACCGTCTCCATGAACGGTGCATTTCATTTCTTATCCCCAAATGTAATGTACTATTATAAGTACATGTATATAATGGATATATATTATGAATGATACATATAAATGATGAATATAATTATGTAATTAAAATATACATACCTCTCATTTAGTTTTAATTCCATTAATATGACAAAGAAATGAAAGTAGCGTTCATGCGTACGTACGGCTTACCGTCTCCATGAACGGTGCATTTCATTTCTTACCTCTAAATGATTATGTGATATTATAAATACATGTATATTCTAGATATATATGATATTTATGATATCCAAATCAGGAATGTCATTCTGGATATAAATAACTTTTGACCACACGAACAACATGTAATTGTAAGAAGTTCACATTCGACTTAAGTACCAAATATCGACAAAACAAACATTATTAACTTAGATGATTACCTAATATTTATAACATGTCAATAAATGATATAAAAGGAATAATTAACTTGGAAAAAGTTCTTATGCAATTAGAAATTAACTCAAGTTTATTATTCAGGAGATTAATGAACGGTCGGCTCGAGTCGGATACGAGGTAAGGGATCCTACTCCTCTCTTTCTTTTTAAGTACACACTTTTATGTCATTCCTTTTAAAGCTCATATTTCTTGTTATTGGGATGATATTTTATATTAAACTTACTGTAATTTTTATGTTCATGTGATGAGAGACCCTATTCTCTCTCATCAATCCATTTTGGATGTTTTGAGTGGTGCCGTTAGGCTGCCGAACTTTCGTAAGAGATCTAACATCTCTCTTTCTTTTTAAGTACTCTCCTTTATGTCACTTCTTTTAAGCTCCTCTTTGTAATGTTGGGGGATGTTCTTTTATATTCCTATTGCTGTAAATTTTATTGTAATGCGATGAGATACCCTATTTGATCTCATCAATCCATAATCGGAAGTTTTATGTGGCGCCGTTAGGCTGCCGAGTTTTCGTAAGGGATTTTTCATCTCACTTTTATTCTCGTGAGATTTATGCTACATTTGCCACAAATTCCATTGAGTGGTGTATGTACTGTCCATTATTCTAATCTTTGTGTAATATACATTCGTTTATGAGTATTTACATCAATGATCTATTGTCCTTCTTTCATGGGGTGTATGTTTTGAAAGATACCCAAGTCGGTAAGGGAACCTTTCACCCTCCTCTTTTTTGAAAGTCTTCTTTTGTTGGGTCTTTTAATTTACATATTGTTATGTTGGGATATGTTCTCATATATCCTTATTGATGTAAATTTTATGTCCAAGTGATGAGATACACTTTTTATCTCTCATCAACTCATTTTGATGTGATGTCGTTAGGCTATCAAGGGAACTTTTTAACCCAATTTCGATTTCTTTGGGTTCAACATGTAGTCATTGAATATGTAATCCATTGAATATGTGTGAATGACCTTTTATTGTTTTACACTTAATATCCACTTATATTGGGTGTATTTATATTTGTCACACATATTTTTGAGATTGATTTGTCCTTAATTTAAGGATACCTTCTTTATGAGGGATTTCATCACATTTGACATTTCTATTGAGGGTTCATTGTTGTTATGCACTAATTCACTCTTATATGGTGTATATACTACCCTTTGGAGTATTATATCTTGAATCCATTTATTCTCATGATATTATAAAGTTCTGACTAAATGTTATTCCTCAATTATTGTATTCAAGTGTCTCTAATTTTGGTAAAACCCCTTTAACCAAAATATCGTTTTAAATGTTTTAATTATTTGTTCTTATTAATATCCATGTTTTCAAAAATGGTTTTAAGGATATATTTATATGGATATTAATGGTTTAAAATTTTAAGATTCAAGGTGGTATGGGACACTATGATTCAAAAATCTCTTTTTTTAAATGTTTTAAATGGTTTTGGAAATGGTTTCTTTTTGAATGGATTCATTATTTCAATATACTAAAATGTTATATTGTGATTGAAATGTGGAAATGTTATGTTTCCTTTATGCATGTTTTATGTGACACATTTATGTTATGGTTCTTGGGCATTGTTATGAAAACGGGTGGTTCCGTGATAAACTAAGGGCGGGTGAGCCCGATATAGCTCTCCAATGCATTGGGTAACGCGAAGGAGTGAAACGTTAAGGTTTCTCCGAAGAGATTTAGGGAATATAACGTGATGGGTATTCCAAATGTAACCAAGAGGGTTACTCCCTACATAATAATGTTATGAATGCCTCAAGTTACTTTTATGTCATATGATTTCTATGATTTTATGAGGTATGTTAAAGTGCCTATGTTTTATGGGTAAAGTATGATTTCATTCTTATGTATACATGTACTCATGATTCCTTTCCATATTTTTATATCCCCTACTAAGCTTTTTATGCTCATCCCATGTTTTTGAAATGTTTTTCACAGGTCAAGGGAAGAGTACATGATGTGATGACTGTGTCAAGGATGTGCCAAGAAAGAATCCATGTTTTATTTTAAATATGTTTCCATTGATGGGAAGAATGAATACTATCTTTCATGTAACCACTTTGTCTAAATATGGAATGTAATGCAAGTTTCATGATATAATTCTCTAAAACTCTAAACCTGAAAAGATCCTCAATGTGTAATCTTGTAATAACTCAAGATTAAGTAAGGTTTAAGGCTGGGGCCTTATATTACTAGACAATGTCCACTATCCTTAAGGGTAGGACTGTATGAAAATATCAAGACTATACATCCATAACCTGTCACAAAAGATGATGTGGATTCAGGTGCCGATGTTGATATATAGGGGCAACATACTCCATAGTAGAGATGTAGATAGACACAACATGGACACATCATATGTACGTTTGGCTGTGGGACAAAGGAGAATCCAGGCTATAAATGTAGATTAGATTGATATTAGACTAATTATACATGTTTTATATTTTTTAAATCATTATTTATACATTATTTAAAAACATTCTAATATATTAAATAATGTTTCATAAATCAAATAATTGATATAATTGGAAACTCATACAAATAATTTTCAACAACTAAAAAACACTAATATTAATAACTGCATTGGTAATACTAATAATTACAATTTTCTATTTATATTAACACTTCGTATTATTATCTATATACACATAATAAATAATATTATTAAATGAATTATTAAATATTGATAATATTAATTATTTTTAATTCAATAAATATTATTACTATTTAATAATATATAATATGGATTATAATAATAAGTATTAATATAATAAATAATCACCTTAAATTAATTATGAAATAGCAATAATATCATTAAATATGACTAAAAATCAATTAAATATGCATAAATATTCATAAATATCAATAAAAATTACATGATATTACTAAATGTTAATAAATATTCATGAATATTAATATTTAATTGTATTTAGTGATATTTATTAATATTTATGAATATTTATTTAATGTAAATCTATTTTTCATGAATATTTATTTATAATTATAAACATCTATTAATATTTATTTAATATTTATTAATATTAAATAAATATTTATTTATATTCCTTAATATTTAATTAATATTTAATTTCTTAATAAAAGGGTTTTACCCTCAACCTGTTAAATAATTTATGAAAATTTATGAATATTAATTTAATATTTATCATTATTTAATTGATATTTATTAACATTCATGAATATTTATTAATTTTTACTTAACGTTTATTAATTTTTAATTAATATTGATAAATGTTTATAAATTTTGAAATAATATTTTGTTTATATATATTAAAAAAATTAGTATTTTATTTATATTTTTTATTATTCAAGTAATATTTATTTATATTTATTGATATTTTATAAATATTGATGATTTTTTAATTAATATTTATTTATATTTAATTAGTATATATAAATATTTAGTATTTTTTTAATTAAAAAATCTGGAGGAAGCGTGGATGGGGTTCACACTTCTCGACACCAATTTTTTAAAATATCGGGAGGCATGTCCGTATTATATAAAATAATTCAAAAACCCTTCAAAATAAAATTAACCGTGGGATGTTGGATGGCATGTTGGGGATGGTGCCTAGAACAAGCTGGTGGGGGGTTGGATATTCTAGTTGTGGCATGTAGTCATCAGTTGGTTGTCATTGAGAACATCGACGCCTTTGAGGGTATGAGACCTCAGGGGAGGAGATAGGAACTTGGTCGACGACGTCTCAAAAATATGTCTCTTGGTGTTTGACACCACGAGGGAGGTGTCAGTAGTATGTGGTTAGGGACATACGATGACCTCAGGTGGCACAAACAACAGTCATCGATGAGACTAAGTAGCTTCCTTTGGGGATATGGGATCTTAGGGGTGGAAAATACAACTATTGGTGATGAATTGTGTGGAACCGCCTTCACTGAAGTTGAAATCATCTATGGGGGACAAGTTATTTTGCTGGGAATATGTTTTAAAGGGGGATGTTGGTGAATTCCATTAAGGAAATGCATATAGCTGACAAAGTGATGGAACTAGATGAACGCCAAATGACAATTGATGGTTGAGGTGGTTGGAATTACGAGTGAAATCAGGGAGTCAACGTAACCATCGACAATGTCCTCAAGTGGAGTTTTTATGAGTTTTATGAAATTTTTTAAAATGTGTAGGTCATTTTTTTAAATATGTGTATTAAAAGCGGAAGGGGGGATGGAGCCACCCCCCCACCGCCTTTGCACCAGATTGATGACATGGAAAAGTTAGGGGGTCCACCTTTCACCTAAAGAAAATGTGAAAGGAGACACCCCCCTTTTCATCACTTCCAATTTCACTCATCCCTATAGATTCCACAACTTCTCTCTCTAAAAAACTCTTTTTCATTTTTCGTGGATCTGGTGGTCTAAAAGAAGTCCATGTTTATTATGAGGCATCCTTTAGTGGTATTTTTTTATTTAATTTAATGTTATTTATTTAATCTAACTCTTTTTAGTTAGTTTTAAATATGTCATTTATTAAGTAGTTTAGTTAGTTTTAAATATTTGATGTATTAAGTAGTTTATTTATTTATATATAGTTTTAAATAATAGATATTATTAGTAAGGATTAAGTATAGATTAACTAATGAATAACTTATGATTAAACAATTTAACATTTTGGTATCATAAATATTATGTGGTTATATAAGCAATAAAATCATTGTTTGGATACAAACAAGTGGATGTGGCTCTGGAACATATGTACCTTGGATTACAACTCCAACATGGTGTTCTGGGACTGAATTGGGGTAACCTGGTAAATGACAATAGGCCTTGCTACACTTCTGGTTTGACACTCCATAGGACATGCTTTAGATGATACATATTATTTTTAGAAACAATTAAAATACCTATGAAAAGAAAAAATCAAATCAGTATATTTATCAATGATAAAATGATAATTTTTATCATATAAAATTAAATAGACAAGGACAAAGACATTAAAGAATGAAATTTATTATTAATAATTTAATTCTTTTTAGTTAGTTTAAAATATGTTATTTATTGTGTAGTATAATTTTTTTATATAGTTTAGAAATAATAGTTATTATTATTAATGATTAAGTTTAGATCAATTAATGGATAACTTAGGATTAAGAATGAATACATATAATAATTAACTAATGAATATCACATGATTAATGATTGAATAAGGAATGATTATAGAGTGATTAAAGAACGATTAACTAATGGATAACTTAGTAATGATTAACTAGTGAATAAATAATGATTAACTAATTTAAAACTATACTAAGAAACAATAGTATCATATTTTAGGATATAAAAATATGTTCTAAAAATTTAGTATCACAAAGATTATATATTTTATAAATAATAGTTATTATTAATAATGATGAAGTATAAATTAAATAATGCATAACTTAGGGTTAAAAATGATTATATATAATGATTATATAATAATACTTATCAGTGATAAAATTAAAATTATGATCATATAAAGTGAAATGGTAAGAAAAAACACATTATAAACATATGAATGCTTTAAAATATATAAGAAACACCTTGGTATTTTTCAAAAGAACAATTTTTGGATAAGATGAGCCTCATTTCGGATGTGAGGTAAAGTCCATCTTATTTTCAATTAGCATCTTAATAACATCTTCTAAGTTTATTTAATTAACATTTGAATTTTGAAATTAATTTTTCCTTATAATGAAATATAATATAAAATCTATGATATATTATTAAAAGACTGAAATATTTTCAAGTTACAGAGTTAATTACATACTTTAAGAAGGTGTTATTAAGATACCAAATGAAAATAAGGTATATTTTACCTCACATCTAAAGTGAGGATCATCTCATCCAAACCATGTTATACTGAAAAAATATAAGGTATTTCTTAAATTTTCTAAATAATTCATGTATTATTTAATGTGTTTGTTCTAATATATTTCACTTTATAGGATCATAATTATCATTTTATCAATGATGAATAAACTAATTTACAGTTTTGTTCTTTTTTACCTCAGTTTCCAACACATTCTGTGACTTAAATTCTAATATAATTTTATATAAGAAAACATTAGTATCATATTTTATGTTATAAAATGATATTCTAAAATTTCATTATAATAAATATTATATGGTAAACCATCATTGTCAATATTAGTTACACTATTATAATCTTGATCAAAAATCATTTTTGATGCAAAGAGGCATGATTTCCTGTGTGTATTACTATGGGGAGATTATTTAAACTGAGCAAGGTGATTCTTATAGTACACATTCAACAAAATTGGTTAGTACAACCTATTTTGTAACCATAAGTGAACTTGAAGAAATTTTTTTTGGTTCCTTAAATTGGGGACCCAATCAAGAGATCAAGTCTATGAGCTTTGGACATTTTAAATTCCCAGCTACACTGTTGAATCTAGCTTGTCCATTGGTTATTGATGTGTAGTTGGTCCAAGCAATAAATCAATTTTCTTAATGGTCATATGACACCATGATGGAGTTACATGTTGATGTTTCTACTATACAACAACAATTTCCATTAATATGAAGACGTATACTTACAAGAGATATTAATGAAAGTCCACCCAATGAAATTTATCCTATTCCAAATGATGAAGAAGAGGAAAAACTATATGATCTCTTAGATATACATGTAAATATGACTTATGATGAGGATTTTTGAAAGGATGGAATAGAGAGTGAAAACAGTACTGATGAGGAGGGAGTAGCGGAAATGGGGGAGGGAGTTTCTAGAAACTCATTAGTTGTATAGAAACCTTGACTCACAATAAATCACCCACCACTCTTCACATATTTATTGGAGCAATGACATATGTTCGTGAATTCAAATGCAATGTTCTAACACCCTCAACAAATTTTCCCAAAGTTCTATAGGATATGTTTCGTGTGTTAGACAAAACCTTATATGTTATAGGATATTTTACCAGAAAAGATGTATTAAAAACATGATAAAAAGATTTCATATTGATAGGCACTGTAGATATATAGTTATAGAATCATGCCATAAAAATACCTCATATGTTATGATAAGTATGGGGATTATTGTAAATTATTTTTTAGGGAGATTCTAGATATTGAATTTGGAGGTTGTAGAATCTCGAACATTGAGGCTGCTCATACTTGCATTCATCCAATTCTGACACAATATCACACCTCATTTGATGCTAAATTTATACCATCCATTGTCATTATGAATATTAAGACATTCCAATATGTTCCTATATACCTTGTTCAATAAATTATTTAATAATATTTTGGTTATAATATTTCTTATAAATAAGCATAGATGGTGAAACAGAAGGCAATTGTGAAGGTCTATTGTGATTGGGGTGACTAGTATCAGGTGTTTCTACAATTGCTATCCATAATAAGACACAATAAACAAGATGTATTCTATATTCATAGGAACAAAATTTTGTCTCAACATAACCAACATGATCCATCTCGTGTTCAATTTCATCTATTGTTATGGGCATTCCTCCCCTGAATCTCCACATTTCATTTCGGCAATCCATTCATACATTTTTATGGAATTTTTCTATATGGAAAATAAAAGGGCATATTATTGATTATAAAAACCCATGATGGAAACTTTTCACCTCATCCAGTTTCCTTTTCCATTTTGGGGAAGGGAATCTTTGAATCATGGAGTTGGTTTTTAGCATCTATCAGCAAAAATTTCACCCTCATTATGGGTATCTGTTTGATATCTTCTTAGCATCGAGAATTCAACGAGGCAATAAATGCGAACACTAATACATAGAGACCCCAAAATTCACATCATCAGTAATTCATCAGAAACATTTCTAGCAATATGTGGAAAACATTCAATAACAAACCAATGAATAAAGTAATCACGAAGATTGGTACGCATTGTATTTTTTATTTTTTACTATATCAACGTAAAGATAAAATCATTTTTTGTGAAATATTACCACTTTTATGTAGCATATGAGTCAAATCAAATGATTTTTAATAATGTTTTGAATAAATAATCGAGTCTAATCAATAATTTTATGATTATGTGATGAGGATTTAAAAAGAAAAATAGACATTGGTATATGATAGTGGGAAGAGTTATAGAAACAACACCACAAACATTGTGGAGTGCATTAATGGTATCTTTATGGGGATTCACAAGTTACCTATTACTGCCCTAGTTGAGGAGAAATTTTATCATTGTGTGATGTATGTCATTGATAGAAAAAAATTTCATCGGTCAAGATTCAGTAGGGGATAAGGTACGGAAGGCAGTTTCAATGAGAGATTGAAATGAACATTTAAGAAGCATCTGGTTATCATGTATGCCTTTTCCACTGAGAAGACTCTATATTTGAAGTTCAAGAGCATTCATACCCCATCACAAATATCATATGTGAAAAAAGTGGAATTAATGGATGTGAGGCAACGCCAATGTGGAAACTACTTGGCCTTACGGTTTCTATGTGCACATATCATCACAGCATGTGCCTCTATAAACATATCATTGGAAGAATATGTCGATCTAGTATACGGGATGTACACCATTTCTAACTGTTATATGGAACCATGGACACCTATTAGAGAGTTTTGATATTTCCAAATGCCCAACGACCAACCATTAGTGATACCTAACATCAACCAGTTGTGTAAAACAGGGAGACTAAAGGCCAGTAGGATGCAGAATGAGATAGATTATCCTCAACAATAAGAGAAATGTTTGAGATTCACCATATGTCATCAAGAAGGTCATAACTAGAAATGATTTCCTAACATTGTTGCATGAAGTTCACACACTCAACCACAATGATGTATTGTCTCCATTATTATCTTCTCATATTGTAAATTATATGGTGTGAATATAATATCCTTAATTTTTTATAAATGTATGATGTTTTTGAATTATTTTCTAAATTCAAAAGTTAATTACATACTTTTGTAAGATTTCATTAATCAGCCACTAGAAAATATGAAGGATTTTAACTCACTTATGAATTCAAACTTATCTCATCCAAACTATGTTCTATTGAAAAATGTTAAGGTATTTCTTGTATGTAGTAAAGAATTAACTGGAAATGAAGAATTGATCCATAGGAACCGTGAAAAATGATGGTGATGACATAAAGAGATCCCATAATCGAGAAGAGGAAGAAAGAGAAGAAAGCAAAGAAAGTGAAGAAAGAGAAGAAAGAGAACAAAGTGATGAAAGAAAATAATGTGAATTATTTTAATAAGATGAATAAAATGAATATGGTGAATAATGTGAAGAAAGAAAAAGGGTATAGACATTAATTCATAAAAAATTTGTCTATGGCTAAACGAGAAAGAATGAATGTGAGTAAATAATCATGAAACATACCATCGTGTAGGAGATGATACATAAAGTAAAAATTAAACCATATATAATAAAATATTAGATAAAAAAGAAAAAAATTATATATATATATATATATAACCATATCTTACATAATACCCTTTTATAGGTAAAAAATACCTCAAAAACACTTTACAACTATTCTTTGAGAAACATGAAGACATTCCCTTTTCTTTCGTTAAAAAATAACCTCATACAATTGTGAATAAACATGGAATGTTTTAAATTATATAATTCATGCAATTATGTTGACAATAATGTTATATTTATATTTTATACGTAAAACTCATTTAATTTTTTTACATATAGATGGAGGATACTATAATACTCACTGAGCAGGCTAGGCATGTTTCCCAGGCCGTGTTATTCAGTGGTGAGGTTCAACAGATCAGGGTGTGTTGAGCACACCATTTTCATCACACACTACCTCCAACCGCCATTATATCGTACATTTTTCATACCATCTTTGACGATGTTGTAGTATCTAATTTAAATTTTTTTGAACATCACCTGCTTACTTCTTTCCACGAGAGTTGGACACCAAGGACACACACATTCCAACTACCTGAGGGAGAGATTACTATCACTCTCAAGGATGTGGTATTCCTTCTCATTCTTCCTATCAAGTGGGATGACATTATTGGACCCACCCAAGAATACTGGTCTGAATTTTTTTAGAGATTACTAGGCATCAACATTTTGTTCGACCATAGGGCTTTAGATAGTGGGTTGATATCTATGACCTAGATTGAGAGGCACTTTATACATTAACCTGATGAAGCTAATGAGTACACTATCATTCTCATTCACATGATTATATATTGCAGATCATTGGAGGGTCCTTGTGCACTAATCACTTGGGTTTGCATGTGAAAATGATGTATTTAGGGCTGTTGGATGACTTTGTTTTGGTAGGGGAGTACAACCGGGGATCTGCGTGCTTGGCTTACACTTACAAATCATGATGCACAACATGTCATAGAGACAACACATATATCGAGGGATGGATCATCCTTATTCAAATATGGGAAATGGAGTGCATCCCCACACTCTTCTCTAATCCTTCTAGTGAGTCGATGTATATTGAGGTGTTTCCTGAGGCTCCATGTGGATGCTGGTATGATCAATCTTCCCTATGGGTTTCAGATTCTAGTATGAGTTATTGAATTTAATTTCTTATTATTGATCACTCTTGAAGTTTTATTTTATTGGTGGACTTAGAAACACAACATTGTCAACATTCTGACACACCACTTGGGCACATATCATCTCAAATTGGAAAATCTCCTACCTAATGAGGTAAGTATATAGAATCTATCATTGTCTAACAAATTTAACAATAGCATCAATTTTGGTTTTTTTGTAAGGAACTTTTTTGAAAAATCTCACATGTCATTTTAGATTCCATCGATGCCATATTGGGATTTATTGGACCAATTTCCAGAATACTGCACTGATGGACATCATGATGCAATGGTTTTAGTGCCACTCATTTACTTCCATATTATTGAGTGGTACCATCCTAATAGAGTCATGTGCCAGTTTGGCTATGATCATCCCATTCCATTTATGTCACTAAAGATAGAGAAGCTTCATGACTTGAAGCTAATAGGGAGAAAGGATAAGGACTGGCGTCGAGGACATGCCGACTTTCTCGACCACTAGGGTAGAAGAGAAGAGTGTCATATCTAGGGTATACCTACAATGTTAACCAATATTTCTGAGCAGGTTCAGTATGAGCCATGCTAGAGATTGAAGTCTACTCTATATCTCACTACACAAAACAGAGTGCCTCATGATATGGTAAGTCAATAAATTTACATTATTTTCTTGATTGTGTTATTTTTTAATTTATTTTGAATCAATTTACAGTGTAATAGAGTACAGAAGATTATCCATATATCTAATCAGGAAGAAGAGCAAGTCGCTAGCATGGAAGCAATCCTCGCTACAAAACTAGGGATGATTCCAGCTGATCATGAGATTCGTGAGTGAATATTCGATCTTCCACCCAAGAGAGTGAAGGCCACTGCTCAGGAACCTCCTCTAGTAGCTATTGATGCTGAGGATAAATGATGATGACGATGTGGACCGCATCATCCTATAGGTGATCCCTCACATGTTCTATAGGTAGAGTTCATCCCTCTAGCAGTACAGCCTCAGCCGATTGGGTATTTTCATTAAGAGGAATGGGATCCATCTTTCTTGACAGGATATCTATAGTTCTCACCAGCTTTGGGTCCATATCCATCAAAGCCTTGGTTTCACACTATGATGATGGTAGGTTCTTCTACTAACCTAGTTGGATAAGGATCGAGAGCATAGTACGACATCCAGTTCACACCTCCTCCCACTAAAACATAGGTGGAGCATTCAATGATCAATGTTCTAGTTCCAAAGGACCATCCATCTCCAGATCATCAGACTCCACCCCATCATGGAGCTCATCGGTCTCGATACGAGCATCACATTATCACACTACCATGTCTGATGGAACCTGTTCATAGAAATTGATTGTACTTGTTTATAAATATGATTCATTCATATTAATATGATGAAATTATATTTAACATTCTTATCCACTATTTCATTTTTCATTTATATTTTAGTCACAGGTTATATTATATAAAATTTAAAATCTACTACTTGAAACATAGGAACACTTATTGAATTTCAAATATAAAACTTTAAAATCCTATAATATATAATCTATATAAATAATTTATAAAAAATTTAAAACATAGCTGGAGCATCTAAAAAGTTGTTGCAATTAAAAAGGATTTCATAAATATAACAAATAACTAAAAATGAAAGGAATGCAATATTTTTTTTAAAATGTAACATTTTCACATTAAAATATTAATGAAAAAATTATAAACAACATAAAACAAACCCAATATATATATATATATCACTATTCAAAAACCACCATGTCGGACAGAATCTCCCCATAGACATTGATTATACTAGGTCATGAATTTTGTAGTGTTGGTTTAGGTACATCGTAATCTTTTTTAATGACTTTAGTTGATATGTTTATATATTTATGATGAGTCACAAGTATAAAACTTATGAAATGTTCTAAAAGTTTTATAATGAATTACATAATAAATTGGGAAACAATTATTAAGATTCACTAATCAAATTGAGGTATTGAATACATGAGATAGTAATTCACTAATCATATAAGAGATTGTTGAATTTTTTCACAACTATATTCTCATGGAAAAACATATTTGAATATCATGTCTATGATAATGAATCATTCCTTATTGGACATGGTTCAATCAATGATGAGTTAGTGTGATATTATTATTTCATTATGGGGGTATACTATGAAAATAGTTTCATTTCTCCTTAACTATTTTCTATCTAATGTGGTAAAAAATCCACTATATGATATATTCACTAGTAAATGTCCCAAAATAAATTTTATTAATATTAATTATTGTCAATCACTCGTATGATTTGTTTTCTAATACACGTTAACCTAAATTTGTGAAATGATTATTTTTTGTCAATATCAAGGAAACTATGGGATATTATTTCTATAATTTAATAGAACAAAAAGTGTTTGTAGTTGAAACTAGTATATTCCTTGAGAATGAATATATTAATTGAGGATACAGTGGGATGAAAGTTGATCTTGAATAAGTTAAGGACAAACAAAAATGAATTTCTCCTAATATGGTGGTTGAGTGAGTTCCATAAAGAGTTGTGGAAGAAGGACCAACTCAAGGTACACAATAACCTCAATTATCTAGTAATATTCATCAGGATACTGATATATATGAATTTATTATGAAAAATGATGATGAAGTAATGTTCATATATAATAAAACTAATACCTATTTAATGTATATTGAGATTTCTAATTTTAAGACATTTTTAAAATCCTTATAATCTACAATGGACTCTATGTACATAAACCAAGTTTGGAACTTGGTTGATGCACATGAAGGGGTGACACCCATAGGGTTTAAGTGGGATTTTAATAAGAACAATAATATGGATAGTAGGTGTCTACCTATAAATAATACATCGTGGGAAATGTTACAAAAAATTAACGGTATTGACTATAAAGAAACATTTTTATATGCTACGATGATAAAGTATATTCAAATATTTCATATAATGACCTAGATCCCATATACATATTATTACATCTTCTTTATCATGAGAATATATATAATACTCCAAAAAATCTAGAGGTCCAACATATTTGGGAATTGAATACATGATAAAAAATAACATTATTTTATTCTCATCTCCATACATTCTCTTAGACCTAACCTTACTCTTACTACATGGAATATCTTAGAGACATACATAAATTAATGGGTGAGAAATAAATCCTGTTAAGTTTTTCATATGAAAAAATTTGATAATATATCATGAGAGTCAACAATCATAGAATGAAAAAAAAGAAATGATTAGAAAGCATCACTAAAAAACATGGAAAAAGAGTCAAATATCATAGGAACATGGTTAACATAAGAGAGAATAATGTGTGGCACAAACATAATAAATTTCATCATAATGTATATATTTATAAAGAATAATAATATTATAGTTATCTAATAATTACAAAAAAAGTTTTATTTAACTAAACGAAATGAAGAATAAAACCTTTTATAAGTGATTTCTAACAATATACATATAAATCATAATATACAAACCAATATATTTATAAATATAAAAATATGTATAATTGTTTTTTCTAAAAGGTGGAAAGGGGAATTCCCCCTTTCATACACATATTTAAAAAAATGACCTGTATATTTTTTTAAACCAGAAAACTCATAAAAAACTCCCTCAAGTTATAAAGGAAAAGATGCATGGGGTGAATAGTTGGTTGTATGAAAACTTTATGTTCCAAGTATATATAATTCAATGTTTTCACATAAAATAAGGAATTGAGGGTCTTGGGCATCATGTACAGAAGGATAAAGAATGGGAGTTGAGTTGACTACATGATGTAGGGGTGGTGCTCACTCAGTTATGCCTTTGTTAAAATGGTATTCCAAGACATCTTAAAAATTCAAATGGGATTTCAAAAAGATCGGTCAAATAATAAATGGGGCAGGATCATCATTCATCCCATAATGTAGGTGTTATTGAGGATATCCTCCAGCACCGGAAGAATGTTTTTTTTAATTCTAGGATCTATGGTTAGAATGGTTTATGTTGTTATGGATACTGTGGATGCTTAGATGATGACAGATATGGTTGGTTCCAATGCTATTGGGGAGGGTTTTGTTGAGGCACCTCAAACCAAACAATAGAGGAGTATAGGGACAATATAGACAAAAAACAAGGTCACCCTCCATATAAGGAACACATTTTTTGATGGGAATTATACCCCAATACTCTCCCTTATGGATAAGTGAGAAGAATTTATTGCTGAAAGTATATATTATCAATAATGGCCTCAAACTCACAAGGGAATAAGAGGGTGTAGTATAATTCCTTTGATCTTCTTTCTTTTTAAATTGATAAAGAGGAAGATAAAAGGAGTGTTGAAGATGCTGAGGATCTTGAGGAGTGACCTATTTTTTATAATGAACCCTCAAATTCTGGGGGTGGCTCATTTTAGGGTGTCAATACATAGAGTAGGGGACAGAATCCTTATGGCCGAGGTGGATGATCCCCTCTCCATAGTATGTGTACTTTTTTTAAAGTTATTCGAGCTGTGGTAGTCTCTTTTTGTCAGGTTTTTCATTCTCTATAATAATATTATTATTTTATTTAATAAAGAAGACTTTGATTATCAATCCATTTTATTAATTATTGTTGTTGGTGTTGTTATTTTTTTTATTGTTATTTTTATTGTTATTATAGTGGTTTTTTTTGTTATTGTTGTTATTGATATTGTTGTTGTTGTTGTTGTTTTTGTTATTATTATTATTCTCCAAATTCATGCATTTAGAAAGTTTTTGATTATTATTATTATTATTACTATCATCATCATGGACAAAGCCACACCTTTTTCCTCAATCCCTAGCACCACATCAAGCAGTGGAAAATCTCATCCCTATATTTAATTTTTCCCTCATTATAGGCATGGATTGTTTTGGTTCCATGAATCTAGGGGGGTTTTTCATGGTGGTTTGGGCGTGTGATCTCATGTGGGTCTTTATGGGTCTTCAGTGCATTGAAGGGGAGCACATGCTTCTGTTAGGTGGTGTGTGGAAAA
This sequence comes from Viscum album, assembly GCA_963277665.1. Lineage (NCBI taxonomy): Eukaryota > Viridiplantae > Streptophyta > Magnoliopsida > Santalales > Viscaceae > Viscum > Viscum album. The sequence continues at coordinate 597,642,518 of OY728125.1, read as the reverse complement.
AAATTGATATTAGGACATGTAGACAGTGAAAACCATGGGTGTAGAATACCGCTACTAGTGACAGACTCAGGAAGATTCCCTAATAGGTTGAAACAATATTCCATGGGTAATATTGGTCTTGGGGGTGGTGGAGTTGTGTGAATTGGATTATTAACTTGGGTGTGGCGTCAATAACAATTGATAAGTTTGAAATCAAACGTGTCAGGTGTAGGATGGAAGTTGTAATTGGGATGGGAGGCGATTTTCCAACTAATGATGGGGACCCCCACTTGACGGTGGGGTTGATGATGAGTACTGACTATAGAGGCAGCTAGTTTACTAGATGACAGTGACCCTACTCAATAGTGAGGGTTTATTATGAGTGCCGATTGTGGGAGGTAGTTGGTCTACTTGGGGGTGGTGGTGACCCTTGCTCGATGGGAAGGGTTGATGGGGACATCTACCATGCTAGTAGGCATGGGAGGTGGTGATTATAGGCCTTCATGGTAGTTCATGTGGGACTACATGACATTTCATAGTGCAACCCTATGAGCCTAGATCTCCTCGAGGCTATGATACTTGTACAGGAGGCTAGGGACTAATTTCAAGACGGACTATGGGTCATTCTACAGGGGACCTATGAGCCATGTATTATGGGCCTTCATGAAACTTTCATGGGTGGGATCTATAAGCGTATATAAGATACAACTAATGTACATATACAATGAAATAATCCCTTGGGGGCAGGGGGTTACTAAGCTACTCAATATAAGGGTAGGGTCGTGTGTGTGAATGTGCATTATTATAATTGTACCACTAATAATAATAATAATTATTATAATACTTATAATAATATTTATTATTATTATTTTCCTTAATAAAAAAGGGGTTATACCCCAAACTATTGTATTATTTTTATTGTTTTTATTATTATTATGATTGTTTTTATTATTATTTCTATTATTAATGTTATTATTTTATTATTATTATTGATATTATTGTTGTTTTTGTTGTTGATAATATTATAACAAGATGAGATCAAGACCATTTATTAAAAATAAGATATAGATAAAAAGTACGAGGATGGGTCATACAACCATTCCCACCTACAATTAGCAGAAAGAAGAAATAGTCAAACATCACGATACTGGGAACTTATATTGTCATGAGGTACTCTTCCACCCCAACCATCCTCCAAATCATCTTTTTTTGTTATTCTAAAAAAATGGCTTTGAGACTAAGTTGAAACTGAAAAATCACATGTGAGATACAAAATATACATGCCAGATTTGAAATTCAAAATTTAAAACACATCAAAAACACAAAATCTAATGAAGCCTCGATCCATAAGGAACCACATCACCCAAGAGATATGAATTATGCATCATGATTCACACCATTCTTCGACACCAACCCTTCATCAATATCAATTTTTTTGTCATTCATCACACCCGTATGTCGGAGAACACATTTCGTCGAAGATGATATGCGCTGCTCTATAGTCACTATTAACATCCTATCACCATCGGAGTCCATCACCACCTTTATAAAAAACTTAAATGAAACATCACAGAACAACCTAATACCGGTAAGTAACCTCCATAAATCATCATCAACGTCACAATTTACCATCATCATCGACAAAAACATAGAGAGAAATGAAATACCCTATACCATATAACTGAAGGTCACCTTTATCCTCCCAGGGCCAACTAAGATGAAATCACCACGAGTCGCAAGACCCCTTGAACTCACATCCCAAAGCATCAGATAGACCATCGTGCAACTCCACCTTAGATTTAGTGGTGGAGACCTGGACCCAGAGCATAGAAATAGGAAGGCAAAGACCACGACATAGCTCATCTATGATAACCCCCAAAAGCATACCAAAAAACAAATCCAAATCACAAAAAAAAGGAACACCGAAAACAAGAACGAATCCTAAAGTTAATAATAGAAAAACAGGCATGAAACTCTAAGGGAAGCCATAATTGAGACAAAGGGTCGAAAATCAAGGGATGAAATTCATTGGTACTATGTAAGTCGGTCACTCCCTGGTAACAGAACTGGCTCAGGTTTGAGTCCTGTCATATTCAAAATTCATTTGGGGTGTGTGGCACACATGTTGTGGGTTGGGCCCAGGATGGGTGTGGTGTGGCTCACACCTATACCTAATTACCCAAATATCACATTTTCAATTGGAGGCATGCCTGAGTGGTAAATGATCCCCGTAATCCTTCATTAGACTCAAGTTCCAATCTGAGTGGGAGTGAATTTCCATTGGAAGATAGTGTTGTGGGAATGACATAGGCAGGTGGTGACGTAGGCATGACACATATAGATGGTGACACATGCATGTTGTAGGATGACACTTCATTAGGCCTTCGAGCCATTTTTTGGGTCATTCGGCCATGTAATGGGTTTCATGCCTACTGGGCCTTCAGGCCATGTACTGAATTAAATAAGGATTTATAGGTGAGTTGTCCCTAGGGGTTATGGCCTGCCTTTCCATCCTCTGTGTGTGGTGTGTGTGTGTTTAATGCAATTGTACTCTCACACACCTAATATATATATATATATATATATATATATATATATCTGTAGGTATAATTATATATATATATTTATATATATCTACATATATTATATATTAATATCTATATACATATGTGATAATATATATTATATATATCATTTTGTTGATACAGACCCCCACCAATACTCACACACACACACATTATATAGAAATATTGATATTAATATATTTGTATTTTAAATAAAATGAATATTAATTTTTATTTAGATAAGTCTTATATATTAAGAAATATATTTTATACATAAATATGTTTAATTAATTTTTTTTAAAACTAAATTTCAATGTGTGAATATATAAATATTCTGTCTATATTATTATATATTTGATTATGAATATTGTACATTGTGAAAAATGATAAAATTTTAAATCCATAATTTCAATATGAATGTAATCTCTAGTAATAAGTCCATTACCCATTGAAAAATGGAAAAAATACCCCCTTAAATGAGACTGAAATTCCATCAAATGTTAAAACATTTGGTTATCTGGACTAAAAAAATTAGTTTTGGGGGCCTTTTGGGCTTTTTGGACTTGAAAAAAGTGAAAAAGGGTTACCTCTATCACTAGTGAATAGATCTCATCGTAGGCTTCAATTTGATATGTGGTAGAACTCAAATGGAGACTCAGATCAAAAGTTGTGTTCGTTTGATGTTTGAGTTACGTTTTCAAATTAATTTTGGTCTTTTATAATTTTTTTGATTTTTTATGTCTCTAAAATGATATTAAATGTTTACTAATCGATTATAATTTGAAATTTATTAATTAATAATATTTTTAAAAATATTTTATAATCCATTTTCAATAAATATATTATATCCTATGTGTAAATGTATATTCATACTTATCTAAAACATATTTAAAAAACATATATTATATTTATATCAATATAAATATATTTATATGTTAATATATTATTTTTAATGATTTTTTTTGAAATAAAAAATTATCAGCACTAGTAAAAAAAGTTCTCATAACGACACCCTTTATTAGCACTAATAGAAAAAAAACATTGATAAAGGGGGTACCTTTAACAGTACAAAAAAGCGCTTATAAAGGTATCCCCTTTTCAGCACTTTTTTGGCGCTGTTAATGGGTGGTGCTGTGTAAATCTATTTCTGTGGCAGTGCATGAGAATGTTTCCCTCTTCTCCATTTCTTGAACTAATGCCACAGACCAACCCCATCATCCAAAAAATCATCGTCACTTCAAATTTTATCATTTTCTACTTTATAAGCATAAGATATTTTTTACATTTTCCCCTCACTGCTTTCCATAATAATAAAATCAAAATAATTAAATGTGAGGACCTTACTGCTCACCAGTTAAGGTGAGTTGCTTATATAATTATTAACAACAATAACATTATTTAATGCCTGAGGAGATCCCTTTATAATAGTTTTATGATCTTCAAAGACCACTGGTTGAGTAGTCAGAGTATTCTGCATCTCTTTAGAAGCACATTTATCAGATGTAGATACTGTTATACCCCCTTTCTATAAGCCCCAAGGTGCAACAACCCCAGAAGTTATGGTCTCTTCCACAACATCACTAACCTTATCTACTTCTGTATCATTTTTAGAACTAAACATATCTTTCATAGGAATTGAATTAATGGTTGACGCATAGTTTCCATTTTTCTAGTCAGTATCAATCATTCTTCCAATCCCCCCACTATTGTAATAATATGTGTCCAAGACCCAACTAAACTATAATTTTTTATTAACACATCTTGGATACAATGAGTTATACATGATGTACACTTACAAAAATATTGTAAATATTTCTACGTCCATTATTTAAATGATAATGTCTGTACATTAATTATCATATCAAAAGTTTGTAGTAGTTCCTGGGCTATAATGAGAACCTATAGATACTATGAAATTAATCTTAAACATATTTAATATTGTCTAGATATGTCATACTGGCTGGATACAGTAGATGTCTGGATATCAGGGGTTGGGGGATCATAAGCATTGAGAGTTCTTTTGATGAATTTCTCACTTGGTGATCTCTAATAGGTGAGATCAGGATGAAATATTCATCAATAAGAACACAACATGTTTCAGGTTTCATTGGTTGTTCCTATCTGTAGACATGTTTATTGATCTTCTAACTTTATATCACTACCCATATATTCCATTCAATCACATTATTTGATGTAAGCAAAAAACCTTGACAATGAAGTCATGGTAAGGTAGATTGTGTTGGGTGCATCAATGACAGTATTCTATTGGTTTAATGATGAAGATAGAATTTTTCACTTCTAATTTGAGGAAGTAATATATCAGGTTTTGTTGATCAAGATGGTATTACCTTCATAAATCCATTTCCATGGTAGTAGAAGTTAAATCTATCAAATTAGATCAAAATATAAAAAAGAAAGAAGGGATGATGGCACAAGTGTGCATCATTCTTTATAAGATATCATATGAAAAAGATATTATATAACATAGTGTATGTTCATATAATGATTTTCATTGCTATGACTATTATTTATCTCTTTAGGGGCCTTGATGAGTTGCTATAATGCACTCTTGTTCTATGAATATTATTCACTACTATCGAGATAAGGTCCTAGAGGGTCACACATAATATCATATTAAAGAATCTTCCCTATTTTGATGAAGATTAAAATAGGAAATGGTGGGTCCCACCACTGGGGTCCACGATTTCTCTGAGGATGTATGATCACCAATAATAAATAAATTCATATTATTCATGTTCAGAATAATTATTAATGAAATTATTTATTAAATGTATTTACATGTATTAAATTAAATATATAGAAAATATTTTATGAATGAATATTATTTTACTATTCAGGGTTCATTTAATATTTGTAAGGAGAAGTAGAGTTAATGCCTCACTTTTATAACATAATATATTTATTATATTACAAGTAAGTGATAAATATATAAATTATATTTATGACTTATTCAGTTATCCATAATATATTGTTTATAGATTATATAGTGGGTAATAAACATTCAGGAGTCCGGGATATATTCTCATGTAATTTCATAAATCACTATATATGAGGAGAGAGCCTCTCAAATGATGACTATTCACTAAGAGTTCTTGAGAGCATCTCTTTCCTCTCCTACTTTCTTAAGAGAAAATCTCTTGATCCAAGTGACCAAATTGAGCTCTCCCCCGTGAATTGTAAGAATGTCTATGTGGTGATTGTTGGGACATTGAAGATATCATCATGTCTTTGTTTTAGAAACCTAAATTAGAAGATCGACACTGCTTCATATTTCCGAAACATGTTTGGATGATCTAGAGTAATTAGGCTTTGAATTATTTGAGTAGTGATCACCGACGAAGTGCGAACGATGAATGTGTGGCTTTAGATCAAACTAGGTAGTTTTTGGGGTTAATTATTAAGCATAAACTTAATCATGCATGATCCTAGGGCATTAAATAGGGTAGTGCTTCACTGAATATGACATAGTTACATCAATAATTGGTGAAAATATTTAAATCCCTAACCCACCGGCTTCTGCTGTGTACTCTGGTACCTTCAATTGGTCTCATAGGCACATGTGAAAATTTTAAACCAAGAAAAAAAAATTAAAATTACATTAAATTTTAAAAATGTTGTTGTTCGTAAAAAACCTATATAATAAAATTTTGAAAAAACCAATTAAAAATTTTTATATCAGAGGAGAGGATGGTTTTTTTCAAAAGGTTTTAATCCTATAAGGTCATAATAAAAAAATGCCAAAATTGTTGGATTGACCTAGTAAATATAAAAAAAAATTGGGGGGGGGGGTGGCGGGGCAACCCTCTCCCTTTCACACCACCTTCTCAGCATGACACCTCCACTATAATGAAGTCACCCCTACCTTCCAGTGCCCCCATTATTTTAATAATGTGTTCTCTAAACTCAACTAAATATTACTTTTCAATTACCATATCATGGATACAGTTAGTAATACCCGATGCACACTTACTATAATATTGTAAATATTTTTAGATCCACAATTTAAGTGGTAATGTCTATATATTAATTATCAAATAAAAATTTTATAGTAGTTCCAAGAGTATAATGATAACCTCTACATACTATGACATTAATCTTAACCATATTAATTATAGACTGGATACATTATACTGACTGGACATAGTAGATATCTAACTATATTGGTGTGGGGGTTCATAATAATTGAGAATTCTTCTCACAAATTTTTTATTTTCTGATCTCTAATAAGTGAGATCACGAGGACATACCCTCAAATAAAAACACCACTTATTTTAGGTATCATTGGTCGTTCCTATATAGGGATATGTCTACTGATATTTTGACTTGAGATCTTACCAATGTGTTCCATTCAATCACATACTTTAATGAAAGGAAAAAAACCATGATAATGATATCTTGGAGAGGTATCTTGTGTTGGGTGCATCAATGGTGGTATGACATTGGTTGAATGGCGAAGATAGAATTTTTTGCTTATGTTTTAGGGAAGTAATATCTCTGGCATGGCTGATCAAGATGGTAGTACCTTCATAAATCCATGTCCATGTTTTTCAAAGGTAAAGATGCCCATTTAGATCAACAAATAATAAATTCAGAAAGGATGATCACACTTGTGTGCATCCTGCTTTATTATATATCCAATGAAAAAGATATTATATTGCACAGTGCATGTTCTTAGGGTGATTATTGTCACTATGATTATTCAATATCACTTTAGGGGCATTGATGAGTTTCTACACTCTTATATTGGTCTATTAATTTCATTCAATGCTATCGATATAAGGGTATATAGGGTCACACATAATAGTGTATTCAAAAATCTATCTATTCTGATGAATAGAAATATAGGACATGGTGGGCCCCATCATTGGGGTTTGGGATTTTTCCAAAGATGTATGATCACCAATGAATAAATAAATTCATATTATTAAAGTTTGTAATAATTAGTAATGAAATTATTTATTACATTTATTTATAAGTATTAATTTAAATACATAGAAAATATTATATGAACAAATATTATTTTAATATTCAAGGTTCATTTAATATTTGTAGGAACAAAAATTTGATTTATTGACTCACTTTTATCACATATTATATTTATTATATAAATAGTATGTGGAAAATATATAAATTTTATTTATTTCCTTGTGAGTCATTCATAATTTATCATTTATAGATTTTATAGTTTGTAATAAACATTTAGGAGTTGGGGAGACTTTTTCAGGTAATTTCATAACTCACTATTTATATAAGGAGAGAGGCTCTCACATGATGACTATTAAATAAGACTTCTTGAGAGAATCTCTTTCCTATCATTATTTCTAGAGATATAATTTCTTGATCCATGTGATCTGATCGATCTCTCTCCCATGCATCACAAGAATATTGATGTGGGATTTTTGAAACGTCAAAGGTGGCATCTGGTCTTCTCTCTATCATAAGAAATTCAATGATCAACATTGCCGTAGATTTTTGATGCATGTGTGGATGATCTAGATGGATATTACTTAGATTTATTTGAGAATCGATCGCCCACAAAGAGAAGATGACAAATGCATGTCTTCAGATTAAACCAAGTATTTTTTGTTTAATTTTTGTACCTGAACATCAACACGAATGATCCTAGGGATTTAACAAGGGATGTTATTCACTAGTGATGACATATTTACATCAATATCTAGTGAAAAAATTTAAATCTCTGTCACACTAGCTTCCTCTGTTCACTCCGGCACCTTCAATTGACATCAGAGGGATACATGAAAAATTTAAGCACAAAAAAAAATTAAAATTTCATTGAATTTATAAAAGGGGTTCATTCTTGTTCCAATGCCGCATATGACATTTCAATCCACCATCGGGGGGCTAGGATGCAACTATAGTACCCCCGATTTAAAAAATGTAGCCTTTTTTATGCCATTTTATGTGTTTAAAGTGCATGGGATGAGTTGGGAAGAGGTTGGGAAGGTTTGGAATGGTTTTGGATGATTTTGGAGGCTTTTAAAGGGGTGCACAGTTTGAGCACGGTTAGTGGAAACCCTGAATATTCCCTCGGAAACTATGCAAGGGAGATAGTAGGCTTCACACAGCCTGCGCATGGTTTTCCAAACTGTACGAGCAAACCGTGCGGACCCAAGATCTCGAGGTAGTAGCGTGCACATGGTTAGCACACAGTTTTCCAAACCAGGCAGGCTAACTGTGCGACCACTTGAAAATAGGGTTATAAGTTCTAGGCTCCCTGGGGATCCAGAAAGTGGTGTTTCAATGGATCTGGAAAAGATAGAGGCCGTTATCTCAGGACAACCACCAATGAATGTGTTTGAGATACAGTGTTTTCTTGGTCTAGCTGGGTATTATCGGCGTTTTGATCATGATTTTTCACGTTTGGCTTTTCTAATGACAGCTTTAAAAAGAAATAATGTTCCATTCCAGTGAAACGAACAGTCATAGAAGTGTTTCGAAGAGCTAAAGGGTTTCCTTACATCACCACCAATCTTGGTTTTTCTAGAACTAGGAAAAGGGTACATGGTGTACTGTGATGCATCAGGATCAGGGTTGGGGTGCATTCTCATGAAAGGGAATCATGTGGCTGTGTATGGATCCCGGATGTTGAGGGAGCATGAGAAGAACTACCCAACTCATGATTTGGATTTGGTAGTAGTGGTCCATGCTTTGAAAGTGTGGCATCATTATCTCTTCAGTGAGAAATTCTTGGTATATACAGATCATAAGAGCTTGAATCATATTTAATCAAAAAGGGATTTGAACTTGAGGAAAAGGAGATGGATGGAATATCTCCAAATGTTTGATTTTGACTTGATGTACACACTGGGTAAGGGAAATTTGGTGGCAGATGCATTAAGTAGAAAATCATATGCTCAGGTGGTAAAATAGGAATCAGACCAGTGGCAGTTGATATCGGTTATAGCTGATATGCAGTTGGAATGTGAGGACCCAAGCAATAGAGCAGTCTTATTTCCAGTTTTGTTGATTCCTAACTTGGTTGGTCTGGTTATAAAGGCACATATATCCGATTCTGAGTGTGTGACCATGGGGTTGAGACTCAATGGTGGGGATACCATTGAGGGTTGGCAATTGAAGGGAGCATCGGTTTTGTGTTTTCAGAATCAGATGGTTGTACCAGTTGCTTTTCAAGAGGATATTTGAAGGGTGTGTCATCATTACATGTGGGATGTTCATCCTGGAATTCAGAAAATGTATAAATCACTGAAGGCACAGTTCAGGTGGGCTGGTATGAAAAGAAGTGTGGCAGAGTTTGTTTCGAGATGCTTGACTTGTTCGCATATCAAGGCAGAGCATCAGAGGCTAGCATGAATGTTACAGTCTTTACCAATCCCTATTTGTTAGTGGGAGCATATATCAATGTATTTTGTCATAGGTCTCCCAAGAACATTCAGAAAGCACGATGCCATTTGGGTGATAGTGGATCGACTAACGAAGTCGGCCCATTTCATCCCAATTCTTGAATCTCATACGGTGGAGGATCTGTCCAAAATCTTTATCCAGAAGGTGGTAAAGAGGCATGGTGTCCCAGTTTCAATTATATAAGATAGAGATCCGAGGATTACATATTGTTTCTGGAAATCCTTACAACATGCCCTTGGAACTAACTTGGCCATGAGTATGGCGTATCACCCTCAGACGGATGGTCAATCAGAGAGGAAGATAAAAACTCTGGAGGATATGTTGCAGGTGTGTGTCATGGATTTTGGTGGGTCATGGGAGGAGCACTTGTCGTTGGTTGAGTTCTCGTACAATAACAGTTATCAGGAATCCATACAGATGGCTCTGTTTGAAGAATTGTATGGGCAACCAGGCTGTTCTCTACTATGTTGGGTGGAAATGGGTGAGTCCTTGATGGTTGGACAGATCCTTGTCCAAGAGACTATAAAGAAGATCAAGTTGATCAGAAAGATAATGGAGATGGCTCAGAGTCTTCATAAATCATATGCGGATCATCTTTGATGGTCGTTGTCGTTTGAGGTGAGTGATCATGTTTTCTTGAGGATCTCTTCTATGATGGGACATTGTCAGTTTGGAAAGCAGGGAAAGTTATCTCCAAGGTATATTAGACCTTTTGAGATTCTTGAGCAGGTTGGTGAGGTGGCTTATCATTTAGCTTTTCCACCTAGGTTTAGTGCAGTGCACAATGTGTTACATGTGTCACAGTTGAAAAAGTACCAGCCAGATCGTGACCATGTGATTCATTGGGTTCATGTTGAGTTAGAACCAGATGCTTCGTTGGTGCACATGCCCGTGCGGGTTATGGATAGTCAAGAGAAAGTATTTCTTGGTAAAAGCATCGATTTAGTTCATTTTTTGTGGCAGCATGGTCATATTCAAGAGGAGACTTAGGAGCGGGAGAAAGAGATGATCGAGAAGTGGCCTGAGATCTTTTGGCAAAGGGTGGGTTCACTACTTTTTGAGGACGGAAATTGCAATGGTGTGGAGAATGTAGAACCCTTGGTTTGAGGTATGTAGCATTTTTTATGCCTTTTTATGTGTTTAAAGTGTATGTGATGAGTTGGGAAGAGGTTGGGAATGTTTGGAATTGCTTTGGATGAGTTTGGAGGATTTTAAAGGGGTTCACGGTTTGAGCATAGTTAGTAGAAACCGTTCGATTTCTCCAGGAAACCTCACAAGGGAAATAGTAGGCTTCGCATGGCCTACGCACGGTTTTCCAAACAGTGTGAGTAAACTATGAAGACCCTAGCTCTTGAGTCAGTAGCATGCACATGGTTAGCGCACGGTTTTCCAAATCGTGCGGGCTAACAATGTGGCCACTTAAAAATAGGGTTATAAGTTCTGGGCTCCCTCGGGCTTAACCTTTTTCACCCCAAACTTCTTCCCACTAGTGTCTCACTCGGGTTCTTCGTTTCGCAATGGGTGGAGGAGCTTTCCCACTCATTTTGGAAGTATTTTTAAGAGGTTTCTTGGTGTTTTGAAGGTTATTGCTTCCGGGAAAGTCTTCTCTCTTGGGTTTTTTGTGTTTTCCTCTAGATATGCTCTTCCCTCTTTCTTGTTTTTCTAGATATACACTTTTTGTGTGTAGATCTAGGGTTGTGTTTGACTTGGATGATGATTTTAAGGCTTGTGTTGGTTATGGAAGGGGATCTAGAGAGGTTTCGGTGGTGCGTTCGCCAGATTTGAGGTGCAGTTGCTTGTGGGTCGATTTCTCGGGAACCCTCAAGGTAGGTGGCTTCTCTCTCAACTCAACTTGGTTAGAGATAATGGTTTTGGTTACAATTAATTTGTTGTTCTTGAAATTAATTATGTTTTGATGTGAAAAATTGGTTAGAAATCCCTTGGGTGATGTTTTGGCGATCATTGGAAAAAAAGAGGATTTTTTGGTGGAATGCTATTGTTATGAATTTAAAATAGAGATTTTATAATGGTATGCTATGGTTGATTTGTGAAAATGATTGATGGAAACGGTTTTCAATAAAAGGATTGATATATTGAATTTTTTTTGGCATGGAAAATGGTTTTCAATAAATGGGTGATATATTGAAGAGGATTGATATGCAATGGAATAGGTTGATTGCATGTGATTGCGACCTTGGAGGGGTTATATACTTGGAATTGGCTTGTTTTTAATGTTGTGTGGAAGTGTTGAGAAGTACCACTATAAAAAGGGGATGGATAGTGGATGGAAGGGCCACCATAAAAAATAAGTGGACAACAAGTGCCGCATGGTGTGAATGGGTGAACGGGTTGGACGGATGCTCCACCGTTTGGTTGTTATGGTTGTTTTCTTGTGCATTTCTTTTCAAGATGGAATTTTTGTGCTATGTGTAAATGTTGGAATGGTTTGTGGCTTGTTTTTTTGGCTTTCCCCTGGTGGTTTGGTTTGGGTGAAATGGCTTGGTAAGGGTGTGGTTGTCTTATGGTAATGGTAGCACTTCTGATTATTTTATATAAACTGTTTTATATAAATGTGCTAACGGTTTTATCCTAGTGGCGTGTGCAGGGAAGTAATTTGGGGAAAACCTACTGAGTTTTAGTACTCACCCCCTGCTTTGGAACAATGGTGTCTTTGCAGATGTTTTGTATCGTGACGTGGGAAAAGGTAAGGCATCTCCCTCCTTTAGTGGTGCCTTGTGATGTCTTGGTGGAGCTTGGAGCTTGGATCTTTGTGTGGAGCCATAGTGGTGTCATGGTTCATAGTGTTTGTTATTTGGATTCCGCTTGTACTCTGATGTAATGTAGACATTTCTGGTTGAACTGGTTTTGGGTTGTATTATGGTGAAACTTGGTTGTATTTTGGGAATTCATATGGGAATGTTTTATTTACATGCATCATATAGTGGTGGTTAATGGATTGTTTGGTTGGTTTTCTCTTAAGGGAAAATTGTTCCCCAATTTGATCTTGAAGCCCTCAGTAGTTATTACCAGCCTTTGGCGTCTTGGGAACATCTCTTAAGGTAAATTATCCCTCACCACCTCCTCAAGTCAATGAGGTAGGGGCGGGGTGTTATAAGTGGTATCAGTTTGTTCGGTCCTTTGGAGTTGATTCTTAGATTTGGTGTTGACATTCGTTGTGGTGCATTCCTTGAGTAGGGCTGGTAGTAAGGCGTAGTAATGTCGGGACTTGGAATGTATAGCATAAAATGACGTAGCTAACCCTTTTATGCTGAAATTTAATTTACCAGGGAGTTTGGTACATAAGTGTTTTAGAGACACTTATAGGCATTGGAAATCTCATTTTTGTGGGTGTAGCCAATGAGATGAGCATGGAATACATGGTAGAAATTAATTCCCTCTAGGATGCATATTTCATTGGGGTATAATGATTTATGATGTGATATGAATGTGGGAAACTGTAATGTGAATAAATTTTTATTTTGAAAATGGTTTGGTTTTCAAAATGGTGAAACATGGAAAATGTGAACTAGTGGAAAGCCTTGTTGTGATAGTGTTGTGTAATGTAATTTGAAATGGGATTTCATGATGTATACGGAAGTGAGACTCATGGTTGTTTGTTTTCTGTTGATAGAAATGGCACCAGGTAGGTGTCGTAGAGACCAACCGGAGGAGGCTGCTGAGAATGTGGTAGCACCTGAGCCTCAGGTGAACCAGCAGCTAGTGAAAAGCATAGTGCAAGCTTTCCAAGCTATGGAAAGTGGAAATAAAATCGATGAACCAAGGCATGTGGATCATGCAGTTCAGTTTCAAAATCAGAATCCACCCATCTTTAGGGGTGATTCAGAGTCAGAGAAGGAATAATAATAGTTGAATAGAATGAACAAGATCTTTCAGTTCTTGGGAACACCGGTAGAGTTAAAAGTGAAGTTGGCTACGTGTATGTTGGAATATCTTGCACTTCAGTGGTGGGAGTTGGTAGTCCAAGCAGGGACGAACCAGGGTATGATGTGGGAAGGATTTAAAGAATTGTTTAAAAAAAATTCTACCCACATACGTTCAGAATTCAGAAAACAACTGATTTCTTCATTTTGAAGTAAGAGCTTATGTCTGTGACGGAGTATGCAGCTAAGTTTATGAACATAGGATGGTTTTCACCCGAGGTGGTGGGTAGCACGTTGTTGAAGGCAAGGATATTTGAATCGGGGTTAAGGCAATAAATACATTCAAAGATAGCAGTACCGTGTATAGATGATTACACAGAGATGGTGAATAGACCCTCGGTGGTTGAGCAGAATCTGTTGGCCGCTCTGGGAGGAAGAAACATGGTAGTAATCATTTGGAATAGTGGGAACTCTAACGCTGGGTTCAAGCAGAGGAGGGACACTTATTCCCAGGGCAGGATTATGGCATATAATTTGACAGCAGGATCAATAAATCTTCTTTCAAAGCCCCAGAGCAAGACTGGATGTTTTCTGTGTGGTTCTATAAGCCACATCAAGTGAGATTTTATGACACAACCTCAAGCATGTCATAATTATATGCAGATGGGGCATCTATAGCGTTACTGTCAGAATGCTCCGAAGTTGGGTGCGCATGATACTTCTCAGGGATCGCAGACGCCGTATGCTTTGACGGGACAGGGGCAGCAACATAGCCCTCGGCAGCAGGGTAAAGTGGTTCATGATTATTCTTAGAATACCATGATGCCTCGGTAGGGAAATAAAGAGCAGAGTGTGGCAAGAAAACATGTGTTTGGAGCTGAGTAGGTTGTGGTGGATTATCAGTCGAGACCATCCACGGTGCGGGGTACTATTATTTTAAATTATACCTTGATGTGAGTGCTGTTTGATACAGGTTCTTCACACTCTTTTATTTCTACACGTGTAGTTTATTTGTTGGGTTTCAGGGTAGAAATGATTCCCTCAGTTTTAAAGCTTCGAACTCCTCTGGGTCGAAGAGAGTGCTGATCCTTCATTTGTAAAGCATGTGTTATCGTTGTGGGTGAGGTGGGGGTAGTTTGGAATTTCTCAATTCTTGAGATGGATGGGTATGATGTAATCCTGGGAATAGATTGGCTGGTGGATTTTAAGGCCCACATCAACTATGATGCGCGTACAATGGATTTTACGATAGAAGATGATGTTAGACATCTCTTTAGAGGAGAGAGGCATGAAAGGAAGGGTGTAACGGGTTTTTTGGCACCAGTAGTGGGCACGTTATCGTATTAGTTTGTGGTGTTTTTGTTAGAATCAGTAATGGGTGTTTAGAAAAGTGTTCTTCCGACAGTGGTAGATCAGTTCATGGATGTTTTTCCTGAATAATTCTCTTGGTTACCTCCCATAATAGAAGTGGAGTTTACGATAGATCTACTTCCGAGGACCAGTCCTATCTTACTTTCATCTTATCGGATGGCACCAGCTAAATTGTGGGAATTCAATGTATAGTTGGAAGAGTTAGAAAGAAAAGGTTTTATCCGACCTTGCATGTCTCTTTGGGCAGCGCCGATGTTGTTTGTGAAAAAGACGAATGTAACTTTAAGGTTATGTGTTGATTATCATCGACTTAACCAAGTTACGATAAAGAATAGATATCCATTCCCATGAATTGATGATTTCCTCGACTAGTAGAGGGGAGCCGAATGGTTCTCCAAGATCAACCTAAGGTCGGGATATCATCAATTGCGGGTGAGGAAGGACGATATTCCTAAAATAGCTTTCAGAGGTATATATGACCATTATGAATATATGGTTATGCCCTTTGGTCTAATGAATGCGCCAGTAGTGTTTATGTTATTGATGAATCAGGTATTTCAGAGATATCTAGATTCATTTGTAGTGGTGTTTGTAGATGATATTTTGTTGTATTCAAAGACAAGGGTGGAGCATGATCAGCACTTGGAGACAGTGCTAGGGATATTGAGGGATCATTGGTTGTATGCCAAATTTTCAAAGTGTGACTTTTGGATATATGAAGTTCGTTTTCTTGGACATGTGATTTATGAAAGATGTGTTTCAGTGGATCTGAAAAAGATAGTGGTAGTTATCTCATGGAAACCTCCAAAGAATATGTTTGAGATACGAAGTTTTCTTGGTCTATCTTGGTATTATCGGCATTTTGTTCATTATTTTTCACGTTTGGCTTCACCAATTACATCTTTGACAAGAAATAATGTTCCATTCTAGTGGAATGAACAGTCGCAATAGTTTTTCGAAGAGCTAAAGGGTCACCTTACATCAGCACCAATGTTGGTTTTTCCAGAATAAGGAAAAGGGTACGTGGTGTATTGTGATGCATTAGGATCAGGGTTGGGGTGCGTTCTCATGAAAGGGAATCATGTGGTTGCCTATGGATCATGGCAGTCGCGGATTTAGGATAAGAACTACCCAAATCATGATTTGGAGTTTGCAGCAGTGGTCCATGCTTTGAATGTGTGGTGTTATTATCTATTCGGTGAGAAATTCTCGGTATATACAGATCATAAGATATTGAATCATATTTACTCACAAAGGGATTTTAACTTGAGGCAAATGAGATGTATGGAATATCTCCAAATGGTTGATTTTAAATTAATGTACACACAGAGTAAGGTAAATGTGGTGGCAGATGCATTAAGTAGAAAATCATATGATCAGGTGGTAAAATAGGCATCAGACCAGTGACGGTTGATGTCGGTTATAGCTGATATGTGGTTGGAATGTGAGGACCAGGGAAATTGAGTGGTCTTCTTTCCTGTTTTGTTGATTCCTAACTTGGTTGGACTGGTTAGAAAGGCACAGATATCTGATTCTGAGTGTGTGAACATGGGGTCGAGACTCAATGGTGGGGAGACCATTGAGGGTTGGAAACTGAAGGGAGATTCAATTTTGTGTTTTCAGAATCATATGGTTGTACTAGTTTCTTGTTAGGAGGATCTTATAATGGAGTATCATCATTCTTGGTGGGTTTTTCATCCTAGATTCATAAAATGTATAAAGCGCTGAAGGTGCAGTTCTGGTGGGCAAGAATGAAAAGAAGTGTGGTTGAGTTTGTTTTGAGATTATTGACTTGTCTGTAGGTCAAGGCAGAGCATCAGAGGCCAGCAAGAATGTTTCAGTATTTACCAATTCCTGTTTAGAAGTGGGGGCAAATATTGATGGAGTTTTTCACAGGTCTCCCAAGAACGGTCAAAAAGAACGATGCCATTTGGGTGATAGTGGATCAGCTAATGAAGTCGTCCCATTTCATCCCGATTCGTGAATCTCATACGGTGGAGGATCTGTCCAAAATCTATATCCAGGGGGTGGTGAAGAGTAATGGTTTCCCAATTTCGATTATATTAGATAGAGATCCGAGGTTTACATCTTGTTTCTAGAAATCCTTACAGAAATCCCTTGGAACTAAGTTAACCATGAGGACGACATATCACCCGTAGACGGATGGTCAATCCAAGAGGATGATACAAACTCTGGAGGATATGTTGTGGGCTAGTGTCATGGATTTTGGTGGCTCGTGGGAGGATCACTTGTCGTTGATTGAGTTATCATACAATAACAGTTATCAGGTATCCATACAGATGGATCCGTTTGAAGCGTTTAATGGGAGGCCAGGTCGTTCTCCACTATGTTTGGTGGAAACAGGTGAGTCCTCGATGGTTGGACTTATCCTTGTCCGAGACACTATGGAGAAGATCAAGTTGATCAGAATGATTATGGAGACATCTCAGAGTCGTCAGAAATCGTATGCGGATCATCGTTGATGGTCATTGTCGTTCGAGGTGAGTGATCATGTTTTCTTGAGGATATCTCCTAGGTTGGGACATCGTCAGTTTGGAAAGCAGGGAAAGTTATCTCCAAAGTATATTTGACCTTTTGAGATTCTTTAGTGGGTTGTTGATGTGGCTTATCATTTTTATTTTCCACCTAGGTTCAGTGTGGTGCACAATGTGTTTCATTTGTCGCAGTTGAAAAAGTACCATTCAGATCGTGACCATGTGATTCGTTGGGATCATGTTGAGCTAGAACCAGATGCTTTGTTGGTGCACATGCCTATGCGGGTTGTGGATATTCAATAGAAAGTCTTTTGTGGTAAAATCATTAGTTAAGTTCGTGTTTTTTGGCAGCATGGTCAGATTCAAGAGGAGACTTGGGAGTGGGAGAAAGGGATGATCGAGCAGTGGCTCGAGCTCTTTCAGTAAAGGGCGGGTTCACTACATTCTGAGGACAGAAAGTCCAATGGTGGAGAGAATTTAGTACCCCCGGTTTGATTTATGTAGCCTTTGTTTATTCCTTTTTATGTTTTTAATGGTCATGGGATGAGTTGGGAAAGTTTGGAATGGTTTTGGACGAGTTTGGAGGCTTTTAAAGGGGTGCACGGTTTTATCACGGTTAGTGGAAACCTTATGGATTCTCCAAGAAACCGTGCAATGGAGACAGTAGGTTTCACACGGCTTGTGCACGATTTCCCAAACTGAGCGAAGACACCGTGCACAGTTTGAGCATGGCTTGTGCTCAAGGCAGTAGCATGCACACGGTTAGCGCACGGTTTTCCAAACCGTGCAGGCTAATCGTGCGACCACTTAAAAATAGGGTTATAAGTTTCAGGCTCCCTCAGGCTTAACCTATTTCACCTCAAACTTCCTCCCACTCATGTCTCACTCAGGTTCTTCTGTTCTCATGGGGTGGAGGTGCTTTCACACTCATTTTGGAAGCATTTTGAAGTGGGTTCTTGGTGTTTTAAAGGTCATTGCTTCTAGGTAAGTCTTCTCTCTCGGGTTCTTTGTGTTTTCCTCTACATCTACTCTTCCCTATTTCTTGGTTTCCAAGATATAAACTTGTTGTGTGTAGATATAGGGTTGTGTTTTCATTAGAAGATGATTTTAAGGTTTGTTATGGTTAGGTAAGGGTATCTAGAGAGGTTTCAGTGGTGCGTTTGCCGGATTTGAGGTGTGGTTGCTTGTGGGTCGATTTCTTAGGGACCCTAAAGGTAGTTGTCTTTTATCTCAACTCCACTTTGTTAGAGCTAATGGTTTTTGTTCTAATTAATTTTTTGTGCTTGAAATCAATAGTGTTTTTATGTGTGAAATTGGTTATAAATCCCTTGGGTGATGTTTTGGGGATTTTTGGGAAAAAGAGGGTTTTGTGGTGGAATGGTATTTTTGTGAATTTAAAATGGATATTTTAAAATGGTATGCTATGGTTGATTTGTGAAAATGATTGATGGAAATGGTTTTCAATAAAAGGGTTGTTTTATTGAATTGATTTTTGGCATGGAAAATTGTTTTCAGTAAGTGGGTGATATATTGAAGTGGATGATATGCAATGGAATTGGTTGATTGCATGTGATTGTGACCTTTGGTGGGGGGTTATATGCTTGGCATTGGGTTGTTTTGAATGTTGTGTGGAAGTGGAGATAAGTACCACTATAAAAAGGGGATGGATAGTGGACGGGATGGCCACCATTTGGGATAAGTGGATGTGAAGTTCTGCTTGGTGTAAATGGGTGAACGGGTTGGATGGAAGCTCCACCGTTTGGTTGTTATGGTTGTTTTGTTGTGCATTGCTTTGCAAGATGGAATTGTTGTGCTATTTGTAAATGTTGGAATGGTTTGTGGCTTGTTTTTATGGATTTCCCCTGGTGGTTTGGTTTGTGTGAAATGGATTGGTAAGGGTGTGGTTGGATTATGGTAATGGTAGGACATATAATTATTTTATATAAACTGTTTTATATAAATGTGCTAACAGTTTTATCCTAGTGGTGTGTGTAGGGAAGTCATTTGGGGAAAACCTACTGAGTTTTAGTACTCACCCCCATATTTGGCACGATGGTGTCTTTGCAGATGTTGTGTATCGTGATGTGGGAAAAGGTAATGCATCTCCCTCCTTTAGTGGTGCCTTGTGATGTATTGGTGGAGCTTG
This sequence comes from Viscum album, assembly GCA_963277665.1. NCBI lineage: Eukaryota > Viridiplantae > Streptophyta > Magnoliopsida > Santalales > Viscaceae > Viscum > Viscum album. Next base: position 597,622,678 of record OY728125.1, on the reverse strand, counting down.
GATCTTGGAGCTTGGTGTGGAGCCGTGGTGGTGTCATGGTTCGCAGTGTTTGTTGTTTGGTTTCCACTTTTACTTTGATGTAATGTACACTTGTCTGGTTGAATTGGTTTTGGGTTGTATTATGGTGCAACTTGGTTGTCTTTTGAGAATTCACATGGGAATGTTTTATTGACATTCATCAAATAGTGGTGGTTAATGGATGGTTTGGTTGGTTTTGTCTTAAGGGAAAATCGTTCCACAATTTGATCTTGAAGCCCTCGGCAGTTATTGTCAGCCATTGGCGTCTTGGGAACGTTGCTTATGGCCAAGTAGCCCTCACCCCCTCCTCAAGTCAATGAGGTAGGCGCAGGGTGTTACAGCAACCATCTGAAAATTTTAAATTCAGGTTGCAATCATATATTTGTGGGTATATATATATATTTGAATAATATATATGCAAACTATATTTGAAGATGTAGGCATACAGTCATTTTCCAACGAACCTGAACTCTGGGTGGATCAAAGTGAATGAAACAATATTTTTTCTAGCGAGTTTTATATCCATGGAACTGTGGATTAATATTATAAACAAAATAATGTTTTTTTAAAAAAAATCATATATATTAAACTTCTGAAAAAATAACATAAAAAAATTATATCAGATGGGCGGATTGAATTTTTTTATCAAAAGGTTGTCATCCTGTAAGGTCAAAAGAAAAAAACACCTAATGTTTGATCTTGACCCAGGAAAGAGAAAACAAACAATTTTTTGGGGGGGTTTCCCATCCCTCTCCCTTTCGCACCACCTTCTTAGCATGGAACCCCTAGGGGAAAATTAGGATAAGGGGTCTATTTGTTTTTTTAATTAAAGGGTCTATTTTTTATATTGAAAAATGGGTGTGTCGAGCGGCAAATAAATTGGCACTCGGCACATTTACCCAAGAGTGCCAATTCATTGGGCGCTCCTAGTTTTTTTTTTCAAACCCCACGCCACCCCTTCTGAACCCCTTTATATATATATATATTATGTATATTTATATAATTATAATTATAATTATAATAAATATAATAACTAAAATAAAAACAATAAATTTATAACAATATTTATTATAATTATAACAAATATATAATTATAATAAATATATAATTATTGTAATTATATAATTATTTGAAATATACAATTATTGCAAATATAAAATTATTGTAAATATATAATTATTATAAATATATAATTAATAAGGATTATTTATATAAAGATATGATTATAATAATTATATCATTATAAATATAATAAATATATAATTCAAAATATAATAAATATATAGTTACAAAAATAATAAATATATGATTATAATTACATAATTATAATAAATATGTAATTATAATAATTATATAAGATTTAATATGGTTTATTTATATAAAGATAAATAATTTTAATAATGTTTATTTAAATATAAATTAATAAATTTCAAATATACGGTTTATTTATATATAATTTTTTAAATACATAAATAAACCGTACTAAATTTATAAATATATATATATTCATTATTAAAATTATTTATATTTATTATATTATTTATATTTATTATAATATATTATAATTATTTATTTATTAAATTTATAATTATGTATTTATTATAGTTTTATATTATGTATTAAATTTATAATTATGTATTTATATTTAATAAGGTTTTTTTATAATAAATATATAATTATAAATATATAATATTATAATTTTTATAATGAAGCTTATTAAATATAAATAATTATAGTTATATTATTATAGTTATTATAATAATTATATATATAATTATTTATATTTAAATGCATAATTATAAATTTAATATTATAATAAATACATAATTATAAATTTAATAAATACATATTTATAAATACATAATTATAAATACATAATTATAATATATTATAATATATTATAATAAATACATAATTATAATATATTATAATATAAATATATAATTATAATATATTATAATATATTATAATAATTATATAATTATAAATTTAATAAATACATAATTATAATATATTATAATAAATATAAATAATTTTAATAATGTATATATATATATATAAATTTATAAATAAATCTAATATGATTTATTTATGTATTTAAATAATTATATATAAATTTATAAATAATTTATAAAGAAATTTAATATGGTTAATTTATGTATTATAATACATAATTATAATATTATAATAAATACATAATTATAAATTTAATAAATAAATAATTATAATATATTATAATAATTATATTAAATATAAATAATTTTAATAATGTTTTTTAAAATATATATATATATTTAATATGGTTTATTTATGTATTTATATAATTATATATAAATTTATAAATAATTATATATAAGAAAACTTTATATTTAAACTTTATAAATTTATATTTAAATAAAAATTATTAAAATTATTTATCTTTATATAAATAAACCTTATTAAATCTTATATAATTATTGTAATTATATATTTATTATAATTATGTAATTATTATAATCAGATATTTATTATATATACAATTGTATATTAATTATATTTTTAATTATATGTTTATTATATTTATAATTATATAGTTATGATAATGATATAATTATTATATTCATATATTTATTGTAATCATATATTTATTATAATTATATATTTATTATAATAACATATTTATTACTGTTATATATTAAATATATAATTATAATATATATATATATATTATTATATTAAATACATGTTTATAATAAATATATTATAATTATGTATTTATTATAATTATAATTATGTATACATTAATATATATATATATATATATTATGAATTATAATTATATATTTATTGTAATTATATAAATATTATATTTATAATTATATATTTATTATATTATTATATTTATATATTTATAATAATTAGATATTTATTATAATTATATATTAATTATAATTATGGATTTGTTATATTTATAATTATATAAATTATTGTAATTTCATATTTAATATATTTATATATACATTTTATTATACATTTATTATAATTAAATATTCATTACAATTATATAATTATTATTTTTTTGTATTTATTATATTTATAGATATATAGTTATTATAATTGAATAATTATTATATTTGTATAGTTATTATTATATATTTATCATAATTATATACTTATTAAAATTATTATAATTATAATTATAAATGAGTTATAATTATATAATTCTAATTATAACAATTATATAATTATAATAAATATAGAACTTTAAATATAATAAATATATAAATATAAAAAATATATAATTATGATAATTGTATAATTATAAATATATTAAATATATTATAATTATGTATTTATTATATTTATAATTATATATTTATTATAATCAGATATTTATTATTATTACATATTTATTACGAATTACATATTTATGAATATAGTAAATATCATTACTAAAATAAATATAAAAAATAGATAATTATAAAGATAATTAATATATAATTTTAAATATAATAAACATTAATATAATATATTTAAATATAATAAATATAATTATATAATTACTGTATTTATTTTAGTAATTATATTTGTTATAATAAATACATTTATCACAAATATTATATATATATATATATATTGGGGGGGGCGAAGGTTGTCAGCGCCACTTCAAGTGGCGCTGGACAAACCCATTTCCCCAAATAAATTTAACCCTATCCCCATAAACTAAAAAACCCTTCTGGCTAAATTATCCAACCCCTGGAGGTACGAAATCCGCCCCTCTTGTCGGCTACACGTCAGCATCCCACCCTTAGCAAGCCCTATCGCCGGTGAGACCACCCAGTCAAGGGAAACTATAACCGCACAGTAGAATCCTACATCAACTGGTTGACTTCCCCGACCATCATGCTCCACTAGACCACCACGATACCCTGTAAAGATAGGTATTCCCTTACTTGTTTCTAGATAGACTCAGGTGACCTATGCCCACTAACCCAAAACCGGACAGGCGGGTCCTGAATCAGAACAGGTCTAGATTGGTCCAAACCGATCCAAGATTGGTCGGGATGGGTTCTTTGTGACCCATCTGCCATAATCTTGGGTGCACGGGGACTAGAGTATAAACACAGTCCGCAGGTGCCTCAGTGGAAGGGGGTTGGGGTATGGGCTGCCGGTCGTGGGGTCAAGTCTCCAGACAATGTTTTCTTGTAGCTTCAATATATAATGACAGTTATATATATATATATATATATATATATATATATATATCGAAATATGTTAATTTTTTGGAAAATATATATTTAAAAGAATAATTAATTTAATAAGTAATATTTCAAAATATATTAATTTTTGAAACATAATTAAATAAATTTATGGGACTAAACGATGTAATTTTGAATTAAAAATAAGAGTGATTTTTTTATTCAATAAAATCATCCTAAAAAATAATTTATTTTAAATTTAACTTTATTTATGAATTTAATATTTATATACACGTGTAATGAATATTTACTGATCGTGAGTTATATATCGACAAATTCATTTATAGTGCTTTTTATTTATTTAATTATTTTAATGCATTTTTTTAATAATTATTTTAACAAATGATGATCTGTATGTCGTCTTTGTTTCTTTATATTCATAAGGGCCTGTGTGCCATGAATACTTTGTTTATCTATATTACACATTCCTGAAACCCCATCAACTGTGTGTGAGTATTATTGTATAACGATGAGGATGTGTAGTGACGTACTTCGTGCCAATATTTGACAATGCACTGAACAAGAGATTGAAACATTATATGGGTGAGTGATATAACATGAGTCACAAGAGACACAACTCAAGGAGTTACCCCCACAGTCTAGTTTGATCCATTATTTACTCAATGATTCAACAATTAGTATCTTCTAATGATCATGTCATTGAATTTTATTTATTCATGGTTTAATATTTTATGTATGTGTAGATTTTATGTGTGTTCACATAAAGTAATAAGAAATCATGCAGAGATAAAATGAACATGTGACACAAATAATGTTTTCTATTTATTGAATGGTCAGTTGTGAGTGTGATCACATAGTAGGTGCTTATGAAAAAGAAAATGATTTCATTTCATCATGTAATAATAAAATCCTCAAATAAATAATAAGTAAAAATGCATTCTTTTGTTTGAATCTGAACAAAATTGGTTGTATAAGGTTCTCGATTAGCCAAATTTGAGGGTTCCTCCTAACTATCGGGGAGTTATTATGAGAGTGATGGCTTGAAATAACTCAATTTGGTAGCAAAGAAGTATCTAAAGCTAGCTTGCTACAACTTTAGAGGTAATTGTTGAGTAAATCATGTTTTAATTTTAGAAGCCGGTGCTTCACTCAACAGATCATTGAGACACGAGTTAATTTTGTTGGTCAGTCAAATGCCTACCTTGAACTCTCCATGAAGTGACGTAGCCAAAGATTCTTGACAACGAGGAGAGGTTTAAAGGGTCTTTTACACTAGAATACTCAAGTGATAGAGTATTGTGATTATAGTACAAAGGGATTCTAGAGTTTGTTAAAGTAGTGTGAGACATATAATGGTTTAAATAACCTATAATGTATAATCGTTAATTTATATAATGATACTAATCTGATAGATTTTGTTTTTGGAAAAAATAGAAAGTAATACCACAAGTATATTGTGATTGTATTGGTCAATGTCAATTTCTTTTCGGTACGAGTATCGATGAGTAGTATAGGCGTAGTCACAAAATACTATGATATATAAAATTCAAGGCACCAGAGTCCCCAATACTTGTTGAGTCACCTCAAGAATTGAGGGTGATAAAAATTCTTACAGAAGACTCATGTATGACGCATATGATGTTTATGTCATAATTCTATCATTAACATCCAATATGAGTTGTGGATACAACATCTGGACATGGATGATTTCACAAGTTGTATCATCTCTAAGAAGATTATGAGGAGAATGTGAAGTGAGATATGAGTAGCTTATGAATACAATAGTTATGTGTAAATGTAAAAGATGTATCATGATATTTCATTACATCTCATTCATATATCATTTTCAACCATATCCTCTAGTTTTTTTATGATTAAAAAATTAACAGCATGGAAAATTTCTTGGTTGGTTTAATATTTAGTTATTATAGAGAACATGTTGAATAAATAGGTGAAAAGGATAATGGAAAGTGTGAAAACAAAGGAACCTTTACAACATCCTTCAAAATACATAGTTATTACATAGGGTTTTATTTTCTTTACATGTCACAAGATAATTCTGTAGAAGCTAAAATCTATAAACTGATTTAAAGAATAAATTAGTCATTTCTTCTATAACTATATTCATAAACTATATGTAGTGTTTTGATATTAATTTTTTGGGTATTCAATACAATATTCCTATCACATATGTGTATTTTAATATAATAAACAATTAAGTATAAAAACATTACAAGAACATGTGTTCTCCATGCAGCTGAGAAAGGGTTGTTCTTAAGTAAGTAGTGATAAGTATACAACTTCTAATTTCCAATTGAATGATTCTATTTGAATTTTTATTGAGTATTACCAAAACATTTAACTCACATGTATTATATACACAATTATACATCATTGTAGTTTTGGAATGAATATTTTTTGGGGTATCTAATACTCAACCAATAGTTAATGATACACCAATCATTGGAAATATGCGATGAATATAAAATGTAAGACTTATATACCCAGTCTTGGAAAGGTAATAAATTTTAAGTAAAAAATATGTAGTTATAAAGGAAATATCTTGTAGGTTTTTATACACATTGGAGTTATAGACCTTATGTAATATCTATAGACTTATGTACATAGCTTTGGACAAAGAAACTTGCAGAAATAAAGGTAATCCCCAAAGCTTTCAAAATTATTTCAGCTAGCGTGCATGAACTATTCCAATGGTAAGCTAGTGGTAAATATACTTCATAAAATTCCTTTAAGTATTTAAGAAATTTTAAAATTAATTATAATATATGAATGGTTAGAATATATTAGATACTCCGTATTAGTGTGTCAAAGAATATCTTAACCAAGCATTCATCGATCAATATAATGTAGCATGGAGTAATTCCTAAATGCACCTTTCCTTATATACATTAGTTATATGATTCTAATAAGAAGTATCACGGATGATTCTTACATGTTAACATTGAACAACAAAATTTAGTGTGGAGTAATTCCTAAATGCACATTTCCTTATGCACATCAAAGTCATGATGTAAGTTAAAGGAGCCTCAATGTTAAATTACATGCATTGCATATACTTCAACATTTAGGGAAATTCATTATAAATAGTGATGTTATACCATAACTATATGCCATATATAATGATAAATGTATATCATATGAGTTTTGGTATCACATAAATCCATTATCATGAGAAAATGTTTTTAGATGGAATGACTTTGTTAGGATATAAACATACTTTCATTAAATAAAACACAATGTGCATCTAAAAATAATTATACTAATGTTTTGTAAGGATATTATAGAAATTCCTAATATATAAAAGTGACTGTTAAAGTAATAGAATATATTTTTATACAAGGTCTTACATATATATTAGAGACTATGGGGGAAAGATTGACTTGGTATTAGTCAATGCTGAAGATGGAAAAATAGTTGACATAGGAACACGTTTTGGAAGAGTTATTGAAAATAAATGTTCTAGAGACACATACTATGGAGGATGGATAAAACCACGGTGGGGGTTTTATATTCACCATGGTTATTAATACATTATTCATTAAGAATATTAATTCCTTCAAGTATACAATATAAGGAAATTATCTAAAATTTACAATATCATTTAAAATTCAATAATGGATTCCATGTATTAAAGTATAAGGGGTTATTATTTTGAATATTGTGGTGGGTATTCAATTGAGATTATAATTGGATAGTACAATCATGTTACCAATAAGCTGTGATTGTTAACACCAATCCATATTGCCCAAATCTATTATAATTTTACTTATTATAGAAAATTTATATTTTCATTTTATTGATTATTGGATGTCAAAACCACCAATCATATAAGATTTATATATATGCAACCATAAAGGTTTGCCGAAACCATTGAATACCAATAAGGGGTTAAAGTTAAATAAATATATTTTAGGTTTGAATTAATCTAGAATATCATAGAAAAATCATCTTGAATGAATATTTTATTTGTTTTTTTAAATGGTTAGTGGGATCTTAATTATTTTTCATGTAAAATATATTTGATAACATATGGAAAATAGTTATTGGTCTTATATTTAGTTAAGAATAGAATAAAATAAATAGTTCAGAGGTTTTATTAAGGTATAAACATATATTCTTTGAAAAAAGTTCTAATGTGGTATATCTAATGGGTTATTATAACTAATTAATAGTATTTATGCTAACAAGGTATTAAAAAATAAAATTTTGGACAATCCAAGAGAGAATTGTTTCCAGAGTCACATAGAACAAATATCTCCAAGAATACATATATGGGGATATGAATGGATTAATGTGATAAGTTGAATTTCATTTGATTTAGTAATAGATAAATCATGTATGAAATTAAATGTACAAGATATGATATTTCAAATATATACTTTATAGTAGGAAGATATTAATTATATCTAGGAGAATTACAAGGTAATTGGTGATAACTATATGATTTTACTTGATAAAGTAAAAAATATATATACTCATTATGTGGATATGAAGGGATACTAGTTATAAGGGGAAAGAAAGTAGTCTTCCTATAAGATCAATATGATCCAATATGGATGTTAAGATAATGTAATGAGCAAGAAAAGATCATTCAATCCAGTGGTGGACATATCTATAAATACTGAGTACATTCAGGCTTCTGAGGCATCTAAGAAGTTGTGTATTAAATTAAAAAACTCCAACTCTTGGAATCACACCTATTAAGTAATGTTTTATAATGATGAAAATTATTTTAGTGGTACTAAAAAATATATAAAGATTAGAAATTGGATAAAAATGAATTCACTTGGTATTTACATCTTTTTATGAGTTTTACTCATGGATATTTTGTCACACATAGATGAATATCCATGAAGCGAAGACACGATATACCCAATGACTAAATCCATGAATTAGAAAAAACATGATCTTAATAATGTGAGATATAACAAGGATAATTATAAAGTTGGCTCTAGTACAAGTGGGAGTGTTGTAATAGTGGGTTCCTTGGACCAAACTAAATAGTAAATTATTATTACCATATCATGGATACATTGAGTTATACATGATGAAAAATTACTATAATAGTATAGATATTTATGAATCCATTATATAAATGGTAATTTCTATATATTAATTTATCATCAAAAGGTTATTTCAGTTCCCATGCTACAATTAATGCCTCAAAATTATTTGACAATAATCATAAACAGATATCATATGGTCCAGATACATTATAATCAATAGAAATTATAGGTGTTTGACTATCATAAGTTCGGTGATTATAAGAATTGATACTTCATCTTATGAAGTTATCACATGGTGATCCATAGTTGGTGAGATCATGAGGATGGACCCGCCAAAAGGAACAAAACATACTTCAGGTGTCATTGGTTGTTTCTATCTAAAGACATGTGTATTGGTCTCTAGACTTGAGATCATTACAAATGTTTTAAATTTGATCATGTACATTGATGCAATGGAAAAAACATGATAATAAAGTCATAGTGAGGTAGCTTGTGTCGGGTGTGTCATTGGTGATATGATTTTGGTTGAATGATCAAGATAGAATTTGTCGCTTCTGATTTGAGGAAGTAATAACTTGTTCCTGGTTGATTAGGATGGTAGTACCTTCATAAATCCATTCCCATGGTAGTAGATGGTAAATATATCCAGTTAGATCAATAAATAATATTATAATAAATGATTATGACACAATTGTGAGTCCTACTTTATGAGAAATCGTATGAAAATGAGATTATATTACACAATGCATGAACTTAGGATGGTTATCACTGCTATGACTATTCCTTATCTTTTTTGGGGCCCTGATGAGTTTATAAAATCATCTCTTGGTCTGTTAATAGTTCTCACCACTATCAATATAAGGGCCTAGAGGGCCACACACAATAAAATATTCAAGAGGCTATCTTATTTTGAAGAATAAGTATGTAGGACATGGTGGGCCCTGTGACTGCAGTCCCAGATTTTTCTAAGGATGTATGATTTCCAATGAATAAATAAATTCATATTATTCAAGTTTAGAATAATTATTAATGAATTTATTTATTAAATTTACTTTCATGTATTAAAGAAAATAAATGAAAAATGTTATATAAACGAATATTATTTTAATATCTAAGGATCATTTAATATCTATGGGAATGAAAAGTTAAGGTATTGACTCACATTTATCATATATTATATTTATTATATTAAAAGTAAGTGAAAAAAATATAAATTATATTTATGACTCATTATTTATGTCAAAATACTTCATTTATAGATTATATAGTGAATAATAAATATTCTGGAATCATAGATCCTTTTTTAGGTATTTTTATGACTCACTATACAAAGGAGGAGAGAGTCTCTCACATGATGAATTTTCACTATGATTTCTTGAGAATCTATATCCCCTCTCCCAATTTATATAGGGATATTCTCTTGATCTAAGTGAACATATTAATCTCTCTACCACACATCACAAGAACATCGATGTGGTGATCCTTGGTACTTCGAAGGTGTCATTAGATCTCTATGCTAGCACCTGGAATTTTATGATTGAAACTCCCACATATTTTTTAGGTGTGTGTTGATGATGTAAAGGAATTCGATGTTGGATTATTTGTGTAGAGATCACCGAAAATAAGAGGATGCCGAAAACTCGTCTTCAAATCAAATGGTGAATTTTTTCTGTTTAATATTGGTGCTTAAACTTTTTTATGCATGATCTCCAAGCTTTAATTGGGGTATTTCTTTGATAGTGATGACATATTTATGTCAATATCTGAAAAAAAAATTAAATACCCAACCCACCGGATTTTTTTGTGCTACTCGATACCTTCACCCACTTCATTTTAAATTCCATTTATAGTAGAACTACCCACTACATAAGCAAAAAACTGTAGATTTCTCACTCCTTTTGGTGGCCCTACTAACAACCACTCCTTTACAAGAGGGTTCATCACAACTTTGAATATCCACCATATGAATGAAAGTCTCAGACCTCATGATAGAACCTTGTGATGATTGACCAACCATTCCTAGGTAAACTCTAAATAGATCAATAGACTTCACAAGTTTCTTAAAGGAAGAAATAACCACTTTGGTTTTACCTTTTCCTTTGGCAGTAGCTAAAACTTTCTCTAACCATAATTATAGGTCAAATTCATCTTGTGTTTCATTATCATAGTCAGATTGTCCATCCACATAGTCAATAGGTAACTTCTCTAACTCAATATCTTTAAAAATCACATATCAAAATCAAGATTATCCATAGAATACCTACATATCCTCTTATTATTTTATGACATCATCCTAGGTCCTTGATTTACCTGGATGGAGAAAAAGGGGAGAACCCTATTCACCATGCCTATAATTTTATAATCTTGGAACATCATAGGAGTAAGACTTCTTAGCATAATGAAAATACTTAAACAGAATATACTTTGTGAGTTTCTTTGGGTTTCCTTGAAGATCCATCTTAACAATAGTAGAATCCCCATTCCTTTTGTATTGCTTCGACTCATGACTATACCACGCACAAAGAGATTAGGTGAGGCTCCCTCTAGAAATATAATTGTAATATACAATAGACTTACTATGACGACCCAAAACCTGTTCCAATTTTTTTCATTTATTAATAAACAACCTAAGATCGTAAGGGTTTAGAGTTTTAGAGAGTATGAATACATAGAATAATTCTAATTACAACTCTCATAAAATAAAGTAAAATAAAAATATTCTTATTCCTTACAAGGTTTAAACATCATAGAGGGGCCTCGACTACACAATCACTTATATGTATCCTTATTCCCTATGAAAAAGAAGATTCAAAAACACAGGGTGAGCTATGAAAAGCGCAGTAGGCGGTATTAAAAACATGTGGAAAAGATCATGGTTTTTTGGTTCAACATAAAAGTAAAACATGAGATATGGTTTGAAAATTAAGAATTTAGAAATCATGAGATGTTTTGAAAATAAACCCTTTTTTTAAATATATTTTACCATAGATAAATTTTGGAAAATCCATTTCAACCAGTTGTAAAATAATAATTATTTTACTTGATAAGTTATAATCATTCATAAATAATTATCAAAGGAACCTTGGATTATAGCATGAAGTCACAATTCACTCTCGAGACAACATGACATGTTGGACACCGTCCCATGATGGATTAGGTTCGGACCCTAATCCCATAGTGTGCTTAGGATACACCTCCCTCACACCATACATTAAATCTCATGAAATTTAAACATTACCCAATGCATTAGAGAACAATATAATTCTGGTCATACCCATCACATGATTGGAAAAAAGACCCATAAGGGTTTGGGTTCACTCCCCATCCACAACCTTCAATCACATAATATCCAAGTGTGATTCTTTGGAATTGAAAACATTATAGCTTTTATTTTACATCACAAGGACCTTGATGTTTCTTTAAAACCATGCACTTTTATATCCATTTCATAAATAGGAATTAATTTTTTATTAATGTTTCATGATAAAAGTAGTTTCTTAGGAAGTGAAATATTTAAAGATACAGTCATATACATATATATAAAAATGTTTAGAAAAATAATATATGTATATATGAATTTGTTTTTATACATTAATATTGGAATAAAATATGATTTCATATTTATGCACCTATGTATAGAAATCAAAAAAAAATTTATATAAAAAAGACACATGTATATACATACATTTATTTACACACACACATATATAAATATTAATAATAAAATAGTTTCACATAAATTAATACATATATACATGTGTTTATATACATGTATCTGATGATGTCAATTAAATATTCATTCATCCTGAAATAAATTGTATATAGATACATATATATACATGTTATGAAAAAAAACGTTTTCATATGAAATTAAATATTTATATATACATATAATTGTTTGAAAATAAATAAATTTTATCTTATACATTAATTTTGAAAATTTGATAACTTTTCTTGCACTTATAAGGGTGTAATTAGGATTCTCTAATCATTAAAAATAATTTTATAATGAGAAATCCAATTAAAAAATGTTTTTTAACATGTGATGATATATATATTTACACACACTCCTACATTTGAAACATTATTATCAAAACAAAACTTTTTAAAATCTAATAACACCCCTTGTATTTATCGAATCCCAATTAATGTTCTTTAAACATTCAAAATAATTTCAAGAAAATAAATCTCACAGAGAAAATAAATTTTCGTTATAAAATGTAAAATGTAATACCAACCTGACTCATTGTGTGAAAAAAGTTTTATAAACTCAAAATGATCCCTTGTACCATTATAAAAAAAATAAAACACCATTAAATAATACCAGTGAACTAAAAAAAGTTTTGTATAAAAACCATAGATTTAAAAAGATTTTTAAATGTTTAAGAATGGTTTTAAGAAAATTTTCCATAATATAATAAGGTTATAATTAAATATTAATTACACAGTTAGGAAATATATGTTATTAATCGACTATAACCAAATGACATATAATATCTAAAATACAGAAACCACTTGAACCAATTGAGTAGATTTTTTACAAAAAAATTATTGCGAATAAATAGTTTTGAAATAAATTAACTTCGTAGGAAAATGTTGAAAATAAATAAATAAATTAAAAATAAATAGTTCCCTTACTGTTAAACCACTACTACAAACTTCTCTTATCATGGACTCGTCTCAAGATCAGTCCCTCCTAAGGGGGAAAAATTAATCACTGGATCTTCAAAGCTAGAAACTAAAATAAACCACAGCAGAGGTATTCAAGAAATCCAATCCCATTTTTTCCCATTCAAAAACACATCCAAAAGTACTTATACAGATTTTCAACACTCACAAACCATCGGTATGTGAAAAAAATAATTGTGAACCGCATGATTTTCTATCTGGCATGAAATATAGGATTTCATTAAAATATTAACCTATTTAGATCAAAAGTTTCATAATGTGGGAACCTAATACCTTAAATCATAGAATATAAAAAAAACCAAATAACATTAGGGTTCATCTATATCCCGAATATCTAACTCCCCTTCACATCAATGCATTCGTGGGAGGATGATTCCATAGGTATCACGATGTCAGAAGCCATCATGGGTCACCAGAACAACTGTGGGCTACTGGTCGTCTGACCGTCTATGGAAAAAGTATAATATGAAGATAGGGTTCATCAACTTCATCTAAAAGTGACCACCCTCAATTCACGGTATCCCAAAATAATTCAAGTGATGGATGATCCTTGAAAACCATCAGTGGAGCACTGACCTCAAGCTTTGACGATTGGGATTGTGGGTCGCAACTCAACCACTGAAAAAGACTATGCCTTTGGGGGGGAAAGGGTGTTTCAATTTTGATTGAACCCAAAAACCCATAATTACCCCTTTTTATATTTTAAGTATCATTTTATCTTATAATTATTATTGGGTATATATAAATATTAATATATTTATCCATTATTGCAGTACACACACATAAATATAAGTATACTAATTCCTACAACTATAAAAATCCACTCAAAAATGTAAATGAAAACACATTATTATAACTTATTATTATTTATATTATTTCCTAAAAAATAATAATATTCATTATATAATTATAAATTTTCTCCAAAATCTTATATTATGAATATTCAAACATTTATAAATCCCACATTATAATGTGTCATTTAATTTTCAAAAAATTTATATGTCGTATATTATATTTTTTCAAGTAATCTACTTAATTTACTTATATTTAAGTGTATAATTTCTATTGAAACATAAGTAATTCATTATAATAAAATAATTTTATAATTAATATAACATATTTTTGTTTATTTCAAAATAAATAAAACTAACAAAAACCATATTTTCTATGAACCTGTAGAAATATTTTCATTTAGAAACACAAAATGTTTTTAAATAAATTCTACATTAAAATAAATAATTTATGCTATTTTATTTTATGAAAAATAATTTAATTTCATTTTATGTGACTTAAACTCTACTACATTTAAATTAAAATACAATTTTGAAAAAAAAACATTATTTAATTTTTCAAACATCAATATAGATCTTTAGATTGAAATTAAATATTATTAATATGAATAATGTTAAAATATATATTTATATCTAAATAAATCCTTTTATTAATATTAGTTGTACATGAAATACACATATAAATTTATATATTTCATGAATAATAAAAAATTAAGAACATTGTTAAAAGTAAAACTAAATATTTATTAGTTTATTATCATTCTATAATTTTTTTAAATGGTATTATATACCCATTTATGTAAAGATTATATACCCATTTATTATTTTAAAATTAAACATAGAAATATATATATTTATATACTATTTCTCTTATTCTTAAATACCAATATTTATCCTAAAAAAGAAATTAATTAACATTATAACTAAAAATTTTAAAAAGTGAAGATATTAAATTTACAAAAATTCATGATGTTACATTATACCTTCTTTTAAATAATTGAATCCTCACAATTCCTTCACCGCAATAGAAATTCTGAAGTCTTCTATTCATAATTCAGAAAAATAGGAGCACAAGATCATTCAGAAATATAATACTATATAAAATTTATAGAAGGCCTCTAAAGGTTCAAAATGTTTATCTGTATCCCAACCCCTAAATGTTTCTCTACCTTGGCTCTAATACAATCTATGATGACCTAAAACCTGTTCAATTTTTTTATTTCATTTATTAATTGACAACCTAAGATCAAAATGGTTTAGAGTTTTTGAGTGTCTAGATACATCATAGAATTTTAATTACAGCTCTCATAAAATAAAGTAAAATAAAACTATTCCTATGATTTACAAGGGTTAGAAATCTAAGAGGTACCTTGACTACACACTCACTTATGTGTTTCCTTATATCCTGTGAAAAGGGGATTTGAAAACATAGGGTGAGTGGAAAAAAATCAATTAGAGTTTTCAAAACATGTGGAAACCAATCAAGGGTTTTCAATTCAACATAAAAGTAAAACATGAGATACCACTTGAAAATACAAAATTTAAAAAACATGAGTATTTTTTAATGTAAACCCTTTATGCTAAATAGATTTCAACATAAATAACTTTTGTAAAATCCATTTTATCCATTCAAAAAATAATAATGATTTCACTTAAAAACTTATAATCATTTATAATTAATTCTCAATGGTACCTTTTATTATAACACGAAGTCATGATTCAATCCCAAGACAACATGCCATTGTGGATATTGTCCCATGTTGTATTAGGTTCGCTCCATTATCCCATAGTTTGATTGGGATACACCTCCCGCACATCATGCATGACATCTCATGAGATTTAAACAATACCCAATGCATTGGAGTTCTATAAAATTATGTTTTCACCTATAACATGATTGTAAAAAATTCACATAAGGGTTTTGGTTTACTCCCAATCCCTACCTTATTTCACAAAATATCCAAGTGAGGTTCTTTGGAATTAGAAACATTATAATTTGTATTTTACATCATAAGCACCATGATGTTTATTTAAAACCATGAGCTTTTATATCCATTTTGTAAAAAGGAATTACTTGGTTATTCATGTTTTATGACAAAATTAGTTTCGCATGATGTGAAATATGTAAATATACACTCATATACATATATATATAACAATTTTTAAAAACAATACACATATGAATATATGAATTTGTTTGTATACATTGATATTGTAAAAAACATGATTTCAAGTTCATACAAATATGTAGAGATTTAAAAAAATACACAAAAAAAGACACGTGTATATACATACATTTATTTATAAACCAATATATAAATATTAAGAATAAAATAATTTTATATTAATTAATACATATATACATATGTTATATACATTTATCAAATGATGTCAATTAAAAACCCATTCCTCATAAAATAATACATATGTAGATACAAATATATATATACCTATTATGAAAAAAATTCATATGAAATCACATATTTATATATACATATAATTGATTGAAAATAATTTTTTTAACTTAAACATTAATTTTCAAAAAATTATATATTTTCTTACACTTATAAATGTCTATTTAGGATTATCGAAACATTAAAAATTATTTTACAAAGAGAAATACATAGGAAGACATGATTTTTAACATGCGATGATATATAAATATATATATATATAAAAACATACATTTGAAATATTATTATCAAAACAATACTTTTGAAAATATAATAACATCCTATGTATTTAGAGGATCCCAATTAAGGTTCTTTAAATATTCAAAATAATTTCAAGAAAATAAATATCACTAACTAAAGATTTTTTTTTTAAAAATTTTTAATATAATACCAACATGAATAATTATGGTAGAATAGTTTTATAAACTCAAAATTACCCCATTATCGGTACAAAAAAATTAAAACATCATTAAATAATACAATAGAAATAAAACATTTTTGAATATAAAAACCATAGATTCATAAATAGTATTAAATGTTTAAGAATAGTTTTAAAAATATTACCTTACTATCATAAGGATATAATGTAAGATTAATTATGCAACTAGGAAGTAAATGTTAACTATCGAATACAACCAATTGACATATAATATCTAAAATGTAGAAACCACTTGAACTAATTAAGCATATTTTTTCACACAAAAAATTAATTATGTATATAGAGTTCCAAAATAAATTACCTTTTTTGAAAGAGTTTGAAAATAAATAAATTCACTAAAAATAAATATTTCCCTTACTCTTAAACCAATCTCACAAAATAATCCTATCAAAGACTGGTCTCAAGATCAGTCCTCTCAATGGGGGAAAAATACTGAAATGATCTTCAAAGATGGAAAATAAAATAAACTATAGTAGAGGGATTCAAGAAACTCCCATTTTATACCTTTAAACGACACAACCACAAGGTCTTATATAAAAATATCTAACACCCAAAAACCATCGGTATGCAAAAAAAATCACTGAGAATATCATGATTTTCTATCCGACATGAAATATTGGATTTCCATAAAATATTAACCCAATTCAATCAGAAGTTTAATAAAATGGAAACCTAATAAACTAATTCATAGAATAGAAAAAACCCCAAATAAAAGTAGGGGACTTCTGGATCCTGATTATAGGACTCACCTCTACAACATGGAATTTATGGGAGGAATATTCCATGAGAATCAATACATTTAAAGCCATCACGGGTCACCAGAGTAAGTGTGGGCTACTGGTCGAACAACCGTCTGTGGAAAAAGGAGAAGATAAAGAAAGGGTGTGTTGGATTCATACTCACATGGCCACACTTGAGTCACATGATCTGAAAACATTTCAATCATAGGATGATCCTCAACAACCTTCAGTGGAGCACTGGCCTCAAGCTTTGTTGGTTGCGATTGTGGGTCATAGCTCAACCGCTGAAGAAGACAATGCCCATGGGGGAAAATGGGGTGTTAGTTTTGACTGAACCCCAAAACCCACAATTCCCCGATGTGATATTTTAATTATTATTTTATCTTATAATTATTATTGCATATGTATATTTTAATATTTAACAATTATTTTTGAAACACACACACACAAACACATAAGTATACTAATCCCTAAAACAAAAAAATCCTACCCAAAAAAAGTAAATGAAAAGACATTATTATCACTTATTATTATTATTACTATTATTATTATAAGAATAATAAAATTCATTACATAATTATATATTTTCTCAAATATATTTTATTATAAATATTAAATAATTCATGAAACTCATAATGTAATATGTCATATATTTTTCCAAAAATATATATCTCATATATTTTCTTTTTTCCAAGTAAGCCACTTAATGTACTTATATTTAAGTGTGTATTTTCTATTCAAAAATAAGTAATTCATTATAATAAAATAAATTTATAATTAATATAACACATTTTTTAAAAAAAATAAATAAAGTTAGTAGAACTATGTTTTCTATAAACTTGTATGTATATTTTTATTTACAAACATGTAGTTTATTAAAAATGTTTTCTTTAAAATTAATAATTTAAACAATTGTATCATATGTAGAATAATTGAATTACATTTTATGTGATCAAAACTCTACTACATTTAAAATAACTTAATATTTTGATAAAAAACATTATTTACTTTTACAAATATCAAAATAGATATTAAGATTCAAATGAAATATTATTAATGTGAATAATGATAAAATATATACTTATATCTAAATAAATAATTTTTTTAATGTTATGTGTTCATGAAATACTCATATAAATGTATATATTTATTGAATAATAAAAAATTAAAAACATGGTTAAAAGTAAAACTAAATATTTAGTGGATTGTATTAATTTACTATTTTTTACATGGTATTTCATAGCCATTTAGTATTTTAAAATAAAACAAATTAATATATATATATATATATATAATATTTCACTTATTATTAAATACTAATATTTATCATAAAAAAATATATTAATTAACATTATGAATAATTTTTTTAAAAGGTGAAATGATTAAAATTACAAAAAACTCAGGATGATACACTTATAGTCCATACAATAAGAAATGTCATTTTAATGAATAATTTTCAATGTGAATTAATCCCTGAAAGTAGATAGTAATAGATTATGTACTATGGAGAAGACAATATAATCTTCTACCAGCATAGAAGAATAATTTCCAAATCTAAAATTCTTATTTTCCTTACCCATTTTAATTGGAATACCAAGAGATAGATTAATGTCATTTAAGATCCTTAGATTCTATAAAATCCAATGCTATCCATAAACCATAACCCATAATAGAAACATTGAGCTTCTATCCTCAAGAAGGTTAAGCTCAAAATATCATTGCTAAATGTGATATAATTCGGTCTTGAGGGATACTGAGCTAAACCTCCATGCCTTCATCTTCATTTCCACATAAGGGAAAATGAGATGAAGGTAGCCTCGGCCCATTGAGTCACAAATAAATGATTTGAACACCCAATTAAAAGAAATTTGATTCTCTAAATTCTTATTCATCTATAGAATAGAACTCCTTATAAGGATAAGATGATAAATGATAGAATGTTTACCTATCTAATGTTGATCAAAAATATATTCCTAGTTTATAACCATATGATAAATATTTCCCTTCCTCTGAAACATAACCAATTATGTATCCCTGAACTGAGTGAAGTTCCTCTTCCCAAAGACATCATACAATTTTTTATTTATGGTAATTTTTTTATATTCAAAGATAATCACATATGAGGGCCCATGAATCTTAGAAAAATACCCCGTTGGTCAATAGACCTCTTTAAAAGTCCCTACCAACAACAAATTATGTCCTAGAAAATTTTCAATCACAATGAATATGAGGAAAACCTATCCACCGCTAAAATCACTATGTGGTATGACACACCTTACTTTTCTTGTGGACATATGGGGTTCAAATACCCACCATTGGGTTTATTTACCATCCCAATTATATTGGGGGAAGCTATTTTATGGGACAAATTCATTTGATGACCACATAATTGGTGGCCATCACCATCATGTGTGGATGGCATTGCAAGCAACCACCCACTTGATGGTAGGGGTGATGGTGATGGGAGGCCCATGTCAGTAGGTGTGGGCGATGGTTCATGAAGACCTTCACTCGATGGTGAGGGTTCTTGTTATGGGAGGACCACACCTTCTAGTGTGGGAAAATTTAATGGAATAACTCCATTCAACTATTGTGGTGCTGGTGATGTGGGGCCCACATGGGCGGCAATGCTGGCAGTCCCCTGCTCGGTGGTGATGGGTGGGGGTTAGTCGAGATCAGCACAGTGTGGGCGGTGAGATGGTCCCCCACACAATGATGAGGTATATGGAAGTCTGATCTATGCATTAATACATAGGGAGGTGGTTCAAGCCAAGGATTCCAATGGGATATCATAGGGGATGGCCAAGCCATGACTAGGCTAAGACCAATAGGCTAGTGTAAAAGGGCCTTTGGGTAAATTTTCTGTTGGCATTTGGGCCTGTTTCATGGGGTTCTAAATGCCTTTATTTTATCAGTACATTATGGTCCTTGTATTTAGGGGTTTAGGGACTCTTAATTATAGGGTCTATGGGTATATATATAATATAAATAAAGTTCATATGTATGGTACTCATCCCTTGGGGGGGGGTTAATGTGTCACCTTATATAAGGGGTGGGTGGGGTGTGTGTGAGTTTTTTTGGTTTTATTGTACTCATAATAATTATATAATAATAATTAGTATTAGTATTGTTTTTTTATTATTCTTATTATTGGTGTTATTATTATTATTATTATTATTAGTATTATTATTATTGTTTATATTAAAATTATTATTGTTGTTGTTGTTGTTGTTGTTTTTATAGTGTCTTGGGCCATGGTCGAGTGGTACTCACCCTTGGACTCTACATCAAAGAGGCCAGATTTCAAATTAAGGTATCCCCTTGGGGGTATTTATGGTTAGATGATGACACATGAACTAACACAATCAAATAGTGATGCTGATGATGATATAAGGTGGTGAAAGAAGGTAGTGATATAGGAGTAATGTAGAAAGGGGTAAAAAACATATAATAGATTTT
Source organism: Viscum album (assembly GCA_963277665.1). Taxonomy (NCBI): domain Eukaryota; kingdom Viridiplantae; phylum Streptophyta; class Magnoliopsida; order Santalales; family Viscaceae; genus Viscum; species Viscum album. Next base: position 597,600,863 of record OY728125.1, on the reverse strand, counting down.
AGGCCACTATACCATCTACATAATCAATGTGTTGGTATTTCTTTGGAGTGGGTCAACCCTTTGAGGGTGGTGTGGCATGTCCTTGTGGGCCCAGGGTTGTGTGTGCTATTTCCTTTTCTTGTAAACTCCATGAACTTAAATAAATTATTCTTATTGTTATTATTATTGCTATTATTAATATTGTTATTGTTATTATTATTGTTATTATTATTGTTATTGTAATTTTAATTGTTATTATTATTTTTCTTATTGTTTCTGTTTTTTTTATTCTATGGTCATTTTTAAATAATTCCAGTGGAAATTAATATCCTTAATGTTTTAATTTTTACAGTGGTTCTAATTGATTTTGAACATCAGTTTTAGTTATGTATAGAATATGGGAAGGTTCTGATTTTATTTGGGAAGTGTAAATGAATTGATAATTTTCTAGATAAATTTCATATAGATGAAAAATGTTGGAACTATAAGATGAATGGAAACTCTATTAAGGAGTGAAAAAAGAAATTTCCAAGAAATTGATTGTTTAACCAGACTATCATGGTAAATAAGGAAAAGATACCTTCATATTTGAAGAGTAATAAAAAGGGATATCCTTCTGATGTATTGGGTACCGATAGTTCTAAGATACTCATTATATATATATATTTGGAGAGTAATAATAATAGGGATAATCATTCTGATTTATAATAGATCAAAGAACATATATCATTCAATGCATTAGAAAGTTCATATAATGTTGTGTGTCAGAAGATGGTTATGTTGTAAAACACATATTGGGTTACCATTGTGAATGAGGCTTTAATAGATCCTACTAATGATGATAAATTATCATGTGATGTTGATATGAAAATGGATACAGAACTTAAGTCCAAATAATAAATTATTATCCCTAATGGGTTACAAAGGTAAAGAAGAAGCACCATTGAGACATTAATAAAACTCACTCTCATATATGTGTAGTATATCATAAGATTGTAGGGTCCATGATGTTGTAGCTTATTCTGAAAATGGATACATTGAGCACCAATTCATACAGGGCTTCATGGAAAGGGAGTATGGTTTCTAAGAATAATATATAGTTAGATATCCATATTTTGGGGTGTTCTCCCTCAAAATCAAGCACTAAATATGATATTAGAAATGTTTTTGAATCTATATTGGATACTTTATAAACATAAAAATCCTATCTGTAGCACTTTGAGTAGGTTAATCTATTGTCACCTGCTCACATTGATGTTTTAGATCTTACCCACACAAATGAGCAGTAAAAAATATCATTACAAACCAAGGGGATTTGGGCTTGGGCAAACTTTATTGGGATATTTTTCTCAAGTATGCAATCAAAAATCATTTTAACTAGTGGATCAAGACATTAATTCTTACATCGATGATTAAACTATTATTAAATCTAAGGAATGTTATCATTCTGTTATGGATATCTACCTAAAGGGGACTATGAGGAACAAACATGGTAAGAGGTGAAAGATATGAGATGAGGACTGATACCCCATGGTTGGGGAACCAAACTATCCACACACATTATTATCCTTCAATATCAAACAAATATTCATTAGTGTAGAGTATAAGGGTTTATTTAGCATTCCCCCTCACATTACTGAATTTTTGAAAACAATTTTTGACTTATCTGAAAATATCTCAACAGGGGAATGTAAAGTGATAAAGATAAATAACTCTAAATTCATCCTTTTTATGGAACATAATATCTAGAGGTTTCCTTGAGGCATTAAAATAGCATTTGTAAATTGGTTTGACTCACCTGTTAAGATTATTTTTTTTAAAAATAAAACCTAAAACTTTTTGGTATAAGGACTAACTTGTAGTCCAGAAATTTATCTCTCTCAATATTGAAGATCATTTGAGAGTTTCCCAAAGGATGGATATTTGAGAGGTGAATTGGAAATATAGTGAAAGATCCAAATTAGATGATTACACCACAATATCTAAAGAAGATTAGGAGTATTGAAAGAGAGACTAATCACAACTAGAAAATTGGACAATTTCCATGGTTTTTCCCAACAATGGGCGTTATCATCATGAAAATAGGGTCTAACTATTTTCATAGTTTTTAAAACCATTAAAATAGGTATCATCATTGTTAAATGTGGCTATACCCCAAAAAACTGTGTCAATAGAAAACAAATAATATTTCACCGGTGGGATTCCACCTTTGTACATCACTAATAGGATTCAGCCGCTAACCACTACACCATGTCGAGATTCTGGTATATATATATATTATTAAAAACCATGGCAGTTGAAATGCACGGCTGATTGTCACCTATCGACCGGTCAAGGTTCTGGTGCTCTGCTAATGTGTATAGAAGCACTTGGGTCGAATCCTCGGCGATGGTACTTCGTAATAGTCAATTGTTTTTAGTTGATTGTATTTTGATTGGGGGGAGGGTTTGTTTGTAGAGCTTAATTGAAATGTTTAATGGATGATGTTTAATTTAAAAAGTTGATAAATATTGGGGTGAGTTCATCATTATGGAGTTAATCAGGTGATATCCTTGAGCTTTGATTTATATTGCATTAAATTAACACCCACATCAAAAGTTGATGTTGATTGGAATTCCCAAGTGTTAAGCCTTTAATCCAAGACTTAACTTTACTTAGGGTTCGAATCTCAATCAGTGCTTGATTTTGGAAGTGTATTTATGGTTACAATAATCCATGGAAACCACATGTTGAACATAATATGTCAATAATCCATGACATGTTAAGTCCAACATACACAATGCTAAATTAAAGTATACTCATCGAGCAAAACCTCTCAATCACTTAGCATCCCTAAATTATAACTCACCCCAATAAGATATTAACTCATCCATTTAAATTATTATTAATCTGGTCTATTATGTTTAAGGTGATGAATTATAAATAGAAGAAAAAGAAAGGGATAAGAAAAGAGTTGTGCGCCGAACACACACACGAACGATGATAAGAGTAAAAAAAACCGGACTTTTTATTGAATAATAAAGTAAAAGAAGATGATCGATTTAAGATTTATTTAAACTAAAATAAGAACATTAATATTTAACTACAGAAGGTGGATGAGAATAAGAAATTAAGAAGAATAAAATTGCATTAAAATAGAATTACAAAGACAAACACTTGCAAAATTACAACGAAGAAAAATGAAAAAGTAAATGAAAACAAAGAGAGGAGGAAGGGATTATCAAGTGAAAAATTGAGTTTGGAATATCATCCCAAGCCTTTGGAAGGGCCTTGGTACTTCCAATCAATCCTCTTTTTCTCTGAAATTCCAACCCCTTTGAAAGGAGAGGAAGGGATGTATTTATAGCCCAAGGTGGTGGACTGTTTACATTCCAAAAATACCCCTCCCCTTGGCTCACAGATATGGACCTTAGGACACCCGAATCTCGAGCAATATCCTTCTTAAAAGTTGTAGATAATACAGTTTCCCAAATACTCTCAAAATATTTAGTCATTTGGACCTATGGATCAAAAGTTATGGCCGGTTGATTAAACAAAGTAAAACTATCCATTTCAATCTAGTCTTTTTGAAGTCCAGAATGTGAAAGGGTTTTTGAATATGAAGATTCCTTCAAACACGAACGGGTTATTCAAAATAGTAGGCCGCCTAAATCTCCTCTTACTCACTGAAAACGCTCAGATAGATTTGATGCTTAAATCATGTGATATGTCATGCATACTATATTGATTTTAATTCTCGTCCAGAATGGTGGGCTGGATTTTAAAGCTTCATTTGGGCACCTTGTTCTTGGATTTGGGTCTTGAAATTTTTATCCAAGATGACATGTAGTGTCCCCCAAATTATGGTGTACAGTTAATGTTTTTGGACTTCTGGATTGAGCCCAGTAAATCAATCTTCAAGGCTGGTACAGTTTGTTCAGAGATTCTTTGGTCTTGTTTGTGAGGACCATATGACCCTTCAAATGGAAGAATTGGATCATGGTACCTTATAATGAAATGTTGTATATTGAAAGGATGCTCCTAAAAAACAGGAACCACAAAAGTTTTATCATTATAGTGATATTTATTATTAAAACATTAAACTGACTCAATTGGACTACTTCTAAAAATGCTCAAAAATTATACTTAATATTAAAACATTAATATTTCACACAATTTATGCACATTTCATATAAAATCAGTAAAGAGGGAATATAATAAGTCATGAGAATATTAATAACATAAAATCCGCCACACTTATCTTTGTGCATTTCCTCATGTGAAACAAATATAAAAACATGACAAAATCATTTTTACTCACCAACAGATTTTAAAATTTTGTTTTCTTCAATAAGGGGAGGTTTAGACTATTTCACTGATCCATTTTTAATTCCACCACATGTTATTATAGAAACAATATTCCAAAACTAATTCATTTTTTCATTCTCAAATTTAGAAATGGAAAATGTGGACACTCAACACTCACACCTCTCAAGATGATAAAATTCATTTGTGGAGGTTCACTCTTTCACCAACCAAAATTGAAAATCATAGAGTTTGTAAGAGCTATCAGCTTCCAATCCCTATCCAATGTGCTAAAAAATAAAGAGGTATTTTTAAGGGGTTCTTCTATGGCTATGGGACGGTAGGAATATAATGTCCAAGAGAGCGAAGAAGAGGGTTAAAATACCAACATAGAAAAAGTAATGCACATTTTTTTGAAATAAAACATGGAAGGAAATGAAAACACATATTTACATGGGAATGATTGTGTGAAGAAAGACACAATAGAGGAATAAAATATTAAGGTAATGAGATTATGGAATATTTACAAGACACAAAACTTCTCCCAATGATATAAGAATACAAAGCAAGTGTTCTTTTTTTTTCTTTCTTTTCTTTGTTTTTTCGAAAGTTGACCTTGAAACAGATCTCACACTCATATCCCAACCCATGTTTGATCTCCTCACGACACTAATTGTAATAGTTATAATAAGATTAAAGTTCGATAAAGAGTTATTTTTGACCCATCCAAGACACACATTCTTATATTCATTTTTTTGAATTTTTTTTTGATTTTTTTTGGATTTTTTTGAACACTTTTTAATATCATTTGTACAATACATTACCAAATACCACTGAATTACAACTTCCCCCTCACACTAAAATGGATGCTTTCCCTCAAGCATATGATAACACACCATAAAGTAAGGAAATGATACCCAAAAATGAAATCCATTCCTCCCCACACTTAAATTTCAAAAACATATGCAATGAAAATACATGTTGATATTGGGTGGGATAAGGTATTGGGATTGTAATGTGGCTATCAAATAAAAGGTTTTCATAGGCTTGAAGGGTCTTTCAAATGTATGATTAGTTTAAGGGAAATGGGAGGCTATTTGGCTATTGTGATTCTCATGTGGTTCAGAAAATGCCTCTATCATATTAATACACACTAAGGTAGGAAATTCAGATCGAAGGTCCACAAAATCAAGACTCACAAATGGGGGAGAAAACACACATTCTGAAAAGATGGCCATATGTGGCCTTGGAATGAAAGCAAATGTTTGTTCTCACGGTTGGGGAAAATCATTTTCCAAATCAAAAATTGAGCATTCAAAATGTGTTGGTTTTGACACAAAATTATTTATCCAAAGTTATAATGAAAATACAAACTTTTTGAGATGAAAAAATGTCTGTTAACTCCCCAAAATGGTTATACAAAATTTCAAAACTTGATGGTGAGTAAGCATGACTTATAATTTTTTTTGTAATTTTTTAAGTGATTTTTTTTTTTGGTTTTTTTTGGTTTCTTAGGTTTTTATTTTTGTAAAATACACCCACACAAAATAGAAAGTGAAAAATAAAGGTTTTGATAAAGAAAATGGTAAAACAAATGAAAGAGAGAGGATGAGGAAGAAAGAGGTAGAGAGAGGAAGAGATAGAGAGAGAGTTAAAGGGAAAAGGGTGCCCCCTGGTTTAGATTTGGTGGGTCGTCATCTCCATCTGGTGGTGGGTTGACTGGAGAAGTTGGGTATCCAATGGAAGTAGATGATGATCCGAGATTGTGTGTCCTATCATAGTGATTCTTTAACCGATGCCCATTAACCGTGAATTTCCTTTTGGAATAGGGGTCTTGGACTTGCACTGCACAAAATGGGTAAACATTAGTAATAACAAAAGGACCTTCCCAACAAGAATTAATCTTACCTGGGTGAAGTCGAAATCGATAATTGAAGAGCATTACCTTTTCAACATCATGAAATACCTTTCTCATGATGTTTTTGTCATGGAGTACCTTAGCCTTCTCTTTGTAAAGATTGGAATTCTCGTAAGATTCATGTCAAATCTCCTCCAGTTCAGCCAATTGCAATAATCTTTCTTCACCAGATTTTTCACAATCAAAATTACAGGTTTTCACATCCGAAAAAGACTTATGTTGGATTTAAACTGGTAGATGACACGCTTTACCAAAAACTAGCCTAAAAGGAGACATCCCAATGAGTGTTTTATAGGTAGTTCAATAATCCCAAAGTGCTTCACCAAGTCCTTCAGGCCAGAATTTTCTGGTGGGTTTTACAATTATCTCAAGCACTCTTTTCACTTCTCTATTAGAAAGTTCAGCCATTCCATTTTTTTGGGGGTGATATTGCGGTTGAAGTTTTATGTACAACCCCATTCCTTTTCAAAAGCGATTCCATGGTTCTATTACAAAAATGGGTTCCTAATTCACTGATTAAGGCACGAGGCGTGCCAAATCTATGGAAGATGTGGGTCTTTAGAAACTCACTAACAGTATGAGCATCATCCATCCTAGTGGGTTTGGCCTCAACCCACCTTGAAACATAACCGATTGCAAGAAGAATGTATGAGAATCTATTGGAAGGGGGAAATGGTCCCATGAAATCGATGCCCCAAACATCGAAGATCTCACATAAAATTAAAGGCCTTTGGGGAATTTTATTTCTCTTTGAAATTGTGTCAAACTTTTGGAAAGTGGGGCATGATTGACAGAACTAATGTGAGTCCTTGAATAGTGAAGGCCAGAAGAATCCAGAGTCTAGGACCTTTCGGGAGGTCCTTTGTGGTCTAAAGTGGCCACCTCCGGGAAGTGAGTGATAGAATTCTAATATGGAAGAATGTTCATTTTCATCGACACATCTTCTTATTACTATGTCAGCCCCAGTTTTGCAAAGTTCATTTTCTTCCCAAAAATAGTATTTTGAATCAATTTTCAACTTCATTTTTTGTTCTTTTGAAAACTTTTCAAGAAAACACCAGAAACCAAGTAATTTACAATTGGGTCATACCATGGTATTTTTGGAGTGATAGATGAAAGGTGCTCAGTGGGGAATTCAGGATCGATGATTTTTGATTGAGAAGAATTAGAAATTCTACTCAAGTGATCAGCCAGAGGGTTTTGTTTTCCTAGTCTATCTTTTATTTCAAGGTCAAACTCTTGGAGCATTAGGATCTTTCTTATTATCCTTGGTTTGGAATCTCTTTTCTTGATTAAGAACTTTATAGCAGAATGGTCTGTGAAGATGATGATTTTGGCACCTAAGAGATAGGACCGGAATTTATCTAAGGCAAAAACCACTGCTAAAAGTTCCTTTTTAGTCATAGTGTAGTGATATTGAGTTTCATCCAATGTTTTGGAGGCATAATATATGACATGAGGGATTTTTTCTCTTCTTTGACCAAGAACAGCCCCAACGACTCTATCAGAAGCATCACACATCAATTCAAAAGGTAAGGACCAATCGGGGGGTTGGATTATCAGGGAAGATGTAAGAGCAGTTTTGAGTTCAATGAAGTCTCTCTTGAAAACCTCATCAAAATGGAAAGTGACATCATTTTGGAGAAACCAAGGGAGTGGGAGGGAAATCCTACTGAAGTTATGGATGAATATCCGATAGAAACCGGCCTGACTGAGGAATTAACAGATGTCTCGAACACAGTTGGGTTCAGGAAGTGATTGGATCACTTCAATTTTGGCAGGATCAACTTCAATACCATCTTTTGAAACAATGTGCCCTAGAACAATCCCATTTGAAACCATAAAGTGAATTTTTTTAAAATTTAACACAAGGTTACACATGACACACTTTTGAAGGACTAGAGAGTGTGAATTCAAACAAGATTCAAATGACTCACCATAAATGGTGAAGTCATCCATGAAGACTTCCATGCAGTGTACAATGAATTTGGAGAAGATACTCATCATACACCTCTGGAATGTTGCAGGAGAATTAAAAAGTCTAAAATAAATTCTTCTATATGCATATGTTCCAAAGGGGCATGTGGAAGTAGTATTTTCTTGGCCCTGAGGTGAGATTGGGATTTGAAAATAGTCGTTGTATCCATCAAGAAAGCAATAGTGTGACTTTCCGGCTAATCTTTCTAGAATTTGATCAAGGAATAGAAGAGGGTAGTGATCTATTCGGGTTTCAACATTAAATTTCCTATAGTCGATGCACACACGCCATTTGTTCTTTACTCGAGTTGAGACTACCTCTCTGTGTTCATTTGTGACAACAGTTATCCCACCCTTCTTAGGTATAACTTGAATTGGACTAACCCATTCAGTATCAGAAATTGGGTAGATAATACCAGCTTGAAGAAAATTTTTGATCTCTTCCCTAACTACCTCAAGGATGAGTGGATTGAGTCTTCTTTGTGGTTGTCTAATTGGTTTGGATGATTCCTCAAGATGGATGTGATTCATGCAAAGGGAAGGGTTGATTCCTGGTATGTAATCTAGGGTCCAACCTAAGGCTTTTTTGTTTTCCTCTAACACCTGAACAAGATTGGACTCCTCAGTTTCAGTAAAGGTGGCAGAGATAATGCCAGGATATGAATGATCATGGAAGAGGAATTCATATTTCAGGTGTGTAGGAAGAGGTTTCAGATTAGTCTCATCATTCATTTTTGGGTTAGGAGACTCATAAATGGAGGATGGGACTTCAGTTGCTTCAGATTCATTTTTCCCAATACTGTCCAAGGTGGAGCAGTTTTGATCAGAGTTGAGATGGGATTCAATAGATTTTTCAAGATCCTCTAAATTGATGGAGTCTATGAATGAAAGGTCCACATCAACTTCACCATTAATGACTTGGTTAATCATAGTGCAGATTTCACATGACCCTTTGTCATTAGAACATGAATAACACGATGGATTGGGGTTCGATTGACTCTTAGAAGTGTCCTCAGAAGCATGAATTGAGAATGTAGAGTGATCCTCAGATGGGTTTCACATGGCTTGGAAATTTTTTAACTTGACCAGTTGGTCACCGAATTCCATGGATAAGATCCCTGAATGGAAATCAATCTTGGTTCTCACAGTCATGAGGAATGGTCTTCCTAGAATTAGGGGAGATCGAGAAGAGTTCGTCTCACCTTCCATGTCAAGGATGTAGAAATCAGCAGGGAAGATAAGATCATTGACTCGGACAAGGACATCCTCAATTATTCCCTTAGGACTGGTTGTGCTTCGATTATCTAACTGAATGACAACACATGTTGGGTGCAAGGGACCTAGACCAAGGTTGGAGAATATGGATTTGGGCATGACATTAACTGAGGCTCCTAGGTCTATGAGTGCATCATCAAAGTTGGAACATCCAATTTTCCATGGAACCATAAAGTTCCCTGGATCTTTGCACTTTATGGGAATAGTCTGCTGGGTGGAAACATTTTTGAAGGTCCTAAGTTGCCTCTTGTGGGTACAAAAGTCCTTGAGAAACTTTGAATACTTAGGAATTTTTTTGATGGCATCTAAGAGGGTAATGTTGACTTCAACACATCTAAACATGTCGAGCATTTCAGGATCAGGTTCAAAGGACTTCCTTGGTTTAGAAACAGCTTGAGGAAAAGGAATTGGATTCCTAAGTGAAATTGAAGGAGCTGAGGGAATGGATTCAGATTCCTTTTCATGTTTCTTTTTCTTTTCATTTTCTAGGTCAACATTCAAAGGAGGGTTTGGGGATTTATCTTGAGGCATGGAAGGTTTCTTTCATGATCTAAGTGCAATTGCACTTACATTACCCTTGGGGTTGGGTAATGGTTGAGCTGGGAGTTGGGAAGAATTTTATTTTTGTTTCTGGCTCAGGTGGGATGCAAGTTTCCCTATTTGAGATTCAATGTTTTTAAGGCTAGAACGAGTGAAGGTGGAAAGATCTTCCAATGCACTTTCCCATGGTTTCTTGGAAGAAGAGGCTTGTCCCTAGTTGGGATTGCCTTGATTTTGGTTCTTGGGAAATCGATTGTATTGGTTTTGAAACTGGGAAGGCTCACTAGGATAATGGAATCCAGGAGGAGGATTGCTCCTTTGAGGTTGAGGAACAAAAGGATAAGGTTGATAGAAGTTACCACCACCTTGACCATATTGGAATTGGTTTGGGTTTTGAGGAGGGAATTGAGGGGGATGAGAGATGAGATTACCATACCTCTTGCCTTGGTTATAGGAAGAAGAGAAGGGCTCAGAGTGAGGTTGGTTGAAGTTTCTAACAAACGGACCTGATAGTTGAGGATTGGTCTTCCACTGAGCATATGCTGCATTAAGCTCCATTGGTCCAGATGAATCGGATTGATCCTCTTGAATTTGTGTACATGTTTCAGTTGGATGAGATAGAGAGTTGCAGATTCCACAGTTTTTGACAGGTCCAGGAAACATTGATTGCAGAGAACACGAGGTTGGGGATTTGGTGGCCATGGCTAGCTGTCACACAAGACTTGTAAGTTCACTCATCCACTCGGTCATCTTGTTCGGCTCAATTGATTGATTATCTTGGGCTTGATTGACTTGAGAATGTTCTCAAGTATGGAATTGTTGTGTGTTTTCAGCCATGTTACTTATGAGATCTCTTGCAGCTGCAGGAGTTTTATCAACCAGAGCACTGCCACTTGCGGCATCAATGAGAGTTCTCTACATAGCCAATAACCCCTCATAGAAGTATTGGATAAAGATTCGATCATGGATTTAATGATGTGGTCAGGTTACAACAAACTTTTTGAACCTCTTCTAGTACTCATTGAGTGATTCACATGGGAATTAATGTATACCACTTATTTACATTTGAATAGAAACAGTACGAGAAGCAGGAAATAATTTCTCTAAGAATAGTTGCTTCATGTCATTCCATGTGGTTATGGAACAAGGAGGAAGGTAGTAGATCCATGACTTAGCAGTGTCATCTAGGGAGAAAGGGAATGCTCAGAGTTTGATTTGTTCTTCAGAAACCCCTTGAGGCTTCATGGTAGAGCACACTACTTGGAACTCTTTAAGGTAGAGATGTGGATCCTCACTGGCTAGCCCGTGAAAATGAGGGAGAAGATGAATCAAACCCGATTTGAGTTCAAAGTCAGCTTATATGATTGGATATTGAATACCAAGAGGTTGGTAATTCATACCAGGGGAATCAAGTTCTTTAAGGGTTTGTTCCCTAGGATTGGCCATTCCAAATTCAACTGGTTGGACGAGGACTGGTTCTCAAATTATTTGAGTATCTCTGATGTTACTCCTAATTTGGAGAAGTGTTCGATCAATTTCAGGGTCAAAAAAATCCGAGGGATTATTTGGGAGGCTACGGGGCATTCAGAGAGATGTTGGAAAAAAGAGGAAGACAGGTTTTTCTTTGTATTGTTTTTTCAGTTTATGATTTTTATGAGAATACGGGTTTTTCTTTGTGTTTTTTTTTTCAATTTTTATTTATTTATTTTTTGTGTTTTTTTTACAATGACCATAAACTAATAACTAATTAAAGCACCATTCCCGGAAATGGCGCCATTTGAAACGCATGGCCGATTGTCTCCTATCGACCGGTCAAGGTTCCGGTGCTCTGCTAGTGTGTATAGCAGCACTCGGGTCGAATCCTCGACGATGGTACTTCGTAATAGTCGATTTTTTAGTTGATTGTATTTTGATTGGGGGGGGGGATTTGTTTGCAGAGCTTAATTGAAATGTTTAATGGATGATGTTTAATTTAACAAGTTGATAAGGATTGGGGTGAGTTTATCATTAGGGAGTTAAGCATGTGATATCCTTGAGCTTTGCTTTATATTGCATTAAATTAACACCCACATCAAAAGGTGATGTTGATTAGAATTCCCAAGTGTTAAGCCTTTAATCCAAGCATTAACTTTACATAGGGTTCTAATCTAAATCAGTTCTTGATTGTGGAAGTGTATTTATGGTTCCAATAATCCATGGAAACCACACGTTGAACATAATATGTCAATAATCCATGACATGTTAAGTCCAACATACACAATGTTAAATTAAAGAATACTCGTCGAGCAAAACCTCTCAATCAATTAACATCCCTAAATTATAACTCACCCCAATAAGATATTTACTCAGCCATTTAAATTATTATTAATCCGGTCTATTATGTTTAAGGTGATGAAGTACAAAGAGAAGGAAAATAAAGGGATAAGAAAAGAGTTGTGCGCCGAACACACACACGAACGATGATGAGAGTAAAAAAACCGGAATTTTTATTGAATAATAAAGTAAAAGAAGATGATGGATTTCCGATTTATTTAAACTAAAATAAGAACATTAATATTGAACTACAGAAGGTGGATGATAATAAGAAATGAAGAAGAATAAAATTTCATTAAAATACAATTACAAAGACAAACACTTGCAAAATTACAACGAAGAAAAAGGAAAAAGTAAATGAAAACAAAGAGAGGAGGAATGGATTATCAAGTGAAAACTTGAGTTTGGAAGATCATCACAAGACTTTAGAAGGGCCATGGTACTTCCAATCAATCCTACTTTGCTCTGAAATTCCAACCCCTTTGAAAGGAGAGGAGGGGATGTATTTATAGCCCAAGGTGGTGGACTGTTTACATTCCAGAAATACCCCTCCACTTGGCTCGTAGATATGGACATCAGGAAAGTGGAATATCGAGCAATATCCTTCTTCAAAGTTGTATACAATAAAGTTGGACGACTACTCTCAAAATTTGGAGTCATTTGGACTTAAGGATCAAAAGTTATGGCCGGTTGATTAAACAAAGTGAAACTGCCCATTTTGATCCAGTCTTTTTGAAGTCTAGAATGTGAAAAGGTTTTTGAATATGAAGATTCCTTAAAATCGGAATTGGTTCTTCAACAATGTCGGCCGCCTAAATCTCCTCTTTCACAATGAAAAATATCAGCTCGATTTGATTCTTACATCATGTGATATTTCATGTATACTATAATGATTTTAATTCTCGGCCAGAATGGTGGGATGGATTTTAAAGCTTCATTTGGGCCCCTTTTTCTTGGATTTGGGCCTTGAAATTTTTATCCAATATGTAATGTAGTGTAAAAAAATTATGGTGGAGAGTTAATGTTTTTGGAATTCTGGATTGATCCCAGTAAATCAATCTTCAAGACTGGTCCAGTTTGTTCACAGATTCTTTGGTCTTGTTTGTGAGGACCATATGACCCTTCAAATGGCAGAATTGGCTCATGGTACCTTCTAATGAAATGTTTTATATTTAAAGGAGAATCCTAAAATACAAGAACCACACAATTTGGACTAGTATAGGGATAGTTATTATTAAAAAATTAAACTAACTCAATTGTACTACTTCTAAAAATGCTAAAAAATTATACTTAATATTAAAACATTAATATTTCACACAATTTATGCACATTTCATATAAAATCAGTAAAGAGGGAATATAATAAGTCATGAAAATATTAATAACATCAGCAGTAGCATAAAAATTTTGGAAATATATCTTCTCACTCTACTTTCTATGGGAAAATGTTTCTCCCGTTCAAGGGCAGGAGACCTATAACCACAGTTTTAGAAACTGTCGCTATAGCCGTTAAAAAATGGCATATAGCCATAGTTTTGAAACCCATTTCTCTAGGAAACATAACATATATTTATCATACTTATAGTCATGGTTTTAAAACCATGTCTATAGGTCTGTGGTAATAGCCCAATTTTCTACTTGTGTATTATAAGGGAGAGGCCATCCTTGCAGATGTAGAGGCCATCCTAGGAATATGGATCTTAGAAGAAAAAACAATAAATGAAGTCCTCAATTTTATCATTATGATGCGGGTAGTTTATTATTGTCTAGACCCATCCTATTCCCCCTTGTTTTTTCTTTTCATTAATAAATAAGGCATGAACCTCATCATTTATTATTATTATTATTATTATTATTATTATTGTTGTTATTGTTGTTACCAAAATCATAGTTTGAGGACATATATGATTATAATTATTGTTGTTGTTGTTTTTGTTGTTTTTGTTGTTATTATTATTATTTTTATTTTTATTATTATTATTATTATTTGGTATGAGCCATGGTCATGTGGTACTCATCGTTGGCCTCCATATCAAAGAGACTAGGGTTCGAATCCTAACAAACTCCTTGGGATATTTATGATGCAAGTCGTGACAATATGAAAACCTCGAATTTCACCAATAAAAACTCACTTCTTATAATTATTTTATATATTATACATCACATAATGTCACATAGAGGACACAATAAAAACTTTATAAATGAAGAATGAATGGAATAAGAGGAATTTCTAGAAGTTAAGGAACCTATACCAATGGAATAGAACATAGATATTAAGATTAGTAATCTGGCCATTAGAATAGCAACATCACCTATGAAAGTATAAATTATTTTTTTTGTATTATTAAATAAAATATTATGTATCTATTTCATGTTATAAGTAAATAAATGTTTTAGAAATGATAAATTTAGTGTTGGCTTTTTTGTAAGTTATAAATATTTTATTACAATTTTATAATTAATATAATCAGTTAAAATAAAATTTATTTTCAGAAAATTTATTCATAATTTTTTATTTTATCTTCTTGTTCTTATAATATAATTTTATGAGACCTTAAGTAAATTTTGAAAGTGTCATAAAATTGGTAATAATTTTAAAAGCAGTATTTTTTGAATAAATGATGATTTTATTTTTAGGAAAATTATCATATTCAGAAAATTAATTTCATAAAATGGATTTAATTTTTGAGTTCTACACATAAGAAATGATTAGGGTGATTTTTTTGGATCTTTCTAAAATAGTTGATTTTTAAGTGAATAGTGAAATATGATAATTTATGGTATTCAACAAATACATGAATTATTGAGTCATAGATGATGTATGGATGAACTAAGCCCATATTCTCAAACTATACTAAATTATTTTAATATATTTAGTGATAAATTTCAAACAATTCATAGTCTTGAAACAAAATAATAAACTAATAATTAAAATAATAAAAAACACACCTATCCTTCTCTATAAATACCGACCCTCACCACCCCTTCTCTTTGCACCTTTAATGCCTTGAATATTGTCCAAATTCTACCCAATACTCATCCCAAGCCCCTTCCCCTTGTCTAAGATCTATTTGTCTCAAAACATTATGAAAAACCAATCTCACTAAGGAGGTTCTCAAAGAGAAGAATTCAAGAGGTACAATCCTTTTTTTTAATTTCTTTTAAATTAATTTTTTTTTCTTATTCCATAATCATTTCCTTTAATCAAAGTGGAATGATAAATCCAATAACATATATATAATTTAACTTTATTATATTAATGGAATAATATTTCACCAAACCTCTTCTCCTCTCCCTTTTATTCTAAAAAAAAGAAACATCATCTGTGAGTTGTTGTTTTATCGCCTTGAAGGTTGAAAAGTTATCACTTTTGTTTAATAGCTTCAAGGATAATCTTAAAACCATTATAATGGTTGAAAAAAATTTAAAATTTATTTTATTACTTTTTTTATGTTCGAGAACTAACTTATATACATAATATTAAATAATAAAACAAAATGAGTTCATTTTGATCGAAAACATCCAAATTAATCTAAATGCTTAACATCAACATTTTATCTAATGCATCATCGTAATCTCTGAAAAAAATTTATAAGACCAATTAAACTTCTATAAGTTAATTAATAACATATAATATCAATTTTGTATAATTATCCTCATTTATTATGATCTTTTGTAATTTATAAATATAAACTAATCATGAAAACCTAGAAAACGAACATTACAAAATTATACAAACGAACACTATAACTCATAAAAAATGTCATAAATGAATATAATTAAATTAAAATGAATCAAATACCCGTGTAATATATTATTTATTTATTAATTAATAAATCTAATTTTATTATCCCAGATCTTAATGTGAAGAAATCTTTTAAACATAGTGTAAGGGGATTCTCAAACCCAATTTCATTTCATTTCCCTAAAGTACCAAAATTTTTTAATGGCTTTCCAAACCTTCCGCTCTCAACCTCTGAGTTCAACAAGGCTTCGGGCCTTCTGATTCTTTCCTAGGCTGCATATTTCAAGAAGGGGAATCCTTCCATGGATTCATTTGATAGATGCATCTTTGGGTCCTAGGGATTATAGAATAGAGAAACCATGGGTTTTCTTGACTCCAAAAATATTCTGATTCGATTCACATCGAAGGAGGATCTAGTGAAGGATTGGTCCATTGCTCCCCCCAGCTACAATGTATTTCGGTTCTACCTCTTCTGATGGTCATATGATTTCCACATGAATCACAACTCCTCTACAGCGGTGATTTGGGTTCGTTTCCTGGAACTTCCCTTACCATTTCAAAATTCCATGATTTCGACAATGTTAAGAGACCTTGTCGGTAGATTTCTGTGTGCTGATTCTAGAACCAAAGCTCTCTGTCACCCTGTTTAACCCAGCATATGTGTGGAAATTGATGTCTACAAAATTCCTCCAATGTTTGTGTGTATTACAGTGGAGGAAGAGTTCCGTCACAAGCAATTGGTGGTCTATGAGTCATGGTTCGACTCCTAATCTTTCTGTAAAAAATTTGGACACCCTTTGGAAGTCTTCATATTTGGTAGGAAAGAATTCCATCGTCAAAAGGATGCGAGTTAAGTGGAAAATATCAAGGGGTTGGGTTGTGGTGAGGGTGTGTCTAGACAGAGTCAATTAGCGGCCCCAATTGGTGTTAAGGAGGTTCAAAGTGGGTCATAGGGGGGAAACCCATTAGTGGCTGAGGTAATACAATGCTTGGGAAAGGACCCGAGTCCTAAGGTTCCTATGTATGATAATTCAAAGCAGTAGGGATCCGATTTTCTGCGGGCAGGGAGTGAAAGAGGTGATGTACTATGTGACAGTGGTAATTTTTTGGATGTTGAGACAGTGACGACAACAAATGTAGGTTCTACGACTCCCTTGACATCTTCTTATGCAGAGGTAGTGGGTGTAGGAAGTGGTTCTAGTAAAAGAGGTATATCTAAAATTATTTGAAGATAGTGAGAGTTATTAGGTGGTAAGGGATAGAAGCATGACGCATGGGGTGGTCTACCGATCAATTCTAGCCTAAGGAGGGAGGTTCCAGACATTAAGTTGGGAGACCGCTTTGAAGGGCTGGTGAATGATGATCCGGTTCAGGACATAGATGTAGCTCAGACTGATGAGCAGGGGGCATCTAGTGATGAGTCTGCTGAGTTCTCACCAGGTGATACTACTGATGACCTTCATGATAGAGGGCCTCCCAGACCAAGGAGGAGAAAAGTCATGAAGGGGATAGGGTGAAAGTATTATTCATACGTACCTCTCCCAATGGAAATAAGGTCTGCCAAAAAGTCGAAGGAAAAGATGATTGCAGGTGACTCCAAAACCTATAGTGGCCATGTTGAGTCTGTGAATCATGGTGTTGCATCCCTTCAGCTGTAGGAGTCAGGTGCGGCCCATGAGAAATTATTTGAGCTACTTTTACATTCAGATGATGAGATAGTGGAAATTATTTTGGTGATTAATTCCTCTGATGAAGAAGCTGACAGGACTACGAGAAGGTTGCTCAAAGTAAAAACCAATGAAGAGAAGAGTGCATGGATATAAAAGAAAGACCTTATATTGATAAGGGGATAAAATGAAGGTAATATTAATCAAGAGGAGTATATGAAAACATGGGACAAGATGGTATCTCATTTTGAAGACTTATTATAGGGTGTTCTAGACGCACATGTATCCTCTATCTCTTGGAAATGTTTTAGGGATAATGCTTCTAGTAAGCTCAAATTTCTTTTTAATGGTTCTATAATTTCTCATGATTCTGGAACTGGGTGGTTTCTCACTTTTACATTAAAAGTGTTTTTGAAAATAAAAAAAATTGATTTTGAGAAATGAAATTATGAATACAACACAGATTGATTAATTTGTTTGAAAATAGATTTTAAGAAGCGTGCTGGGGTAATGTAGTTTCCAGGTTCAAGTGAAATTAGATTTTATAAAGTAAATTGATTGATTCATGGTTGGTGGATAATATAGATGAGGTAGATCCAATGGTCATGTTATCCCTTCCTAAACGTGACAATTCTCTATTTCCCTTAGTCTGGTAGTTTAGGGTGTTATCGAATCTAGTTTGTCCTGATACCAATTTTAAACCTAATTTCCTCTAAAGTCGACGATGTTCATGAAGTATTTAGGTTAATCAGTTGAAAAATATAAATTTCCATTTTAGATTCCATTATCAATGCTCACGATAAATGAAAAAGAAAGAGATTGGAATTTTGAAGAATGAAATTACACAAACCAAATACCTGAATAATAAAAAGAGTTAAATCTAACACACCTTCCCCATTTGACTACACCACCCAAGAACATGATGGGTTTACCCCTTCATTCTTGTGATGAGAGAATAAAAATGAGAGAGAAAATAAAACATAATGAAAATAAAGAAAGAACTTGGGGAGGTGCAGTGGCTTCTCTCTAGGCATTAGTCTTCGGCCGAATCCAGAATGCTTCAAAGGTGCAGACAGAGGCTCTATTTATAGGGTTTAACCTCACTCTACCAGACCACCATCACATTGTGTACTTGACCTACATGACGTGTAATGTTGATATGCTTTTTGTGAATCTACGTGATTCGTGCGCGGATCTCGGCTTTGATTTTGGATATTTGACCACCTACACAACGTGTACTTCGACTACACATCGTGTATACCTTGTCTGCATCACCTCCACATCTGTGAGAATCTTTTGAAAATATTACTCATAAATTTAAAGTTTGACCACTTTCATGTCGTGTACTTAAGGTACATGAAATGTACTTTTAGTTCACAGTGTTTTTGCTCATCACGATTTGTTTTAGCGGCAACCTTCTTCTCCGATGAAGTCACGATGTGTACTTATGGTACATGATTTGTAACAATTTTTTACATTTTACAGCTTCAATTCATCTTAAAAATTCCAGTGTCATGCCGCTTCCCTTCGCTCATGGAGCAAAGGGTCCTTTTTCCAATATTTACACCCCTTTTCTTTCCTTTTCCATAGATTTATCATTTCCTTCTATAAAACATAAAACAACTCAATTCATTCCAAAATTGGAATGATTATTCATTTAAATCCACTAATCAATACATTAAACTACTCAAAAATATATGCATGAAATACACATATCAATACATGTTTTCAATTGGATTTTATGAAAAATGAAAATATTTTTCCAAAAGAACTCTTCCTTCTAAAAACACATGTTTTACTTCTCTTGATATTGTTTCCAATTCACTCAAGATTGATGATTATTAAACCAAGAATGTTATTATATTTTTATTTTGGTAACCCTGATGTTTATTCATGAAATTATGCTTTATGTAATTCTCATGAAACCCATTTTTTCCTGGATTTTTTTAAGGAAAATATTGTTATACGTTCTATGTGGCATGGATGATTATGTAAATGTTATGATGTGACGAGTGCACCCAGAATTATATAGTTCTACAATTCATTGGGAATTGTAATTTATCTCCTCAAATAATGGGAAATATGCATGATAATGATTCTATATTTGTTCCAAATGATATTTTATTGTAATGAACTTATGTTGAGCGTGAACATGATGCTAGTTTTGCTCACAACTATACAAGATAGTTGAACACTAAGACATGATGTTTCTTTTTTTTGAATTTCCACATTCCATAACCTTATCCAATTCTACCTCTCATGATTATGATGATGATGAGATGCTAATTTTACTATGATAATGATTATGATCAGCCATGTTATATTTATTCATGTTCTTATTTATCCTCTTACTGGGCTTTTAGATCACCCCTTTCTTTAATGCATATCCGCTGGTGATTTATTTTACTAAGGATAAAACGAGGGACACTAAGAAGATATAGAATTAGGAATTAAATAATCTATATGTTTTATTATGTAAATTTTATGTTTGTTCTAATTTTTTCATATATACAAAAACTTTAGATCCTGGTTTTTTAATGCTATTAAATTATTTATCTTTAAAATGATTTAATAGTCATGTAAGAAAAGTGGGGTCACAATAGTTGTTATCATAGCATGATTTAGTTAAATTGGGAATTTGGATTAGAAAAAATTAGTGAAACCCCTTAGTATGAGGATACGTATATGAAAATACCCAAGAATATTTGTTTTATAAAAATACTAAACATAGAGATCCCACAAAATATTCCTTGAAACTTAATTTCAAAAACGAGTAATTTATTTATTCATGAATTATTTACTTATGTTTTGTTCAAACCTTTCCAATTTTATAAAATGGTGGGAATGAGGAGAAACTAGGCCAATAATCCATGTGAGGGACAATATAGTAATTTCTTGAATGATATCCCTAATACATTGTATGATGGACTTCAAAATTTCATGGTGAGGCTTACCCAGTTGTCTCAATATATGAACAGTAACTTGAATAATGTAGAATTTCCTCCTTCACCTAAGAGATATAAAATAAATATCGGGAATTTTATGTAGTAATGATCACCAATATTTAGTGGCTCTTTTGATCCACTAGTCATGGAATATTTCGATCAACTCAATGGAGAACATCTTTTCTGTGCTTCACGGTTATGAGATGGCGAAGGTGACTCTCGATTTTTATAATTTGTATACATAGGCTAATCAATTGTGGGTGTTGATTAATAACACAAAATAGAATGATTAAATTTAATAGATGTAGTGGGAAGAGTTTAGGGAAATATTTATTAACAGGTATATCCCAATAAATCTTTATACGAAGATGGAGAGATAATTTTTAGTGCAAAAACAAAAAAAAAGGTGAAAATGTCATGGATTATGAAAAAACATTTCACAAGTATTGAAAGTAATTCCTTATGTTTTGTTATCAAAAATGATAGAAAAGTAGATATATTATTTTTTGGTTTACAACAATACCTTTGAAAGGCTCTAAACATTTGAGACATTGGGAGTTATGAAGAAGTTGTTTGATGTGATCTCAAAGTGGAGATTGATTTCGGAGAATAGTCCCATGACTATGGAGATAAAAAACCAAAAATGTATTTCCATGTTGGAGGATCTAAGGAGAAAGGTGTAAAAAAATATCAACCACTCAAATGTCAAAAATGTGGGAAGAAGCATCATGGGAACTACCTCAAAGGGATGAGGAAATGCTTCAAGTGTGGGAGAGAAGGCCACCAAGCTCATGAATGTAGAAGATTCAAGAGGAAACTGGACAATGAGGTGGAAGAAAGGAGAGAACCACCTATGGTTCAATTCTTAAAATATAGGGAGAAAGGGAACTATGAAAGCCAGTGCAATAAACCTCTAGTCCTCAAGAATAATCAGTTTTAACTACCACCAAAGAAAAAGGATAAATGGAAATCTTATTCCATCACTACTACTGAGGTGGAGCTCGATAATGATGCAGTGAAATGTTTGATGGTTATTAATTCATGAATATAAAATGTACTATTTTTTTAAGGTTCTACTCATTCTTCTATATTTTTATGTTTAGTAGAACAATTCAAACAACACAACAAAATATGGGTGTTGAGTTATCTGTTAGAAAAGAAAATGGGGAAATTATTGTGTCCAAATTAAATAACTCATCCCTGGTTAATATTTGTGGACTAAAAATCCCAAAAAATATTTTCTTACATACTTTGGGGGATTTTGATACTATATTGGGTATGGATTTACTATCTTTATACAAAGCCAACATCAATTTTTGGAAAAGGGAGATCACTTTCCACATCTCGAGGAATCCTACAATTCTGTATAAGTGTAAGGATAAGGATGAATCTACTTCAGAATCAACATCTCAAGTGTGAATATAATATCCTTATGAGAAATAATATCTAGCTCAAATGACTAATATAGATGATAGAATCATGTTCGAAGACATTCGGATTATGAGGAACTACACAAATCTGTTCCCTAATGAATTGTCTCATCTTCATCATGACTGATAGGTTGATTTCTCAATTAAACTTATTTCTTTATCTCTACCTATATCCAAGAGACCTTATAGAATGTACACCATTGATTGGGAAGAACTGAAGAAGTAGTTACAAGAGAATTTGTACAAGGGTTTTATACACCAGAGTGCTTCCCCATGTGTGAACCCGTCCTCTTCATCAAGAATAAGGATGGATTGAAACGCCTATGCATTTATTGTCATTATATAATAAAAATCATGATAAATAAAAAGTATCCCCTTCCATATATAGATTACTTCTCCTATCATCTATGTGGGGCCAAGTATTTTTTTTACGTGGACCTTTGGCCCGGATATCACCAATTATATGTGAGGAAGGAAGATACTCCCAATACTTACATTAGAATGAGGTATGGACACTATGAGTTCATAATGATACCTTTAAGACTCACTAATTCTATAAAAATATTCATGTAATTAATTAATAGTGTATTTTGAGATTACCTCCATAGATTTTTGGTATTATTTATTCATGATATTATGATATACTCCAATATTAATGAGGAACATGATGAGCATTTGGATACTACACTGAAGAAAATTTTAAGGAATATAATTTTTGCAATGTATAGTAAATGTGTGTTCTGGATATCAGAAGTATCATTCTTGGGGAATTTTATCACAAACAAATGAATATCTTTGGACCCTTCCAAGACAAAGGAAATCGAAGAGTGGATTATGCCAACATCTGTAATAGAGATCCATAGTTCCCTGGGTATATGTTGGTATTACTGGAGAATTGTAAAGTAATTATCATGATTTTAAAACCCACAATCCAAGTTGACTCAGAAGGCATAAATTTGTTTTGGACCAGTGAATGTGAAGACTATTTCAAAGAGATAAAAATGTGGCTTTTCACCACACCAGTACCCATTCTTCTGATAAGTGGGGAACTCTTTTTAGTATACAGTGATGCATTAAATAAGGTAATAGGAAATTTACTGGTGAAAATGATAAATTGATAGCCTACAACTCAAGGAATTTGAAAATTCTAGAGTAAAACTATCCCACACATGATCTATATTTGGTAGCAGTGATTTTCAGTTTGAAAATATGGCAGCATTATCTATATGCAGAAAAGTGTGAAATATATACTAATAATAAGAAACTCAAATATATATTCACACAAAAGGATAACAATATAAACCAATTAATATTGTTAGATCTCATCAATGATTATTATTGATCAATACACTATCATCCTGGAATAGTGAATAAAGTGGAAGATGCTCTAAGTAGGAAGGATCTCGTAACATTATTAATGATGAGAGTTGAGAAGGATACACTCTTTTTAAATTTTCAAAGGACAGAAATTGGACTAAAAAAGGAAGAAAAATCATAAATACTTTCTTAAATGATTGTTCAACCATCCCTCATGGATAAAATAAAGGATTCTAAAAGAAATTATTTGAAGATTCAGAAGAAGGTGGAATCTATGAGAAAAGGAAAATCCTAAAAGTTCAAAATTGATGAGGAAGAGTTTTAATATTTGTGTCATGAATATGTGTACCATCCAATCCAGAGATAAAGAAAGAGCTTCTTGGTGATTCACATAGCTCAACCTTCTCTATTCACCTAGGGAGTACAAAGATGTATTAAGATATTTGAGAGAATTTTTTTTAGGAAAATATGAATAAGGAGATAACTAAATATACATCAAAGTGCCTAGTATGTCATTAAGTGAAGGTTCAAGGGAAAATTTATAATGGTATAATTAAACAATCACCCATACAAACATGGAAATGGGAAAACATCACCATGGGCTTTGTCACCAGACTTCAGAAGATATCCTGAGGAAACAATGCTATATGGGTTGTTGTGGATCATCTCACAAACATAGATCAATTTATTACAATTTGAGAGGACTTATTACTAGATCAATATACATAGATATATATCAAATAAGTGGTAAGGATTCATGAAGTACCACTATCGATTGTATTCGATTGATTTCTAAGATTCACCTCCATGTTTTAGAAAATTATCCAACATGCTCTAAAAACCGAGATGGATATCAGTATGACTTATCATACTCAAAATGATGGATAATCTAAATAGACTATTCATACAATGGAATAAATTTTTAGAACAAATTCTATAGACTTCGATGGAGGATGAGACCAATATCTTCCTCTATCCAAGTTCTCTTACAATGATAGTTTCTACTCAAGCATCCAAATGGATCCATATGAATCCATTTATGGGAAAAGATGTGGAACACCAATATGTTGGGATGAATTCATTGAAAATAAGCTGTTATGACCTGAAATGTTCAAAGTAATGGTGCGGAAGGTGAAAATGAATTTAACAACACATCAAGGAAGCCTAAAGATGACAGACTAGCTATGTAGACAATCGTCGACAAGACCAAGAGTTTGAGGTTGGATACAATGTATTCCTACACATATCTCCATGAAATAGGATCATGAAATTTGGGAAGAAAGGAAAATTGAGTCCCAAGTACATAGGACCCTTTGAGAGTCTTGATCATATTAGAGCTATGACCTATCGACTCACACGTCCACCTACCATGTCTCAAGTACATGTTATATTCCATGTATCCCACTTGAAGAAGTACCTACCAGATCACTCATATGTACTAAGTCTAGAGGTCGTACATTTGGAAAATGATCTATCTTATGAGGATAAATCACTGAATATATTGGACCATAGAGATAAGCTTATATGGAACTCGAATACTCAACTGGTCAATGTACTATGGTGGAACCATAAGTATAAAGAGGAAACATTAGAACTAGAAGAACCGATGAAGGATAAGTACTCTTACTTATTTTCACCATAGTATATAAAAAGAAATTTCAAGGGATCAATTTTATAATTGGAGAATAATGTAACAATACAGATTTTTATCAATGTAAACCCCCTTCTAATAATTATGCCACATAGTATAAAACACATAAAATAAAAAGAGGACATAATACAAACGTTATAAATGAAGAATAAATAGAATAAAGGGTATTTCTAGAAGTTAAGGAACCTATACCAATGGAATAGTAAATTGAACTTTGCGATAGTAATCTGACCATTAAAAATAGTAATATAGCTAATATAATAGTAATTCCTTGTGAGATTTCCCATTTTACCAAAAAAGTGATTTAGAAATAACAAATTAATTTTCAGTCAAGTGTTGGAATTTTGTAATTTATAAATATTTAATTACACTTTTATAATATATATAATTATTTCCAATAAAATTTATTCATAAATTATTATTATTCTATCTTATTATTATAAGATACTTTTATGAGAACTTATGTAATTTTCAATGTGTTATAAAATCATTTATAATTTTAAAATCAGAATTTTTTGAATAATTGATAATTTTATTTAAAAAATAAATTTATGATATTTGTAAAATTATTTGAATAAAAAGGAGCCCATTTTTTTAATTCTGAACATCAAAGAATTTATAGGGTGATTTTATTTTAGATTTTTCTAAAATTGTTGAATATTTGGTGATTAGTGAAATACGGTACTTTACAGTATTTAACAAATACATGAATTATTGAGTCATGGATGATGTATTGATAATATAAGCTCATAATATCGAAATATACTTAATTATTTTAATATATTTTGTTATAAGGTTCAAACTATTCATATTCTTGAGCCAAAATAATAAATTAATGAATGAAATAATCAAAAAACACCACTCTCCTCCATTATAAACACCACCCCTTATCCTCACAACTCAAAAGCCTTGAAGCTTATCCAATTTCATCCAAATTTTCTTCCCAAACCCCAAACCCACATCTAAGATCCTTTTTCTCAACAAAAGACCTAATCTAATCTCCTTATAGAGGTTCTCAAGGAGAATAATTCAAGAGGTAAAATCCTCTTTTCCTTTTAATTTATTTTCATTTTCTTTCCTTTTCTTATTCTCTCCTCATCTCCCATTATCAAAGTGGCATGATAAATTAATTATATTATATAAACTAGAATTTTATTATATTAATGGAATAATCCCTCATAAAACCAATTATAATCTCCCTTTTATTCTAAAAATGCAATAGTTGTTTTTGAGATATTGTTTTATCTCCTTCAAGGATGATAAGTTTTAATTTCTCTTTACCACCTCCAAGGCCAATCTTAAAACAATTATAATTGTTTAAAATTATTTTAAAATATATTTCATGATTTTTTATTTTTTTTAACTAACTTATACACCATGTATTAAATGATGAAACAAAACGAGTTCGTTGTGATCGATAACTGTAAAATTAATCCAAACAATTATCATTAACATTTTATCAAATAAATCATCTTCATATACAAAATATAATAATATATAAGATCAATTAAACTTACTTATGTTAATTAATGACTTATAATATCGATTCTGGATAATTATCCCCATTTTACATGATCTACCATTCATGTATATACGTGAACCGATCATGAAAACCAAGAAAAAGAACACCCTCGAGCGATTAAATCGAACACTATAACTCAAAAAAATGACCATAAAAAATTTAATAAAATTATAATTAATAAAATAAATGTGGAATAGGTTTTAGATTTATTAATTAATGAATCTAACTTGATTATTCTGGATATAAAATTGTAGAATTATTTCAGACATAAGGTAAGTGGATTCTCAATCCCAATTTCCTTTCTTTCGATTATTCCTCTTTAATTGAAACTTTTTGTGTACATGTTATTTTAATATTATTAAAATATAATTTCTTTGTTCATACCTTTTATTTTATGGGATATATATGTTTCCAATATGAATTTATGACAAATTCAAATATTTTTTCCCAAAGAACTCTTCCTTCTAAAAACACTTGTTTTAATTCTCTTTTGATTGCTTCTTCTTCACTAATGATTGATTATTATTATACCAATTATGTTTTCAATTTTTATTTTGGGAACCAAAATTTTTATTCATGAAATTGTTATTTATGAAATTCTCATGAAACCCATTTCCTTTATATTATTTATTTTAAGGAAAATATGGTTATACATTCTATGTGGCATGAATGATTATGTAAATGTTATGATGTGACGGGTGTTCCTGAAATTATATAGAACTCAAATGCATTGGGTAATGTGATTTATATCATGATATAATATGAAATATGTGTAAAAATGATGCTACTGTTGTTCAAAATGATGATATTATGGTTATTCACATATCTTATGCATGAACATGATGCTACCATTTTTCACAATGATGATGTTATGGTTATGAACATATGTTATTTTTGAACATCATTCTAGATTTCTTCTCGCTATGCATGGTAGTTTAAAACTAATACATGAGTTTTATTTTTATAAATTTCCACATTCTATGACATTATATAATGCTTATTATCATGATTATTATGATTATCACATTCTTATGTTATGATGATAATGATTTTTATCACCCATGTTATATTAATTCCTAGTCTTATCCATCCTCTTACTGAGCTTTTAGATCACCACTTTTTTATGTATATACTTAGATTATTTCTTGTAATAAGGATAAAATTCAATCCACTAAGAATCTAGATAAGAATGAAATAAATAATGTTCATGTTTTATTATGTAAAGGTTGTGTTTGGTCATAATTTTTCCAAGACACTAACCCGTTGGATCCTGGTTTTTTAACACAGTTATATTTTTTATCTTTCAAAAGATGTAATAATAATGTAATAAATGTAGGTCGTCTATAGAAATAGGTTCTGATATAGGAATTCAGTGATGAGGTAGTGACACGAGTAGGGGTTTAGACCCATATAATTGCCTTTATGTCCCCGGGTCTTTCAGCCAATAAATTTAATGGTATTTATATAGAGTGGGTGAACACATTGTCATGACACATCAAATTTATTATGATTTTAAATTTTATTTATAATCTAGGTAATATCTTGTGTCATCTCTCAAGGAGCATTGATAGGTTTAGAGTGTGTATTTTTAATAAAAATTACTAAAAGAGGGGGGTTGTTTTGAAAACTGTTTAATGAAATTAACTTACTTTAAAGATTTTAATTGTTGAAGAAATAAGTGTATTTTTAAAAGAATAAGAAAAAGGGTTCATTTTGAGTTCACTATAAACATTTCACGTTCATAATTCCTAGAGATTAATTTGGGTTTTATGTATGCCTTTGGTTGAAATTAATCATAATCCCAATTACATTCCATGCTTTTTATCAAAGCACGTTGAGCCAAACCTTGAAATTAAAATTTTATAGCCAAGTTCCAGATCTCAGGAGTGGTATATTAACAACCAACTAAAATTTAAATCTCAAATAAGTGGGGAGGAAAAGGATTCTTGTGATATCCAATTAGATCAACACAAGTCACACACTCAATACTTCACACTGATCGGTTAAAAGTAAAGAAAATTTCGTTCAATTAAATAAAAAAAGAATTAAAAAATGAATCAAAGTAAGATTATTTTAAATGAATTTTTTTTGAACCCAACATAAATCCAACTAGTTGTACTAGTAAAAGTTTCTGAACTCCCTTTATAATAATTTCAGCTCCCTCAAAATGAACACCCACTGTTTAGCCCAACATTGAGAGGATGAAAGTTGGGTAGAAATCATTCTTCATCCTTGATCCCCATATGAGGATAGGGGCCTCACGAATTTCTAGTAAGAGAAGAAGAAACCTAAGGAACTTCAAAATGGCAGAACTATTCTTCTGGTTAAAACATGGAAATTGGTCACCCAAGGTATCATTTTATAGGAAAATTGGAATGTGTTTTTGAGCCCCTGAATTTCAAGAAACCACCTGTACCATGGTTTTCGACCACCATAAAGTCTTATCTTGCATTGAAGAAAATAAAAAAGTTTTATCCCCACCTACATATTATCCCTACCAATAATTTGGAACTATTTGGAAAAATATATCTCAAGTTATTGATAGAACACATCACACAACTTTTGACTTCCTGCAGATTCAGTGTCTTAGAAAGATCAGTTTGGATGAGAAACAAAATGGCCTAATTCATCTTGGTTTACTTTATAAAAGATTTATAACACTGAATTTTGGACCATAATAAAAAAAATTGTTCCATTTGGATTCACTATTTAGTAGAATTGTGTGGTTGAGTCCACTGATGTTCTTGGATCCTACGCAGTTTTCCCCATTTTTTTAACTTCATCATGGGCCCCCCAAATCAACTCCTCATACAATAAAATTATCAAAAATAGTAACATTTATCTTTTTAATAGTAATAAACACAAAATAGTTTAGTCAAACATGAAGTTCAATTTATTATTATTTTTATAATTTTAAATAAAAAACTATGTTAGCATAGTGGAGTAAGTGTGAAAATGAAATAGTGATTCACAGTGTGATCACCCCCCACACCTAAACATTTTAACTCATGAGAATTGTAATATTTCCATATATTATTAATGTAGATATTCCCAACATCATAAATATTTAACATTCAATAAAAATTTAATTCTTAATAGAAATGTGATCAAAGAAAAATCACACCCGGGAGTTATTATAAGTGATCATGGAAAGAGATGTCTAAAAAGAGTATTAGAATGAAATTCCAATAGATACAAGATAAAAATAGAGAAAAATAATTCAAAAGTTAATCATGTCACTAATTCTCCACGTGCATGTGTGAAAACCATTTGATTCTATTCTTTCCACATTATATTGAGTGAATATAAGTTATTTTAAAAATTATCAACTTTCATAATCCTTTCCACCAAACTTACGCTACACCCTTTGCAATAAAATTTCAAGAACTACTCACATAATAATTCCCCTAATAAAAACCATAATCTACTGACTTAGATATCCCCATATGTTTTAAATTTCATCATTCCCCTCAATGTTTATTTTTTTGGTTTTTTTTTTGTTTTTTTGGGGCGTAAAATAGTCGGATAATAGGTACAAACACATAGGTCAATCTGGTACAATAATAAAATAGATAAGATAAGGAACAAACGTATGGAAAAATTATTTTTAAAGGTGGATAAAAATTAATCAAACTTATATTTATGTTATATTAAGTAAGTAATTTTCACACTTCATGGTTGAGTGCAATGATGTGTGGAGATATTAAGTGAAACAATTTTCACTTAAACTATTCACAAAAATGGTACCATTATTTTTAATGGTTTCAAAATGATACAACCATTTATATCATCTAAAAACAACTAAATATCAAGATAAAGTCACACAAAAATTTTGAATTCATGTTGAAATTCACATTTCATGAGAATTTGTTTTTGAATTTTAAAAAAACATAACATAGATAAATTACTCATACATTTTCAATAACTTCCATGATTAAGCTGGCATCATTTTTCATGATAAAGTGGGCATAAAAAATTAACATTCCAGAATAAACGAGATGGGGGGAGGAAGGGAGGGAGCCAGTGATAATATAATCCAGCAAGTCGAAAATAGAAAAATAAGAAAGATAATGAAAATTCCGAACTAACCCAGGAATATATCAACCCCCACCCCAAGAGTGTGCAGTGTCCTAACTGTAATAAAATAGAATGTGAGAAGTAAAGATAAAACATGGGAGTGTCATTGGTAGGTTGCTTCTTGAACATGGAGTTACTCCATTAGGAAATCTCAAAGGGCTTCATATAAGTGCTTATGCCGCTTCCCATTAACAATAAAGGGTTGATTTATTTCATCATTTTATACCCGAACAAATCCAAATGGATAAAAATTAGTAATATTGTTTGTGCAAAACCAGTAGGAATGATGCTTACCTAGATGAAACATTAGACTTGCATTGTAAATGAGGAACTTCTTCCCAATGTGGAATTTATGATGAAGGATGAGACATCCATGAGAAGCCTTCGGTTACTCCTTAAAAATATGGGAATTCTCATATAAATCTCTTCTCATTTCCTCTAGATCCTGAATCTATAAATTCCTTTGAGAACCTACACCATAAAGACTAGAATTATATTTCCTAATGGCCCAGGGGCTTGGTGCTCTATCTCAATAGAAAGATGAAAACTATTTTCAAACACAAGCATATAAGGTAAAATTACAATGTGAGTTTTAAATACAGTACGATAATCCCATAATGAAACATCAAGTCTAAGACACTAATATTTTATGTTGGGTGGAACTATTTTTAAAGAATGTTTTTACCACTCTATTCATCACCTTGGATTGACCATTGTTCTATGGGTGATAAACAGTAGACACTTGATGCCTGACCCCATACCCGCACAAAAGATATTACACTGTTTTATTGTAGAAATTAGAACCCTAGTCAATGATTATGATCCTAGGTAATCCAAACTGATAAAATGGGATCTCAAAATTTACACAATAGTATTGGAATCATTAGTCCTTACTCTTCATGCTTCAATGAATTTTGACATATAATCAACTGTCAGAAGAATTTACATGTTCCCAAATGAATTGGGGAATGTTCCCATAAAGTCAATGCCCAAAACATCAAAAATATCATGGAAGAGAAAGGGTTGCTACGAAATTTTATTTCTTATAGAGACATTACCCAAGAATTGACAGTGAGTAAAATATTTACAAAAATCATGGGAATACTGAAATAATATTGGCCAAAAGATACCAGAATTGAGGACATTAGGAGCAGTTCGTTGGGAACAAAAGTGGCCCCCATAAGCATGAGTGTGGAAGAACCTAAGGATGGAATAAAACTCACTATCTAGGACACAATTCATGAGGATTTGATCACTAAATGTGTGGAAAAGTGTTCATTAGGAGTTCACTACACAAATTTCATGTTCATCATTCTTTAAGATTAATTAGGATTTGATGTAAGTCTTAGGTTTCAATTGATCTGAATCCGGATTACTTTCCATGATTTTATATCAAATCACATTGATCCAAACCATGACATAAAAATCATATATCCATGTTCCAAATATCATTCATGGTATAATAACATCCAAATAAAATTGAAATCTCAAATACATGGGGAAGAAAATGGTTCTTGTGTTGTTCAATCGGAACAACACATGTCACACACTCAAGTCATCACATTTCTCAGTTAAAAGTAAATAGCATTCCATTTAATTAAAAAAAGAATTCAAATGTGAATTAAAGTAAGATAATTAAAAATTAAATGTTTCAAAACCCAAAATACATCAAACAAATAGTACTAAAAGTGTCAGAACTCCCTTTAAAAGATGTGTATCTCCCATACAATAAACACACACAGTTTAGCACAACATCGATAGGAGGAGGAAAGTCAGGTGGAACTCCTACTTCATCCTTGATTCCCCTATGAGGATAGGGGCCTCTATAAATTTTAGGATGCATAGAGGAATACTATGAAACCCCAAAATGGTAGATATTTTATTCTGTTTTGAACATTCAAATGGGGAGCCCAAGGTATCATTTTATTGGAAAATTGGTAGGTGGTTTTGAGCCCCTTGATTTCGAGAAACCTCTTCGCCCATATTTTTCGACCATCAGATAGTCTTACCTATCATTGAAGAAAATATAAATGTTGTATACCCAACTCCCTAATATCTCCACCAAAACATTAACACCATTTTGAAA
Organism: Viscum album; assembly: GCA_963277665.1. Lineage (NCBI taxonomy): Eukaryota > Viridiplantae > Streptophyta > Magnoliopsida > Santalales > Viscaceae > Viscum > Viscum album. The sequence continues at coordinate 597,568,138 of OY728125.1, read as the reverse complement.
AATACAGCATGAATTATTGATAGAACTCATAACACTGCTTTTTTACTTTGAACTGATTTGGTGCCTTTGGATAGATCAATCCATATGGGACACAATATAGCCTAATTGAGATTGGGTTCCTTCATAAAAGATTTATAAAACATAATTTTGGACCATCCCTAAAAATATCAGCCCATTTGGATGCATGGTTTATCATTAGTGTGTGCTTGAGTCTACTAGTGTGCTTGGATCCTGCACAGTTGGTCCATTTTTCTTGAACATTGTCATGAGTCCTCCAAATCACCTGCACTTACAATGAATTTATCCAAAAAAGTAACATTTACCTTTTTTAAAAGTGATAAAAATAAAATAATTTAATCAAACATGATGTGAAATTTGTTTTTATTTTTATAATTTTCAATACAAAACATGTTTAGCACAGTGGTGTAAGGGTGAAGATGAAATAGTGAATCACAGTGTGATCAGTGGGTCAACCCTTTTGGGAGGGTGTATTCAGTACTTTTGGTCCCAGGGGTGTGATAATTGTTTCAATTTCTTACAATCTCTAGGACCTTCTATGATGATAATGATGATTATTATTACTATTATTGGGGTTTGAGGTTTGGGGGGCTCAATATCTCAGTTGGAGACTACAATGTATTTTAGGTTTCCCATATATCTATGAAATATACATATAATATTTCTATTTTATCATTTGGTTGGTTGAATTATTTTAGAGGCATCTCAATTAGTTGATTCTCTAAGGGAGAAGGAGGATTAGAGCTTGTTTTATCATACTGGGATTGTGAGTGTAGAAAATTTCAGTAGGAGGAATTTTTCATTACTAAATAACTCATCACCAAAGTGTGGTGAGAAGGGGTACCAAGAATCTTGTCATGATGACTAGGGAAGAAATTAAGGATCAAATTCCAAATTTTTAGGTTTCCTATTACTTATCATCTTGTTCTTCCGATCAGATCAAAACTCTAAAACATTGAGGACTTAATGCATGACCTATTTTTTATTCATGGATTCTCAGATTAGATATGAATTCTAATTGGTATAAGTTATTTTCACTTCTGTTTATATTTTATTATTTAGATTGGAATGGATCAGACCATGGTTTCATTTCTCCCCAGTCAATCATATTAACTATTCAATATTTTGATATTCATTTTAATCCATTTACTATAAGGAATAGTAGAACCCCGGTATAAATTAAAATCATTAGATGAAATTGAAATTTATGGAATTTGATAATTTTTTTTGATGTTTCCTCTACCATTGGTATCCCAATTAAAATTTAAATACCCCATGAGGGATCTAAATTTGTCTATTTTCATTGAATTATTGTGGAAATTGACCTTCATTATTCTATGGTTGATAAAGTAGTTTAGTCCATGGATGATGATGACATTGATATATAAATAAAATATTAAAGGGTCCTCCATTTTGTTCTTTACTTCAATCCATTTGGAATGGGAATGATACTTATTGTATACAGTCTATTTTCACTTTCTTCTCCATTAATGTTAATTTTAAAAAGATCCAAAAAAAAGAAAAAGAAGCTAGAAAACTCAATTGTGTAGGTTATTGTGAAAGTTCCTCTTGGTCATGAGTAGGGATAAGAAAGATCTCATCCTGAAAATGTTTTTTCTTGTAACCTGTAGGTGGATGTTTTTTCTTATAAGTAGTAAAGGAATATGGTCATTGGAGATGATCATTTGAAATTGTCAATGGGAATCAATAAAAAAAGTGTTAGATAAAAATCCACTTAAGACTAGTCTTCCAGTGACTAGGGAGCTAGTAAGACTTGATCCCTATAGATATAGCCTAAAATTTAACATGACTACTAGGGATTCCTTGAAGGATTAAAATTACAGGATCCTCACTGGTGTAACCTTTAATTATGCACTTACCAAGGGACCTATTGAGGATCAAGATGGTAAGGGATCCGTTAATGGTTACACTTATTATAAACTTGATGATTAGGAGGATGTGGATTATTATCTTTAGTAGAAAAAAATGTTAATCCAAGCTAATGGTTGTACAAGAATTATGAAGATGATTTTGTTCCAATGATAAATAGTTCAAGGAAGAGTCCCTCTTCCGAACTAATTCGGGATGACTTGGGGAAGGGTATTTAACAAGATGTTCATGCATCCACTCCTACTATTGAGGATTATAGAAATTTTTTTAAGGGAACCTCTCCTTTTCATTCAATTGAATAAAGAGGTAGATTTATTCTTATTTCCTTTGATGAGACTTAGAAATCAGTTTCCAAAATATCTGATAAGATGGAATTTTTTAATTTAGCTTCATCATAATCACAAAGTGGGAAGAGGCTAATGCAATTTCCTCTCACTGGTGATACTTTTTCATCCAAAGTGAGTGTGGAAAGTTTTTAGGCTAAAAGAAAGCACCATAGTAGACATAAACCTGATGACATGAGGCATTAGGTTTAATCCTGAAAACTCTGGACAATATCAGGCTTGTGTCACCTTGGGTAATCCATCCTCAAATCCTTTAATAGAATTGTTTTCTCCCACTAATGGAAATGAGTAAATGTTAACTTCCTTTGGGACTAGTCCTTCTAAATGAAAAGAAGCGGATTCCTCCAAACAGAATAGTTGGGAAATGTTTTAAGTAATTATAAAAGGGAATAACCCATTGAATTTTTTACTATCAAATTTTGAAAAGCACCCAAGTGATCATCTTCAAATGTAATAAGGAAGGATCATAACTCTTGAATTGATTAACTTAAAAATATTTAAGGTGGATGGGAAAAGTGCTGTTGGTTCATCTAAAGTAGAAGCTCTGAAGGATGATTTTTTTATTAACCTTGTGATGGTGGAGGTGGGCCATGGAAGTGGTCTAAGACTTGAGGTGGGTTCAAATTCCTCATGGTTGATTTGGACGAGCCTTTTCTCATAATATGAGAACTTGATCTCGAGTTGTCTCATTTCTGTATCTATTTAATTATTTTATTGGGGGATTCTTGTCATTTTTTTGTTCCCATTTTCACTTGTTTTTATTTTATTTAATAAAGGAGGAATGGTCATCATCCTTTCAAAAAAAAATTAATTATTATTATTTAATAATATTATTATCATCATCATCACCTTCATATTCATCACCAAAATTGTTATTATTATGTTTACTGAAATGTGGTTGAGTGGTACTCACTGTTGGCCTCCACATCCAAGAAGCCAGGGTTTGATTCCTGGTATCCCCTAGGGGATTTATGGGAGGTGAAAAAGGAAGTCATGCAATTGATGACACAAGAATATGGTGATGTAGGTTGACACTGCATGTTAGTGTAGGAAAGTGGGAAGACTCAGTTCTCTACTGACACAATAGAGGTTGGATTAGTTACAACTAAGGGGTTCTATTAACTATCCTTTCATCCAACCGGTGCATGCGTGTTTATTTTTATTCTACCCCCACTAATATACCTACTATTTTTATTGATATTTTTATTATTTTAACAAAGTTGTCGTTGATTGGTGGTCAACCCAAACTCTACATCTTGTAGATCCATTATTTAAATTGAACCTATAATATTATATATCATTTGTGAGCATGTTTTTAGGGGGAATATTTAATGGTGGTATGTGTGTAGGTGGTGGCATGTGGCTTACTCATTTGTGTGTTTAGTGGGGGTCATTATCGATCATCTCATTAGTGGAGTTGTCTTTCAAGTTTTATGAATTTTTTTAATAATGTGTAGGTTAAAAATATTTTCAAAAACATTATTGAAAGTTGGTGGGCTTGATTTCGACTTTCAATTTAGTCGAAAGACGAGAGACCTTCTGTCACCTCCCCCCTCTACCACCATTTGACTGGATTGATGACATGGAAAAGGCAGTGGGGGTGGGGGTGGAGGGTGACGCCTTTTACCTAAAGACATTGCGAAAGGCAGAATTAGGGGTGCTACCTTTTCTTTAACTCCCTATAATGGTGAACCCCCCATCTACTCACTTACAATTTCACTCAACTTTCTAAATTCCATAGCTTCTCTCTCACTTAAAAAATTCATTTTATTTTCCAGTGGATCCAGTGGTCTAAAATAATTCTAGGTTTTTTGTGAATAATCATTTTGAGTTAATTTTTATTTAATTTAAAGTGATTTTTATATTTATTTTAATAAAATTTATTTAGGTTTAAATTTCTCATTAACTAAGTACTTTAGTTAGTTCTAAAAAATTATATACTAAGTAGTTTATTTAGTTATATATTGTTTGAAATAATAGTTATTATTTGTAATGGATAAGTATAGATTAACTAATGAATAAATTATTATTAAAAATTATAAAATTTTGATATCATAAAGACTATTTGGTTTTATAAGCAATACAATCTCTATCTAGATACAAACAAGTGGATATGGCTCTAACACAGATGTACCTAGGAGTATCAACTCAAACAGGGTGCTTCAGGCTTGAATCAAGGTAACCTAGTACACTATAATGGGCCTTGATGCACTCTTGGTTTGACACTCCCCAAGGATATGCTTTAGATTATTTATATTTTCCTTATAAACTACTAAAACATCTATGAAAATAAAACATCAAATTAGTATATTTATCAATGATAAAATGATAATTATGATCATATAAAATGAAATAGACAAGGAAAAACTATAAATGAATTTGTTTTATATCATCCTCAACCCACAATAAATCATCCCCCACTCTTCGCATATGGGTTCAAAGCAATGACACATATTTCTAAATTTGAATACAATTTTCTCACACCCAAAAATGAGTTTTTAAGAGTTTTGCTAGATATTTTTAGTGATCTAGATAAAACCTTATATGTTGTAAGGTATTTTCCTTGTAGTTATGCATTAAAAACATGCTAATGTGATTTCACATTGAGAGGAACTGTAGATATAGAGTTCTAGACTCATGCCATAAAAATACCTCTTACGGTGTGAAAGGTATAGGGATGATTTTAGATTATGCTTGAGGGAGATTTCAGATATTTTATTTGGAGGTTGTAGAATCTAAAAGATTGGGGAATCTCATTCTTATGTTAATCCAAACCTGGAACAATACCATACCTCACTAGATGATGAATTTGTGTCATCCATTATCATCGAGATGATTAGGACATTAAAAGATATTCCTATAACCCATGTAAAATATAGGATACAACAGAATTTTATTTATAAAATTTCTTATAATAAGGCATGGATGGAGAAATAAAATGAAATTGTGAAGGTTAAAGGTGATTGGGATGACTCATTTTAGGTGTTTCCACAATTTATTGCCATATTGAGAAATAATGATAATGTTTTTTCCATATTCATATGAATGAACATGTGTCCCATGAAAAATAACTGACGTATCTTACATTAAATTTCATTGGTTGTTCTAAGCATTCCTCCACTGCATCTCTGCATTTCGTTTTAGTGAACCGTCCAGAAAAATTGATTGAATGTTTCTATATAGAAAATACAATGGTGTATTTTTGTTTGCGAAAACCCAAGATGGAAAATTTTCACCACTTCGTCTTGCCTTATCCATTATAAATAAAGAAAACTACAAATCATGGAGTTAGTTTTTCAAATGTATAAGCAAGCAGTTCATCCAAATTTAGGGTTTATGTTTGATATTTGATCGGTATCAAGAAATCAATGAGGTAAAAAATGAAGACCCTAATATACGGAGACCTCCAAATAAACATCATTGGTACTGCATCAGATGTATTTCTAAAAATATATAGAAAATAGTCCATAACGAACCTATAAAGAAGGAAATATCGATGATTGGTACACTTTTTTTTAATAGTTGAACATAAATATAAAATCAATTTATGTGAAATATAATCACTTCTGTATAGAATATGACCTAGATGAATGGAGGATTAAAGAAAATTTTGAACAAATCCATAAGGCTAATCAAGAAGTGTATTATTATATGATGCATATTCCAAAAGAAAAATGGACATTGGAATATAATGAGGGGAATAGGTAAGGACACATGACCAAAAATATTTTGGAGTGCATCAATGGTGTCTTAAAATGGATTCTTAAGTTACATATAACTACCACAGTTTAGGAGTGTTTTTATCTTTGTGTGAAGAACTTTGTCGATATAAATAAACTATCCTCAGATAGGATTCATTAACGGATAAGGTACAGAAGGCACTTTAAATGATAGATTTAAATGAACATTGAATAATATTATAGTTATCAGGTACACCTTTTCCACCAATAAGACTATCAATTTAAAGTTCAAGAGTGTTTAGAACCCATGAAAAATAACATCGGTGAAAAAATGGTTGTATTACTAGAAGCGAAGAAATGTCAATATGGAAAATTATAGGAATTATGGTTCACATGATCACACACCATCGTAGCAAGTGCCTCTATGAAAATATAATTGGAAGGATATGATGATCCAGTGTACCATATAAACATCACTGATAACTTTTATGCCGCACCATGGATGCATATTAGGGAGTTTCAATATTTCCTAATGCTTCAAGGCCTTCCAATAGTGATACCAGACATCAAATAGTTGTGTAAATGAGGGAGACCGATGGCCAGTAGAATTTAAAATGAGATGATATGTCCTCAAGAACAAGGCCAAAGTTTGAGATGCACTGTTTTTCATCATGAAGGTCATAACTGGTGTTAGGGAAAAATCCCTCAAGGTAACATTGCAAAAATTTTGGTCTGATTATGTTTATTGAAAAAGAAGGTTTTCATGGAAAATTGTTGAGTTCTAGATATTTTTTTGACAATCCATGTTAAAAAAAACCATGAAAAAGCAATGGAATATCTGGAGGTGGTACCAAATAACAGATACAAGGTGGCACCATTTTCTAGTGTTTGCCAAATGTTTGGGGTCCAAAATTTGGAGTTTGGTGAGCATTGTGAAAGTGTATTTCTGTGAAGATCTCATCAAAATATAGAAAAGGCATGAGTTTTGCAAATATGTTCTTCTTGAAGTGGATTTTACAGAGACTGGAGGAATGTTGGCGGTGAGATCTGTGATTACGACGAGCTTCGTGAACAATAGAGGTGAAGAGAATTGCGGTGAAGCTTTGTGGTAGTGGAAAAAAGGAATTTAAACAACACTCTGTGATTATGATGAGCTCTACAATCCAAATATTTCTATGGTGCTTCATGATATAGAGATAATTTAGGTGGAAATTTCGAAGCTTTTCGATTTGAGCTGACGTGGTGCTGACTTTGCGCCAAAGGTTCTCGAGTATGTGGAATCACCTATAAATAGGCCTTGACCCCCTTAAAAGAAGTAGAGAGATAAAAAAATGTTAAGCTCTCAAATTGGGAAAGAGATTCATGGAGTAGGAAGATTCATGGAAGAAAAGGAAATTCGCAGAGGTAGTTGAGCTCTGCGAAAGGATGGCACACCGCGAAGGCTAGTTTGGATTTGCAGAGGATGTACGCTTTGCAAAGGATTTTTTATCTTTGTGAAATTTCAAAAACTAATGTGATATCTACGAAGTAGTGAGATCTAAAATCCAGAGAGCTCTGTGATCTAGTGAGCACTGCGAACATGCAATCTTTGCGAACCTATCAGATTCATGAAGAGGTTGGAGAATTGTGAAGGCTAGTTTGAGCTTTGAGAAATTGGGAGCTTCGTGAAGTATAGTAATTTGTGAAGGTATTTCCAAAGGTTGTTTCCCAGTGATTAGTAGAAAATGGGTATTCATTAGTGGATGAAATTTGGGCTTCAACAGAGCATCTACATACAGTGAAGGATGCAGTAATTAGAGATAATGAAAGGACCTACAAGTCTATAAATTACGATTGGATCATCTGAAGAAGTAGCGATCTCACTTCAGTTGAGAGAGAAGTGAGTTCTCAAATTGTGAATGGTTGTAAACCAGGAGGGATAGTGAGTCCACTTCAAACATGTAAACAACAGTGTGATTATAGTGGATTTGATACATCAACACATTGCTTGTGTATGCTCCTTGGATGTAGTCCAATGAGGGTGAACCAATTAAAATTGTTGTGTCATGCTCATTCTTTAATATTCATTCGTACTCTGCAATTGGAAGGAGAGAGAGAATAAAGTTCCTTCTAATAAAAAAAATATCAAAAGGGGCTGTTTTTTTTAATTTCTCATACCATGATTCGCCCCTTCTCTTAGGGTATCAAACCTAGTAGACCTAACAACCAAAAATGACGTCCTAACATTTCTGGGTCGATATCACACTCTCAGACAAAATTATTTATTATCTCCATTGTGACATACCCATATTGTAATTTTTTTAGTGTTAGTATAATATCCTTAATTTTTTAATATTTTCTAAAAGTTTTGAAAGATTTTCTAAATTAAAAAGTTAATTACATTCTTTTAGAAGATGTCATTAATCCAGCACTTGAAAATAACCTTGATTTTACCTCACTTCAGAAGTCAGGATCATCTCATCCAAACCATGTTCTATGACAATTATGAGGATGATAATGTTGACGTAAACCCTACCCATAACCGAGAAGAGGAGATAACTGAGAATTGGAAGAAAGTGAAGAAAGTAAAGAAGGAGAAGAAAGTGATGAGGAGATATTAATGCATAATCAATATGTACATGGCTAAAACAATAAGGAAGCATGTGAGAAAATAATCATGAAATATACCATCATGTGGGAAATGAAAATAAATTACAAATCACACAATTTTCTAACATTATACAAGTCATAACATTCTGTTGAACATAACATTATATTTACATTTTACACTTACGAATCAATTCATTTTTTATATATAGATGGAGGATATTATGCTACTCATTGAACAATCTAGGCATGTATCTAAAGTCTTTCTACAGGGGGTTTATGTTCAATATATTAGGGTGCTTTGAGCATATAATGTTTATCATAGGTTGCCTCTACCCGCCATTATACCATACCTGAACTGTTCTAGATTCTATGACATTATAGTATCTGATATCACATTTTTTTACCATCACATACTTTCTTACCTCATATAAAGTTGGAGACAAGAGACACACAAATTCCACCTTACTGAGGGAGAGATGACCATCACCCTTGAGGATGTAGTAGTCCTTCTCAGTCTTCCTATCTAGGGGGGATCCATTATTGGACCCACCTATACATATAGGCCTCACCTTGTTCACAGATTTCTAGGTGTCCTCATTTGGGTCGACCCTAGGGCTATAGATGGCGGGTCTATTTCTATGATCTATCTTGAGGGACACTTTCTATAAATAATCTATGATACGGATGAACATACTTTCTTGCATCATTCCCTTTCATATATATTATCGATCATTGGAGTGGCCATGTGCACTGATCACTCAGGTATGCATGTGCACATGATGTATCTAGGGATTATGGAGGACTTTGATCGGGTTAGGATGTACACTTGGGGATATGCATTATTGGATTACACTTATAAGGAATTATACAAGGCATTCCACAAAGAACACAAGGTTGTCCAGGGATGCATCATCCATCTTCAGATGTGGGCATGAGACCACATCCCCATACTCTTCCTTCAACTCGTTAGTCAGCCACTACCTATAAAGGTGTTGCATGATTCTCTACATGGATGTTGGTATTATCACTTATCTCTATTGGGTTTTGATTATAGTAGGAGTCACTACTAGAAACCCTAACAACACTAACAGATCTATCCCAACGGTTTATACAAACCATTGGTATCGGTCCCCTTTCTCAATGGTTTTTGAAATCCATTGGGATAATCCACTTTGACATCACTTTTCCAAATGGTTTGGGAAAACCATTGGGAAAGGGTAATTTTACATCACTTTTACCAATGGTTTGGACAAACCATTGGGAAATGGTCCACTTTTGACAACGGTTTTTCCAAAACTGTTGGGAAAGGGTACTTTGAGACCAATTTTCCCAAAGGTTTGGGAAAAATGTTGATAAAGGGTCCAATTTTTCAAAATTTTCCCAACGGTTTTCCAAACCTTGGGGAATAATTCTCAATGGTTTAATAAAACCATTGATAAAGGGTAATTTGTGACCAATTTTCCCAACATTTTTGGAAAACTATTGGTAAGGGGAACATTGAGACCACTTTTCCGAATGGTTTTGGAAAACTATTGGGAACGGGTGGGTACCTATCCCAACGGTTCAAAACCATTGGGATATATACCATTATTTTTATGAATTCTTTTATCTAATATCATTAAATAAATCAATAAATAAATTACTTATAAATAAATAAATATATATATGTATCCAAATATATTCACATAGGTAACTATAGGATAGTGGTAAATTCATTGATATATAACTTGTAGGTTGTTAGTTCAAACCTCTACTGTAACATTTTTTTATATTTGCATAGTCCAACTATTTGAGAAAATAGTTGGGATTAGACTTTCCCAATATTTTTCTCCAAACCAATGGGATAGGTCTTTCCCAATGCCAAATCACCCAACAATTTCCCAAACCATTGGTATAGGCTATACCAATAATTTTAGGACCTATACCTATGGTTCTAAACCATTGGCATAGGAAATTTTTCCATTAGTGAGTTATTAAATTTAATTTCTTGTTATTTATCACTTTGGATGTTGTATTTTAATGGTGGACTTAGAAACACAATTTCAAGAGCATTTTGACACACCATTTGGGTGCATATCATCTCAATTTAGATAATCTACTACCCGATGATTTAAGTATATACAATCTATCATTGTTTAAAAAATTTAATAACATCATCAATTTTTTTTTTGTAAGGAACCTTTTTCACAAATTTTATATGTCGTTTCAGATTTCATGGATTCCATACTAAGATTTATTAGACTAGTTTCCAGCATTGTGTGTTGCTGGAATTCATGATGGTATGGATATAATGCCACTCATTCACTTTTAAATTATTGAGTGAGAGTAGCCTAATAGAGAAATGGGCCATTTTGGCTGTGTTCAGCAAGTTCCATTACCACCGAGAAAGTAACAAGATCGTCATGACTTGAAGCTAATGGGGAGATAGGATAAGGACTAGCACTGACTACATGCACAATATCTTAACCTTTGGGGAATATGAGTAGATCATCGTATCTGAGGTGTACCTATGACGTGATCCCATCTTTCAGAGCATGTCGAGTATGATCCATGGTATAGACCAAAGTCTATACTATATATGAATCGACATGTTGTAGTGCTTTATGATATGGTAAGACAATGAATTTACATTAGTTTGTTTATTGAACTATTTTCTAATACAGTTTGAATATTTTTACAGAGTACTCGATTATAGAATATTATTCACATGACTAATCTATAAGAGGATGGGGTCACTAACCGGGCATCGATCCATGTTGTTGTGTTAGAGCTGAGGTCATCTTATCATGCGATTCACAAGGGAATCTTTGAGAGTCCACCTAGAGAGTGTAGGTTCCTGCCCAGGGAGTGGAAGTTACTATTCATGAACCTCCTCCAATAGCTTCTGATGCGAGGAGCCACGAGTACAACGACGTAGACTATGTCATCCTACACATAAGCCCTCACATGTTCCATAGGCAGAGGTTGGCCATGTAGTAGTCTAACCTCAACCGATTGTGCTTGTTCATTAGTTGATATGGGATCCTTCTTTCTTAATAGGATACCCATAGTTCTCTCCTTCTTGGGTTCCATATCCATCATAGTTTATATGGTTCCCCCAGATGATGATGGATGGTTCTTCAACGACAATAGTGGGAGATGGATCAAGTGCTTTGTACAACTTCTAGTTGAAACCTCCTCTCACTGAAACACATATAGAAAATGCGATGGTCGATGTTCTAGTTCCCAATGATTAGCCCTCCCCATGTCATCAGACTCCACCCCATCATAGAGCTCGTTGATCTCGATATGGGCATCAGATTTACAAAACACAATGTGGGATTCAATCTCCCCATATACATTGATTATACTGATTCATGAATTTTTAAGTGTTTTTTATGTATATTATAACCTTTATTAATACCTTTAGTTGGTATTTTTATGTATTCATAATGAGGAGAAAATATGAAACTTATGAAAAGTTTAAAGAGTTTTATAATGAATTATATAATCAACGAGGAGAATATATTAATAATCACTAATAAATTCAATGTGTTGAATAAATGAGCTAAGAATTCAATAATCATATGAGATATTAGGGAATTTTTTCACAACTCACTCATCATGGAAACCATAGTTGAATATTGTGTCTATGATAATGAATCATGTCTGATTGAACATAGTTCAATCAACGATGAGTTAGTTTGATCTCATTATTTCATTATGTGGGTATACTATGAAAATAGTTTCATTTTTACTTAACTATTTTATATATAATGTGGTAATAAATACACTATATGATATATTCATTGGTAAATTTACCAAAATATCTTTTATTAATACTTGGGGTTTTGAATCACTCTTATGAAAATTGGTTTATAATAAACAGAACCCTACATTAGTGAAATGGTTATTTATTGTCCATCTCAAGGAATCTATGGGATATTATTTATAAAATATAATAGAACACAAAGTGTTTGATGACGAAACTAGTATATTCCTAATGAATTAATATATTAATTAAGGATCCAATGGGATGAAATTTGATTTTAGAGATGTTAAGGACCATAAAAATGTTATCCTGATATAGAAATCTGAGTCAGTTCCGTTACAAATTGTGGAATAAGAACTAATTCAAATCACACAATAACCTCAATTCTCTAATAGAATTCATTAGGATCCTAAGATATAAGAATTTATTATAAAAACTATGATGAATTAATGTTCATATATAATAAACCTACTGCATATTAGGAGTATATTGAGAGTTATAATTCTAAAAAATAGTTAAAAACCATAAAATCTAAAAAGGACTCCTTGTACATAAACCAATTTCAGAAATTGGTGGATGAAAATGAAGGGGTGATACCTATATGGTTTAAGTGGGGTTTTCAAAAGAAAAATAAAATGGACTGTAGTGTGTCTTCCTATAAATAATACATGGTGGAAAATGTTACAAAAAATTAATGGTATTGAATATGAAGAAACATTTTCTACTTTTTTGATGATAAAGTCTATTCAAATATTTCATATAATGACCTAGATATCATATAAATATTATTACGTCATCTTTATCATAAATATATATATAATACTCCCAACAATCTAGATGTACAACATCTTTGGGAATTTTAGTACATGATAAAAACAATAACATAGTATTTTATTCCCATATCCACATTTTCTCCTAGATCTCACCTTACTTTTACTATATGGATTATCTTAGATACATACATAAAAGAAAGAGTGATCCATAAATACTACTAAGGTTTTCACATGATAACGTTAGATAATATATCATGAGAGTCAATAATCATAGAATTAAAAAAAGGAATGATTATAATGCGTCACATAAAAAACATGGAACATGAGTCAAATATCATAAGAGAATGGTAAAAAAAAATAGAGCATAAAGTGTGAAAAAAACATAATACATGTCTTCCTATTGTATATATTTATAAATAATAATAATATTATAGTTATCTAATAATTAAAAATATAGTATTTAGATAAACAAAATGATGAATAAAACCTTGTATAAGTGATTTATAACAATATATATATATATACCACAATATAAAAACCAATATATTTATAAATATAAAAACATGTATAATTTTTCTCTGAATGGTAGTAGCAGCCCTTCCACCTTTCGACTGAACCAGAAGGCTGTAGTGGGACTTCTTCCTTTCAATCATATATTTGAAAATATTTTTAACATAAAAATTTCAAAAAAATCCAGAAAACTCATAAAAACACTTAATAGTGAATCTACACACATGAAAAGGTTTCTTGGGACATTGAAAAAAATTTCATGGTGTCAGTAATCGAGAAAACAAGGCGGGTCCTCAGGGGTGATAACTAGTGATTGTGTGGACCTTGAGGGGGTCACGTAGAAATGACCCCAAGGGGAGAGGCTTTGCAGGGACCTATGATCGCCGATGACCTCAAGCACTACATAGACACAAATTAAAACCATAGGTAAACTAAGGGAATGATGAAAAATAGCATCAGATGGGTATGATGAGATGATGGAGGTGAGTGATGGGGCATGTTGTAGGTGCATTTCTTAGTGATGAGGTGGTGGTGGTCAACGACAATGCATGTCAGAGGTGCATTCATGGGAGGCTATTCCTAGGAGCCTGTGTAAACAACTATTAACTATATAGAATTAGGGTATTGTTGCACATAATGTGTACATAAAAATTGTTGGGCCTTATATGGATAAAAAACATGGGTTTTGGGCTATAATTACAATGGGATTTTGGGGCTAAGTAAATGGGTTCCTTCAGGTATAAACAAAAAAGTGGGGCCATCAGGCCATATGAATTAGGGACCATTGGTCCCATTATAAATTATGTCTTTAGACCATTAACCATGAACCTTTGGGGTACTAAAAATTTAATGGGTGAGCTTGGAGTGGGTTAACCCTTGGAGTGGGTGTGGATTGTTCTTACTGAACCAGGGGTGAGTGTGTTGTTTGTGATTTCTTATAACCTCTATAAACATAATAATTTTTTGTTTTTTTTGTGGTTGTTCTTATTATAATTATCATTATTATTGTTATCATCATTATTATTGTCATTATCACGAAGGATAGAGAGCTTTTGTCTCTCAAGTAGAGATTCTCTCTCTCCTAAACTCCCTTGAAATTTCACTTGTAATCATAGTCTTGTGGTACTCATCCTAAGAAAAACCTTTGATGATGAGATCAATGGACACTATGAAATGTTTTTAACATGTGGATTCAAGCATAATAAGGATGAATCTCATAGTGTGATTGATGGTCAAGAAAATGTAAGTGATGGATTATTCTATGGAATGATGAGTGAATGCAATTACCTTAGTGATCAAAGTGATGATTAGGAGTGGATACCTAAAAAAATCAGGTATTCTATTAATTTTTATTATTCTAAAGAAATCAAAGGTTGACATTGTGGATTTATACATGACCCTAGTGGTGGCGATCGATAGTGGGTATTGCGATGTATGATCAATGGATGAGTGATTCCACTGTCAGATTATAACTAAGTTTTAGGAATCCCCTCCCACAAAATGGGTATATAGACTGACCATCGATGACCACAAGGTGTATGGCATTGTCCAAAGAGGGATTTGGGACCCTGGTGGTGGTGGGTTTTGAGATGGGGCTGGAAGAGGGCCCATTCCTCATGCAACCAGTTGCAGGATCACCATCAAGATGATAGATCTAGAGAAGGATAATGGTCTACTACATGATGAAACTTCATTGAAGGGGGCCCTGCTAATCATAATTCTAAGTGATAATAGATGGTATGTACATCACACATATGGAAAAGGAGACTGTCCTCAATGGAAGGGTCAGTGGAAGAAGACTATGGTGAAGAGGTGGGGATCAAGAAAACACTGACTTCGGATGTCGTACGATGACGCTGGGGGAACTACCCAATAGTGGGGATGGAGTTCTATATCTAGAAGTGTACACAAAAGGGGACATTGATGGAAACAACCTCATAGATGTATGGAGATAAACTTAAGACACATGGAGCTATAGAAGACCTTGAGATGTGGAATGACATTGATGATGACCTCAGGACATATCTAGGGCATAGGTTGGTGATATATGGACCTCGAGAGTAGTAAATGGAATGTTGTACGAGCATTGTGTATGGTCCACAATAGTAAGTGAAATCATCAAGGGAAATAGAAAAACATAAGCCTTGGGCCTTTAGGCTAGAAAAAATCCATGGTCATTCGGGGGGAAATATTTTGTGTGGCCTTTGGGTGTGGGTTTCATTGGGTTATTATACCACTTCTCCATACATGATTTATATGTTTTATTTTATTATTAAATTTTTGGATCATGGATCTATGTATCGAAGTCCATGAACAAACCATCTTGAATAGTTATCATTATCATTGTTGTCATTATTATTATTATTATCCTCATTACTATGATTACTATCATAATCATCATTATTATTTTTATTATTATTAGTATCATTATCATCATCATTGTTATCATCATCATCATCATTATAAAAAACAACAACTTCATCATAATTTTTATGGTGGAGTGGAAACATGAAACAAGGATGAAGAAAGACTAATATTACATATTTAAACAAACAATATAAAAGAAACAAAATATTACAAGGAAAAAGTAAAGAACACGATTTAATGTGATTCGTTCCCATGGGTACCTACGTGCATGGAAAAAACACTACCACCCACACACAAGTTTTATTAATGCTCTAGAAATGGAAATAGATTTACATTATACAGAAATGAAGAAACAACAATAGGATAATTGAGGATACAACTAATACAAAAGGAAAATCCAGAAAGAAAACTAAAAAAACATCCAATTTCATATGCTAATTGGTCTGACTGTCCTAATCTCTTACTATCTTTGTCTCCCTATTTTGAATCCCCAAATATAGTTGAAGAACCCATAAATAAAAAACTTTCTAAATTTTATCGTGATCCTCGAGTATTTATCCTATCATATGGAGCGATGTCATCGAACCTCCACCAAGAGCGGTACACCCGCCATGTACCATGGAATTTGGCAGGTGCAATGGATCACCACTAGAAATAAGAAGGAAACATTTGGATAGGGTTTTTGGGAACCATAAAATGAGAGCTTCAAAGAACTAGGGAGAAAACCAAAATCTAGAGTGAATCACAAAAATGACAAAGGGATAGGGGGATTAAATTCCCCTAACACCAGACAAATACTTGAAATATAATGTCCAACCAACGCTCACCACACACACTGCCAAACCAAAGAAACAGAAAAACCATTATCCATCAATAAAAATGGATGGCATTGACAAAATGGGTAGTTATGATAATCAAAATTCATGAATCAAAGTAATCAGATAGCTAGTGTGGCACGGGATCACATAGGAAATATGCCAACCGAAATGCTAGAGCCCAATAAATAAGATCCCACATAGAACAATGACACAATGATCCAACATAAGACCAATAGTATAAAATCAAATATAAATTGATAGTTTTGAATGACTAAATAATTTTTCATGCATGTTTCATCAATTAAATTTTTGAATTGAAATGGGGTATATTCTAATGAGGAAAAACTAAAGGAATATCACATTTCATAAATCCCTAACATTTACAATCGATAAATTTAGGTGTTCTTACACCCATGGTAATCGAATCGGGTCCATGTTTAACCTTTATAAACAAAATTTGATCTTAGATATCACCAAAAATGTAGTCAAACTATCATCTAGGTTTATGTCAGTGTGTATCTTTTTTAGACACATAGTTACAGATTCAAGAACATCTCTAATGAAATTAAACCTAATATCTATGTGCTTTTATTTACCATGGAAAACTAAATTTATTGATAAATGAATTGTTGATTAACTATCAAAATATACATTAATAAAAGAATTGTATAGGTGTAGTTCATTTGACAAACCCTTCAGCCATAAGACCTCTTTCACTACTTCGGTCAAGACAATATACCCAATCTATGTGGTTGATAGTGCAACCACAGATTGCATATTTAATTTCCCTATAATGGGGCCACTATAGGAAGTGAAATCATAACTAGTGAGGGATTTTTTGGTGTCAATATTACCTACATAATTAGATTCTACATACCCAGTAATAAATTTAGTAGTCTAAATATTTTCCACAACATAAATAAATATTAGAGCTTCAACAAAGGTATCATAAGAGACACTAAAGGGAATTCTGGTGCGACTTCCCAAGTGTGGACATGAATAGGTTTAAAGATTATAATGCATAGGAAATGTCTAGCTAAGGGAAAATAATACTATATATAAAATTTCCTAATATATTAGCATAGTTTATTAGAGACATAAAGTGAATATCATCATCAGCTCAGGGTTCTTGTGTTAAATATTGCTTAAATTTTTTTCCAAGAGGTATATTTACTGTTTTGAGAGATTCAAAAAAATATATTTATAATTTTAAAAATATAACCATTCTGATATAAGTAAAAAAAATTATTTGGTCTATCCCTTATGATTTAGAAACCCAATATTTGTTTAGTTGTACCTAAATATTTAATTTCAAACATTCAATTTAATTTCTATTTAACAGAAAAAATGGGGTCCATATTTTTGAAAATGATAAGCATGTAATCAATATATAATAGTAGATAAATATTTTAGTTTTTGGTTGATTTAAAATAAACACATCCATTATATTAACTCTTAATAAAATGGTTAGCTAACATGAATGAGTAACACTTTATGTACCACTGTTTAGAGGCTTGTTTCTAGCCATAAAATGATTTTTTTAAAAGGTAGACTTGATTTAATTTGAATTCATTAGGATAACCATTAGGAGGTTTCAAATAAATTTTATCATTTAAATCACCATGTAAAAAAATAATTTTTTACATCTAATTGTTTAATATGCAGATCATTATAGGTAGAAAATTCTAATAAATTATAATTTATGAATTCTTAACTACAAGGGAAATTTTTTTAGAGTGATTAATTCTCTCTCTTTAGAGGGAAATTTTTTCAACTAACCATTTTTTGTACATGATTTTATGTCCCTCAATGTTATATTCTTTTATTTTAAAGAGCCACATGAAAACAATGTTGGTTTTCTAATAACAGTCCAATTTTGATTCTTTTTTAATGATTTAATTTCATCATTCAGGTAAAATACCCACTTATTTGTGTCTTTATCATTAATAGCCTACCTATAGGTATAAGGATCATCACAAATAATATCCTGTGAAACATGAAAGGAATAAAATTCCATATCATACTAACTAAATTGAGCATGAGGTATGGAAACCCTCCTTTCTATGACTCATGTCAGTCTGTAGTGACTATTAGGTCATGTAGATTCATACTTAGAATCAGAATCCAATGTGGATGAAGAATCAACCAGTGTAGCGGGTTATTCATCTAGTGAAGATGGATGGACAAGATCCTCAAACGGGTCTGGAAGCTTAGTTTCATCAGTCGGTTTAAGGGCTAGATCACTACTTCCAAATGTCACATTTGTTGTTTTTATAGAGTAAGAATCGTGAAAGAAAACATCTATCCTTACAATAAAAATTTTATAGCTAATTTTATCTACCCAAATATTATACCCCTTAACACCCTTGAGATACCCAACACAAATTCAGCATAGATCTTTTGGTTCTAATTTGTCAGTATTAACATGAGAATAACTTATACAACAAAAGAATCTTAAGTAGGAATAAGAAGATTATTTTTTCCCACAATTCTCCAAGAGTTATAAAATGATTAACAAAATAAGGACACCTATTTAATAGGTAAAAAATAGTAATTATAGCCTCTTCCAAAAATGATTTTTGGGGTCCTAAGCATGTAATCATGCTCTAGACTCTTTATAGGATAACCATATTCATTATTTATGCTAAGGAATTTTTTTTGTAAGTTTCCTTAAAAGTTATTTGTGTTTTAACACCTTTATAATCAAAATATTGTATGAACTTAGTGAATAGGTATTCTAGCCCATTGTCTGTTCTTAGAGTATTAAGTTTCTACCCAATCTGATTTTCATTTAATTTTTTTTTCAGGTTTTAAATTTTTATAAAACATTATATTTTTTTTAAGAATTTATATCTAAAATTACTTATAGAATTCATCTATAAAAGAAAAAAATAGAAACCTAGAACAATATAAGAAGTCCTAGATGGACCCCATAGATCAGAGTGGGCATACTCTAAGGGGTTGGTGGCCCTAAAACTAGACCTAAAAAAATTAACCATTTTGTGATTTACCATCACACAATATTCAAAAAATAGAATATTTCTTCGTGTGATATCACTCAACAACCCTTTCTTGTTGTGTTCTTCAGGTCCATTGGAGCATACATGTCCCAATCTTCTAAGCCCAAGCAAAGTATTATCCGTATTAGTAGAATAGACACTTCCCATATTCCCTGAATGAGTATTTCCATTGAAGACATACAAACCATTGATTAAATATCCCTTATGAATGGTTCTAGAGCCTTTGGAGATTTTAGACAACCCATTTCAGACTGAAAGGAAATGTTCTTTTGGTCTAGGACTCTTAAGGAAACAAGGTTTATTTAGAGGTTGGGAACCCACCTAACATCAACTAAAATAATGGTTGTATGTTCGTCAAGTTCTAACAAAACTGTACTTCTACCATAAACCTTACAAATTTTCTTAATGCATATGAGGATATATCATTCTACACTCTCAACCAGTTCTGGAAAGGACTATCGAAAAGGGTACATATGGAATGAGAAACCTGAATCAAGGTCCCAGTCTTGATTGAGTGCATGGGTGGAAATATTAAGGGCTTCAAAAAATTTCATAACCAGAGTCTACAAGAAGGGACTGATCAGTGGGGTTTTTAGACTTTAATTTATTCGTGAGTTTCCTACACCTAGGTTTACTGTGATCTGGTTTCCCATAATGAAAATAGGAGACCTTTCTATCCCTATAATTAGACCTAGTTTTCGGTTTTTAATTACTTTTAATCTTGTATTTATTAAACCATTTCTTATTAGTTTTATTTTGAGGTATACCCCTAGAGAACAAGATATTGACCTCACCTTTAATCCTTGGTTTAAAATGAATTTATTTAGAGAGAATGGAAAATTTAACCTACTATATGGTTAAATATTCTCTACCATACATCATGGTCTCAAAAAGTGTGTTTTAAGAATTATTTAAAGAGATTAGGAGGATAATTTTCATCATCCATATCATCAATAGAAACATTATTATTGGATAAATATAAAATTTTATTATTAAACACATCGAGATGTGATTTAATTGAAATACCTGATTTTATTTTAAATGCAACAATGCACTATTTTTTTTATAAATCCTCAATACTAATGTAGTTTTCATGTAATGTTTTTTCAAGTTTAAGGAAAATTACAACATCAGTAGACTCATAATCTAGTTCTCTGAAGACCTTATCATCGAATGAAATGAATAGAAGATATGTACATTAACTAACACATCAGGGGAAACATCAACATATTCTACAATAGGTTGTTTAGTTTCATTCATAGTTATAATAGGATTCCTAGGGCCAGAAAGGGAACTAATTAACAACAATCCTATAGTCAAAGATCTCATCTTAATTAATTAGGAATTGAATTCATTGTCACCAAAAAAATTCTCAATTTCATATCTCATTATTAAAATTTTTACCCCCAAGTAGATGTTGAGTTCTTTCAAACATCCTTAAGTGTATACCCCAACATCCAACCAATCTCTTAGGTAAACTATGTTTTATTAAAATAGATATGAAATATAGAGAAATATAGAATGGATAATTGATTTAAATAATTGAAATGAATAAAAGAAGTGGTGATTTAAGATTGAGTTTTTAGTTTGGAAAATAAAATGGAAACCAAAACTATAAATAAAGAAAAAAGTAAGTATAAATCAAATTTAATAGAAAAGGAAGACATGTTGTCTTTGAAAACACTTTGTGAGGTTGAGTGGTAACATAAATAAATGAAGAATACTAAGAAACACAAGGACCAAATTGAATTATTTATAGAATGAAAACTAATATTTCATATTGATACAAAAAACATACATGAAATGTTTTTTTTGCAAGGAATAGAAAATGAACATAAATATTTGACGTGCTTCAGCCCCATGGGGACCTACCTACACGGTAAGAATAGCACCACCAAAGCACACTTTTTATTAATGATCAATAAATGGAAATATATTTATAGTATATTGAAATAAAGAAACAAAAAATAGATTAATTAAGGATAAAAATGATGAAAAATGAGAATCGGGAATGAAAACTCAAAAAACATACAACACCAGATGTTAATTGATCTGACCATATTGATCTATTCTTGTATTCATTTCTCAATTACGAATCCTTTAATATGTATGAAGAAATTAGAACTTTCAATCCTCCCTGAACCAGACCGTCCTCTTCGATTATTCAGACCAGCATAAGGAGCATTGTCATCGAAGTTTCACCAATAGTAGTACACCAGTAGTATACTGTGAAGTTCAGCAGTCATGGTGGATCACCATAAGAGTGAATAATAACACCTATGTATAGGGTTTTTTGAGCCAAAAAACAAGATCTCTAGAGAGCATATGGCAAACCCAATATCCATAGTGAATCACCAAAATAATGGATCGATAGGGGGCATCAATTCCCTATAACACCATCCATAGCCTCAAAATAGATCATCCTACCAACGCTCATCACATGCATGCAACCAAAACGATGACATTGAAAAACCATTATCCATTAGGGTAAATGGATGGCATCGATATAATGGGAGGAAAACATGATAATTGATCAAGAATAAAAGTAATCAGATAGCAAGCGTGGCATGTGAGCATGTGGGAAATAGGTTGATCGAAAGGCCAAGGCCCATAACCAAGATCCCACATAGAACAATGTCCCTATGATCTAACATAGTCACAGTAGTTAAAAATAAAATATAAATTGAGAATTGTTATAAACATATAATTTTAAATGCATGGTT
Organism: Viscum album; assembly: GCA_963277665.1. Lineage (NCBI taxonomy): Eukaryota > Viridiplantae > Streptophyta > Magnoliopsida > Santalales > Viscaceae > Viscum > Viscum album. The sequence continues at coordinate 597,545,655 of OY728125.1, read as the reverse complement.
TATCAAATAAATGGTATAATTGAACATGGAATATTTTCAAATTAAAAAAAAAAGAAAAAGAATACATTTCAAAAAATTATTATCATTATGTGTCCTGATATGTAATCATGTGGTACTCACCACCATCCTCTACATCTAAGAGACATGGTTTTTGAATCCTAACAACCCCCTTGGGGGATTTCTAAATTTGAAAGTGACATAAGAATTGATGCAGATGTGTAGTGATAAAATAAGTGATGCAAGGTAGTGATAATGGAGTAACTTAAGAAAAGTTTCACTCACATGTAATTTCATTCAAACCAATGGGAATTCAGAATGATCAATGTAATGGGATTTATATAGAGTGGTTCAACCCTTTGTGGGAGGTGTGGCCTACCCTTATGGGAATTAGGGTGTGTATTGCATCCTTTTCTTGAAACCACCTAGACCTTCTATAATGATGATAACAATGATTATGATTATGGTTATGATGATCATTATTATCAGTATTATTATTATTATTGTATCCAATTCGATGGTTGAGAGGTACTCAACCATGGTACCACATCATGCAGTTTTAGGGATCAAATATTAGGTTGCATATATTTGATCCACTTTTTGTGTGTGACTCTACTGTGTGGTGAGTTTATGGAGGTGACTTTCATGGTTAGTTTAAAATCATGGGTGGTAGGACATGGGTCTCTTGTGTTAGTGGGATTTTTTCATGAGTGGATTTAGGTGGAAAACCTAGTGACTATAACTCCCTCAATGTTATGGGTTTTAAAATTCAATATAAAATCAATTGTTTTTCCACTTTAGAGGTTGTTTAGTGAATTTGTATTTAGATTTGAATTTTTGGAGTTAAAGACACTTTTGGATGGTTTTGGGTGTTTTTTGTACTGTAATGTGGCTTAAGTTCTTATAAAAACCTTGGGAGCTTTAAATGTTACTTTGTGTTTTAGGGGTTTTCAAGCCCGACACATGGTTTGGTGTGGATATTTAAGTGAAAACCATGTGATCCTTTGAGACATATGGCGATCTTGGTTTTATTTATAACATTAAAGGTTCATTTACAAAAACAATTCATCTTTTAGTGGAAACTATTGAGTTTTAGAGGTAACCATATAGTCTTATCATGGCCCAGGTCTAAGGTTCACATCTTACACATGGTTGTAGAAAAACTGTGTAAAAGTTACCAAGGGTTTCTGGAGTCATTTTTCATGGTTGTCACACAGTAAAACATGAAAATAAACTATGTGAGGGTTTTCCCTTGGATAGTGGATGGTTGATGGTTAGTGCGTGATTTGGAAAAACCATTAGTCTAAAGCATGTGTCTTTCCAATTTGTATTAAAAAGAGTGGAATTACAAAATTCCCCCCTTGGATTTTTGATTTCCCTATCCCCTCCCTTCACATTCATGTGTTGTGGTCCAGGGGGTCTCTTTTCCCCTTTTCTCCTTCTTCCTACTTGATTTTGGGGAGGATTTGATGTTGTATATAGTGTTTTGAGGTTGTTTTCTTCATGTCCCTCCACCTTTTTACTCTCCTTTACTTTTGGTTGATTTTAATTATCTCCCACATAGGGTTTGGATTCTGATTCCGATGAAGCACGGTACAATCAGTCAAGGATGATGGATCTTTGTTGTGGCTTGGAGAGAGGGAATCCTAAGATGGTTTCTTTATGTAGCCGCTCATTATTTCAATATAGATACAATTCATGGTGTATTTTTCTTGAATTTTAAATTAAATTGAAATTATTTCCATGTAATTGTGTGTTTTGTGTTTGGTATTTTTCCCATCTTTGTTTAAGAGGTGTGTTATGGGACTTTCATAGACGATTAGTCATGGTTTTGGAGTGTATATATGTTTCTCAATGTGTTTTTAAACTCAATTAATCTTCATAATTATATTTATTAATTCAGTTTATTTTTTTTAATTAATTTAATTTTCTTGTATGGTGTGAGTTTGGGGATTAAATTGCTGGTAGGGGATGAGTTCAGTCCTAAAACTTCAGAGGTTATACATTGAGGTAGTATGATGGGTTTGTTTTGGATTTGTTTCCATACTTTATAATAATTTGATTGTTTTAAATGATTTTCGACCTATTGAGAACTCTTTGTGGGCTATTGTTCTTGGTTTTTTAATAATTTATTAGGGTTTGGATGCCTTATAAAGGGGTTTTGTTCAGAAGCTCCCACATTTTTGGCTTCTCATTCATGGTCACACCTAGATTTACATATATAATTTCATAGTGGTAGTGTGGGGGAGGTTCTTAGATTCCCTAACCATTATATAAAAAATGATTGGGATTGGTTATATTCTATTTTTAGTGTCACCTATCATGTAGGATATGATAGTGAGGCTTATAGGTTCTTAAAAGATACATATTGGTTCTTTGGATTGATCTTGTTGGATATTAGGTTTCCTTGAGCTTTTGGTTTTATAATCATATATATGAGATGTGTGGTAAGAGACCATGTAGTTTTTTTGGATTGAGGGAGTGGCTCGACATTGAACTTTAAGGGGGTGTTCTTTTGGAATCTTTAGATTATTCTCAAAATTCATGAATGAGAAAAAAAATTAGATGAACCTTTTATTACATATCCGAGTAAATAGGCTAGTTGTATATGGTTTATTGGATTAGGATTATGATTTGTTGATCTAGTTTTAGATTAGTTAGAGACTATATGTTGGGTTTATGTCATGAGTTTTTAGATGTGGAAGGGTTCTCTTGAGTTGTGGATTCATGAGAGTTTGTGGGGCCCTTAGGAAATCCCCTTTTGGAAGTGACAATACTTCTGGATGCCCTATTGGGTGAACTATTGGTTTAGGATCAAATGATGGATGTTGAGGGATTACTATATATATTTATCTTTTCGGGCTTATCCTATGATTTAGATGTGATGGAGGATTCCCTCATAGGTTGTCTTGTCCTCTCTTTTTGGAATTGATTATGGATGAGTGGAGGAATTGGAGTGGGTTGTGTAATGATTCATTGGTTGGGGTTTCATGCATTATCAATGGCCTAAATTTTTGAGATGGATGTGATCCAGGGGACTATGGGAGCCCCTTTCTTTTTTTTACCTAATGAGGGTTCAGTTCTTGATAACTTTTTTGTGACGTTGGGTGTCCCCTTATAACTTATAGGTTTTGTGGTTTAATCTTATAGTTTCCATTTTTGTGTTTCAAGGGAGAAAGGGAGACATGAGTTTTTTTTACCACGAGATGGTTGGTTTTTATGTTTTGGTAGTTTCAATAATGGGTTTGAGAGTTCATAGACCCATTATCTGATGGCCTTTGGCCGAGATGTGTGAGACAGTTTCCACATAAGACAGAGATGTATGTAGATACATTTGGGATATATTTAGACTATTCATTTTCCCTTAGATTTATATAGTTCTATACTTCATTAGCTGGATGTGGTTATATGGGAATAGGGAAATAATAAATAATATGGGGGATTAAATTCCTCCCCATGCTAGGGGATACTGACATATCAAGGGTTTGGGTGTTAGTGGTCCTAAATGTGGTGATGGGACTGGGTTATAGGATATTCATTTCCCTGAATTCATTTTTTATGGATCCAGTTGATTCTAATGGACTACTGTGCTTTGGAATACTTCTCTATGTTCTATTAGTGTTCATGTCATCATTTTGGGTCATTCTAGTATAGATCTATTAGGCATGTCTGATGTTTTGTGGACGGTTGAGCTACATGGTAAAAATCATCGGGCATGGTCTATAGTGGGGGTAGATTTACCTCGAGCATCATACTAGATCTTGGGGTTGGCTATATTTTTTATCCTCCTTATATAATGAAGATATTTATTTTTTTAATTACCTGATTATGTCTATATAGTAGATATTAGTAGTTATCAACTAGTTCCAGAATATCACATGTTGCATAAACTTGTTATGAGAATAGTTTATAGGTTCACTATTGGGGGTGTCCTACTGATATTTATTTCTAACCCCTTACAAATGAACTTAGATGTTCATGTTAAATATTTTATTTTATTTTAGGAAGGATCCCAGGTTTAATGGTGGATAGGGTCAATGTCTAGTGTTGTATGATTGAGTGGGACCACTCGTGTAATGCTAATTGGGCTAGAGTAGCTCACTAGTTAGAGACTAAGTATGAGGTTTAGCTCAATGATGGGATTAGAGACTTGTGTATTTATTTTTACATTTATTTTATTAGATATATGTGATCATTATAGTGGGTGATTGATTATTGTCTGTTTCTCTTACTTTTTAGTCTTTATAATCATATGACACATTCTATTATATTAAAAAAACTCTATTTCAGTAAGTCATATTGCATAATCTGTTGTTTTTATTTTGAAAGTTTTTAGTTATTTCAACTTTTATGGGGCTCTAGCTGAGGGTATAGTCTTTCCATTGTACCTTTTGGACCCAGGACACTAGTAAGTAACCTCTGGTACTTGAGAAAGAATTATTGAGGCTTTATTGAAATCCTTCTCAGGTGACGTTTCAGGTTTACTCAAGATAGTTCATTAGTAAATGGAATTAGAGAATATTGTTTTCTTGATTTTTGGAGTTAGTAGATAGGCGTCTTAGCGTTGTGTCAGATATTGTGATGGACCTCATGTTGGTGTAACATGACCTCTTTTTTCCAATGGAAATTCTAGGTTACAAGGGTAATGAGATTCCTTTTCTTTTTTTTCTCATTTTTATAGTTCCATGATTTCACCATGTGTGGTGAAATTGTGTTTAGGTATTTCATGATTTATGGGTATTTCCCTTATCCCATTGTAAAAAGTATATTGTACAAGCATCATTAATGCCACACAGGGTTCACATGACATATTTCTATCTATGACTAATTTTAAGGATAGTGGAGGTTCAGTTGTTTAAAGTGTCTACAATTTCAAATATTGAGTTGTACTATTTAGATCCTTGGTCATATTCTACTCAACTAAACCACATGAATTTTTTATTTTGTTTAATATTCATTTGGATATTTTGGAGAGGTGTTCACTAGAAATTAAAATTCATTCCCTTCATCAAGGGATATGCGGAGACCCTACTGGGACTGTTCAGACACTGGAGGCCTTAATTGTGGATTTATGTTGTAAATGGTTTCTAAGAGGTGTTCAAGTAGGGATAGAGTTTGTTAACAACTAGGAGTTATCGTGGTGTTTAGTTTTGTTAATAGGCAAGGTTTGGATAAATTCATAAACTTTCTCATTTATGATTACACTGTTGGTGCTGTAGTGGGAGCATGATTAGTATCTCATGGTTTGAATGAAACTCATGAGGTGGGTGGTCATGCGGTCAACCTTGGATGGAAAGTGAGGTTCCTTGTTTTTGGATGAAGAGTGTTAGGGGCTCAATGGATTATTAGAGATGACCTGCATGAGAAGAATGTTTTTGTTAGGTCAAAATAATAGAAGGATACACAAGAGGGTGTGAATTGTGTTCCTTTACAAATCTTGATAGATTCAAATATTATCCCTCTTAAAGAATATAATAAATGTTAAATTCTTTAAACAATGTTATGTAGTGGAAAATAGTGAATAATAACATTTCAGTTTTTATAGCAGTTCAGGGCACAAAGTTCCCATAGTGCATTCCACTACCACTCTCTCTGTGATTTTGTTGATTTTCACTAGATATATCCTCTTATCATAAGACATATACAACTAAATAAAAATAGTTCATACCTTAACAAAATGATGTCACAGGGCCATCTAGTTATTTTATAGGGAACCTAAATTATTTACAGATTATTCTCAAAATCTAACACTCCACCATGAATGAGTATGAGTAGTCGATACTCTATGAAATAAAGTTTATTTTATTTGATTGAAATATATATTTAACTAATAGTTCAAGAAAAACTAAAATAAAATAGATAATTTTTTTAGATATGTGTCTTCAAGAAAGAAAAGATTAAATGTGATCTTGGTTGAAAATGATCTTCAAGAAACACAATAACAAAACAACAATCACACAGCATAAAATCAAAACATGTATGCATCCAAAGTTTACCTCTTTATAATAATAGATACATTGTATCCATAGGTTAATATTTCCATAAATGATATAGACATTGTTATTTAACATCAAAAAATTTATTTTTATTTGGTTTTATAGATTAAGAAATCACCTGATGAATCATGATTTATTTGAATTTCATCCTTTCAAATAAAGTCATAAATTCTGTTATCAATAAGATCAATTTAAACTGTTGAACATCTACCTTTGAACATGTATTTAAGAAACATTGAAAAGATATTTAATTACATCAATACCATTTTAGAAAACATGGAAAATATCTTGAATTTAAACACTATCATTAACCAAGTAAAACACATGGTTCACATTGAAAGTACGATAAAAAGAGTACTGTTGATTTCAAAATTTTAGGTTCTTGAACCATGTGTTAGTTAAAAAAATTTAGTGGTTCTTCTTAAAAGTATGGTTCCTAATCTATACATTGAAAACAATGTAGGGTATTTGATACATACATTTATTCCAAACATAGGTTTTGAAAACCACACATTATGTTTAAAAATATATGGTATGAACAATGTTTCTAGATTACATAAAAAATATCATGAACACTTCAAAAAAACCTTTAACCTATAAATAATATAAATTTCCATAAAAATATAATCCTAAAAAAGTCTTAAATTAATTTCATTTAAAAAAAAAATAAGGTTATTTTTTAGTATCAAAATGAAGAAGATTTATAGAGTATTGTTGAAATAGTATACTCCCAACAATATCCTCATTTTTTAGGATAAATAACCCATATGTAAAACACTTATAGAAAATATAGAAAATAATAAATCAAAATAAAATAGTCTTTAAATATAAATTTTAGTTCTCATTTAATGTTTTATAGACCAGGAATTATAAAATTTAATGATAGAAATTTTATGTTTAACCAAACTAAATAAAAACTAAAGAAATTTATTTCAAAGAATAAATATTATGGATAAAATAATATTTCTATTTACCCAAATTGTATCCCATTTTTTTGATATAAAAAATAAAGCATTGAAAATAGTTTACAACACAATTAATTTAGCACAAAAATATCGTTAAATGTGTTTTAATATAAGAGAAAAATGATTCCTATTCAAGAACTAGAGATAGACAAAGAACATGAAATAAATAAACACAAATTTAATGAAGAAACAAATTTCATTAATAAATTTATTTTTAATTACAAAGAATATTTGACTAAAATATATAAGAGGTAGGTTGATATGTAGTGGATGTTCATAGTTTGATTGAGGTTTTAGAGGTAGATGATACTTCGATATCCCTATGAACATATTTTAGATTGGCCATCATTCCTTTAAAAGTTTGATTGAACACCTCAACACATTGTTTCATCAACTACATTGATTCATATCCTATTTTAATTTTTTCAACTAAATTAGTCATTAAGAACCCATGGACATTTTTTTAGATAGGAAAAATGGATTTACCATCTCACTTAATAGATTGAGAATTTGTCTAATACGTAGATTTTCAAAAGTTAATTCCACAAAGTAATCTTTCAAGTTTTCAAAAAAAATGTGAAGTGGATCACTATCACACTAAAGAAATTATATCATATTATTTATGGTGTATATAAATTCAGTTATATATTATAAATGTATTATTATATCTATAAGAGTATTATGAATTTAAATAAAATGTTTTTCATGAATTTTTCTATATCTTATCGATTGAAATTGACTTCTTAGGTAATTATTTAAATAACTAAAATATAACTTTGAAACATATTCTACCTTTATGTTACAATTATACTCATATATTTATCTTTGAAATTAATCAAAATATCTTGTTGAAATATAATTTTATTTGAGATTGTTCATCTCTTCTTTAACTGACTCCAATTCTCTTATTGGAATAGTTCTGATTTTAAAATCCCTCAAATATTTCTTAGAGACATCATACTCACATTATAAGGTTGAATTATCTTCTTTAATCTGATTAAATTTATAGAAAAACTCTTAAATTTGAGTATTATAAAAATCAAAAAATATCCTTCTGGAATTTGAGGTGGTTTTATAACTTTAACTACATCTAGAGACAGACCTTCATCCTTCACACTTGATGATGATGAAAATGGGCCAAAAACTTTATTATTCTCACTAGATTCTCTTAGAACCTTTTACAATTATTTATATATAATAAAAACTACCCAATTTTTATTTATTTATGTATTCTCAACTATAGTAGATTTCACTTTCTCACCACCTTCAACATTCTACTCAACCTGATATTCTGTATGATCTTCATGCTTATCTCAATGTTCAAATGGTTTCTCTGTAGAGGTAGTTTTTACAGCTATAATACCTGGTTGTTAAACTTATTCTGTTGTTAAAACTTCAACATATTGATATTTTTCATCAGGTTCTCTTCTTTTTCTAGGTCGTGTTATATGGGTTCCACTATTTTCTTCTTCTAAGGACTCCTCATAATAATGATGAACACTTCATGCAGTTGTCAGGTTAGAGACATCAACCTTGAGTCTTATCATTACTTCCTTAGCAACATTCTCTATTCTAGATTCAAAAATTTATTCACCGTGAAAATAAATTGAGCTAGATAATTTTTGTTTACCTTTCTCACCTTGAGAATTATCACCAGATTCTTGTTGGTGATCAACACCAACCGCCATTATATTTCTTTTGAGTTCCTCAAAAAGAAACCAAATATTCTTCAGATTCTAGTAGAAATAAAATTAATATGATGACATCTCATGGATATATTAATTTCTTAAATTTTATTATTTTTATATAGAATTGGATAAATAATCCTTCAATATGGATAAAAAATTCAATCTTTCTTATTTTTGATTGTAATGATGGATATACCATAGCATATATGTACTGAATTTAAACTTAATGTCACTTAACATCAAAAAAAATTATATACATATTTGGAAAGATAATTTTCTATATCTCAATGATCCTTCATATTGTCATAGACTGAATAAATTTGACCAGTACCTTCTAGGAAACCTCTAGATCCTTAGGAAACATCTTTTGTATTATGTTGAATCCAAAAAGAAAATACATAATATCCTCAAATTTAAGCTTATATTCTCTAATAAACTAAAGATTAAAATGAAAAACCCCTTCAAAGGGATACTATAAAATCTTTTGTAACTCTCTTGAGAAAATGAAAAATTCCATATAATTTACCTTGGAAATGAAAATTTCCTATATTTCACCAAAGTTTAACTAGGAATATTCATAAAACTATTTTGTTTCATCATAGAAAACAAACTCTGTATTTTATTCATTGAAAACAAATTCTGGATCTTGAAAATATAATGATTTCTCTAACAGTAGATTCATATGAAATGACCACTAAAAGTTGAAAACCTTACATTGAAGGAATCATTTTTCGTCTTATGAAGTGCATTGGTTCTTAGATTTTCTCGGACCACATTCATCATTTTTTTTCTATTTCAAACAACATAAAGTTTTAGTATTTGTATATTTTCATTTAGAAGAGAAAACAAGGGCTATGTATGTAAATATAGTTTGAGATTGAGGGTAAGAGAGAGTAAGAGAGTGGTTTGATAGTTTTGGTGATGTCAGTTTTGTTTCTTGAGCGAAATATTCTGAGTAATCATTATAGATTTTAAATTTTGAACAAATGAATTTAAATTTTTTTTAATAAATCCATAAGTTATTAAATAACTATTAAAAAATAATTGAAGGAAAAAATTAATAAAATTATTAACAAAAAATTAATGAAAATAATTAATAGTAATAATAATAATAATTCATTTAAAATTAAGTATACCTAACTCATCCTTGATAAATTTAAAACTGGTAGTGGGAAGTGGTTTTGTGAAAATGTTAGTATGTTGATAATCATTATTAATAAATTCTAATGAAATATCCCTTTTTAGAACATGATCTCTTAGATAATGATAACTTATATAACTATTATTCATTCCTGAGTGAAATATATGATTTCAATAAATATTAATTGTACTTGTATTATCACATAAAATAAAAAACCTATTGAAATTGAGTGAAAAATACCATAGTGTTTGTTTTATCCACAATACTTGTGTACAACAACTACCAATACACATATATTCAACCTCGTCTATTGACAAAGAAATTGATTGTTGATTCTTAAATGAATATGAAACTAATGAATTCCCCAAAAAGTGATAGGTTCCTAATGTAATATTTCCAACTAACCTACATCCTCTAGAATTACAAATCTGAATATGAGATTAAATTAAAATCAGATGTTTTGGGTAAAGTAAATATTAAATAATAGTTACCTTAAAATATCTAAAAATTATTTTCACTACAGTAAGATGAGAGTCTTTTTTATTTTTTAAAATCTTGTACATAGACATACAAAAAACATAATGTTTGGTCAACTAGTAATAAGGGTTAAAAACTGCCAATAACACCTCTAGATAACTTGTTGTTCACTAGTTTCTAGCTTTATCTAAATGAAGTTTTATATTGGTACAAATGGGATTTGTATATGTTTTACTATTTTCTACTCAATTTTTTTTCAATAAATCAATTATATATTTACTTTTATTTAAAATAGACCCATAATATGTTTTCTCTATTTGAAAACTAAGAAAGAATTATAATTCTCCCATAATAATCATTTCAAATTAATTTTTAATATGTTTTGAAAAATAATTACAAATATTTTTATTAGTTTAACCCAAAATATCATCATCTATATAAAAAAGTACTAATAAAATATCATAACAAGAAATTTTTTATAAAGAAAGTAGGACTTCATAATCCTACAAAAATCCATTTTCTATTAGAAAAGAACTTAATATTTTATACTAATCAATTGTTTCTTGTTTAAGTCCATAAAGATATTTGGTAAGCTTGAAAACAAAATTGTTTTGATGAGGATTTTTAAAACCTGGTGGTTGTTCAATATAAACTTCCTCCATTAAATATCCATTGATAAAAAGACAATTTTACACCAATCTAATTGAATTTAAAATTAATACGTGATTCTTATTCAAGAAGGATTCTAATAGCTTCTAATATAGAAATACATGAAAATGTTTCATCATAATATATTCCTTCTTCCTAATTATATCCTTTATCTACTAATCTAGATTTATTTCTAGTAATAATTCCATTGCCAACATCATTATTTATAAAAACCCATTTGGTTCCTATTACTTGATTATTATATTAACTATCAACCATTTCCAAACTTTTTTCTTCTAAACTGGTTATGATCTTCATCATGGATATTATCCAAATTTCTTCTTCTAATGGTTCCTCTATGGTTTTAGGATCTAATTGGGACAAGAAGGAAAAAAATTCAACTAGAACTTCTATATTCATTCTTTTCCTAACTCTTATATCTATATTTCCTATTATAGTTTCCAAAGTATGATCTTTTAAGGTTATGGGTTTTTCTAGTTAAGACAGTTTTAGGTACATCAGTTGCATTTTCTTATAGACTAGACATTATTTCATCATATTCTTTTTTATTTTCAAAATCATCTTCAAGAGATGCAATTCTCACTTTATTTAATGAATTTATAACTTCATCTATTTGAATTTTTTTATCAAATGGATCACTTTCATCAAACTTCACATGAACAGATTCATCAAATATCTTTTAATTTTAATTATATACTCTATAATCATCAGAAGTAGCATTTTACCCTAAAAATACTTTTTCATCATCTTGTGGATCAAATTTACCAAACGTTTTCTTAAGATTCAAGATATAAACCTTACATACAAATACTTTAAAGTATATAACTTGAGGTTTTATGTTCTTCCATTGTTCATATAGTTTCTTTCTTAGAAAGGGTCTTATTAAAACACTATTCATGATATGACACGCTGTTTGAAAATATTATTCCCAAAAATAGTTTGGAAGACTATATTCATTAAATATAGTTATTTTCATTTCTTTAATAGTTCTATTTATAATTTCTACAATTCCATTTTGTTGAGGTGTTCTTATTTCAGATAAGGTATGTTTAATACCTAATTTTAAGGAAAAGGAAAAAAATTATCAGTTCTCAAATTCTCCACCATGATCACTTATCAATTAAATTATTTTAAAATATTTTTCATTTGGAAAAAAATTATAAAATCATACAAAAACAAATAAAACATAAATTTTATGTTTTATAAAATAAACCCAAGTAAATATTGAAAAATTATTAAAAAAACAAAATACCTAAAATCTAAGCCTACTACTCTTGATGGAACAAAAAAACCATGTGGATAAGTTCTAGTGGTTTGGTTGTAACAACCTTATTAATAGATTTTAAGGATAGATTGTGTTTATTGACTATTTAAAATGCATCACAAAATATATATTTATCAAATTTAATAATATGAAAATCAAAAAATAAATGTTTCTTATATTATTTATATAATGTAAATTTATTACATTATCCAAGTATCCTATGAAAAATCTCATAATTATTTGTCTCACCTGTTAAAATATTTACTTTTTACTTACACAAGGAATTAATATGAAAAGTACAAACATTCCCATTTAGGTGTTCTCTAAAATTAATCAATTTATATTTAAAAATAGAGAAGTAATTACTATAAGAATCAACATAAAAACCATATTCTCAGAGTTTAGAGATACTTATCATATTATTCTTGAACCCTTGAATATATAGTACTTTTTTGATCAAAACTAATTTTGGATTTCCAACCGATCTAACTCTAACTATTTTTTCTTTTTCATTATCAATGAAGTTAATGAGGACTCCAAATTTTTTTTGAAGTATTTAATCTAAAAGTTTCTCTAATAATGTTTCTTGAGTAGCCACTATCCATATACGATACTATATTTTTGTTCCTATGAAGGTATTCCTATAATAAAATTACCAAAATATTTCACTATTAGACTAATTTTATGCGGTCCAGTTGTGTTAGCAAGAAATGATCTGGGTATCTAGATTTTCCTAAATTTTACATAATCTAAATAAATTTCATCATTAATATTACTAGAAAGAAAATACTTTTTTTCTACTGATCTATGTATTTCTTAAACAATAGTTATTAGGAAAATTTCCATTAACTCTATAATAAAACAGGTGACTCTTGATCTATTTTTATTCATAGAACTGGGTACAAAATAATTTCTATATAACATTTTTCACATTTCTTACTATTCCATATTTCTCCTTTATAAGAACATTTTTAAAAAGAATATGATTTAGAGACTCTTCCCACATAATTAATATACAATTACCACTTTTGAATGACTACTTCAACCTACAACTTTTAATTTTTTTTCATGAGAAGTACATGTTGGTGTAGATTTGTTAAATTTTTATTTTAAGACCAAGTTTTGATTTAAAATGTAATATTTTAAAGTTAAAACAATATTATGAATAATTTTTAGTGATTTATGATCTCTTAATAAATATTCATACGTCTCTTCATGAATTGAATAGTATGAATCAAATTTACTATTGGAATAAAATTCAGAATCTGAAGAAGAAGAATAGTAGGATTATACTTATCCTTATTATTTATACACAAATAACATGTTTTCTTTTATATTGGTAGGATATTTTTATGAATCAATTTTAGTATAACTGTTGGAGACCATAGTGACACTCTAATTAGCCTTCATATCCTTTTTATCTTTGTGTTCATAATTAGTCTACATCAGATACTTCATTGTTTTATTTTTCATTTTTCATTTCTATTATTTTATTTATGGAAAATAAAGTTTGATATGTATCATTTAATTAATTCATAACATCTTAATTATTTTAGTCCACGACCATCTTTCTTATAAGACTTCTTGAATCCTTTCTTCAGCTTATAAAATTTACTGAATCTTCAAACTGGTTGATCCAGTTCTATTACAGAATCTAATCCTTATAAATCAGTTGAGATCACTGTATCCTATTTGGATTTAATTTCATATTTCTATTTAGTAACATCAAAAGTGTTATTCTACCTTTTTACCATCCTATTATCTTCAGCTTCAACATTCATTTCTTCTTCATACACCATTAGTGTTCCAATCAATTCTTTCATTATCAGTTGTGAAACAAGAGTGGATTTTCTGATTATAGCAGATATCCCATTCCATTTATAGGATAATACTCTCAAAACTTTTAAATCTTAATATGTTTGCTTAATAGGATCTCACAAGGCAGCAACACCATTGACTATTTTTGTCAATCTTTCATTCATCAGATTTATTCTTTCACCATCATACTCATTGAATGTTTCAAATTTCAGCATTGTAGTGTTGAATATTAATTGCTTTAATTTTTTCATTAGTTCATAAGAAACAATGAAATTTTTTCATATACCATTGGAAATATTACATTAAGATACATAACTAAATTCATCTTGACCATTTCCACATATAATAGAATTCATTGATCTGGAAATGACATCATAATCAACTTCATTTGGAACATCCCATTTTTATAGTTCTTTAGGTATTTCATAATACATAATCATATTCATGTAAATATTGAATCCAAGATTATTTAAATTAATTATAATAAGATCATTCTGGTAACCATAATTGAATATATTAAAATATAGAGTACATATCATGGAAATTACTTTAGTTATTTCATAAACATATGTTTTTTATAGGCATTTAACTCATGATTTCTAGAGCTAATCATAATTCTTCAAAAATAACTCATCTAATAACAATTATTAGGTCAAAATAATATGAATATATATAAGGGGTGAATTGTGTTCTTTCACAAAACATACGATATTCCAATTTTATCATTATCCATAAATATATGAAAAGTTATCTTCTTTAATCAAAGTTATGTAGTAGAAAACAAAGAAGGATAATATAGAATTTTTTTAGTCGTTCAGGGAATAAATAAACCCTAGGAAACTCTAGAAACACTCTCTCAGTATGTTTGGGGATTTTCACTAGTTAGGTCATCTTATCACAAGACCTATACAAATTAATAGAGGCAGTTGAATCATTTACAACAAGGATTTCACATATACTTATAGTTATTTTTTAGGGATCCAAAAATATTCACAACATTGATCGAGAATCCGACACTCCACCATGACTGAGTATGAGAAGATGATACTCTATTAAATAAGAATTAATGGATTTGATAGATAGATAGATGTATCTCATAGTTATAGTAGCGGATGATAGATAATAGACCTTCATTGATATGAGTCTTCAAGAAAGAACATCATTGAAGTGATCCTAGTTGAAAATTCTCTTTAAGAAATATAGAAATTGAACATAAATAACATAGAAATATATAGAAATATATATGTATCCAAAATGCAGCTCTTCAGAATAGCATAGAAATTGAATTTTGAAGGAAAAATTTTCATAAACAATATAAATCTTGGTATTTAACAAGATAATATTGATTTTATCTTGGTTGGAAATATCTAAGAATACTCCCTAAAAAATCTTGAGTTATTTTAATTTCAAACATTAAAATAATGTCATAAACTCCATTAGAAATAGTACCAATTTAATCAATTAAACATGGGATTTTGAATCAATATTTAATTAACTTTTAAAAGATATTTATCTTTTTCAAGAGTGTTGTAGAAAATGAGGAATATATCATGAATTTAAACTCCATAATTAAACAAGTCAAATGTAGGGTCCACTTTGAATGTATGGTTGACAACATACAGTTGATTTCAAATCACTGGGTTGTTGAACCATACGATAGTTTCAAAAACATACAATTCCTTCATAAAAGTATGGTTCCTAATATATACATTGAAAACAAAATAGGATATCATATCCATACATTTATTCCAAACATAGGTATTGAAAACATACATTATTCTTACAAATGTATGGTATGAACGGTGATTCCATATTACAAAAAACATACCTAGAACACTTCAAATAAAAACATTAACCCATAAATAGGATAGGTTTTTTAAGAAATATAATCCTTAAAATAACATAATGTAATTTCATTACCAAAATAAACAAGGTTATATGTGAGAATCAAAATCAAGAAGTTTTATATAGTAATTTTGAAACAATACATGCAAAACAGTTTAGTGGTTTATACACGTGTTTCGCCTCCAAGGTGGCGTGTTTACAGGAGGTGCAGAGATGGCACGATGTGGATCATCACCTACACTTTTCCATATAGACAAGATTCTTTCAAGTTTACCAATCCTTAGTTTCGACCCGTTCAACGTCATTATCCATTAAAGAAGGTTAAATTAACCCTGTGGGGAACTGTTGGTCGCAGCGGGTGATTGCATGGAGGACAAGCACTCATGCAATCAATCCTTCTCCAATATAACTTCCTCGGATGGTCTCCAATGGGTTTATACATAGATCCAAGAATATCCAACATCCCTGGTATTCATGATTCGTGGACCTGCTTTCCAAATACAGGCACTCGTCGGCTGATGATTTGGCCAACGACACTTTAAGACTCCATTGGTCGAGAGGATGGGAGGTCAGGCTCATCGCACCTTTCCAGGGGAGGTTTTTTTTGCCTATTTTAGGACTCTCTTATAGATTTAAGTTGTGTTAATTTGTTCGTGAGTCCTTGGTTCATTATCGAAGGGTGTGGCCATGGGATATCCTTAATTTGCAAGATCGTCGTGAGCATGCATATGTTTGATTCCATGGAGGTGATGCTCACTTAGACACATTGTAAGGTGCTCTAGAGTTTATCATCATCCAGGGGAGTTAAAAGGTAGATTGAGGTTGGGATCGACCCCATAAGGATGGATTCCTACCTATCCTCATGAGAGGAATTAGAACCCACATAGTTCGGATTTTGAGGGGCACATGCAAGGAAGATTCCCATTTGACACATATGATTGGGTGGACCCCTTTTGGATGGGCACCGTTTTGAACTCGGGCCTTCTGGTAGGCACCCTACATATCCTTTTTTTGATGAGGAATCAGAGTTCTCGTAGTTCAGATGTGTGCGGCTAAAGCATGGAAGCTTCCCATTTAAGGAAACGTGATTGGGTGGACCCTTTCGGGTGTGCACCCTTTTTGAGCTCGGGCCTTATGGAAGGCATCCTATGTATCCTAATTTGGTTAGGAATTAGAGTTCTCGTAGTTCAAATGTGTGTTGATATTATAATCCTCACTAACCTCTAGTTTCACAAGAGTAATGCTCTGTGTGAAAAAAAAGAGGATGTGAAAGATTCGACAATGGACATGCCTCCTCCACTGTTGGGGGGGGGAGGGAGAGCTCATAGAGAAAGAGGCAGGGGTGACCATGGGCGAGGGTGTGGAGCGATGAGCCTTTGAACGTGAAATGAAATTGAAGTTCATGTGGCCCTACCTCAAAATATTGGGTACTTACCTCAGTGAGAGATCCCTAGAGAATGTTCTTGGAATGGGAGGATTTTCATCCTTTCCAAAGGGGGGAGCAAACATAACCCCTTTGACTGATCACTATTCCTCATTGAATGGAAAATCAAGTGGTCACCCCTAATCCTGAGAATGGGGAGGTTCACATTGGCATCCCAAGGTTAAACACCAGGTTACCATTGGAATATAGCTTTACAGTCATTCCCAAAACCTGCAACTTTGTTGGGAGGGCCTTCATGACTCCACTTATTATGGGTATGTAGACTCAAAGGGGTGCACTAATGTGCCTGATGACCTGATCATACGAGTCCAGTGGATTTGGAGGAGGATTTGGCATAGCACCAGAGAACTATTTAGTAGAGGGATTATGGAAGACTGTACGGTAATGGAGGGGTGAGGTTGGAACCGGAGGGAACAATCCCCAAAAACACCCCATTCTGCGTACTGGTTTCTCATGCAAGTTGGGGAAGGCTCCGCATACCATAGTGGTGTATGGTCATAAGGTACATCTGTGTATTGGTGAGATACGTGAACATGGGTATCACCAACTGCATACCAAAGTGGTATGTGGATCACCTTTCCACTTTGGGTTATATATGCGTACCCATTGGGTATGCAGCGCTGGGTTCAGTCCACGTAGAGGTACACTATGCGGAGCGCCATATTGAAGGAGGTTCAGGGGAATGACCATTCACAAGAAATTAATCCAAGAGAAGTATTTGGTTTGTGGTTTACCAGTTGGGTTCACCATTATATTATTATTATTCAATTCCACCATTTTTATGGTTCGTGGTTGGCTGTACCTGTAGAGGAAGTTGTTTGCAATTATTACTTCATAGATGAAACAGGACAGAAGCCGAAGTGCAGGCTCTGAATTTTCCTCAAGCTTTCATCGCTCATCCTTCCTTCGGTCTATCTCCTCTATTAATCCTCTTTTTTTCTCTTCCTCTACTATTGTCCTTTTATAGAGTATCAGAATGATCATATCTACTGGGGAAGTGACACCATTTTCAGAGGCCCATTGATGCAATTTTATAATCCGTGAAAGACTCGGTCAACTGGGGTTTGTAGATACTTTGGTTCATGATAATGGTTAGTGGAACCCTTCTCACCTGCTTAATCCATGAACTGAGGGGTTTGCAGCATGGTATGCAAACAACCTTCCGTGTAGAACTCCTTCAGTTGACGTAGTTCACAATTTTCCCTACTCGTTGTTCATCATTTCGTGGGCCAGTAGTTCGCGGACCGTCCCGCATACCTGGCGGTTCATGATCCATCTTCTTCACATACCTTTCCTAGTGATGGTACACGGGCCATTTGACAACCTGAATTCCTTCAAGTTCCTTCAAAGAAATACAACTCAATTTTAGTCCCTTCACCATGATAAACATATAGAAGTTCTTAATTCCTTCTGAAAAGTGATTACAGGGGTATTTCTTTTCCATGGTAGAATTTTCAGGACCCTACAACGTGTTATCCAAGGTAGAATGGGAAGTACCTTATGTGATCATGAGTTAGGTTTTTAATCAGGTTGTGTAGAAATGTGTAACCATTGTGTTTGGGGAAAAGTTATTTTTTTGTCATGTGATGGAATGTGCATATCAGATTTTCTCATGGTGGAAATGTGTGAGGCAAGGGAAGTTTGATGTTCCAAGGATGGGCCAGGAGCATCTTCGACATGGCTTTTCCTGACAATAGGGGATTTAGCCTGTTCTTATATGTATTTGGACTTGGTGGTCATAGTAGAGAGAATGAAGACAACTGAGTTTGTATTTGGGCTTGTTCTTATGTATTCAGCTTGGTTTTTTAGTAGAATGTAACCCTACCAAAGCTGCTGGAAGGGGTCCATAGGAGCCTTCTCCAATCGATTCGGGGCATTGATCCAGTCAATATCGTCAGCCAAAATGTGTTTTTCTTCCAACTCATAGAATCCCACGTCGATTTAATGCAACTCACAGAATCAAATGAAGATTTATTAGCATGAAACTTCCCTTTTTCCCATTAGTTCAATATTTAATACATTTATGGTATGAGAAAGGAATTGCAGTAGGCTAATGCAGCCAAGGCCTCCCTAACAGCACGTTGAAGGTCGTACATTGTTGCACCACCAAGAACTCGGAATTTCATATGATATTTTTGAGCCAAGTTTTATTCTTTCTTTTCCCAATAGTTTATGCTCACTTTTTTTGTATCCTAGTTGAGTTTGAGTGTAGGGTGTCAAGATGACTTCATCATATCCCAGTTGACAAAGCGTTCTTATCGGGAGGAGGTTAACTCTAGTGTTTTTGTCGATGAAGATCCTCCAGACATCGATTCCATTTATCTTTCCAGTCACATATAAGGGTTTGATGTTTCCTTTTATAATGGAGTCTTCATCCATGTCTGTGATGGAGATGATGACGTGACATTCTTTGGGGATGGTCTCTATTTGGTATACTTCTATCGCTGCTACTTCAGCCTCAAACTCTTGGGGACTTATAAAGGATTTGATGAGTGCCTCCCTAAAATCTGCAGACAAACTCAACACATCCAGGATTGAAAGCTTTGCTGGTACTGAATCCAGCTACATTAAAATGTCATAATTCTTCTATAAAGGTCGGCACTTTCTAGCTAGAGGTTTCTCTTTCACAGAAAATTTATGGGATTGAGATTTGTAAGTAGATGGTTCGGCCTCTGTAGTAGGATCTGGTGGTGCTGCAGCCCTTTCCAAGTTTGGCCGGAATGGTCTTCCTATGTACCTTGGGCAGTTTTGTACTTGTTATTCACCTGATAGATATTCCATGATGACTGGTCTTGGGTTTCCTCCAACAGGGGCGAAGGAGCATTCTGGTTCCTATTGCATCCGCTGGAGGGTCCTTCCGTGAGTTTCCATGATGTTGATAGTTTGACTTGTGGAATGGTTGGGAATTTTACTCCGGACATGACCATGACTTCTAAGAAACCTCTGGCCTCTGCGTCCCCTTCCTCCGGCTCTCCAGTTGGGAACGGGAAATTTGGGTTCGTGGCCATAGTCTTCATCAGAGAAGGGGTCCATCAAGTGAATGAAATTAATGGAGACTAAGAACAGTTCTTGATATGATATTGTTCCTGTATGAATACCTCCTTATGATGGTACCATTTAGTAGGGCGGTTCCCATTGTACTGTTTAGAGGGGTGGTGCCTGTTGAACCATTTGGCGGGGCAGTTCCCATTGAACCTGTTGGCAGGGTAGTTCCCATTGTACCAAGTTTGTTGGAATGAAGTCTGAAAGTGTCAACACTGACTTCATCATTGGAGTCATCTCATCTTCTTTCTCTTTACTTATGCCCTTCTGTCCATTAGAGGGCTGCGGGGTCGAGGAGGATGGTTGTGCTGTATTAGGATCTTCTAGGGGAACAATAGGTTGTTTCAACTGTGCCTTGAGGATTTTGTGGACTTGGTTGATGGTCTACCAGGTCATCTATTTTTCAAACTTTTTCTCCTTCTTACTGGCGATTGTTTTCCACTATTCTTCCTATCTTGAGTCAGAGGTGGAAACCTACGCCACTTGTGATGGTGGTGGGCCCATCTTGACTTGACCGGAATCTAACATCTTTTGTAGGTGATCCTTGAAAACAAAGAATTCCTGGATGTAATGTCTTAGTATCCGGTGATACTAACAATAATTTGGATGGACGTCGAGACCCACTTCATCAAATCACTTTGGCTTTAGTAGCCGGATTAGATTGCAATTCATGGTGGCTATGCAATAGTCATGGACCTGGTCATCTCAGAATGAATAAACTTTATTTCTTCATTCTTTGAACTGATTTACTTTAGAACCCCTTCGCGCATTATTCCGAGGTAGGGGTGGATGTTGGAATCCATGGGGTCTCACGCGGTTTGGTGGGGGACTCACTACTTGGGATGGTGTTGGGGGTGGCTTAAGCATGGCAGAAGCCTATTAATCTTTTAAATCTCTTTCACATGGGCCGATGGGGCCACTCAGGACTTAAGGTTAGTACTTTGCAAAGAGTCTTTTATCCTTTGGGAAATGGTAGAGAAGCCTCTAAACCCACTGGTGTACTTCACTGGGATGAGTTGCATTTGAAATTCATTATGAAGGTTATTGATTCACATGGAGAGCATCTCATCCTAGGGGAGTGGCTAGTTTAGTGAATATTTCAGGCCTTTCCATCTGGAAATGAAGTCTGAGACACTCTCATTCTCTCGCTTCTTGCAGTTCATGAGATCACTAACTGTCATCTTGGGTAGCTTTGAGCTGAACTGGAAGAGAAACTATTGCCGAAGGTCCTCCCAGTCTATAATTGATTTAGCCGGTAGGTATGTATACCATACAAAAGTCGAGCCCTGTAGGGTTCATTCGAAGCACCTGATCTTTACAGCTTTTGCCTCCTATGGAGTTCCCATCATGGGTTCACAATAAGAGGCATATCGCTTCAAATGTTTTTCTGGGTCCCTTGATCCAATGAATATGGGGAATATGGGGTTCCCGAAGTGTGGTGGTGGAGGAAAATTTCTCACCCACTCGGGTTTGGGTTTGCGCTCTAGTTGTATCAGAGTGCGCCGCCCCTCTATGGATTCTAGTCTGGCTGTTAGCCACTCGATGGTGTTTAAGAGCCCTTGATTCATATCCTGTCAATCTTGTGCTTGCATTGGTGTGGCAGGGGACGAGATTGGGCATTCCGGTTCAACTAGAATTTGGGATTGATGCCCAGCTGGGGGCATCATTTGTGGATTTACCTGGGTATATTCAAGGTGCCTTCCCAATGGTGGGAAGTCTTGATGTCCTTCCAGGTCCTGGTTGAATGACCCTCCGAACATGGATTCATTCACTGAAATGAGTGCTTGTAGTATGGGCACCTCTTCTTGGAGCAGCTGCTGACGTTCCGCATAGGGAACACATCCGGCAAGATAACTCCCTCGACGTAGCTCATCATTAATTCATCTGAGCTCTTTCATTTCTTCCTTCTGCTTGGTGAACCTTTCCTCAAGGGCGAGGGACACAATCTCATGGGGAGGAGGAGGCAGGACATAGATGACCATGGATTTATTTTTCTCTTTGTTGGAGTATCGCAGGGGAGTTAATATTGGATTGACTGAGGGGGCACCCAGATTTAGAACCACCTCAGGTTTCGGGTATGCACACCATTAGGATCAGTGTGGAATGCCTCTGGGAGGGAACTATGTTCCATTGAATATTTTCCCCCTGATTCATTTTCATTGAGATTTGAGGGGTTTAATCTCACCACATTCACTGATGCATACCACATTGAGGGTGGTGTGCCTTGTCTTGAATGGTAGGAAGGCTTCTTGCGCCCTTTATTGGACTTTCTCCTACGATTCTGCAGTATTCTTTGGGATTCTTGACTAATATTGACCTGAAGAGAGCCCTGGTATGACCTCATAACGCGGTTTTCTCTTGGAGGGTGCGAACCACGAGAAGGGGTGGAATAGGTAACTCCTATTTCCATCATTCTTCCTAGACGGTGGAAGATAAACGTCCATTGTGCGGGGATTTGATGTAAAAATTCCCCTACCTCCGAGGGATGGGTTTATTCCCGTTGTCCTTTAAATGCACTATGGATTGGATTTGTCGATCTTATGAGGAGGATTTTGATTTAAAAATGCCCCCAACATTGCAGTCTGGGGTCGTTCCCATTCTTTTGTCGATGCACTACGACCCATATTTGTTGGTCTTACGGGGAATTGTGAATTGAAAATTCCCCCAACCCTGTGTCCTGGGGTTGTTCCCATATCATGGCTTTAGCCACCGCTATTTCCACCATTTCAATTTCACGTACTCCTGCACGAGTGTATGTCTATTGTGGCATTGGGCATGCACGGAGTCTATGGCCTTTCAAAGACATGGGCACTGCTTGCTGGTTGGCTTCCCTTAGGCAGGAAGCCTGCTGGATGTTCCTGGTCGCCTGAGTCAAATGTTTTTCGATGGCTTGATCTCTTCGGCCCTAACGCTTTTGAGACATACTATGGGCATGTTCTTGTTCAGTATACCATATTCCCTAGGAAGGGTTTTCATTTGACTATTGCCGCTGGGTGATGACATAGTAGGATGTCATTTCAATTGGGGCCTACTAAACGAGACATGGGGTGAAGTGTAAATCTATGTGTTCTCCCCACCCCCAAATGCGAACTCCATCTAGGGCATTGCCAATGAGGCGATGCAATTTATGCAGCGCAAGGAGGAAATCAATTTCAAGGTTCTTCTTTCGCCTTTCTGATTGTGGCTGCCTTGCGGACGAGAGGGATTCCAAGTCGATCAGACGGTGAAGCTCCCATATTGTGTTGACATGATACGTGTAACCTTTGTGTGGTAGGAATTTTTCTTTTAGCTTTCAAAGATTTTTCCATATATTGAGGCAAATGTCATGCTTGCATTCCCCAGACAATTCCCCTAGTATGTTGAAGTGAGAGGTGGATATAAGCCAATACATCACTCATATATTATCACTAGCTAGTTGTCTTCTCACAAGCAACATATCATGTTGTTGTTTTTTAGGAGGTTCCTAAACTTGATATTCCCACCTCAACTACTTATTAATAATTTCATTCCAAGCAACCACACTGGTGGGAGCCTTATCGATATGCAGACACCGCGTGAGTGGCTTAGAAGATGAGTGTGGCCCCGGGCCATCCTCTAGTCAAGAAAGAATATCATTATTTATATATAGAGTTCCTGATGTGTCCGACTCCTTTCTGAGTGCCTCACCATAGGATGGATTTCTCATATTTGTTCCATCAAGGGGAGGACCTTCTTTACAGCTTGTATTTTGATTGTGGGTAGGACCTCTGAAATTGGTACTGTAATGGTGAGGGCTACTATTGCAACTTAATTACCAACCACGGGAAGATTTCTATTGACGTATACCCTGAGGAGGACCTTTAGGGTGGGTTTTAGTGAAGGGAGGACCTTTATGCTGCTTGAAGTCACTATGGCCAGGGCCTTCAAAGCAATTGTCATTGCAGGGGGGCCTTTGAAATGACCATCATTATGGCAAGGACTACCATCATTACTCGATATCTAGCTTCAGGGAGAATTTCTACAGTGTAATTCCTAGGGAGGACCTTTAGGATGTACTATAATGAATGGAGGACCTACTCATTCCTTGGCGTTACTGTGGGGAGGACCTTCATAGCAACTTTCATTGCGGGGAGGGCCTTCGCAAAGACCGTCATTATGGTGAGGACTTCCATCATGACTTGATATGTGGCTGTATGGAGAATTTATGCAGTGTACATCCTAGGTAGGACCTTCAGGATGTAATTCAATGAGGGGAGGACCTTATCATTGCTTGGAGTTACTATGGAGAGGACTTTCACAGCAACTGTCACTATAGGGAGGGCCTTCGTAATGACTGTCATTATGGCGATGAATAACATCATGAATTGATGTCCGACTATAGGGAGAATCATATCTACTGTGTATACCCTGGGGAGGACCATCAAGTTAGATGACAGCAATGGGAGTTCCTTCTTTCTATCTAATATTTAGGTTGAGGTAGGACAACCCCGATGTGTACCAGGAGATAGGCTCTTGTGATTGATAATTCTTGACCAATGGAGTTAGTCCCTGAGAGTGCTCTGTCGAGGACCTTCAGAGCATCTAGTAGCGCCATGGTTGGGAGGACCTTCATTACTACTACTACCACTTCCATTATTTGGTAATTGAATGATAGGTTCTTGAGCCTTTATTGATATATGTTTGAGGGCATCAAGAACACCAGCTTCCAGTAGAGTAGGATCATGGGTGTGCTCTTCATTTTCCAATTGTCTTTGGTGCTTTTCATTTTTGGGACCTCTCTTGTGGGTAACCGGGGTTACCTAATTTTGGTAATGGTCTTCATATATGATTCCCTATCTTTTTGGGACCCGTGATGTCATCTGGATACACCAACGAGCATCTTGAGTTTGGGCAGGGATATATGCTTGCTCTGGAGCGGCCACCACGTTGGACTGACGTCCCCCAGTCGGAACAAGTATTTGTTCCCAATATGGTTGTCCTTATGTCATGGGATATTGTCGCCGACCCTCCTAGACGGGAGTAGGGATTCATAACTGCTCCAGAGTGACTAACTCATTTTTTGAGTGAGTCATTCCATTCATGAAAATCGGGTTGTGGGTCTGATTTCTCGCCCTTGCCTCCAATGCAATGATATCTTGGCATGTTTGATGATATGATTTGGAATCAACGTTTGATCTTTCATCATGGCTAGGATGTTCTGAGATATATATTTGGATGGAATGGGTATGAAGGACAATTCCAATGTCAGGGAAAGAGTTTGTGTTTGCTCCGGTCCTTCATGAGTTTCCAGTAGGTACTGGCAGTTATCATATGCCAGGAGAGAGGAATGATTTTATCACTGGTTTTCTTCTCTGGTTGCCACCGTATTTGACTGGTTGCCTTGATATTCATGAGCGGGGATTTTCATCCACTCACTTTCCACTTTATTTGTCTCACAGCCTTTGTATGCATCCTCATATATTTTACTCTTCTCATATTTTCTTACAGCCCTATTTGGATGGAGGGTTTGATATACATCAACAAGCATTTGTGCCTGTGTATAGCCTTTTACTTACCTATTTTGATAGCAGGCTTGAATTCCATCAGCACGTGTTTGTGCCTGTGTATAGCTGAGTGCCAACCTATTTAGATGGCGGGCTTGTTGTACGTTGGAAGATATTTTTCAGCTGCCTATGGTTTTCCGCTCTTTCTGCAATTTGGGACTAGAGATAACTAATAGAAACAGGCATGTGATCGTATTGTTCCACCCTATTTCTGTGGTGGGATTGAGTGGAGAGGGAAAAGTCATAATTATTCCCACTAAATAACATCGTGTTAGTATAGTAGAGATACTTCTCAGGAACCAGGGTGATAACATGCTCCTAATTATATAGTCATTGCCCTTGGTGAATAGCCTGATGGGACCAGGTCTCCTGGACTTTGGCAGGTGCCCTCAACATATGGTCCTCCTCAGTGGGAGGAGGCCTGGTCATCTGGTGTTGGTGGCTATGCTCTCTATAGGGGGCCTGTGGGTAGGTCCCCTGTGCAGTTGATATTAATTCATCATCATTAACATCATCTACCTTACTGAGGTAAGGGATGTAGTTGTTGTCGTGTTTTGGGGAAAGACTACCGAAATGGTTCGAGTGGACCAACAAGGCCGCCTGGTGCTGGGGTACCAGCAACGGCTGAAGAGGTGGCTGGTAGACCATAGCTGACTATAGGGATTGTCTTGAAGCCTCCAGTGTGAGGATAGTACCATTTTGGTTGTACTCCCTAATCAGCATATTGGACACCCAGAGTTGAAGATGCTGGGTAGGCGAAGGGGTCCTACACTTCGTTGATGCCCCAACAACGCATGGGATCACTGATTCATGCGTCTTGATGTACCATAGGGATGTCATTTGGATCGTAGGTTTCTCTGTGGAAAACTTCAATAAATGAATGAAATACAGAACACTAAACCTCATCAACGTACCATTCCTTTAAGCACATGAAAATTTGGCAATTTCACTTGGCCCCTTCCCCTTTTCTTTTAATATGGGGTGAAAGGGCCTAAGTGGGGTATTACCACCACCATGGTTAAGGATTCACGTCAGGTTCACCATTTTTATTCCACCTCTGAGGTGGTGTGTTTATGGGTGGTGCAGAGATGGCACGATGAGGATTATCACCTACCCATTGTTTCATAAATACAGTCTCTTGTCGAGTTTACCACTCCTTTGTTTCGATCCGTTCAACATAATTATCCTTTAATGAAGGTGGAATTAACTATGTGGGGAACTGTTGGTCCCAGTAGGTGATTGTGTGGGGGACAATCACTCATTCAATCAATCATTCTTGGATATAAATTCCTCATGCAGTCTCCAATGGGTTTATTCGTGGATCCAAGAATTCCCAACGTCCTTGGTATCCATGATTCATGGACCTGCTTTCCAAAGGTAGGCACTTGTTGGATGATTATTTGGCCGATGACACTTGAGGTCTCCATTGGTTGTGAGGATGGGAGGTCAGGCTCACCGCACCCTTTTGAGGGAAGATTGTTTCTTGTTTCAAGACTCTCTTATAGATTTAAGTCATTTTCATATGTTCGTGAATCCTTGGTTCATTCCTAAAGAGGGTTTCCATGGACTACCCTTAATTTGAAATATCGTCATGAGCATGCATATGTTTGATGCCACAGAGGTGATGCTAACTTAGCCAGATTGTAAGGTGCTCTGGAGTTTATCGTCATCCCTGGGGGACTGAAGGTGACTTGATATTGGGATCGGTCCTATAAGGAGGGCTTCCTACGTATCTTCTAGAGAGGAATCAGAACCCACGTAGTTTGGATTTTGAGGTGCTTATGCATGGAAGCTTCCCATTTGACCCACATGATTGCATGGAACCCTTTTTGATGGCCACCCTTTGGTGATCAGGACTTCTGGTAGGGGTCCTACGTATCCTGGTTTGATGAGGAATCAGAGTTATCATAGTTTAGATGTGTAGGGATTACGAATGGATGCTTCCCATTTGAGGAAACATGATTGGGTGGACCCTTTTGGGTGGGAACCCTTTTTGAGATCGAGCCTTCTAGAAGGTGTCCTATGTATCCTGATTTGGTTTGGAATTAGAGTTCTCGCAGTTCGAATGTGTTCTGATATTGTAAGCCTCACAAACCTCTAAGTCCATGTGAATCATGTTAAGTGTGAGAAACAAGAGGATGTGAATGATTCGACAATGAACATGCCTCCTCCCCTGTTGGTGGGGGAGGGAGAGCCCGTGCCGGAAGAGGACAAGGTGACCATGGGCGAGGGAATGGAGCGATGAACCTTTCAACGTGAAATGACATTAAAGGTCCTGAGGCCCTGCCTCGAAATATTGGGGACTTACCTTAGTGGGAGATCCCCAGAGCACGTTCTGGGAAGGGGAGTAGTTTCATCCTCGCCAAGGGGGGGAGCGAACATAACCCCTTTGACTGATCACTATTCCCCATTGAATGGAAAAGCAAGTGATCACCTATAATCCTGAGAATGGGGAGGTTCACGTTGGAATCCCATGGTTAGAATCGAGGTTACCAAGGGAATTTATCCTTGCAGAAATTCCCAAAGCCCGCACTTTTTTTGGGAGGGCCTTCATGACTCCGCTTACTATGGGTATATAGACTCAATGGGGCAAATTGATGCGCCTGATGGCCTGATGGTACGAGTATGGTGGATTTAGAGGATGCTTTGGCCTAGCATCGAAGAATTGGTTAGTGGAGGTATTATGGAGGAATGGATGGTAATGGATGGGTGAGGTTGGAAATAGAGAGAACAATACCTTAAAACACCACATTCCATGTACTGGTTTCTTATGCGGGTTGGGAAGAATCCGCGTACCATAGTGGTATGCGGGAAGAATTTCCATCCGTATACTAGTGTGGTATACAAGCATGGGTATCTCCAACCATGTACCAAAGTGGTACATGGATCACCTTGCCACTTTGGGTTATATCCGCGTACCGATTGGGTATGCAGCGTCGGGTTCAGTCCATATAGTGGTACACTACGCATAACGCCATATTGAAGGAGGTTTGGGGGAATTACCATTCATGGGAAATTCATCCACAATGAGTATTTGGTTCATGGTTTACCTTTTGGGTTCTCAGTTCTATTATTATTATTCATTTCCCCCATTTTTATGGTTCGCGGCAGGTTGTACCTGCGGAGGAAGTGGTTCGCGGTTCGTGTTTTGCCGATGAAACAGGATGGAAGCTGAAGTGAAAGCTCTAATTTTTCCTCAAAATTTCATCACCCATCCATCATTCTATATATATCCTCTCTTACTCCTCTTATTTTCTCATCTTCTATTGTGCTCATTTTATAGAGCATCAGAATGATCATATCTACTAGGCACACAACACCATTTGTGGTGGCCCATTGAAGCAATTTTCTAACCCGCAGAAGACTCGGTCAACCAGGGTTTGTGTAGACATTGGTTCATGGTAATGGTCCGTGGAACCCTTTTAGTCCTCTTAATCTAGGAACTTATGGGTTTTCAGCATGGTACACGGATGGCCTTCCGCGTAGAACTCTTTCAATTGATGTGGTTCGCGGTTTTCCCTCCTTGATGGCCATCATTTTGCGGGCCAGTGGTTCATGGACCATCCCACATACCCGGTGGTTCTCAATCCTCATTTATCACATACATTTCCTAGTTATGTTACATGGTCCATTTGACAGTTTGAATTCGATGAAGTTCTTTTAAAGAAATACAACTCAATTTGACTCCCTTCTCCTTCATAAACTTATAGAAGTTTTTAATTATTTCTACAAAGCAATTAAAGGGGTATTTCTTCTCCTTGGAATAATTTTTATGACCCTAAAACATGTTATCCATGGTTTAATGGGATGTAACTTATGTGATCATGAGTTAGGTTTTTCAATCAGGTTGTGTAGAAATGTGTAACCATTGTGTTTGGGGAAACATTGTTTGTTTATCATGTGAAGGAATGTGCATATCGGATTTTATCATGGTGGAAATGTTATGTTTTTCACTTTAGGAATAATGTAGGGGAAGTTTTATAGTGGGGTACCACTATAGTCTATTTCAAGACATCATTTTTAGTGAACTAGGAATGGGAAATGGTTGTTGTTTTTGGTTTTGTGCTTAGGTGCGAGTGGGTTGGACACATCCAATCATCGTGTACGATGGTGTGTGGATTATTGGTTATGAAGCTTTGTTTTTTATTTCGAGAAGATGATGAGGGTACTTATATATTGGAGATCATAATATAGGTAGAATGTTGTACATTGAGGGTTTAGAGTGTTGGTCTACGATTAGATCTGGATAGATCTAGTTTCATGGGAAATACCAGGTTTGGAATCAGATGTGGAATTGAATGTTATATAGACGTATCATTATTCTAGGGAGGCGTTTTTATGACTCTCATGGTTAAAAGGGGTTTTTTGTGTCTCAAAAACCATGTATGAGCATTCTAGGAGGAGTCAAATAGCTTTTTTTGCATTGATTTAGACACAATGGGTTGGAAATAACAACGAGAAAATCATTTGAGATGTGGTCTAAGTGGTTAAAAGATAAAAACAAGGCTTGTTGGAGTAGGTCATGTGTATCCGGTCTTAGTAGTTAATGTTGTATGGTGAATGTGTTTTGGGAATTTAGAGACTGAACGTGGCTTGTGGTTGGTGATTTGGTGGCTAAGGTAGGTCAGGATTTTCAGTTTAGTGACCATAGTGGCTTCTCATTGTCGATAATCATTTATTATGGAGAGTTTTTAATGACCCTCTTCGTTATGAGTTTTAAAGTTCTATGGAAATTTAATTTTTTGTCTTATTGAGAGTTCATTCGATAAATTTGGATATATAATATAATTATGAGATTTAGAGACACTTTTAAGTGTTTTAGGTGTATATGGATTCATGAAATATGGTTAGGGTTCTTAAAAAAACATCAAGAACATCGGGTCTAAGTTATGGGGTTTTGGGTTGTTTCTTGCATTGAGTATGATTTGGTGTGCATTATTTAGTAAAAAATGTACATAACTTTGAGTATTAGGGTGTTTTTAGTTATGCTTATAAACAATAACATTCAAGTACCCAAATTGAGCATTGTTCAAAGTACACCCATCATGTTTTAATGGAAAACCATTGGGCTTCACTTAGCCTGGGTCCTGGACACATAGCTTGCACATGATCTCATAAAAAAATGTGAAAAAGTTCCAAAGTGGTTCGAAATCCATTTTTCACAGTTGGAATATGGTTAGTATACCATATAGAAAAACCATGTGAGGTATATTTGATTGGAGAATATAGGGCACATGGTTGAGACATGGTTTGGAAATCCTTGTGGCTAAACTAAGGGGCTTTCTAGTTTTTTCTTAAATTGAAAAATTATTCAAATGGCCCCACATGATTTTAGGTTCCCCTATCCACTCACTTCTCATTTACATGTTGTATACTAGGGGGTATCCCTCCCCCTTGGTTCCTTCTTCCCCCATTATTTACGGGTGGTTTTTGAAGTGTTATTTAGCATTTTAAGATCCATTTCTTCCTCCACCTCCCTCGAATTCCTCTCCAATCCTTGTAGTTGATTTTTTTCATTTTCCATTTAGTGTTTTAGTTCTAATTCCACCATAGAATGGTGGAATTTATGATGATGATTTGTTGTATATTTTTTAGCAGTAATTTCAAGATAGAGTCTTCATGTCTTATCTTTTCATTTAAATAGAGGTATTGTTGGCACTAAAAACGTTTCATGATCCCAAGTAGAATGTTTTGGATGAATTAGACATGCGGCCCACCCCAAAGGAATGTTTGGGGGATGGGGAGTAGGTTTCTTGCAAGATTCAATGCTATCATTTAATGGTTCCATTTATCAAGTGAAATCCTTACGCACATAAATTGATGTAGTGTTCCACGGATTCCCCCAAGTCTAAACACACACATGAGGTCCGTGTGCATAAGACAGTAGTTATGCATGAAAAAAATAGAATCATTACCGACAAACCTATCATGAAACTATCAAGTTTAACACCAAAGGTGACATTGAGTTGATGTTTTTGTGAAACCAGCACCCAGTGAAAAAGGAATGAGGAGCACACAACCCACTTTTGCGCCCAAGGAGTCTGGTGACTAAGGCTAAGGATTTTGGCTATAAATACGATCTCACCCCCAAAAAATTGTAGGATCTATAGAAGAAAAAACACAAATCCCGTGTGTGCAACCCCTACCTTCCAAAACATCATGAAACACCTAATACATTTGACCCTCAATGGTACATCACTTTCATGAAATAACTCATATGGACCCAAACTTGACTTGGCCTATGGTGGAGGGGTTCTTTCGTAACACCTAATAAGGATGTTTGGGTTCACACAAAGAGAATATACCTTTTCATAACCCCGATCTACATGCAACTCCAATATTTTGGGAAACTATGCCATCATAATCTATGTTTTTCCATTGTTTTAGAGCCCTTTTCTCTCAAAAATTATTTCCATGAAAACTAATAAAGTAGAACACATCAACTTCATGGTCCCCAACCTGATGTTTTCTATGCTTCTAGTGTAAACATTACCTTACCAATTTTTGTTAATCATAGTAACCCTATTATATTTTTCTCTTAATCATTGTTACCCTAACATCAGAACTCTTGACTACCCCTCCTCCATAGTAGTTCCAACACCATGCCCCGCCCAGTAGAGCATGATCAGTGGTCACATTAGCCCTAGAGATTGAATCTTTGAGGGAAAATGTGCACATATCTTGGATGATATTCCTTATACTGGATCTTCCTCTCACCTTGACTTGGTCCATATCAAAGTGTGGTCCCAACCAACATCCAAACTGTGTGATGTAAAATTTCTCAGCTTCACGTCCTAGTCAAATGAAGTTAGGCTACACCACAATGTCCTCATCACATGATGTAAGACTATATCCTTACCATTTGCGATGAGAATATGATATACCGCGTGTTACTCAAATGGGATAACCC
The DNA here is from genome assembly GCA_963277665.1 of Viscum album. Taxonomy (NCBI): domain Eukaryota; kingdom Viridiplantae; phylum Streptophyta; class Magnoliopsida; order Santalales; family Viscaceae; genus Viscum; species Viscum album. Next base: position 597,512,877 of record OY728125.1, on the reverse strand, counting down.
CACACCTCCTATCCTATGTGATAAACACAAGATTCCCCATGTAGGATGATAATGGTATGACACTTTCTCCCTAACTATGGGATGAATAACTACACATGGGGAAAAAACTCCCACACCTAGGAAGCTTCCATGTATAATCCACAGACCATTCTACAAAGAGTGATCCTATTGAATTGGGTTTCTTCCAAATAAAATACCCATTCCATCCCTCATTTACACTATTTTCATTACATGAGAATCCTTACCGCATGACATTTGACAACATGAACCAATCTCGTCACATGACCTTAAACTGAAGTATAAAAATACATGTGTGTTGATACAAGTCTCTTAAACAATGTACATAGGATGCCTATGTGAGGTTTAGTATTGGAAAAAATCTTCATCAAGTGTAAAATATTCCTTCATAAGAATATAATCCTTCAATCAAGTGTGAAATCACCCCCTAGGGGTCACAATTAACCACATTTTCTATCTCAATAGTACATTCTGATCTATCCCTGTAATTCATTAAACCTATGAAGATCATTTCCCTATAAGACCTTAAACATGTGACCATCATATACCCACAAGATGTTAAACCTGAACCCATTGTTTCACTAAAATACATTAAACTTGTTCCCATTATGTCCCCAAAAGATGCTAAACCTACACCCATCATGTTTCTGCAAGTCATTAAACCTACTCCCATCATGTCCTTAAAAGATGTTAAAACTAAGACCATCATGTCCCCACAAGATGTTAAACAAACACCCTTAATGTTCAATGTAATATTTTAAACCTTCACCCATCATGTTCATATAAGAGGTTAAACTCACTCCCATCAATTCCCTGCAAGATATTAAAATTCCACCCACCATTTCTCTAAAAGACATTAAACTTGTCCCCACCATTTCCCTATAAGATGTTAAACATATTCCCATAATGTCCCCACAAGATGTTAAACTTATTCCCAATATATCCCCATAATACCTTAACCCTATTAACATATCCACAAGACATTAAAATCTTGGCTTGATCCAAAATACCTACCCCATGCAATAAACAAGGGATTACTGGGATAAAAAAATTAGAAGACATACACCCATGGAGCCAATTACGTAATGGTTGACATGTGATGCCTTAGGATTCTGCGCCTAAGATGTGTCATATGATATGCACTTCAAAATACAATGAATTTACAAGTTCCAAATATAACTAATGTACATACATTCCCAGAATATCCCTATGTGAATACTCATCCTAACAGAAGTTTTCTTCCCTATAAAGATAGAAGAAGAATAATTAACTAGCATACACATTATGGTGGAACCGAGAATAAGTTCCATGAACATGACTTAATCTATAAAGGGAGATCTAGACTAGGAAATGATCTCCAAGAAGGAATATTTTCAAGGAGGAATCAACATCCCATCATCCTGTTTTTATCAAGGATTATACATCACTAATGGAAGTTATCCAAGATTCTCACCATTGTAATGTTTCAATATGAGGTATCACATCAATTTTCACATTGTGTAGGTTCCTCGATGAAAGCATTGGAAAAAAATTGAACTTTAAGTGAAACTCTACTCCTCATACATGGGGAATAGTATCATTTGGGGAATAAATATATTATCATGTCAATAGATCTAGATATTTGGTTACAATCCCCACCATAAAATGGTGGGATCCGTATAAAACTCACATACTAATTGGGGTAGTCAACATTGGGCATCCTCAATCCGTGGAAACATCGTCATAGATCCTCCTCAAATTTTCAAAAGATTAGATGACATTGGTGAATTGGGAATCACTTTATTTATACCTTTACTGACATATAAATCCACATTCGTTATAGTAATCAAGCTATAGGAAGTCAAAAACCTAGCACTTGTAGTCATCGGGGAAGGAGAAACATTGATACAACAATCCCACACAATTTCACTCCTACCCTAGATTCCACCTCATCTCCAACTTCCAGGTGACCATGCCATATCTCACTAAATAATATCATCTAGAGGAGGGTTCTCAACACCCTAGTGTGAATATACAAATAGGAGAGTGTCATTCCCACAAGATATATGTCCCACATGGACCTAGAGGCTTCATAACCTCATCAGCAACACCACCCTCAAGAGTCATGTAGTGGGAAACCACCCCCATTCTGATGAAAAATCACTTTTCAAGTCTCCCCCCAAAGATATTTGACAACTTAGTCCCCTGTGTTTGTGGAGGTAGGGTATGTTCGAGTCACACCAATAGTGACTACCACTCAGGAACCTCCTAGGATATATCTCACCAAGCCTCATCAATGATAGCAATGATTGGTTGTATAGATAGATCAACGAGTTGATTTCATCATCGGTCCACCAACCCCAGTCCAAAGTACTTGATGCTGATGTTGGGGGTAGAATTATGACTATACCCAAAAAAGGATATCATCTAAAACTCATGTGGATACTTTATCAATCATAATGTCCCACCAGATCCCTAAAACATGTGAATAAGGTTTTTTCTTTTCTCGCATGGGATTGAGACCACAGTTGCCTCGTAGGTAGGCTTGGTTGACACTCTCAATCACTGACACCACCACCAACCATTTTAGGACATAAAATAATTAGGACAATTAGTGTAATGGTCCTCCTTGTATCATCACCAACCAAAGAGGAGGTTATCCCCACTCATTCAATAGCCAATACAATGGTCCTCTTTGTACTCCCACCAGCCGGCTCAAAATTCCTCCCTGTTCTGTCGATAACCAAGGTTAAGGTCCTGCGTAATCCTCTATGAAAAAACACGAAGGTTGTCCACATGTTTCTACCAACCAGAGCAGAGGTCCTCTCCACTCTATGGGTAGTTAGTATGTAGGTCCTCCCCAATCTATATAAATTTAACATGTAGGTCCCCCCTATGCTGAAGAGATACCCTTCCTTGAGGATCCATCCCAGGTATGAAGGGAGAACACCCTCCATCAGAGGCTAAAACTTGGGTAGCATCATGTTATTATTGATCTCCCAGATTTCAATTTGAAAAAAGAATCAATTGTGGAACCTTAACCCTATCTACTAGATTCATGGGAAGGACCTTGGAAAATTAAATTTGATATCCTAGAAGTTGATGTCCACTAGATCCCAAGATCTATTTGCAGGTACTTGTAGGTGGAGGAAATTCTAGCTCCCTTCTAGGGCTCACAGTGTAGCTATATCCATCAACATAAGATTTCCTCCTCTCTACCTTTACACAAGAATATTGAGAGATTTCAGGGTATGGGTTAATAAATTCATATGGTGATAAATCTACTATTAAACATATGGATGTCTCCACCAACAATCATGATGTAGTTGTGAGAACCCTGTCATATATAGACATGATCTTGAAGATGAATCTACCACTGAGGGAGGTTATGACATGATGTAGTTACATGATCTATGTGGAACTGCCTCTTTTAGTAGATTAGACATAGAGAAGGTTCACATTAGTTCCACCACCCATATCTCAGCTAGCGCCAATTAGGGTTTGGACCGACCAAGACTAGGAAACTTCCTATGTGCAAGAGCTCCCATGGGAGGTTCTGGCCACTGACCATCTATCAGTGGTGTTCTCGCCACCTTCAGATATATAATTTTACATCCCAAAGTCTATTACCAAGGAAAATGTGGTGTATTTATTACATATTATCTAGGAGAAATTTCACCAACTTCATGATTGTCAATTGTCCTACCTAAGGAACCATAAGAATGTCAATGCCATCGACCATTAGTATGGAATGTTTGAGATCACAGTGATCCTTGAAAATAAGTTCCCTGAGTCCTATAACTACCACCAGAACATTAAACAAAAACATATCAAGATCATTACTATGATCTACTGAGGTATGAAAGACGAATATCCACATGCATAGATCAGAGGATAGGGACAATATGTTGCTGTCTATTTCAGACCTATCTTATGATGGTCTAGACAATATTCCAATGATGAAGGTCCACCTTCAGCTACCAGGATATTTAATATAGTCCTCAATGACCTGTCGAAGAATCATAGGAACAAGGACACCAACATAGTATAGAATAGGGAATCCCCTCCCCAAGGGGTGATGCAGTACGAGGAAGACCCTCTGGAAATTTCCCTCACTCATCAGTAGAGGCATTCAATTTTCCTCAGAGATCCCCCAAAATGTAGTTACTGCATAACCTCCATTATATCAAAAAGGGAAAGGGACAAGTCAAAACTTTTGACTCATTCAAGGTCTCACTGAAATCATAAACACAACCCATAGTAGTCACCTTGGTCTTGCAACTAGATTAATACAAAAGGCTTACCACTAATCTTATTAGTGAGTGGTTACCTGACTTTAACAATTCCTTAAGGTACCCCGTCTCTTATCTATTAGGGGACCAGGTCCTCCTCATCTAGACACCCCATTTTATACTTGGTGTCCCCACACAACCAATATGGACAGAGTCTGAAGGATATGGAAAGCGACTACAGAATGAGTCACCCACCCCATCTAAGTAATGGGAGTAACATGATTATCCACATCATGTTTAGGGATATTCCAGTACTCATGTAGATGACCTCGTTTATGTGTTGGTGTCTAGAGAACCTCACCAAGATGACATAATAGTTTCTATCACTACTCGCCTTGAGGCTCTGGAAACACAGCTAGTATAAATCCCATTTGATGGAAAGCCATACCTACCATGGGTGGATAGTGTAAGAGAACACTCAAGGTTTAGGAATCCCATATTCTCCCATTAAATGGGATGAGAAACCAAAAACAACACCTATATTACTTTTCTTTAATATTTGACCCTATATTGGGAAATCTAGAACAATAAGATATCACCAAGATTTAATGTTTCATCCAGACACTAGAAGGGCCCATGTTCATCTAGTTCAACCAACTACCCAAAGGGTCTTTTTCTGGTTGGGAGGACCTTCTTAGATAGTTCCTCTATCAGTTTATCTTCACCACAAGAAATACAAGTATTACAGACCTCTTCAAGTTCATGTATAAACCTAATGATCAATTCTTAGACTTTGTAGCCCAGTAGAAAGGCCTAACGTATTCACTCGACAAGTCTTTGTCCCAAGAATATATACTTAAGATGTGTGTGGGGAATGTTTAGACTAATTTGGTCCCTAACCTTATAATTGAAACTAGATAGGAAGATTTCAAGATTTTTCTGAAATGTATTTGTGCTTTGAGGAATCCTTGTCATAGACCAGACAACAGTCAAGCATGTTTCCCCTTCTAGCTCCTACAAGATGACCTGAAAAAGTAGAGACTTCCACCACTATGCATGAAGAGGTTCCTGAGATTTTACACCTATGAGATCCTTTTACGGAAGACTATCTCCAAGTGAATCCCTACTAGGAGTAACCTCTCCCAACATAAAATCATTAGGAACCACCTCGCCAAGCATAGATTTCTTGATGATAGAATATGGATCCAACCCCAATTCAAGGCTAGAATCTCGTAGTGACTTTCCCAAATATAAGAAATATAACCTATTCCTTCATGGATTTATAGGTACCAATCAACTTCATCTATTCCCTAGAGAAGGGAATATTTAAATATTCATAGTGTAGGAGGCCCCAAGAGGATGGACTCACTAGCTATGCTGACCACTACCCATACCAAATGATCCTCTGACACACCCTTAACGAATGATTCATGTTCAAATATTGGATCTAGGACCAAATGGATAATGGCCTTGTCAGGTTGGGTGATGTTTTGGAATAGGTGACCCATGTCTCCATTGATCCCGGTAGTGACAGTGAATTCTATGGTGAATGTCAATAGACTCCTAGCCATAGGATGTAGAAATATGATGATTGGTTGGCTCACAAGGAAATCGCTAATGATCATGGTATCATTCATTCCCTCTTGTGTGTTCCCAAAATACCCATGATCTTCTTGTCTCCTCCAACTATTTTCTCCATATTCGAGGCATGCCCATCCATGTATTTTAATAAAAGGGGTTGAGAGTGCATGGAAAATTAGAGTCCCCTGATGGTGTTAAAACCATCTCATAGTCTAGGCGATTTCATGCCCCATGAGTTAGGAGATGAGTACAAGGTATAACCAACCATATAATACCCCACTAATGGTTAGAAAAAGTAAACCATCATGAATTAAATTTATCTAGATGACCACTTCATGATGATCAACAATGGAAAATTCCATGTAAACTGCTCGGGTGCCTCCGACCGACGCCATCGAAAGAAAGGTACAAGAAATGAGAGCTACTAGAAAACTCACTCAAGTGCCTCAAACCTAGACATTCATGCTATTGATACTGGGTAAGAGGTTTTTTGTAGAAATCAACAAACCCTGTCCTCCCAGTCTACTCTTTTAGGTATTCCTCCAAATCCAACTCTGTTAGTTGACCGAGAAACTCAACCACTACCACGCCCTGATCAGACACATCCATGCAGATATTTACTTAATCCAAACAAAATTTAGCTGGTAGCTATTCAAATAAGTTTATCAAGTTATCAGTAGAATATTACTAGAACTAGTAAGACCCCATTGGTTTATCTAGTAGAATATTTTTCACCCCCTTCCAAAGAGAAAACCTCTGTTGGAAAAAATATTTCTTCAACACAGAAGTATGATGTGTTGAAGCTCCTAAATAGAATACCCATGAGGATTTCAATCCTTGAGTATCATCCATTTTTGAAAGAAATGTATGAGTCCCTTGTTGAAGTTATAAAGAGACCAATCTAATTCAAAGCTGAAGCAGCTGCTATATTGGATTACTTTGTTGAGGAATCCGAGAAAGAGGAGTGCCAATCCATCATCCCATTTTATAAGGAAGATGAGGGTGTTATCTTGCATGGGAAAATATGCCTGGTGTATATTATAGGTAATTTAAATGGCATGGAGATCAGCTATTTCCTAGTTGATATTGGTTCTGGGATCAACATAATTTTGACCCAGATGTTCAACAAGATGGGACTATCAAAAGTATAACTGACTCCCTCTAACATTCCGATTTAGGGGTATAATATGGGTGAGAAGAAACCATGTGGGAAGGTCAGGATAAATACCCACTTTAGTGGCTTGATGCCAAGAACCTAATTTGTGGTAGTCATGTAGGATACAACCTATAATGTGATTTTGGGTAGACCCTAGCTTCATTTTCATGCAATAATACCCTCTTCAAATCACCAGTACCTAAAATACCCCCTCAATGGTCGTGTGGGGATACATCAGGGTGATGATTAACCCCATTGACTCTTGTAAATCCCACTATATAGACAATCCTGAAGAATACTTGAATGATAATTTTACTCTCCTGATTCATTGGTTATAACCCACAATACCAGACTTTGGGGTATGTTTCATTATCCCGAATAAAAAGGGTTTTTGTATCCCTAAGAATAAGGAAATATTTTATATTACCTGATACACTAATACCAGATTGGACCGGTTGATACCAGAATCCCCCACTCTTGTGAATTACCCATATGATAACTCTATTACCACTAACCCCCTACATTCCCTCATGTTCCATTGTGCATGGTTAACTCGATAAAAGATGAGTCACCACTATTAATTTGACATCAATAATGGAACTCTTAGTAAGAGTAGGGATAGAATTGTGTTGGAAGATATTATTTCTACAGTTTAGAAAAGTGGGAACCCCTTAACAAAGATTACATGTCTTCCAAGAAGGCACCGGTTCTTCCCCTATCTCGACTATCCTAGAAGATCCACCTCCTACCACTAATTATCCTATCACATATGATTAAGAGGACTTAGAATACACCCCTTATGAATTTTAAGAAGGTGCCTACACCATAATCAATGAGTGAACTCCGGTGAACATAGGTACCAATGAAGATCCAAGGATGACACTGATCAGTACAAACATGTCATTAGAATATGAGTAATGGTATGCGGTCCTCTTAAAGAGGCATCATGGATTATTTTCATGTGTCTATGACGAGATGTCAAGGCTAGACCAGTAGGTCACTCTTTATCATCTTGGTCTCCTAGTGAGTCATCATTGATTCACAAATCCTCCTAGAATGATTTACCCCGATCATGGTGTAATGGTCGAGGCTGAATTTGACAAGCTTATTTAATCCTACTTCTTTGGGAAAGTCAACAACCCTATATGGCTAGCCAACATCATCCTAGTTAGGATAAATAATGGAAATATCATAGGGTATATCATATTTTTGGACCTCAACCTTTATTTTTCGAAGGATGATTTTACCCTTCCAGTCATAGAGTTTCTGATTGATGCTAGGTTAGGGTTCCCGGTCCTCTCATTCATGGATGGATATTCTAGGTACAATCTGATTTTTATGGGCCCTGAGGATGAACATTCCACCTCCTTCAGGGTGCCGTAAGGTATGTTCTACAATAAGGTGATTAATTTTTTCCTAAATAATTCATGATCCACTTATCATCAATCCATTAATAACATTTTGAAGACAATTCTCAGGACTTTAGTGTAATGCTATGTAGACAACATGGTGGTCTAATACCACTAGTGTCAATACCATCTCATGGACATTGAGAAAGTGTTTGGCTTACTCCACTCTCATCACGTGAAGATGAACCCCTTGAAGTGTACATTCAGAGTTACCTATGAGATGTTTCTTATAATTTTCATAAGATACAAAGGAATTGATATTTACCTAAAGAATATCAAGTATATAAATCTAATTCCTCCCCTGAGCAACCTCTGGGAGCTGTGGAGCCTTCAAGACCACTTTGACTACATACGTTGATTTGTTTCAAATATGGGTTGAATGTGAAAATACTTATTTAGGATCACGAGGAAAGGAACCATTTAACCATGGGGTGAATAATTTCATAAAACATTTGAGAATATCAAGTAGTACCTTATACATACTTTAGTTCTAATTCCACCCATATCAAGAAATCATTTGGTCCTCTACATGACCACCGTGGAATGATCCCTTGGAGCCCTTCTATCCCAAAGAAATTGAGAGGGTATAGAGATTAGTTTATACTATCTTAGTCACATGATCCTTGACATGGAGAACAGATACCCCCCCATTGAGAAGAGATACCTTGTACTCATTTTCACATTACTGAAGTTGCATCATTATCTGAAGCATCATGAGATAGAAATGGTGTCTCGAGTGGAGCCGCTGAATTATATCCTCAATCAACCCATGTTGATGGGATGATTTGAACACTAGGAAGTGATCCTCTATCTGGTTGAAATCAATTTTTTCCCACAGAATGACTTCAAAATGCAGGAATGGGAAGATTTATTGGCTTCCCATCCAACCCCAAAAGAACCACCCTTGTACATTGATTTGAAATATGAGGATATACTCTCAGTGGATTAGGATACATTGTGTTGTAAGATTAATTTTTATGGTGCCTCCTCGATCCTGGTCGGTAGAAGGTTCAACAACCCCAATCTTAATAGGGTTAGCTTGGGGGTCGTTTTTAGAAAACTAGTATAGTCCATTTTTTCATACTCATTCCTATTATCAGAAGGCTGCACCAAAAAATAAGGAAGAGTATCAGGTTCTCATTATTGGCCTTGAGTTTGACCTCAATATTTACATCCATACATACATTTGAAGGGAGTCTCTGAGATAGTCATAAAATATGAAAATAGTGACTACATAGTTAGAAAGAAAGGGATTGTTCCCTTTGTGGGTCATACCCATAGGATAATGCCTCAGTTCCCATCCCATCCAGAGAAAACTCACATTTTCCAAATGTATTTTGGTCGAGTCAAAACCTTATATAATTTAGCTATATCACTTGTAGATCCTGACTAGGATGATTTGATTATTTATGTGGCATGCTGAAGGGTCATCACCCCCACCACTTGAAATGATTGAAACCAATAGGTAAACCAAATGGATACCCATACATAAATTCTAAGACCCTCTAGTTCCCCATAGTAGAGGAAACAACTTATTAGAAAAATCCCTTCATTGGGTGTCTCCATCATGGCACTCTCCCACTAGAACTAGCTGAGCATGAGGGAATCCATTGATGTTCGGTGTATTTTACCATCCAGAGTGGGCCCAACCTAGATCAAACTCTATAATGATGTGGTTTTATGTAATTATACTTTGATTCATCCAAGGATATGAAATCCCTTAGGTTATGTAGTAATTCCACATCAGATCATGTGGTGTCCATCAGGTGGGATTTTAGCTCCCTCATCAGATTTGGAGGTTGGTCTACTTCTATCCCACCATGGTCCATGATTGCATCAAGTTTTCCAATTAATTTAATGCATGTTATAATCATGATAATTTTTTGGATCGACCATCAAAGATTCTCCAAAACACCAAATATTCTTTTCCCTTTACTCTATGGGGACTCGATGTTGTAGGGACATACCCGCTAGTAATAACTTGCAAGTACATGTTCATTCTGACCGAAACAGTCTTCTTCTCAATATGGGGAGAAGCAGTTCCCCTCAAGGAAATAAAATCCTAGTCTATGATCGAGTTCATGAGATCCCCCATCATCCATTGATTCATAGTTGATCACTCCATTCTCATGGGTAATGGAAAAAACTTCTAGGATTATGGGATGATTAAATTGTACACTAAGTTCAATAGATGGTCTAACCATACATAACACTACCATGTATAGAAAAATGGACTGGTTGAGGCATTCAACAAGATCCTCTCTAATATATTGAAGAAGATGGTGGGCCAAAACAAGATGAGTTTTCCAGAAAAGCTCCCCAACTCCCTCTAGGCCTATTAGATGACAACTCATTATTCCGCATGGGTCATCCCATATTCCCTGGTCTATAGAACACATGCAATATTTTCAATCTAGGTTTATTTTTCATTGATCAAAATATTTATTTTTAATAACCATAAAATATAAATAATTATAAAATCCCATCTAGATGAGTTGGAATCCCCCAAGAAAAAGTCTCTAGGCGTTCCAAAATCTGGAGAGGCACTAGAGCAGGATAACGAGATCTTTTAATAAGAAGGTTATCCTTTGACCCCTTCTCCATGGTGACATGGTACTATTTCTTATAAAACCAACAGTACTCAAAAAAATACACCAAATTTGGATCCCTAATGGGAAGGACCATAAATTATCCATAATGACTATTTTAATAGAGCATACTCATTGATCAACATGGATAGAGAGCTTGTGACTCCTCCACCAACATCAGGTTTGTCAAGTGGTAGTTCATGTGAGGATCCCCATGGTCCATGAAACACATGATTAAACTATTTTTGAGGGTCTCGACACTATGACCTTAAACTATTTGTAAGTGGTTCGAGCTCTATGACCTTAAACTAGTAGCAACCCCAGGGTCCAGGTAATATGACCTTAATTTTTTTTCAATAGATCCAAGCATTACACCCTTAAACTATTTATAGACAATATTTTCAATGTTGTATGAAATTAAAATACAAAGTCATATTTTCTCATCACATGATGTTAAACTATGATCTTACCAAATATAAAATCAAGATTCCTCATATGATAAGTATTGGATCCTCCAAAAATTTCATACATTGTATATAACTGGGGTGCCTCATTTCATATATGAGATGTTAAAAAACCTTACCCCATCTAAAATTGGGATGCATAATATGATATGATATGGACCAAAACCAATTTCTTGATCACATAATGCTAAAATTTAGCCTTACCTCATGTCATGAACATGAGATTCCCTCATTAGAGATTATTTTACCCAATTCTAGTGTTGGTATCCTACCGGTCCATGTTCTAAAACAATGTATGGATTGATTACCATTCCCATGGGATACGTAACAATGCCTAGATATGCCATATATGTGACAAAATATAAATATATAAACCCTTTATCCCCTTCGCCCTATTTATTGTCCTATAATCATGAGCTTAAACTGCATGAAGTTCATCTCAAGGTGTTCATGTGGTAAGAAATCCTCCTTGGATCCTTTCATATCAGGTTTACCTCTTCCTTGACACAAAAATACCTTTGAATGAAAACATCCTACTATTCCAAGAATCATTAATTTAAAATATTTACCACCTTTACCCTGGTGTAAGCATTAGGTCCTTAAACAATATGCTATTTTTTCTTTGATATTTGTGTGGTATGTGGGACTGCATGTCATCAATTCATGTTGTTTATTACCTATTTTGTTCCACACAAATGTTCTCAAAGAATACATTTTCCAATAATCCATGAAACATGAAATTAAATTATTTTCCATGGTCTAAGTATCACTACTATACAATGTGTGCAGTTGGATTCCGGATCGCTTCATATGGTGTTGGGACTTCTAGGATCTTTTCATGTCAGGTATTAACTTTTTTTACCACACGAACAACCTCAAAGGACCTCCATGTGGTTCAAGAATTGTGACCTTAAACTATATGTAATTGGTCCAAGCTTTATGAACTCAAACTAGGATCCCAGTTCCAATAATTATGACCCTAAACTATGCACATTTCTCCCTCTTTTGTAGGTTTTTCTTCATCCCTAGTGTTTTAGAAGTCCCATGCCTCCTCCACTTTCTATAACTACATGTGACTTGATTATCATTTTCATGGGATATGTAGTGATTCCTGTACATCCTATGTACAAGCACAACCATATATTCACATTAAAACTATCCATTTTCTTTGGTGTTATCACCCTAAAATGATCTCATGGTCCTCCATTTTACGTGTTAGCCCCATTAATTTTCTTTGACCCATTATCATGAAGAGATTCTCTAGTAACCCTATATAGGGAAGAAAATAACAGGAAAATCAATGCGTAATCCCCACCAACATCCTCATAACATGACATTAAACTATATATTTACCTTATATGAAATCCTAATAACTCATGTCATAATATGATATGATTCAATATCCTTATTTGAAAGGGAATCCCCTAACGGAATTGATCTCCGACCATAATATGTTCAAGAACTATGTGTGGATTGATTATCACCCTCAAGGGATATGTAATGATGTAAATATATTTTATCTTTAGCCCAATCCCTTTGTCAACTAATTACGTGGTATAAAATAACTTGAGGTATAGTGTTTTGAGTTTTGTGTGGAAGAGGGTCCCTTGGACCTCCTTTCATTCTAGGTTATCCTCTTTCAGACCATACAATCATCTTAAAGACACCAGTTCCCCCATTGGGTCCAAGCTCTAGAACCTTAAACTAGTAACTACCTGTATGGTATAAGCTTTATAACCCTAAAATAATGGGAATCACTATATGAGTTGTATGAATTTAAATTTCGAAGCCAAACATCCTTAGCATATGATGTTAAACTACATCCTTACCCTATATTAAAAATTAAGGATTCCTCATATGTTATGTATGATATGGTGATATGAAAAGTTATTACCCCATATAAAATTGGGATGCCTCATATCATGAGTATGGGATGATGCTTAATGTCCTAAGTTCATGACATTAAATTGTGATCATACCCCATATAAAACTACTATGTCCCACCAAATAAGTATGGGATATCCAAAAAAATTACTCCATGTGAAACCAGTATGCCTCATAGTATGAGATCATTTCATATCCTCTCCAGAGAGGACATAAAAACATTGGTCTCCTACCATGTTGTGTCTCAAAACTACACGTGGCTTGATTCCCATTCTCATGGGATACATAGTGAAACCAAGATATCTCATGTAATGGCCAACCCTACCATCGAATCACCTCGGGTCCATTACCCTCCAATCCATCCTTTATTCTTTCCTACACACAAGCTTATCCAGTGTACTGGATCACATGGAAGAATAAATCCTTGGTACCTAATATTCCATCTAGGAATTTTCCCTACTTCCACTTAATCGCTTCACGATTTCTCCAATTTGGATAATTTTTATCCTCTCAATATGAACAGTCTCCCTAATGGAATGATATCATGCCAAATTGTCTCACCTACTATCCTGGACTTACTCCTCAATTGATAATCAACATCAAAATGTGGATTTCATATTTCAACCACAGTCAATGGTTGATCCAGAATTTTTTTGATCCATCCTAAACCGACGTGGGTATAGAACATGTGTTTCAAACATGGTCAAAAGATTCCCCCCTCTGTCGATTAATCCCCCTTCACTATCTAGGTCTTGAAATCCTCAATCTACCTAACTAGTTTTTTTATTCCATTCCACTCATCATTGTGTTCTCCCTTGTAAACGAAGATAACTCTATACCTTGTTTCTCACACTGAGCACGGATCAAAAGTTCTTTTTAGTCTGGAGGGGGTTTTCTTCAAGCATGGTTGGGATGTATGAGTGGGAAATGGGTCCGAGCCTATTGACCTTAAACTCTATGAAATATGTTTCATTAATGTTATGTGTGGTGTCTGGTGGGATCCTAGGCCTCTCCATTCACGTTAGGTAACCTTTCTTCAATACTGTACAGTTTCCTTCTAGACACACAATCCAGGTCTAAGTATCATGACCTTAAACTATTTTCAACCATCACCATATGTTTTTTGTGGCACTATACCTCCGTAAAAACACTTTATGTTGAACATGGTTTGAAATCTATTTTCTTAAACTAAGATATCATGGTCTAAACTCCATGGACTTAAACCAAGAGCCCATGGTCTGAACTCCAAGATTGTAAACCTAGATCCCAATTCCAAAAAAAAAGAATTTAAACTGTCTGTGAGTCCCCATAGGAATGATTTTTGCATCATCAGGTCTTCAGGAACCTCAATTCAAATTGTTTTGTCACTCTATTTCACTACAAATTTCCTTTTGGGATGCTCACCCTCTGGTTGAAGCTCTATCACCTTAAACTAAGATTCATGGTCCAAGCATCATAACATTAAAATATTTTCACGATATTTCTAGGATTTCCTATCTTTCATGGCCTCATAGGAACCTCTATTCACATATGGTTACCTCTCCCCTATGCCACACATATACCCTTTGATAAATACAACTCATTGGTCCAAGAATCATAACATTAAACTATATGAAACTCACCCCAAATTATTTTCCATAGAGAATGGTATTCTAAGATTGATTTTTTTCCTTTTAGACCCCTCTCAAGGGAGTAAATCTATTGTGTTACCCTACAGTTAATCCCACTACTTTGGATGGGTAGGTTCCATTCACATCGGTACACACATCCTAGTCACAAGATGCTAAATTTTCCTATGAATGTACCAATCACATGACATTAAATTGTTCAATCCAACATCCTCATTGTATGATGTTAAAAAGTGTGTCTATAATCCTCAACATATGACATTAAAATATGTTTCTTTCATCCTAAATTTATGATGTTAATCTATGTGTGAAATTTACTGACCATATGAAATTAAACTATGGGTCTATCATCCTAATTGTACGACATAAAACCATAGAGAATGTTAGGACCTTTCTTGAGAATACCTTTCCTCAAGTGTCAATTATTTACCACATCATTCATGTTCTTTGACCATAATTATGCATCCAAGATGACACACCCCTAGGAGACGAGTTTAACTTTTCTCATATCGATACTCCTACCAAATGTGCTCACATACATGGTGGCATAATTCCAAGAGTGTTATAATCCATTCAAATATTCCATCACTTAATTTATATGATTCACATGTACCTTTATTTGGACCCTCATCCTCCTACAAATTTGAATGGTCCCCCTGATAGAATAGTCCCATGCCACACTATCTCACCTATCGTCTTGGTTACACACCTCGAAGGAATTTGGATTACATTTTGAGATAGTTAACATGTTCAGAGCATGTAAATAAGTCAAAACTAATTTATTATTACCCATCCTTGAAAGAAAAAATTGAATGATGTGTTTTGAACATGTTCAGTAGTTATCCTCTATCATCATGCCACCCCCATTCAGTTCCAAATCTTATGAATCTCAATTCAACCTCCTCACTCCCTTTGTTCAATTAGAATTCAACACCCTTGGAGTTACCCCATTCATGAACTATCATACATTGAGAAAGAAATGTTACAATTCTGAGGGCCCAATCCACTATTCAAAGCCCTTATCAATCCTAATGCTTCTGATGGTTAGATAAAAAATTTATACCTTGAATGTTCGGTCATTATCTGGAACTCTCATATGAGTGATATTTCTCATGGCCTTCCCTTTTTTTATCACATCAAGCATGAAGAACGTAATCATAGGTATTTATTGTTGGTTATCTCATTAGTGTGAATGAAGTACGGAAGGGAAAAAATGTGACAAGTGAAACATGTAAATTCATGTGAGAATGTTCTAAACAAAAATAATCAGTCATTGGAAAGGTTCATCCACACACTAGATCCTCTCTTATGTCACAACAAAAAAAGGCCCCTATGGCTCAACCTTGGTGATTGAGTGATCCATTCCTACCAGCCTTAGGCATGTACCCTAAAGGACCTATTATAGCCTCACTATCTCTACTTCTTACTCCTTAACCATAAGACAAAGCACATCAGTCGTGATCTGTACCTAGGCATACTCAGACTTGTACTCATATATCTAGGATACCACCTCCCATACTTGAGACTTAGCCATTGCCGGATGAGCCTTCAACTGGATGATGACCATTGATTGAGCATTAATAAAGGATGAACACTCATGAAACTACTCCTACATATGTTGAATTTCATGATCATCCTCCTAGATATTTTGGGGGCCATCATTTTTTTTCTTATCCTATTTAAGATCTAAATACTAGCACTTTGCACCAACCTACTCAGTATGGTTTCCATAGACTAGCACATAAAGAGAACAATATTCCAGCACTCCCATGCCTAGGTTTCACAACCAGTATAAGAGGGACCCCATTTGGATTTCTAGGTGTGGATCTAGTGTTTTGGGGATGAAATGCCACAATATCCTCCATGCCCAACACCGAACTATGCAGTTCTCTTCAAGAATATCCGTCCTGGAGTCTTCAAGATCTGCGATTGGTTCATGATTGTATTATGGGAAGGAAAAAAGGAAAAAAAGGACATGTTCCAATTCTAAGATCCTCTCACTTGAGTCAGGTTCCATGTTAGTAGTTTTACCGTATTTTTTTGACCCTTCTTTATTAGCACTACCTTAGATAGCCCTGAGCTCCGCCCCTCTAGTGGCGTCACCTGAACAGGAAGGAAGATACCCTCCTAGGGCCAAGTTTGGTTCATCTTTGATGATCAGCTCCCTATGATCTAGAAAAACCATTATAGAAGGTTCCTTGGATCTCCCATTCATAGATACTTGCGGGGCACACACCCTCTTGAGTAATTCTTGAAATAATATCTAATTAGTCTGTTTGATCAATAATGATGAGTTGGGAAATCATATCTTGTGTAAGGTAGAAATAATTACATAGGGTTAGTGTTTGGGAAATTACTAGTCTTTGAATTTTTATAGGGATTTCAACCATAAGAGACCCCTCGATACCATTCAAAACTTTGATGGATGGAACTGAACCCCCCATTGCTGGTTGAGTAAGAGATGCATGAAAAAAAACAACAAAATCGATGAAAAAGATCCATGAATGTTTGAGAAGGGATAGGTGGATTGATATTTAGCCTTAACTTGAGGCAAATAGATCTAAATAATGTGCTACCCCAAGAAACCTACTCACCAGAAGTAGATCCAGCAATTGGGAAGCTTGGGTGTGGTCCCTTGTTGATGACTGGGAAGACCACGGGCTCTGAGGTTTCAACTTTGAACCACCCAATGATCCCTCCATTTGGGAAAACCTTAGGCATAGGTCTCATATCATTCTCTCTATCACCTAATGGAGCACCCTCATCCCCTCCAACAGGGGCCCCTTGTCCACCTTTGAATTTATTCTACCCAAAAAAAATACTCGTTTGAACGTCTAAATAAAAATAGGGGAAGGACTAAAAAGGATAATAAAGTTGAAAATATTACTTTGAGGATCTCATCCGGGTCAAAATAATACATAGGAGTGAATTCACCACTCTCTAAAGAACTCACCTAACCTGTGATCAACCCCCATGATTCTCTGTCATATGTTCCTTATATGTCATCATTAGGAAATTCCTCCTCATCTTAATTTTCAGCATATGGTGTCTACTATAATTCAGGATCACAACATAACATCACTCACACCTATCTATAGGGATGATCAGGGGCCCCATGTTGGTGGGAGAAAGCATCCATGGCTGCTATTTATTTGAACGTATTGTAAAATTGCACCTTGGAAGTGATCCTATTGTGCCCCACCTCTAGAAACTCGATCCATTATTGAGTCAGTATCCTCCATAGCTTCTCTATTAGAAGGTTCATCCTCAACATTCTAGGGTCCTCTCAAAGTATGGGGAATGAAGAATCAGAGTATTGATCTAAGAGATACCTTGAATTTTTTTTAGAGAGAATCATTGGTTATGATGGTTTTGGTATGAGATCCCCCAATCTTCTCCCATTATAACTTCTGGGGTAGGCCCTCAACTCTACGAGGAAAGGGTATGACTACGATTTCTGCGAACCCCACTCCAGATTCAAATTGAGCTACCCGCAATTCTTGTCTAGCCTTCTTAGAGAGTAGCCTATTAGCTACCCTACTGCTCTTGTACTCCTCTCTCCAATGTGATCACCCTTATGAACTGGTTCAAAATCACACATGGGTATTTCACTACCAAGTTGTCAGCATATGTCTAAGATAGGAATGTGTTTTTATTTGACATTGGAATCATGATGGTATCCCATGTTCCATCACTTATAAATATCCACCACAACTGACGAAGGATACAAGGATGATGCTCCTCATAAACCCCCATGTAGACTCTCTTAATTGGACACTTGATGCATATGAACTTCTTAGAATACTGAGATGGCATGTATGAATCAAAATATGTTTTTCTGTCTATTATTTCCACCATCACATTACCCCAAGAGGTCTTCAGGTATTCCTTCTTCTCTAGTTTCTCCTCCAGGTTGTCCACTATCTTTTCAATTGGTGATGAAAATGGATGGAAGATTAATCTTTTGATGTTTCCAATTCAGATCGTGAACCCAACATCATCAAGAACCACTATAAAAACCCCTAAAATGTTTACCAGTGAGGGTTGATTACCATAATTTTCCAGGGTGATGTAATTTGGAAACTCATAGACTATGTTTTGTGATGTGATACTTCTATACAAGAATAAGAATGGACAAAATATCCTCCTAGGAATGTTCCCCCTCACCACATGGCCAAACTGTACATAGAGCCAGGAAAGAACCGGTGCCCCAGATTCACCTGGTTAGTAGAATCCATGATCACCACCATCATAAGTGTTCTTGGGTGATGGACCATGCATTCATATCTATCTAGAAGTATCCAACCATTATTGAAGGTGGTCAATAATTCATTATATAATACCATTTGATTCCATCCTTCCACCATGTTATAACCCCAATTTTCTTAGTCTCCATTTTTTGAGATTAGACGGTATGATCCCAAAATCCTCCTCTACTGTGTTTCCAAACACTACTTTGGATGCCCAGAAATTTTCATGGTTGGGTACCTTTTCAAGAACACAACCATTTATGTCTTGAACATGATGTCCTTGTGGAAGGGGGAGCATGATCTAGTACTTTCTTCATCACCTTCAAATGGTGTTGAGTTGGAAGATGGGTCTTATACCTGTCACCCTAAAAATTCAATCCTGATAGAAATTCAGTGTATTGGAACCCTTTCAGTAGGATTCCACCAATTTAGTACACATCCCATAGGCTTATTTCCACATCCACATGGTGAAGGTGTAAAGTGTTGATATTAGGAGAATAATGGCTGAGGATCTCTAACAATAGCTCATGTTAATGATACATATAAAACTGGGATGTCCATACAACCATATAAAATATGATATTGTGAACATAAACCCTATAATCTAGGTAGGAGAATCATACATAGTACACCTAGGCCCAGTCCTCAGTGACGTTTCCTATGGCCCACATGTCCCAGTATTCATACAAGACCTTAATGTTGTCCCAGATGGTTCTTTGAAAGATAATGTCATAGTGAGTCAAGAACCCTTTGGCCTTTGTTTTCTCCCAAAAAACCATCATCATTCGTCCAATCAACACGTAAATGTTGGTTTCTTCATGCTCCCAAGTAGGGTAACCTATAATAGTGATATTATAGTGAATGTTTTCATTGTGACACTTGAACCATAAATCTCGCATGCTAACCTCAATGACTTGGATGGTCACCTCATCTATCAACCCAATGTTATATAGGGGAAGTTTATTTATCATTAGATAATTCCAATTGAATTTTTAATGTATGCCCAAGAGTGATTGGTTTTTAGAAATAACCCACCTAGCATGATTAATCACTGGGTTCACCAACATCTTATTCCTCTACGTGGTGGAAGTAGTGTCATTCATAGATTGATTTGGTTATTTGGAAATTTCATGAGAATCTATGAGAATTAAGGTAGATTTGGGAAATTACAACCCCTAGTTTCAAAAATTTCAAAGCATCTCATAAATTTGGAATTATTCAAAAAAATATTTCGTTTTTCATTCAAGTAAATTTGTTAAAGGTAGTGTTGCAATAAATTCTCATCCAAATATTGAGATTTCATGAAAGGTATGAGTTATGAACATGAGATAGTAGTTGTCATGAAAGGATGTAAGAGTACTATATAGGGGACCCTCCCCTATTTATAGGCTCCACCCACAGCTTGTGTGTAGAGAACAATGAAGTTGTGTTACAAGAGACCTGAGTTGCATGACCAAATGGAAATGAGTCACTCTCTTCAAAGTTTCCCTCAAAACACGACATTCCAGTAGAATGCCATAATTGATTATGAGGGGGAAACATTTGGCACCCAAACCTTTTCACACACCCAAATAGACTATTTTGGATTAACCGGACACACAACCCACCCTGAAGGAACATTTCAAGGCTAAGGAGTAGGTTGCATGTATGATTCAATGATTGAGAAAAATGGATTAGTTTCAAATGAAAAATTCTTGTGTGTTAAAGGTAATGTGGAGTTATATAGATTCCTTAATGTACAAAAACACACTAAAGTTCCATGTATGAAAAAGGAAGTGTTGCATGGAAAAAAATATTTTCACACAAATGTGTCGTGCAAATATCTTGTTCCATACCAAAGGTCAAGTCAAGTCAAAGTTGTTTCATGGAAAACCCCTAGTGCAAAAGAACTGAGGGGTGTACAAATCTAGTCCATTCCTAAGGATTTACACTTCCCAGGAAGAGGATTTCTGCTATAATCAGAATTATACCCCCAAACCTTACAGAGTCTCTTTGGAAGATAAAACGTCGCTCATGTGCACACAACCCCCTCTTTTCCTCTATAATGCACAAAAATAGAGACAATAGACCCTAGAAGGTATAGAAATTGCATGACAGACCTCCCATGGTCCCAAACATGAATTTTCTAGTAACAAAGTGATTCTCGCACAACACCTCCCATGGTTGGTCAGGTTCACACAAAAAGAATCTTCCTTTGTGAAACTACAATCTTGACACAACTCTAATTCTTGTATGCAACTATGACATAGTAATCCATGTGTTTCCCTTATTATATAACCATTTTCTCAAGAAAATCATTTTTTGTGCAACCCAATATAGATGCGTGCCACAACATCCTAGTCTCTGACATAGAATTTTCTATGATTCAAGTGTATCCATTACATTACCTCTTTCTCTGAAGAATAAGTACTCTAATTAATTTTGATTTATAGAATAAGTACCCTAATTTTTGGAATCCTCATTTCCACTCCTCCATGTTAGTTACAACTCCATGTCCATCATAGAGGCACATGAGTAGTGGTAACGTAAGCCCAAGAGGTGACATATTTTAGGGAAACTATTCACCAGTCTTGGTTGAGGGTCCTTACCAGATCTTCCTCTTCCCTAAACACTGTCCACCTCAAAGTGTGATCCCAAAAAATTCCCAAGTTTTATGATGTAAAACATCCAAACTCCATTCCCTAGTCAAACGACGTTAAACTACATAGAAATTTCCTTAGAATATGTTTTAAAACAGTAGCTTTAACCTATGTGATGAGCATAGGATACCTAGTGTATGAATCATATGGTATAACCCCACATCTCCTAGACTATGCGATAAACAAAGTATTCTCCACATATGATCATCATGAGATTCCACCCTCTCCCCCACCATGTAATAAAACTCCACACCTGGTGATGAAACTATCATACTTGTGAAGATTCCACATGTAAACCTCATACCATTCACTAAATAGTGATCCCCTTGCATCAACCAACTCCCACACATAATCCCCACACCATACATAGTTGATTATCCTTCTACAACATGGGAGTCCTTACGATATGATACTAAACTAAATTGACTATTCATATCACACAACCTAAAATTGTGGCGTGAAACTACATGGGTTTTGATCACTGTCTCTTAATAAAGGTTTGTAGCATGAATACTTATGGTTCAATCCAAAAAACTACCATCCTCCAGTGTCAAATATTCCCTCTTAGGGATACAATTCATAAATTAGGTGTGAAATCACCCCTAAGACTCACTTAATAACCCGATCCAATTCAATAAGACATTCTGACCTATCCCTGCATGGAGTTAAAACTACACCCATCATATCCCTACAAGATATTAAACATACGCCCATAATTATAATAAAATATGTATAAAAAACACATAACATGTCCTTTAAAGATGTTAAAATTATTCTGATTATGTCCTTGCAAGAGGTTAAACATGTTCCCATCATATTCATGTAAGACGTCAAACCTTTTCCCATTATGTCACTGAAA
The DNA here is from genome assembly GCA_963277665.1 of Viscum album. NCBI lineage: Eukaryota > Viridiplantae > Streptophyta > Magnoliopsida > Santalales > Viscaceae > Viscum > Viscum album. The sequence goes on along the minus strand of OY728125.1, from coordinate 597,490,190 downwards.
GATGTTAAACATGTTCCCATAATGTCCCCACAAAATTTTAAGCATATTGCTAACATGTTCCAACAATTCATTAACCGTGTGACCATAATTTCCCCATAAGACATAAAATCTATTCCCACCATGCCCCTATAAGAAATTAATTTTATGACCACCATGTCCCCACAAGATGTTGAACCTATGACCATCATATCACTGTAATTTGTTAAACCTACACCCAAAAAATCCTCACAAGAATATAACCCTGTTCTCATATTTAAAATACATTAAAATCATGCCAAAATCAAGAATTAATACCCCATACAATAAACATGTTAATCCTAAGGTTAAAGATTTTTCAGAAGACTTATGCCCATGGAATCAATTACCTCATGGATGACAGGGGATGACTTAGGATTCAACACCTAAAATGCCTTATATGATATTCCCCCAAAAGGAGGAGGAATTTTAAGGTTCACAATATAAGATATGTACATGCATTACCATAATTTCTTAACATCTCTACTCACTCTAACCAATGGTATCTTCCATTTCAATATAGAAGAATCCTAATTAACCATCATCCATCTCGAGATGGAACCCGTAACAAGTTCCATGAACATGAATTAATCTATGAGGGAGGCCATGACTATGTAATGATATCCATGGAGGAATCCATGGAAGTATGAACTGACATCCCATCATCCCATTTTGATCATGGAGTAGACATATCCAATGAATGTGATGAAAGACACCCACATTTTGAAAGTGCAAATGTGTGGAGACACAACATCACTCATGAAGTGATAGCACCCAAATTAAATTTTCATAAATAGTTATGATTCCAGGTGGTATTTGCTTATATTTTCAATTATATTGAAGTATTTTCCATGTAATTTGGCTTTGTGTGTTAGGTATTTTCCCTAACTTGGTGTTGGAGGTGCATTATGGGAAATCTAAAGATGATTGGTTGAGGTTCTTGAGTGAGGATGTACATTAGTGAGTTTTAAATCTCTATGAATCTTGGGAATTAAATTTATTAATTCATTTTAATGGTTTTAATTAATTTAATTTCCTTTTATGGCCTGAGTATGATTATTTGAATATTAGAGAAGTGAGAGATCGGCCCTGAAGATTTAGTGGTTATGCCTTGAGGTAGGTTGTAGGGTTTTTAATTTCATTTCCCTTACTTATAATGATTTAATTTTTTAAATGATTTTTTTCTTATAGAGAGCCCCTTGTGAGATATTGTGCATTATTATCTAAAAGGCCTTGGGTTTCAAGTGCCTCGCCTATTTTTCTTGGAAACTACCTCTTTTTTAGATTGTATTTTGAGGTCATAACTAGAGTTCCCTATGGAATTACGTTTTAGAAGTATATGGAATATGCTTGGATGAAATTCATATTCTAAAAATATTATAGGGTTCGGTTATAGTTTATTTTTAGTGATTCCTCCTATGTGGGATGCGACAGTGGGGCTTGTAGGTTCTTAGGGGATGAGGAGTCATTATTTGAGTTGATTGAGGTACGATAGGAGGTTTTCATTGAGGTCTTGATGTTAGAACCATCTAGATGAGATGTTTGGGATGATACCCTAGATTAGGCATACATCGGAGGAGTGGATCATTTTTGAAACACTAGGGGGTGTGTTTTGAGGAATATTTATAATGTTACTAGAAGTCAAGAATGAGAGATGTCTTGGATTGTCCCATTGAGTCATCACCTAGATATACGACTAATTAAATGTACTTTTTTTGGATTAGGTTTATAAGTGATTACAAAAGGTTTAGGTTGGTTTGAGCATAACACCATGACTCCAGTAACCCTGATCTGGTGGTTATTATCCATCATTGGTAATAAAATATGAGGGATCTCATCTTAAACTATTGAATAGTATAGTAGTCTTTCTCAGATTAGATACATATATGATTATCATATTAAATCTGAAAAAATTAAAAATAAATCAAAAATTATAAGGAGAACATGAATATTTATTCTAGTAAATCCCTAAAATCATTCATGGATCCATTCTTTGTATCCTGGGGAGAGGAAAACATAATAAAGGGTGATCACATTTTCTTAGTAAGAGAATGTATTCAAAAAAATCTATCATAGGATAAGTATATCATAAATAATATAGAAGATATATGTAATAACAATATAATCCATGTAACTAATATTATACATGCTATTAAATCAATGGATGACATAAAACAAGAATATTCACATGGATACCAAAAACTAGTCTCATAATGATAGAATACATAATATCTGACATCAAAATCATACCATCAAGGAATTATACCAAGACATCATACATAAATAGGTGAGGCATTGTAGGGTCCTGAAAACTTTTCCAAGGGGAAAACATACTCCCAAAATCACATTTTAGAAAGAAGAAAGCATTCCTATATGTCCAGTAAAGCGAGTGGACTCAAATTGAGTTTCAAACATTAGAAGAAACTTAAAGGAAGTAAATTTATCAAAGAGTTTTTAGTGGCCTGCATACCATCACCAGGAAGGGTTCGCGGACTGCATGAACCAAGAACCACTAGTACGCGGAACGACCAGAAAGGTGAAGGCCCACAAAGCGATGGCCAAAGAACCCAGGAACCCTCGAACCATATCACTGGATGAATCATTCATGCAAATGAAATCTTTATACTGTCTTGAAAACTCAGCAATTTGAGGATGAATAAAATTGGCATGGTTCCAAGAACCATGATCATGAACCACAACATCCATAAACCCCAGTTTATTGAGTCCTCCATGGGTCAAGATATCTCTTCATCGGCTTCCAAAAATGGTTCTACATGCCTATAAGTGTGATTTATCTAATTATATATAAAAGGAGGACATAAGGAATTAATAGAGGATGGAAGAATAAAGAATAGAGGAGACCCCATAGGTTGGAAGAAAGAATTCAGATAGGATTTCGACTTCAGTCTCAAATCATCGATGAATCCCAAATTTCAAAACATGTTTCCATAGGTATAACCAGCTGTGAACCATAAAAATAAGGAACTTAAAAATAATGGGATAACCGAAAACCTAATTGGTGAAATCGTGAACCACATATTCCTCACGGATGTACTCCCTGTGAAAAATAGTCCCTAGGTCCCTCATTCGATATGGTGTTCTGCATAGGGTATCTCTATGTGGATTTAATTCGGTCCCGCATACTGCATCATTACTCAGATAGAACTCAATGTGGCATGGCGGATTGCATTGAGGACTACGTACCACTGTGGTGTGTGGAGCTCTATGCCCAAGCCCGTGTACTGGTTAGGTACACGGTTGTACCCTCTACCTATATACCACTATGGTATGAAGAGATCCCCCATTCCACGTAAGAAAAAAATACACATAATGGGGTGTCTTCGGGTATTCTTCTCTCCAACTCCAATCTAGACCCTCTGTTACCGTACAGTCCTGCATATCCTCTCTGTGAACTAGTCCACCGGCATCCGGCCAAAGCCTCCTCCAAAGCCACCAGACCCGTATGATCAAATCATTGGGGTAATAATTATACCCCTTTGATTCTACATACCCATGGTAAGCGTAGTCACAAAGTCTCTCCCCACAACGGTTTAGACTCTAGGGATGTCTTGTAAGTCTACATTCCCATGGTAACCTAGAGACCAACCTTGGAATGCTAACATGATCCTCATAATTCTAGTGATTAAGGGTGATCACTTGCTTTTCCATTCAATGAGTAATGGTGATCAGTCGAAGGAATCATGTTCAATCCTCCTTTTAATGGGAGGCAACATTCTTCCCATTTCCCAAAACACTTTATTGGGGCACTCCCACTGAGGTAATTCCCTAATCTATCAAGTTCCGAGCCGCATGACCTCTAATGTCATCCCACATTGAAGGGGTCATTGCTTTACACCCTCTTCAATGGTCACCATGGCCTCTTCTTCCATAGGCCCACCTTATCCCATCAGTGGGAGAGGAGGTTTGTGGTTGGTCAGATCTCTCACATCCTCTTGTTTCTCACATCGAGTATGACTCATGTGGGATTCAAGACTTGTGATGATCCTAATGTCCACAAAACCAACCAATATAGAACTACGATAACTCTGATTCCAGGTAAAACCAGGATATGTATGATGCCTTCTTGAAGGCCCAAGTTGAAAAGGGGTTCCCTTCCAAAATGGTCCACCCAACCATGTACCCTCAAATGGGTAGATCCTGTGCATAATCTACATGTTTCCCAAACTACATGGGCTATAATTCCTCTCCCATGGATACGTAGAAATCCCATCTTGTGTGTCTGATCCCAGCATCAAGTCACCTTTCTCCACCTAGATGATGATAAACTCCATAACACCTTATTGCATGGATTAAGTCAGAATTTCCTCTGTAGAATCAAATCCATATATGCCTATGATGATCCTAAAAACCAGGGGTATCCCATTGAAACATTTTTTATAAATTAACCAAGGATTTATGAACATATGAACATGACTTAAATCTATAAGAGAGTCCCAGAATAAGAAATAATCCCTCCCCAAAAGGGTGTGGTGAGGCCGCCCTCCCATCGTCTCAACCAATGGAGTCCTTAAGTGTGGTTGGACAAATCATCATCCAACGAGTACCTTCCTTTTGAAATAAGGCCTAAGAATCCTAGATACTAGGGATGTTGGGTGTTTCTGGCTCCACAAATAAACCTGTTGAAGACCATATGAGGAAGTTATATCCTATGACAAATAATTTCACAAGTACATGACCCTATGAAATTTCCCGTTGGAACCATATGACAGTGGAACCTCCTTCGTAATAAAGAAGGGATAAACTACACAGTCCCCTTAGGGTCAATCCAATACTCCTTTAAAGAATGATGATGCAAATCAGGTTGAATAAAAGATGGAGATGTGAAAGTTTCTATAACAATATAAAAAATGATTATCACACGTCAGACCATTCTTTTCATTTTTCCTAACATGTGCACCTGTGTCACCCTAGAAGGTGAAACAAAAATGGTGAACCTAACGTGAATCCTTAACCTAGGTGGTGGTCTTACCCCACTCAATCCCCTTTGACTCAAAACAAAAAAATGGGGAAGGAGGAAAATCTAAATCATCAAATATTCATATCTTTAAGGTAATGATAATTTGATGGGGTTTTTTTGGTCTTTATATGTCATATATGTATATTAAATGTTCCTGAAAAGCAACCATCAATTAAAATGACATCTTGATGACCAATGCAGACATGCTACTCACTGATATCATAGGCAGTTGGGGCTATAATGAAGAGTAGGACCCCCTCGCCTACCCAGTGACTTCAACGCTGGGTATCCAACATGCTGATGAAAAAGTACCACCGAAATAGAACTCTCCCCATAGTTGAGGCTATGAGACAATCCCTACGGTCTGCGATGGATCAGTATCCACCTCCTCAGCCATGACCGGTTCCCTAACACAAGGCAGACCTGGTGGTCATCTCAAAAAATTTCAAGAGCATGTCCCAAAAACGTGACAATGCGTACCTCCCTTATCTTAGGGATGCAAATGAAGTGAATGATGACAAATTCATTTAAAATACATGTAGGTCCTACTCATGGGCCCCTGCCACAGAGCTTCACTACTGAAACTGGGTGACCAAGTCTCCTCATGATGAAGAGGACCTTATACTAAGGACAACTGAGGAAGCCCATAAGACCTAGGCCCCTCGGGATGACTAAAAAGGGATGATAATATATAACTAGGAACATGCAATTACCCTAATTCCTAAGGAGGAACTTCATAGTACAAACACAAAAACATTCAATGTGTAGACATACAACTCTACCCTTTCCACTCAATCCCACCATAGAAAGAGGCTAGCATAATAGGAGCACATTCACATTCCTATTAGTGTTTTTCGGTCCCTCCATGCAGACATAGATACAAACTACATGCATATTAAGATATCTGTCGATGCACAAGAAGCTCGTCAACCAAATAGGGAGAAATACAGCTATACATAGGCACAAATACCTACTGATGTATATCAAACCTATCATCCAAAAAGAGCGGCAAGAAAATATGACCAGATTCAAATTCCTATGGATGCATACAAAGCCCGTTAGATAAATTTAGTGGAAAGTGAGTAGATGAAAATACCCGCTTGTGAATAAAAAAACCCATCATTCAAATACGGTGGAAACTAGAGAATACAACTGACGACAGACTCATTCCTCTATCATGGCATAGAATAACTGCCAGAATCTATTGGCATCCCATGGGGGACCAAAGTATGCCCAAACTCCTACTCTGACATCAGAATGGGATTTCATAACTATTCAATCCAAAGATGCATCTCAGCACATCCTTGAAATTATGGAATATCAGACATTGATTCCAAAACATATTCTCCGGACATGCCAATATATAATTACATCGATGAAAAAGGCAAGAAATCAGACTGAAGACCCAGTTTCCTTGAGCAGAATGACTTATTTGAAAAATAGGTTAGTCACACCGTAGTAGTTATTCATCCCTTCTCTAATCCAGGAGGGTTGAAGACAATATATAATGATACATAGACAACCAGATCAAGAACAAATACCAGTTCCAACTGGAGGACGTCGGTCCAATGCAATGGCCACTCTAGGGAAGGCATATATCCCTTCCAAAACTCAAGATGCATGTAGGTGTATCCCGGTGGAATCATGGGACCCAACAAGAAAGGGACCCATATATGAAGGTCGTTACCAAGAGTAGGAGACCCTAGTTACCCATAAGAGATCTCCCAAAAATTAAATGTTCCAAATTCAATTGAAAAATGATGAGCACATACATGATCCTGCTCTACTGGAAGTTGGTGTTTTTGATGCCCTCAAACTTATATCAATAAAGGATCAAGACCATTTCAGTCCATTAAAAAATTATGGAAGTTCCAGTAGCAGTTGTGAAGGCCTTCCCTACAATGTTGCTACCAGCAGCTCTGAAGGTTCTCTCCCAAGAACCAACAGGTGCTTACTCCATGGGCTAAGAATGATCGATCATGAGAGCCTATCTTTTGATGCATGTCAGGGTAACCCTCCCCTTGACATGAATATAAGATAGAAAGAATGTTATCCCATTACTGTCATCCAATTGATGGTCCTCCCCAGGGTATACACTGCAGTTATGCTTCTTTCTGTAGTCGGACAACGAGTCATGATGGTAGTCCTTACCATGATCATAGTAATTGCAAAAGCCCTCCCCGCCATGGCAATTTCTATTAAGGCCCTCCCCATAGTAACATAAAGCAATGAGAAGTTCCTCCTCTCATTTAAGTACATCTTGAAGGCCCTCTATAGGATACACACTAAACATATTATCACAAAAACCAGGTATAAAGCTGTGATATTAGTCCTCACCATCATAGCAGTCATCGAGAAGGTCATCCCCTCAGTGACATCAAGCATGAGGAAGGTCCTCCCCTCAGTATTGCCTTCCCTGAAGGTCCTACCTATGGTATACGCCACAGGGACACTCCCTATGGTCTAACATCAAGTTTCAATGGTATCCCTCTCCATTAACTCACCTATTACAAAGGTCCTCCCCACAAAAAAATTTCACACTAGAAAGAATGTCCTCCCCTTTATAGAGAAAATGTGAGAAATCCCTCCTATGTTGAGGCACTCAGAAAAATAGATTCAGACATATCAGGAACTCCATTTATGATGAGTGATATCCTTTCTCAATTCTAGAATGGTCTGGGGTCACACTCATCATCAGATCCACCCCCGCACTGGTCACATATCAATAAGGCTCCCACTATCCCAACTGCTTGGAAATATTTTTTATGAAGTAGTCAAGATGGGCATATTAAGTAGAGGATTTCCCGAAAGAACAATAGAAAGATATGTTTCTCATGAGGAGAAAACTAGCTAAGGATAACATACCAGTGATGTAATGGCCTATGACTACATTTCACATTGACATACCAAGGGAGTTGTCTGGGGAATGTATGCATGAAATTCACCTTAATATATAGACGAATCTTCCCCAGCTAAAAGAAATGTTCCTTCCCTACATAGGGTATGCAGACATTGTTAACATTTTGGGGGAGATTTACCGCCTTATGGACCTAGAAACTATACCATTTTCATGATAGCCACGATTAGAAAGGCGAAAGAAAAACCTAGAACTGGCATGCCTCCATACACTGCACAAGTTTTGTTGCCACATTGGTGACACCCTGACTGGAGTTTATATTCGGGTATGGGGAGATCATGGAGCTCTACACTTCACCTTGTGTCCCATCTATAAAACATCATTGGAAATGACATCTTTCAACATCATTACCCAAAGGCAGCAATCAAATGAAATACCTACTCAGGAAATATGGAATACTCTACAAAAAATGGCATGGAGTATGTCTCAAAAGCGTTATGACTAAAAAGATCAAGCCATTGAAAAGCTTCTGAGATAGGTAAGAAAGAACATCCAGCAGGCTTTCGGCCTAAGGGAGGTTAAACAGCAAGTAGTGCTTATGTCTTATAAATCCCATAAATCCTATACAGGCCAAATTCCATACTCGGCTCACACCCGTGCGAAAGTGTGTGAAATCCAAAGCATGGAAATAATGGCAAGAACCTCCACAATATGGGAATAGTACCATCCCATAGGGATGTGGAATTTTAAAATCAATATTCCCCCTTAATTCTAAAAAATCCAGGCCATAGTGCATCAACAAAAGAACAGGAGAAACCCCAACATGAAAGGCTAGGGTCATTTATACCTCAAGTTATTGCACAACGGCCATATATATTCTCCCATATGGGAAGGCAGATTGGAAGAGAATTCACCCATTCCACCTCATCTTATGGTTCATACCCTCTAAGACGAAGGTGCATTACAAGGTCAGATCATGGCTCTCTTCGGGTCAATCTTCACCAAGAAACCTGAAGAATACCATAGAATGGAAGGAGAAAGTCCAAAAAAGGATGGAAAATCCTTCCTACCATTCAGCACTGGGTACACCACCCCAAATACGGTATGCATCAGTGAACATGGAAAACTCCAACCCCACAGATCTCATAGGAAATGATACAAAGGGAGAGGATGCAAGAGAATATGGTTCCCTTCCAGATGCATCCCACACCGAGCCTGATAGTGTGCTTACCTAGAACCAGAGAGTGGTCCTAAATTTAGGTTCTCACAAAGTTAATCCTTCATTACCTCCCTCAAGAAACCCCAACAATGAGAAGAATAAATCCCAGGTTATCCATGACCCACCTCCACCCCCTCGGAATGTGTCTATCACACTCAATAAAAGATTATCTAAGCATGAGGTATAAATGAATAATATCAGACGAATTAATACTGAGATGCATCAAGGAAGCTGTCTTTTTAGATGTGCTCCCCCTACAGAATGTCAACAGGTGTTCCCAGAATAGGTGCCCTTTATATAGGCACTCATCCCAGTGAATGAATTCAATCTCAGAGGTCTATCCAAACAACACTGACACTATCAACCTACTTAAATCCAGCCCCAGAAGGACATTAATACTTCCCCCTATTGGGAAAGAATCCATAGAATATTTGGGTGAACACACAAAGGATACCCCTGAATGTGTATCCACCCAAAATTCCAATAGTATCAGCATGTCCAGCTTTGACAACTGTTGCACCCACCCAAGCTCAAGATCGATAGGGTATGCATCAAGGTGTTTTGAATATCGTCGAGCAACTAACAACTGGACTAGAATCCATGGAGGGGTGGTGCACTCCGATACAACCAGAGCACAAACCCTACCCTGATTGGGTGATGAACGTTCCACCACTACCGAACTTTGTAAAGCCCATATTCCCAATGTTCAATGGCTCTAGGGACCAAAAAGCAACATCTAATGAACTGTGCCTCTTACTATGACCCCATTATGGGCACTCTAGAGCAGTAAGAAGTAATAAAACTTAGATGATTCATGTGAAACCTATAGGGATCATCCTTCATATGGTATACTATATTTCCAGCTAACTCAATCATTGGATGGGAGGACCTTCAGAGGTAGTTTCTCTTCCAGTTCATTTCAACATTATCTAAGACAACAGTCAAGGACCTCATGAACTGCAAGCATCGATAGAATGAAAGGGTTTCATACTTCATTTCTAGATGGAAAGGCTATACTTATTCTATGAACCGGCCTCTCCCCTTGGATGAAATGATTTCTATGTGCGTCGATAACCTTCATTGTGAATTTCAATCACTACTCATCCTAGTGAAGTACATGAGTTGGTTCTGAGATTTTTCTTCCATTTCCCTAAGGATAGAATACTCCATGCAGTGGACCAATCCCAATTCTTCAGTGGCCCCATAAGCCCCAGGAAAAAGAGAAAGAAAAGATGATGTAGCTTCTATCTTGCTTAAGCCACCCCCAGCACCAGCTCAAGTTGTGAGGCCTCCACCAAACTTTGCAAGACCCCTTAGATGCCAATATCCACCACCACCTCAGTAAGATGAGTGAATAGGTGCTAAAATAAATCACTTAAAAGAGAAAAGAAATAAATTATACTCATTTCGAGATGACCAGGTTTGTGACTATGTCATAGCCACCATGAACTGTAACTTACTCCAACTACCAGAGAAAAAGTGAGCTGATGAAGTGGGTCTCTAAGACCATCTAAATTATTGTCCCCGTCAATGGATACTGGGACACACCATCCAAAGATTCTTTATCTTATAGGATCTCCGACAAAATATGGTAGATTTTGGGAAATTCAAGTTGGATCTGCCACCAGCACAAGTGGTGTATGTTTCCACCTAAGACGGAGGAGGGGAAGAGGAATGGAAAACTGTCGCCAGTAAAAAGGAGAAAAAATTTGACAATTGGATGACCCATAAAATAGTTAATTGAGTTCATGGAATCCTCCAGGTTTAGTTGACACAACCTACCATGTTGCCAAAATCTCCTGATGCAACACAGCTGTCATCCTCAGCCCCGTAGTCTTATAGGGGACAGAAGGGAAAAAAGTAGGAGCAAGAAGATGGGCTGCCACCAAATCTGAAGCATGTATTGAAACTTTTTGACTTTATTCTTGTAGACTTGGTACAATGGTAACTACCCTAAAAAATGATAAAATGGGCACTACCCCACCAAATGACGCCATCAAAAGGTGACAGTTAGAAAAATACATTGTCGAATCAAGAAATGATCTTTGGATCCATTAATTTCATTCACATGATGGACCCCTACTCTGACTGGGACTATGGAAATGAACCTGAATATCGCATTCCCAATCGGAGAGTCAGAGGAATAGGCCATAGAGGCTGACTGTTTCCTAGAAGGCATGATCGTGGTAGGAGTCAAATTCCCAGACACACCTTAACTTAAACCATTAACATTGTGAAAACTCGCAAAAGGACCCTTCAGTAGACACAACGAGAACCATAATGTTCCTCCACCCCTACCAGAAGAAATATTAGCCCAGTTAACTTGGAGTATCCATTGGAGGAAGAACATATATCAAATCAACCAAGTCATATGATTGGACCAGTTCAGTCGAACCTGGAAAAGGACCAATGTGCCACCAGCTCCTGTCACAGAGGCCGAACCATCTAGGTTCAATGATCAAGCCCCTAAAGTGTCTATAAAAGGGAATCCCTGAGCCAAGAATCATTGAAATTTAGACTAGAAATATGATATTATAAAGAATCTTGCTTTAGTAGTGGAAAAGCTATCAATCATGTATTCTTTGAGTCTGTCCGTAGACCTTATGGAGGTGCTCATCAAAGCCTTATTAAGTCCCTAGGAATTCGAAGCCGAAGTAGTAGCGATAGATGTCTACCAGATAGAGACCAATCCCAAAAAATTCCATGTCATCATCTCATTCACATACATGGATGAAGACCCCATTATGAAGGGGCACATCAAACCCTTATATGTTTCCAAAAATATAAATAGCATTGATGTTCAAAGTATTTTCATAGACAACAGATCGAGAGTCATCCTCCTCCTGCTACGAACACTTCATCGGCTGGGCTTTGATAAGGATAGTTTAACACCTTGCACTAGAACTCCGCTGGGATATGAAAAAGCGAGCGGAATCCGTTGGGACAAATCAAGCTTAAAACTTGGCTTGGAGACCTCATTTCTAATTCTGAGTTCCTAGTTGTGCGGGAAAGCACAACCTTCAATGTCATGTTAGGGAGGCCCTAGCTACATCAACATGTTGTAATTACGTCATCATACCATCATTGCATAAAATATTTCACTAATGAAAAAAACAGGACATGGCGTGCTGACAAATCCCCATTCAAATCATGTGAGTCGCATTACATCGATGAAGGGTTCTATGAACTGAAAGAGAAATAGTCTTTGGATGACAATGTTGATTGGATCACTACCCCAAATGGATTGGAAATGGATCCCGCTAACCCCCTCCAACATCTTGGGGAAGAGTATGAATTACCCATCAACCAAGTTTAATTCACAAGTTCAAGCTCGAATACAGACTCAATTTTCTGCATGGTTTCCATTAATGCCACCAATTCCAAAGACACAGAAGAGCAGGATGACTCCTATGATGTCAGGAAAAGCCCTAAAAAAGTTGTTCCCAACCCATTATTGGGACCCCAAACTGTCCCCACCTTACTCACTAAGGAAAAAAGACGATTTCTCTCTAAACATTAGAGAGTTGATAATGAGAATCCTTTATCCATTACAAGAGGTAGAAGATGACACTAAAGAAGAAGAAGAATAATAAGACCTCAAATATTCCCCTCCCTCATTCAAAGATAGTGTCTCCACCATAATCGATGAACTTAGGGTGATAAACCTGGGCACTGAATATGACCCACAACCCACTCTGATTAGTGTGGCTATGCCTCTCTAAGAGCACGAGGCATATAACTCCTTCAAGAATAATAATCGAGATGTGTTCTCTTCAAACTACACATAAATTATAGGCCTCTATCCTGAGGTCATCACTTATTATCGGGGTTTTCTAGAAGATCATTGGGGCTATAAGCAGGCAACTATACGGACCCACCTGATGCATTCAACCAAAATATAGGCCAAAGTTCACAAGATGATCAAATCCAACTTAATACAAGAAGTCCAATACCCAATCTGGATAGAAAAAAAAGTCCATATCAAAAAGAATAATAGACATATTAGAATCTACATCGACCTCAGGGGCCTTAATCGGCACTTCCCAAAAGATGATTTTCTGGTCCTGATCCCAGAATTGTAAATCGATGCCACCATTTGATTTGAGGCCCTCTCTTTCATGGATGGATATTCTGGATAGAATCAGATCTTAATTACATGAGGAGATGAATAATCCACTACTTTTTGGCCCCCCAAGGGAGTGTTCTGTTATAGGGTGATTCTATTTGGTCTAAAAAAATCCAATGCTACATTTCAGCGTTCCATGCACCGTATTTTAAATCCCTTATAAGGAAAATTTTTCGAGAGCTATGTCAATGATCTGGTGGTTAAATCACGAAAGTGCTCAAACCACCTGGATGATCTTGAAACTATATTTAACAAACTATGGCATCACAATTTAAAGCTGAATCCCCTAAAAAGTGCCTTCAGCATTACCTATGTGAAGTTCCTCGACTTCGCCTTACGCCATTGCGACATCGAAGTCGACCCTAAGAAGAAAAAATCCATCCTTGTAATATCCCCACCTCACAACCTCATAGAGTTTAGAGGTCTCCAGGGGAACCTAGCCTACATCCAATTCTTCATAGCAAACCATGCGGGTAAATTTTTACCTTTTACCAGGTTAATGATGAAAGGCTTTACGTATGAGTGGGATAATGATTTTCAGGAAGCATTGGACAATCTCAAAAAGATATATCCTAATCCCACTGGTGATGATGCCGCCGGTTTAGGGGAGACCACTCATTTTGTACGTAATTTCCTTGGAGCGGTTATTAGGAACCTTCTTCATACAATAAAATGATATTGGTAGAGAGAACAACCTAAATTATCAAAAGAACAATGATTGATATTGAGACTCGATATTCAAGAATCAAAAAGACCTACCCCGACCTAATCTTCTCAGTTTATAAATTCAAGAATTTCCTGCAACACCACGAGATCCACCTTGTATCCCGTTGTAACCCGCTCAAATATATTCTCAACTGTACCATGCTAACTGGATTCCTATCAAGATGGGTAGTCATCCTATAGCAGTTTGACATATGGTAAATTCCCTAGAATGCCATCAAATTCCAGCCATTATCAAACTACCTGGAAGAGAACCCCTCATAAGAAACAATCCCATTAGATGTCGAGCATCTAGATGAAGAAGTGTTCTCTGTCCAAGAGGACCCCCATGCACGGGAAATGTAATTCAACGGTGCTTCCTGAATCCTAAAAAAGAAGAGGATGGAGGACCCCAAGCTCAAAAAATTAGGGTTGGGAGTTATACTTTTATCCCCTGAGAAGGTTTCCTTTCCTTACCCCTTCATGCTTTTGGAGGGGTGTAAAAATAAAGAAGTAGAATACCAGTCCCTCATTGAAGGCCTAGAGCTGGAACTTTATGCATGGGCCGAACCCCTGAAGATAAAAGGTGATTCAAAGATAGTCATAAAACAAATCAATGGTGATTATGCCATTAAAAAACAAGTATTATCCCCCTTAATGAACTATGTTAGAGAACTGATGGGAGGATTTTCATTAGAACCAACACCGACTTATGTCCCCCTGCCACGAAATGATCAAGCCAATGCATTGTAGAATGCAGCCACAACCCTAGCTGATCTAGACCAGGATGAAACTTTTATTAGCATTTCCCACCACTAGATGGTCATTCCATTTATTCAGAACAATATAGAGGAGATCGATGAGCTTATCCCATTTTCTAAGCCTTATGGTCACACCACCGGCTAGATGAATCCGATTGAAAATTACCTCCATAGAGGGGAAATCCCACTAGATAGGACTGGAAGAGAATAGATATGAATACGGGAATAAAAATTTGCCTTTTATAATGGGGTAAACTGACAAAACGTTCTCTACAAATGAGTTCTTAATGGGGTTCTTCTTAGGTTCATTGACGGAGAAGAGACTACTGAAAATCATGAAATAAGTGCATGACATAGCTTGTGAAGCACAACCATCAGAAACCAAGATCTCTTATCAAATTCGAATTCTTGGATAAAATTGTCCCACTATAATATTGGATTGTTCCATATTTGACAAGAAGTTACATTCCTTCCAATTTCATGCCAATTTTATTCACCGCCCCCTGGTGTTACTTAACATATCTAAGTACTCTTGGACATTTGAATCCCAGTGGATGGATGTTCTGGGACAATATCCCTCCACCATAGCCAGACAATTCAAGATCATACTCACAGTAACTGACTTCATTTCAAAATGGTCTCAAGTCATACCCCTTAAAGAAGTCGGCCTAAAACATCATTAGCTATGTGTAGGCCAACATAATTACAATATTAGGTGTACCTGACACAATACTGATGGAAAATAGGTTCAAATGCTTCTCTGGTAAGATGGAAAAGTTATACTAGGAGTATGTAATCAGAAACAACCATTCATCCTGCTACCATGCAGCGGCCAATGGACAGATAGAGTCCTTTAACAAGAATCTGTCTAACGTACTCCAAAAGATGGTAGATAAAGATAATAAATCATGGCCATACATACTCATCCATGATTTATGGGCTTACCAGACCATAACCCACATTGCCACTCATACAACCCCATACTCACTGTTGTATAGGGTATATGCAATTTTTCTTATCAAAATTCAAGTGCCATAACTCCATGTGGCTATATGGGATCAACTGTCCATGGATGAGCAATCCCAGAGAGGGTTTGATGAGTTGGAGCAACTAGATGAGAAAAGGGTACATACTTTTCACCATTTGGAAGTCTACCAAAATTGGATCATGTGAGCATTCAAAAAAAAGGATCACCTTTAATCTTTCCTCTAAGGAGAGATGGTGTTGGACCTCATAACCCTGATGATACTCGGGAAGAATCCCCCAAATATTGAACCAAAGTGAGAGGGGCCATATTTCATACATAGGGTCTATTCCAATAGATCGTACACCTTGATATCAATGGAAGAACTGCTCATCAAGGCTCCCACAAATGGAAGGTTTTTTGAGAAGTACTCTGCGTAACAACGATGCCCAATTATACTGTCCAAACACTATGAACCTAAATTATGATTTATCATCCTGACCGGATAATGTTAAAAATTATGGTATTATTCCATGAAACATGACATTAAACTGGGATACTAATGTCCTTGTTTCATGACTAAAAATTTCACAACATAGTATCCCAACTGATGCTACAAGACATTAAATCTCATAGAATAAATCATCCTAATTGGATGATGATAAACTGAATGATCCCTCAAATAAATATGTACAACTTGGTTCCCATTTATTAGTGGTATACGTAGTGATTCCTCAATCCTTGATCTTGGGCTAGCCCCCACCATAAAAAATCCCTCTATTTTATCCTCTATCTCCCCATATTTATGAGAGAAGCCCTTTCCACTCTTTGTTTCTCAAAACGAGTATAACACATTTGAGCTTAGGATTAGTGTTAATGATTCCCTTACATAAGAAAACTATAGAGAAATATGGCTAAACCAACACCCATAGTAGATGAAACCAAAATTCCCCTACCCATATGTCTGAGCCAGATCGGTACAGGGAACATTCAGAATTATGTACGACTTGATTCCTTCCATTGAAGGATACATAGTAACACTAGGATTTGGAATCCCAACCCCTCCACCAATAAAACAATTCCCTCTCATGTCCCTACTCATGGACTCGACCTTTGTAGGGAATTTTCAAAAATATGTATGGCTTGATTCTTGCCCATACATGATATGTAGTGATGCCCGGATATGGAATACAAACCCAGCCACCATTTAAAAAAAATTCCCCTTCCTCCTTACAATGGTCAGACTTGTATGGGGAGTCCATGAAAGGTACTAACTACAAGATAATAAACTGTGAGATTCTTCAAGAGTCACGTGTGCCATGATTCTCAATATTTTGAGATCCCACATAGCCCCCTCACTCATACAAAGTCAAACTATCATACTTCCCCATACATATGAGTTAGATCTATGTGGAAGTTCTTGTAGTTCATGGCTAATCACCATCTGGGTATTTCTTACATTCCCAGACACATAATTCCCATTTTTCAAACTCCATACTCTAGGAAATAATGTGTCCCCATAAACACTAATGGCCATTGGAGATGGAAGTCCAATTTCATGGGGACACCATTTTTTGACTATGCACATCATGCCTCGGTGGCTCTTCATATGATCCCTACAAGACGACCATCAATCAAAGGAAAATTCTACCTCAGGAGATTCATCTCCTACCTCAGTATGCCTAATGAATTTCATGCCCCATGTCATTCCCCTTGATCCAAGTTTCCCCCAGAGACTATGCTTTACACATTCTATCATCACTCATGTCTATGGAATGCTAGATTATCATAACCACAATTAAATCAAAGCTATTAACGGTCTTTTTGATAGCATAATTTCGTCACTAAATGACTCTAAACTACACAACATAATTTCCTTATTGCTTGACACTAAACTACACAACATAATATCTTCACTGCATGACTCTAAACTACACAACATAATCTCTTCACTGCATGACTCTAAACTGCACAACATAATGTCCCTGCTTAATGACTCCAAACTACACATCTTAATGTCCTCACTGGTTAACTCTAAATTTGACATCATAATGTCCTTGCTGCATGACTCTAAATTTCAAGGCCAGAATCATCCTTATTGTATGACATTAAACTGCATAAAATTAGTTCAACCCTAAAGTTATCCCTATTGTTGATTTTTCTATTATTAAGTGGTGATTTTCAATCCTTGTAATCCCCTGTTTCTCACACTTATCATAGCCCATGTGATATTAGGGATACCAGCAAGAGATCCACAATGACATCATGGAAAATCAGTCCAAGAATTTGGTCCTCAAAACATGACCTTAAAAGTCATGCCACAGTTCTTTTATCCATAAGGAACCCCATGTCTGGGCCGTACAATTTTAAAATACAGGGCACCCCAATGAAAGGACAAATGCCTCACCCTGTGAATGATTCAGATCTAAGTAAGGGATATTCGATTCCATAAGTGAATCACAGCCTGAATTCCCCTAATGTATCTGGATATGATCATACCATACCTCAAACTCAATGATATGAGTGATCTTGAATCCCCATAATCATCCATGGCCATCAGAGATGTAAGGCTAGTTTCATGGAGACACCTTTGTTTGACTATTCACATCATGCCCCAGTGGCTCTATATATGATGCCTACAAGATGACCGTCAATAAAAGGGAAATTAGTCGCCAGGAGAGTCATCTCATACCTTAGTATTCCCAATGGCTTCCAAGACTTTTCACATCCCTCCTAATTCAAGGGCCCTCATAGCCATGGTTTACATTTTCTTTCCTACCCACATCCCGGATATATCAGAACATTCTGGACTGATTTATCTCTGGTATCTATTGATGTTTCTTTAAAATAATGTTTCCCCATCCATATGCGTGATGTTTTTCCACATATAAGAAAATAATATATATACACCCACTTATTTTTAGGTTTCCTAGGGAAGTTCACCTGAATGAAATGTCCGTTTTCAGGCTCAGGAACGCCCCTTGTCAAAAGACATAGAACATGTTCAAAAAGGTCCCAATCTCCATAATCCTTCATAGACATCAGAGATAGAATTCAACTGTCCTACTGACACCTTTGTTTTACTATTCACATCATGCCTCAGTGGCTCTACATGTGATTTCAACAAGATTGTCCTCAATCAAAGACAAATTATTCATCTGGAGAGTCCTTTCTAGTTTCTATACACTCATATGAAATTCATGTCCCGCATCAACCCTTGAATATGGAATAACCCTATGGATAATGTCTAACATTATAGCATCCCACCTTTTTATCACATAAAAATTCATTACATTTTACAAAACTGAGGATCTTTAAGGTTTAGTGTCTTGGAAACCAGGAACTTAAAACATGAAACAAAAAAAACATTCTTCTTAAACACATGAAAGGCTTCTCATCATGTTCACCCTAGGTTCATTACTGCATCTCATAACCTGGGGACATACATCAAAAAAAGGGTGAGTAGAAGGCCCAGTAAGGGAATCAAGGGAAACATTTAACATGTGAACTTGGGATACATCAACAATGTCATGAAAAGAACATTAAGGCATGAGAAAGAAATCATGAGATATATCATAATAAAAATAACATTTTTCATAACTTGAAGATGTGGCTATAACATTTAATATTGACAATCATTTCATTTCACCAAGGTCCATCCCCAAGGTGTCATTAAAAATTACCAAGGTTATTCACCAAGGTATCAGTCTAAAAAGTCTTCTCTAGAGATTAAGTCTTTACGCATTGCATTGGAGTGCTATCTAGGCGCACCCTTGACATGTCTTTATTATCATGTGAGCCACATATATCATCATCAATCATTTCATAAACAACCCATATAGCATAAAATAAATGGGTTTCATTTCATAATCATAACGTTTTAAAAACTTCTTTAAAGACATGATCTTTGTGTCACTTTAAACCCACAGAAAGGGAAAGAGGGTTTCATGTATGTAAATCACAGAATTTAAAATAGAACATTTTGATATATATGTGAATCCCCTATAGAAATAATATCTTTTATTATTCACTTAATAACATAAAATAATTTTGAGATAAAGAGGGAGGCATTTTGAGATGAAAACTATGCAGCATAACGTCTACGATACATGGTTTTAGAAAACATTGAAAAGAGAGGGGACATGGGTCACCCACTCAAAAATGATACATAAAATAGTAGGGAAAAAATATATAGTATTTAAGAACATGGTAATGAAATTTGAAAGACATACCATATGAAACAAAAAACATGAAAGGAAGAGAAAAATAAGATTTCTCTTATAACAATTCGGTAGCCTAATGGCGTCACTTAAAACTTCCAAAAATGGATTGACGATATCAAATAGGGTCTCTCATCATATGAAAATAAATGATCAGTATGATAGATATAGATATCATAACCCAACATAATAAAAAGTAACTTGAAAGACTTGACATGAAAGTAGATCTTGAAAACGAGAAGGGTGAAAGAACCCCTTAGAAATTCGGCAGCCTAACGGCGCCACTTAAACTTCAAAAAAAATGAATTGATGAGATCAAATAGGGTCTCTCATAATATGAACATAAAATATCAGTATGATATATTTAGATATCATACGCCAACATAATAAAAAAGGAACTTTCAAGACTTGACATGGAATTAGAACTTTGAAAAAGGAGAAAGGTGAAAGAATCACTTAAAAATTCGGCAGCCTAACAGTGCCACTTAAACTTCAAAAAAAAAATGAATTGATGAGATCAAATAGGGTCTCTAATAAAATGAACATAAAAGATCAGTATGATATATTTAGAGATCATACCCCAATATAATAAAAAAGGAACTTGCAAGACTTGACATGGAATTAGAACTTTGAATAGGAGAAAGGTGAAAGAATCACTTAAAAATTCGGCAGCCTAACGGCGCCACTTAAACCTCAACAAAAATGAATTGATGAGATCAAATAGGGTCTCTCATAATATGAACATAAAAGATCAGTATGATATATTTAGAGATCATACCCCAATATAATAAAAAATGAACTTGGAAGACTTGACATAGAATTAGAACTTTGAAAAAGGAGAAAGGTGAAAGAACCACTTAAAAATTTGGTAGCCTAACGGCGCCACTTAAAACATAAAAATATTGAATTGAGGAGATCAAATGGGGTCTCTCATAATATTATAGTAAAAGATCTGTATGATAAATTTAGAGATCATACCCCAACATAATAAAAAGGAACTTGAAATACTTTACATGAAAATAGATCTTGAAAAATGAGAAGGGAGAAAGAATCCGCACCAAAAATTTCGGCAGCCTAACAGCGCCACTTAAAACTTCATAAAACGAAATAATGAGAGCAAGAGGGGATCTCTCATTATATGAACATGAAAAGGTCAGTAATAGGAGTATAAAAGAAAATACTTTAACATATGAACATGGAGCATAAAAGAAATCACATAAAAGAGATTTCTTGAAAAGAGAGAGAGAGGTCAGATCCCTTACCTTAAAACGTAACTCTTAAAACTCATAGGTTGGGACCTTGAGGGATTGGGGGCACCTTGGGAGGACTCCTTGAGAGGTAATGAGACCAAAAATTCGTTGGGGGAGAGTGGGGAGTCGAAATGGATGAGAGTATGGCATGGTATTTATTGGGAAAGTGAGGGGACAAGGCTTTAATGGCCAAGGGATACCTCTAAAGTGGGTTTCTCAAAACCATGTGCTCTCCCAAGATATTTCCCATGAGTTTAGGCCACATGGGGCCCCCAATACAATAATTCATCACCATTGGTCGGCCAACCCATAAAATATCTCATGAAATCATCATGACACAGTTATGATGTCATTAAACATACCGAAACCCTAAAACTGTATTTTTACTATTCACTGAAAATTCAACTTTCTCAGAAAAATCCCAAAATTTCACCTTAACCAAATATCGTTTCTCTGATTACAAAAATGAACTCCATTTTATAAAAATAATTTTCTAAATATTTTTAATTTAATTTTTAAATAAATACACTATTCACCGAAAATTCATTTTTTTTCAGAAAAATCCCCAAAAATTTCTTTAACATAATATCGATGCTCTGAGTTCAAAAATGAAATCCATTTTATAAAAATAATTTTCTAAATATTTTTAATTAAATTTTTAATTAAAAAACACTATTCACCTGAAAAAACTAATACATGAATAATAATATATGAAACCGTTATTTAACCATTTTATTGAATCACATTACTTAATCAAGGTGCCTAGATTATATTAATACTTTCTTTAAGTGAGATTACTAATCCATTTAGTCACATTACTAATCCTAAGCATAAAATCACTATTCATAATTTACTATTCATCAAAAATTATGTTGATCTTATTAGACTCTAAATTTCATACTGAACATAATTGTAGAAGACCATTTTTTGAAAATCATTACACATTTTTAATTATTTAAGGTTTACATAAACATTTTTGAAATATCCTTTTTCTAAAATTCATCAAAAATATGCATACTATATTTATCCGGTCATTCGAAAATTCATAAACTTCATCATAAGAAGAAATCGAAATTTTTATTTAAAACAAAGGATTACACAAGGCAGTTATGGTCTCCTTACATATCCCCTTATCACACAAGCATATGACCTAAGTGTAAGGTGTGTTAAGGTGAGAGAATTCGAGGGAGGCTCGACCAACATCGCACGAGTAGTAATTTCTATCAGTTTGAACTTCTCACGAAGGCGATTCCGTTCTAACTTCACACGATGAAGTTCGGCTTGGGTTTTGGTCCAGAGCAAAGCCCAGTGGTGCTACCTTCTTCCCAAGTTCTGTTAGATGGGATTCGATTGGTCCAAGACTACTGGGTGAGGCCATCGAATCTTATTTCTATATTAATTAACCCAGATTACTTGTATTTAGAGTCAAAAATCGAAACGTTTAGTTTCCAGTGGTCATATTGACCAATGGTCATATAACAGTCAAAACCCAACGGTCTCATTTTAATTATACTCATGTTATAAAATGAAAGAGTTTTGTTGAGTAAAAAAAATAGAATAACACACAAAATTAGGAAACAAGATTTATTCAAAATTTCGAGTCATTACAATCTTCCCCCCTTAAGAAATTGCGTCCTCGCAATTTTTAAAATTGGTTTTTGAAATTTCATTGAAAGTCCCACATCGGAAAAGAAGTTAGTAAAACTATTACTTTAAAAGAAAGAAAGGGAAGTACAAAGGTCACCCTAGTTAACCCACACTAGTATTCCATGTAGGAAAACATGGACATAGAAGAAAAGCAAAGGGTCAAGTTCTGAGGGAGAGTGATAGAGAACATGATTAGGAGAAAGTTAACCATAAGAAAATCCCAAACTTATGATGTGTGTAAACGGTCTTTGATTACCTAGTAGGAAACGTAAAACAACAATGTTTTTTTACGTTCCTTTTCATAATTTTGAGGAATTCATTTACTACATAGAACAAAAACATAAGAAAATATACCTACCTTCATGTAGAGTTTCATCCTTTAATAAGTTTCTACCCAAAACTAATCTTTTCTCCAAACGATGAGCATTCAAAAACTCTTGGTCTCATAAAAACACAAGAATCATCTTCTTGAGAGTCACTTAATCCACAAAAGATTAACTATCAATTTCTTCTACCTTTAAACATTATCCCGAAAACAGAAAGGGTAAGATAAAACAACTCTTCAAAAAAAGAAAGAATCACATAGGAAGGGAAACTACTTTTAAATATTCAAAGATCCATGGTACTACCAAAAGTTCATCATAGACCATTCCATAAATAATTGTTCTTAAAATTCCTCAAAATAAACCAAACTAAGATTGAAACCCAAATACAAGAAGAATTTGATAACATAGTCTTCCAAAATAAACTTCATTGTTCATCTCCAAAACACATCAACCACTCTTAACATCTTATAACAAAATTAGCTTACCTAAACATATTTTACCCAAGATAGGTTAATCATTTCCACAAGTAACCTAAATTACTATAAGTCCACCTTAAATTCATCAATTCTTCAATATATAAGTAAACCTTACTCCTCAATGAAAATACTATAGTAATCTATTTACCTCGATCATATAGGGTCCCCAAAATAGTGAGCGTCTTCAAAAATAATATTCATCTTTTAATCCCCTAATCATCTCTATCATATTAATACGACAATCGTTACATTTCCTATAACATTGGTTGTTGGGACATGTTCTTCCATTTCCCGCCATTAACTATAAAAACAAAGTACAATTAGGGGCTTGAATACTTAGCCAATAATCATGAAAAGGAACTTAAATCATATAAGGATAACTTGTAGAAGAAAAGTATACCCTAACTTGTGATCCACTAGGTTCCCATCTAGGTTATCCATGATCATATATTCTTATGTGAATCTTTATTTTATTTTATCTTTGTTCCTTTAACAATGGTTCATACTAGGCTTATGAATTTACCAAAGCATATCCCACGGGAGTGTCGTAACCAAGAGTGCAGTAAGGCCCGTTTTCGTGTACCAGTTCCCGTTCGAGTCTAGCTCAAAGAGGTGTTTCGGGTTTTACCCCTATGTACATCTGTGCCAGAGCCACCTCTACTTGCTCGTATCCAGACAGGGATGTATTTGCTTGGAAACCCCTTACTCAATACTCACCAAAATACCAGGAAGACTTCCTATATTTAAACTTTTCTATAGGTTTCTTCCTAAAGTTTTCATATCCTAATTTCTACAAATAACTAAACCATCCTTTGATACCAACTATAGCATCCCGCCTTTTTATCACATAAACATTCATTACATTTTACAAAACTGAGGATCTTTAATGTTTAGTGTCTTGGAAACCAGGAATGTAAAACATGAAACAAAAAAAACATTCTTCTTAAACACTTGAAAGGATTCTACTCATGTTCACCCTAGGTTCATTACTGCATCTCATAACATGGGGACATACATCAAAAGAAAGGGTGAGCAGAAGGCCCAGTAAGGGAAACAAGGGAATCATTTAACATGTGAACTTGGGATACATCAACAATGTCATGAAAAGAACATTAAGGCATGAGAAAGAAATCATGAGATATATCATAATAAAAATAACATTTTTCATAACTTGAAGATGTGGATAAAACATTTAATATTGACAATCATTTCGTTTCACCAAGTCCATCCCCAAGGTGTCATTAAAAATTACCAAGGTTATTCACCAAGGTATCAGTCTAAAAAGTCATCCCTAGAGATTAAGTCTTTACCCAATGCATTGGAGCGCTATCTGGGCACACCCTTGACATGTATTTATTATCATGTGAGCCACATATACCATCATCAATAATTTCATAAACAACCCATATAGCATAAAATAAATGGGTTTCATTTCATAATCATAATGTTTTAAAAACTGCTTTAAAGACATGATCTTTTTGTCACTTTAAACCCACGGAAAGGGAAAGTGGGTTTCATGTATGTAAATCCCAGAATTTAAAATAGAAAATTTTGATATATATGTTAATAACCCTATAGAAATAAGATCTTTGATTATTCACTTAATAAGATAAAATAATTTTGAGTTAAAGAGGGAGGCATTTTGAGATGAAATCTATGCAGCATAACGTCTACGATACATGGTTTTAGAAAACATTGAAAAGAGTGGGGACATGGGTCACCCACTCAAAAATGATACATAAAAAAGTAGGGGAACAGAATATATAGTATTTAAGAACATAGTAATTAAATTTTAAAGACATACCATATGAAACGAAAAACTTGAAAGGAAGACAAAAATAATATTTCTCTTATAAGAATTCGGTAGCCTAACGGCGTCACTTAAAACTTCCAAAAATGGATTGACGAGATCAAATAGGGTCTCTCATCATATGAACACAAATTATCAGTATGATAGATATAGATATCATTCCCCAACATAATAAAAAGTAACTTGAAATACTTGACATGAAATTATATCTTGAAAACGAGAAGGGTGAAAGAACCCCTTAGAAATTCGGCAGCCTAACGGCACCACATAAACTTCAACAAAAATGAATTGATGAGATAAAATAGGGTCTCTCATAATATGAACATAAAATATCAGTATGATATATTTAGATATGATACCCCAACATAATAAAAAAGGAACTTGCAAGACTTGACATGGAATTAGAATTTTGAAAAAGGAGAAAGGTGAAAGAATCACTTAAAAATTCGACAGCCTAACGGCGCCACTTAAACTTCAACAAAAATGAATTGATGATATCAAATAGGGTCTCTCATCATATGAACATAAAATATCAGTATGATATATTTAGAGACAATACCCCAACATAATAAAAAAGGAACTTTCAATACTTGACATGGAATTAGAACTTTGAAAAAGGAGAAAGGTGAAAGAATCACTTAAAAATTCGGCAGCCTAACGGCGCCACTTAAACTTCAACAAAAATGAATTGATGAGATCAAATAGGATCTCTCATAATATGAACATAAAAGATAAGTATGATATATTTAGAGATCATACACCAACATAATAAAAAAGGAACTTGCAAGACTTGACATGGAATTAGAACTTTGAAAAAGGAGAAAGGTGAAAGAACCACTTAAAAATTCTGCAGCCTAACAGCGCCACTTAAAACTTCAAAATATTGAATTGAAGAGATCAAATGGGGTCTATCATCATATGATCGTAAAATATCAGTATGATAAATTTAGAGATCATACCCCAACATAATAAAAAGGAAATTGAAATACTTTACATGAAAATAGATCTTGAAAAATGAGAAGGGAGAAAGAATCCGCACAAAACATTTCGGCAGCCTAACGGCGCCACTTAAAACTTCATAAAACGAAATAATGAGAGCAAGAGGGGATCTCTAATTATATGAACATGAAAAGGGAAGTAAGAGGAGTATAAAATAACATCCTTTAACATATGAACATGGATCATAAAAGAAATTACATAAAAGATATTTCTTGAAAAGAGAGAGAGAGGTCAGATCCCTTACCTTAAAACGTAACTCTTAAAACTCATAAGTTGGGACCTTGAGGGCTTGGGGGCACCTTGGGAGGACTCCTTGGGAGGTAATGAGACCTTAAATTCGTTGGGGGGAGTAGGGAGTCGAAATGGATGAGAGTATGGCTTGGTATTTATAGGGAAAGTGAGGGGACAAGGTTTTAATGGCCAAGGGACACCTCAAAAGTGGGTTTCTCAAAACCATGTACTCTCCCAAGATATTTTCCATGAATTTAGGCCACATGGGGCCCCCAATACAATAATGAATCACCTTTGGTCGGCCAACCCATAAAATATCTCATGAAATAATCATGACACAGTTATGATGTCATTAAACATACCGAAACCCTAAAACTGTATTTTTACTATTCACTGAAAATTCAACTTTCTCAGAAAAATCCCAAAATTTCACCTTAACCAAATATCGTTGCTCTAATTACAAAAATTAACTACATTTTATAAAAATAATTTTCTAAATATTTTTAATTTAATTTTTAAATAAATACAGTATTCACTGAAAATTCATTTTTTTTCAGAAAAATCCCCAAAAAATTCCTCATAATATCGATTCTCTGAGTTCAAAAATGAAATCCATTTTATAAAACTAATTTTCTAAATATTTTTAATTAAATTTTTAATTAAAAAACACTATTCACCTGAAAAAACTAATACATGAATATTAATATATGAAACAGTTATTTAACCATTTTATTGAATCACATTACTTAATCAAGGTGCCTAGATTATATTAATACTTTCTTTAAGTGAGATTACTAATCCATTTAGTCACATTACTAATCCTAAGCATAAAATCACTATTCACAATTTACTATTCATCAAAAATTAAGTTAATCTTATTAGACTCTAAATTTCATACTGAACATAATTGTAGAAGACCATTTTTTGAAAATCATTACACATTTTTAATTATTTAAGGTTTACATAAACATTTTTAAAATATCATTTTTCAAAAATTCATCAAAAATATGCATACTATATTTATCCGGTCTTTCAAAAATTCATAAACTTCATCATAAGAAGAAATCGAAATTTTTATTTAAAACAAAGGATTACACAAGGCAGTTACGGTCTCCTTACATAGCCCCTTATCACACAAGCATATGATCTAAGTGTAAGGTGTGCTAAGGTGAGAGAATTCGAGGGAGGCTCGGCCAACATCGCATGAGTAGTAATTTCTATCAGTTTGAACTTCTCGCGAAGGAGATTCTGTTCTAACTTCACACGATGAAGTTCGGCTTGGGTTTGGTCCAGAGCAAAGCCCAGTGGTGCTACCTTCTTCCCAAGTTCTGTTAGATGGGATTCGATTGGTCCAAGACTACTGGGTGAGGCCATCGAATCTTCATTCTATATTAATTAACCAAGATTACTTGTATTTAGAGTCAAAAATCAAAACGTTTAGTTTCCAGTGGTCATATTGACCAATGGTCATATAACAGTCAAAACCCAACGGTCTCATTTTAATTATACTCATGTTATCAAATGAAAGAGTTTGTTGAGTATAAAAAAATAGAATAACACACAAAATTAGGAAACAAGATTTATTCAAAATTTTGGGTCGTTACAAATAGGTCCTCCCCTTTTCAAATGACCAAACATAAAAATGATTTATAATTGAACTAATCGTTCACCAAGTCTCCCTTATGTGAGTAAGAATAATGTGGGAGCAGTTTCCCACTTAGAGACGATACAAATGTCTCGAATACTTTCGAACAACATCACTCAGGCAGGACACCCACTATGGTTCCCAACATCAAAATATATTTAAAGTGTTTTAAATCCTCCAAATCCATCAAATATGGGAGGCCAGTTTCCTAAAAAAAACCCTTGTTTGACTATGAACATCATGCCCTAGAGGCTCGATATATGATTCCTACAAGACATCTGTCAATCAAAGGAAAATTCATCCCCAGGAGAGTCCTCTCCAACCTCCTTACACATAAAAGTCTCTCGAGCCTCATGCATATCCAAAAATCAGAAATTTATGGTCAATAAAATTTTCTCATTCATGTATGAAATATATTAGGACATTCCCAGATGATGGATCCCAAATTGGGTGCCCTGTATCATTATGTTTGGTAAAAGATGTTCAACCTAAAACATCAGTAATAAGTTTGATTGGAAGGAATATGAACTGCCAGTGAAAAAGATGCCATAATTTCTAGGGTGAAAATCCACAAAGGGAACCTCTGGATAAAAGTCGAGTATCAGTTCTTTAAACCTATACCATGTCTGGTTTAAAAAAATTTCGATCTATCAAAAGAGATGTAAGGCTTCTAGGGTGAAAATCCACAAAGGGAACCTCTGGATAAAAGTCGAGCATCAGTTCTTTAAACCTATACCATGTCTGGTTTAAAAAAATTTTGATTTATCAAAAGAGATGTAAGGCTTCTTTGGTCGAAAATCCACAAAGGGCGGCCTAAGAAAAATTCAAGATATACCCGCTAAGCTCGTATAGTGTGTGTTTAGGAAAAAATTAGGGTGATAATTTAAACTACATAAAATTTCAGGAGGTTTTTCATAAAACCTCATCAATAGTCGAACTACACTCGCTGAGTCCCACGACTCAAGAAAAAAAATTAGAGCCTGATTCAATCATTTAACTTTACTGGTTTCAAATCCCGATTTAAAATTAATATCTGATTGAAATGATGTTTATATGATTGATTTGATCAATTTACATCATAGGAAAAGTAGAAGAAGAATAATTTAAAGGCAAATTAGCTCCATCCTATTTCATAAAAACAATATGGTGGGTATCCATGGACTGGAGCCTCTCCTCGCAAGTGGTACATGATTGTTAAAGGATATGTTCGACAGAGTCACAAAGTTGAATCAACAACTGATGTGACTCATCAATGTCTTGGAAAATATTTAATAAATTCCTAATCTCAGCCTCCATGCTTTCCTATAGTGCCTCTTCATCCCTAAAAGCTTCGAGGCTGGTCCTTTCTACTTCTTTCATTTTCCACCACCCCTTCTCAACGGTTACCATGGTCTGGACCCACTCCTGTTTAATACAATCCTATTTCTGGATCTGTTGGTTTACTTAATGGTCAAGTTGTTCCACCAATAACTCTGGCTTCATGAGTTCATTTTTCAACCTCGCAACTTCCCCGTCTTGATTGGAAGCTTCATCAATGAGAATTTTTCACGTAGTTGCAAGATGATTCATCGACTCTTCCACAAAAACTTGAGACTCAAGCATACCAGTTTATTCTTGATAAGTTACCACCTACCTCAATATATTATGAATACCATGATTTTTAAATCCAAGAAAACCTAGGACCACAAATTGGCACGGTAATTTCGAAAACATCGCTGGCATCTCAGCCAATGGGGTCTAAGAAATTAATCTCCAAAGGTTCCTCCATGCCTTTTGACAGATGGGAAGAAAATATACTAGGCCTTCTTGATCAGTCTCATAGTCACTCCCTGATAAAGAAATATATTCAAGAAGGAACGTTGCAATAGATGGAATTAATCAAGTATCTATAGCATGACTTGGCCCTGAAACAACCTCGACCCTGGTAGTTGCAACATAGGATTGAGTGGGGGAATCCACCGCTCTTTCTAATGCTTGTGGTTGAGATTTTGGGAATAGGGAGGAGACAAATTCATTACCTCCCACCTCTATAGTAGTATTTCTATCTATAATAGGTAACTCCACCTCTTCAATCATCAGTTGCGCCCTGCAACCACTCGGAAAATATAATGACCTAGGGTCGTACTCAACTAATGCAGTAACCTCTAAGGCAGTCCTAAAAATATTTCTTATTGATATAAGGAATTTAAGGATAGTAATTATGGATAAGGGTACACGTATTAATATCATGGGGTAAGAAAACACAATTTATCTTAGAATTGGGAAAAAGGGTATAATGGCTTGCTCCAAATTTTCAAAGGCTCGGACGTCATCCTCCCTAGTGATTGTGACTTCTGTAGAGTTTGCATGAGTAGGTGGAGTATTAATATCTGATGGGATTCCCTCTACAGGGGTAAAGTAAATTTTATCAAGATTAATTTTTCCTCATGATTTAAATCCCCTCCAAAATCTGTAAGGGCTTGGGGCTCGCCACTAGATTTAGCCCCTTCCATAAAGGTGACCCTATCTCCCTCCTTGAGAACTAGCTCAAGACTGTCAAATGAGCCTTCAACTTCTAGTTGTTCTTACACTATTGGGAAATATATTGTTTGAGTGGGAGAAGACACAAATGAAGAGTTAACAATTCCCTCAGTCTCTTCGGTAGTCCATGATCCCCTACTTCGGTCAACCACAAAAGACAGAGACCCTTCCCCTTCCATAAAGGGGACGAGAGTTGTAGATGCCCGAGTAGCCGCTATCTAATTACCAAAAGAACCTGCATCAAAATTCACACATGTACCAGTGAGTGAAAAATATATTGGTACTTGGTTTAACCACAATGTGAACAAATGATTACTTGTGATTCCCCTCCTAATGTATTTGGACAGTTTGGAGGCATGCTTGATTTTCTTTGATTGTTGCAGAAATGGATCCTATATAAGAGCACTCAGAGGACATAGAGAGGGAAATACTCTAGAGGGGTCTATGATGATCACTGCCATGTGTTCTTGGGATCCAAGGGATCCTTCTGCAGTACCCCTACCATCAAAAGAGTTCACTTCCCAGCTTTAGTTCCTCTAGGGGAATAAATTAGGGAAAGAGCCATTTTTGGAGACCATGCAGGACTCCACAAAATAAAAAGGGGATGGGTAACCTTTAGCATCTCTTCCATAAAATAATTTAAGGCTAGAGGTTTCAGATAAAAAACCAATCCCATCAATCATGGGAGTACTTCCATCAAGTCAAAGCGGTCCAATCAGTAATTCTTATCCATAGGGGCATGGAGACTCTTTTCCATTTCATTCAAACAGGAAGTCACCTCATCAGGCTCTTCATTGGATGAAATATGGATATGAGCAATGGATCCCCCAAAACCCAGAAGTCCAAAATGTCCTCCCTGAATAATCCTCCATATATATTTATTTTAAGTGTTCACCCTCAATTCATCCCAGATCCTCAAGGCATCTGGAAATGGAGTCATGACATGGATAGCCGGTGCTGAATGGTTGGTGCAGGGGAGCAGAGTCGGTTTTGAAAACCGGAAATGTTTTCTAAGTGTCCTTGCAAACTCAAGACCTTGAGAAGTTGAACGGTTATTATACATTGGGATAAAGTAAGAATATATTTCCTTATAAGCCACAATAGGTCATCCAATGATGTCATCATAATCATCAACAGTGTCTGGTCATATCATGACGAGTACTCAATGCGAGTATTTGTGGTGTCCAATTCGGGAATAGATGAGGGTCTCAAGGTCCCTAAGGTTAAGACTCACTTTCTCGGGATCCTTATCAAAAGAAACATCAGGGGGTGCTGACAAATAGCCAATTCCATTAAGAGAAACTTCTCTAGTTCAAAGGAGCTACCATAAAGAATGAGGATACTGATCACGAGTAGATGGATGACCTTTAAAAAGGTCTCATTGCCATTGGGCCACTGGGAAATCAGCCTTAGGGGGGAATGGATGGTGGACTCTCAGCATCATATTCAGCAGCTCATTCAGCTGCTCATGAGGTCATGACCCCATCTTTCACATTTTTCCTCAAGGGGGGGGGGGATCCGAGAGACTTTCAGAGGAATTTTCCTGGTTGAGAGTGTCCAACAACTCCCTTTTTATTCTCCTTCTCCTTTTCCACAAATACCATGGAAACATTCATGATAGGAACCAAATCAGCTATTTTTCCATCAAGATATGATTTAACCTTGGCCTCAACATAGATTTTGTTAAGGAAGGGTATAGAATCCGAAAAATATAGTAGTTTGGACTGAAAATGGGTGTCCTTCTAGGTGAACATCAACCATAGTTGACAGGATATCATCAGATGCTTCTCTTTATGGTCATTGTTGAGAGCGAGAGGACATAACTTCTGGACATAGTTAAATTAAAGACTAAATCTACAAGGTGAACATCCATCAAAAATAAACTCCTCTCTAATACGGGAAACCAAGACGCCTTCTCTCAAAGACAAGAAGTAACCTTAGTTGACAATGTCTTCATATTCATTATTTATAATAATACTAGTAGGGGAATCATATAGAAGATAATAGAAATGTTAGTAGACATTGAGATAATCCATTAAGTCATGCTCATTTTTTTGGTTTACTCCTCTCGCTCATCTTATGAAGCCCAAACTGCCTATATAACCCCATTGGTACTCTGAAGATATGGTCGAATGGTTCAATGTAGAATTGTTAAGGAATTGATAAAGTTATAACCTCCTATGTGGGCTCCTATCCATCCCCAAAGAAATTGGAAGGGCCCTGTCATCTAGTAACGTGTCCCCCACTCACTGATCCAACCCAGTAGGTGATAAATCTTGGCTAACACTACAATAGAAAAATTGATGCATCTTCTAGTGGCCAATTGAGAAACCATGTTGAAAGTTGAGGCTCTCACACCACCAAATTTCCATATTGGTAAGAGACACCAACTTAGAAATGTGTCCAAGAAGGCCACTAGTTGAAATAATTGATCGACGTCAGGGATGATCCCCCATACCCACTCATGAAACATCCCCTCTTACAGGATGGCCAATAGGTACCCGCTCGCCTCCAGGTTGTTTTGGTGGGATAAGACCTGAGTCTTCGCAGATCAGGTTCTAGACTATTATTCTTAACAAATTCACCAAACCACTCATCAAAAGGAATGTCCTTCTTTGGACAAGAAACTATTTCCACCAAAAGTGCCTTCGCTTGAACGATGAGATTCTTGGCCAAAGGTGGGGTTCTCCTCTCATCATCCCAAAAGAGGGGGGAGGTAGAAATTCATCATATATATCCCCAATAATAGAGAACCCCGATATTAACCAGATATCCTAATGACTGACATTTACCTCCACATGGGTTAAATGGAAGGTATTGGTGTCTCGGCTCCACCTACATAAGAGCTGTGAAATAAGGGAAGTGGGATGGTGAGCGTATGTATGGGATACCCACATAGCCATGTATCATCCCACAGTCTGCATCTCGATGCAAAATTCTTCACAACTCTGGAAAACCCAAAATGACCACCGATAATCTAATCCAAACGAGCCTCCAAAGTGATGGTCCTATCTGGATGACCAACCATACTGCTCGTTTGCTATAATTTTCCATGAAATGCTTTATTAGTTGTGGGCCATCATGTCTAGATTCCACAGTACCTCGTCTAATGTTCGAGGTGCATATCTCAGCAAGGACCCATAGGAAATATCTCTCTGAAGGTACTGCCCGTTGGAAGAAATCAAGGCCTTCAGGATAGAGGTGTTAATTATCCAGTCAGCAGGGTAATCAATTGGATTCGGTGTTGGGATCACTGTATTAGACAATAGACCAAACCCATAAGAAGGAAGCCTATATAATTCCATGTATTCCCTTTGACTCATCGTAATTATGTTTTCCAGAGATTGGTGTAATAGAAGGACCATAATTGTTTCATTATCCAAACCTTCCATGTTCTTCGATCTTTCATTAGCAGCAAAAATAGGGGCAGTAATAATAGCCTCAGAAGGATCAGTGATGTCAGTGGAAGCTTGTGAAAGATCCATTTCAACCTATATAGAAAGATCCAAAATCCCACAAAAAGTTAGTCCAATTAAAATTATTGGATAAAGAACACAAAAAATGGAAAAAGGACATAAAAAATGTCTACATGGGGCTCAGTGTACTCTTCCCAGAAATGGTATGGAATAACCATTTCCCACATGATTAATGATACACATAAAAAATCCCTACGTTCTTCCCAATTTGTGGATATAATCCTCACATACTGTTGTGGTACGTAGAACATTATACTGTAGATAGGCATGGTATGTGAAAGTCCCGTGAGGCGTTGGCCCATGGAGTGTTTGCCAGTGAACAGAAGGGTTCACGGAAGGTGGATACCATAAAACAATGCCTCACAAAGTCCTTATTCAATGTTTTTATTTAAAAGTTTATGTTCTTTCTGTTAAGGTTTAATTTTCAGTTCGCTAGTTCATGTTGGGTGTGAAGGACACAAAAACTATGTAGCGTTCTCCTATGCAGAGGTCTAGATTTTAGTTTTAAATTCCACAACACAGTTCAAAAAACCCAAAATCCAGTTTGCTGGAAAAATTAATGCTGAAAATTTTGGTTCGTGGCGCGTACGAAGCAGTTCACGAATAGGGATTTTTCAAAGGAGATAGTACATGAATTCAGGGAGATCTAAGGGAAAATCGACAGCAATTTTCGCCGTGATAAATAGTAGAAGACAAACGACATGATCCCTTATATATAGGTGTGGTCCCCTCCTACCAGACCAATATTTTCTACCATGAACCACTTCATTTCAAGAACACTTCTACATTGGAATAGTCTCCTCTTTGTTCTGAACGGTCCACATTCTGATGGGTGGAATTTTTAGTGTCCTTTAAACTTCTTAAAGGGAAGAAAATAATCCCATAATTACTTTGAAGAAGGAAGAAAGAATTACTACAAGTATAGTAAAGAGATTGGACTAAAATTGAGTTGAAATCTTTGAAAGAAACATGAATGAAGTAAATTTATCAAAGAGTTTTAAGTGACCCGTGTACCATCCCCGAGAATGGTTTGTGGACCGCATGAACCGCGAACCACTAGTACGCAGAATGACCCATGAGGCACTGGCTTTTGGAGCAATGGAAACGAAACTAGGTTCCCATGAACAACATCCAAAGATGAATTATGCATGTGAAGGACATATGCATACCATATCATGAACATAGCAGTTCGCAGATGAAGAAAATTGGGTAGGTTTTGCGAACCACGACTCCTGAACAATAGCCTCCGCAAACCCTGGTTGACCGAGTCTTCCATGGGTCAAGATATCTCTCCATGGGATTCCACAAATTGTTCCGCATTAACATAGATACGATTTCCCTAATTCTCTATAAAATGTTCATAGAATGAATACAGAGAGGACAGACAAAGAAAGCATTGAGGAAACCCTAGATGTTGGAAGAATGAATTCAGAGAGGATTTCGACTTTAGTCTTGATTCATTGGCTAAGCCCAAATTGAAAACCACATTTCTATAGGTATAACCAGCTGTGAACCATAAAATGAAGGAACTTAATAATAATGGTAGAACTGCCAACCTAATTTGTAAAATCACGAACCAAATATTCCTCGTGGATGAACTCCTTGCGAAAGATGGTCCCCAGAATCCTCCTTCGATATGGTGTACCACAGAGGGTATCACTATGTAGATTTAACCCGGTCCCATGTGCGACATCAGTATGTGGATGGAACCTGAAGTGGTGTGGCAGACCACTTTTAGGACTACGTACCACTTTTGTGTGTAGAGGTCCATCCCCAAGCCCCCGTACTACTTTGGTACATGGGCGACCCCTCTACCCGCAAACCACTATGGTATGCAGAGCT
Source organism: Viscum album (assembly GCA_963277665.1). Taxonomy (NCBI): domain Eukaryota; kingdom Viridiplantae; phylum Streptophyta; class Magnoliopsida; order Santalales; family Viscaceae; genus Viscum; species Viscum album. The sequence continues at coordinate 597,454,126 of OY728125.1, read as the reverse complement.
CCCCCTTCCCACATAGAAAAACAATATGTGGAAGGGGTGTCTTTGGGTATTCTTCCCTCTGAATTTAATCTCACCAGTCTGTTACCATTCAGTCTACCATAGCCCCTCCATGAACCAGTCCCTCGGCATTTGGCCAAAGCCTCCTCCAAAGCCATCAGACCCGTATGATCAGATCATTGGGAACATCAGTGCACCCCTTTGAGTCTACATACCCATGGTATGCAGAGTCATGAAGGCTCCCCTCATAATGGTTTAGACTCCAAGGATGTCTTGTATGTCTACATTCCCATGGTATCCTAGAGTCCATCCTTGGGACGCAGACGTGAACCTCCACATTTTAGGGACTAAGGGTGATCAATTTCTTTTCCATTCAATTAGAAATGGTGATAAGTACAATGAATCATGTTTTCTCCTCATTTTGATGGGCGGTGACATTCCTCCCCCTTCCCATAATGCGTTTTTGGGGCACTCCCATTAAGGTAAGTTCTTAATATCCTGAGGGTTGAGCCACATGACCTCCAATGTCATCCCACGTTGAAGGGTTCATTTATTTGCGCCCTCTTCCATAGTCTCCCTGACTTCTTCCGCCATTGACCTAGCCTCTCACATCAATAGGAGAGGAGTTGTGTGGTTGGTAGGATCTCTCACACCCTCTTGTTTCTCACATAGAGTATGAATCACGTGGACTTAGAGACTTGTGATGATCCTAACGTCGACACAACCAACCAAGATTGAACTATAAGAACTTTGATTTCTTGTCAAAGTGGGATATGTTGGACTCCTTCTTGAAGGACTGAGCTTAAAAGGGGTGCCCTTCCAAAACGGTCCACCCAACCATGTCCCCTCAAATTGGTATCTCCCGTGCATAAGCCCCATGTTTCCCGAACTATGAGGTCTCTGATTTTTATCATGAGGATACATATGAAGCCCATACTGTGGTTATGATCCCGACATCAAGTCACCTTCTATCCCACCTGGATGATGATAAACTCTAGAGCACCTTATTGCATTTCTTAAGTCAGTATTGCCTCCGTAACCTCGCGTATAATAATTTTAATCATATTATAATTTAATAAAATAAACATATATATAATTATAATTTCATATATGATCCAATTATAATATTTCAATACCTATTTATTAATAATTCATTATTTAAAGGGGCCTTTATGAGTTTTAACTATTTCATTTTTCATGTAACTTATGGTTATTAAGTTTCAGTCCTTCCAAGTTTATCATGGTTGCATCATCTAAAGTATATTAATAATGATATAAATATCATATATATTCATTAAATAAATATTTATATTCATTATTTAAATTAGTACATGAGAATCTCATTTCTTTATGTAGGTGGTAATCCATATGTACACATTGGCGACACTATCATTTTTTTAACATATAGAAGGGTAAGAAGGAAAATGATAAATTAAATTTATAGAATCAAAATTATGTCATAAATATTATATATGTCATATTATTTCATTAATATCCAACATTATGACCAACCATAATATGTGGTGATGGAAAATAAAATACATCATCATCATAAGGTTGTAGTCCTCACAAACGCATGAAAGATGTTTTCATTTTCCACTAGATGTATAAGTAGATTAAAATTGGTTAAACCATGAAATAAATAACATTAAATTATATAGGATATAAAAATTTTATCATATGAAAATGTTTATGATGGGTTTTAAAAGGTAAAATAATAAATAATAATAAAACACTCAATTAAGAAATATAAATCTTATTTGAACAACCTCCTTAGGTTTAAAACTAAACCTTTCCTAGGATGATATTATAATAAAACCAAGACCATTATTATGTGGGTAGGGATGTTATGAAAGTATTTGGGTGTATGTTTTCTAAGTTAAGATTCAATTTAAGTGTGTAACATAGTTTTTATATGGTGTCCTTTTATAAGTGAGTGAGAGGACGCACTTGGATTTTTTCAAAAGATTAAAATATATTAATGTATTACTCAAACAAACTTCAAAATGACTTAAATTCTAATTTTATATAATATAGGGTCTAAATATTACTATAAAATAGGATTTATATAAGTTTTTATGCCATTTAAGCACTTATCATTTCATTTTTAACCCTTTTAACCCGTTTTAACTCTTATCGTGGTAACAAATTTTTACTGAATTTACTATTTATAATGACCAAAATGAAAGTGTAATAATTAAAAAAATTATAATTTATGATTATAAATATGTATTTAATATTATAAAATTTAATTTCTATAATTTTAATAAATTAATTTTAAAACAAACCCACAAAACGTGATAAATAATGGGTTTTAAGAATTTTTTTTGAATAAGTAGAAAACTAATTTTATGAAAAAATAACATTTAATTTTTATTATATTAGAATAAATCTATTGTTTTAAATAAAAATTGTATTATTTGACATGAAAATAAAAATGAAAAGTTAAATTAACCATATAAATATTTGATTAAAAGAGAATAACTGAAAACCATTTTTATTTGAACAAAAACATCACATTGATATCCAAAATGTTAAGAATATAATTATTAGATTAACATTATATTTTTATATGTATTATATTACTTGTTAAATATATATTTGGTCTATAAATATGGTCATATTACACTTAAAATAAATCTTATATCATTATAATTTCATAAAAGTGATATTTTTCTAAAATAAATATTTTCACTAATCATCAAAAAATAAAATATTTCTAAAAAATCTACAAAATTAATCCTAAGATAATTTTGACATGATGGATTAAAAAAAGAAATTAATTTATTAAAATAAAAAATAAAAAAAAATTAATGTAATTTTTAATCGCATTCTTGCATATATCTATGTTCATTATACCATTGATTCTTTATGAAAAAAAGACAACTTACTATAATTGAATCTTGAGTGTTACATTATTCCATCTGTGAAAATATCATTCTAAAAAAATCTTAAATTTCAACACATGAATATATTTTGGTATTTATTTTTCATAATTTCTTAATATTACCACATTTCCTATTCTATTTTAGGATTTTTTTTCAAAGTACCTTTACTAGAAAAGTAGTTCAATTCTAAAACACATGTATCTAGCGTCAAGAATATAGATATTATTTTTACAGTAAGATAATGATAGATCCATTTATATTTCCTCAAAGTTTATCACATGAATTGGGTCCAGCGTTTAATTTCCTAATAAATATATATGGAACCCTTCATGATTCTTAGGGGGCTAGGTGACATTTTAAATGGTAAGCCACAACTCTAATTTTTTTTCAATCTTAAAAGGACTAATGTACATAAGACTTAGTTTCCGTTTCTTGAAAAACCTTATAACACCTTTCCACAAAGATAACTTTAAGAACACATGATCTCCCACTTGAAATTACAAATCCTTCCTTCAGTTATAATTTTTTATTTACTTTGGACTTCATTAATATGATTCTTAATATTTATCACTGTCACCATTGCATCCTCAACAAGATATATGCCTTCAATATTCCATTCTCTGAATTCATCCCAAAAATTTATACTAAGACAACTATTTCCATACAAATCCTTATGTGGTTCCATTTAAATACTTTAATGGAATCTATTATTATATAATAATTCTACCAATGGTAAATATGGATCCCACATACCTTGAAATTCAAGTGAGAATGACCCCAACATGTATTCTAATATTTTAATAGTTCCTTTTTGACTTCCCATTTTTTTTGAGTATGATAGGCTATGCTCAAATGTAGTTCAATGTCAAGAGACTTCTGAAGTATCTTCCAAAATTTTGATGTAAACCATAGATCATGATAAAATGGAATAGAAATTTGTTCATCATCAAGTCTCACAATTTCATTTATATAGAACCTAATGCGGCACTCATGATGTAGATATTACTTTATATCAATGAAATGTGTGGAATTTTTTAGGAAATCAACAATAACCCATATGACATTATTCTTTCTTATAGTCATTTTCTATCAAGTGAAAAAGTACAAAGTATTACCATACCATTTTATATAGTAATAGTTAGAGGTTTCATAGATCCTTTAGGATTTTGTCTCCCAGCCTTTACCAATTGAAAAAACAAACATCATGACAAATAGCATATAATTTAACATTCCATATTATCGAAAAAATGTTCCTTCAAATATCGATTCATTTTAGTGATACTATGGTGTATAGAGAAATTTTATCTTGGGGATGTATCTAATAATTATCTCATAAAATAATATATGGATGGAACACATAACCTCTTTCCAAATTTGAATATACAATCTTCAAAGGTGATGTCTCACAACTTCCCATCATTCAAAGATTTGATTTTATTTTAAATATTATATTCATCAAGATAATTACTTTTTAATTTCACTAATAATTATTTTTTAACAATCATTTGGAATATATGTGATTTTTTCCCTACCTTAAATATGTTAGGTCATGATGCCTATGCTGAATAGACACGATGGGGGTTAATTCTTACTATTTAAAAATCTTGACAACATTAAAATGTCCCTCTTGAAATGAAGCAATCATTTCCTTATCTCTTAAATTCAATCAAGCATTGAAAATAAATAAAGGAAAAGAACACAAGGATATATTGGGGTCTAAGGCATAGAAGTCTGCTAGTCCACTCCACCAACTCTCTACTCCATGAGCTTGGTGATTTTCACTAGTTGGTCCTCTTATCCTAAGACTGTCCAATCCCCAACTGAGTATAGGAATTTGACACCTTATATGGCTTTTATATGGCCTTATAATTCTTTTATAGGGAACATAAATATCCATAGATTAGTCCTAGAATCTGAAAATCCACAATGACTGTGTCCGAATAGCTGATACTCAAAAGAAAATAGATGAGTTGAAGTTTGTTGTGAAATAGGTTTAGCTCACAGTTAAAATAGAAACTGACAGATGTAGATGATATTCAATATATGACAACAACAAAAAAATAGTCTTCAATGTTAAGTAGGCTTCCATCGCCTTTACATCGTGATAGAATAAAAATGTACAATGAATTTCAATCTTCTCTTCAAAAGCATCGATCTTTAATATGAATATTTGTGTCCCCTTCTTTTCAAAAGAGTATTCTTTTATCCTATTTTCTTCATTGTGTGTATTCTTTTTTTTTGAAAGAGTGATATATATAGAGAATAAACATCAAACACCTGTAATAGAATTCATCTTCCTTAGGATACCCAAAATAAATAGAGTTAATATCCTTCATAAATATCCCCAAGAATAGTGTAGCACTGATTCCTCTTTCTTCTTGTAGAATAAATCTATAATAAAAGAAATAAAAATAATTTGAATAAGTCCTATAATAATATCTCCATAATAATAGAATCATTGAATAGTTTAAAACCCTTTTTAAAATCTAGTCAAACCTCTTTAAATATAGTCGAAAAAGTTCTTGAAAACTAGCATCACAATTAATCATGAATATTTGAAATCAAATCACTCAAAGAGATTCATAACATCCCTTATAAATAAGAATGGTTTAATAATTCTATGTGATACTTTGAATTAGTCATAAAAAATCCTTATAAAGATATATACTTCAATCGAGATTGTTTATGAAATCATGGATAATATATTTAAATAAAACACCATCATTGACCATTCAAACATAGGGTTGATTCATTTACTGACTAAATAGAAAACGTAGGGTTCAACTACATAATGTGTAGTTACATTTCATAGAGTAGGGTTCCTACCAATGTATGGTTTCTTATCTATACATTCATCTACACGTAATGTGGGGATCAAAATTTAATGTAGGAATGATTATCCAAACGCTGATCCTTCTCATCATAAAATCCTGAATGTAACATTGATTAATCATATGTTCAACTTCCTGAAAATATGGTATAAACAGTAATTCCAGATTCCAATGTAGGGTTTTTGATCTATACGTGAACTATTCAAAGTTTCATTGGTTTGATACCATGTGAAATCATTTTACATTTCTAGTATAACGTATGGTTGGCTCCTTACATTATGTTTATCAACATAGGGTGAAAATAGTGTTTCCATAAAATGTAAACTTAGGTTGATAGTTCACTGAATTTTTTGAGATCATTACCATCATATTCATCCTTAATCCCACTAGAATTATTTTTATTAAATATTAATACAATTCCAATGATTCAAGATTAAAATTAATCTAACTTTTACAACTCTCCATATCTTTGAAAAATAGAAGCCATATGATAAGGGAAAACTGTTTCTAAAACAGATTTCCAGAACTTCAGATAATTCATTGACCATACAAACTACCTTTTCAGCCTTCGATCTAAACTGATGAAATCAATATGAAATTAGTTTTTTCCATATCACTAGGTTTTGATTGATTCCAACATCTTTAAAACCTAAAACAAAATAAATACTATAGGTTTTCAAATCTATTCACTATACAGTTGTAAAAACATCTTCAGAAACTTTAGTGATTTTTTAGAGTATCAAAAAATAATTTTCAGACTTCCACATAAACTAAGGATGTTTAGATAAACTCTTTATCTATCCAACTGTATAATGATCCCATGAATCTGTTAAATATATCATGAGATATCATCATAATTCAGAATTTACTTTAAGCTAAAAACCACAATATCTCTTGACCAGCTTGTAACAAATTCAGTGAATTTTTTCACCATCAAAACAATTGAATTGACTTTTGACATAAACTGATGCAATGAAGATAATATTCGTATCTTTCCAATTCAATAAACAAGATTAGAATTTGATCAATACTGATTTATATATAAAAGAAATAATTTGACGTACTAAATCCAAAACACATATCAAATTTATTAGAAAAAAATATTGGTGGGTTAAAGTAATTATCAAAACCAAATCAAAATGAGAATGATAAGGAGCCACTCAGAAATATCACCATTTTTTATATTTATAAAACCCTAAATCACTAATAACTTCTCTCTCCCTTTTTGTAAGGATAAAAAATATTTGATCTTGATTAAACTAAATAATAAAATATATTTAAAAATTTTTATATAGAATTGGAATTTGATATTTAAGTAAAAATAAATAAATAAATAAATAAAAACAAAAATATTTTTTTTTGAAAAACTAAATTTTCTTTCCCCGGTTATAAATATTTAAAACATTATAATTTTTTAAACATATTTAAAATTTGATAAAAATTTGTTTTTTTTAAAATAATGTTTAAAAAATACTAATTTTTTTAAGTATTTAAAATTTGAAAAATAATTTTGTAATTATTTAAAATTTCAGAAATATTTTTTAAATATTTAATAGTTTATTTTTTATGTATTTAAGATTTGAAAAATAATTTTTTTATGTACTTAAAATTAGAAAAATATTCTTTTAAGTAATTAAAATTCATATTTTTAAATATTATTTATTTTTAAAAAATATTTATAATTATAAAATTTTAATATATTTAAAATTCAAATTTTTTTAATTATTTTTTAAATATGAAAAATATGAGTTATTTGAAAATATATTCTAAATACGTACAACAATATAAACTCCTCCTAAATTCATGATTCCTTAAAAAAACTATAGAGACAATCAAGGAGCCCTGAAAACATATATAATATTATTAATTGAATAACAATGGTTTGCAATGAGTGTATTAAACAATTTAATTTATTTAATAAAAATGAAACATTTAAGCACTTTCTAAATATTTAAAATAACTCCCCTTAAGACCAAGTATAAATATTTATGATATTCCATGGATAAAAAATAAATGAATTTCAAGGAATTTAGTGAATTTTTTCATAAATAAATAAATAAAAATAAAAAAGGATTTTCAATGAATTTAAATAAATTAATTTTACGTATATCATAAATGATGAAAACATTCTAATTTAATAGTATGATAATTTAACAAAAGAAAAAATAAATTAATTTATCACATGAAATTTAATTAAATAGTCAAAAATTAATCACATGCTTACACACAAGATAACTATTTATTTAAAATCTTAATAGAACATTTGAGGATAATTAATTAATAAAAAAATATGGATAAATTAATTCATTTGATAAAATAATAGTGTGAAAAGATTTAATAGTTTAATAATAAGAATAATTAAATATTGAGGAATAAAATATAAACATTAAAAAAAATTCTCCTCATGTAGAAAACATTTAGTGCATTTAAATTAGTTATTAAAATTGGAAAAAACTTCTTGGATTAATCATTCTAACTCTAATGATGATTCTATTTAATAGAATAATAAATAAGAATATAAAAAATTCCCATTATTTTCAAGCAGCCACTTGATGATATAACTATGATTTTCAGTGGTGAATACCTGCAAAATATCAAAAACAAGTTCCTTTTGGTACCCATATACTTTTGAGTATGGCAGTGTTAGCAATTAATGATTTACGTAACCAAATATGTTTATTTTGATATAAACTTTTATAATTAAATCTAGATAATGATTTCAAATAATGAACATTCTTGACACCACAAAATTGAGTTTTTCTAATATAATTATCATTATGATAATATCCATTAATACCATAATAAATACATATAACAGTAGACATGCTTTTTCTATTTGAACCAGGAAAAAAATAATATTTATATACTTTTGGATTTTCTTCATTACTACCAATACTAAGTTTTCCTTTTTGAATTTTATTTTTACCAAGAATTTGATTCAAATAATTATCTCCATTAATAATAATACTTGAATATTTCTTTAAATTATCACCTTCATCCAAAAATTCTTTAATTTTAGTTTCATGCAGATCACAAGAAATTTTGGAAGAATGTGATCTTCAATCAGCAATCTATTTTGACAAAAATTCATTATTAATTGAAATATCATTATGATATTTTATAATATTTTTATTCTCTTTATTTAATGATTCAAAATTATGTTAAATCATAAAACAAATATTTTTAAGTTCCTCATAATAAAAATTTTCAGAATTAGAGCTTTTAGAGTAAGATTATTGTACCTCATCAGCATGAGCCATAAGACATAGATTAACCTTTAGATTTTCATGCTCACCTTTTGAGTTTGTAGTGGATTCATCATTTGAATCTTATTATTCATTACTATTATCCTTTAGTATTTTATTTCTTATTTTTTTTTATATTCATCTTTCCTTTGAGCTTTAAGCAAAAGACATTTTGGTCTCAAATGACATTTTTTTATACTCATAGCACCCGACTTATTTCTCTTTATTCAACTTCAATTTCTCTTTTCTCCTTTCATAAAACATTCCAATTTTTTTATCAAGATGTGGTAGCTCATCACTTGAACCCGAATGGAAAGAATATGCATCATAAAATTCATCCATCTAAACATTGAGTGGAGCTATTCTCTTTTTGATAGAAATGTGATTTTCACCTTCTGTTTGCATCTCTTCTTTGTACATCATGAAGGTTCCAATTAATTCATTCATATTTAATTATTTAACTACTGTATATTATCAAATAGGAGTTGAAGTTCTATTCCACTTAGAAGGTAAAACTCTCTGTACCTTTAGTGCTTGATCTGGTTATATAATCGGAGTTCCCAAGGCATCAACATCATTAACAACTTCTGTTAACCTTCCATTCATCCAAGTGATGCTCTCATATTCTAGTATCCAAAATGCATAAAATTTATGTTTTGTAGTATTGTAACATAGTTGTCTTACATTTTCAGTTCCCTCATATGAAACAAAAATAGTCTTCCACATCTCATAGGAAGTATCACATTGAGAAACATAGTTAAATTCATAAGGACCAAGACCGCATATAATCGCAATGATGGATTTTGAATTAATATCATATTCATCTTCCTTAGTGGCATCCTAATTTTCTGGTTCTATATATATTTTATATGGTTTTACAATCTTCATATAAACTTTCAAAACATGATTAATCAAATATATAATAATGAAAGTTTTCTAGCATCCATAATTATCATCATTAAAATAAGGATAATGAATCATTGACATACCTTCTCCAAAAGTTTCCATTGAGATTTCTATTCATCAAAAACATTAACTCAGGCTTGTTATTTACAAAATAAATCTTCAATATTCCAAAATATTCCACCCCTATAATACCAATCGGTAGGTCATGGTGATTATGATGAAGACATAAGAAGGGGGTGAATTGTGACCTTTTAAAAATCTTAATGATATTAAAACATCCCACTTGAAATTAAGTGATCCTTTCCTTCTATCTTAAAGTCAAGTGAGCTGGAGAAAAAAATAAAGGAAAATAACACATGTATGTATAGTGGTTTTGGGTACTAAAATCACCTATTCCACTCCACCAATGCTATGCTCCATGAGCTTGGTGATTTTTACTATTTGGTCCTATTATCACAAGATTGTCTAATCCACAAATGAGTGCAGGAAGTAGACACCATACAAGGATTTTAGAGGGCCTTCGGGTTATTTTACAGCGAACTGAAAATATCCATATCTTATTTTGAGAAGCTGACACTCCACCATGACTCAGTTCGAGCAGCCGATACTCAAAAGAAAATAGATGAGACAAATTTTTTCCGTAAAAATATTTGGCTCACAGTTGCAGAAACAACTAACAGATTTAGATGATCTTCAATATATCACAATAGCAGTAGAAAAATAATCTTCAATGTCTCGAAGGATTCCTTTATATTTACAACATGAGATAATAAGAATGTATATTGAATTTCAATCATCTCTTCAAAAGCGTCGAGCTTTTATATGTATATTTTCAGCACCTTCATTTTAACAGAGTATTCACATCTCCAATTTCCCTTATTTTTTATATTATTTTCCTTACAAAGAGATATATAGAGAGAGAATAAATATCTAGCACATGTAACATCATTCATCTTACTTAAGACACCTAAAAATAAATAGAGTTAATATTCTTCATAAATATCCTCAAGAATAGAGTAGCACCAATCCCCCTTTATTCCTATAGAATAAGTCTCTAATAATTGAATTCAAAAATAATTTTTATAACTCCAATAATATCTCCACAATAATAGCATCATTCTCCAATTTAAAAATCTTGTTTAAATCCATTCATACCTCTTTAAATATAGTCTAAAAAATTCTATAAAATCATCAACATAATTAATCATGAATATTTGAAATCAAATCATTCAAAGAGATTCATAACGTCCCCTATAAATAGGAATGATTTAATCCATTCCATGTGATCCTTTGAATCAGTCATAAAATATCTTTATAATGATGTATACTTCCATTGAGATGGTTTCAGAAATCACATATAATATATTCAAATAAAACTCCATTGTTGACCAGTGAAACATAGGATTCCTTCATGTAATGACAAAAATACTGAACGTAGGGCTCAACTACGTAACATATGGTTCCTTTTCATAGAATAATATTCCTACCAATGTGTGGTTCCTTATCCATACTTTCATCTATGTGTAACTTAGAGATCAAAAAGTAACATAGGGAGAGGACCCATACATTCATCCTTCTCATCATAAAATCTTGAACGTAACATTGATTAACCATACGTTCAACATCCTAATCGTAGGGTATAAACAGTAATTCTAGATTCCAACATAGGGTTTCTAGTCCATACATTAACTATTCAGCATAGCGTAGGGTTGATAATATATGCAAGTGTTTCACTTTTGCAATGTAACGTAGGGTTCATTCCAAACATGATGTTAATTAACGTAGGGTATGAACAATGTTTCTAGAAAATGTAAACTTAACTTCATAGTTCACCGAATATTTTGAGCTCTTTACCATCAAATTAATCCATAATAAAACAATAATTATTCTTATTAAATCTCAAGATATTTCCAATGATTCTAGAATCGAATTAATCTAACTTTTAAAACTCTACATATATTTGAAAAACAAATGCTATATGATAAGAGAAAACAACTTCTAAAATCGAAATCCAAAACTTTGGATAATTTATTGACCATAGAAACCACTTTTTACCCATTGATGTAAACTTATGAAATAAATATAAATTTATTTTATTTCTATATCACTTTTTTTAGTGATTCCAACATCTATAGAACATGCAGTAAAATAAATACTATAGGTGTTCAAATCTGTTCACTTTACAGTTTTAAAAACAGCTTCAGAAAATTCAGTGATTTTTCAGAGTATCAAAAAAACTTTTTCAGACATCCACATAAACTAATGACGTTTAGATAAACTCATAATCAATACAATGGTATAATTATACCATGAATTTGTTAAATATATTTTCAGATATGATTATAATTACAAATTGACTTTAAGGTAAAAACCACAATATCACTTGAACAACTTATAATAACTTCAGTGAATTTTTTCACCATCAAAACAATTGAATTGGATTTCAAAATAAACATATGGAATGAATATAATATTATTATATGTCCAATGTAATAAACAACATAATAATCTGACAAATAATACATTATATATAAAATAAATACTTTGACATACTAAATCTAAAACACATAACAAAATTATTAGAAAACAAATATTGACGGGTTGAATTAATTATCAAAACTATATCAAAATGAGAATTACAAGGGAACACTATAAAAACTATTCACATATACTACTTTACTAAATCAATTAATATAATATCTTTTTCAATCCTCATTTTAGTCAAAACTCCATGATCTTTTCTACTCAATTCATTGTCCACATCATTTAAATTTGTAAAGAGGTAGTGTATTGATAAATCAAAATCGTTTAGTAGTTATAGACATCACCTTTACCTCATATTGATATATTTCTATGAGAATATTTATTTAAAACTTTTTTGATCCATATATATTTAACATATTTCACCATAAAGGTTATGATTCAATGTCTTAATTGAAAATATTACGACTTCCTACTCAAGATCGTGTGATGTATAATTATGTTAATGATTATTTAACTTCCTTAATTCATAGGAAACAACCCAATAATTCTTAATAAAAAAATAAATTACTTTCATTAATGTCGTAATATATATCACAGATCAATATATTTCTAATAGAAAATTAAATATTAGATCATTGAACAATATCCTCTTTAATTCTCAAAAATTTCATTACATTATTTTGAACATATGTACATAACCCCTTTACAATTCAACTTCCTTAAAAAGTTAAAATAGAAAGAATTTTTTTGAACAAATCAATGATGGTAGCCTACTAATCCATGAAAATGATATATCTCAGTTATATTTGTTGGTGTTGGCCATTCCACCATTACCTTTTTGTTTGAAGGATCAACTCATATTTCAACCTAAGATACAACATGACCAAAAATAGAATATTCCTAAATCTAAAATTAACATTTACTAAATTTTCCATATAATTAATTTTCTCTAAGAGACTTAAGAATGATTCAAAAATGACTCTTATACTCCTTATATATTTTATATGATATCAAGATATCATCAATAAATACCCCAAATAATTATCAAGATAATCCTTGAAGAATACACTGATCATATAAAAAAAGATGTTTCATTAGTCAATCCAAAGGAAATTAATGTAAATTTATAATGTTTATACCTCATAAAAAATGTCATCATTGTAATATCCTCCTTATTTATAGACAATTGGTGATACCCATAATGAAGAATATAATTTTAAAAATATTTAAATACATGAATTTTATGAAATAAGTCATCATTGTAGGTTAGAGGATACATTTTATTTATAGTAATTGCATTGATTTACCAGAAATCAATGAAAAACCTCGTAAACACATATTTCTTCATAAAAAACCGAACATGAGTTCCTTATAGTGAAACACTAGGGAGTATAAATCCCTCATCACACAAATCCTATAGTTGTTTATTTAGTTAAATTCATTCAATTATAGTAAACCCATATGGTGTCTTAGATATAGGGCTTTAATGATGGTTTATATCAATAGAAACTTTCCTCTATGCTTAGGTGGGTATCTGGGAAGTTCTTCAAGAAACACATTAATGTATTCCTATATAATAGGAACATCCTCTATTCTAATGATACCTTTTCCATTCATAATATGTGTATTCTCTTATTAAATAATAATTTCATCAAAGAGATCTATTTGAGGTGGATTTAGAAATGATTCAATTGATATAGTCCCCACATTGAAGATGATGGATTCCATATCTCCAAAAAATATATAATATCATTCTATTGGAAGTAACTTTTTTTATAAATATTTGAAATCCAAACCATACCAAGGATTATATCCAATTAAAATATAGTTTTATTGATCAATTTTTCAAATAGGGTAAGTCTATGTGTCATAATGGGAACTAAATGACATATCCATATAGTAGTAAGATTTACACTATGAGTTTTAATTGAAAATTACCTTCATAAGGTGCCATGGAAGTATCAAATTTTATTGGAAACCATGAATGATATAAGAGACTGAAATGGTCAATAATCAAACAAAGCATTAGCAAACTTTTAGGCTATGATCAATGTACTAACCACGACAAATTTCTGTACTTAATCCTCTGCTATATTGATTCCTTTCTCACTGGTAAATTTTTGAGGGAAATTCCATTTCAAATTTTGGAATTACTTCAAATACTACCCCTTCTCTATATAGTTTAATCATTTAACATTGATAGATTCATTATTTCCCTTTAAATCCTGAGTGTGATGGCCATTCTCTCCAAACTTGAATCTAATTCTCATTCCCATAAATTGTCACGACCCGCCCTCGGGGTCCGTGCCGTGACTACCCCAAGCCCGCCTTCCATAGGCCAGGGGCTGGCGACTAGCACCAAGGCGTAGATCCCAGCAAATTGGGAAGGCATTGCCTTTGAAAAGTAAACACACACCACAGAGTAAACAAGCGGAAAGTAAACACTAAGCAAGCAGAGTACAACTGAAGTGCGGAAAAGTAAATGGGCCAGAATACAAACCCAAACTGAAAGTAAAGTACAACTCGAAAAGGGAAAAACAGCAACTGAAAAGTAAAGGCCGCTACTCCGTGCTGTCCACTGGAAAATCCCACCTGAAGGGTGGGTACAGATAGCTCCTCTGCTCCACGGGTCCCACCGTCCGCTCCGTGCTCGTCCCGCCCAGTGGTCCACCTCCGGGTACCGTCCCGCTCCGCAAACCTCAGCTAAGGTCAACGCTGTCCGTCGTCTGCAACCAACACAACGTAGTGCGGGCGAAGCCCGTGCAGGGGTGAGTATAAGCTACTCAGTAGGGTCCCCGAGACCCCTGAAGGTCTCTCAAAATCCACAAAGGATAAACCACGAAGCAAAGTACAATCACGAAGTAACAACCAACACTGCTTAGGTATATGCCCATACATATACCTAAGTCATCAATTCAAATACGCTCCAACCTCCGAGCCCAAGTATAACTCAGTCCACGCAGGAAAGTATACGTATTCCACAAAGGAAAGTAACAGGATTCAGCTCACACAGGTATACTTCTTCAGGGACGATAAAGATGATCACTGATCCATCTAAGTCGTCGGACCCACGAAGGATCGATAGGTAACTAACCCCCGCAAGACCCACACAGGATCGGGCTCACACAAAACCTGTAGGCGCTGGCTCACACAGAACCGCTGAGCGCAAGGACCCACACAGGATCGGGCTCACACAGAACCTGTAGCACTGATCCATGTAGGATCGCTGAGTGCTGTAGTCGTCGTCGTCGAATCCACACAGGATCTCTGTACTGTCGTCGTCGAATCCACACAGGATCTCTGTACTGTCGTCGTCGCAGTCACAGTAGCAGTCGTAGCAGTAGAACAGTCGCAGCCAGCACTAGGGTTCCCGCACACAGCAAGCTCGTACGGAGGATCCGCTCCACGAGCCGAGAGGCTGATACATCAACTGTCACGAAGACCGAAGTTGATGTATCCAAAAGTTCCGTATCGTCAAAAGGAACTCAACGCAACAGACGGCGCGTCGATCGGACGCCCGGTCTGAGAGATAATGGCATTTTCGTCTCCGGGGCCCGGTTGGTTTTTAAGGCAAAACCAACCCGACCGTACTCCACCTGCGTCCAAACCTCGGGCGGAGTATGCCAAAAGATCCGTCTCACTAAGAGGAACACTACGCGACTGACGGCACGTCAATCGGACGTCCGTAGCTCAAGATATGAGCGTTTTCGCTCCGAAGGCCCGGTTGGTTTCGTGAATGAACCAACCCGGCCGAACTCAAAGTAACCCGAAACCTTGAGTGCGATATACCGAAATGATCGTCTCGATCCAAGGATCGCGTTGCCGCAGACGGTTCGTCATTCGGAGGTCCGAGGCTCAAGTTATGAGCCAAAAACCTAATCTGGTCCGAAACGGGGGGTCCGGGTCCGGGCCGACCCGGCCCGACCCCCCCCCTCTGGACGGCGCGGCGGCCGGTGGCGGCGGACGGCGGCGGCGGACGGTGGCGGACGGCGGCGGCGGCTGGCCGCGTGGCGGCGGCGGCGGCTGGCCGCGTGGCGGCGGCGGCGGGCCGCGTGGCGGCGGCGGCTGGCGGACCGCGTGGCGGCGGCGGCGGGCCGCGGCGGCGGCGGCGGCGGGCCGCGGCGGCGGCGCTGGGCGCCGCACGTGATTGGCACGCGGGGCATAGCCCCGCGTTTTTCTTCAAGCGGCACGGCTCAAGGCCGTGCCTTTGACAAAAACGGCCCCCGCAAATGGGGGCCGGCTTGATAAAACCGGGGGGCTGTTGCCCCCCCTCTTTAAATGAACCGCCCCCCTCTTTAAGAGGGGGGTTTGAAGAGCCGGCCGGGGGTTTAAACCCCCGGTTTTTATGATATCCGGCCGGCCCGCTGGCCGGCCGGTTTTTACTAACGGGACCGGGAAATTCCGGTCCCGCCCTTGATTTCCGACGCCGGCGGCACGGCCGCCGGTCTTTCCTTCCGCCGCGGCCCGGAACCGGCCGCGGTCTCCTCGTCTCACCGCGGCCCGGAACCGGCCGCGGTGTTCGTCGTCCGGCGCGGTGCGACGGCACCGTGCCCCTTTCTCCGTGCCAAGAATCCTCCCAACGCGGCGCGACGGCGTCGCGTTCTTGAAATCTCTCCTCGGCGAAGCGCGACGGCGTTGCGGAAAATATCTGAACGTTCATCCGCGTGGTGCGACGGCACCACGTTACTTGTTTCCTCCAGCATGAACAACATGAACGATGGAGGGGGATTCGGCCGTGTTCGTGCGGTCCGGTCCCCCTCACGTTAAAGAAATAAAAACGGAACTTAAATAAAATAAGTCACACGTTAAGTCATGCTAAAATCCACGATTCAAGAAAGGAATAAAAATAATCAATAAAGATCATCCCCTACCTCTGGTTTCAAGAACGAAGATCGTCAACGACCCGCGGAAGACGCGTCGCGGTGGTCGGCGTCACGGAAGAAGGACGTCGATGTCGTGAAGCGAGGATTCGAAGTTCTTTGACGACGATTTCGTCGCGGGAAAAGATGACGCGGAAGAAGACGTCGTCGGTGTCGCGGGTATGGCGTCGCGAAAGACGATTCCCGAGTACGTGGCGTTCTTCGTCGATGTTCGAAGGTTCTTCGCGTTCTTCAAGGAGGAAAAAGAAGTTCTTCAAAGTGTAGAACTCTTCCTCTCTCCAATCTCCACACAACACAGCAACCCCCAAAATAAAATAAGCTACCCTTATTTTATTTTCACTTTGCCCACCTTTCAAAAATTCAAAAGTTGAATTTATTACATTAATTAAAATCTTGAGTTGTCAAGAAATTAAATGGAAAGATAAGTTGGCAAGTTTTAATGTAGGGGAGAGTCACAAATTAAAGAGGGGGTTTAGAGGGGTTAGGGAATTTGAAAAGGTGGGGGGTTCGTGTGGGCCCCACCTCCCTCATAACCACACATGGGAAGTTGGGTGGTTGCGGGCCCCACCAACAACTTCCCATGAGAGAGTCTAACCACCTAGAATAAAATAAAATTCACACACAATTTTATTTTACTTATCTTTTAATCCCCAAAACTAACTTTCAACCCGCAACATACGCAACTCCCGAAAGGGTCTCTTTAAGCGAATATCGGCACTGCGAGTTCATCGGTGCCCTCGGATTTCAATTCCGAGCACCGGATCAAAAGTTAGGAATTCCCGCTCGTTCGTTCACTGAACGTACCCGAGCCAAACTTCGGAAATTAATTCCGGGCACTCCGGGCCTCGGAATCAGGTGCCGTCTGAAACCGCGCTCTTGTAAAAAAATCCAAAGAAAATTAAGAAAAAAATTTCCCTTGAATTTTACGGTCTTTACATTACTCCCACCTCAGGGCTTTACGTCCCCGTAAAGATACAACAAAAACTAGGGGAACAAATGAGGGTACTGAGCACGCATCTGAGCCTCCCGCTCCCAAGTGCTCTCCTGGAGATTCCCGTGCTGCCATCTGATGCGCACAAGAGGAATCGATCGCCCACGTAGGACCCGCTCCTGTCGATCCTCTATCTCCACCGGGACCTCCGTAAAAGTCGCCCCATCGTCAACGTCAAGCTCCCCATGGTCAATGATGTGCGTCGGGTCGTGCACGTATCTTCTCAGCTGGGATACGTGAAAGACGTCGTGCACCCGGTGCAACTGAGGTGGTAGAGCCAGGCGATAAGCCACCTCGCCAATCCTGCTGAGAATCTGAAAAGGTCCGATGAAGCGCGGAGATAACTTGCCGCCTCGGCCAAATCTCCGAATACCACGTCGAGGTGAGACCCGCAAGAAGACGTGGTCGCCATCCTCGAACTCTAGTGGTCTCCGCCTCCTGTCAGCATATGACTTCTGCCGGCTCTGAGCTGTCCTCATCCGCTCCTGGATGACCTGGACCTTCTCTGTCGTGGCCTGGACCATCTCCGGTCCCACTAGTGCTGACTCCCCTGGGTCTGTCCAGCACAAAGGAGATCTACATGGTCGGCCGTACAACGCCTCGTACGGTGCCATCCCGATGGTGGAGTGGTAGCTGTTGTTGTATGCGAATTCCACCAAAGGTAGGTGGTCCTCCCAGCTACGACCAAAGTCAAGGACACATGCACGGAGCATGTCCTCGAGAGTCTGAATGGTCCTCTCCGTCTGACCATCCGTCTGAGGGTGAAAAGCTGTGCTAAGACGTAGCTGCGTCCCGAACGCCTCCTGCAACCCCTTCCAAAGCCGGGAAGTAAAGCGGGCATCACGATCGGAAACGATAGATGATGGCACGCCGTGGAGCCGCACAATCTCCTGAACGTAGAGACGTCCCAAGCTCTCCACCGAGCCCTGCTCTCTGATGGGTAAGAAGTGTGCCGACTTGGTGAGTCGGTCAACAATCACCCAGATGGAGTCGTGACCTCTGGAAGTGTGTGGAAGTCCAGTCACGAAGTCCATAGATAAGCCGTCCCACTTCCACTCCGGAACCTCCAAGGGCTGTACCAAGCCTGCTGGTACCTGGTGCTCTGCCTTCACCTGCTGACAGGTAAGGCATCGAGAAACGAACTCTGCTACAGCCTTCTTCATGCCCGGCCACCAATGCTGTCGTCTGAGGTCCTGGTACATCTTCTCCACTCCAGGATGTACCGCTAAAGGTGAAGTGTGAAACTCCCTCAACACTTCCTCTCGCAAAGCGACTGGTACCATGGTACGTCCTCTGAAAAGGATGTCGTGCTCTGCTCCAAGGGAGAAACCATCAGGTGTCTGTCCCGAGGATATCTGTGCACGCCGTGTCTCACAGTCAGCGTCCCCATGCTGTGCCTCCCTGACTCGCTGCAGTAGTGGAGGAGTGACTGTGAGAGACTGTAGAAAGGCTGCTCCATCTCTATCCACGAAGGATATCTGCAAAGAGGCTAGCTGCTCCGTCGCCTCCTCAAGTAGTTGAATGCCCGTCCTCCTGCTGAGGGCATCAGCTACTACGTTCCCCTTCCCAGGAGTATAGACTATCTCAAAGTCATAGTCCTGGAGGAACTCGAGCCATCGTCACTGTCTCAGGTTCAGGTCCTTCTGCGAGAAGATATACCTGAGACTCTGATGATCGGAAAAGACCGTAAAGCGCTCGCCCATCAGATAGTGTCGCCATGTCTTCAGAGCGAAGACCACTGCTGCTAACTCTAGGTCATGGGTAGCGTAGTTCTGCTCATGCGGCCTCAACTGACGTGATCCATAGGCGATCACGGCCCGCTCCTGCATCAGAACACATCCGAGTCCGGTCCCTGATGCATCGCAGTAGACTACGTACCCTACTCCCTCCTCAGGCAACCTCAAGATAGGTGCGCTAGTCAATCTCTGCCTCAGCTCCTCGAAGCTCTGCTGACAACTGTCTGACCACACGAAGGGTTTCCCCTTCTTCGTCAACGCTGTGAGTGATGCCGCAACTCTGGAGAAGTTCGGCACAAATCTCCGATAGTATCCAGCTAGTCCCAAGAAACTCCGAACCTCAGTCACGCTCCTGGGTGGCTCCCATGCTAACACAGCCTCAATCTTCGCGGGATCCACTGCAACTCCCGCCTCAGAGATAACGTGTCCCAAAAAGTGGACCTCACGTATCCAGAACTGGCACTTCGAGAGCTTACCATAAAGCTGGTGCTCTCGGAGTGTGTCAAGAACAACTCGCAAGTGATAGGCGTGCTCCTCCTCTGTCGTAGAGTAAATCAGAATGTCGTCGATGAAGACCACGACAAACCGATCGAGGTATGGCTGAAAGATCCTGTTCATGAGAGCCATGAACACTGCTGGAGCATTGGTTACACCGAAAGTCATAACCAAGAACTCATAGTGGCCATACCGACATCTGAAGGCCGTTTTCTGCACATCCTCGTCTCTGACTCTGAGCTGATGATAGCCTGACCTGAGGTCTATCTTCGAGAACCACCGTGCTCCCTTGAGCTGATCAAAGAGGTCATCAATCCTCGGTAGCGGATACTTGTTCCTCACTGTCACCTGGTTCAGGCGACGATAGTCAACACAAAGTCGCAAGCTTCCGTCCGCCTTCTTGGCGAACAATATCGGGGAAGCCCAGGGTGAAACACTGGGTCGGATGAATCCCTTGCCCTGCAAGTCCTCCAACTGTACCCGTAGCTCTCGAAGCTCGGCGGGGGCCATCCGATATGCTGGAGTGGATATCGGGGCTGTCCCGGGGTACAAGTCAATATAAAAGTCTACCTCTCTGCGAGGAGGTAGCCCTGGAACATCGTCGGGAAAAACGTCCGCATACTGATCCACCACTGCAGGAAAACCAGGACTCCGCACGTCAACTGCTCCAAGGATAAGGCTAGCCAACTGATGAGTGATGGGCTGTCCTCTCCTCCGCGGAAGTCCATCCTGTGCTGCTAAGGCTCCCTTCTCGCCGGTGAAGGTGAACCTGCTCCCGTCGGTGCGTACACATCGCACCTTGCGCCTAAAACAGTCAATCTGTGCATGGACCGTGGACAGCCAATCCATGCCCAAGATGACGTCGTAAGGCCTCGACGCTGCTACAAGAAGATCCCAGCCGAAGCTCTCGCCTCCTAGAGTAAGCTCACACTGCCGGCACCAGTGCGTGATCGTCGAGTCTGCTCCCGTAGGAGTCTCTAGCCGTAAGGATCGAGCCAACGGCTCTGTCGGAATCTCCGAGCTCCGAACAAGGGCAGCGGCTATGAAAGAATGACTCGCTCCTGTGTCTATAAGAACTGCAGCAAGGGTGGAATAGACACAGATAGTACCTCGAATCATCTCGGGTGCGCCGTGGTCGTAGGCCTCTGCTGCCTGGAGCTGTGCCTGTCGCTGCCCGCCAGCTCCCTGTGGTCGGGGTGGACCTCCTGGTGGTGGTGGTGGTAAAGCCTCAAAGCGTCGGCCACCACCAGCTGCTCGTCCAGCTCCTCTGCCTCGTCCGCCTCCTCCCTGCGGACCGCCACGGTCGACCCTCTGCCTCTGCCTCGGTGGTCCATCTACTGACTGCTGCTCCTCGGCACGGCGGGTCGGGCAGTCACGAGCCATGTGGCCCTGTCCGCCGCACGAGTAGCACTGCCTGCCTCTCGGAAGACTGGCTCCGCGCTGTGTGCCCCGCACTGCTGAGCCAGTGCCCTGAGATCGTCTGCCTGAAGGTCTGGTCTGTCTGGACCCCTGAGTCATCCGTCGACTGCCTGCTGCAGATGACTCTGCCACGTGCCGCCCTGCGGTGGGTCGCTGTGCTGGTGTAGACTCAGCAAGGAAGCTCTCGATCAGAAGAGCCCGCTCCAGTACTCCTGTCTGAGTCGGTATGCTGAGGGAGATCAGCGATGCCCTGATCTCGTGTCTCAAACCCTGCTCGAAGGTCCGGGCCCGGAAGAATGGGTCCCGTACCATGTCGGTCGAGTAGCGCGAGAGATCGGTAAATCTCGCCGAGTACTGGGCGACCGTCATGCTGCCCTGCCGCAGCTGTAGAAGCTCCTGGATACGCACCGCTCGAAGGGTGGCCGGGACGAACTCAGAGTGGAAGAGGCTCTCGAAGTCCGTCCAGAGTAGAGATGCCTCATCGTGCACCTGGAGCATCAGGCTCCACCATCGTCCTGCTGCTGCGTGTAGTAGGCTCGCAGCGAGGATCACCATGAGGTCTGCTGGTGTCCTCACTAGCCTAAACACTCGAACCACTGCCTCCAGCCAGTCCTCTGCTGCCTGGGGATCCGTCTCCCCGCGAAACCTGGGCGGTCGCTGTCGCTGAAACTCATGCAGTGCGCTGAGGCGACGTGCATCGTCAGCGGCTGCTGCTGGAAGCATCGGGGGCTCGGCGGGTAAAGCTACCGCCGGTGCCACTACTGGAAAAGGGCCCTGCACCGAGGCCTCGTCGCTCGGTGGGCTGTCGTCTCGCTCGACCATCGGAACCCTAGCTGGCTGTCGTCGTGGGGCCATCCTGAAAAGGAGATCAAGAGTGCCATAGTCAGAACAGTATACCTGGTGAGCTGAATTAAGTAATCACAAAGAAAACTTGAGACTTTCATTAAGCAGATCAGTATACCCGGTGAGCTGACACAAGTAATCACAAAGAAAACTTTGAAACACACACGCAATCAATGTTTCCGTGCATTAAGTCGGAAATCAGAAGTCAGGGTCCTGGTGTATGGATACGTCGGCCGCCGCACCAACACTGGACTCCCTGGACTGATAACCACACTCAATACGCTAAACATTATTGCTTCACATAGAAAAGATCAGAGTTCGCGGTAGAACCGAACTCCTCTGATACCAATTTGTCACGACCCGCCCTCGGGGTCCGTGCCGTGACTACCCCAAGCCCGCCTTCCATAGGCCAGGGGCTGGCGACTAGCACCAAGGCGTAGATCCCAGCAAATTGGGAAGGCATTGCCTTTGAAAAGTAAACACACACCACAGAGTAAACAAGCGGAAAGTAAACACTAAGCAAGCAGAGTACAACTGAAGTGCGGAAAAGTAAATGGGCCAGAATACAAACCCAAACTGAAAGTAAAGTACAACTCGAAAAGGGAAAAACAGCAACTGAAAAGTAAAGGCCGCTACTCCGTGCTGTCCACTGGAAAATCCCACCTGAAGGGTGGGTACAGATAGCTCCTCTGCTCCACGGGTCCCACCGTCCGCTCCGTGCTCGTCCCGCCCAGTGGTCCACCTCCGGGTACCGTCCCGCTCCGCAAACCTCAGCTAAGGTCAACGCTGTCCGTCGTCTGCAACCAACACAACGTAGTGCGGGCGAAGCCCGTGCAGGGGTGAGTATAAGCTACTCAGTAGGGTCCCCGAGACCCCTGAAGGTCTCTCAAAATCCACAAAGGATAAACCACGAAGCAAAGTACAATCACGAAGTAACAACCAACACTGCTTAGGTATATGCCCATACATATACCTAAGTCATCAATTCAAATACGCTCCAACCTCCGAGCCCAAGTATAACTCAGTCCACGCAGGAAAGTATACGTATTCCACAAAGGAAAGTAACAGGATTCAGCTCACACAGGTATACTTCTTCAGGGACGATAAAGATGATCACTGATCCATCTAAGTCGTCGGACCCACGAAGGATCGATAGGTAACTAACCCCCGCAAGACCCACACAGGATCGGGCTCACACAGAACCTGTAGGCGCTGGCTCACACAGAACCGCTGAGCGCAAGGACCCACACAGGATCGGGCTCACACAGAACCTGTAGCACTGATCCATGTAGGATCGCTGAGTGCTGTAGTCGTCGTCGTCGAATCCACACAGGATCTCTGTACTGTCGTCGTCGAATCCACACAGGATCTCTGTACTGTCGTCGTCGCAGTCACAGTAGCAGTCGTAGCAGTAGAACAGTCGCAGCCAGCACTAGGGTTCCCGCACACAGCAAGCTCGTACGGAGGATCCGCTCCACGAGCCGAGAGGCTGATACATCAACTGTCACGAAGACCGAAGTTGATGTATCCAAAAGTTCCGTATCGTCAAAAGGAACTCAACGCAACAGACGGCGCGTCGATCGGACGCCCGGTCTGAGAGATAATGGCATTTTCGTCTCCGGGGCCCGGTTGGTTTTTAAGGCAAAACCAACCCGACCGTACTCCACCTGCGTCCAAACCTCGGGCGGAGTATGCCAAAAGATCCGTCTCACTAAGAGGAACACTACGCGACTGACGGCACGTCAATCGGACGTCCGTAGCTCAAGATATGAGCGTTTTCGCTCCGAAGGCCCGGTTGGTTTCGTGAATGAACCAACCCGGCCGAACTCAAAGTAACCCGAAACCTTGAGTGCGATATACCGAAATGATCGTCTCGATCCAAGGATCGCGTTGCCGCAGACGGTTCGTCATTCGGAGGTCCGAGGCTCAAGTTATGAGCCAAAAACCTAATCTGGTCCGAAACGGGGGGTCCGGGTCCGGGCCGACCCGGCCCGACCCCCCCCCTCTGGACGGCGCGGCGGCCGGTGGCGGCGGATGGCGGCGGCGGACGGTGGCGGACGGCGGCGGCGGCTGGCCACGTGGCGGCGGCGGCGGCTGGCCGCGTGGCGGCGGCGGCGGGCCGCGGGGCGGCGGCGGCTGGCGGACCGCGTGGCGGCGGCGGCGGGCCGCGGCGGCGGCGGCGGCGGGCCGCGGCGGCGGCGGCGGCGGGCCGCGGCGGCGGCGCTGGGCGCCGCACGTGATTGGCACGCGGGGCATAGCCCCGCGTTTTTCTTCAAGCGGCACGGCTCAAGGCCGTGCCTTTGACAAAAACGGCCCCCGCAAATGGGGGCCGGCTTGATAAAACCGGGGGGCTGTTGCCCCCCCTCTTTAAATGAACCGCCCCCCTCTTTAAGAGGGGGGTTTGAAGAGCCGGCCGGGGGTTTAAACCCCCGGTTTTTATGATATCCGGCCGGCCCGCTGGCCGGCCGGTTTTTACTAACGGGACCGGGAAATTCCGGTCCCGCCCTTGATTTCCGACGCCGGCGGCACGGCCGCCGGTCTTTCCTTCCGCCGCGGCCCGGAACCGGCCGCGGTCTCCTCGTCTCACCGCGGCCCGGAACCGGCCGCGGTGTTCGTCGTCCGGCGCGGTGCGACGGCACCGCGCCCCTTTCTCCGTGCCAAGAATCCTCCCAACGCGGCGCGACGGCGTCACGTTCTTGAAATCTCTCCTCGGCGAAGCGCGACGGCGTTGCGGAAAATATCTGAACGTTCATCCGCGTGGTGCGACGGCACCACGTTACTTGTTTCCTCCAGCATGAACAACATGAACGATGGAGGGGGATTCGGCCGTGTTCGTGCGGTCCGGTCCCCCTCACGTTAAAGAAATAAAAACGGAACTTAAATAAAATAAGTCACACGTTAAGTCATGCTAAAATCCACGATTCAAGAAAGGAATAAAAATAATCAATAAAGATCATCCCCTACCTCTGGTTTCAAGAACGAAGATCGTCAACGACCCGCGGAAGACGCGTCGCGGTGGTCGGCGTCACGGAAGAAGGACGTCGATGTCGTGAAGCGAGGATTCGAAGTTCTTTGACGACGATTTCGTCGCGGGAAAAGATGACGCGGAAGAAGACGTCGTCGGTGTCGCGGGTATGGCGTCGCAAAAGACGATTCCCGAGTACGTGGCGTTCTTCGTCGATGTTCGAAGGTTCTTCGCGTTCTTCAAGGAGGAAAAAGAAGTTCTTCAAAGTGTAGAACTCTTCCTCTCTCCAATCTCCACACAACACAGCAACCCCCAAAATAAAATAAGCTACCCTTATTTTATTTTCACTTTGCCCACCTTTCAAAAATTCAAAAGTTGAATTTATTACATTAATTAAAATCTTGAGTTGTCAAGAAATTAAATGGAAAGATAAGTTGGCAAGTTTTAATGTAGGGGAGAGTCACAAATTAAAGAGGGGGTTTAGAGGGGTTAGGGAATTTGAAAAGGTGGGGGGTTCGTGTGGGCCCCACCTCCCTCATAACCACACATGGGAAGTTGGGTGGTTGCGGGCCCCACCAACAACTTCCCATGAGAGAGTCTAACCACCTAGAATAAAATAAAATTCACACACAATTTTATTTTACTTATCTTTTAATCCCCAAAACTAACTTTCAACCCGCAACATACGCAACTCCCGAAAGGGTCTCTTTAAGCGAATATCGGCACTGCGAGTTCATCGGTGCCCTCGGATTTCAATTCCGAGCACCGGATCAAAAGTTAGGAATTCCCGCTCGTTCGTTCACTGAACGTACCCGAGCCAAACTTCGGAAATTAATTCCGGGCACTCCGGGCCTCGGAATCAGGTGCCGTCTGAAACCGCGCTCTTGTAAAAAAATCCAAAGAAAATTAAGAAAAAAATTTCCCTTGAATTTTACGGTCTTTACATAAATAATGATCCACAGTGTTTTTATCCAAAATTATTATAAGTTTGAGATTTTATCCTCCCCTTCTTCATTTTTTATTTTTTTCTTTTTCAAAATGATCATCTTTCCACATATTTTCTTATTTTACCTCAAAAATAAAAGACATGGTGAATTATTTCTCTTTATTTTTTGCACTTGATACTATATCCATATATACAAAAAATATATAAGGGACTAATTCACTTTAAAATATAGTCTTTAGAGAATCAAATAAATGATAAATGTCACTCCTTATATTAATAACATAATCTATATCATGAGTTTCTATCCATTCAATGTTTGATTTATATTTAAAAAAATATACTTCCTTTTATCCATAGATTAAGGAATTTCTTATCTATATGATGTTTTTTCTCATGAGGAAAGTATTTTTCAAGGAATATCCCCATGAAAATATTCCACACCATACTATTTATTTCCTTTGAATCATTATTATCTTTGACCAATGAAAACCAATGATCAAAATCTCATTTAAGATAGTAATATACCATAATTACTTTTCATTTTTCACTACTCCCCAAAGAAATAAATATATTATCTAGACACATTAACCATTTCTAAAAAACATATGTATTAGTATTCCCATTGAATGATGGATGTTGTTATCACATGAAGCATTCCAACATTGTTTTACCCTATTGGGTTTATGTAGGATTCTCAATATAGGTAAGGTTATTATCTATAACTTGAGTCATCTGCCCCAATATAGTTATAATTTGTCCAGCTCCATCTATATCTCTAGATCTATCTCTAGATCCAGCTCTAGTTCTATATCCAACTTCATTGTATTTTCTAGGACTTAAATCCATATATTTATTAAATTCATTGATAATGTTTCAATTCCTTAATTAGGAACCATTTTTAAACATTGAAAGATACTGAATTTGCTTATAAAATTTCATGTTTTAAATCATGGTATATGATTCTAAATATTGTGTAACACATAATATAAATTGAAAAATTATGACTTGAAAATATCAAAATCATAAACATAGTAAATCTAGTTATTACTTAAAATAAAAAAAAAATATTTTAAAATCTTTCATAAGGGTTTGTAATGATCATGTGAACCAACCAAAACCTATTCCCCATGAATGTCTAGCTAGGTGTGTAGTCTTTGGCCCACTCATCATGAGCTGGTGATGATCAAGTTAATACTCAATACACACCTTTCTTATTTGTTACCCATAATATAATATGTTCCATAATGGAATCCAGTTTCAAGTATCCACTTTGTGGTGTATTTTCAAGTAAAACAACACAATATCTACTTTAAAAAACATTATGATATTAACATACACTTAGACTTATTATCACATTATTTCATAAGGTTATGTTCTATAATCTATATTTTCTTAAACCTAGTTCCCAAAGTTTATAATAATATTTATTTGATACCAACTGTAACACCCCACTCTAGAAACCTAGAGCTAGTGGTTATTTTACTACATTGACAGAAAATACAAGGGATCACATCCTAAAGGATCAAATAGTTTAGTTATCTTGGGAGAATAGATACATATATGATACTAACATTACATCTAAAAATGAAATATAACATAGAAAATATTGTTATAACCTTATTATTTTTTCAACTAAATACCTAAAATCATTTATATATCCCTTCTTGCTATCCTGGGGAAAGTAAATCATAATATAGGGTGAGATAAGATACTCAATAAGGGAAAGAATATAATATAAGATATCATATAATAAATAAATCATCAGTAATTTAGAAAAGATTAACAATAATCAAATATTACATATAAATAATTTCATAAAAGGGGACTAATTTCATGGATTAAATAGATACAAATAATCATATGGATAATAAAAAAAAATTCTTAATGATAGAGTGTATAATTTCATATATCCTAATGCTACTGTTAAAGCATTATGTCAAGAAATCATACATAAATAAGTAAGGTTTGTGCCAAATAACTAAGAAAATTTACCTCATCATACCTACCATTGCATTAAGGGTCTATAATGGGCCTTTTATATCACTTTATAAGTACAATTAATTCATAATATGAAATAAATCAATAAAAATTCAATACATAATCAACAAAAACATTCATATTAAAAAACTATCATAAAAATATTAATATTTTACCTAGTAAATAACTAGAGAAATATGATCATAGTTCATCTAGAGTAATATGGTGGATGGTATCATTAAATTATATCCCCATTAAAATATAATAGTCATTAAAATATGTTGATATAGATGAAAATACATTTAAAAGATCCCAATAACATTTCTTGAGGAAAATAAAAAATTTCATTTTAAAATAAATTATTTAATATCTAAAAATTTCTAGAATATTATGAAAAAAAATTCATTGAAAAAGAACCATATAAACATGTACTAGAATCTTCATGGTAAATAATAGTTGGGATGATTGTGAAATTCATTAGTATGGTAAGCATAATAAAGATTCTGTTCGCACATATGGAAAAAAGTACCTCATTTTGAAAAAAATATTCCTTTTAACCCATTTTATAGAAGGTAAAACAAGGGTAAGAATGAATTTATTCAACCATTTTAGAATAGTAAAAATATATTTTATTTTTTAAAAATAAAATATGTTCATTAAAGAAAAATATTATCGACTAAACAAAAAAAACAAAGTCGGTTTTTATTAAAACAATTATTTTGGACATTTTAGTACATAAGAAAAGGAAATTGAAATGGAAAATTTCAATTTATAGAAATAAACATCAAATATGAAAGTAGTTTGGTTTCTTTTAGAAATATTAAATAATTACCCCAATGGAAACATAAGCAACAAAAATTCTTAATAAGAATGAGATTGTGAAATAACCAATTACCTCAAGACTAAATTGCATCATAAGATCTTTTAACCTCATGTATAATAAATTTAAATTCATTATAATTATATAAAATAACCATGTAAATAATTATAATATTCTATACTATCCTATTATAATATTTCAATACCAATTTATTAATAAATATTTATTAAATCATTATTTTCGAGTGTTAACTGTTTCATTTTTCTTTTAAATTTCGATTAAGTAGTTCTACTCCTTGGATATTTCTCATGGATACATCACCTATAGATTTATAAAATTTATATAAATATTATATATTTTCATTATATACATATTTATATTCATTATTTAGCATAATACATGAAAAATGTATCACATCTCTTCGTGGAGGCATAGTCCACACCTACCCACAAGTGACGTTTTCATTTTTTAACGAATAGAAGGGTAAGTAGGTAAATGATATATTATTTTTACAGAATAATAATTATTTTATAATTATACTATATATCATATAATTTCATGTTTATCCATCATTATAACCAACCATAAGAGGTGGTGATGAAAAATGAAAAACATCATCTTCTTGAGGTGATAGTCCGCACATTCACATGGAATAGGTTACCATTTTCCACTAGATGGATACTTATATGAAACATATTTATAAAATAAACATAATAAAATTTCATTATATGTGAGATACTGATGTTATTATATCATGATGGTTGGGAAAGGTCTGAAGAAGGTAAACAAAATAATAAAAAGAAAACTCACAGTTAAGAACTATACCACTCCATCACACAACCCCCTTAGGTTTATTTATAAGTCTTCTAAGAATGGTATTATGATCAAAACATGAACTCTATTAAAAGTGTTTGGAGGTTATGAATTATTGTAAGAGTTATTAGGATCTTTAAGTTTGGATAATAGAGGAGTGGTGATTCCCTTTTATAAGCGAGGGTGAGGAAAAATTGGAATTTTTGAAATGATTAAAATATATTAATGCTTACTCTGAATAAAATAGATCCAAAATGTATCATATTTGAGTATAATAAGATATATTTTTTTAATTATTTTCATAAAATAGTTTGTGGAAATATTGTTTGATCATTTTAACCCCTATCATTTTAGTTTTAACCCTTTTAACCCATTTTAACTCATATCATGGTAACTGACTTTTTACCAAAATTATTATTCACAAAGATAAAAAATTAAATTATACTCATTAACAAATATATAATTTTTTATTAAAAATATATATTCCATTTTATCAAATTTTATTTTTATAAGTGGAAGAAACTAATTTAGAAAACGAGTAAAATTTGATGAAAAAACATTTTTTAGAAAAAATCATGTTAA
This sequence comes from Viscum album, assembly GCA_963277665.1. Taxonomy (NCBI): domain Eukaryota; kingdom Viridiplantae; phylum Streptophyta; class Magnoliopsida; order Santalales; family Viscaceae; genus Viscum; species Viscum album. The sequence goes on along the minus strand of OY728125.1, from coordinate 597,423,308 downwards.
TTATAAAAATTATTTTAAAACAAAATTAAGTATAATTTTGATTCTGATGGAAGTAATTGTATTATTTAAAATAAATTGATACTTATTCCTATTTAAAAACAATAAAACATAAAAGATACAAATAAATACTTAACTAAAATGGAAGAACAAAAATCACTTTTTATCTAAATAAATACATTACATAGATTTCAAAAATTTTAAGAATATATTTCTATGTTTTGTTTGATTTATAGTGATAGAAATATTGAATAGTGGTGATGAATATTAGTTTAATTTTCTTATTATAAATCAATCAGAGTTTGTAAAATAATGATCTGTAGAGAGTGTTGTGTTCTTGAGAAAAAGTGCAGCTGGAATAAAATGAAAGAACTCACAAAGTTATAGTGGTTCAGATCACAAGTACCCTAGTCCACTCCTAAACCTTCTATACTCCTTGATAAGACTGATAACCACTGAGAACCTCACTTTTAAATGTTCGAAAACCAATTACAAACTCTTCCTTTTTAAAATACCTGAAGTCACAACCCAATATTTTTTATGGAGACCAAAACTAGTCTATGACATGAATTTTGTTCAGGATTCAGAACCCAAACATCCTTTTTGGTGGTGGAATAACATGAAAATTAAATAATTGATTTTTATAGGAAAAATAATAAAATTGACTGAAAGAATTAAAAATTGAATAAATAAAATGTTACACTATGAAAAATAAAAAATATGGAAACTAGTAGATGATAAAAAATTTTCAAAGATTATAAATATTGATGATTGTTGATCAATGGAATGGAATAAGATAAAAATTTTAAGTTCTTATATGATCAAATTCAAATAATATAAGTCACAAAAGTTTCTTGAATGAATGAAAATAGCATGAATTATGTCACAATGAATCCGTTTAATGATGTAGGAAATAATTGCTTTTTGACATGAATATGACTTGAACAAATCAGTCTCGTATCATTAAAATAATGGTATTATTGTAGAATCTTCAAAACCATTAATTACATGTAACGTGTTAGTGTATAAAAATAAAATAATACTATTCTTATCTTTATTTTTGAATTCCACACTGAATGAAAATGAATAATCACACTCTTTATTTATTCCTGACATATTAATATAAAACATTCAATATGTTAATTATTACAGAGATATAAAATCAATATAAATAATATAGTTAAAATAAACCAAATAAACATCAATTTTATAAACATAATAAAAATGTTGGAAACCCAAGAAACATAAGAATATATATACTACATGTATATATGTGTATAAAATATGATCACAATTATTTTTACATAACATATAAATATGTTTTCTAAAAAATATAATAAAAAATTTATCTAAATATTTATTTTAATAAAAACTATTAAAATATGAAAAAATATAAATTTTTATAAAATATATGTTGAACTAATGGAACTTGTAAATACCAGATGGCATATTCATCTACCATTGTTCAGTGGTAGATTAATCTATCAGTGGTGTTAAGAAAGATTTATCTGTGGTGTTTGGAATAGGGGATCTACCAGTCTTTTCCAATAGTAGATTGATCTACCATTGAGAAACATTAACAACTTGTTATTGACACATATTACTATTGACATGCATGGAGATACATCATTGAATAATGAGTTACAACCAATACACTACACAACCACTAGAGAGATAAACTAGTGGAAGTTAATCTGCATATGAAGATAGATCTATTGGTGTATGAAGTGATCATCTAATTGATACTGATCTACTAGTGAAACATGGATCTAACATCACATGGAAGAAGGAGAGTGAAACTACTATGATATGTTGAATTCAAGAAGTGGGATGATATAAACCATTATAAAGTGAACAACTAGTGGAATAATGATCTACCGGTGTCAGTGATGAACCAATGGTTGAAGATTTGACCCTTTATAAGACCTTATAGTGACTGAGATCTACTAGTTTTGAGTGGTAGAAATATTATCTATCATCACTTGTGTGCCACCTAAACATTTGTAAATTTTTATTTTTACATAAAAGAATCTAAAATAAAAAAAATCTTCAATGACTCAACAACACATTCTAAGAACATCCTTGGAGACCTCGACATAGCTCATCGGCAGTTTGACTGTGCACTTCAACAAACTAGATATCATCATAAAGATGAAGATAAAGTTGAATATGTGGGGTATAATGAATTGTGGATATTAGACAGATCAGATGAACTAGTTAATATCCTATAATTTAAATAAGTATGATGAATGAAGTATGTCGGTCATCCCATATTGAAGAAACATAAGTGCTTTACTTGAGTATAATATACAATCCAATCTAACCAACCATCGAGAAGTCAATGAGGTTCAACAATTGCTCCCTATCACACACTACATGAGGTAAGGACTAGTGGGATCACTAGGTCTAATCCATGTGATCCTCTAGGTATGATCTAGTGAGACTTACACATGAGCCCAGTTAGATTCTAACCTACCTCTGTACAGGCCTCAAGGGTCACTCCTCCCATCAGGTAGACCATTGGTCTCCTATGAGTGGTTGTAGGTATACCTTATAGGCCTTGAATGGGTGGGAAAGTTTTTACTCAAATCCAACAACTAAATTCATTAACAAACAAAAACTAAAGTTTAAAATTAAATAATCATTAAATAATTAATAGAATTAAAACAAGTAATGGAAAGAGATTATTTTTACCATAATTTATAATTTAATTTAATATGACATAAAATTAATTTATAATGACAAATAAATCACGTTAAAGTGTATAAACCAATCTCAAACACTAACAATCTCCCAAATTTTGTAAATTAAAAAATAATAATTAATTACCTAAAAAATATCCCCCCTTTTAAAACTTATCCAATGTTAGATTAGTATTAAACAATTAGAAATCATCTCGTTTTTAAATTGTATTAACTAATCAATTGTAATAAAAGTAATGTATTATCATATTAATTAACAAATAGTTAAAATATTTATGTAATTAAAAAATGTTTAAAAATAGTGAATATATTTTTCAAAACAATAACTATAATAATTAGTCATTTTAATCTTATTTCATTCCCAATCCAAATATTATTTTCTCAAATTGAACATAATCTAATGGTTTAGTGAAACTGTCATCTAATAGTGTTTTAGTAGGAAAAAATTCAAAACATATATAACCATAATTTACTTGATCCCTATGAAAATGAAACCTAACATCTATGTGTTTTGTTCTAGAGTGTGGAAGTGTGTTATTTAAATTTATATAACACTAGAATAATCATGGAAAGATTGAATTTTATCAAAAATAATATTAAAATTAAACAATGTCTATTTTATCCAAATTCTCTATAAATAAAAACTAGAATCATAAACAAATTCAACCTCATATATTAATAAACACACTAAAAATTGTTTCTTATAAATTCATGAAATTAAAATTTTACCAAGAAAACGACACAAACCTATAGTGATTTTTCGTTCAAGTCTACAATATCCAAAATCAGAATTAGAGTAAGATAGTAAATCAAAATAGTTCTCATTAGAATAAAATAATTCATTAAAAATGGTACCCTTGATATATCTAATTAATCTTTTAACAACTTTAAGATGAATATCTTTAGGTTTAGACTATAAACTAGAACAAAAACAGGCTGAAAAAATTATCTCTGGTTTAGATGTAATGAGATAGATAAAAATGCATATTATGACTCTATATAGTTTAATATATACTATATTTATAGATTAATCCAAGTACAATTTGGAATTGGTAGTGATTGGTGTTTTCATAGTCTTACTAGAATCAAGTCCAAAACTTTTAACATGTTATTTTGAATACTTATCTTGATTAAAGAAAATATCATCCTTCCTTTGATTAATTTTTAAACAAAAAAAAATAGTTCTCCAATTAATCTCATGTCAAATTAACTTTTCATCAGTTTAAAAAATCCTTACATAGTGAATCATTTGATTATCCAAATATTATATCATCAACATATATCGGTATAATCAATACATCATTTGGAATTATTTTTATAAACTAGGTTGAATCAACATTACATTTAATAAAATTATTTTGTAACAAAAATTGTGTTAGTCATTGTTTCATTTGAAATTATGGGGATGTGATACTCACGATAGTTTCATTGTGGGGGTTCAATGTCTTTCTCATTCATTCACATCATGTTTTCTATATTTTTAGTCTTCCCTATAAACTCAAAACGGTTCCCACTTCCATAATTGGGTATATATATACCATCCAAAGGTTGGTGGTCAGTTGAGGTTTCAGACCCAATAAGGCTTAAAAACACACATTGGTTGAGAGGAGTGAAGGTTAGGCTCATCCAACCCTTTTGGGGGAGTTTTTTTCCAATATGGGACTCTCTTATAGATTAAATATATATTTACAAATATCTTACTAATCTTAATATGGAGTGGGTTACCCTGATAAAATGATCATAGGTTAACCCCCTTTATAAGAAGAAAAAAAGGATTTGATTAGTGAATCCATATGTATGTATATGAGTTTCTTCATTCCATTCCCACTAATGGGAAGATGATTATGAGATAAAGCCATATAACTAGGTTATTTTGAATTTGCTGCCATATAGGGAGGCTGTTAATTTTATGAGGAGGGGATTGTAACAACCCAAAAATTCATTAATGAAAATTCCTCTTGGTCTATTTAAATGTTTTCATATGGTTATTTAAAATGTACGCACTTATCTGGTTCTATGTTTTGTTTTTTTTAAATACCATTAAGAATTGTGATCGTTGCTAATATAGCTGTTTAACAACGATCACTTGATTAATATAAATATAGGGATTTAACAAATCCAATTTACTCCGATAAAGGAAGCGATGACCTAATCTAGTAGACTTGCCCCGTACGAAGCCCTTTTTTCGGAGCTCGGAAAGGATTTGATGTCATTGGTCTTTGCTCTTGACCAAGCCCAATCTGATCTTTAACACGTTAAGCTTGAGTGGAATCGACTATGAGAGAAGTGGATGTTAATAGAGATTACCACCCGAGCGATGTTATCCAAGCCACCCCAAGAGTCTGTCATCAACACGCACTTTACCCTAAGGTCTTATGATGGTGTTTTAAGGGTTTATGTAACCATACCCTAGTATAATGATTATGTACATTATTCTTGTCTAGATAATATACATTCTTTTTATTATTGTAACTTTGTAAATAGTTTTTAAAGCACAAATATATTTTTAGTTAATATTCAACTAAGAAATCTATTTTGATGAATTAATGGATTTTTTAATTTAATAATATTTTAATAAAATATTATAATTATTAAATTAATTTTTATTAAATATAAATTATCATATAATTTTATGAATACAGTTATAATTTTTATTAATGTTTGAAAGCTGTTTTGTCAAAACCCATGAATTTTCGATAAATTTTGGTTTTTATTTTAAAAGTAAAAAATTAACATATTTATAAAATTATTTAGATAAAATGGATATTATTTTTTTAATCAGGATGTCGAAATTATACAATGGTTAATTTTTCATAATTTTCTGAGACAGTCGAATGTTTGGGTAAAAATTAAATACCGTATAAATATATAATGTGTTTTATGACATCATAATGATCCAATAGTGATGTAAGAAAATACTTTAAACATTATGTTCGGACAATATATGTTTTACCATTAAAATAATGCAATTTTGGGTTTGCATTATTTATTTTAAAAATCTTTAGTGGACCCTTCAAGGCTTATAAAACATTTTGTCTTTTTAAATTGTTTTCCTTGAGAGTGTGACTCACCTACACATAAGAAACCCTATTATTTTAAGAATTTAGGCCATTGTCCTTATAAAATATTTTTTTCCACTATCCTTTTTCATGAACCATGGACAAAAACCATGTTCTGGTTTGTGGTTTTGATTAATTTAATATGTGGTGTGCCAAACATAAATAATAAAGACTTCTCTCTCCTTTCATATATAAAACCACCCAAGCTCCCACTTCCTCTTCACTCAAAGCCTATGGAGTTCATCCAACCTCTTCCCTTCTCTCTTTATAATCCTCCCAAGTCTCTCCTAGCTCCCAAGAAGAATCTCTCAAGCCTATCCCAAGCCTTTGGGATCAGACTTCCAAGTAAGGGTTTTCTTCCTTTTTCATTTTTGTCCAATTTTATTTAAGTTGTTATACCATTTTAATTTCAATTATAAATGTTGGGGAATGTTTTCTTGCCTCCCCCACACTTCCCTCTTTATGTTTGAATAATTATATACCCCTTTCTCTCTCATTAAATGCCTCCCATGTACGCCAGTTACTATGCCGAAATTCCAAAAGGAATTTCTCCCTCCTCATTTACATTCAAGCAATTATTTTGTATCATGAATTTAAATTCCATTAAAATTGCTGGGACATGTATTTATATGACCCCCTTACTATCAATTTTATGTAAATATGATGAGAAACCCTTTCTCTCTCGTCAACCTTTTTTATAAGTTTTTATGTCACGTCGTTATGCTACCGAAATTACACCACATTTTTTCAAGCCAAGTCATTGTGTAGTGAATTCAATGACCATTTATCTATCAAGGGTATTCAACTTTATTAGCATTTACTTATTGAATATAGAGTTCCATGTATTTATTCCATATTCTTTAATTATGGAATAAATTATTATGTTCATTGATTTCATGTTATATTATCCATGTGGTACACTTATACATTAAATGAAATGTTTAATAAGTGTGTGCCCTGATAGTGCTCCAATGCATTGGGTAAAGTATAGTATCATGATACATCATGTGAAATGGGTTTTGACTCATTATTTTTCAAGTGCGGTGAGGGTTTACTCATGTTTCATGTGTAATGAGGGTTTACTCATGCTCTATGTGCAATGAGCCTTGGATCATACTAATTCCATGTTAAGTGTTGTTGCCACGTCTCCATGTTATGATTGTCGTGCTTTATCATGAATTTATGTTCATGTTTCTCTTATTCTCCATTAATACTCCTATTGTCTAATATGTATTATATTCCTCATTTTATTCCATGTTTTCTCCCTTACTGGGCTTTATAGATCACCCTTTTCTTATGCATGTCCTCTGGTTATCCCATGCAATGCTATGTACGAGGGAATATAGAAGTCATGTAAAGGAAGTTTTCGATAAATATGTTGTGTTTCATGTTTTATGTTGTTATTTAATGTTCCTAATCCCTAAATACAATATAACTCTCGATCTTCCATGTTGTATCAAGTGAATAGTTTGTGTAATTAATCATGTTTAAGTGTGTAATAATTAAAAGGGTTGTTATAGTTAGTATGAAAGGATAGGTTTGGTTATTTATGGGATTAGGATTAGAAAACCCTAGTGATTCCTTAGATACAATACTAAGTATAATAAAAAAATCCCTAAGTTTTGGTGAGTATTGAGTAAGTGGTTTGTCAAGAAAATACATCCCTGTCTGGATATGAGCAGGTAGAGGCCGCTCTGGAAAATATGTACCTAGGGGTGAGAACCCTGACAAGGAGTTTCGGGCTTGACTTGGGGTATCCTGGTACATGACAACAGGTCTTGCTACACTCTTGGTTATGACATTCATGGGGTATATGCTTTGGTAAATTCACAAGCTTAGTATGAACTATTATTAAGGGATGTAAAAAATTTCCATAAGAATATATGTTAGAAATTAGATCATGGATAACATAAATTGAAGCCAATAGATTCATAAGTTAAGGAAATAAAAGATATTTATAATTCATCCATTTTTTTGTCATTGGATTACCCTTTAGGTGTTACCCTAACATTCCTTTTATTCTAGCCAATGGTTGGTAATAGGAGAACTCAGGATAAAAACCGATGTGAAGATCAATGTGATGGTTGTTCTAATGAGATCCCCAATCCAATGGGAGTGGGAATCATGAACTTTGTCATGATACTATCTCAGTTAACTCAATATTTGAATATAAACATGGTTCAATAGGAATGTTCAACCCCCCTAAGAAAGAAAAAGTCGCTATCAAGATCTTCATAAGACAATGGCGTTATACATATAATGGATCATCTGATCCCTCAATCTCCGGACAATCGATCAACTCCATTAAAAAGATCAACTACATCCTTCAATGTTCTGAACAAGAGAAGGTTCTCGTGGATTCTTATCATATGGAGGGTGAAACTGATCAATAGTGGAAATTGATCAAAAATACGAAGCCTGAGGCAGAGATCGAGGCATTAGAATGGAAGGATTTTTAGAATATTTTTTTGATAAATATTTTTCGCGCACCCTCCGACTTATGATTGAAATAGACTTCCTTTCCCTCAAGTAAAAAGATTATGAATACATTGGATCATATGAGGAAAACTTCACAAGGCTTGAATGATACAATTATGGCTTTTTTTTACCCCCGAATGCAAGGTCGGCTGCTTATTTGGTGGGTTGAAACCTAGAGTGTGGAAAGCACCGGAAATCCGTGACTTCGAGAACTATGAGGAAATTTTATGATGTTCCCTCAAGGTCTAAATAGAGATCAGAGAATCTCAGGGGTATCATGGGGATAAGAAGTGTAATTTGGAATTCAATTCTGGCGGTCCGATGGATAAATCCAACAATGCTATGAATATCCAGCATCCCATTTTCCAAAGGTGTAGAAAGAATCGCCCTAGAAATTGCCTGAAGTGGATGAGGAAATTCTTTAGGTGTGGAAGAGAAAGGTACCTCTCTATTAACTACCAATAAGAAAAACATGCTACTACGGTAGAGGAGAGGAATGCTCTGTTCAAACATCAACATGTTTTTCATTACTTCAACTAAAAATAACCAGGGCATCTTACAAATCAGTGCCCTAAGACAAGAGTTTTTGGAGGCAACCAAAAACCTCCAAGGCATCAAGGGTGATCTTTTTCCATCACTACAGCTAAAGTGAACCCCAAAAACAAAATGGTGAGAGGTATTCTAGTTATTATTTCAATAATAGCGAACACACTTTTTGATATTGGTTCTAAGAATTCTTTTATATCCCAAAATTTTAGTAGAACAATCCCAACACCACCACAAATCATTGAAGTAAAGATGTCGGTGAGTGCGAAAAATGGGGAAATCATTGCAACCCATGAATTTAGCTCCTACCCTATAATAATTAGTGGATTGAACTTTCTGAAGAATCTTATCATACTCCCTTTGGTGGAATTTTTTGCAGTTCTTAGCATGGATTGGCTTTCCCTGTATAGATCCAACATAAATTTCCGTGAGAGGGAAATCACTCTCCATGTGGAGAATCGACCCCCGATTCTGTACAAGTCCAAGGAGAAAGATGAATCTTCTTTAGCTCCATCATCTCAGTCGTGGACATTACTTCCCTATGAGCATGTGTATTTGTCTTAGATGACTGATTATAAGGAGGCAACTATCCTTGAATATATGCCTATTGTGAGGGAATTCGCTGAAGCGTTTCTTAAGGAATTGTCTGGTCTTCCTCCTAGAATAGATGTTAAATTCACAATTGATCTTATATCTGGGCTGTTTCCAATATCCATGAATCCATATAGAATGGTTGTTGTGGAGCTTGACAAGATGAAGAAAAAACTATAGGATAATTTGGAAAAATGGGTTTATACGCCCAAGTCCTTAACCATGGGGTGCACCAGTCCTCTTCTTCAAGAAGAAGTACGGGTCAATGCACCTTTTCATCTATTATCAAGAGCTTAACAAAATCAAGATAAAGAACAAGTATCTTATCCCACGAATTAATGACTTGTTTGATCAACTATGTGGAGAACAATACTTCTCCAAGGTGGATTTGTGGTCATGATATTATCATATAAGGGTGAAGAAGGAAGTTATCCCCAAGACTTCTTTTCGTACACGTTACAGGCACTATGAATTCATAATAATGCATTTCGAACTCACTAATGCTACAAAAATCTTCATGGACTTGATGAATAGAGTCTTTAGAGATTACCTAGAAAAATTTGTGTAATTATTTATAGATGATATTCTAATATACTCTAAAACCAAGGAGGATCATGAGGAACATCTAAGTATTGTACTAGAGACCTTGCGAAAGGAGAAGCTATCTGAAAAGTACAAAAATTGAGAGTTCTGGTTGAATGATGTCTCATTCTTGGGTCATATCATCACAAGCAATGGGATATCTGTGCATCCCTCTAGGATAGCTGAAATAGAGGGATGGATTAGGCCAACATCTATAATGGATATCTGTAACTTCTTGGGGTTAGTTGGATATTATCGATTATTTATGAGAAATTTCTCATGATTGTCCAACCCTCTTACTAAGATAACTCTGAATGGAGTAATGTTTTCTTGGAGTGATGAATGTGAAGTATGATTCAATGAGATGAGAAGGAGGCTTATCACTATGCTCGTTCTCACTTTACCCACAACTAGAGAAATTTTTGTGGTCTTTAGTGATGCTTCGAAGAAGGGCCTAGGATGTGTGTTGATGAAAAATGACAAAGTCATTTCCTATGCTTCAAGGCAAATGAATTTTCATGAGTAGAATTATCCAACACAGGATCTGGAGTTAGCTGTGGTGATCTTCGCTTTAAATATTTGGTGGTATTATCTCTTTGGGGAGAAGTGTGAAATATATACAAACCACAAAATCCTCAATTATATATTTACACAAAAAGAGTTGAACATGCACCAATGAAGATGTTTAGAGATGGTCAAATACTAGGACTGCTCAATCCATTACCACCATGGCAATGCGAACAAGGTGGAAGATGCTCTATGTAGAAAGGACATAATGATTATATCATTGATGAGAATTGATAAGGATCCAATATTCCTAGATTTGATGAATATGGACATGGGAATCATAAAGAAGGTAACATCATCAATCCTTTCACAAATGATTTATCAATCGTCTCTTTTGGAAAGGTTAAAGGATGATCAAAAGGATGATGTGGGAATTCATAGGAGAGTGAATGCTATTAGAAAAGGGAAATCCTCGGAGTTCAATGTCAATGAAGAAGGAATTGTGAGATTTGGGAAAATACTATGTGTTCCATCATGTCCGGAGATGAAGAAGGAACTTTTTGATAATGCACATTGTTCCAGTTTCTCTATTCACCCAGGAAACACAAATATGTATTGAGATATATGATAGCATTATTGGTGAGATAATATGAAGAAGGTTATTTATGAGTATACATAAAAGTACCTGGTGTGTCAGCAAGTGAAGATAGAGAAGTATAAGTCTAAGGGGATGATGCAACCATCGCCCATACCAGCATGGAAATGGGAAAACATCACCATGGACTTTTTCACCAGGCTTCTGAGGACATCCAAAGGAAACAATGCAATTTGGATTGTTGTGTATCTTCTTACAAAGTCTTCTCAATTCATTAAAATTTGAGAAGATTTCTTATTGGATCAACTGGCACAGATATATATCAGGGAAGTGGTAAGACTGCATAGAGTACCACTATCTATTGTATCTTATCGAGATCCAAGATTCACCTCTAAGTTTTGTAATAGTCTTCAACATGTCCTAGATACTGATATGAACTTCAGTACGACTTATAATCCTCAAACTGATGTTCAATCCAAGCGGACTATCCAAACACTTGAGGATATGTTGAGAGCGTACTCAATGGACTTGAAAGGAGGATGTGATCAACATCTTCCTCTGGTTGAGTTCTCTTATAACAGCAGTTTCTACTCGAGCATCCGAATGGCACCATATGAAGCCTTGTATGGGAAGAGGTGTAGAATATTGGAATTCTGGGATGAAGTCGGTGAACATAAGCTGCTAGGACCAGAAATGGTCGAAGAAATGGTGGATAAGGTGAATAACATTTAGCATCATATCAAGGAATCCCAGAGTCCATTGGAGAGCTATGATGATAACCATCGATGAGACCTTGAGATTAAAGTTGGATAGATGGTATTCCTACACATATCTTCATGGATGAAGGTCATGAGGTTTGGAAGTAAAAGGAAGTTAAGTTCTAGGTAAATCAGCCCCTTCATGATTCTTGATCATGTTGGGGTTGTGTCCTATCGACTAGTACTTCCACCTACCGTGGACAAAGTACATGATTTCTTTCATGTATGAATCTTAGGGAAGTACATGCCAGACCCTTCACATGTACTCTCTTCATAGGTAGTACAGTTTTAGGATGAACTTTTTTATGAGGAGCAATCAGTGAATATATTAGATCGTAGAGAAAAAGTTCTACGAAATAAGGCAATGCCCCTTGGGAAAGTGATGTGGAGAATCCAAAAGTTTGAAGAAGAAATGTGGGAATTGGAGGAAGTGATTAAGTAGAGCTACCCACATTTGTTTTAGTGTGGGAAAAAGGAAATTTCGAGGGATAAATTTCTTAATGGGGGAATAATGTAAAGACCCAAAAGTCATTAATTGAAATTCATCTTGGTCTATTTAATTGTTTTCTTATGGCTATGTAAAATGTACGCACTTATTTGGTTCTATTTTTTGGTTTTTTTAAAATACCATTAATAATTGTGACCGTTGCTAATATATCCATTGAATAGTGATCACATGATTAGTATAAATATAGGGCTTTAACAAATCCAATTTACTCAGACAAAGGAAGTGATGGCCTCATCCAATAGACTTTCCCCACATGAAGCCCATTTGTCAGATCTTGTAAAGGATTTGGCGTTATTGGGATTCACTCTTAACCAAGACCAAGCTAATCTTGGACATGTTAAGCTTGAGCAGAACTGATGTAACATCCCGAAATTTTTGAATAAATCTTGTTTCCGGATTTCATGTGTTATTTTATTTTATTTTTATACTCAACAAAAATGTTTTATTTGATAAACATGATTATAATTAAAATAATACCATTGGTTTTTTAGTGTTATATTACCATCGGTCAATATGACCGCCGTGAACAAAATGTTTTGATTATTGTCTCTAAATATAAGTAATCTTGGTCAATTATTATAGAAAGAAGATTTGATGGCCTCACCTAGTAGTCATGGACCGATCGAAGCCCATCTAACAGAGCTTGGGAAGGAGGTAGCACCATTGGCCTTTGCTCTGGACCAAACCCAAGACGAACTTCATCATGTGAAGCTAGAACGGAATCGCCTTCGCGAGAAGTTCAAACTGATAGAAATTACTACTCGGGAAATGTTGACCGAGCCACCCCAAGATTCTATCACCCTAGCACACCTTACTCTTAGGTCCTATGCTGGTATTATAAGGGGTTATGTAACGAGACCGTAATTTCCTTGTGTAATCTTTGTTTTAAATAAAAATTGGGATTTCTTCTTATGATGAAGTTTATGAATTTTTAAATGACTGGATAAAAATAGTATGCATATTTTTGATGAATTTTCAAAAGGATATTTTAAAAAAATGTTTGTGTAAACCTTAAATAATTTAAAATGTGTAATGATTCTCAAAAAATGGTCTTCTACAATTATGTTCAGTACGAAATTTAGAGTCTAATAAGATCAACATGATTTTTGATGAATAGTAAATTATGAATAGTGATTTTATGATTAGGATTAGTAATATGACCAAATGGATTAGTAATCTCACTTAAATAAAGTTTTAAAATAATCTAGGCACCTTGATTAAGTAATGTGATTCAATAAAATGGTTAAATAACGGTTTCATAAATTATTATTCAAGTATTCGTTTTTTCGGATGAATAGTGTTTTTTAATTAAAAATTTAATTAAAAATAATTAGAAAATTATTTTTATAAAAATGACTTTATTTTTGAACTCAGAGCATCGATATTATGTTATGGTAATTTATGGGGATTTTTCTGAAAAAAATGAATTTTCGATGAATAGTGTATTTATTTAAAAATAAAATTAAAAATATTTAGAAAATTATTTTTATAAAATGGAGTTCATTTTTGAAATCATAGCATTGATATTTGGTTAAGGTGAAATTTTGGGATTATTCTGAGAAAGTTGAATTTTCGGTGAATAGTGAAAGTATAGTTTTTAAGTTACGGGTTTTTAATGACATCATTAAATGATGTATTAAGTATATATTCAATATGGTCGAATTATGAATAGTAAGATAAGGTGTGAGGTGTCCCAAGTGGCCAATACCATGGGCAAATACCATGGGCAAGCCCATGGTTTTCCCAAAACCACTAGTGAGGTGTCCCTTGGCCATTAATGCCTTGTCCCCTCACTTTCCCTATAAATACCAAGCCCTCCTCTCATCCATTCGACTCCCCACTCATTCCCAACGAATTTCTGGTCTCATTACCTCCCAAGTAGTCCTCCCAAGGTGCCCCCAAGCCCTCAAGGTCCCAACCTTTGAGGTTTAAGAGTTACATTTTAAGGTAAGGGATCTGAACCCTCTCTTTCTTTTCAAGTGATCTCTTTTATGTCAATCCTTTTATGCTCCATGTTCTTATGTTGGAGGATGTTATTTTATACTACTCTTACTTCCATTTTTATGTTCATATGATGAGATACCCCCTCTTACTCTCATCATTTCGTTTTAAGAATGTTTAAGTGGCGCCGTTAGGCTGCCGAATTTTCAAGGGATTCATTCACCTTTCTCTTTTTCAAAGTTCTACTTTCATGTCAAGTATTTCAAGTTCATTTTAATTATGTTGGGGTATGATCTCTATATTTATCATACTGATCTTTTATGATCATATTATGAGAGACCCCATTTGATCTTTTCAATTCAGTATTTTGAAGTTTTAAGTGGCGCCGTTAGGCTGCCGAATTTTTAAGTGGTTCTTCACCCTTCTCGTTTTGAAGTTCTACTTTCATGTCAATTCTTTCAAGTTCCTTTATATTATGTTGGGGTATGATCTCTATATCTATCATACTGGACTCTTATGTTCATATGATGAGAGACCCTATTTGACCTTGTCAATTCAATTTTGTTGAAGTTTAAGTGACGCCGTTAGGCTGCCGAATTTTCACAAGAGAAATCTTGTTTTTTTCCTTCCTTTCATGTTCTTCATTTCATATGGTATATTTTCAAATTTCATTACCATGTTCTTAAATCCCTTATATTTTGTCCCTCTACTGTTTGATGGGTCATTTATGAATGTTTTACCCATGTCCCCTCTCTTCTCAATGTTTTTAAAATCTTGTAACATAGCCGTTATGCTGCAGAATTTTCGTCTCAAAGTGCCTCTCTCTCTTTTCTAAAAATTATTTTATGTTATAAAGTGAATACTCAAAGCTCTTATTTCTACAGGGGTATTCACACATATATCAAAATGTTCTATTTTAAATTCTGGGATTTACATATGTGAGACCCGCTCTCCCCTTCCGTGGGTTTAAAGTGACGTAAAGATCATGTCTTTAAAGCAGTTTTTAAAACGTTATGATTATGAAATGAAACCCATTTATTTTATGCTATATGGGTTATTTATGAAATTTTTGATGATGATATATGTGGCTGACATGATAATAAAGGCAAATTTAAGGGTGCGCCCTGATAGCGCTCCAATGCATTGGGTAAAGACTTAATCTCTAGAGATGACCATTTTAACGACGCCTTGGTGAATAACCTTGGTAATTTTTAACGACACCTTAGGGATGGACCTTGGTGAAACGAAACGATTGTCAATATTAAATATTGCAGCCACATCTTCAAGTTATGAAAATTTATTTTTATTATGATATGCCTCGTGATTTCATTCTCATTCCTTAAAGTTCTTTTCATGACCTTATTGAAGTATCTCAAGTTCACATATAAAATGTTTCTCTTGTTCCCTTACTGGGCTTTTGCTCATCCTTTCTTTTGATGTATGTTCCCAGGTTATGAGATGCAGTAATGAACATAGGATGAACTTGAGGAGAAGCCTTGCAAGTGTTTAAGAAGAATGTTTTTTTTTGTTTCATTTATTATGTTCCTGGTTTCCAAGACACTAAACCTTAAAGATCCTCGGTTTTGTAAAATGTAATGAAAGTTTATGTGATAAAAAGGCGGGATTCTATAACTGACTATGGGAGAAGTGGAAATTAATAGAGATTACCACCCGAGCGATGTTATCTGAGCCACCCCAAGAGTCTGTCACCATCGTGCACCTTACCCTAAGGTCTTATACGGGGGTTTCAAGGGGTTATGTTACAAGACCCCAGTACTACAATTATGTACATTATTCTGGTATAGAGAATATACATTCTTTTTATTATTGTTACATTGTAAATATTTTTTAAAGAACAAATAGTATTTTTAGTCAATATTCAACTAAGAACTCTATTTTGATGAATTAAAGGATTTTTGATTTAAATTAAATTTTTAATAAAATATTATTATTATTTAATTACTTTTTATTAGATATAAATTATCATATAATTTTATGAATGAAATTTTAATTTTTATTAAGGTTTGAAAGTTGTTTTCGTCAAAACCCATGAATTTTCGATAAATGTAGGTTTTTATTTTAAAAGTAAAAATTCACATATTTAAAAAATTATTTAGATAAAATGAATATTTTTTTTGGAATCAAGATGTCTAAATTATCCAAAATTTAATTTTTCATAATTTTCTGAGACAATTGAATTTTTGGGTAAAAATTAAATACCCTTTAAATATAAAATGTGTTTTATGACAACATAATGACCCAATAGTGATGTTAAAAAAATACTATAAACATAATATTAGGACAATAAATGTTTTAACATTAAAATAATGTGATTTTGGGTTTTTTTATTTATTTTACAAAGCTTTAGTGGACCCTTCAAGGCTTATAAAACATTTTGTTTTTTTATTGTTTTCATTGAGAGTGTAACTCACCTCCACATAAGAAACCCTATTATTTTAAGAAGTTAGCCCATTGGGATTAAAAATATTGTTTTCCACTCCCCTTTTTCAAAAACCATGGGCAAACACCATGGGCTGTTTTGTGGTTTTGATTAGTTTAATATGTGGTGTCCCAAACCTAAATAATAAAGAATTCCCTCTCCTTTCCTATATAAACCCACCCAAGCTCCCACTTCCTCTTCACTCAAAGCCTTTGGATTTTGTCCAAACTCATTCCTCATCTCTTTATAATCCTCCCAAGTCTCCCCATGCTCCAAGTAAGCCTCTTTCACGCCTCTCCCAAGCCTTTGAGATCACACTTCCAAGTAAGGGTTTTCTTCCTTTCTAATTTTTGTACAATTTTCTTTAAGTTGTTATGCCCTTTTAATTTAAATTATAAATATTGGGGTATGGTTTTGAACCTCTCCCATACTGGTCTCTTTATATTTGAATAATTATATACCCCTTTCTCTCTCATTAAGTTCCTCCCATGTACACCCGTTACTATGCCTAAATTCTGAAAGGAATTTCTCTCTTCTCGTTTACATTCAAGCAATTATTTTGTATCATGAATCTAAATTCTCTTAAAATTATTGTGACATGTATCTATATGACCCACTTACTTTCCATTTAATGTACTTATGATGATACACCCCTTTCTCTCTCATCAAACTTTTTTATGAGTTCTCATGTCACACTGTTATGCTGCCGAAATTGCAGCATGTTTTTTCATGCCAAAGTCATTGTGTAGTGAATTCCATTACCATTTCTCTATCAAGAGTATTCTACTTTATGCATATTTATTATTGATTATAGAGTTTCATGTATTTATTCCTTATTCTTTAATCATGGAATAACTTATTATGTTTATTGATTCCATGTTATATGATCCATGTGGCACACTTATTTGCGAAATGAAATGTTTAAGAAGGGTGCGCCCTAATATCACTTCAATGCATTGGGTAAAGTGTAGTATCATGAAATTCATGTGAAGTGGGTTTTAAATCATGATAATTCAAGTGCAACACGGGTTCACTCGTGATTCATGTGCAATGAGGGTTTACTCATGCCCCATGTGCAATGAGCCTCGGCTAATGCTAATTCCCTGTTAAGTGTTGTTTCCATATCTCCGTGTTATGATTATCATGATTTATCATGCCTTTATGTTCATGTTTCTCTTGTTCTCCATTGATATTCCTATTTTCTAACATGTATTGTATTCCTCATTTTATTCCATGTTTTTCCTTTATTGGTCTTTATAGCTCACCCTTTTCTTATTCATGTCCTCTGGTTATCCCATGATATGTTAAGTATGAGGGAATGTAGTAGTCATGTAAAGGAAGTTTTCAATAAAGATGTTGTGTTTCATGTTTTAAGTTGTTATGTAATGTTCCTAATCCCCAAAGACACTAGACCTCTTGATCTTCCATGTTGTATCAAATGAAGACTTTATGTAATAAATCATGTTTAAATGTGTAATAAAGAACATGGTTGTTATAGGTATTGAGCTGTCATGAGGTATCATATGTATCTTGGTTATTTCAAGAATCAAAACCCTCATAGTTTGATAAAATTGTGTAGTTTAACATCTCACAGTAGGGGAATGTGTGTGGAAACTTAGGTACTGAGTATTCAAGCTCCATTATCAAGTAGAAGTAATACATATCCTAAATATAGTAGTAATCAGAGTTATTGTAGTTTGATTAGTTTCTTAGTCCGTTGAAGGATAAGGCGTAATTGTCATACCATGGTAATTATTGGTTCCCTACGGTTGAAATTTCAGATACATGAGGGGACTTGCACTGATGTGGATTCCTATTTGAGATCTAGCCTTAGGATGGTGTCCTACATATCCTATTTATTGCAGGAATAGGATTTATCAATGTTTTTTCACACCCTTAGGTCTAGCCCCATGGTAGATGACCTTATATAGATTCACCTATATCATTCCAGTCATTGGGGATTACACAATAAGGTTATCATTGCTGGTAAAGATTCATGATGCAAATGATATAACTATTGAAAATATCTAAGATCACGTGATCCATGATCGGTGTGAGAAACAAGGGATAACAAGTAAGCAGTCTCTCTACATATAGATTTGGGAATCATGTGCTAAGATATCCCATGGGATGATTTAATATATATCTAGGGCCTCAGGGAGGCATCATATGTACCCTGGTTATGGTAGGAACCAAATTCATCGTAGTTCGATTCACTTCTCAGTTTTTTGATGGATGAGGTAGAGTGATCATCCCATGGTAATAATTGGGTCTTGATGGTTGAAATGTTGGATACATGGGGCCCTACATCGATGTGGATTCCTTTTTGAGATTAGGCCTTAGGAAGGCATCCTATATATCCTAGTTATTGTAGGAAATAGAGTTCTCAAATCTGGATTGGTTGAGTATTAATCACTAACATTGACCTTGACTTTGTAGATGATTATGACGTGAATTATGTGATCATTGAATCTCCCTAAGGACATGTGATCTACACTCAGTGTGAGAATAAAGGATATAAAATGATCTGTCTTATTGCATGTGGATGATTGACTTATATAATTAGACTAACCTTTGGATGGTTAATATAGAGACCATTCCTTGAAGAGACATCCTATATATCCTAATTATGGTAGGAATCAGAGAAATTGTAATTCCCTTTATTGGGGATTACACAATGAGGTTTTTCTATTGATCGGGGCTTAGACACCATGTATAGATAGTGTTATCAAGTCTCAGGATTCCTTTTTGACATGGTGTGCTTGCCTGCCTAACATGAATGCCTACCTTCTTAACATGCCCTGATTGTTTTTATGACATGTCAGGGGATGATGAACATGTTTGGTTATATTTAAGACATGTACAAATACAATCACATGATACAATTGACTTTTACAAGTAAAATCTTGTATCCTGGATGGCATGTTTGAGGGTCATCAGGTGATCTTACCTAAGGGACATTATGAGGCCTCGTTGGATGATTCTGGAATCCATCGTATGATCCTAGATGGCATGTCTAGAAGGTGTCACATGGTCCAACTAATTTTCATTAGTGTCATCATGAAATTAGGTTGAAATTCTTGGAGGGATTCACAATATTCAACGCGACATGTCTGGTGGGTGATGCGTGATTCAGGTTGACATGTAAGGAGGAAATCATGATACATGGTGGTTGTACCCAGAGGACATCGCAAGATCTAGTGGACAAGATCGGGTGCTGTCGCGAGACTCGTCTGATATGTTCTAGTTCCACCAAGAGTGGGGTGGCATGTATGAATGACACCACCTAGTTTGGATGGCGATTCTAGAGGGCTTCACGAAAATAGGGTGCCATGCCCATGGGATTCAGTGTGAGTTGCATTGATGTGTCCATAGGAATTATCATGATGCAAATAGTATACAAAAGGTGTGTTGTGAGATCTGGGAGACATTTCCTAGTGTTTTCACGTGTCCTAGGTGGTTTACACAAAGCATATGGGGATTGGAGGATATGTTCTTTGTACAAGTCTCCCATATTTTAGTCTTTTTTATAGACCTATATCAAATGTCTTAGATTTTTGTTTAAGAAAAATGAGCACATAGGCCCCTGTATTAATATAAATAAAATTTAAAATATGTGAAACTAACGAATTTTACATTTTTCACATAGTAAAAAAAGAAACCATGTCATTATGCAAGGTTGAAAAGTGTTGGAATCCCTCCTTGTCCACCCATTTGTTCACCAGCCCATCCTCTATATAATTCACCTCCCTGTAATCAGGGGTGAAGAAATAGTTTAAGAAGGATAGCATATCAAGAAAATTTACCCATTTGGAAGCCAGTGTCCATGAAAATTATTTTGTATCTACTAATTTTAAGTCTTGATTGTTTGAGAATATAAGAAATATATTCTTCAAATTTCCTTCCATATGTTTTTATCATGATCTATGAGTTATTCCAAAAAGTGTTTATGCACGCCGCATGATCGCTCCGATTGTTTTCATGACAGAAAACAACACGATTACTAGATAATCTACTCTAAGAAATCGACTATGTTACCAATGAAAGGTCCCAAATATCATCCATCTATTATCTGAAGCTAGTCGTGCATTTTTCATGATAGGGTGGGGGATTTATATGCCTCACCACCCCATTTATCTCCACTTTGTGTTCCTCATATCGCATTAATCCATGCTAGTGTTGATGAAGGGATTTAATATAATGTGTCTTCATGAGGTCCTACTACATGTTATTCTAAGGGATTTACAAAATTTATAATGACCACAAGACCATCCCATCAACACCACATTTATTGGATTATATCCAATTAATGGGGTCTTTTTTGAATCATGCAGACAAGCCAAAAGACTTAAAATACTGGCAAGAAGGCATGTCCGAGGGCCTTCATGAGATCAGGATGCCTATTGAAAGGCCTTCACAAGATCTTATGAGTCTTTTCTGAAACATTTTGTTAGACAAGGATGGCCTGCCATGGGGCCTTCAAAAAATCTAGATAGCTTGTCAAGGGGTCTGGCGAGACTGTGCTTCAAACAACATAGGCACAATGCTTGAGTTTTAGGACCATGAGAGGGTCTTGACATTACCTCTCTTATTTACTTCATTTATTTTATTATTAAGGCCTAGGGTTTCATGAGTTTTCTTGGCTGTTTTCAATGAAAATAATTCTCCCAATTGGTGATTCATCAAGTGAGTTTTCGACCGAAAGTGGCTCACAGATTTTGGATATTTCTCTCATATTTTCCTAGTATATTTGGATGCTTCACTTGGAATCCACTAGTTTACAAGATTCTTAACTTAGAGGAGCTTATTTGGCTACTGTTTTGTGATTAGTGATTGTTCAGGGTGCCTTCTCAAGAGAATGACATGTTTAAGGGACCTTATGGGGACTTCTATAGGTTTTGCGCTACGAGTGACTGTCTGCATGACCTTCTGCTGGCCATTTGATCACGTGTCTCCTATGGGTTCATGCTATCTACATGATAATGGGAACGTTCCTCTTCCATTGATTTTGTGGGGAAATAAATAACCATACTCATGTATTTCAACCTTTTTGAATTTTTATATTCCCATTTGGTAGACATCAACAAATGATCCCCCTCGGGAGTGATGTCTACAGGCAAAAGGACTTTGTTCTATAGAAAGTGCATACCCACCTGAGTCTTCAGCATTGTCGCGAATCAGTGTCATCTATGATGCTTCATCTATCAAGAGATATTTTTTATTCCATGATATTCCCTATAAATAAGGGATTAGATATAAGTTCGTTAACCAAATTCTATATTATCTATAGATCCTTACCTTGCTTACATCACATGACTTCTTCATAAGACTGTTCTACATGATCTAACTATGAGACCTCATTACGAGCCCATTTTGTGAGGATTTATCCATAATAATTCATTCTTTCCAAGTGCCTTCTTGAATCAACCACAAACTAAACTTCAGTAATTGTCTGAACTTTTTCCATGGGGATTAAATTTTCAATAGGGTTTTGAGGGATATGCATGGTTGATCGCACGATCTTTTGGATATCATGCAACTCGCATGACCATATCAAGGAAAACGATCACGAGTATTCTAAGGTGTCTTGTAGCTTCAGGATGCTTTTATGGGTTTTTGTGATCCTTGAACTCTTTAAGAGTTTAGAAATATGAAATTCCATTATACAATTCATGAATGACTTGGTTGATTCCTGTGATGCGCATCATACTGATGGTTTATTCCATTATCTTTACAATCCTTTATTTTATCTGTCTAATATGTGCCCCTTAATTTTTTTAGATGTATTATAATTATCATAAAAAATCCCACAATACTTCGAGGAAGGATTCAAAGGAAGTGATGGAAAATTGCGATGCTATTATAGCATGCATGGATTCTACCTAGCACCATTCTATTGGATCACTATAGATGAAAATAATAGAGTTTATGGGATTAAAACATGGAGACTACCCTCTTTTATTTTTATTACCCCTTAATGGTTTTGGTCTTACCAATGAAATAATCATTCATTCATTGTATTCATTAGTAATACTTTCCTCTTAGATTCCGAAGACTCACAACAACTTTTAGGAAAACATCCTTCAAGGGGGCCATTTTTTTAAGATAAACTTTTAATATGGGAATATATTAATATACATTCCCAAAGACATTAGTAAGACCAATCACAAACGCAAAACATATGTTCTTATGTACCATTTGACCAGGCAAAAGTCTACCTCCAAAAAGATGTTCAGGTGGATTCCCAAATGGGAATTCTAATTAGGAGGTTGTTATAGAATAGATTGGGGATGGACCTTCTAGGAAAAATACATTGCTTCTGAATATGATGATGGGATGAAGAATACTGGGATATATAAAGTTGTTTGGATATCTTAGACATATTCCTAGTCTAATAAGGGTCTAAGGACAGAATTGTTTAGTCATTGGATCCCAAACTCGGACACTTTCAACTTTATACATGGGTAGGTGGGAGTCATCCTTTAGGATTTAAAAAATATATATGGTGAAACTCTATTTGGTGGTATGTATGATGAGTTCCCCCACCCCACAGTCCACCTAGGATGATTTAAAAAGGACTCCTACCCTCACCCGAGAACTGACTAGGCTGACCAAAGAGGCCCTCCAAAAGGAGACACTTCTTAGATATGATATTGCATTTAAGAAATGGGTGGGATGCTTCATTAATATGGTCTGCTCAGAGCCAGAGTCTAGGAAGCTGAAGGCCTGGCTTACGAAGGACTCTCGTATTTTAACAAGTTCTTAATTTCAAGGTCTTGAAGAAGGGGAGTTTAAAAAATGATTATGGGAGGATGTCTACGGTGTTTAATGGGTTGTTCGACTAGCCAGCTTCCTCACCATGCACCAGAGTGGGTACTTAATTCCCACACAAAGGAAAAAGTTGTCGTTAGAGTTTACACTTTTTCAATGGTGACCTCCATGGAAAGGGGGAGCTTATTGGGCTAGTCATCCTTGTTCTGGATAAACATTACCATCTTATGCACCATGTTTACTAGGTAAAATTCCCTTATAGGATCATTGTCTTCTCCAAGTGTTATATGATTAGATAGGAGCTCATATAAGAGGTTTTGAATATCTGAACATCCAAGGTATCCCCAATGTCATCTTCATACCATACTTGTAACGTATCTATGGAGTAAGACCTGTTACACTGAAATATTGAGATATTATGGCATATATGAGCTGTTATGATGGTTTATCTTTCATAACATATGGGCCAGTTCCAATGGGTGATATTTTTGATACTGATGATTCCTATCTAGAGGCACAATCTTATATGACGTCACTTTGCAAGGGTGTTATTTCCACCCATATTGATGGGGACCTCATCTGTTAATGGTATGCACTCTTCTAGTACTATCACTAATTTATATGTGTCTAGTCAAGATTTCCTCACTCTATTTATGTTCAGTCTGAGGAGAATATGATGGTATACATCCAATTTCGGCTTCTTTTACCAGGGACGACACTCATGCCAAGATAAAACTTCCTCTTCATGATGCTGCAATTATTTTATCATGGTATTATACTCAGGTTTGGATCCACTCATATACAATTGGGAAATTATCCATATTGGTAAGAGAGTATTGTAATGTTTTTGAGCACAATCCTCATCCTAGGAAGAGACCGGTTTCTAGAGCGACAACTGCTCGGGATGCACTCCGTAAGGAGAGAAGGCATTTACCAACATCTTCGTTTCAAATATAAGTGTTCACAAATGCGGTTATAGCGAATGAAGTACCATAGGGTGAAGACATTATAGATTTATTATTTCTTGTCTTTTCTGGATAGTATATATATTAGAGGACAAGGAATTAAGAGGCTGAAATCTGGGTTATACTACACCAATCATAGGTACACATGGAAGGTTTCTCGCATGTCACCTCTCCTATAGGTATCACTTTCATAGACCAGACCAAGAGGAAAAGTGACTTATTTTGAGACCAATAAGTAGTTTGGAAAGCATCAAGGCTCGGATATTTTATTATTTGTTAGTCCATCAGATTTTTGTTTGATGTATGCTGAAAATTGTCATGTATGAAAAGGGTTATCCTATTGCTGAAAAAGTCGTCAGGTTGAACTCATCACTCTTATTAAAGGTTCATGGATACATGCAACCATAATGAAATAATTTTTGTTTTTATCGATGTGGTGGGAAGATACATATGATGATCCAATCTTACCATCCCTTGGGTACTCTCCCCATAGAACAACTATGGGAGAGGAATATGTAAGTGACCAGGGGACTGATGATGAGGGTTCCCCAGGTAAAAAAGCCCAGATGAGGGTGGATATTTCTATTTATATATTAATGAATTTGTATTTATCACCTCCTATATATCCTTACATTGAAGGTAAGAGGGAAATAAAGCACTCTGCAACATCAAGGTATTATCTTATAAAATCCTCAAGTATGTGTGGTATTTCAACCTTTTCTCAATTTGGATTATTTTGGAAACACATTTTGGTGTTTCAAAATTATGCAGTTCCCTTTCAATCACACTTGTAAGACCATTAACCCACCTCTAAGTATGAGGTTGGGCACCTAGTTTCTTTAGTAGACACTTTGATATGAGGCCATGCCCGTAAAGAAATGGAGATGACTAATGTGCCAACTCAATCATGCTCATTTCCAGTTGTAGACATTCTAGTTATCACGCCACTTTATTTGGCTTGGGTGGATGCACATTTTAAGGATACCATCATAGGTATCTATTATTCTACCATGTTATCCTTGATGGAAGTGAGTTTTGTAGATGGTGAATACTTTTTCAAGACTAGAAATGTTGTTTTTTTGTGTCACGTTACCTGATATTATCTTTTCCTTTTATAGTCCTCAAGGATGGTGATTAAATCACATCTTTAGGAGAACCATCGGAATTCCATGAATCTTATTATCATAATAATTTTTCACCTCTTCACTCAAAGATGAGATTTGGGTATTGGATGTTACCAGTGACATAACTGAGAAAGGTATTTTTATAACATCGTTCATATTTTTCAATTATCTAGTGATACCATATTATTTGACCTATAACTAAAAAACACATGTTCCTATAACTACAATGTCTTCAACCTAGGTTTTGGAGGATCTAGTCCCTACTCCCTTGGGGGTTCCTCCAACTAGATCCACCAAGGTAGTGGTTGGCTCTATTCCATTATCAAAAAGTCTGTGAGCATGACTCATTCTCTTGGAGACCAAGTCCTAGAATATATTCATTTCCACAGGATGAAACTAGATCAGGGCCCCAAGTTTGCATCACATTATCAATCAATGGAGTGAAAAATGTGGAGGGAGATATAGAATAGAGTGTTAGAAAACCCATTGGAAGAGCTGAAGGACTGATGGGGGCATCTATGATTCATTTTATCCACCCTAGGTTATGAGGGTTTTAATTACTCTTCCATGAATTCATGTGTGAAGGAAGTGGTCTCTTTGAGAGGGGAGAATAGGACCCTTGAATAAAGGGTATTAGACTATGAGACTTCCTCTTCAGTGAAGCATGATTGGGAAAAGGCTGTAAGGGAATATTCCCCGCATGCGATGGAGGTGGCTACTCATTAGGACGTGGTCAATGCTAGGAAGGTTAAAACTGATTGTGCTCAGCCTGAAATCATCATTCTTCAAGACAAATTGTCATAGTTTTTTCATGAACTTCAGATATTAGGGAAGACCATATTAGAGAAGTAGGGACTCCACGACGTATTAGAGAAATCCAATATTGATGTTATTGCTAGAGTATAGGATTTACAACAGGATGCGAAGGCATAGATTGAGTCTTATGATTAATTACGCCTATCTGTGACATCCCATGAGTAGAGACTTGATTTAATTAAGGAATCATCTAAGCATATATTGGTATGTAATATTTATTCTTCAATATTTATTTATCTTGTATGATCGTATGAAATACTCAAATATTTCGAGGTTCTTCTTCCATTCATGGAATCAGTGAATAGATCGTTTGAATGTTATATGTTGTTTTCAATTTTTTCATTCATTCATGATGTGCTTTGAATTTTTCTGATACAACATTATATGAATTTCCAATGATGCCAACCCTTTTCATAATCTCATGTAAACCTAAATGTATGGATTTTTAATGTTATAATTCTAAAATGTTATTCTTGATAAATTCTCATGAATTCCCACCAACATGAGATTCATTACTGATATGTCTATTCAAGTAATCATTAGATTACCTCTTTTTCAAAAGAACAATTGGGTAGAATATATATACCGATGGAAGAGGTCCATTTCATTTTACTGAATCCAATAGAATTATCAAGCATATATTGATTTTTTTGAAGGCCATATGGTGGGTCTTTTAGGATTTTTCATTCTTTTAGACTAAATCATGGATGTGTTATAGTTTAGGGTCTTTTAGCTCTTACCTTCTATTTCTATAGTTTAGGGTCTTTTATCTCAAACATTTTATCACTGTATTTTTGGTTTGATAACATGGATATTCTATCTCGTTAATTTAGTGTCTTGTGGATAACTCCCTTTATATCTTTAGTTTAGGGTCTTTTATCTTAGAAATTATATTTCTTTACTTTAGGATCTTATAGCTCGGTCCTTCTGTTGATTTAGTTTATGATATTTTAGCTTGGAACATGGAATTCCATGTTGTTTAATGTCTTATTATTGGGTCTTGATTGATGATCCTGGAATATGGTTCAAAAAATCTAGGAATGACCCAAAACACTCTGGGGTATTGAGTTATGTCATGGTGTTATCGAAGCTCATGAGGATCAGATCTTCTTTCCTAAAAGGAGAATATGCATCTTGTTTGTAGGTAAAAGACCATATGTGTTAGTATCATTTCCAAAAAATGTGTCGATACTATTTTATAAGGGCCATATAAGGTTTATGGGGGTAATATTGGTTGAGGGTGAAATACTAGGGATTCTATGTCCAGCTGGAAAGTTAGAGTATGGGTGATTTATGCCAAAACCTAAAAATTTGAGTTTTTCAAAATGAGATGGGGTAGACATGCTAGGATTACCTATAACACTATTACATTCTAGGTTCTTTCATAATGTTTCTAGAGGTCAAAAGTATTGAATCTATTTTCTTTCAAGTAAGAGATTCCATTAGTTGGTAGGTCAAGGACCTTTTGTGTTGGTATAATATTCAATAGAAGATGATCTATAATTTTTTATGAGGTCCATGAATGTTTTTAATGACTCAAACATCCATAGCATAATGTTGGGTATGGGAAGAAAGCTATACAGGAAGGGTTCTCGCACCCGAGGGTAGTTTGGATCCTAAATTGTTAAGATAGAGCCCTACGCTCAGTGTTTTGAATCATGAGGTGTGGTCCCTCAATGGTACATGACAAGAGAGTCACATTCCTGCTTTGAGAAAGGGTACAAAAGATGATGACATAACTTAGAGGATGTTAAAACCACTTACATAGTTTGATATGGAGACTACAAATCATGGTCCAAAGTGCTCAGTTCAAGAGGATGATATGGAAAAATCATGCTGGTAATGAAGCAAAACACATTGAGGTGCTGGGTTCTTCCATGATGATTTTAGGGATCACCCGGAAATGAAATCATTTTTCAATTAGTGACACATTCGGTTAACAACCATAGGCTCATATGCATGATCCATAAGAATACATACATAGTCAAGAAAAGGCTTTCTTGGAGATGGGTATCCTTTTTTAAGGGCCATGTAAGATTTATGATGATACAAGATGCTCAAATCATGAAGTATGATTTGTGGAAGGTATAATATTCAAGAAGGTTTGGAGCACCCTAAAAGTTGTGTAATCTCATAGAGAACATATTCTCATTGTGAGGAGGTGTAAAAAATCATTACTCTAACTTCTTTCTAAACCATGGGTTCCTTTAAGAATAACTTGGGTATTATTTAGGCTAAAAAGTTGACCCTATAAGATTTATCCATTATTTATTTTCACCCTATTTTTTTCCTAAAATATGGAGATGAAGACCTTAGTGGGTGTATAATTGACTTTCTCTCACAGCACCCTTTTTGTGTTTTCAACCTGACAAGTTTTGGGTCTCTTTTACTAGAAGTTCATGTTGTTGTGATTTGAACCAGACATGGCCCGGAGTTTAAGGTTGTAAAACATTGACCAGCGTGTAGGTAGTTTAAGGTCGGGATATACATGGACCTAAAATGGGCAGTGATACACAAGAGACTAATTAAGATACCTATGGTTAATAGTAACCCTATATCCTTCTGAGTGGGATATAGAGATGTTGTAAATCACAGGTTGAGGTTCTCTGGCCATGAATAATGATATGGTACAACCATACCAGGAATGACCCAAAATACACTAAAGTGGTAAGTTATGTTGTGGTGATGTTAGGGCTCACAAGGATCAAAAATACCTTTTTTGTAGTGTGTAGTATTTGTTTGAAGACTATAAGCACATATACATGATCAATATGAATACATGAATTGTCTAATAAAGGTCACCTTGAAGCTGGGTATATTTTCCAAGTGATATGGGAGGGTTCTAGAAACCCAAGTCACATTATGCATGAAGTATTATTTATTGGTTGAGGTACTTAAAAGATGATGGAAAAACCCCATACTCTAGATGACTAAGGTAATTCCATCATTGTACATTGATGTAGTATGATAATTGATGATGGTCTACACATTTTAACTTAATGTAGTGGGGATGTACTTTATTCTGTTTAATTTAATGTTATGTGGTAAAGTAATTTCCCTATTTTATAATCTGATGTGGTAAGGATCTATCTTTTTCCTTGCTATTTAACCTCACGTGGAGAGGAAACATTTTATTTCAAGGAAGTTTATTTTCATTTGATGAGGATTTTGTTATTGTGCAGTTTTAATTTCATGTGATCGTG
Organism: Viscum album; assembly: GCA_963277665.1. Classification (NCBI taxonomy): domain Eukaryota; kingdom Viridiplantae; phylum Streptophyta; class Magnoliopsida; order Santalales; family Viscaceae; genus Viscum; species Viscum album. Next base: position 597,393,725 of record OY728125.1, on the reverse strand, counting down.
ACATTTTCCTTGTAGTTTAACTTCATATGATGATGATGTGAGAAAAAAAGTGAAAATTGTGCATGATATTAAATGCACAAGAAGGCCTCAATAATATATAACTCATACATATGAAAAACAGCCGTGTATGGATAAAACCCTATACAACTGGGGTGCGGTTTTTTATCTATTTATATAGTTAGTACAAGGGCTGGAGACCTAGGTGTCATTATTCATCTTTTGATGATAGGAATCAGTCTATGCATAGTTATTTAACAATAAAATATCTACACAGGTTTACCCATATATGGAGGTGGGAATTATTTCTATTGATTGTTGTAACTGGGAATATTATTGGATATCCAAGAGTCATTATGTATCCTGTGATGATTGGAATTAAGACACACATAGTTCTTGAGGAAGGACATTCTTTTAAAATCATGGCCTATACATAGAGAGGGAAAATTTTTATATTTATTGTGACTAGACACATGATTTAAGGTTGAGGAATCACTATGTATCTTGTTATGTGTGGAATTAAGTGTCATGTAGTTCTTGAATGGAGGTGTTGTGGTAGACCAACATGAAAAATGGCATCCCTCTCAGGATAGGTCTATAGGAATGTACATTTTTATATTGTGCAAGGGACATCAACTGTGTAGTTTGATGTCATGTGGTGAGGACTCATGGTACTCCATTTGTGGTCTTGCATTTAGGACCTTGATGAGACATTCATGATCTTTTGTGCCTCATTTTTATAGATAATCCCTTAAAAAAATTCCTATGATCACGTGATCTATTCTTGGTGTGAGAAACTAGGATTAGAAAGGGTTCCTATCTCTATATAGATGTGTAAAAGGATAGTATAGGGTGATTTTGTATCATGTAGTGGTTGGACCAAGATATAGGATCATGTTGTCCCTATATATCCCTTTGAAAATGATAATCAAGACATAGATAGTTGCAGAAAACATGTGTAGTTTAATGTCATGTGGAAAGGATATTAGTCATGTAGTTTATCATCTTGTGGAAAAGACATGGATCACCCAACGTGAAAAGTAATGTAATCATATATGAAGGACAAATAATATAGGCTCAAGCATCACTACGTATCCTGTGATATCTAGAATCAAGCCATATATAGTTATAGAGAACCAAACTATTTAATTTCATGTGTAAAAGATGAAATCGATGCAGTTTTAATCTCATGTGGTAAGGACATGGAGGTATTGTGCCATTTAATGTCTTACTGCCAAGACATGGGATGTTGTTTAGTTCTAGAATCTTGTTTCCCAGATAAATTCATATATTTTATCATAATGTAGTGAGTAGGTGGGGTATCAAGAAATTTAAATTATTTATTCTAGGACTATAGATGTCTGATGGTAGTTATGAAAAGCATATATTGAGAAATCTTTCATTTGTGGGGTGTGTGACACATTCCCCATCCGTTGTGACCAATGAGTAAGATCCATTATGATGGAACTTATGTATGATGTAAGGCCCTTTAAATTTGGGTTCTTGATTTATAGGATTATTCCCTAGTATCATTGGGGTTATGAGATCCAATACTAGTTCTCATTGGAAGAATTAATGGAGGCGAACATTTTTATTAAAGTCTCAGGCGATCTGATTCTAATGGACATCAAGTTTGTGAAATGTATGAAACCTATTCTCATCAATCCACAAAAATTTATCTATCCTCTTTTGAGATTTTTCATCTGCTGGGATCTATTCACAAAAGACTATTTGGAATAAAAGTAGCTATACATCTATGGGTAACACTACCACGGTCCAATACACCAGTTTTTATGGTATTTCTTTTGTAGTAGCTCACATGTTGGTATGGTAGAACCATAAAGCATGGAGGAGCTTGTTTAACCAAGATATGGTAGCATTGTTCACCATCTTAGGGATTATTTTCGAAAGAGTCATATTAAAGGCCTTTATTTGTCCATTTTCCGCTACATGATAGTGAGATGAGTGATTTTACTCGATATTGTACTCCTAGTACAATTTATTTAACTCTATAGGATAAAATTCCATACAGTTTTATATCAATATAGTGTGAGTTACTCTAAACCTGGTGATGACATGGGACTTTATTAAGTAGATGATATTTCTTTTACTGGATTCCTTGAGGGGTATTTTCTCATCCCACTTGGAAAATAATTCGGTAGCAGTAGGAATGTACTTGAACTACTTATTCATTGTTTAATGATATATCCCCATGACATCCATTCCCCAAATAAAAAACAACTAGTAATATTTATTTGTATATAGAAATTATTGTGGCTTCTGGATGATTTTTTCATGGATATGTAATGTGTGACATTTCCTCATGAATTACTCATATTTATGTATCATGGTTTTCCAGTAATAACCCAGCCTCCTTATTTAGTGGGAGAGCCTGGTCCCAAAATAATGAGCACCGCAGGAGCTGTCATGGAAATCTTCCATGATGGTGGGAATATCCTTTTCTGCCATGCATATGAGAATTATTCCATCAAAAAACTACTTTTAGATTTATTTTTGTTCATTTGGACCATCCTCTAGGGTAAGGATCGATGCATGGTGTCAAATATGTTCCCTCTTGGGTCATTCTATTGAGAGAGATGCAATTTAGAGATAACCAATTATGGGTTCCATCCATCCAAGAGATGAGTTCAGTTCATCATGCTCTGGGGAAATACTAACCTGATTTATTTCTTTCATATCGTAGGATCTTATCAATGAAACCAATATTTCGTGCGTGATACATTATATTTTTTTTCTCATTATTATGGTTTATTAGAACTATGGTTGCATTATCAAACATGTCAGTGTGAGAATTCTATGTTTGGGGAACATGGTGCAATGTGGGATTTCAAGGGGACTCTACCATCATTCTCCTAACATAGCCAGTAATGGGGCATAGTTCTTCCTTTTTGATGGAATATTTACCATTGATCTACTTTATCACTAGTTATGAATCTTCTTTAGTATTCAGGTAGCATATAGGATGCTATTTGGATAGTTACAAACACATAATGAGAGTTTGGTATTCGGTTTAATTATTTGGGTAGGATATACGAAGCTTTTTGGATAGTTCCTTTGAGCTTTAAGTTTTCCATATTTTTTCAAAAAGAATCCAAGATGACCCATCAAAATACATCTCCCATGTCTGGGGAGTATTATGGGTATAAAATACATACTCATATGGAAGCTTGGTGTTCACCAGAGTATTTTCCAAGGTAGGATGTGCTATGAAGAAATCATACAAATATTTTCCTTTCACCAATTTTTATGACATGAAATAAATGTTGTGTTACTATAGAATGATCTCCCACCAGTACAAGTACTTGAAAAACATAGTAAGGACAATTATTTACTTGAGATGATCAATATTTGAGTCCAGATGAAATTTGTGGTGCTAAAAGTAATGCCTCATCTTTTTCACTGTGAAGATGAGTGCAAGATGGCTCTTCTCTAAATTAGAGTATCGGTTCTCAAAACCTCGCATTATCCAGCTAAGGTAGTGGAGACTATTTTTTCTCCCTATATCATTTTTTATGTGAGTAGGGTTCCCAGTGAGCCTTCCATAGTGTCCACATACAATATCAAGTTCCTCCCTTCCATCAGACACTTTAACATCAGTGGGTGTAGTAAATACTGATTGAGAATTTAGAAGGATTCATGGTATTCATCACCCCATTGATAGAGAATTAATTAATTATTGTCCTATTGAAGGGGATATATTTTCCAACCTAGTGGTTTGTGAAATGCCAAATGTAGGTGAGGTTCCCTTCGATTCCCCTCATTTATTTGTGATTTCTAGGGGTAAAATTTCTATAATATCACTTGTATTATTTGGGTCAACCATGATGTCGTGATGGTGTACCAAAAATCCAAGTAACCTCACTGATGTTACATCAAAAGTGAATTTCAGTAGATTCATCTTCATACAATGTTTTCATAGCTTTTTGATGACTGTTTAGAGATCTTTGAACTAATCTCATCACTATCAGGGTTTGACCACCAGTCGTACAAATAACATATATCTATTCTACCCAATAATGGATTAATGATATGATGCATGGTGTGTTGGTATGTGGAAGAAAAATTCATTAATCTATAGGGAGTGACCTGATAAAAAAATCCTTTGGGGTGATATCAAGGAAGGGTATTCTTCATCTCTAGGGGCCAGATTCATCTAATTATACACTGAGTACCCATCCATAATGGAAAGGGATTGGAAGAAACCATTTTTTCAATCAATAATTATATGATCAGAAATGGAAAATAATCCTTTAGGAAGGGACAATTAAGGTCTCTAAAATTAATGTAGACCATAATCTTCCCATTCTTTTTCTTAATAGAGACGATTTTGGAAACCCATCTCAGGTATTGAAATTCCTAGAAAATTTTGGATTTGATCAACTTGTCAGCATCTGCCTCTACATTGGTGGCATGAGAGGGTTGTATCCTCCTAGGTGCCTTCTTAAAGCCTCGATTCTCATTGGGTAAGCCGAGATGGTGTATAGCCACATCTGTATTCAGGCCTAGAATTTATGTATAGTTTGAATTGAACACATATTGATGTTTTCTTAAAAATGAAATTTCCATCTCTTTCTCTTCTAGTGGTATTGTGACACTAATCATTGTAGGTTGTGAGTCTTCTTCTGTTTCCAAAATCACATATATAATCTCATCAAACGTGGTGGACATAACTTCCTCAAATGTTTGAGGGGTGTTCCTGAGGTCGTCCTCATCTTCTTCAACTTTTGAGTATGTGGAGACACCTTCAATTGTTTTTGGAAATATGGATCTTTCTTTATAAAAATCAAGGTGAGGGAGGCCATAAGAAGAGACCTTATCATTCACTACTTTCAAAGTGATTGTAGATTGATATGGGATCCTATTATCTTTTATACTGTCATTGGGGACAAGAAGATATTTGACCTCTGGGTCTAAGTATATTACCTCAAACAGATTTATGGGGAGAACATAGTTGATGTTGGTCATACTCTAGAAATTTTTAGGGGTGGTCCCCAATCCACTGAGGGATGAATCCAATATATTATCATCCAGTGTTTTTTGTTTTCCTACCATTTTATTGAATTATATTTCAGCATATGTGGCTCCAAAAGTATCGAAGGGGGTATTTTCACCATGTAGTATACTGACCTTTACATCAATGAGGTATTTCAGACACTGATGGAATGTTGAAGGTACCATCAAGTGGATATGGAGATAAGGCCCTCCATGTATGACATTATATGTGGTGTCTTGCTGGATAACCATAAACTCAACATCATACGTGAGATCCCCAAACTAATCTTTGAGATTAATCATACCAAGAGGCCTTTTATCATTTTATCAAAACCTTTAATGGTAATTTTTTGGGAGATAGACCCCCTTTATTATATCCCAAATTTCAGAGGGTTAGAACCACTATGGGGTTGATCCTGGAGCCATTATCAATCAGATCCCTTAAAATTTGACATTTTTGAGTCTGAACAAAACATATAGGGGCCTGATCTGCCCTTGGATGACCTCCTCTTGACCCTGGTTAGTGAACGAGATGGTGACATGGAATTTGGAGGGCATGGTCTCCACTATATTAATATTTAACTACAATGACTTTTGAATCAAAGTATTGTGGGATCTATAGGGATTAGATGAGTGCCTCCCTTTGTTCTTTTAAAAGATAGAGCACATGTAGGATTTTGAGCATGGATGGGACAACATCTAGCTATTTTATAATTTCTTAATTTTGTTCAAGAGGTCGTACATTCCCAAAATGAAGTTTCTCCTTAACATGTGGCTCATGAGATGAGGAATTTGAGGTGAATGGGCTTGGTACTTGTGCATAGGTTGAAGGGGAATCTGCTTCCAATGGTGAGGGTCATGCTAGCCTTCCCTGTATCCTATTCTGATCAGATAATTCCATCCCCACTAGGTGTTCTTGTAGTAGAACTACGAATGGGTGAATATAAGAGGGTTATAAGACACCTTCATTCCTCTTTTGGTTCTTTTGGAGTGCTTCCATATGCTTCTCAGCTGCATATATGTTCTTCGTTGGGATTTGATAGAAATATTGGGTCTCAGCTTCCCCGTGATGTCCTCTGTGTCCTCGGTTCCTATTCATATGGACTCGTGTTCCACAGTTATATGTAGAAAAATCATACTTGGAGGCATATTCATCGTAAATTATGGTGTCTTCCCAGTGTACACCTTGACAAAACCAATGATGAGAACTTTTTTAAAAGAGGGTTCAATTTGGTGGGGAAGTTCCCATGCTTCAGATGTTGCAGAGAAGATATCTGCAAGAGCGAGAGATTTCATTGGAGAAGAATATTACTCTTCCTATTCTATATCTTCCTACTTCCAATGTTAATGTCTACCCTTGGGAGGCATGTCTGCTATTACCTCCCTAGGTGAAAAAGCTATTTTTATTTTTCATTGTTGTTATATTATTGTGGGATGAGCGCAATAAACTATCTTTCAAGTAATATGGTTGGTAAACTAATGCTCATGCCTAGCTGGAACTTTCTACCATTCACCTTCTTCTTCTGAATGGGAAATGATTATCCTGGACACCTATTCTGAAGAGTTATATAAGACCACCTATCCAGAATTCACCATTCATTGAAGGAAGTCTTTGAAGACTAAATATTCCTAGATATTATGAACCATCCTTCTATAGAAATGGTTTTAGTTAGTATATTCGGTGAATTTAACCTCATTATGATTCTTGGGGTACAAAAACTTGAGTAGGTTTTTGTCTATGTATTTTGATAAATAACTGAGGAATTTTTCATTTCAGAATGAGTGGGATTTATTCATCTGTTCCTAAAATCCCAAATGACATTTATTTCTCTATTCTTATGTATGAGTGTGATTTTTTGGTTGGAAATGATTGATCGGATGTGAAGGGAAGTTTGTGTCCAGCTTAGGTTCTTATATGGGCACCACTATTGGCTTGATAGTGAGATATTTGGCTTCTACATTTCCTAGCCTTCTCCTCTACACTGAGGGCATGCATCAAGACCTAGATTGAGTTTACTGAATTGAGTCTTTCATTCATTGTTTCATCTCTATGAACTTATGAAACGCACCTAGACACTCCATTGGGATTAGAGGCTTTGGTATCTCATCCCATAGACGTTTAGTATAGATTTCTAGCAATTGTTCTTGGAAGAGAGGGATGTTGAGTGAATAGGTTAAACCATTTCACCAAGATATGAAGTCACAAACCCTCTCATTTTCATATTTCTTGTAGTTTGTTAGGTCTATTTTTTTTCCTCAACATGGAGCTAAAATGATCGAGGAACTAATGATTAAGGTCTTCCCATACTTCAAGGTATCCTTCTAGTAGACTAATGTACCAAAAAAAGATTATCCCTATCAAAGTCTGTAAAAAACACCTTATCTTTTTCCATCCTATTACTCTCGAAGGCCCATCATTATCCCACATCAGGATAAGAAGTTTTTGAGATGCTTTTTGGGGTCACCCAAACCATCAAAGGTTGAGAAGGTTGGATTTATAAAATTGGGTAGAGGAAAAGTTTCATCCACCCACTCGAGATATGTCTTCCTCTAAGGCTGAATAGGTGTGGATCACCCTTCCATGGATTCAATTAGAGTATCCATGGACTCAATGATGTTAATAAGCTTAGGGTGAACTTCTATTTGAGCCATATCACATCTACAGGGAGAGGGTGGAGATCAATGATGTGGTCCTGACTTCTTCTCTTGTTGATTCTCAATTCATCCTAAGACCAAATGATTGCCCTAGAAAGGGAGATGTTGTCTCCACAACATGGATAATTCATGATCATTGTAGACATCGTCACTTATTTATACTGGATGCCTATATTTGGAGCTAGTATTATTATTAGATACTTCTCTTATTAGAGGATCATCTATGGGAGGGGGAGAATTCATTTCTTCCTAAAGATGATACCCATCGGGAATATTTCCCTAGAGTATCTTCTCATTGAGATGTATGAGAGTTTATATGTCACTATCATATTGTTAAAACTATTCCTCTAAGGAAGAGACTTAAACCCTTATAAGTGGTGATTTGGATAAAGATTCATCATTCTCTTTTTCATTAGAAGTGTTCCACTAGAGAGGCAGAAACTTGATATTTGCTGGTGCCTGATTTGGGAGCCTCCTTTGGTTATGAGTGCATGTATCCTTGGTTGGTGCATCCAAATCCCCCACCTCTCAGGGTAGGTTTTCCTTGTTTTGGACCTCTGAGTTTCCCTCTCGATCCACCATACCTATAGTCTTAAAAATGATGATATTATACAAGATATATCACAAAATCGTGGTTATCCCATTACATTCCACGCAACAAGAGGATTCTGCACTGCCTTCATCAGTGTCATTATTCGAACCCATGGCCATATTAGTCCTTTTTGTCTTGAAACCCTAACATTATCTGATTTTATTTTCCAAAATATCCTCATGTATTGGTATATTAATAGAGACATTGAAGGAGTTTCTTGTCATTTTTTTTAATTATACCTAAATAGCAGAGGTTTGTCTTGCGGTGGGAGGGACAAATGGGAAGTTGACCATCGATTTTTACCACCGAACCCAGAGAAGAATGATTCTCTCTGTAGTGATGATGATGATGAAAATGGACCCTAGATCTTTGATATATGGGTTATTTGATGCCAAAAATTTCACTGATTGATCCTTTTGATGAATATACAATGATTCTAGTTGGGGTTTTGATGACTCTTGAGATGGAAAATGAGATATAAATTCCCCCATCCTAGTTGGGTGGGGTTGATCTGGAATCGCTATTGATTTCTCTAGGTTCTTATCAAGGGATGACATACCTTGTGATGGTGATTGAGATATAAATTCCCTCACCCTAATGGGATAGGGTTTGTTAACAGCTACTACTAATATGTCCTAAATCCTCTTGGGAATTGATGATTCAGGAGGTGGAGGCGGTGGAAGATATTCCCTTAACCCGACGGGTTAGGTTCACTCCTAGATGGATTATATAATAGATTCTACAATGATACATTTGATTCAGTTCAACCATGTTCATGTAGGAGTTTGGTGTGATGGCTACCCATGATGGGATTCAATCTTCAGGGGAAGTTTTCCAGTTGATTGAAACTTTTTCTTCCATACCTGAAATGCATTACTATTTCATTAAGGGGCCCAGTTTATAGTCTTGTTGGTTATCCTCTCCCTTTGTTTGTGATTCCTATGCATCATTGAAGAGGGGGTATTTTTTTACTGACCAATTATATCACATGTTACCTCGTTCTTTGATTTCTCCATAGGACATGACATTACTAGATGTTGTATCTAAAGGGATATGCGATTCTGAGGACACTGTGTCGTGAAGGGATCAATATTTTTCCAATCCTCGGATATTAATATTTGGTGACACTCAACAAATCTGTTGTCAGAGGGTTTTCAAAATGTGGTGAAAATATTGCATAGGTGTTTTTCATGATCCTCCATTCTAGGGTTTTAGAATACAAAAAATGAGGCCATATCTAGCTAACAACATTGTGTACTGATAAATTGAAGGAGATAATTGTATCCTGTATAGGGTTGATTTCTGGCCTTTAGTAGAGTATTAGTATCCCATATATTTTATTGTATATAAATCATTCACTCCTTTTCTAGATCATTTGGGACCCCATATTAATTTTTGGAAAGGGGATAGAATATGTTGGGGAGGTTTTTTCTGGATAAATATCACCATATATTAGTGTCAACCTCCTCTTCACCATAATTACCCAAATCCATCCAATCATACCATAGAATATACTTTTGAGGGTCTACTTCTGACTACAGTGGAGTGATTTTGGAATTTTATGGGAAACTATATGTGGTGACACCTATTTTCTGAACACCTCTCTAGATAAAGGCGCCAATGTTTTCAAAACATTTTTATATGAAGGTTCCTAAGAAAGGGGAGTATTTCCATGTCTGTGATAGATAAAGTTGTATAGAGGTTAACCCTAGTGGATATAAATAGTATAGTCCCTTCGATCTATCTCTACAATTTCAAGATGAGGAATATCACAGCAATGATCATCTCCTATTTTGTTTAAGAGTTAATAGACCCTTGGGGTGATGAGAATGTGTCTCAACTGACCTCAAGGGAACTATCATTGAGTAGATTATAAATATGGGTCTCATTCTATATCCTATTTAGAATATGTTGACCTACATTTTGGAATTGTACAAAAAATTGATCTTGTTGTATTACGGTTGCTAAAGATTGTTTATAACCATATGGTGTTGTCGAAGTATGAGTCTAATAATAAGAGGATTATAGAATATTCCAATGATTTTCATCACAATTGATATTAATATAAGATTGTCATGAGTGATGTGTCATTCTCACTAGGTGAGCCTCTGTTAGGATGGGGATATGAGCCCGTTCCAGAGCCTTTGGAATATGTTGATGGTCTTTCTTGGAAGGAGTATAATGCTTCCCCAAAGAATGTTCCACTCTCACTTAGTGATCCTTGGTTGGAACATGAAAATCAGATTCTACTGTATATTCATTATCCATTGGGATATGCCGATGGATCTCCAGAATTGGAGAGGGTATATGAGCATCCTCCTATATTTCATCGGAATGATGTTGGTGAAATTGCTCATCGGCAGAAGTAGGAATATGCTCATGGATTCATTGATCTACTGGAATATTCTAGGTAGATTCAATGATAGAAATATGAGATTTTCTCAAGGCATGTGTCATTATCAGTGGGTGTTCCCCGACTTGAATGGAGATTTGAGCCTGATATTGGGCCTTTGGATTATGTTTTTAGTCGTCATTGACAAGAATATAATCATGTCTCGAGGAATTTTCCACTACCACATGGTGATCCCCAGCCATAACAGTGATATATTTGCAATCATAGGCCTTCATTATATGACAACTAACATTTTGTATAGGCATGTGCCCCAATCCCAAGGCATGTGTTGATCTCACATAGTGATCCCCTGTTTTAATGGGAATATAAGCCTAGTTTGACACCATATCCTTTATTAGAATATGATGATAATCCTACTATATAGAGAAATAATTTTTACTGGATCTAGATCAACCAATTATTCATAATGATCATATTTTTTAGTTTCCCTGGCTGTAGGGATATTAATATGCACCTGTACTATTATTTGTTCATGTTTTGGGATATACCAGTAGAGTTCTTTCACTATTCATAAGATGTAATGGAATTTTAGAAAATTTTGTGCCAGTATATATGTCTATATATTTTTTGTATCCACTATATGCTAGTATATATCTTCGATTGTAGTGGGGATATGAGCACACTTCTTTCATCCTTCATGCCTACTATGGGAATATGCCTACATAATTTCTCTGAGTGAGTAAGGATATGAGCCTTCTCATTTGTTAATGCTATAATATTCCTAAGGAATTCATCAGATGGAGTGGGTATATGATCCCACTCATGATTATCTAGAGCATTCCTCACCTGATGTGTATTCCATGTCGCTCGTGCATGGGTATTAGAGTCGGTAGTGTGCCAGATGGTAGACTCAGTAGGAGACTGATGGGTACCAGTGGGATGGTGCTATTAATGACGATTGACAAGATCTTCCCTCAATGTCCCCTAAACTTGAATAGAGTCATATATTATTCCTTTATCCACCTTCCACAGAGAATGAATATGCTAGATATCAGACTACAAGGATAATATTCTAAAGAGGTTGTCTATAATGATGAGGTCCCTGGATAGTGCGAACTAACCAGCTTCAATACTTAGAGACCATCATGGGAATATTCTAGGGTCTTGATTTTACCATCTCAATCATAATCTTGGACCATTGTGTTCACCCCATGACGTTGAAGTTTTCGGGTATGTGAGATCATTTTGCAACACATTGGGGTTGCAGCCGTAGCTGATTTACCAGAAAAGTTGTTGGATGAGGACATTATCTCAGATCAAGATTCTATTAATGATAGAATTATATACAGTCATAAAGAAAATAAGGAACATGGTTACCAATTATTTCAATATTGTAGGCATGATGTGTGCTCAATTATATATGGATGGTTAACACAATTTTCCTTTTATTCCTGATTTGGACATTCCTATCACATGGATTTTTCAAATTGAGGATGAAATTATTTCATTAGAACCCCAGTTTCTGAGGTTCACTGGAAAGATTTATGTTAGGCTTATCATCTTTGTCTGGTATGCCAACAAAGTGTCCTAACACATGGAAAATGACCATCTTGCTATTTGGGGGTTTTATAAATGGCTCATTTCTTGTGTATAGTATATAATGAAAAATGGACTAACGTATGATTAACTGGTCATTATGTTATTTGAGAGATTCATATCAGGTTCACCATTTTTGTCTCCTAGAAATTATGTGGATGGGATTCACCTAATGGTTTGATTTTGGAGGGTTTAGTTACATCCTCAATTGCTCGCATCTTGTTTACCATTTTTTTAGTCTTCCCTAGAAACTCCCAACAGTTCCCACATCCATAACTAGGTAGAAAAATTCATTCCACAATTATTTGGTTAGTTGGGGTTTCATTCCCAATGATTATCATGAACACATATTGGTTGAGAGGATGGGAGTTCGGGCACATTGAACCCTTTTAGGGGAATTATTTACTGATCTTGGACACTCTTGTGGATTTAAGATATGTTCGTGAATCTATTCTTAATCTAGATATATAAATTGTGACCCTAATATAATGATCACATTTTAACCCCTTTTATGAGAATATGAGGGGCATCTGATTACTGAATTCATATGTATGTATCTTGGGTTCTTCATGCCTTTTTACATAATAGGAAGATACTTATGTTCTGAATCCATATAACTAGGTTCTTTGGAATTTTTTTCCATTTTGGAGGTGGTTAATATTCTAATTAGGGGATTGATACATCACAATTCATCCTACGTAGGCTGGTTATTATAGTAATCAAAACACATGTAGTTTGTTAAACCCATGTAGTTTAACATTGTACGGAAAGGAAATATGCATGGAAACTTAGGAAACATGTATTAAAGATCGATTTTCAAGGATAATCCTACTTATTCTGGTTATAATAGAAATTATAGTTATCTTAGTACAATTTTTTTCTTAGTCCGCATACAGATGAGGTAGAATGAACATCCCCTTGGGATGATTGTGTCCTGATGGTTGAAATTTCAGATATGTGAGGGGACTTTCACTAAAGTGGATTCCTATTTGAGTTTGGTCCTTAGGAAGGAATCCTATATATATTGGTTATTTTAGGAATCAGATTTCTCATATTTCATTCACACCCATGGGAATGGCCCCAAGGTGGATTCCCTTATATGGAGTAAAATATATCATGCCACTCAACTGGGATAACAAAATGAGGTTGCCCTAGATGGTGGATATTCATGATATGAAGGATATTACTATTGAAACTTACTATGATCATGTGATCCATGCTCGATGTGAGAAATAAGGGATAACTAGTAATCAGTCTCACTACATATAGATGCGGGACTCATGTGCTGGGTCAACCCTTAGGATGATTTAATATAGACATCAGGCCTTAGGGAGGAATCATATGTAACATGTTTATGGAAAGAATAAAAGTATTTTTAGTTCATTCCACATCTTATTCCACTGAGGGATGAGATAGAGTTATCATACCATGAGAATGATTGGGTCACAATGGTATAAATGTTGGAGATAGGATGATTACACCAAAGTGGATGCATTTTTGATCTCTGGACTTCATAAGGAATCCTAAATACATTTTTTATTACAAGAATTAGATTTCTCATAATTTTATAGTTTGTGGGTGACACACTAATGTCATCATTGCCTTTATAGATGCTTAACATCGAATGATATGATCATTATAGATCCTTAATCTCATGTGATATGCACTCGATGTGAGAAAGAAGGGATATAAGATGATCAGTCTTGTTTCTTGTTAATGGAGGAATTTTGTGATGGGACTTCCCTTTGGATGGTTAATATAGATATCTGGACTTGAAGATTCATCCTACATATCTTGGTTAGGGAAGGAATAATAGTCATCATAGTTCCATTTAATTGGGGATTACACACTGAGGTTGGCCTATTTATTGGTGTATACACACAGAGGAAAAACAATGTTATCAATTCCTGGGATTCCCTTTTGACTGGGCCTACCTTATTCCTTGACTTGCATGGATACCTACTTGAAATGACTTGAATATTTTTTGTACATGTTGGAGGATGTTTGAAAATGTTTTGTTATATTTTGAACATGTCCAATGATAGTCGCATAATCCAGTTGAAATTTCCAAGGGACATTTCATATTCTGGGTGGCATGTTTGAGGGTCATCTCAGGATCTGGTCTGACATGCCTGATGGACATTGCGAGACCTGAAAATTTGATTTTGGAATCCATCACATGATCTTAGATAACATTTCAAGTTGGTTTCTCATGATACAACTAACATTCCCTAGTTTTATCATGAAAGATGGATGACACATTTGACCGTTATCATAAGAGTCAATGCAACATGTCTAGAGGGTGAATCCTGATCCAGGGTGACATGTTCGGATGACATCGTGAGACCTAGTTGGAATGAATGAAGGTTGTTTTTAGTGCTAGTTTAAATTCATGGTTTCTTCCACCAGAATTAGCATACATATACTAGTGCAGCCATATGAGTAGGGTGACATGTCTAAAGGACCCCGAATGGTTTGGATGACAAGGATGGAGGGATTTGTGAGACTGGGGTGGCATGCCCATGGGAATCCTCGTGACTTTCTTTGACATGTCTAAAGGACTTTTCCTGATCCAAATAGTATTCTAAAGTATCATCATGAGATTTTCACAACATATCCTAGTGTTGTTGTTTGTATTGGATGGTTCATTCAATGTGTATGAGGATCGGAGTTTATGTTCTTCACACAAGTCTCTAAGCTTTTATTCTTTGTTCTAGACTTATTCAAAATGTATTTGATTTATTTAGTATTAGATTGCTTTAATTATCATGTGATCTAGAATATATGTGCGATGTTATTTTTTCGGCCTACGAGAAGTCCTTTGCTTGATCTATGAGTGATCACACAGAGTGTTTATGCATGATACATGATTTCACTATTTTTCCCCTGATATTTACTGATGGAAGCCTTCCCGATCACAAGATCATTTGCTCTAAGAAATCTACTCTAATACTTGTGTGACGTTAAAATAATCATCCATCGGTGTTCTAAAGGTAGTGGTTCAATTTTCATACAAGGGTGGGTGATTTGTAGGCCTCACCACCCTAGTTGTTCACTACTTTGTGTTGTACATATCGCGTGAATCCATTATGGAGTCAATGTTGGACTTCAATGTCACATGAATTCGTGAGGTCAAACTATAGGTCATTCTAAGGGATTTTCAGGATTTCCAACAACCACAATAACATCCTACCAACTCCCCATTTATTGGATTATATACAATTAATGGGGTCTTTGTTGAATCATGAATTCATGCCAAAAGACTTTCATATTGTTAGGAAGACATATATGAGGGCCTTCGTGAGATCAAAATGCATGCTGAAAGGACTTCACATAATCATAGGTAGTTTATATGGAACTATTAAAAAGACAAGGATGTAATTTTAGGGTACCTTTGAAAAATTTGGCTGGTTGTCAAGGGGTATTTTGAGACCAGGCTTCAGACTGCATAGGCGCATCGCATGAGTTTTACAATTGCAATAGGATCATGGCATTCCCTCTTTTATTTCCCTTGTTTATTTTATAAAGGCTATAAATTTCATGTGTTTTATTGGATGCTATTGAAGACAATAATTTCCCCCATCATTGATGTGTCATGTGAGTATTATGACAGTAATATCCCCCCACATTTTGGATATTTTCCTCTTATTTTCCACAGATTTTTGGATGGTTTGTCTGAAATATGCTAATTTACAAGTTTTGTGACCTAGGGAATCTTATTTTTTTAGCACACTATGATTAGTTATTTTATAATGCACTCATTCAAGAGTATAATTACTTGTTTATTGTACTTCACGAGGCATTCCAATGGTTATGTGCTGCACATGACCATCTGTATCACCTTCTGGTGGTCATGTGATCAGATGTGTCAGGGGGGTTCACTTAATCTGTGTGATCATGGACACCTTTCTCTTTTTCTTCTTTTGCAGGGAAAGAAATACCCATATTCAGGTATTTCTACCTTTTTGAATTTTATGATGCTCATTTAGTGGGAATCAACTACCCTTGATTCCAACATCTTGGAGATTACATAAGATCATATAAAGATTCATTATGTTTATAAACATGATTTGGAAAATTTTCATTTATAAATCCAGGTGGGTTTTTAACAAAAAATTCATCTATAATTATTCCATTTAAAAATTCCCTTTTTTACATCAATTTTAAATAATTTGATGTTTTGAAAAAAAGAATAAGAAAATATAATTCTAATTACTTTCAAACTAGAAATAGTATAAAAATAATATTTAAATTCAATTACCTCTTCCAAGGAATAAACATGAGCTACTAGTATTTATTTATTTTCAATATGTTTCAAGCTACATCAATCTTATTTTGAAAATTTGATATAGTTCATATTACAGTTTTGTCTTTTGGTAATTCAAATAAATGCCACAATTTATTTCCTTCATGTTAATTTAGTTTATCATGAACAGAATTAATAAAGTTTTAATAAACTAAATATGTTATAATATTGATAGGTGAAAAATGAATAATAAAAAGAGAGTTTTCATAGTAAAATAAAACATAATTTTTTATTTGTATAGTAGATTCTATATTACCAATTACTTTTTTCAATTGGATGATCAATAAGTGTTTTAAATTATTTAGGATCAGTTTGAGAAGCGATATTATCCCCCTAATATTATGCATTATTAATTTCTTGGTCATTATCTTTACCAAAATTAAATTCCGTGAATTCATCATTGTCTTTTCTAGAACCAAAGTCTTTGTTGTTTAATGTTTTTTCATTAAACGTGAATTGCTAAAATTCTTGAAAAACTAATGTTTCCTTATTGAAAACTCTATAGTATTTTCAAAAATTGTGATATCATAGATATATAACTTCATAAGATTTATAATTTAATTTCTCTGAATTATATTTTGTTTTTAAGATATACACTTTACAACCAAATACCCCCAAATATCCAACTTTAGGTTTAAACACTTTAAAGAGTTGATATCGTTCTTATTTAAAAATAGTCTAATAGAAACTCTATTTAAAAAATTTATAGATTATAATATATTCTTCACCAAAATTATTTATGTATACTAAATTCTGTTATCATTAATTGAGT
Organism: Viscum album; assembly: GCA_963277665.1. Taxonomy (NCBI): domain Eukaryota; kingdom Viridiplantae; phylum Streptophyta; class Magnoliopsida; order Santalales; family Viscaceae; genus Viscum; species Viscum album. The sequence continues at coordinate 597,376,441 of OY728125.1, read as the reverse complement.
GATTTCTTGAACAGATATGTTCTTTTATTATACCACAACATTCTGTTGTGGGGTACTTAGGGATTAAAAAATGTTTATATCTATTTTATTTAAAAAAATTATCAAATTATAAATTAAAAAATTCAACACCTATATCACAAATTATATCGATGATTGACATATTTTTGATGTTTTAAATAAGATTATAGAAAATAGAAAATTTCGATAAAGTTTCATTTTTATTGGTAAGAAATAAATCCATAAGAATCTACTATAATCAGCTACAATATAAAAACATTATTATCACCACCAAAACTAATAAGTTTTATTGTTACAACTATTTCATGATGTAATAGTTATAAACATCTTGCAATAGTAACTTCATTAACAGATTTAAATCATTCTTTTTGTTGCTTACCTTTTAAATAGAAATCACATATAATGAAATTACTTGTATGTAATTTTGGAAATTACGAAACATGTCCATGCATTGATATTTTATGAAATAGTCTAAAATTTTCATTTTGAAACCTCCCATGAAAAATAATTTCATATGCTTATACAGTATTCAAACACTTAAACTTTGACTCGATAGATCATAAAAATCAATAGTGTATACATTTTTATTTCTAGTTGCAGAAAATAAAACTATTTTATATCTCAGAATAGTACGTTTATCATTTTAAAAAATAACATTTAGTCCATCTTCACACCACTGTGATATAATTATAATATTATGGTTTAAACAAAATAAACATAATAATTTTTAAATAATAACTATTTTAGAAAACTGAACTTCACCAATACCTTTAATTTGATCTTTAGAGTTGTCTCCAAACATGAAAAGACCACCATCACATGAATTAAATGATAGAAATGTTGAAATATCACATGTCATGTTTTTAGATAAGACACTATCTAAATAACATGAGTCTTTGATAATTATAAGGTATATTTTCTAAAATTAAACAATCAAATAGAATATTTTGGTACCCATGATAACTTTTGTCAAACTGGTTTATAGTAGAAAATTTTGGAACCCAAAATTGATTTAATGAATTTATTAGTGGGATTCTTAGAAATTAAATATTTAATAATTAATGTTCATGTATGTTTAAATTATTGTGTAAATATTAGTTAACACTCATTAGCATAATACCCTTTTATTGTAGATTTAAAATAGGTTAAACTGGAAATAATTCCTTTTATGATTTTAACAAAGGTAGTTTTATTTAAAATTGTTATTGAACCGTTATATCCAAACACATTATTTTTAGTGTTTTGTTTCATCCAATACATTATTTTATCATACTTTTCATTACCTTTAAAAATGTAGATAAATTCTATCTAAGCTTCTCAACTTCATTTTTTCAAGTCCATATTCTCTTTTTGAATTGTTTCTATATCTATATAAACTTTATTATTAGATAAAAAAGATATGTTTCTTACTTTCATATTTTATATATTATGTTTCTTACCATCATTTTTTATTTTTTTTAAAATAGCCTAGAACTAAATTAAATCTTTTTTTATCTTTATCATTCAATTATAGATTTGTTTTCAAATTTCTTGATATCCTCTATAAGTTTTACAAACTTAGAATCATAATTTCCTTTAGAATTAACATTTTAGGAAACAAATATTTTCAGATTTTTACATTCCCTATATATTTTATCATTTAATTTAATAAAATTATTATTATTTTATTATTTTGTAAGTATTCTTCTCTATTATAGTAACCCCATCATTTCTTAATTATTAATCTTCTTTACAATGTTTTTAACTTCAGAATTTATATAATTAAAATACGAACATAATTCAAAAACAATTCAATTTTAATTTTTTAATAAATAATTATGAACAAATTATTTAGAAGTTATTAATTGAGTAAATAATTAATCATTTACCTCACACTGTATACCCATCAAGGAATGATTCTCTATCGTCTGCCCACATCTTGAATCACTACTTGAGTCAAAACTATCCGAGCAGTCCCAATATCTAAACAAAGCTTTATTTTCTTTTCTCATTTTCTATGTGTCTTTATTTGTATATTTTAGTATAGGTAATTTAGTTTTTTTGTGATATTTCTTTGAATACTCTTAACATTTTAATTTTGAGACATCATTATTGTTTCTGGTATTACCTTTCCTATAGTTCTTTCTGGACATCCTCTTGAACTTATGATTTCCACCATTGTTTTTCATGAACTTGAATAAATTATTAAAAAATTTATCTATCTCCTTATCACTTTCCAAAAACTATATTTTATAGTAATTAGAGGAATTAATAACATTATACTTAAATGAAATAATTTTTATTTTTTTAGACTCCTCAACCATAATATTTTGTAGCTCTAATTCATACTACAATAGAGAGCATATTAGTTCATCTAAGGTATAATCATTAAAATTCATAATCTCATCAATGAACACCTTATTTTCATTCCATATTTTTGGAAGATACCTCAGTATTATTTCCACTATATTTATGTTATACAAAAATTTCCAAGATCACTCATACCATTTGTAATAACTTTAAACCGATGTGAGATATTGTTTTCTGATTCTTTATAATGCCTTTTTAAGTCCTGTTATTATTTCCAGAGCATTCCTAGCTTGGTTATCTTGAGGTTTTTTATTCCACAATGAGTCACTTGATATATTTTCCATACATCCTAGGCTAACCTACATAATGAGACATGGATATAGATTTTTTTACATACAAAATAGTGGAAAATAATTTTAACATTATTATTAAAAACATATTTTACCATGTTAATACCTACAAGTATCTCCAAGTCATCTTTCGGTAGCTCATATGGATTATCCATGATAGTCCAGTGATCCACATTTAACTGTTTCATGTATGATTTCATCATGTCTTTCTAGTATCCACAATCGCTTCCATTGAAGAAAGAGGGTTTTGTGGAATCCATCCATCATTTGTATTTACACCATTTATCTTAAAATAAACCTTTAATTTTATTCAGTATAATGTTAACTCAAGGATATTAGGTTAAAAGAAGTTACGAATAAAAATAGAGAATCCAACATATTAAAATAATCATAGAGGATAATTATCCTTTAAGGAAGGTCCTCTGCTCATATACAAATTTTTTGATCTATGGTGATGGAAATAATGAGAAGAGGGTGAATAGTAATTTAATTTTATTTGTTAGAAATAAATAACATTTTATTAAATAATAATCTATAGATAGTGTTATTTTATTGAAATAAAGTGTAATTAAAATAAAATGAAAGAACAAAATATTTATAGTGGTTTACATCACAAAGGCACTAGTCCACTCCTCGACCATATCTACTCCTCAAGAACATTGGTACCCACCAAGAACCTCACATTTAAATGTGTGAGAACTAGTTATAGACTCTTCCATTTATAAATACCTCGAGTCACAACAAAGTCTTTTTATAGGAGACTAAACTAAGTCTATGACCTGAATTTTGATTGGGAGTCACAACCCAAAATTCCTTTTTGGTGGTGGAATAACATGACTAAGGAAGACTTTATTTTTATTAGGAAACACATAAAAAAACTAAAAAACCAAAAATAAAAGAGATAAATGATTACATGAAGAACAAAAAATAATAATGGATTGATAAGATGATCAAAAGATGTCAAAGATAATGAATCTTGATGATTGTTGATCACATTAATGGAATAAGGTTAAATGTTGGAGTTCTTCTATGATCATATAAACGGAATAAAAGTTGTAGAAGATTCTTAAACAAATGATAGAAATAAGAATTGTGTCTTAGTTGTATTGCAAAGAATATATCAAATGATCTTTGAAGTAATTATTTTTATTCCTTGAAGATAACTCTAATTAATTAATCATGTATCATTACAAATCATCGTAATGATATATATTCTGCATGTATAGATGTAAATAAAATATGATCACAATTATTATAACATAACATATAATTATATTTTAACATAATTTAATAAAACATTTATCTAAATAATTATTTTAATAGAATCGATTAAAATAAATATTTATTTTTTTGGTAAAATATATTTATAATTAATGGTAGATGTAAATACCTAGCAGTGGATTGATCTACCGTTGTTTAGTAGTAGATTAATCTTTCAGTGGTGTCAAGGAAGATCTACCAGTGGTTCTTGAAATAAGGGATATAACTGTAATTTCCAATGGAATATTGACCTACCATTTGAAAATGTGATCTACTGGTATTGGAAACATAGTTTTACCGATGTTCATGGAGATACCTCAGTGAATATTGAGTTTCTGCCATGATAATGTGAAACCCTAGAGAGATATAACAGTGGAAGGTAATCTACCAATGAAGAAAGATCTTCCAATTAATGGAGTGATCTACTTGTTTATGATGATCTACCGATGAATCTTGGATCTACCATCACATGGAGGAATAGGATAGTAACTACCATGTCACAATTAAGTCGAACAGTAGGATCATATCTATCATTGGAATGTGAAAACTATTGGAACAGTGATCTATTGGTGTTAGCGGCCTACTGGTTGTTTAATGGTCGACTGTTGATATGATATGTGAGTGTCTAATATCTACCTATGTATGAGTGGTAGATAGATACTCTATTATTTCTGGTATGTTACCTAACCGTATTGATATTTTTATTATCCTTGATAGAATTGAAAACTTCAAAAAACCTCAATGACTCAACAATACAATTGAATCTCTACCATGGAAACCTCGACATAGCTCATCGGTTGTTCAACCATGAACTTTATAGAATTTGAGATCATCTAATGTCTAAAGAAGAAGATGAATATGCATGAAAGAATGGGCAGTCGATATTAGTCATATCAGATAGCCAATGAAATTTCCTTATCATTAAAATATTGATGTATAATGAAGTGGATCGGGAATCCCACATTAGAGAATCTTAATCTCTTAACTCTATCATAAAAAATCATTTCAGCCCCTCATCGTGTTTTTAGTGGAGTTCTGTACCCACACCCTTTCACAAACTACCCAGGCCAAAACCCAACGGGATTACCAAGACCAATCCATGCATTCCTGTAAGACCAATTCAGTCGACCTTAAACATAGGCCCAGTCATATACTAACCTTCCTCTATATAGGCTTCAAGGACCTATACTCCTACAATGTAGACCATTGGTCCCCTATGAGTGGTAGTAGGGCTGGCCTAAGAGGGTTGTATGGTTGGATAAATGTTTACTCAAATCCAACCCCAAAATTCACTAAAAACATTATATAAAGTTAAAAAATTAAAAATAATTAAACATTTTAAATACTGAAAACAAGTATTTTTTTAAAAATATTTCATTTAATTAAATATGGTAAAACAATAATTTATCAAAACAAAGAAACCTTGTTAATGTATTAAAACCAATTTCAAACACTAAAAAGTTCATAATTATATTATTATATTAATTATATTATATCTTAAATTAATATTCATTCAAGAAAAAAAATTTATAAAATTTATTTTTATTCTTATATCATTGTAATTTCATAAAAATAAAAGTTTCATAAAATCGGTATTTATAACTATTCACATTAAAATAAACCATTTCTATAAAATATCAATAATTTATCCTAAGATAATTTTAACTTCATCAATTCAAAAATGAAATTAATTTCATAAAATTAAATTTATAAAATTTTATAATTTAGGTTTTAATTATATTATTTAATAAATATATGTGCATTATACAATTTTTTATTTAGGAATAAAATATTACATACTATAATTGAATACAGGGAGTTATATGAAGCCTTTAGAAAGGGTTGATCTCATGGAGTGTTAGGTGTTTTTCGGTTTTTTTGAGATGTGGTTTTAGTAAATTTTTATGGACTCTTGGTAATTCCCCAATGGGTGTCTTAATGACATTGGAGGTCGTTTCGGGTTACCTCTTGACTGTGGATCAGTGGTCGACCATTGAAAGCCACTTAGAATATTTTATCATGTCCTACTTGTCCCATGATTTGGACATGATATAGTACCCCCTTATAGAGTGCCTTATATTATCTTTTTGGGATTCCTTGTGGATAAATTCTGGTCTTATAGTGTGTTGGGTTCCACGTTAATGGTTGAGGTCTCTTTCATCGGGCATGGCCTGTGATTTGAGATGGTTTTGATCTGGGGGAACATGGTAGCCCCTTGATTTTTTTGAAGCAATTAGAGTTAGTTATTTATCAGTGTTATTAATGTTGGGTATCCCTTTATAACCCATAGGTATGGTGATTTGATATTTAAGTGTCCATTTTGGGTTTATAGGGGACCAAGGGGAACCTATGATTTATTGACTGAGAGATGGTTGGTGCGGATTTTTCAGTGGTTTGGATGATGGGTTTGAGATTTGATTGACCCATGTTTTTATGGACTTTGGCCATGATTTTTTAGTTTCTTTCTTCTAAGTACTTGGATGCAAGATGAGACCTTTGGATTAACTTTGGATAGGGTATAGTAAAGAATATTTATCTTGTTCTATCCTTCATTGGTTGGTTATGGTTAGGAATGCATATGGATCTAATGGAAGATCTTGAGGAGTGAAGCCCTCTCTTAGGATAGAGGAAACTTACCTAGATGTGGTTTTCATGTTCATGGTCTTGGATGTATTGATGGACCAGGGTTATGGGCTACACCTTTCCTTGAATTTGTATTTTATGGAGATAGTGAGTTCTGAAGGACTATCATTCTTTGGATATATTCTCTCAGTTTTAGTATAGTTCTTGTCATTAGTTAAAATCATTCCATTGGAGTATTATAGCCTATTAGAGATGTGTGTACTTATGTATACACTTATGGTTATGCATTGGGGTCCTTCATTCATGCATGTTGGGTATTTAGATGTTTTGGAGAACTAGTGTAGATTTGGAGGATGCACATGATGTTATGTGGCTAGGTGATCCACGTGATATAAATCATCAAGTATGGGCCAAAGAAGTGTAATATTTACCTTGGGTGTGAGAATAGATCCTATTATTTTATGTTTTATATTTATTGATACTCCTTATCTACTGAAATTGTTAATTTCTTACTTCCATTTGTATAGATTTATACAAGATGTGGTTATTTTTTGACTTGCCTTTGCACATCACATAATGCATATACTTTTTATGATAAAAGATTATAGGTTAACTATTGGAGATGGAATAATGATATTTATGAATAAAACCATATATATAAACCTTGGTGTGCATATGTAGTCTTAAGTCTAATTTCAAGGTGGTGCATAGGTTGCATAGTGGTTAAGGTCAAGGCCCACTTTTGTATCATTGAGAGGGACTGATCATGTAGAGATTTATGATTGGGATATAGTATCATGATAGTTTTAGACTAAGTATGCAGTCAATATTAGAGTTTATAGTAGATCCTGAGGTATTTAGTTTTAGTTTTATTTTGTTTTGTATTTGTGATCATCCCAGTGGGTGATTAGTTGTTGTCTGTTTTATCATGCTTGTTAGTATATATGACTATATGTCTCATTAAATATTATTATAGCATGATTCTATTTTAATTTTTTATATTTCATAATTTTATGTTTATGATGTGGATTTTTTGCTTATAATTTCTTTTACAGTACCGTGATTGAAATTATAGTCTCACCATTGTATGTTTTAAATACTTTCCACTTGTCAATAGTATTTGGAATATAGTGATACACTTTTGAGTCCTTGTGGAGAGCCAAATTAGGTGATGTGTCAGGTTGACTCATTATGGTTTGTCACAGTGACACTAGAAACATAAATAGCTGATGAAGCAGGGAACATTTACCATTGAATCAGTGTGGGAGGTGCTCTCCAATGATGGAACAACATTTATATATTGGTAGTGTGATAGAGATGAATAGATGTTGGGATTAGTTCTACTCTTAGGGTGTGTCTTTGAATTTAATTGGCATGAGGGTTAGTGATGACCTGTCGATGGAACTCATTTGTGTGAAAATGCAGGACATCGCATGTTGAGACGAGTATTGTGGGTCTTGTTTGGTGGTCAATGGTGAATCCATTGTTGGATGGTTGAAATTTATGTTGTATTATTGGAATGTTGTTGTGAAGCTATTGGTAGGAAACATGATAAAAAATGGCACATGATGTTCTAGAATAAAAGGTACAGATTCATGCATAGTATTGTAAGGAGAATGTGTGGATGGAATGTGAAAATGGTGGGATCATGAAAATTTTTGTTGGAATGAGAAAAGACTTAGGAAATGATATAAATGATAGGAAATACATGAAAAAATGTTAGTGGTAACAATGCTAGTTATGAGGGTAGAACACGTACAGTTTGATATAGGGAAACCTATTGGGGTGGCTAGCCAATCCCATTGAGAGTTTTTGGTATATAATTATCAGTTGAAATATATATATATATATATGATGTATAAATAAGATCTTTTCATGGATAATTAAATCCTTAGTGGGATATTAGGAAACTCTAATCATACAGGTGTGTGCGAGTGTGATAGATAGTTGTTTGGTTGTATTATACCCCCAATAAATATTATATTATTATTATAATTATTATTATGATTATTATTATTATCCATAAACATATCAGGGTTTGATTTGGAAGAACAAATCACACTCTCCAAAATTTATTAAAATAAAATAGTGAAAAATTATTTTAGACAAGGTGCAATTAGGTTTCACCAATATAAAAAAGTAATTATAAGTAACACTTAAGAAAATAAGAATCATTATAGGAATATTTTCTACTTTATATTCCCTATAAAACCTCATAACCTATGTATCCACAAACTACATTAAATTTTCATCCTTTATTCTTAAATCCTCTATCCTTATGATAATGCATCAAGGAAAATATCTACACTTTCATTAGCTATCATCAAGTTAGAATTTGTTTATCCATAAGTCCCAAAATCATTATATATACTTTCGTTTACAAATAAAATCATAGCCTCAAATTTTTTATCCCTATATATTTATTATATATTGGAAGAATACAAAACAATTACAATATCCCCTAGTTCCCAATTGAGATTTAGTGATTATCTTAATGCAGAAAATCACCCACAATATATACTAGTAGAAACAATATCAATTCCTTCATATTAGACTAATAAATAAAAACATCATATGTATTGATATGCAACACACATTTTAGGTCCTCACATGATAAAAATGTATACATACTAGTTAAGCCTCAATTTTCGATACCTGAGTATAGTTCAATGCCCCCAAATATTTATAGCATGTAATGATCAACATTTATATCAAATTCCCAATGTAAAATTCTTAAGAATGAAGACATTTAAAAAAAATAAGAAGATCATTGCATCATAGTGGTGAAGTTCCCATAAGCATCATAGGGAAATAACATATAAAAAGGGAGTCCCACAACTTCTATGCAATTATAAAATCTAGATCACAATATTACTTAAACACATACTTATACTTCATATAAAATTTTATAATAGGGTATGAAATATCTAGGTACTTAGGGGTGAACTCAAGTGATATACTCTTTGATACTACATCCAAAAATACCCAAGATCAAATCTAGGCATGTGATTATTTTCAAGTTATTATAATAGGAACTATAGAAACCCTATTTCATTGAAACTATTCACTATAATTGGGATTTCATAGAAAAATTGGGCCTTTATGACAAAAGGCCTATAGGAAAATACGATTTTGGCCAAAATGGAAAGGCCTATGATCCATATGGTTTTTGTGCCATTAATTTTGGGCCTCAAGTATTTGTTTTGGTGTAGTTATTAACTGGTGGAGAACATATATTCAACGGTATAATCTAGTGATTATTTTTAAATGGGTTTCATTAATGGAGAAATAAGGACACACTTTCTAAAAACCCTAGTTAGTTATTAAGGGATGAAAATCCATGAATGAAAAATTCATGGAATTAAAAATATGACCAGATGGATGCAGGAAGATGGGAAGCTGATATGCTATGGTGGGGTCTTGGTCAAGGGCCTTGGGGTATATAATGGACTATGTGCCACTGGGCCTTCGATTTATATAATAATAAAACATTTGACACATGTAAGGGTTCCCTATCAACCTAGTTAAAATGAGGATTATCAATAAAATTAAAATATTAAATTGTTAGTTACTCATGTATGAAACATTTGATAGATTATATTGAATACTCAAAAGGATCAATGAAGAGATAATAAAAATGAAACTTAAAATTAAACAATGATCATAAAATTCCTCTTCAACATCCTATATTAATATTTATGGTCTTAATTGGTTATTTTGGTATATAAATATTTTTTGGTACATTGCCTCAATGATGGGGATACTAACTAAACATGATAGGGAAACTAACCATGCATTATTTTTGAATTTTTTTATATCCTTGTAGAGGATGACATTTTCTCCCACCTATTGAAGCTTTTATATTGGTCATGATAGAGAATATTCATGAACTAGTGGTGTAAGTTTAGTATCTTAATTCTTATTTTGATAATTACAACTTGGTTGGTCATTAAATTGACATTTGTTTTATAAAATTAATCTGTAACAATTGAAAAAATATTTGGTATATGGCTTCTCAATGAAAGTTCAAATTCATAGTTTATGTGGAAAATAAGAGGAATTTTAAAACCTATTAATATGTATTCATTAATAAACATATAAAAGATGATTATTATTATGCTACATTAAAAGTAGAACAACATCCAAGAATCTTATTATCTTTTGTGGTAGCCAGATCTTTTGAAAATGAACCTTTTGTTGAAGTTGTTAATACCTGAAATCTAGTCAGTCTTGTAAGGGCGGTTTTTCACACTCCTAGTGGGAATACATGTGGTAAAGAGGAAAATTTTCCCTAGGGATGTGAGTTTTATAAGGATAATGAAGACTTTGTGAATACATTTTCATTAAATCTTAAGCCAGTGAAGGAAATAGGCCTAATTCATATTCCAAAAAATTTAAAAAATTAAAGGATAATAATCTGGGTGGAAGGAGCATCATTTCTCCCAATAATATGAATATGGATGATTCATTTCATATGGAAAATCATTCCTTAAACTACACTACTATGATGGATCATTAATTTTATCCTCATGAAGAGGTTGTGTAATCTCTTAATGTTTATGGTATCTGTGAAAGGGAACCAACCAATAAGTTATATGCTACTAGTAGGGTTACTACATCTAATATTGTGAGTACAAGATACATGGTGGATGCTTCCTCACTAGTATGTAATAAGTCTTTTAATTAAGATACTATGATTTAAAAAATTATTTCCAGTCTCTATCATATCACATATGGTTAGAAATCATTTGAAGAAAAATATCATGGATCATTGTCAACGGCCTTATGATACAAATAGAAATTTTAAAAATGCTAATGTATTTTATATGGAAGTATTGAAATAACCCTATCCTAATTAAGGGAATAATCAATAAATATTAAGAAAGAGTGAAATAACCCCTTAAATCTTGGTTTAGGGGTAGTCTTAAGGTAAAACATATACATCATGTTAGGTAGCTAGTAATTATTTTTCTCAGTAAGAGGATCCTAGTAAAAATACCATTCATACTGAAAATAACATGAGTAGATCTGATGAGGAAATCTTTGGTCACTATAACCCTAGGACTTCTTCATGATTTAATGTTGGTTTTTTACCTACCACATGAAGAGGGACTGAATTATAATACATAAATCAACCTATCTTGGAGGCTATAATGAGACTTGAGAAAGTTTCTACACTAATTGATTCTGCTCAGAATGTGTTTATTCAGCTATACATAGTGTCACATCGTAACTTGAAGGTTGGGGTTTAGGAACCTAAACACAAGGTTATAATAGGTGGATCAATATCTCTTTTGTAAGGTAATTATAAGGTGAATTATTAATCTAGATTGGAATATACATCACTCCTAGTGGGTATTGGTGCCTGTAAATATTTAACATGGATCCCCAGATCTCAGGGTATGAAGGGTTTGTGCTATTATCATTACACATAATGGAGTGGAATTTGAAAGAACTTGTTGAGGGAAAAGAAAATGTTAAGGTTTATGTGTATCATGAAACTCGCTATAATGTGGAACATGGAGAAGTTCCGTACGATAAGGAGGAGTAATTGAGTAGGAATTATCAAACCAATTTGTGGAATCCTATATAGAAGAGAGGTTTTCAATTGGTAAATTTTGGGTATTACTCAGAGTAGAGTAAGTAGATTGAAAAGAATATGATGTTTATTAACATGTATTTTTTGTACTTACTTGGAGTTTTTGTTCACGGCACATGTTTTGATCCAGAAACTATATGTAGCATGGGGTGTGTGTATTTGTTTCCATTTTTAATTTTTTTGTGACATGGGCATGGAAAACCAAACCCATGGTTCATTTCATTTCGAATTATTATTAGTTTTATTATCATTATTATTATTCTTTTTATTCTTATTATTCTTATTATTATTATTTTTATTACTATTATTAGTATTAGAATTATTTTATTTCAATAATGGAACATTGAGTTTGGATTTAAAAACTCATGTTTTGAGAAAATTTCTTATTATTATTAGTATTATTACATTTATTATTATAATTTTTTACAAGGTTGTTATTTGTACACCTAATAATGAGATTAACTTATGTGTAATCTTAGAAAACCTCCCTGATTTCTATGAGGATTAAAATTATTTAGGGAATATAAAATTAAACTATTGTAGGATTCGTTTTTGTGGGTTATGTGTATTAAAAGGGAGTTTTAAATTTTTTAGAATGTGGTAAAATACTTAGAAATGGAAAAGGGATCATCACACCAAGGTTTCTCCTATCAGGGAGGTAAGGCTTGATTGCACTAGGTCACAAGATACTCATCAATATAAACATACAATTTCAGGGTCACAATGGTTTAGGTAGATCTCCATGGGATCCTGGACATGGGAAAATCATGTTTCATAGGTATCATCCACAAGATTCTATAAGGTGATCCAAACATTATATAAATATATATTACATCATTTAGATGAATATTTATTACATACAATTATGATCCACAACAGAATAGTAAAAGACTAGTGTCTTGGGAAACTTGGATAAATAAACTAGTGGTACATAATATTTCTACATCATATCCCACTAAGTCCCTCACAACTATAAACCTTCATAGAGATATCATACTTAAATACTTTATTTATAACCAAAGAAAAAGGAAACATTCTAAAGAGTGAGATCAGGTACCTCTTATGGTAAAACTAGGTAGATATCAATCAATGATCATTTTTAAAAATAACATTATCATATGGGTATGATAACACAATATTAACATCGGAAAATTATACCAAGAAATTTATACATCATAATCTCGAGTCATGGAATATATTTTAGTGGTTCATAATACATGAACCACAAAGGAATAAAAGAAAAAGATCCATTAAATCATAATATTGTCATAAGATAATGTCATAAAATAGAGTCATAAAGTGTTTCATAATAATAAACATGTAAATATTATATCAAGGCTATCAACCAATACATTTATCACATGTTAGGCTTTTGATAACCACATGTGTACCAACTTTTGTCTTGTGATAACCTCATGTGTACCATTATTTGTCTTTAAATAACCTCTCATATACTCATTAAGATCATAAAATAGTAATATTTATCAAATTAATTATTGGGATATAAGGTACACACCCATCACATAATAATATTGATTCATATATATATTCCACAAGACTAGTAAATCGTTTATAAATTCATCATAGTTTAACTATTGGAAAATAAAATGGTTTTATTAAAGATTTAATCATCATAATGAATAAATATATAGATAAATAATAATTATGGTATCATATAATATTTTCCCCAATGAATAATAAGTAACATAAAATAATTTTATCATAGATTAAAACAACCTTTATAAGATCACTCGAGTGTTTCTTGAGGAAAATCCCCTTTCATTTTGAAATAACTTATTTAAAATATAAAATTTAACAGAATAATAAGGAAAAAATTTTATTTGAAGATAATATTGTAATCATGTAAATTAATATTCATATCAATTTGTATTAATGATGATGATGAAATATTTTCATACAACGTATGTTAAAAAACGATTTGATCAGGCTTTTGGTAAAAAGTACCCCATTCAGAAAAAAAAACAAGTTTCCTTTTAATTTTTTTATAAAAAGTTAAAAAAATATTGTAATGAATATAATAAATAATTTTACAATAATAAGAAAATTCCTAAAAATATTATAGTAAAAATTTATACATGGAAGAAAATATTTCTAGTCAAATAAAAAAAAGAGTCGTGTTTCCTTACAAAAATCATTTTAAACTTTTGAGTACTTATATAGAGAAAAAAGAATGGAAACATTATTATTTCAAAAAAATTCTATAGTATACGAAAATATATAATAATTATGAGTTATATCTTATATATATTTATCATTATTAATTTATGCATAATTAATCCCAATAAAAATGAGATTGTAATGTAAAACCCTTACTTCTTTGGAAACTTTTGAGTAATAAGTCCCATGAAAGAAAGAAAAGAAAAGAAAATATTATATACCATGAACGTAAGGATATTAATTATAAAACATATACAATGGTTATTAGGTATTCCTTATAAAAGAAGATAGGTGTATAACATAACATATGTCCCAAAGAATACAATTTTAGACAGTAAACCCTTCATACTTTGGTAACGTTCAAATCAAATCCCCTTGGATGAAATTTTTTTAATTTTAACTTAAAAAATAATTATTTAATAAGTATAAATTATATAACATGTGAAATTTATAGTATATACCCCATATAAATATAAATAGGTTCATAATATCAAACATGTCTCAATGAATCAATATTAAGATGAAGAACTCTTACCATATGTATGACTTGAATCGTAGGTGATATAACCACCTATATAATAAATTTAAATTTATAATAATCCTATAAAAACATTCAAATACTTATTATATAACATATTATCCATTTATAATAATTAAACACCCATTAATAAACAATTATTTATTAAAATTTCCATTTTCGTGTGTTAACCCTTTCATTTTTTAATGTATGTTTCAGTTTGGATGATATGGTCCTTAAAATTTTATCATGGATTAATATTATAAAAAATATAGATCATGTAATAATTATAATTTTTAATAAATATAATAACTTTTATAACCATTCATATAAAGCAGTGATTAAAAATTAATTACATCACTTCATGGAGACTATAATCGGTGTGTATGCACAAGTGGTGTATCCATTTTTTGATGGATGGAATAAAAGAAAGATAAATAATAATTCAGATTTACAAAATAATTATTAAATAATAACTATCATATAAATTCATTAAATCTATCCTAATTACAATCTAAGTAAAAGATAAATAAAAAATGAATCACATCGCTACATGGAGGTGGTAGTCTACACATACGCACATACAACACTATCATTGTCCCGCAGATCAGAAGGTTAGAATTTATATAATATGTTAAAATTATAGAAGTATAATTTTTTCATAAATATCATATATTTAAATTAAATATATATTAATAACCATCCATGAAACACAGTGATGAATAATGAATCACATCGCCACACAGAGGTAGTAGTCAACATGTATGCATGAGTGATACTTTCATTTCCCATTTGATGGAAAGGAGGTGGAAATGGTTGTGATATAATAATAATAACATATAATGATATCTATGATACTATTTTCATCATCATATTATGAATAAAATTGGTTTAGATATGGTGGAATAAGAAATATAATTTAAACTTCTTAGTTAAGATTTATGCCTATTCTTTGAGAGACCTCCTTAGGATTACACCTTTATCCATAAATGATTGGACTAATGAGATAAATAGGGTATCTTAGTTGAATTTAAGGAATATAGGAATTTTTATTGGTTGGGATTTTTCAAGACAAAAGGATAAAAAAAATTGAATAAGGGAGGAGAAGAGGTTCGCTATTATTAGTGATGGGAGGGACACACATAGAATTACTTATAAGATTTAAATAATATAATATTATTATCATGTTAAAGTGGATATAATGGATAATAATTCTTATATAATATAATATAGGGTATAAATATATTGACCAAAAAACATTAAAATAATTTTATGTTGAAATATTACCCTTATCTCTTAGTTTAACCCCCTGGTAAACTCGTTTTAAACATAAGTGTAATAAAATGTTTTTACTAACTTTTACTATTCATTATGGAAAAAATGAAAATAAACACATATAAAAATTAAGGAATTATAATTAAAAATATGGAATATATTTTTTAAAATTCAATTTATATAAATTTAAAATGATAATTTTTAAATAAGCATGAAAAATTCCACAAAACTAGTTTTAAAAAATGCATTTTAAGCATAAAACTGAGTTTTCTCCCAATCCTTGCCTAGAAATTATTGTTAAATGAATGTAAAAATATTTGAAAAAATATATAATCTTGAAACTTCATTATAATTTTTTATAAATTTTCATTAATTTTATTTATTATAATAAAAACACATTGATCCCAAAAAGTAGATTTTTAAACATCTGTTATTAATTCCTAAAATGAACATATATCAAAATAAATTATAGTTTTGATTCCTATATAATTAATTAGATTATTTATAATTAAATCAAAATTATGTTAATTTAATAAAAAATTCAAAACATATTCCTAATTTGAAATTTCTTTATTTAATGAAAAGAGATGAAAGTTTTATAAAATCCATATTTTTCACCACTCATGTAAAACTAAGTCTTCTCAGAAAAATAAAAAAAAATTAAATCTATGAAATAATTGATTTTATAATTTAAAAAAGTATATTAATATCTATAAATAAATTTTTTTAAAGGTTATAAATTTATTATAATTTCCACACAAAAAAATTCAATAGAATACTTTTTTGTGTAAAACACGTTTTTTATCATAAACCCACTTTAATGAAAATTGAGTAATCTTTTATTATGAATTAATTAATAAATTTGAATTATTTTATACTATGTAACATTGATATTTTATGTAATATTTTCAAAATAAATTTATTTATTTGATAGCTTACGTTACACGCAACATTAAGTCTAAACAAACAGTGATATACTATTAGAATATTTTTATATATGTTATCCCATAACCATTGGATTGGTGGGTATGAATACAAAAAAATAAATTATAAAAATTAATAGATTAAACAATTATAAAATTAATTCCTTTAATATTAGTTAATTAAAAATGAAAATAAAAAATTTATTTGAAAATAAAGGAGTTGTTTTTCAAAAAATACAGTTTTTATGCGCATAATGTATTTTTATATTAATAAATTAAATTTATCACTATTGGTGAATGATTTTAATGAAATTTCTATATAAAATATTCAATCATATGTTTTCAACATTCATATAAAAGGCATGGTGTTAAAGTATTTCTCATTTCATGCTTAAACCCATACTTTCTAAAAAAATGGTTTTTGTCACGTTTTACGAACTTACATTAAAATTAATTTCTTCCAATTATAGGAATTAAAATTGATAAAAATAATTCCATACTTATAATTAGGAAATTAAAATTTGGTAAATAGTTACCTTTTATTTTTTTTCAATATGAATAGAAACCATGGTAAAATTTATCCCCTCGGTAAAGGGTAAATCGATTTAAGCTATGTTAAAACTAAGTGATAAGGCCATGATTTTCATCTTAATTATTATTGGATCAATTTAATTCTAATATTTTAATCATAGAATGGAAATATTTATTTAATGGACACTTTTCCATGAAAATTACATTTATTATTTTTAAAATAAAGATGGTTACAAATTGTCACTCTCTTAATTTTAAATACCTATTATGCATTCACATATGAATAACAAAGTTATGAATGAATATTGATAGTAATTTTAATCTTAATGAAATTATTTTTAGGGTTAAAATTTATTTCTAATTTTTAGTAATTATATAATGACCTTAAATTCTTTTACAACATCATTACAATATTTATCAAATTGCTAAAAAATTATAATAAATGAATTAAAAAAATTAAAAGTAATATATTTTTAGTAATTTAATGTGTAAAAATAATTTTTTTATATTAATATGACATATTAGAGTAATTTAAGATAATTATATTCTAATTAAAATATTTTATTTATGTATTTTAATCCAAATTAAATGAATTGTGATAAAATTGACATTCATTATATTTTATCAAAATTATATTTTATTAAATTACATTGAAATCATACAAATATTAAATAAGGGAAATGTTGGTTATTTATGGTTTATAATTTCCTACCCTATTCATTTATATATTATTTTTAATCATTTTTATTAAGAATGAATTTTTTATAATTTAAAATTTTATGAATTTCAAAGTGTGTCCACTACATTCCTTATAAAATGAAAAATGTTATTTCTATTTTTCACATCACGTTGATCCATCCAAAATTACTATAACCATAAATATTATCTTATAAATATATTTATCCATGTTTTTGAGGTTCTTATCCCCTAAAAAAGTTAACCCTAAATTTCTTAAGAAAGGATCTAATGGAGGTCTCCCGAAAGAGAAGAAGTTGTCTTGCCTGGAAACATTCAATTTCTTTATTCTTATAATTCCTTTAAATATGTGGTATTTATCACAAAATAATAAATTAATTATCCTAAATATGTTTAAATGTTATTATTATTAATTAAATACCATTATCCTCCCCCTTTTTTATAAAATGTTAATTGAGAGTATCACTTGTGAGTACGTACGACTTATTATCTCCACATAGATGTAAAATTAATCTTTCATCCCCATCATTCATGAATGTTATTTATTATGGGTTTACAGTTTATGAATTATATATAATACATAATTTTTATTATTTAATTATTATATCATATATACCATCTTACCTTCCATACTGATGGAAAACGATAATGTTGCTCATGCATATTTGTGGACGACCACCTCCATGAAGCGATGTGATTGATTTTATGTTTCTATTTTAATTTGATAATAAAGAGGATACATTTGATGAATATATATGATTTATATGATATAATAATTATTCTTTAAAGGTAAATGTTTATTTTACTTTCCTTCATTCCATTCGTTTAAAAATGGAAACATCATTCATGCATTCGTACAACCAACTGTCTCTAAGAATGTGATAATTAATTTTCTATCTCTACCATTATGGATGAACCAAAATATAGGTATATAATTAATATATATGTCATAATAATAATTTAGGTAATTATGTTACAAAATTATAAAAAAACTAAATTTATTATACAAGAGTTTAGATATCTTTTGAAACACGTGGAACTCAAGGAAAGAGATTTTTTTCTCACTTTTATTTCTATGGGAGACATGCCTTATACAACACTTTTTCCATTATATGGTTTATATAATACCTATGAATCTATTTTATGATTATTATTTTAAAAATTATTATGATTTAAATATCCATATATGAATATTTTTTCATGGTACTTATGATTCAAAAGTTATCATAAAGTGGAAAGGGTTTTATGTTACAATCTCATTATTTATATGGATTACTTTTGATTATGTTTATGATGATATAATATTACGATAAATAGATCAAGGAACTTTTTAATTTTATTATTCTCTGGTTTTTTCTTTAAAGTACATGTTTTACATTAATTTTAGTCACCTTAAGCACTCAGAAGACTAAAAATACAATTTTAAGGGAAATCCAATTTATTTATCTTTTTGGTCAAAAAAAATTCTACCATATCCTTGATTTATAAAAAAAATTTAAAGATGTTTTTTAATGTTATAATATGATTTTTTAAAGTTATATTTACCCATTTTGTAATTCTTCCAAAATGGTTTTAAAGGACTCTTTCCATTCTTTTCTGAATAAGGTACTTTATGATTTTTTAGAAACATTTAATGGAATGTTCTCTTTTAACTTATAAGGAATGAAAGAAGTTTCCCAACATCATTAAAAACAAATTATTTAAACCTTCCATTAAATTTTCCCATGGTTATTTTAAAATAAATTTTTTCCATAATATTTTTTAAATTTTTATATTTTAAATAAGTGGTTTAAAAAAAGGTTTTATTTTTCTCAAGAAATATTCCAACTGATATATAAAAATAATTTCCATCCAAGATTATATATTTTGATATTAATTAATACTTATTGATTTTATTATATAATGATACCATCCTTATTCTTTCTCTGGATGTTTTATGTTCATGATGATAAGATTTTTATGAAACTCATTCCTTTTCCACCAGTTATGCTATGATGAAATGTTTATGAAACCCGTTTCATTTCATGGGTTCTGATATTTAGAAAATTTTATGATCTTATGGCATAAATATATATTATTTTCAGTATGTTATGGGAAGTTCCTATATCTCATTCCAATGCATTGGGTAATGATTAATTTTATATGACCTCAAGGGTATTCTAGAGGTTATCACAAGCCCAAAAGAGGGTGCACTGGGGGTTATCCCAATCCTGAAGCAGGTATATGGGTGGTTAGACCAAGACAAAATATTATGAATGTATTCATGGGTATACTTGATATATGTATTTTAATTCTTATGTGTATTCCACAATTCCATGTCTTGTGCCAATGTTATGCTCTAATAGCTGATGTTTTTTGATTCCTTTATGATTCTTGTCTTATGCACTAACAAGTATTATAACATGACTCAATATTATGATCTATGATATACAGGTCATGGATTTAAAAAGTTAAAAATCATATTCCCAAATCCTAATGATCATGTTGGGCTTATGGGATCACATATATCTCCCTTTTTATCCTTACAGAGCATTACATCTCTCCCTTACTTGTGTTTCCTTTACCCAAATTATGAAGAAATGTATTGTGTATGATATGACTATCAAGGGTTATAGTTATGAATAACTATGTTTAAGATTATGTAGTTCAATTATAATTTTTTTTGTATCCAATATTCTAAATGGATAATACCTATATGATTATGGTATAAATATTCATGTTATGTAAAGAATATTTATCTAATAAGATTTGATATTTATGTATGAAAACTATGGGTCACTATAGTTGGTATCTGAGTACAGTTTATTTTACCTTTTAAAAAAAGGATTTGAAAATTTTTGTGAGAAACATAGGGATAAGTATAATTATAGGCCAACATCATAAATTTTTAGTAATGATTTAGACATCCTATAAATTATTTTTCATGATTATGTAATTTACCTCTATGATAAATGTTTCTCACACTATGACTTTTCATTTTAGTCGAGGGATAGAACCTATTAGTAAATGTATGGAACATGGAAGAATCATGTTAATGATTAATGCGATAGAAAATGAAAGGATATTGCTCATGATAAGTCAAATGTTATCTTAGCAGGAATAAAAAATCATATTATTTTTCACACACAACTTTATCAAGATATGGATCACACTAAGCATCCAAATGAGAAAATGATGTAAAAATGTTTTGTTGAGTCCTTCATGAGTAAAATTCCACCTTCTTCTACCTAGTGCATTTATCCAAAAATTTCTGAGTAATGAATCAATACCATCTAAAATATATTTTTCCTTCTCCGATGTTAAAATCAGGAAAAATTTATTTTGGTTTTTTATCAATTAGAAGGTGAAGAAGATCAATGGTGTGATTTATCAATAACCTGAGGAAAAAATATGATATTAAATCCATGGAGTTTTTTTATTTTAAGTTATAATTTCTTAGTAATTAATTTCCATTAATTTTTCAAAAAAAAATCTAGAAAAATTACTTGAGTTAATGTAGAAGTATGATGAATCTATTGGTACCTATGAAGAAAATTTTACAAGACATGTGGGATATGCTTCCTGAATTATCATCCAACATAAAAGTAAGGTTGATCGATTATTAAATGGATCAAAAAAAATTATCCTAAGTAATTTATCCATAATAGACTTCGGTAGCTATGAATAAATCATTTTATGTTCTATTAAGGTGGAAATGGATATTGGAGTTAGACATTAATCTCAGGGCTTTAATAAAAAAATAAATATTGAATTAAATTAAAAATTTTAAAACCACAGAGAGAAGAAGATGAGATTTTATTTATACTCAAAGTGTGGAAGGAAACATATAGTAAATTATCTTAATGGAATTGTTAAATGTTTTAATTGTGTAATTGAATGTTATCCAGAAATGGAATGCTAATGTGATTGGAAGAAGTTAGATAATAATAAAAACAGGGAGAAAGATTAGTAGAATGAACCACCTAAACTTAAGTTTTTTAAATGAAAGGATTATGAGAATTATACCAACCAGTTCCCAAATTCAAAGGTGAATGATGATGATCGACATCAGCTTCCTATTAATCTCAGAGATAAAGGAAATTCTCGTTAGATCACTATTTCTAATGAGTGTAACAATAGTGATGTAGTGAATTTTATGCTTTCCACCCACTGTAGAACTTTTATTATCTTATTTGATTTTGGATCTACCCACTCTTTTATATCCACAGAATTTACTAATGATGTCACTATACCAACTTAGTGATTAGATTTTGAGTTAGTAGTAAAAACCAGTAATGGTATATTTATCTCATCTCAATTTTATGATTCTTATACGGTTGAGGTTTATGATAATGTGATTCCTATAAATATGTTTATTCTCCCTTTGGTTGAGTTTAATGTTATCCTAGTAATGGGTTGGATTTATTTAAGTAAATCTCACTTCAATTTATGTGTATATGAAGTCATGTTTGATATTGCAAAGAAACCTATGAATGTCTATCGGTGTGATGATAAATATGAAAATTCGATGGAAATCACATTCATTCTATGGGTCTTGATACCAATTCAAAAATGGAATTTATCTCAGATGAATAGTGAGAAACTAAAAATAAAATATATTTCAATTTTTTGTGATATTATTAATGCATTTCAAGATAAATTTACTAGTATTCCAATGAATCCTTAAGTTTAGTTCTTGATAGTTTTCATACATAGTTTTAAACCTATTTCAAATAATTCATATAGAATGACCCCAATTGAGTTCTAATAATGAAAGGATTTACTCTAATATAATATTTATAAGGGTTTTATTTAGCCTGGCGTATCCCCATGGGGGGCACTAGTTATTTTTTAAGAATAAATATGGATCAATTAATCCTTGGATTGATTATACAGAACTTATCAAATTTAATATCTAGAACAAGTATCCCATACCCCGTATTGATTAATTGTTTTATCAATTATATGGAGCTTAATATTTTTCCAAGATTAAAATTTATTCTAGATATCATCAATTGTGGGTAAATAAGGATGATATACCCAAAATATAATTCCAAAAATGATATAGACAATATTAATATATAGTGATGTATTTTTGTCTCACTAATTCCCTCATTATCATAATGGATTTGATGAATAGAGTCCTTAGATATTAACTTGATCAGTCTTTCATAGTCATTAAATATTATATTTTTATATATTATAAAAGAAAGGATGTTCTTGAAGATCACTTGAGGATTTTATGGAAGTACCTAATGAAATATATGATGCATTAAAATTTTAAAAATTGGGAATTTTTTATACAGAAAATTTCATTTTTCGGTCATATAATCTTAAGTGGGGGTATATCTTTGGATCAATAAATGAGAAAAGATACTGAATGTTAGCCCAGATCAACAATGGTTACAAAGATACATATATTACATAGTTTGGATGAATATTATTAATTATTATTTGAGAATGTTTTTATATCTTTCCAATCCAATCACCAAGCTAACTCAAAAGAGATCCAAGTTTCTTGAAAAAATAAATGTGAGGAATGTTTCAAGGAGATTAAGAGAAATCTAGTTTGAACACCTATTCTTACATTACCCTATAGTAGATAAGGTTTTTTAATATATATTGATGTATTGAATAATTTCTTGTGATGTTTCCTCATGAAAAATGATATGGTTATAGCTTATACCTAATGGGAACTGAAGTTCCATGAATAAAATTACCCAACATAGGATTATGAGATAGTTTCAGTAATTTGTTCATTAATAATATAGATTTATTATCTTTATGGATAACGGTATGACATATATACTGATCAAAATATTTTACAATATATATTCACTCAAAAATAGGGGATATACACCATAGAATATGGTTATAGATTATTAAAGATTATGACTTCTCAATTCAGGGATACACTAAGAAAGAAAACAAGGTGGTTGATGCTTTGAGTTGAAAGGATCAAGATAGATTATCTATGACAAGGATACAAAAATATCTATTTTTTTCAAAAGATATAGATTGAAATATTAACTTAAGGATAAAATATTATCTCGATCTAATGTGTGTTCAACCATCAATCCATATAAGGATTAAAGAGAAAAATAAGAAAGATATTAAATTGTAAAAGAATGTGAGAAAATTTCCTTAGTTTAACATTGATTGTGATTGGATGATAAGGTTCAATAATTTTGTATGTGTTCCTTTCATACTATATTTGAAGAAGGATATATTGTATTAATATTATATTTATTCATTCTCTATTAATCATTGAAGTAAAAAGATGTATATAGATTTAAAAAATATTTTTTGGTGGGACAACATAAAGAGAAATATGACTAAGTATGTATGTCAGTATTATATATATAATCATGTTACGTACAAGAGAAAAAATTCTAATTATATGTTTCAACAATTACCCAAAACATATTTGAAATTGGAAAACACAACCATGGGTTTTTTCTTGGACTCCTCAAAACATAAAATGAGAAAAATTCTATATGGTTTATAGTCAATCACATATTCAAGTTAGTACACTTATTTTCCATTTGATAAAATATCTCTATGGATTAAAATTCAAAATTTTATATTAATAAAGTGTTAAAGTTAAATCAATTACCACATTTTATTGTATTTAACTAGGAACCAATGTTTATGTCAAAGTTATGGAAAATTATTTAGTAGGCTATGTATATAGAGTTGAGTTTTAGTAAAATGTATAAACCTCACACATCCCTATATTCCAAGAAAAATATTTAAACCATATTGGATAACAAGAGATATTTTTATATATATTTCAAATGGGTTTGGGACTAACACTTTCCTCTAGTTGAGTTTTCCTACAATAACAGCTTTCACTTGAGAATTTAGAAGGATAGTTATGAAGATATTTATGGAAATTTGTGTAGAATTCCAACATGATAGGATAATATTGGAGAAATAAATATATTATAACCAAATCTAGTTGAGTAAATTATATATAAAGTTAGAGACATTCAGAAGCATATCACGACGACTCACAGTAGATAGAAATGTTATACTGAATATCATCGCCATAACATTGAATTTGTAGTTGGTGATAATATTTTTCTATACAATTATCCATGGAATTAGGTTTTGTATTTTAGAAATAAGGGAAAGCTAAACCATAGTTATATCGGTCCCTTTTAAATTCTTGATCCTATTGGGATTGTAACATATCGGTTGTCACTTCCATTGAATCTCTCTCAAGTTTATCATTTCTTCCATGTATATATTATGATAAAATACATAAATAATCCTTCACATATGATGAAATAAAAGTTCACATCACAGGAGAAATATCTCTATTATGAGTAATAGATAATAGATATTCTGGATTTTAAAGAGAGAGTTCTATGAAATAAGACCACTAATTTGGTCAATGTTTTGTAGCAAAACCACCAATTTTTGGAAGCTATGTGGGAACCTGGGGATATAATAAAACATAGATACCATTTTTTGTAAAAGTGGTGAATTTTGATGTCTAAATTATTTTTAAGGTGGGGGGAGGTATAATGTAAAACCCCTATATTTTATGAAATATTTTTTCCAATATATTTTTTTCATTTATAGCTTGAGTTACAAGAAACATCAAGTTTCAAAAAATCTAGGATATACAGTTAGAATAGTATCATTATGTTTTATATCATAGATATTAGATTGGGGAGTATAAATGGGAGTAAATAAATTTTTAATTTTAATGTATTACACATTTATCAAATTAATTCATTATTCATTAATTAATTAAAATTTAAAATTTAAAAAATATTTTCAAGATAAACGTGATGTTTAAAAAAACTGTTTTTAATTTTAAGGTGGGGGAGGTATAATGTAAAACACCTATATTTTATGAAATATTTTTTTTCCAATATATTTATTTCATTTATAGCTTGAGTTACAAGAAACATGAAGTTTCATAAAATCTAGGATATACAATTAGAATAGTATCATTATGTTTTATATCATAGATATTTGATTGGTGAGTATGAATGGGACTAAATAAATTTTTAATTTTTATGTATTACACATTTATAAAATTAATTCATTATTCATTAATTAATTAAAATTTAAAATTTAAAAAATATTTTCAAGATAAACCTGATGTTTTAAAAAACCTTTTTTATGCATGCCATGTGTTTTTGTCATAATAAATTAATTTTTTCTCTTTTTTTGAATGATTTTAGTGGAATTTATATATAATATGTTCAATAATATGTTTTAAACATTAGTCTAATAGGCATAGGAGAAAAATAAATCTGGTTTATACTTAAAACTGTATTTTTCTTAAAAGCAGTTTTGTCTTGTTTTTCACACTAATATTAAAATTAATTTCTAACACTTATAAGTATTGAATTTGATAAAACTAACTCTTTAAATAGAATCATAAAGTTCAAATTTTCGAAAATAGGCCCCTTTTATTTTCGGTCAATATGAATAGTAACTCTGAAAAAATTTATCACCTCGGTAACGTTTAAATCATGTTAATCTAGGATAAAACAAAGTTATGAGGCCATAATGTTTCATATTAATTCTTATTGGATGAATTAAATTCAACCCTTATAGAATTAGGCTCTAAACCTATTTTATTAATGGAAACATTCTTATGAAAATGATATTTATAATATTTAAAATAAATAATGTTAGAGAGTGTCAATATCTTAGTTTTAAATATATTTTATGTATTCAAATAGGGACAAACACTAGTGATGAATTAATATTTATAGTAATTTTGGGCTTAAGAAAAATTTTTTGATGATAAAAATTTATTTATAATTTTTAAAAATTATATAATGACTATAAATGATTATGAAAGACTGATGCAATATTACTCAAATTAATAAAAAAATATAATTATTTATTTAAAAAATATTAAAATTAATATAATTTGAGTGAGTTAATTTGTTCCAAATAAATTATATAAATATGTCATATTTTTTTATGTTAAAAAAATTATATTTTAATTCAAATGTTTTCTTAATTAAGTTTCAGTTAAATTAAATAAATAGTCTCAAAATTAACATTAATGATATTGTATCAAAATATTATTTCATTAAATTATTTAAAAATCATAAAAATATTAAAAATGGGAAAATAGGATAATATATTTAAAAAAATTCATCATGTTTGTACTTATAGGCCATTTTAAGCATTTTTATTAAGAATAACTTTGTTATAATTTAATATTTTAACAAATTCTAAATGTGTCCTCTTCCTCACTTATAAAAGGAAACCTATTCTATTTATTCTTCACACCACTAAGATCCTTATATACAAACCATACCATAAAAATTTTCAGTTTAAATATCAATTTCCATATTTTTTAGGAACTTATCTCTTTAAAATACCAACCTTTGTTTCCTTAACAAAGGATATAAAGGAGGTATCCCAAAAGAGTAGTAGTTTTCTTACCCGACCTCTTTAAATTTATTTATTCTTATAATTATTATAAATATGTTCTATTTATCATAAAATAATAACATCATTATCCAAAATATTCTGAAATTTTATTATGATTATGAAACCAACATTATCCACCCTCATTCCATTCAATGGGAAGTGAAAGTATTGCTCATGCGTACGTACAAGCTTACCATCTACATGTAGCAGTACAATTTATTTTCCATCACCATTTTCAGGAATGATTATTTTGATGGTTTTAATGTTTATGTATGATATTTATGAAATAACTATTTTCTGTAATGATAATATCATATCTACTTTCTTACTTTCCAAATATATGGAAGATGATAATGTCGCTTATGTGTAAATATGGATTACCGCCTCCACAAAGTGATGTGATTTTATTTTTATTTTTATTATAATTAGTTTTAAATAGGATTTATATAATTTTTATATATTTTTTATATTATATAATAATGATTCATGAAAGGTTAATTATTATTTACCTTTATTTTTTTCTGCCTGTTTTAAAATGAAAATACTGTTCATGCTTACGTAAGACCTACCATCACCAGGAATAGTGTAATTAATTCTCTATCTATACCATTATGGATGACTCTAAATATATGTATATAATTAAAATATTTTATGTAATAAGAATTTATGTGATCGTGTTATAGAATTATACTAAATTTAAATGTATTATACAAGAATTTAGAATTCTTTCAAAGAAATTATAACTCAATGTAGGGGATTTTTGTCTCTCTTTTATTTCTATAGGACACATGGCTTATACATCACTTATTTCTTTTGTGTTCTGTATATATGGACCATGAATGTATTTTATGTCTATTATTATGAAATTAATTTGTATTTACACACACATATATATATATATCTAAATCTATTTCTTTTATGGTACTTATGATTCAAAAGTTACAAAAGTGGTAAGGGATTTATGTTACAATCTCATTGATTATCGGGGTTATTTATGATTTTGTTTTTGATGATGAAATATTATGATATACCTCTCAATATACTTATAAATTTTATTACACTAATATATTTCTTAAAAATATGTGTTTTCCATTCATTTTCTTCACCATAAGTTCTCAATATACCAAAAATATGTTTTTAGGAAAATATACTTTATTTCTCTCTTCAATTGATTTTTTATCCATATGTATGTTTTCTATAAATGTTTTAAAGAATTTTTTTATTATTTTACTATGATTTTTTGAATTCATTTTTACCCATGTTTTAATTTTTACAAAATAGTTCAAAATTAATCTACTAGTTGTTCTCTAAAGGAGGTACTTTATGTTTTTTTACAAAATATAAAGGAATGTTTTTATTTTAAAATATATGGAATGAATGGAATTTTATTCCTTAATGAACACTCAATTATTTGAACCTTACAATAAAAGTTTCCATGGTTATTTTAAGAGAAATTTTTTCCCACAATATTTTTGAACTTTTTATATTTTAAATAAGTGATTTCAGAAATAGAACATTTATTTTCCTCAAGAAATCGTCCAAGTGATCTTTCAAAATCATTTTTCATCCATGATTAAAAACTTTAATGTTAATTAAGACATACTATGGTTATGATCCAATGATATCATCCTTATTCTTTTTATATATTAATTATTTTTCTAATGATAATATTTTTATGAAACCTGACCCTTTTCAATGGGATATTCTATAATGAAATGTTTATGAATACAATTTTTTAATGAGTTCAGATATGATGAATATTTTTTGATCGTGTGGAACACATATGATTAATTAATATTATGTGTCAGGTGGTACCTATATCTACCTCTTATTCATTAGGTAATGATTAATGTTTTATGAGTTCAAAGTGTACAAATTAGGTTATCTCAAGCCTAAAATAGGGTACTAAAGGTTATCCCAATCCCGAAGAAGGTACAAGGTTGGTTAGCCCAAGCCAAAAATGTTTTGAATATCTTGGTAGGTATCCTTGAAATAAGGTTTTCTATACTTATGTGAATGAAAAAAATCCTTATCTTTTTCCAATTTTATTCTCTCATGGCTCAT
Organism: Viscum album; assembly: GCA_963277665.1. Taxonomy (NCBI): domain Eukaryota; kingdom Viridiplantae; phylum Streptophyta; class Magnoliopsida; order Santalales; family Viscaceae; genus Viscum; species Viscum album. The sequence continues at coordinate 597,346,765 of OY728125.1, read as the reverse complement.
GTTCATTGATTCTTTTTGGATTTATGTCTTATGAAATGATAATATTTGTACCATGACTCAAGATTATGATCTATGATATACAAGGCATGGATTTAAAAAGTTAAATTCATGTTTTATACCCTTATGATCATGTTATGATTATATGATCAATGGTATATCCCTTGTTTACATTTATTGAGAATTAGGTCTCACTCTTTCAAATGTTTCCTTTTCCAAGGTTATGATGAAAGGTATTATGTATGATATGTCTAAGAATACTTCTATTTATGAAGAGATAAGTGGGACATAATGTAGTTCACTTATGAGTCAGTTGTTTATGTACCCATGTTTCCAAAGACACTAGACTTATAAGATTATTATGTGGATTATAATTTTATGTAAAGAGTTTTCATCTAATAAGGTTTGATATTTATCTATGAAAATTATGGGTAACTATAAAAAATTTTATACATATTTTTTTATAATGTGGTTATTTTTATTAATACCACAAATGTAATTATTAGGTTATAAGATATCACAGTTTGTTTTAAGATTGGTGTTTCATGTCAATAAAGAGAAAAAACACTTATTTATTATTTGATGAAAATAATATATTATAAAATACTAAGGTGTCATATTCCCCAAGTAATAAATATGGTTCATCTAATGATCATAAACTTGTTAGACAAACTAACTTCTCTGATTCTCCTGGAACATCAAAGTTGTCTCATAGAACTATTCAGGGTACTAATATGCTACATCAAATTCAACCAGAGTAGGATAGGTCATTATATGACATTGATAATGAGGAGTAAAATGAGGATAGTTTTCTCTATGAATGCATATCCTTTATATATTATCAATTTAATGTCTTAGAGGATGATAAGGTAGTTTCCAAATAAGATAACCAATTATAAAATGAGCTTATTACATAAGCAATAGTGGAAATGGAAGTTTCAGAAGAGTATTTATTGGCCACTTACAAATCTAAGGTAAAATAAAAATATTAGTTTCATCTTAATGGAAACCCAAGAATTTATATTCCAATATTTTTTACCCTAGAGGATATACTGGACCTTCTTACCAATATCGCTCAGCCTCTCTGGTGATTGGTTCAACTCACAAGTTGAGTTTATCTTTGAAAAAGTATAGATTTGTCTCTTTATATTTATATATATTTTTTATAGTTCCTAGATCTTTTAACCACTAATATTAAAGATTACATTCAATCCAACTCAAAGATCTACTTTTGAGATTCATCGTGTAAATTAGTGTAAAAAACTGAAGACAATAATGATAATGCCTTCGATGAAGGGGTTGCAACCTCTTTAGAGGGAAATCAAAATCTTTGGAAATGGATAACCTATTTGATCATTAATAAAAGCCTAAATATTTTAAGAAAGGTTTTCATCTATGTGGTATGGGTAGACCACAAAACATGGGAAATAGGTAATCTGTTATGAATGTTACATTCATTCATGACATGTTATGCTACATCTTTGGGTTATCTTTGGTTAGTTCCCCTTATTTAGGGTCATTAAATTTTATTTTTGATGAGGTAAACTTCTATCATTCCCGACTATATCATTCCCATGCTTTACATTTTTTATTATTTTTATAAATGGGTTAGGGCCTTCGGGCTCTACCATTGGCATGTTTTGATTATTATTATTACTATGATTATTACTATTATTACTACTATTATTATTAATAGTTTGCAAAATATCTTATACCTGAGTGGTATAGGACCTACTGTAATGACCTGAAATATCACTAGATTTTTTCCATAGAATTGTTGCATAAAAATGTAATGCCCCGACCCTAGTTACCCAGAGTTGGTGCATTATTACATAACATTGGAATTATCACAAAAGATCAAGTCTCAAAAGAACGATTAGTTTAGTAGCCTTGGAAGAACTAGATACATTCATAAAGCTTACATTACAAAATAAAAAGAAAAATTACAATAACATAGTCTCCATAGTCCACACTCATATCCCCTTCATACTATCCCTGCAGGTCAGTCATAAAATATTTCTTCACATCCTAGGAAAAATAAAACATAGAAAGGGGTGAGCTCAGATGCTTAGTAAGTATTATAATATAGCGGAACTTTCAGAAATAATCATAAACATTTAAGGCAATGTATAACTAAAACAAAAGCCTTTTAAACTTGAACTTCAACATAATATGGAAAAAATTAAATGAAATAATTCCATTTACTTATTCAAATGGATATTTAACTAGTCGAATAATCACATGCAATATCAATAACCACTTTAATAATATTGGAACGCATAATTCCAGACTATCATAACCACATATTAAAGGCCTTGTGCCAAGAATATAAATAATATTTTGTCAAGGCCTTATTCCAAGACACTAGTTTGTCTCATGATACTTACCGATGCATCGAGGAGCTATAGCGGGCTCCACCCGTCACTTATTAAGTCGAATTCATTCCTCATATGAATAGGTTTAAACATAACATAAACATTCGTATTAAAAATAGCATACGAGATGCAAATAATTTCTCCATAAACCATGAATAGTATATAAATAACACATCCAAAGTCAAACATATCACAAAACCTTCAATACAATATGGATGTTTTGTATCATAATAGATCAACTTCAAATAAGCTTAAAATCCATCAAAAGATGTTGACATAGATGAAATCAAAACTATTTGAGAGAAATATATCTTTTTTTAAAATCATTTAAAAGACACGTAATTATAAAATAGAAAAATTACTTTGAAAATATTCTTATAATATTGTAAGGGATGCTTCGGAAATTTTATAACAGAGGAAAATAGCTGCACCCGCCGTATAAGTTAAAAAAATACATTCTTACCTTAATTCTGTCGAAAAGGTTAAAAAGGACCTTTTTTGGAAAACAACAGAAAGATTAGTTTATAAACGTATTATAAAAATTCAACAAGGGGATAAATGACTCTAACCCATAGTCTGTAAAATAGTAATAATTATTTGAAATACATTTTTAAGAAACATGAATGTGGATGATAAAGAAGTCTCAATAGATAATTATGTATAAACAACCTCGGATAATAAAGAGATTGTGAAATAAACCCTTACCTTGTACTTTTACTTTGATGAGGATAGGTTAAACTCTTGTATAATGGTTAAATAATTGTTATTAAATTATAAAAGAATCATATACATTAATATGATATCATATATGATCTTTTAACATTGCTTTGTTAATAATATCTTAGTATTATCATCATTTCGGGTGTTAACTTACTCGTTTTATTTTATATGTTTTGCTACATAAGCCATGTTTGTTATGGATAGGTTGTATCTTATTCATTTCTAGAATTATATCAAGTACTTAAACATTATTTTTAATCGTCAAGTGATAATTATACTTGAATGGATACGATGAGGAATGAATCTCATCGCGTTCGTGGAGACGGTAGTCCGTACGTACGCACGAGCGACAATATCAGTCTTTTGATAGTAAAATAATATATAATTGGATAGTATATCATATATATAAAATCATTATCATTTTATATTTTTCATTTACATGAATTACACATCATTATTCTACCCATCCAAATAATAATGTTTTGAATAACAATTACACCACGACGTGGAGATGGTAAGTCGTACGTACGCACGTATGGTGACATGTCATTCAAATGATGGATAGAATACTGAATATGGTTGTACCATATTTATAATAACATCACAGTATATAGATGATACTTGAGTTATTATTTTATAAAGGAAATAACAAAGAAAGAAGAAGTTGAAGAAGAAAGGAACTTGAAAGAGGGTGGTGAAAACATTACCTCTTAATTGGGTTCTTCCCTTTGATTTGATCAAAAGGGCTCTTTAGGCTGGCTTTCTGATCCAAATAAATCCTCTAGGTAGAATTTTGGGAAGTTTAGAGAATATTTGGGAAGGTTTTGGCTGATCCAAAAGGCACTGACGGTGTAAATTGGAGAGAAGGGGGAGTGCCCTTTTATAAAGGGGTGAGGGGCACCTTTGGAAAAGCTAGAAATATTATTTTATAATAAATTCATATTCGGATTATAATGTCTCCAAATTTGATTATTTATAGGTTAAGGTGGGGATAGGTCTAAATACTTTCAACCAATAGATTTTAGACAGGTTTGGGTCACTATATTAACCTTATCCTTTATATTTAACTCTTAGTTAAATAGTTTGACATTTACCATGTCTCTTTTTATTTTTATATTATATAGTTAATAAACTTACTATATACATATAAGTGACCAAAAAGTGGTCCATTAATGATACACCTATCATGATATAAGTCTTTTGGCCGAACATTATATTTTTAGGAATAGAATATCCATTAATAATATAATATTTGTTTTAAAAAATCTTTTATGTCAATTTTGACACTACTGGGTATTTGGTTTTTGATAATTTCATAACAGCATTATTACATCAAATACAATTTAGATAAACAATACTAATATGGAATATTAACCTATAAAATTAGTGTAATTCATAAAAAGTCTCAAATTACATTTATTTTGATATTTATAATATCAATTCTTTTAAAATTTCATTAATTTGGTAATTATTGTTTCACCATTGTGTCATAAATAAATTAAATTATTTAATGTCTAAAAATTATAAATAAAATATCATTATGTAGTAAATATTTTTATATTTCTAATTAATATTTTCAATCGAATTTATATTATGCATAACCCTATATTAAAAAAAAATTAGTTATTAAACTTTGATTTTAACTCTTTTAACTCTTCTTTAAATTAAATAATAATAAATTACCTAATCTAATCCAAGTGGACCTAAATGAAAATATTTTATTCTTAAGGTTGTTTTTGGTCGAGATACACTTGTCCAATAGAATTAGGACATGTTTTAGGGTAATATTAATATCATTTTTACCCTTAATTACCCTATTTACTTTTAACCGTGGTAAATAAAAGTAAAAAGTTACTATTCACCAAAAATTATTTTTAAATTATTGAACGTCATTTTAATCCTTGATATTAAACGTGGATATTGTATTTTTGAAATTCCATTCCCAGAAGTGCTAAAATTATGTTTTATGTGAATTTTCAAATTCTCCTAGGAGGTGGGTAAAAGGCGGTGAAAAGTTCCATAAAATTTTTATATATCTAAAATTATTCTAAAATAACTCCAATGAGTTAAATTGAACTTATATAGGTATTATGTATTCATTTTTACCTTAATTAAATTTAAATAAAATAAATAATTATTTAATTAAAAATTCGGTTTTAATCTATAACTCAATGTTTTCTCACTATTCATCAAAAATTGAATGTTTTTGGAAAAATACAAAAAATTGAGCCTAAGATAATTTTGATATTCTGAATCCAAAAATGAATTCCATTTTGAAAGATAAAATTTATAAAATTTCAAAAAGTGGGTATTACTATTCATAACGTCTAGTTTGATTGGTTGTGGTGTGTGTTAGAACTCGAAGTTGTGTACAACACACGCTGCTGTATTATTCAAAGAGAAGTGTACCATGGAAGATTTGGGTATTACATTCTCCCTTACTTCAAATAATTCTGTCCTTGAAATTTCTAGAATACTATCGTATAAAAAGACTCGGGTGATTCTTCATCATAAGTTCCTCGGTTTCCCACGTTGCCTCTTCCATCTTATGGTTTCTCTATAGAACTTTTACCAGACGAGTCGTCCGGTTTCTCAGCACTTGTTCTCTTGTATCAAGAATCCTGATGGGCTTTTCACAATAAGACAGATTAGGTTCCAGTTCTAATTCTTCATAGGTGAGTACATGCATTGGGTCAGGCATGTATTTTCTCAACAGTGATACGTGGAACACATCGTGAACATTAGAGATATTTGGTGGAACTTCTGAATGGTAAGATACAACACCAATTCGTTCTAGAAATTTGAAGGATCCGATGTACCTGGGACTCAATTTACCTTTCCTACCGAAACGTTTAACTCCCTTCCATGGAGAAACCTTCAAGAAAACATGATCTCCTACCTAAAAATCCAAATCATTCCTTTGATTATTGGCATAGCTCTTCTGCCTACTTTGAGCTGCTTTTATGTGGTTTTGGATTACCAACACATTATCCATCGTTTCCTCCACCAGTTCTGGGTCTACAAGTTTCCATTCACAAACATCATCCCAATAGGTTAGTGTGCGACATCTCTTTCCGTATAATGCTTTATATGGTGCCATCCGAATACTCAAATGGAAGCTATTATTATAGGAAAATTCTATCATAGTTAAATATTGATCCCACATACCCTGAAAGTCAAGTGAGCATGATCTCAACATGTCTTCTTAGGTTTGAATAGTTCGTTCTGATTGTCCATCTGTTTGAGGGTGGTAGGCAGTGCTCAAATGAAGTTTAGTATCCAAGGCCTTCTAAAGACTCTTCCAAAATCATCAAGTAAAATGGAAATCACGATCAGAAACAATCGATAGCGGTACTCCATGATGTCTCACAACATCATTGATATATATCATTCCTAGACGTTCAAGTGGTAAATCTTCCCTTACAGAAAGAAAATGTGCTAACTTGGTAAGAAGATCAACAATGACCCATATTGCATCGTTCCTTCTAGGAGTCTTTGGTAGCCCCATGATAAATTCCATCGTAATATTGTCCCATTTCCACTCCGGTATGGGAAGAGGTTTCATGACTCCTCTCGGCTATTGCCTTCCAACTTTCACTTATTGAAAAACCATACATCTTGACACAAAATCAGAATTATCCCTCTTCATGTGTCCCACCGAAAATGTTCCTTCAAATCCCTATACATTTTGGTGCTCCTATGGTGTATAGAGAAATTGGAACTATGAGCATCGTCCAAAAATTCCGTTTCTAGATCAGGTATATTGGGAACACAAAGTCTCTTCCCAAATTTAAAAATTCCATCTTCATACACAATGTCACTCAATCTCCCATCATTCATAGCTTCAATCTTCTTTTAAAATTCTTCATCATCAGTCTTAGAACTCTTAATCATTTCTAGTAAATATGGTTTGGAAACCATTTGAAAAAGAATTGATGTTTCACCTTCCATGGTGATTCCCATATCCATCTTTACTAGATCCATGTATATAGGATCCTTTTCAACTTTCATCTTGTTCAAAACTCTATGATCCTTTATTCTCAGAGCATCTGCCACCTTATTTTCCTTCCTCGGGTGGTAGTGTATCGTGCAATCATAATACTTGAGTAGTTCAAGCCATCGCTTTTGCCTCATATTGAGTTCTTTCTGTGAGAAAATATACATCAAACTCTTTTGATCAGTATAAATCTCACATTTTTCACCATAGAGATAATGTCTCCATATCTTCAAAGCAAATATTACAGCAGCTAACTCAAGATCATGAGTAGGATAGTTTTTCTCATGAATTTTTAGTTACCGTGATGCATAGGCAATAACCCTATCATTCTGCATAAGGACACAACCAAGTCCTTTCTTCAATGCATCACTATAAATAACGAATACATCATTCCCCGATGGTAGAGTCAATATAAGATAATTGACTAATATTTTCTTCAGTTCTACAAAAAAATTTCACACTCTTTTGTCCAAACAAATTTAACCCCTTTACGTGAGAGCTTCATTAATGGGTTAGCCAATCGGGAAACGTTCTGGATGAAACTCTGATAATAACCTGATAAGCCATAAAAACTGTGTACCTTGGTTATACTCATTGGTGCTCAACATTATTGGATTTCTCTTGTCTTAGAAGGATCAACAGAGATTCCATCCTTAGAGACAATATGGCCAAGAAAAGAGATCTCCTGATGCCAGAATTCACACTTGCTAAAATTCCCATATAATTCATGTCTTCTGAGAGTCTTCAGGATAATACACAGGTGATTTTCTTGATCTTCGTAGATTTTGGATTATACCAAGATATCATCAATAAATACAACTACAAAATCATCGAGATATTCCCTGAAAACTCTGTTCATCAGATCCATGAAAACAGAGGGTGCATTAGTCAGCCCAAAAGGAATTACTATAAAATCTTAATGCCCGTACCTGGTTCGAAATGCTGTCTTTGGAATGTATTTCTTCTTCACACACAACTGATGGTATCCAAATCGAAGTTTATTCTTAGAAAAGTATTGATCTCCATGCAGTTGGTCAAATAAATCATCAATGTGAGGTAGGGGATACTTGTTCATTATTGTTATAGCATTGATTTCCCTATAGTCGATACATAACCTCATATATCCATCTTTTTTCTTAACAAAAGGGACAGGGGCTCCCCATGGAGAAACACTAGGGAGAATAAATCACTTATTAATCAATTCCTCTAGTTTTTTATTTAGTTCAACTAATTCCACTGTGTCCATTCTATAAGGGGTCTCCAATATAGGCCTTGAACTTGGAATTAAATCAAGAGAAAACTCAATTTCTTATTCTGGAGGATGTCCAGGTAAATCATCTGGAAACACATCAACATATTCTCTCAAAATTGTTACATCCTCTATTTGAACATTCCTTTCCTCACCCACAGTCATTTCATTCTCTTCCTCCCCAATAATTGAATTTAGTTGATCTACTGGGGGTGGATCTCGGTAAGAATTAGGTGGTGATGATTCTACTCTAAAGATAAGATGTTCCTTGTCATCATCATCAAAAATAGTATCCTCCTTCTTCTTACAATAAATTTTTGCATCATGGTCTGAAAGCCAATCCATACCGAGGATTATATCAAATTCAATCATAGGTATGACAATGAGATCCGCAGATAAAGAACATTTATGTTCTCTAATGGGGACTGATTCACAAAACTTTGTTGCAATGATATTTCCCTTAAGAGTTTTAACTGACAAATCCCTTGTTAAATCAAATTCTAAATATCTAATTTTCTTAGAAAACTAGGAAGATATGAAACAATGAGATGATTCAGAATCAAATAATGCATTTTCTAAACTTGTGGAAACCATTAAATTACCTGTCACCACGTCTTTCGGAGCTTCTACCTCAACATTAGTGATAGCATAAGCTTGGCCTTGATCCCTTGGCCTTTTCTGAGATAAGTTCCCCTGATACTTAGGAACTTCATTTGCATAATGTCCCATCTATCTAAAATTATAGAATTCCACATTGACATCAACTCTCTTTCCCTTGCAATCGTGATCTTGGTGGCCTTTTTCACCACACTTATAAGAGACTCTCATTCCCTTCAAGCAAGTACCAGGGTGTTTCTTCCCACATTTACTAAAGGATGGATAATAAACTTTTCCCTTCTTCCCTTTATTTCCATTTCCAGAGTGGTCAGCATATCTCTACTTCTCTTTCTTTTCCTTAAAGTTTTAAGACTTAGGGAATTCATTTTCTGTCTTGATAGCACATGAGACAATATCTTCGTACGACAAGAATGATTGTGAGACTAATGATCGAAGGAGAAATGGTTTTAACCCATTAAATAAACGATCAATATTACTTCTTGGATTACGTATATAATCTGTTGCATGCCTCACTAACCTTGAAAAGTTAGCCTCATACTTTGCAACATTCTCATCCTACATTTTCCTCAGACTTAGAAATTGTCTTTCCATATCTGCTCGATGGTCATGAGGAAAGTATTTTTCTGATAAAATATATTTGAACACCCTCCATTCCATATTTGATACTTCATCATCTTCCTTCGTGTTTTGTATCAATAACCACCATTTATCATCATCTTCAGTGAGGTGATAAACTACTATGACAACTTTTTCCCTTTCACTACTCCCCAAAGCCGGAAATATTTTCTCTAGGGAACTTATCCATTTCTTAGCTACTAATGGTTTTGTACTCCCATTGAATGTTGTTGGTTGTTTCCTCATGAAGCGATCTAACTTTGATCCTCCACGTTGCAGATCAGTGTGCTCCATACGGGTAAGGTTGTTATTCATAACCTGAGTGAGTTGTCCCAGAATGGTGATTAGCTGATCAGCCCCAGTTGCATCACCAACTCCACTATAATTATCTTGATCCGGAGGGAAATCCCTACATGGATTGCGTGCATTGATACGGTTTCCGTTTCATCCACTATGCGCCATTTCTAAATAATGGCATAAACTAGATCAGTTTATGAATCAAAATACATAATTCCATAGTTGTCAAACAATTAACATAAATTAAACTATTTATGGATATAATCCATAATCATAAAAATGTTTTCATTGAGAAATTATATACTCATAAACCCTTCATAATGGTTTGTAAAGAAAATGAGAATTATCCTAAGCATATCCCTTGGGAGTGTCGTAACCCAGAGTGCAGCAAGGCCCGTTGTCGTGCACCCCTTTCCGTTCGAGTCTAGCTCAAAGCGGTGTTTTTAGGTTTTACTCCTAGGTACACTAGTTTGTCTCATGAGACATACCGATGCATAGAGGAGCTATAGAAGGCTCCACCCGTCACTTATTAAATCCAATGCATTCCTCATATGAACAGGGTTAAACATAACATAAACATTCGTATTAAAACTAGCATACGAGATGTCAATACTTTCTCCATAAACCATTAATGGTATAGAAATAACACATGCACAGTCAAACATATCACAAAACCTTCAATATAATATGGAAGTTTTGTATCATAATAAATAAACTTCAAATAATCTTAAAATCAATCAAAGGATCTTGACATAGATGAAATCAAAACTATTTGAGAAAAATATCTCTTTTTTTGAAATCATTTAAAAGCCACGTAATTTTAAAAGAAAACATTTACTTTGAAAATATTCTTATAATCTTGTAAGAGAATCTTCGGCGATTTTATAATGGCGGAAAATAGCCGCACCAACAGTATAAGTTAAAAAAAGACATTTCTTACCTTAATTCTGTCGAAAAGGTTAAAAAGGACCTTATTTAGAAAACGACAGAAAGATACCTTTATAAACATATTATAAAAAGTCAACAAGGGTATACATTACTTTAAACCATAGAATGTAAAATAGTAATGTTGATTTGAAATACATTTTTAAGAAACATGGATGTGGATGATAAAGATGTCCTAGTAGATAATTACGTATAAACAACCTCAGATAATAAAGAGATTCTGAAATAAACCCTTACCTTGTACTTTTCCTTAGATGAGGGTAGGTTAACCTCCTGTATAATGGTGAAATAATTGTTATTAAATTATTCAAGAATCATATACCTTAATATGATATCATATATGATCTTTAACATTGCTTTGTTAATAATATCTTAGTATTATCGTCATTTTGGGTGTTAACTTACTCGTTTTCTTTTATATGTTTTGTTACATAAGTCGTGTTTATTATGAATTGATTGTATCTTATTCATATCCAGAATTATATCAAGTCCTCAAAAATTATTTTCAATCATCAAATGATAATTATACTTGAATGGATATGATGGGGAATGAATCTAATTGCGTTCGTGGAGACGGTAGTCCTTACATACGCATGAGCGAAGATATCACTCTTTTGATATTAAAGTAATATATAATTAGATATTATATCATATATACAGAATCATTATCATGTTATATTTATTATTTAGATGAATTACACATCATTATTATACCCATCCAAATAATAATGTTTTGAATAACAATATAACCACGACGTGGAGACGGTAAGTCGTACGTATGCAGGTATGGTGACATGTCATTCAAAGGATGGATAGAATACTGAATATGGTTGTAATATAATTATAATAACATCACAGTATATAGAAGATACTGGAGTTATTATTTTAGAAAGGAAATACCAAATAAATAAGAGTTTGAAGAAGAAAGGAACTTGAAAGAGGGTGGTGAAAACATTACCTCTTAATCTGGTTCTTCCTTTTTATTTGATCATAATGGCTCCTTAGGTTGGATTTCTGATCAAACTAAGGCCTCTAGGTAGAAGTGAGGGAATTTTATAGAATATTTGGGTAGGGTTTGGATGAGGCAAAAGTCTTTTATGGTTTGAATTGGATAGAAGGGGGAGTGCCCTTTTATAAGAGGGGTGAGGGGCACCTTTGGAAAAACTAGAAATATTATTTTATAATAAATTCATATTCAGTTTATAATGGCTCCAAAGTAGATTATATAAAGTTTAAGGTGGGTATGGGTCGAAATCCTTTCAACCAATATATTTTAGACATGTTTGGGTGACTATATTAACCTTATCATTTATATTTAACTCTTAGTTAAATAGTTTGACATTTACCATGTCTCTTTGTATTTTTATATTATATAGTTAATAAACTTACTATATACATACATGAGACCCCCAAGTGGTCCATTAATGATACACATATCATGATATAAGTCCTTTGGCCGAACAGTAGATTTTTAGGAATAAAATATCAATTAATAATATAATATTTGTTTTAAAAACTCTTTTATGTCAATTTTGACACTATTGGGTATTTTGTTTTTGATAATTTTATAACATCATTATTACTTTGAATAAAATTTATATAACCAATACTAATATGTCATATTAACCAATAAAATTATTGGAATTCATAAAAAGTTTCAAATTACATTTATATTGATATTTATAATATCAATTATTTTAATATTTTATTAATTAAGTAATTACGGTATCACCATTGTGTCAAAAATAAATTAAATTATTTAATGTATAAAAATTATAAATAAAATACCATTATGTAGTAAATCATTTTATCTTTATAGGTAATATTTAAAATCAAATTTATCTTTTGTATAATTCTTTATGAAAAATGTTTTAGTTATTAAACATTGATTTTAACTCTTTTAACTCTTCTTTGAATTAAATAATAATAAATGTCCTAATCTAATCCAAGTGGAACTAAATGATAATATTTTATTCTTAAGATTGTTTTTTGTCGAGATAAACTTGTCCAATATAATTATCACATGTGGTAGGGTAATATTAATATCATTTTTACCCTTAATTACCCTATTTACTTTTAATCGTGGTAAATAAAAGTAAAAGGTTACTATTCACCAAAAAAATTTATCTTATTGAACCACATTTTACACCTTGATATTAACAGTGTCTCTCAGATTTTTGAAATTCCACTCCCAGAAGTGGTAAAATTATGTTTTATGTGAATTTCCAAATTCTCCTAGGAGGTGGGTAAAAGACGGTGAAAAGTTCCATAAAAGTTTTATATATCTAAAATTATTCTAAACTAACTACAATGAATTGCATTGAAATTATATATGTATTATGTATCCATTTTGACCTTAATTACATTTAAAAAAAATAAATAATTATTTAAATAAAAATTCGGTTTTAAACTATAACTCATTGTTTTTTCACTATTCATTAAATATTGAATGTTTTCGGAAAAATAACAAAAATTCACCCTAAGATAATTTTGATATTCAGAATCCAAAAATGAAGTCCATTTTGAAAGATAAAATTTTTAAAATTTCAAAAAGTGGGTATTACTATTCATAACGGCTAGTTTGATTGGTTTTTGTGTGTGTTAGAACTCGAAGTTGCGTACAACACACGCTACTATATTATTCAAAGAGAAGCGTACCGTGGAAGTTTGGGGTGTTACAAAAAATAGATGTAAAAAATTATCTAATATACTTATAAATAAAAATAAAATACATTATCCATGCTAAGAAATTGATAAATTTAGTTAGTGTAGCTAAATAACTAATAAGGATAATTTATGTTTCAAAATAAAAGATTTTTAAAAATTAATTTTTTTTGGAGATAATAAATTTATTATGAGTAAAATATAATTTTTTTATGTATAATATATTAACTCTAATTTTATTAGTAATTTATCTAAAATAAGAATTATAATAGTTAATATTTTAAAAAAAATAAGTTGTTTTCCTATGAAAAGATTTTCCACTATATTTTTATGTTTTTATTTAAAATTTAAACTCTAAAATTTTATAGTTTTAATTTCATAAAGCGAAGTGTAAATTTAGAATCATACTATCAATATTATCTTAAAATTATGTTTTGGTATTTTTCTAAAATAGTTGTTTTTTAGTTGAATAGTGACAAATACAGTTTTTTACCAAAATAGTAACATTAAATGCTTTATCAATATATAAGAAATTACTATAAGTTTATAAAAATTTAATCGACTAAATATGTATTAATGGATTAATACAATACATTTTTAAATACCATTATGAAATTATAAAACCTATGTTTAATATTATGTGAACATAAATAATAGTTTCCAATAAAATAATTTGTTTTTTGGTATTTTCTTTTAATTTTTTATTATTTTGGTAAAATTCGGTTATGTATTTCATTAAATATTAAATAAATTTTTTTATAATATACAAATTTTTTGTATTAAAGCAAATAAATTGATGATTTTATCCTGTATATAAATTTCAATCATAAAAATACACTTTAAAAATGGGGTTTTACGTGTTACATGCACTAATGTTAAAATTGGTTGTTCATAAAAATAGATATTTTATTTGGAAAAATGTATTTCTTATTCTGAATCACTAGGTTCAGATTATTTAATAATTTTTATAATACCACAGTAAAAATAAAGATGGTAAAAGTAAAAATTTAAAGAGTAATGGACTTAATAATATATTTAAAACATTTGAGAAAATTAATGGTTATGTAATAATATTCCTTACATAATTACACACTCAGTTATTTTCAATTTTTGGATCCAATTTACATGTGAAACAAGTTCCCTCTTTATATTAAGTTAAAATATTTACAAAATTTTCATTCTCGCCACTTATAAATAGGGCCTCTCACCACCCCTTCAATACGACAAAAAAATTGAGTTTACACTTCAAAATATTTTATTATTACATCCCCTATAATCTTCCTTCACCCTCTTAATCTTATGGTCACAGGATATTAGTCTAAGTCATCCCTTTTTAGGTATTTATCTAAGGGAAAGTCCAAGTCCACAACATCAGTACTAATTTTCCCTAATTTCATTTATTTTCTACATTACCTTTACAATTATATTGTTCTCATTAATAAATAATGAAATCATTATTTTCTATAGTAAAATGTATTATTCTTGTGGAATAACTATTAACCACCTTTCCCATTTCACCTTAGGGAATACATAAATGACATTTTCTTATGTATACAGACCACCACCACCACGAAGAGTCATGATTAATTTTCATTAACCACCTTACACGAATGATCCTAATGTTAAATATTAAAAAAATATCATATCCATAACATATTTTATACTTTAAAATAATGAAAATTATTATAAATTTTACACAATTTTTTAAGAATTAAATCATTAACCTTGCACACGTTCGGACTACCACATTCATGGAAATATTGATTTACATTTTTTTCCTTTCATAACCACCTTTTATAAATGGAAATGAAAATGGGTTTAATGGATAAATATTATTTTAATGAAATTATTACTTTTTTATTCTGAAAAATGGGATAATCTATTAACAATATGATCGATAAACAACTATGGTAAATATTATCATCCAAAAGAGAATTTTAAGAGAAAAAACTGATATCGTAATATGTAATATCATAGTGTAGGTTATATTCTTATTAGATTATTTGAAATTATAATATATCATTCCAATAAACACTAACTAAAATTATTCTTCTTCTATTATAATTATATTACCACTAAATCACCTCAAAATCATTTATTAATTATGGTATGGTCTTATTGAGTCGGTTTAACCATATATATAAAAAATGATATGAATTCATATGATGGATGATAGTGGGGATTTAATTTTTTTTAATATATGATATAAATATTTAAATTATTAGTTTAATTTATTTATATAATATAACATTAATATTAAACTCATTAGTTAAGATACAAATTTCTTTTTCTGTATAATCACTGAAACATGATCATCAATGATTTCATATTTAAGTATCATAACTAAAATTACCATAAAATGAAATTTTACTAATATAAATAATTAAAAAAAATCAGTTGCAATAAATTTTATGACATGTTAATGATTAAATTTGAGATAAGAATAAAAAACAACATCACTTTTACAAAACTAGTTCAAAATGATCAAGATTACTCACACCTAAGATATAAAATAGATTAAAACTATCTAGTATAAATATAGAAAATAATTATAAATTATGTTTATGAAAATATTTTAGATATGAAAAAGGATCTGAAATGGGTGATTAAGATATTTTGTTTTCTATATAATATGTTAGAGTATATTTTGACAAAGTGGGATTTTAGGCAAGGGTTTGTACTAACTTAATTTTCATACATTCAGTTGAAAATTTTATTATTAAAACTATATTGTTCCAAGAATTATTTGTTCTACCTAATTAATAATTCATATTTTATTTACGCAATTTTTTTCAAGGGTTCTGCAATTCTTCCTTATAACCTCGTTATAAAATTTTTCTTACCATAATAATTATGTTACATTTAAGGATTCTTTGTATTAAATTTCAATTCTTTGAGACATTATTATGTTATAACACATGTCTTATATTTTATAGTGTACTTGATACCATTTTTATATTTTATATCACAATTACCTCCTTAAATATGGTATTCAATTCTCTATTTGAAATTATATCCTTCAAGGGGTTTTGATTATAAAGGTTCTAAATTAATAACTGTTATCTATCTATATTTTCTATTCCATGAGTTTTGTTTGATATTAAATACCTTGTTTTATTTTATATGGATTATTCAATTCCCTATTGAATTAAAGTTAAATGGAAAACATTCATTTCATGGGTTTTTGTATCCTTATTTTTTATTCATTTATATATGATTCATATTCACCATTTTTTCATTTTTATAGTGTATATATTGGTCAAAAATAAAATAATAAATCTACTCATTCTATTTTTATTTTGTAGGATTAAACACATGGTAATCTATCACAACCTTTTTCCTTCCAAATTCATCCTCTGATATAAGAAAAAAATTCCTTCAAATACCTTTCTTTTGTGAACACTCTATATTCTCATCTTTTAATTGAAGGGTGTTTGCCTGGATGACATACATCAATTGATTGGAGAAATTAATCACTTAACTATATACCACATTCTCTATATATTGTTAGTTGAGAGGATTCTTATATTGAAAACTATTCCATTTATTGATTAATGAAAATTTTAAAATGTGTATACTTATTATTATAATGAAGATGTTAATTAATTATTAAGGATAGAGACAACGTCGCGGTGGGTGTCAATCCCGGATCTAGAGGGTGACAGCATCGCGGTAGGTTGGCATGGATTTTCGGTGCCAGAACTAGATTTGTGTTGGTGATCGAGGGTTCAGTCAAGTGAGTAGCCCTGGTAAAGTGGGTTTGGCGTCGGCCAAGGAGTGAGGTGGAGGGGAGGGGGGTTTTGGTGTGTGGAGGTCATACATCCTTCCAGCAGGTTCGATCCTGATGTTCTATTCATTTGGTTTTCTACACTGTTTTTGTGGATCTGTGGATGTGTGGTGACTAGATTGTTTTCTTTCATTCTTTAAGTTTTCCCACTGTTCTATGTGGTTTCTTGCACCGGACCCTAGTGGGGGTGAGTTTGTGGTTTAGTTCTGAGCATATCCATTCCCATAGTGGCGTTTCTGGTTCGTAGCGGCCCAGACCCTTTCACCGATGAAATCCCTTGGTGTGGGGTTGGGAATCGAGTCTTGGGAGATGTTGTCCTGGATCTGCATCCTTTGTATTTTCTTCTGGTTTCTCTGGTAGCTACAGTGGTGGTTGGGAGTCATGGGAAGTGCGGTGGGGCTCGATCGGGTTATTGTTCTAGTTTAAGCTGACTCTAGGAATGATGATCTTTGTCATCATTTTCAGTTCATGGTTTGGAGATTGCAATTGTTCCTCGTTTGACCCCAAAGGTGGAAAGTCAATGCAGCTAGATTTAACAACTTGGAATAGGCCCCAAAGGAGGATCTAGATCTCACGGTTCTTCTTTGAAAGAGCTTTTCAGATTTATTTGTTTGAGAAAGTATGACATCAGCCATCTAATTGGGCCTATGCTTTGAAATTAGAAACTTGATTACTGAACAACATTACAACTATGTTGAGTTTCATCGTGATCATTTTCTATGGAGGGATAGTTCTTTGTGGTCATTCCAATTTTACTTATTTTTTCCTTCGGGATTGATTGTCCATAATTCTTTAAATTATGCGTGGGTTTTCCCCCTTTCATCTCTTAAAATGGGAATTTTTCCAAATAATATAAATTTGATGGCCTCTGAGCCATTGGATGGATGATGCCTAAGATCAATATGTATTAGAATAGGTAATTCAATTATCTATATGAAAATATTTATTTCATCATTGAGGAACTAATTATTATTATCCATGTATTTATTTAATGATATATCAACCATGGATATGTTATTATCTCTGTTTCATTTCATTATCGTGTTGTTTTGGTTATATATTTATTCCATATTATTTATGCTAATAATATTCTCAACTATGATATTTTATTTTCATCACTTATGTTTAAAAATATTGTGGATTTGATCTCACCCTTCTTATATTTCCATTTCCTTGATTTAAGAAGAAATGTTTTACACATGGCATGCCTAACAAAATAGACTATGTGGATAATTTTTGGGAGATTTTGAAGACGTATTATGAATTAATTAGTATTTTATATAGTTCCATCAATGTGTATTTTATGATAAATACATGGTCTTTACAAGTTAAATGTTTTTCCTTACTCTCTATAACTCTAAAACTTTTATCTAATTGAAATATACGTAACTCAATATTTGTTGGTGATATTGTAATTATTGTTTTTTTAAATTTGGTTTCTCTGGTTCATTTCAAAGTTAGTATTTAAAGGAAGTGTTTACTCACACAATATTCTGGGAGTTTGGGTCTAGGGAATCAAAGTTAGTATCAAAGGGTGGTTTAGATAACTTTATACGTTTGGATATTAGTTTAGGATAATTTAAGGATTGATTAGATAAAGATGAAATTATTTTCAATGGTATAGATAACCCTTTAGTTTAGTTGATAAAATATTTAATATTTTAGAGATTAGGATAATATACCTTTAGTGAAAACCTTTGGATAACGGATTCGTCCTTGTATAGGATAACATCACTATATTATCATAAAGTAAAGATTGTACGAGTATTGTAACAACCAAAGATTTTATGAGAATTATTATTTTTAATTTCTTTGATGTCTTTTGTTGTACACTACACCAAGATTATCTTGTACTATACGCAACACTGTACTAGCTTTCATTATACGCAACACTATTCTTGGCTTGTGTTACACACAATTTCAAGTTTGTTTTGTGGAAATTATTCTACGCAACATTAAGTATAGATTTTGTTTAATGTATAAATGAAATTTGTTTTGATTTTGTTATAAGCAACACCAAACGGAGCTTTCACTACACGCAGCCCTAACATGGCTTGCATTACACGCAATCAATACCTTCTTTGATAGCGTGTGTAGTACGCAATACCAAGTTTCACTAAACGAGATATTATTATAATATTATTATGAACTAGCTGTTATGAATAGTAATACCCACATTTAAAATTTTATAAATTTTATCTTTTAAAATGGACTTCATTTTTGGATTCGGAATATCAAAATTAGCCTAGGGTAAAATTTTTGTATTTTTCTGAAAACATTCAATTTTTGATGAATAGTGAAAACACTGGGTTACTATTTAATAAACCAAATTTTTATTTAAATAATTATTTATTTTATTTAAATTTATTTTAGGTCAAAATTGATACATAATACCTATATAAGTTCAATGCATTTCATTGGAGTCATTTTGTAATAATTTTATATATATAAAAATTTTATTGAACCTTTCACCGTCTTTTACCCACCTCCTAGGAGAATTTAGAAATTCACAAAAAACATAATTTTACCTCTTCTATGAGTGGAATTTAGAAAATATGAGATACATGGTTAATATTAAGGACTAAAATGTGGTTCAATGAGATGAAAACAATTTTTTGTGAATAATAACATTTTACTTTTATTTACCACGGTTAAAAGTAAATAGGGTAATTTAGGGTAAAAATGATATTATTATTACCCCAAAACATGTCCTAATTATATTGGATAAATATAATTCCAACTAAAAAACCTTATAAAATAAATATGAAAATTTAGGTCCACTTGTATTAGATTAGGAGATTTATTATTAATTTATTACAGAAGGGTTAAAATAGTTAAAATCAACGTTTAATAACTAAATAATTTTTAATATAGGGTTATAGATAAGATAAATTTGAGTATAAATATTAATTATAAATATAAATAGATTTAAAACATAATGGTATTTTATTTATAATTTTTATGCATTAAATAAGTTAATTTATTTATGACACAATGATTATGCAGTAATTATCTTATTAATAAAATATTAACATAATTGATGTTATAAATACCCAAATAAATGTAATTTGAGACTTTTTATGAATTAAAATAATTTTATATGTTAATATGACATGTTAGTATTGATTTAATTAACCTTTTTCGAACTAATCATGCTGTTATGAATTTCAAAAAAATCAAGTACCAAATAGTGTCAAAATTGACATAAAATAGTTTTAAAAAAAATATTATATTATTAATTGTTATTTTATTCATAAAAATATAAGGTTAGGCCAAATGACTTATATAAAGATATATATATTAATAATTAAACACTTTGGGTTCATTTGGCTTGTTATAGTAAGTTTATTAACCATATAGTGTAAGAAAATAAAAAGACGCGGTAAAAGTTAAATTATTTAACTTAGAGTTAAATCTAAATGATAAGGTTAAAATAGTAAGCAAAACTTTTCCAAATTCTATTGGATGAGATTATTTAGACCCTTCCCCACCTTAGATTCAAAATAAATCAATTTTGAGCTATTAAAAACCGAATATGACTATATATTAAAATAATATTTTTAGTTTTTCCAAAGGTGCCCCTCTCCTCCCTTATAAAAGGGCACCCCTTCCCTCTTCTCTTCACACCATTTTGAGCCTTTATGCTCGGCCAACCCCTGACAATTTCTCTTCTCCGCTTCCCTAGAAACATTCTAGAGGTTCTGTTATTATTCATAGACCATATTTAGTGCTCAAAGAGGAGGTTAAGAAGAGACGCTTCAAAGAAGAGGTAAGGTATGTTACTGATTCTTTCAACTTTATTTCTTCTTCTACTTATTCTTGTTTAGTTGTTTCATTATGAAGTAATAACATCAGTATCACTCATATACTGATATGTTATTATAAATATTAAACATCCCTATTTCACCTTCTATCCATCCTACGGAAAATGAAATCACCACGCGTGCGTACGTACGAAATACCGTCTCCACGCCGTGGTGTAATCTGTTTTCCACCACCACCTTACTTGGATGGGTATAATGGTGTAGAGAATAACTAAATATGATTATTTTAATTTAATATTGATTCTGAAATATTATACATACACTTCAATAAAATTCCATGATCATGGGAATGGTATCATCGCTCGTGCGTACGTACGGACTACCGTCTCCACGACGCGATGAGATTCATTCTCCATGTTAACCATTCATGAATGATTATAAAGTATATATATAATAAGTAATCATGAAATATATTACATAATAATGATACTGGATTTATGTATATAGATATGTATGTCATCCACTTAATTCCATTCAATAAGGAAACAAAAACAGCATTCATGCGTATGTACGGCCTACAGTCTCTATGAACAGTGTATTTCATTCCATTTATCAATCTATCATATATATATATGTATATACAGAATATATATTATATATAAATCCTGTTTTACATTCGGTAAATAAGTAAATTAGGATATAAGTAATAATATCAAAAACAACAAGTCCAAAAACGTACGATAAATAAAACGATTTTACCCAAAACGCTACTTTAACATGGAATTTACAAAAGAACGGGTAATATAAAATCATAAGTGAAACATTTATGACATCATAACAATGAATATGATTATGTAATAAGTCAATGACATTATTTAAATCATTATACAGGAGGTTCGGATACGTACGAAGCATATCGGAGCTAAGGTAAGGGATAATTTTGCAATCTCATTTTTATCCGAGATTGCTTCTTCGTAAGTATTTATCGGGGTTATATTTCTCATCCATGTCCATAAAAATGTTTTCTTAAAGTGTTTAATATTCTTCCATGTATTTTTAAAGTTATCTATACCCTTCTTTGACTTTTACTTTGGGTAATTTATGTAATCTTTCTTTTGTTTACCATATGTGGTACTTTTTGACTTTTTCGTTAAAAGTATGAGGAGAATGTTTTTTTAACTTATACAGTATTAACAGATTTTTACGGTTTCATAACACCTTATTTTCATGAAGCATACTATACAATATTTCAGGACTATTTTCAAAAAAAATCATTTTCTTTGAAAATTTCATGACATTTTTTGAAAAGAAAATGATTTTGAATAAGAAAGGATATTTTCCTCAACAATTCATTTCAAGTGTTTTATCGAAACCATTTTCAATCTAAGATAACATTATTTCATATGTGTATGTTTCAAGTATAATTCCTCTATGATTTAAATGGTTTCACTTTTCTTATGATGAAATGATATCCATTTGTTTTATATGGATTATGTTATGATGGGATGATGTTTATGAAACCCATTTTATTATTTCGGTTATGATGAATGATTTATGTTTATGTTGTGGAACAAGTAAGAATTATTTCATTATGAGATCGGTGTGACCAATATCTCACTCTAATACATTGGGTAAAGATTTATATCTCATGAGAAAGACATGGCTGGAGTGGTAAGTTAATCTGGTTCAGTGTTACAAGACTGAAACGAGGAGTGAAATCGATTCAGAAAGGGACTTTGTCCACTAAGATGGTCTTGGCAGTAATGCCTTGGCTACTAAGGAAATCATAACATGTGCTAATGGTTTTCCACAATTACATTTTTTATTCCCAGGATATTTTATCATGATTGATGTTCCTTTATGATATATGCTTTACGTACTTCTATGATTATGTCTTTTCTCAATATTTTGATGTTTAGATTTTATGTTCAAGTTTTTTCATTCAAATGTTTATGGATTGTTTTATGTTCTCTATGTTTACCCATACTGGGCATTTGAGCTCACCCTTAACATGTTTTCTTTTCCCAAGGATATAAACAAAGGTTTTAGGTAAGAAAACAAAAGGGTAAGATCTTTATGGGAGATGTTGAAGATCTTCCACCACGATTAGAAGATTTTCTTCCGAGTTTCCAAAGACACTAAACTATTATTGTCCTTTGGTGTCTGTTTTTTGTTACGTATTAAGTATTCCGCAAAAGTAATGTAATGTATATATACTTCAAGCTTTGGGTCTCTACAGATATCCTATAGATTACATATTTTTCTTGATACTATAAGCGGATGAAGTTTTTGACACAATTTTACCGTGGGATAAAAACCCTAAAAATGGTAGATTGGGTTTTAACATAATCACCACCTAGTACATGATAGGGTCAAAATTCCTCACCTGGTTTGAGACTTCTAGGTGATATTATTCAGTTAATCACATTATATTTAAAAATAATTTGGAAATATTTGAGTATGATGTTCACTAATTAGGTTAGAGATCCTAGTAGAAAAATGATCATGGATAACCAAGTATTTGATAAAGAGATCCATAGGTTTAAGTAATAGTATTATATGTTAAAAATGAATGTTTCATAGGGGAGTACATATTTAAATCAATGTTTTAATATTCATATATTATATATTATCATAACCATTTTGGTTTTAGTGTTTGGTTAAAAGAGGATCAAAAATTTGAAGCCGAGAAAGGTATTAATCTAGATCCTACTATGTCTTATAACGGAATAAGGGGTCATACTAAAATGCTTGAGAATATTAGTATATGTATACTATGATGGAAAAGGTGAGATTCCCAGTCTTACCTACGTTGGTGAGGTTTATAACTTTATATAAAATAAATATCGATACTCTTAGATATTTTCATTAGTTAGTGATATTTATCAATGACATTATAGTATATTTAAAAACATTATGAGGATTATGTGGCACATAAAAGTATTTATCTTCATCATTTTTTCTTTATAGGTTTCAAAATATATATTAAATCATACCAATAAAAATGTAAATTGATTTTATGACAAATTTATATTTTTTGGGGATGGCTATTTAAGAATGAATGATTAAGGGATGGATAAATATTAGGTTTTATATAGTATTAATGTTGAGATAATAAAGGTTTGACTGGTTTTGAGAAATGTGAGTTAAATGGTATTGATATACTTGGAATCGATTATGGATTTAATAAAAAAGTAATCCATTATATTTTTTGTGAAGTTAAGGTGTTTTTTATTGTGATATATATTAATATGTTTTTTACTTTATGAACTAGTAATTAATACATTTCAGGGTTAAAGATAGTGTTATTTATTGAAGGAATATACAATCTCCCTAAAGTTTCATATCTCAAGGATTAAAATGGGTTTAGGAAAGGTATATTTTGGAGAATTTATGATTTGGGTATATAAATACTTGGGTACCTAATTGTATGAAAGATTAATGTTATTTAAGGAAAGATAAATAACATGATATATCCTAAAAGATTAAGGTAGATTTTATATTATAAGTTATATTTAGAATAATGAATATGTTAAGAATAACCTCACCTACATTAATTTGTTAGGAATAATTAAAATAGAAGGGATTAAATTTATTTTGGGGGGAATTAAATGACCTGAAATTCCACTATATATTTTCCTTAAATAAATATTATTTTAATATCTTGTTTTACATGCAACACTGAACTATAGGACAATATATAATAGCTTAAATTTAGATGTAGAATAGGCGGGTAAAAATATGTAAATAAATATTTAAATTTTTTTAGAAATAAAAATAAAGGTTACTATTCATGCTATGTTATTGATAGATTAAATTGGTGTAGCTAAATAACTAATATGACTAGTTTATCTTTTATAATGTAAATTATTTGAAAATTGGGTTTTTATAGGTTTTTTAAGAAAATAAAAATATTATGGATAAAATACATTATTTTTTATAAATATTATATTAAATTAAATTTTATTAGTAATTTATATAAGTATAAATAATAAAAATTAATGTGTTTTTAAATATGTTATTTTATAATGGAAAATGTGTTCATTATATTTTTATGCTTTTATTTAAAAATTAAATTTTAAAATTTAAGAATTTTAATTTTAGAAATTAAAGTTATATTTTAGATATATCATGTTAATATTAGCATAATATTAATTTTTTGGATTTATCTGAAATACTTTATTTTTATGTGAATAATGAAGAATATAGTTTTTACCAAAACCGTAACTTTTATGACTTTTTCATTATATAATAAAAACTATATGTTTATGAAACCATATAATTAATAAATTATTTATTGAAGGGGTAATACCATATATTTTTAAAAACTGTTGTGGATTTATTAAACATAAGATTAACATTTTATGAACTTATGAAATATTTTCCAATAAAAGAATCTATTTTTGGCCTTTTCATTAAAATAAATATTATTTTTGTAAAATTCTATTTTATATTTGCATAAAATTAAAATAAATTTTATTTTTTTATAATAAAACAATTTTTATCATGAAAATCAAATACATTGATAATTTTATCATATACATAAATTTTAATCTTAAAAATACTCTTTCCAATAATGGTCTTTTACATGTTACATGATCTAATTTTAAAATTGATTTTTATTACACATATAAATTTTATATGATAAAAATGATTTCATATTTTTAATTATTAGGCCATAATTATTTAATAAGGATCATTTTATTTTTATTAAGTAATATTAATTTACTTAGGTAAAAACTTGGTTCCATGGTATAATAAAAAATGGTAAAAGCAAAACTTCTTAGAGTAATGGACTTAAACAATTGTTTAAAACATATGTGAAAATGAATATTTTAGGTATTAATGACTTTATATCATCAAATAATCAATTATTTTTCTTTTTTTTGGAGCCTTTTTTCATGTTTAACAAATTCTCTCTTTATATTACGTTGAATATTTACAAAAAATACCATTATCACCACTAATAAAATGGGTCCTTTACCACCCCGTTAATGCCATAAAATAATTCATTTTACCCTTTAAAATATGGCCGTATTACTTCCACAAGAATCTTTTTTTACCATTTTAATTTTTTTCCCAAGATGTTATCCTAATGCCTCCCTTTCCATGGATCCCTCCAACGGAAAGTCCATGCCCTCAACGTGAGTGATAATTTTCCCTAATTTATTTTATTTTTTATTTTAAATTTACAACACTATTTTATTAATTACTATATAATTTAATAAGTATTTTTTATAACTAATTTTATTATGCTATGTTAATAAATATTAACCACCTTTCTCCTTTTACCTAAAAGAAAACTAAAATGATATTTGTGCAAGTTTGGAGACTACGACCTCCACAAAACATCATGTATGGTTTTACTTAAACACATTACATGGATAGTCCTAATATTATATTTAATAAATAAGGATTATATTTTTAACATATTTCATATTATTAAATGATAAAAAAAATAATACCATTCTCCTGTTCTACTAAAAATGAAATCATCAATAATGCATACGTGTGGACTACCACCTCCAACGAATGATTTATTTCTATTTGTTCTTTGTCACCAAATTTCATGGATGGTTATGATAATGGGTTTAATATATAAATATTATTTTTATGAAATAATTATGGTTTTAGTAAGATAAATTATACACTCAATTAAAAACCTTATAAATAAACAATCATGATAAATTCAACTGTCCCAAAGAGTGTTCTAAGAGAAAAAAATGTTTTGATTTCATTATATTATGTAATAAAATATCATTGTTTATATTTTTATTATAATTCATTAAAATTATTATATATAAAACTAATAGAAACTAAATAAATTCACTATTCTTCTTTTATAATCATATGACAATTTTATCACTTAATAGTCATAAATTACTCATACTATGTTCTTGTTTTGGTCATTTTAACCACCTACATGAACAATGATATATATTTATATTATAGATGAATATGGTGATTCCGTTTCCAGTAACATGTGATACAAATAAGTAAACAATGATTTTATTTTATTTATAGAATGGTAAAATTAAGATTAAACTCATTAGTTAAGATATCAATGTTCGTTCGTGGAAAATCACTAAAACATGCTCATCGTCAATTTCATCTTTAATGATCATAACTAAAAATACCAAATAATTAAATAATAAAATTATAAATAGTTATAAAACATACATTCTAATAACTTGTATTATCAGGAAATGATGAAAATTTAGAGAAGAATTATGAATAACATTGCTATTTAGAAACTAGTTCAAAACAATCAAGATTACACACAACTGATATCAAAAATAAATAATTAAAAACTAATGTATATTTAGATAATAATTATAAATTATTTTTATAAATGGTTTTAGATATGAAATGTTTCTGAAATTTTTTATTAAGATAGTTATTTTTTATTCAAAGGCTTTGTGAATTTTAAATTTTATTCCACTGAGTTACAAACATTCTTATTGAAACGTTATTATTTAAATATTGATTTAATATACCTAATGAATACCTTTTATTGTGTTTTATACTTATTTTATATGGTTTTACAATTGTTCCTTATAATATATTTATCAACTGATTATTACCTCAATTATTATGTTACTTTTATGGGTTATTTGTCATAAGATTCAATTTCTTGGGAAATGATTATGTCATTCACCTTGGTTTCTATTAGATGTTGTACTTATTTCCCATATTATATTTTATTTCATTATTCTCTTATTATTCATAGTATTTAATTTTCCATTTTAATTTTATCCTTCATAGGGGTTTGATTTGAATTATTATAAAGTCTTAAGTGTTATTTTCTCCAATTACAATTCCATTCAACATATATAATATTAAATATAGTTCTTTATTTTATATGGTTGTTTCAGGAGGAGTGGAAGAACTTCTTGGGGGTGAAAAATATCATCATCTTGATTTTGAGATCTTTATTTGATGAGGATGTTGATATTATGAAACCCTTTTCTTTCAAATATCATTTCTATTTTAGGATTCAAGTGTAGAATCCCTCTGGTTATTATCCACACATTCTTCTATGATCTTCATATAACACTTATAGATTTTTGGGTTATAGAACAGTGGATTTATTATCTTATCATGTTCGTTTGGATTATTTTGACCATTCCTTTGGGATTCAAGAATATAATTTTCACTCTCATTATTGAGATGATATAGGAGAAGGGAAAATAGCTATAGCATTATTCAACCTTGAGAGAGAGAGATATTTTTTGGTGTGTATAAATATTCCCAATTTTAATCAATCCCTACACAATAGACATAGTCATCTATTTATAGAGTCAAATTTTGGGTTAAAATATGATCTTATTGTACAAAGGACATTAAATAATATATTAAACCTTATATGACCCTATGTTATGAAATATTATTATTATTATTAGTTTCTCACAACACGTGCTAACTAGAATGACAATAAATATTATTTCAATTATTTAAAAATAAATATTTGTCACTAGAAATAATATTGGTCCATTGGTCCTCCTCATTATTTATAAATAAATATCATATATGCACTTAATAACTAATTACATTAGGAAGAAATATTTATTTTATTTATTCAATCAATAGATCCTGAATAAAATTATTTCATCAGTATTGACAATGATATTTATTCCAATAATTAAATTCAGAAGTAATTTAATTGAAATAAATGGAAACACTTCATGTGTGATCCTTGATTGAGATAATATTTTCATTATTTTGAATATGTTTTTCAATGATTTAACCACTTCCAATTAATCAATTTGAGATGATTTGTATCATTTTATTGTTTTGGGGAATTATGAGCATAATTGTGGAAATTGGTTAATTCTGGAAATTTAGCAGTTTCATGTAGCTTATTTATTTCAGACGTATCTTTTACATTTTTTATAAAAATTGAATGATTACTTTTTTTAGGCTTTCAATTCTCATGGGATTAAACTTTTCCTTCTGGACCTTGACCCAATTCGGCACATAATGGCTCGGAATATTCAACAAGTAAAAAAAGTATTCTGGATGACAGAATGGACCCCGCATTAATTAATGAAGTATATCTCAGGATACACATGTCCAAATGAGGTGATTATAGCTGGAAAATAAATAGGACTCCCCTAAACATGTTCACATTAAATTTCATTAAGAAATTCGGTCATTTAAGCATCCATTGAATGCAGACAATGAGAGGAAGTTGAAGAGTCACCTCGAGCAGAAAAAAATGTCATTAGTAATTAGAGGATTACTTTTGTTCCACTTGTCCAAATTTTCTCTGATTTTGATTAAGCATTCACAAGACATATAGGAACGACATTTATGAAGACACATTCCTAAGATGCATCCATTTATTATTCCAACCTAACTCAAACTTTTCGTGGAGTAATTTTGAATGGAAATTTTCTACTCCAAAAGCCTATAAATAAGAGTGTTCACTTCCATTCAAAGGGGTTGAAGAAGGTGCAATAAGGGGTGTTTTGAAGGCTTGAGTTCCTGAACATATGTTTATTTTCTATTTTCTCTTTTCTTTATTTCATAATTCTCTCTTGTTGGCCTTTAAACTCTATTACCCTTCACATGGAGGGGCAAAACATTTGAGTGATCGGGGAAGGGGGAGTTTCACTTTTGTAATGTCGAAGTTTTGTCTTAAATATAAAATCGTCATTTTATTTTTAATGACTTCTATTATCACTATTTCCCAATTATCTTAATTCGGTCATCTTTTGAGTTTCGTGTAATCATTTTTAATATCTTTGGTTAAAGACTTTTAATCTCCCTCCACCTAGTGCAATTTGTCTCGATCGAGCATATTGTGTTAGGTGGTGAGTGTCTAGTGATCGTTGGAACGTGTGTGGAACCAGTGGACTTTTTCTAGATTTCTAAGGAGAAACAATTCCTGATAGGTACTTTCCTTTGTTTTTTAGGGATTTTTTATGAACTTACATGCACATAATACTGAGTTTCATTTCTTTCTTCAACTAAAATTGATTGATAACTCGATCAAGGAGTCTTTCATTTTTCATTCAAAAGGTAGAGGTGGAATATGATCTTTATTACTATGATGACATTGGAAAAGTGAATCCTACCCTAACCCCATCACTCTCTTCATCCATTAGTGTTAAATATTCATTTTCAATTGTTTGCTTTATTTTTCAACTCAAACAATTTCATAAACAACCTTTTCTTCTTTCTTAAATTTAAGTGACAAACATAATTGTTGTGCACTATTATCTGGAGAAAACTTAGGTTAACCACTATAATACATTTTAACATAGGTTATATAATTTTTTGTCACACCCCATGACAGTCATGTGTCAACCCTATAGGATTATTTCTCATTATCATTAGGTGATATTGCCTAAATTTTATGATTACAATCTAGAAATTGGTCAAGGAACACTAGAGAAGGAAGTTAATTTCATAATGTCAAAAACTACACACAAGAACTTGGTGAGTAATATAATCCTTTTATCATGATGTCTCATCAAGAAGGTTTCAAAACTATGTCATTAACCTACATGTTTGATACTTTTTATTGACTATATAAAATAAAATCATCATTACACCATGTCCATGGAATTTAATATGAATTATCCATTTCAATCAAATGGATAAGATATAAACTTCCATTAATATGGAAGTGAAAAATACTACTTTGATATATTCATTAATAACATGTCATTTATTACACACCTAACATACCCTACATTCTTCCTACAAATGGTTTCATGGTTTTAGTCACTAAATATATATGCATGATCCATGACATGCATTAATAATAATATTAAAGTCTAATTTTCATTACACACACTCACAGACAAGAATATCTGATGATACATAAACATGCAAAATTCCTACTTGTGGGGTCTATTCTCATAATATCTCATCTTAGAGATTAGCAAGTATGAACTTCTTCAGATAAATTATAATCTTTTTATGAGTAATCGAACCTAAAATCAACATAATATGTGTACCTTCATATAATTTTATCCAACCATAGAACTAGGTTTTATCATATCATCCTGGAATTTAAAGGTTATCGTCATAGTAGGTAATTTATATGCCCTTTTCAATGTGATAGATACTCTAAGAAAATAATATAATAATTTCATATCGAATAGTGAAAAATATTTAATAATATTTTTTAATTAATATTCACATATTTTAATATATATATATATATATATATATATATATGTAATCCAATGTAAAAATAGTTGGTTCTATATAGAAAACTCGAAGAGACTTTCATATGGATTAGAGGCAAATTCCAACAACATTTATTTCACTATACCTAACTTCATGATAATGTTTCTACCCAGTTAAGGCTTTAGTAAAGGGTTCCAACATATTTTATTCCATAGAGAGTCTTCTCACTGTAACTTTTCCTCTATGTGAAAAATGCATCAAGAGATGATACTTCTGATATATGTGCATCATCTTCAAATTTGGCCTTAACTCCTTATCATGATCCACTGCTACAATATTATCAAAATAATGTATGATATGATGTTTACTATTATGGATCACATCATGATCTAGGATAAATTTTTGTATCTAAAATTTATATTTAGCTTCCTCAGCTGCAACAATAGACTAAGAATATGTTATAGAATTTGTGACAATGGATTTCATTGAGCTCTTCCTACTCAAAACACCTCCATTGAGGTTGAATATGTATCATGATTATGATTTTGGATTTTATTGATATTTTTTGAAACTAATATCTATATATAAACTAATGATTAGTTCCCCATATGATCCATAAACTAGAAACATATCCTTAGTGCACCTTAGATATTTAAGGATAGACTTGACTGCCATCCAATAACTATCAATTGGGTCAGCATAATATCATCTTAACATGCTTATGGTTTCCGTTACATATATAATTTTACATAACATGAAATATATTAATGAAACAATCATTGATTCATATATAATCATTTCCATACTATGTATTTATCCATGTATTTTTGGACACATTTTCTTGGAATGATGAATTTCATGTGGAACTAGAAACAATCCCCCATTAGATTATTCTATACGGAATCACTTTAGTGTCTTATGAATATATGTACTTTGACTTAAAAATAGAACCCACTTTTATCTATCATCATAGATCCTGATCCCAATAATTTATACTACATAACCTATGTACTTAATGGAGAAGCATGTGTTCAACCATTCTTTGAAAAAATATAAGATAAGTATTTCATTTCTAATATGTAGTATGTCACCAATGTAGATAACTATGAAAATGAATGCACTCCCACAAAACTTACTATATAAATAGGGCTCATATTAATTGTTTATGAAACCAAATTTTATTATGCAATCATGAAACCAAATTTCCCATTACTTGGATGCTTTATTTCATCCATAAATAGATTTCTTAAACATGTATACCTTATTGGAATCCTTTGGAGTAAAAAACCCTTTAGTTTGTGTCATATAGAAATATTACTATATGTTTTAGTCAAGTATGTTTTTTAAAATTCATATATGAAATCTCATAGTCATGTTAATCCTCTATAACAAGAATAATTATGAAGGATTTTAATATAGAAATAAGTGAAATTTTTTTTTATTGTCAATGAATTGATGCTCTTTGAACCATTTTACAATCATTCATTCCTTATATGTACTAACATATCCATCCATATATAGTTTCATCTTCAATACCATTTTACAACCAACTGGATTAACATCCACAGGAGGATCTACCAAAATCCAGACTTGGTTTTGATACATGGAATCATTTTACAATTCATAGCCTTTTTCCCCATGGAAACATCTACACTATTTATTAATTCATTATATGTTAAAATATCATTTTTATAAACTAATAATGAGTCACCATCCTCAATGATCGTAAACCATATATTTTTAGTTATATAATATCTATTATACTCATACATAGTACATGTTTCTCTAGAACATTCTATTTCATGAGGCCTTGTAGAAATTGTTTCTATACTAACTCTTGTATATCTTGAACCACGACTTCATTGAAGTATTTCTGAATCCCAATATACCTTTAATATATGTTTACCCTATCAAGTAATATTTCCTATTTTTCCACTATTAGATTTTTATCTAAGCAGTCTTATAGGTAATATTCCCTTTTTCTTTAGGGTATCCTGTAAAGATATACATTGTCCCTTGGGGTAGAAGTTTATTACCTAAATTTTCTTTAACAGACACTTCCCAACCCCTCACATATAAATTAAATAGGATGTATTTCCTTACAAATAAATTTTCATATGGAATACCATTATAACATTATTTCACACTTGGTTTAGTATATGTATTTCTTCTTGTAATGTGTATTCCCAAAAGGATAATAGAAGACTCATAAGACTCATCATTGATATCACTATATCTAACAAGGTGTGGTTCCTTATTTCACTTACACCATTCCATTTAGGTGTATAAGTAGGAGTTAGTTGGGATAGAATATCAAAATCGTATAAATAATTGATGAATACTTGATTAAGATATTCTCCATCAAAGAATGGCCAGATTTTCTTAATATTTTTACCAAGCTATTTCTCAACTTCATTCTTATATTCCTTAAATATATCAATGGAATATGACTTATACCTCATTAAGTATATATATCCATATGTACAAAAGTATTTGGAAAAGTTTATAAGTATAAGTAATCACCCCATGATTGAACTAGAAATAGTCCACAAACATCGGTATAAACAAACTCAATAATCAAAATGGCCCTTTCACCATTTCTTCCAAATAGGGATTCATTAATTTTTTTACGTAAACATGTGTGGTATACACAAAGTGGTTTTAGTTCATAGAAAAATAAATATAGATCTTAGTGTTATTTGGTCAAATTCATTTTTTACATGACCTATATTGTAATTCCATATTTTTGAGTGGTATGAGTCATTGAAACTATTTTCATTATCAATTTCCATTACTTAGTTTGTGAAATCAAATAAATAAACTCCTCAATTTAATAATTCCTAAAAATTACAATTTATTTATTTATAAAAGACGAAAAAATTAATTACAAAAATGAAAATAAATACATTTTTATCAATTACAGGAATATATATAATGTTTTGGTAGCTAATGAAATATAATAAAAATATATTTGAACGAAGAGAATTCACATCAGAAATGTGAGGTGGTAGTCCACAATATACATTGCAGTAATTATAACTCTTTTTTATTCTTTTAGATCTAA
Organism: Viscum album; assembly: GCA_963277665.1. NCBI lineage: Eukaryota > Viridiplantae > Streptophyta > Magnoliopsida > Santalales > Viscaceae > Viscum > Viscum album. The sequence continues at coordinate 597,312,530 of OY728125.1, read as the reverse complement.
ATCACCATGGGAAACCTTCTAGAATACAATTGGTTCCTCTATTTTAATATACATGGAAAGACCAAATTTTCCATCTGATAAATAATTTGTGGAAATAAATAAATTCTACACGATAAAAAATTCAAATGAAGAAAAGTTCACCTGAATATTCCCCTTGTTTCATTTACTGGGTAAATTTTTATTTAGGTAGTCCTCCCTAAGACATGAAAAATAGATTCAATATTTTTCCCTTGAATGTACCATGATCTTTGTTTTCTTGGAAGTTTTTTTTGAATAATATTTAGTCTTAGTGATTTTCACCTAGTGTTATTTTTATTCACTATAATAATTGAAGGTTTTTTCATTTTATATCCTTGCCAACCGAGAGAAGAAATGTGATAATATACAGGAGATACTTCTCTATGTTATTCATATTAAAATTTAAAAAAACAACAGAAACTATAAGGGAGGGATTAAGGAATGAGATCAGTGTGTAGTTCATCAAGAAGATTAAATCCATAGAACCTATAGATGGTCAGTATAGCCAATGGGTTTGATAATGTGAGGCCTTTCTGGTATACATTCTCCAATTTTACTATAAAATAAAACCTCGAATATCTCAAACTATTCATATCAAGCTCACTCTTAATAGAGAAAAAGATGATTTTAGAGTATGCTATAATAATCCATGTCTAGATATGACATTATAAGTTCATTTGATGTAGTTGAAATAATTAAACATTTAACATCAACCCCATCACTCAGGTGTTTATCATAACCAACAATCTCTTCGTCACTCATCTATTTTTCAATTGGATTAGTCATTAACGATTATAGTATGTAATACTTTGGTTCATGGTGTAATAATACTAGTAGATGTTTGATGAATTCATTGATGTTACTGTTGTTATGTGATAGTATTTTGTACAAATTGAACATAGAGATAATATAGTGGATGATATATTAATTATTCTATAAAATTAAATGATTTGAATATTGGTACATCAGTTGATTACAAATTATATGATATATAATAATTTTTAATTTTATTAAGCCTCCCACTATTTTATCAAGCTCCAAAATCTCTTTCCATTCGAATTAGAATATCTATTTGGTTGGCAATTTTTCGTCTAAAGACCACAATTTTCCATATAATTGTTTTTAATTATATGTAATTATTACGAGTATGCGAAAGTTGACGGTGCATGATTCTGAGGCCCAGTGTTCCCAGAATGAATTTCAGAACAATTTTTATGGTATGTTTACTAAACGAGCGAGCGGCATTTTCTAACTTTTGAACCGGCACTCAGATTAAAAATCTGAGGGTACCATTGAATCCACGGTACCGAGATTCGTTAAGGGATGATTCACTTTTACCTCAATAGGTTTGGAGAAAAAGTTAGGTTTTTGAATTTGAAAGAATAAATAAAATAACCTTGTTATTTTTATTTATTTCATTCTTCTCCTCCAATGGACAAGCGGCAACGTGGGACCAGTAATGTGTCAATCTAATAAATGTGTTGACCTTTAAATCCTAAGTAACAACAACGTTGGGGAATTTGGAAGGTTCCTAATTAATGAGCCCTTATTAATTACCAACGTCATTACTTACCCTCCCCCCTATTTATATGGTTCTTGGGGAGAGGTTTCGACACAACTTCACCAAGCAATGAAGTGCTGGTAAAGTGCCGCAATTACAATCCATTAGAGGATGGAGCCAGTTCCAGCTAGTGGTGACGAGCGACACCAAAACCCCAAACTGAAGATCGATTATCGAGTGACATAATTGGAGGATAGTTGTGGGGGAAGGTTAACATCGACCCACTTCCTCAATCTCGGGCCTTTCTCCATCATTCTTGAGGTAGGGTTTAATCTTGATTTTTTTTCACGAGTTATTTGAATCCTTCCTACCCTCTTTATATCAACCTAATGCAAAGGGTGCCAGCCAAATGAACATGTTCTGGTCCCTCTGCCATTTTTTTTGAATGTTGGTGAATTCCTCGCTAGCTTTGCCTTCGGGTTGGATGAGCACTGGTGAAACAAATGATGGCACTGGCTGGCACCGGCCAGCCGTAGAGAAGTTGTGGCATGCCGTAGTGCACCGCTGGTGAGAAAGGGGCCGTGACAGAAGCCATATAGGATGAAGGCGGCGTCCGGAAAACCGGTCGTCCGTGAGGAAGGAGGTGTCGCACACATGCCACCATAGTAATCAGTCGCGGCTCATCAGCCGCGATGGTCTGAAGAGGTGTCTTGCACACCAGTCGGCCTCACAAGCGGATGGAGGCACGACCAACGCGCCGTAGGAGGAGCCGCGGCGGCGGGACCCACAGCGGGTCCTGAAGCGACCTGGCAGTGCCCATAAGAGTTGCAACTTCGCGTTCCAAACAAGGGGGATGCTCCCCTCCCGTTCAATCTATGGCGGACCCCACCATGGGTCGCACCAGTGGGCCACGCCTCCCCCTTGCAGGCTGGGAAACACCTTTGTGGATCAGGCCGCCCCCTTACGGGCTGGGATGTGCACCCCATGCGGGCTAGGCCGGACCTCAGCCTAGTGGGCCATGCCCTCCATGGCCTCGCCCAACCGTGTCAGACCCGGATCGGGTTGGTCTGACCGGGTCGCACCGGACCTGGGCCCAACAGGACCCAGAAACACATAAAGGTCCATATCTTGAGAAACTTACATCAGTTTGACAAACCGTCAGCGGTGCTGGGATCCTTGGATCAATATAGCCCTTTGGGTATTCTCCAGTTGTGTTTTGAAGATAGTTGGAGTATGGCCGGGTTGGATTGAACCTGAATCCAACCGGGCCCTCGGAACTAAAATGCTTATAACTCACAGACCGGGCGTCCGATTGACGTGCCGTCTTTCGCATTGGAACCCTTACTACATTTAGGTCCTTTGGCTTACTCCTTTTTGTAGATTATTTATTTACGATAATGAACGATATATTGAGAGGAAAATTCTACAGAGATCGAGCACACTAGGTGTGAGTAATCCTTAGGCTGGCTGTAATGTGAAGAAAGAACATCGATCATGTAGGGGTCAACATCTATCCATCTTGTGTGGGTCAGTATCTATGAGATACTGTGTGGGTCAGTGCTCAGTGATCCTGTGTGGGTCTGCTCATACCGATCCTATGTGGTTCATATCATGTGTGGGTTAGCGGGGGTTAGTATCTATTGATCTTGTGTGGGTCTACAACAGTGATTCTTAACAAAATAAGATGATATAGCCTTACGACTAATCATCTGTACTTCTGTACTTAAGTTATACCTTGTGTGAGATAAGTCTTTTACCTTTGTGGTGTTATCTTTTTGATGTTACATGTGTGGTACTTCTATATTCATGTTGTTACTTTTGTGGTACTTATATCTCCGTGGTTTTACCTGTGTGGTACTTCTATCTTCGTGGTGTTACCTGTGTTGTAAAACTATCTTCATGGTGTTACCTATGTGGTACTTATATCTTCGTGGTGTTACCTATGTTTTAATTCTACTTTCAATGTGTTACCTTTGTGGTATTCTTCCCCCATGTATGGGATGTGTATATCTTGATAACATAGGTATATGTATGGAATATACCTATGTAGAGTTTATGTCTATTTCTTTGTGCTTTTATTTTGAGATCTTGATTTTTGGTATTTGGTTTTTTGAACTCTGGGAGACCTTAGGGGGTCTCAGGGTCCCTGCTGAGTATTTTTATACTCACCCGTGCATGGGATTCGCCCATACCTTATGGTGTCTTATGCAGATGACAAGCAGTTGTGCTGATACTTGAGGGAGCCAGGACCAGGCAGTACACTGGGGATGCGGGCTGACATCGAGTGTTGTGGTGAGGATATGTACCTAACCTTTAGGTAGGATCCTTTGTGGATGATTCAGGACCTATTTTTTACTTCTCTGTTGTATTTTTACTTTTCAGTTGTACTTGTACTTTACAGTTGGGCTTGTATTCTGGCCCCTTTTACTTTCAGCACTCTTTTTACTATAGCAGTTTACTTCATGGTTTAATCTTGTTGTGATATAGTATGTGTGTTTGTACAGGTTAAAAAGGAAGTGCCTTTACATTTTAAGGATACTCCTTTCCGGTGCTAGTCTCCAGCCCCTGGCCTATGGAAGGCGGGCTTGGTGTAGTCACGACACGGGCCCCGAGGGGCGTGTTGTGACAAAGTTGTATCAGAGGAGTCAGTTATAATGATGAACCAAGACTCTGATCTTTTCTATGTGGAAATAGTGTTAAGTGTTATGGGTGTGGTTTTTAGTTTGGGGAATCCATTATTTTTGTGGCGACCGATGTATCCATACAAGAGGACCCTGACTTCTGATTTCTGAATCAGTGCACGAAAACACTGATCGTGTGTGTTTTGAAAAGTGTTTCTTATGATCTCTTCGTGTCAGATCACCAGGTATAAATTATTGACCATGGAAAACCTTTCTTCTTTCAGGATTCCTCCACGTAGATAGCTAGCTAGTATTCCTGAAAGAGTACGTGATGACGGCTCACTGAGCAATGAGGCCTCGGTGTAGGGCCCTCTTACGGCATTAGGACCATCGTATGGGGTACCATCAGCACCACTACATGTTGGGTAGACCTTCCCACAAACCCCACTAGTGGAGGATGCACTCTGACTGAGTGCATTTCATGAGTTTTAATGGTAGAGGCCTCTGAGGATCCAAGGTGTGATAGACCCGAAGGTGGATGAGGACTAGCTGGAGGCTATAGTCAGAGTTTTCTACTTGGTTGGGACACTAGTTGACCTTATGGTGATCCTAGAATCCAATATTTCTCAAGCAGCAATAGGGAGATGGTGGAGCTTGATACTCCAGATACACGATGAGGTGAACCTCATCTGGGCGGACTTTGAGAACCTTTTAGGGAAGAGTTCATCCCAATGACATTACGCTCAGTGTGTATACAGGATATGCAGCACTTACAACAGGGCAGCATGACTGTGGCCCAGTACTCGGCGAGGCTCACTGATCTCCCCCACTACTCAACTAACATGGTACGACACCCTTTATTTAGGGCTCAGACCTTTGAGTAGGGTCTCCAAGGGGAGATCAGATCATCGATGATTTTTCCCAGTATTCTGATACGGGCTGGGGTGCTAGAGCGAGCACTTTTGGTGGAGAGATTACTAGCTGAGTAGGTACCGATGGTGAGATCCATCACCGAATGTAAGGTAGAAGAGTCTTATATAGCAGGCATTACACGGTTGATGTAGGGGCCCAAGTGGGCTAGGCCTTCTAGTGGACGACCTCAGGATACAGGTTTGGTGGTGTGGGAATCACAGGATATAGGAGGATAGGTGAGGAGCAGGCAGTGTTACTCGTGTGGCGGACTGGGTCACACGGATCATGACTACCCGAACCATCGTATGAATGACCAGAAGATGATCGAGGGACTGCCAAGGTAAAGGCAAGGATTCAGTTGAGGAGGTCCATAAGCAGCATGCAAATGTGGCAGAGGATCTGGCCTTGCAATAGGCAGTGGGCAGCGATTTGAGGTTATACTGTCACCACCTCCAGGTGGTCCACCAGAACCACTGGAAGGAGGTGTAAAGGGACGATCTCATCTCTAGGAAGCTGAGGCATATGACCACGGTGCTCCGGAAATGGTTAGAGGTATGATCAATGTCTACTCCACCTTAGCTGTAGTACTTATAGACACAGGTGTCAGTCACTCTTTTATTGACACTTCTCTCGTTCGGAGCTCGTAGATTCCGGTGGAGTAGTTGGATCGATCCTTATGGCTTGACACTCATACGGGAGATGATTCGATGATTTCACAGTAGTTCCAGTAGTGTGGTATACTCTAGGAGGTGAAAGATTCGGCTGGGATATTCTAGTAGTGTCGTCGAGGCCTTACGACGTTATCCTGGGTATGGACTGGTTATCTACAGTCTATGCCTATATTGATTGTATTAGGTGCAATGTGTAGTGCGTCTGTGAGGATGGGACCTATTTTTCCTTCACAAGTGGGAAAGGAACCTTTGCGGCATAGGATGGACTTAGCCAGAGGAGGGTGTAGACGATCACACATCAGTTGGCCAGCCTTACCCTCAGGGTAGTTGATATTGAGATTTTGAGCTATCCTATAGTGGTAGACGAGTATGCTGATGTCTTTTCTAATGATGTTCTGAGACTACCTCCATGCATAGGGGTAGAATTTACATCTACATGTACCCCGGATTCCACTGATATCTACACATTCATATCGGATGGATCCTATAGAGCTTCACGAGTTATGAGTACAGTTGGAGGACTTTTAGAGGAAGGGGTTCATAAGACCCAGCCTTTCTCCATGGGTAGCCCCAATTGTTTTCACCAAGAAGGCATATGGGAGTTTGAGACTCTATGTGGACTATAGTCTCCTGGATACAAGAGGTCCAATTTATGGGACACGTTATCTTGGAGGCTGGAGTTTCAGTAGATCTGGAGAATATAGAGGTTGTGCTAGCTTGGGAACCACATAGGAGTGTGATCGAGGTGCGAAGTTTCTTGGGTTTGGTTGTATACTACCGGAGATTCGTGCTTGAATTTTCTTGAGTTGCGGCACCCTTGTCAGCATTGAAAAAGAAGTTACAACCCTTCGTAAGGACCGAGATATTCCAACAATGTTTTCAGGAGCTGAGGAAGAGACTGACGAGTACCCCCATCTTGAGGCTACCATAAGAGGGCGTTGGGTATGTAGTCTACTTAGATGCATCAGAGACAAGACATGGGTGTTTCCTATTTCCAGAGCGAGCAGTGATCACTTAAGGCTCATGACAGCTAAGGCAGTATGAGAAGAAATATGTTACCCATGAACTGGAGTTAGCATGATTGGTGTTCCCCTTGAATATGTGGCGACATTACTTGATGGGTGAATATTTTACAATCTACTCTGATCACAAGAGTCTCAGTTTTATCTTATCTCAGAAGGAACTAAACCCGAGACAACTGTGAGGGATAGATTTCCTCTAGGACTATGACTTTAAGATAGTCTATACTCCTGGGAAGGGGGACGTGGTAGAAGATGCACTCAGCAGGATGTATAGTCTGCAGTTGTAGAGTGAGGAGACATATGAGATAGCTATGTTGCAGATATCCTTTGTGGATAGAGATGGAGAAGCATACCTCCAGTCTATGACAGTCACTCCCCCGCTCCTTTAGTAAGTCAGGGAGGCGCAGCTTCAGGACATTGGCTATGAGGCTCGACGTGGTCACATATCCTTAGGACAGGCACCTGAAGGATTTTATGAAGGTGGGGAGCACATCATACTCTTCAGAGGACGTACCATGGTACCAGTGGTGCTATGAGAGGAGGTGTTGATGGAGTCCCATACATCCCCACTGGTGGTACATCCTGGTCTGGCGAAGATATACCAGGACCTCTGGTGTTAGCATTGGTGGACAGAGATTAAGAAAGAAGTGGCAGCATTTGTTTCTTGAAGACTCACTTTTTAGCAAGTGAAGACCAAGAATCAGGTTCTAGTAGACTTAGCACAGCCACTAGAGGTTCCATAACGGAAGTGGGATGTGATCTCCATGGAATTTGTGACAGGGATTCCACATACATCCAGGGGACATGATTCCATATGGTTGATTGTTTACTGACTCACCAAGTTGGCCCACTTCTTACCTATCTCAGAGCAGGGATCGGTAGAGGGATTGGGACACCTCTATGTACAATAGATTGTAAGACTCCATGGGGTGTCATCGACGATCATATCTGACTATGACACACTTTTTACTTCCAGGTTGTGGAAGGGATTGTAGGAGGCATTCGAGACTCAGCTACGTTTGAGCACCGCCTTTCATCCTCGGACGGATGTTCAGAAGAAGCGGACCATTCAGACACTAGAGGACATGCTTCATGCATGTGTCCTAGATTTTGGCCGTAGTTGGGAGGATCACTTTCTCTTAGTAGAGTTATCATAAAACAACAGTTATCACTCCACCATCGGTATGGCACCATTTGAGGCCTCGTACGGTCAACCATGCAGATCACCTCTATGCTAGACAGAACCAGGGGAGTCGGCACTTATGGGTCCAGAGTCGGTATAGACTGCCACTGAGAAGGTGTGGATCATCTAGGAGTGGATGAAGAGTGCACAGAGTAGACATAAGTCTTATGCTGACCGAAGGTAGATACAGTTGGAGTTCGAGGAGGGAGATCATGTCTTCTTATTGGTCTCATCTAGATGAGGTTTGCAGGGATTTGGCTGAGGTGGAAAGTTATCCCCGAGGTTTATCAAACCATTTATGATACTTATGAGGATATGTGAGGTGGAATACCACATGGATCTTCCACAACAGTTGGAGAGGGTGCACGACGTCTTCCTTGTATCCCTGATGAGGAGATACGTGCATGACCCATCTCACATCATCGACCATGGAAAGATGGACTTCGATGATGGGGCGACATTTACAGAGGTTCTAGTAGAGATTGAGGATCGACATGAGTGAGTCATTAGTGGGTGGTCGATACCTCTAGTGCGCGTTCGTTGGCAGCACAAGAACCTTCAGGAGAGCACATGGGAGAGGGAGGTTCAAATTCGTGCTTAGTACCCCCATTTGTTTTCTTAGTCTATATTGTGGCTTTTGGGGACAAAAATCTCTAAGGTGGGTAGAATTTAAAGACCTGGATTTTCAATATAAATTTTTTTAATTATATGGAATTATTACGAGCCTAAAAAAATAAAGGTGCATGATTCCGAGGCCCAGTGTGCCCAGAATGAATTTTAGAACTTTTTTAAGGTACATTTAGTAACTGCGTGAGCGTAATTTTCTAACATTTGAACCGGTGTTCAGATTAAAAAACCAAGGGCATCATTGAATCCGTAGCACTGGGATTCACTTAAGGGAGGCTTAACTTTGACAGTAGTCAGTCTGGAGAAAAAGATAGGTTTTGGACATTGAAATATTAAATAAAATAACTTTTTTATTTTTATTTATTTCTTTCTTCTCCTCCAACGGGCTAGCAGAAATGTGGGACCAATGATGTGTCAAACCAATAAATTTCTTGAGCTTCCAATCCTAAGTAACATCAATGTTTGGGAATTAGGAAGGTTCCTAATTAATGATCCCCCATTAATTCTCAACATAGTTACTTACCCTCCACCTCTCCTAGTTATATGGAGCATGGGGAGAGGTTTTGGCACTACTTCACCAAGCAATGAAGTGATGGTAAAGTGTCGCGATGCCAAACCTTTGGAGGACGGAGCCAGTTCGTGCAAGCGGTGATGAGCGACCTTGAAACCCGGAACCAAAGATCGACGATTGAGAGATGTTGTTGAAGGCTAGTTGCGGGGTATGGTGAACGCCGTCCCAATTCCTTAATCGTAGGCATTTCTCCATCGTTCTTGAGGTAGGGTTTAATATTGATTTGTTTTATCAAGAGTTATTTGAATCCTTATTACCCCCTTTATATCAACCTAACGCAGAGTGCACGGGCTAAACGAAATAGGAACAATCCCTCCTCCCTTTTTGTTGAAAGTTGGTGTGTTCTTCGCTAGCATTGCCTTTGGGTTGGATGAGCCCTGGGGTGACATAGGATGGCAGTGGCTGGCACCGGCCGACCGCAGAGGAGGTGCGGTGCACCGTATCATGCCACTAGTGAGAAAGGGGATGCGGCCGAATCTGTAGTGGATGAAGGCGGCAGCAGGAACACCGGTCGGTTGCGAGGAAGGAGGCGGTGCACCTGCATCGCCAGGGGAACCAGTCATATATCTTCAGCCTCGGCAGTCATAAGAGGAGGTGGGCATGCCGGCCGGCCACAAAAGCGAAGGGGGACGCGACCAGTGCACCACCAGAGGAGTCGCAGCTCCGACGTCGGGGCGGAGGGACCTGAATTGGGTCCCATGGTGACCTAGAAGCACCCATAGGCGTTGCCGCTTCGTGTTCCATATTGGGGAGGGGGGCGTGTCTCCTTGCGGGCCGGACTGGCGGGTTGTGTCTCCTTGCGGGCCAGGATGCCCCTTGCTGTAACACCCCGAGATTTTATGAAAAAATATTCTTTTTAATTTCATTAATGTATTGTGTTGTACGCTACACCAAAAGGAGATTGCACAACACGCATCCTTGACTTGGCTTGCATTACACGCAATCACGGCCTTCCTCGATAACTTGCGTCGTACGCAATACCGAGTTTCACTAAACAATGATATGCTATTAAAATATTATTAAAACTAGCCGTTATGAATAGTAATAACCACTTTTTGAAATTTTGTAAATATTATTTTCCAAAATGGACTTCATTTTTGGATTCGGAATATCAAAATTAGCTTAGGGTGAAATTTTGGTACGTTTCAGATACATTTTCATATTCTGATGAATAGTGAAAATCACTAAATTTTAATTAAAAACAACTTTTTTAATCAAAATAATTAACAGTGATAAATTATTAATTTGAGTGGTGTTAAAGTATATTTATAATATATTTTTACAATTTAATACAATGTTGCTAATTGGATGTAATTTCACATTTAAACCAGATATAAACAAGGGTCAATCTTTTGACAGTTATTATCTCTTAAAAACACACTATTTGTTTTGACGACGGGAATTAATTTTTAAATTAGTTAATGTAACTGATATGTTTTGAATTTGATAAAATAGACATCATTTTTTAATTCATAATATCAAATATAGCTTAGGCCTAATTTTTTGAATTTTTCTGGAAACTTTCATTTTTTGATGAATAGTGAAACCACTAAGTGGTAGTTAAAAGGGGAATTTTTCATAAAACATAATTTTACCGCTTCTGTGAGTGGAATTTAGAAAATCCGAGAGACATGGTTGATGTCAGTAAGTAAAATGTAGTTCAATGAGATGAAAATAATTTTTTTGGTGAATAGTAACTTTTTACTTTTTTTTTACCACGGTTAAAAGTAAATAGAATAATTAAGGGTAAAATGATGTTATTATTACCCTAACACATGTCCTAATTCTATTGGAAAAGTGTAATTTGACCAAAAACAACCTTCGGAATAAAATAGGACCATTTAGGCCCACTTGGATTAGATTAGGACATTTATTATTAATTTATTTAAAGAAGAGTTAAAATAGTTAAAATCAAAGTTAAATAAGTAAATAATTTTTAATATGGGGTTATACATAAGATAAATTCGACTATAAATATTCATTAGAAATCTAAAAATATTTCCTACATAATGGTATTTTATTTGTAATTTTTAGACATTAAATAATTTAATTTATTTATAACACAAAGATGATGTAGTAATTATCTTATTAATGAAATAATGACATAATTGATATTATAAATACCTAAATAAGTATAATTTCAGACTTTTTATGAATTAAACTAATATTATAGGTTAATATGACATGTTAGGATTAATTTAAATAACTTTGGTCGAAGTAATCATTCTGTTATGAGTTTCAAAAAAATCAACTATTGAATAGTGTCAAAATTGACATAAAATAGTTTTTAAAAAACAATATTATATTATTAATTGTCATTATATTCCTAAAAATCTTAGGTTCGGCCAAATTACTTAGATAAGGTTATATATATTAATAAAAAACAACTTGGGGTTCTTTTGGCTTGATATAGTAAGTTTATTAACCTTATAGTATAAGAAAACAGGAAGACACGGTAAAAGTTAAATTATCTAACTTAAAGTTAAATCTAAATGATAAGGTTATAATTGATACCTAAACTTGTCTAAATTCTATTGGATGAGAGGATTTTGACCCATCCCCACCTTAGCTTCGAAATGAATCAATTTGGAGCTATTTAAAACCGAATTTGACTTTATAATAAAATAATAGTTTTAGTTATTCCAAAGGTGCCCCTCTCCTCCCTTATAAAAGGGCACTTCCTCCCTCTCTTCCTCACACCACTTTAAGCCTTCAAGCTCGGAAAACCCCTGCCAAATTCCCTTCTCCACTTCCATGGAAACATCCTAGAGGTTCTGGTCTTCCTCAAAGACCAATTTTAGTGCCCTAAAAAGAGATATCAAAGAGGCGCTTCAAAGAAGAGGTAATGTATGTTACCGATTCTTTCATCTTTATTTCTTCTTCCACTTCTTATTATTAGGTTCTTTCATTATGAAGTAATAACATCAGTATCACTCATATACTTATATGTTATTATAAGTATGAAACAACCCTATTTCACCATCTATTCATCCTATGGAAAACGAAATCATCGCGCATGCGTAAGTACGGAATACCGTCTCCACGCCGTGGTGTAATCTATTTTCCACCACCACCTTACTTGGATGGGTATAATGGTGTACATAATAACTATATATGATTATTGTAAAGTGATATTGATTCTTAAATAGTATACATACACTCCAATACAATTCCACGATCATGGGAACGATATCATCACTCGTGGGTACGTACGGAATACCGTCTCCACGATGTGATGCGATTCGTTCTACATGATCTTCATTGCATAATGATTATATAAATAAATTGAATGAATAAATATGATATATAGTACATTAATACCATTCTGGAAATGATGTATCTATAACCTAAAGAGAAGAATAAGAATTTATTCGACAAAACACGCATAAGAACAAAAAGTTATAAACACCCGAATAACAAGTAGCAATGAAATATTACTATTAAGAAGCTAATAATATGACCATATATGATATCATAAAAATAATTATTATTCTGTAATAAGTCAATAACATTATTTAAATCATTATACAGTAGGTTCAGACATGTACAAAGCCTAACGAACCTAAGGTAAGGGAAATATCACAATCTCATTTTTATCTGAGATTGTTTTTACTTTAGTATTTACTGGGGTGTATTTTATCATCCACATCCATGTTTCCTCAATATGTAATATTATTTCCATCCACCTACAATTGTTTAAATCCAATTTTACCCTTCGGTGAGTTTTTAGTAAAATATATGAAAGGAATCTTTTGTCGTTTTTTTGTATGAGGTACTTTTTGACTTTTCCGACAAAAGTACGAGAAGAATATTTTTTAACTTATACGGAATGAATGGATTTTTAAAACATTATTTCCAAGAAGCTTCCTTTACAAGTTTTCAAGTTTATTTTTAATCAACTTCTTTTAGTTTAAAATTGTAAGACATGTTAAGAAATGAAAATGTTTTTGAAGTAGAAAGGATATTTTCCTCAAGAATGGAGTTCAAGTGTTTTATCAAAATTATTTTCCATATAAGACAATAGAGGGTTCTGTTTCTATCCCTATTATTATATTGATTTGATTATTTTGTGGTGGAAATATTTTTATGAATTCATTTATCTTATTTGAATTGTTTTATGAAGTCATGATGTTTAAGATTCCCATTTTTATCACATGGGTTATGCTATGATGTATGGTTTATGATTTTGTCGCACACATAAGAATGGTATCATTATGAGATGGGTGGGACCTATATCTCCCTCCAATGCATTGGGTAAAGATTTTATATCTCATGAGATAGACATGGCTGGAACGGTAGGTTATACCGGTTCATTGAAACAGGACTCAAACGAGGAGTGAACTCGGTTCAGTAATGGACTTTGTCCACTAAGATTGTCTTGGCAATGAGTCTTGACTAATAAGAAATGATTCTCTATGATTATGTGTGTATGCCACAAAGTTTCATGTTTTAAGTTATGATTATTGGGATTACATTTCACTATTATGATTTATCCCATGTTATGAAATTATGATCTCTTTTGCAGGGTAAGATTTCCAAAAGTTATGTGCTTATGTATATGATGAAATTGATATTTCTTTTGTTTACCATTACTGAGCATTTGAGCTCACCCTTTGCTGTTTTCTTTTCCCCAGGATATAAACAAAGGTTTTAGGTAAAAAAAAGAAGATATTTATGGGAGATTTTGAAGATCTTTCACCACGATTAGAAGATTATATTCCGAGTTTCCAAATACACTAAACTATTACAATCCTTGTGTGTGTGTTTTTTTTATGTACTAAGTATTCCGCAAAAGTAATGTAATGTCCATGTAAGTCAAGCTTCGGGTCTCTACAGTTGGTATCAGAGGAAAGGTTTAGTCAACCTTTGGAAACTAGGATGCGAAAACGTTAGTGAGATCCCTAGAGATATTTCTAAGGTATGTCTAGGGATGTCCCTAAGGATAAGTATACGTATAGAGAACTATGGTAACGATATTAGATTAAACCAAAGATGTTAGATATTGAAGTTACTCCCCCTTTATTATGATTTTTTCCTCTCACAATATTCTTTTTGGGTTTTAGAAAATGGCTGGAAACAAGATGATTCACGATAATGCAGGATATGATGGACAATGGAATGATATTCTTCATGAGCAACCAAATGAAATGGGATTTGGAAGTCCAAACATCATTATTATGCCGAATCAGCAATCTCATAATATGGTCAATAATGTAATTTTTTTTAAGTTTCCTGACTCGGCTAATAAGAGAAAGATGGAGTTTCATGATGATTATAGAGGAAAGAAAGTTCAATTTCCCCTATGTAAATCATGTGGGAAGAGGCATCAAGGAGAATGTTTCAAAGGAACTGGAAGATGCTTTGGGTGTGGAAAAGAAGGACACAAAGCCAATAAGTGTAAAGGAAAAGGTTTAGTTAACACCAGGGATGAGGATAATGGTATTGCTACGACATCAACAATGGTTAAATGTTTTAAATGTGGAATATACGGGCATTATGCAAACCAATTCCCTAAGGGAAAGTCTCATGAAGAGAATCAGTATGGTCGTATGGGTAGTATTTATGTTGATGATGATGAAGAGACTAAAAATGATATGTGAGATGAAAGAATTGTTGAAGCTCAGTCAATGGTTTAAGAATGTAGTGGAATGATTACATGTTTATCATGTGTAATGTTGTATAAGTAATCCCATGGTACTATGAAATAAAGAGACATCTAAGGATTGTTACACTGTTGTCTTTCCTTGAGTTTTGAAAGTTTATGATTAATGGTACCAGTATCCATGAAAGGTTATTCAGATATTTTTGTAATGTAGATGATATGCGCATAATGAAGGGATAAGGAGAAAATTAAATGTTTGATAGTATTCATGATCTCATGACTGATATAAGGAGAAGGTTATATCATGGTTTGAGTATATAGAATTTTTGGATTTTGGTATGTGGAAAGAGTTAACTTTTGACTGCATTCATGTTTTCACTAAGGTTCAATGGGTATTCATTCTTCAAGAGAATAAATGATTAAGGTATTCACATGTTTGTAATTTGACCAACAAGATATACCTTATGATATATAGGGGGATAAATGATGGCATTCACGTGATTGTTATGTGAAATTTCAAGTAATCATTTTCTTTATACTATGAGCTTGGCCCGAAGTATTTTAGGTAAGCCTAAAGATTGGAATGGATTATGTTGGACATAAGTTAGTACTATTTACAGATAACACTTTTTTTGATATTGTTGATGGGATGTTATAGTAATATAGTTTTAGAAAAAGGACAACCTACAGGACGGGTGACATCCCATCGCGTCGGACAAGGTCGTAGGAATCGAACCCACAACCGAAGTGCGACTGGCCTTTATCGCCTACCACTGGCCTACAAGAAGTCCCTGGTTAGTAGAAACTAGTTTTATTTTATTAAGCGGTATGATATATAAAATATAAGTTCATTTTAGGAACCATATATGATTAATCTCACTATAGATGGACTTATGTATTTTTTGATAACTTTTCTAACCTTTTGTTTGAGACAGATGGAATGACCCATCATTCTATCACATGATCTGCTAACACATCACGAATGATAAATTCAACTTCATTTCTTTAAGAGATGAAGTGGAAATTGTCCAAATAATGACAAACGGTGAGACTATACCAAAATCACGAAAGTATTTCTTCTAATTCCAATTTCATCAACTTTAGGGAAATGATCTTGAAAACCAAAAATGTTGTTCTAGTGCTCTTATATCTGATGAATCAGATGGTACCTTAGATCATCACAAATGTATGGCTTTGTGATTGCTTGCTTTTCCATAGCCATGTTCTCTACCACTCTCCATCAGAACATGATGGTTAGATTTCTCTTCCATATCCATATTTTAACCTATGTGGAAACCCAGTGATTAGTTTATTTGGGTAACCGTTACGTTTCATACTTTTGTTTTTAAAGATTGGTTTTGGTATTCCTTTTTACGATGTGGATTTCTATTAAAGAAACTTTCGAATAGTAAACCATTTATAACCCCGATGAATTTCGAGGGCGAAATTCATTTTAAGGGGGGTAGAATGTAACACCCCGAGATTTTATGAAAAAATATTTTTTTTAATTTCATTAATGTCTTGTGTTGTACGCTACACCAATAGGAGCTTGCACAATACGCATCCTTGACTTGCCTTTCATTACACGCAATCGCAGCCTTCCTCGATAACTTGCGTCGTATGCAATACCGAGTTTCACTAAACAATTATATGCTATTAAAATATTATTAAAACTAGCCGTTGTGAATAGTAATAACCAATTTTTTAAATTTTGTAAATTTTATTTTTCAAAATGGACTTCATTTTTGTATTCGGAATATCAAAATTAGCTTAGGGTGAAATTTTGGTACATTTCAGATACATTTTCATATTATGATGAATAGTGAAAATCACTAAATTTTAATTAAAAACAACTTTTTTAATCAAAATAATTAATAGTGATAAATTATTAATTTGAGTGGTTTTAAAGTATATTTAGAATATATTTTTACAATTTAATACAATGTTTCTCATTGGATGTAATTTCACATTTAAACCAGATATAAACAAGTGTCAATCTTTTGATTGTTATTATCTCTTAAAAACACGCTATTTGTTTTGACGGCGGGAATTAATTTTTAAATTAGTTAATGTAACTGATATGTTTTGAATTTGATAAAATAGACATCATTTTTGAATTCATAATATCAAATATATCTTAGGCCTAATTTTTTGAATTTTTCTGGAAACTTTCATTTTTTGATGAATAGTGAAACCGCTAAGTGATAGTTAAAAAACTGAATTTTTCATAAAACATAATTTTACCACTTCTGTGAGTGGAATTTAGAAAATCCAAGAGACACGGTTGATGTCAGTAAGTAAAATGTGGTTCAATGAGATGAAAATAATTTTTTTTGTGAATAGTAACTTTTTACTTTTTTTACCACGATTAAAAGTAAATAGGGTAATTAATGGTACAAATGATATTATTATTACCCTAACACTTGTCCTAATTCTATTGGACAAGTGTAATTCGACCACAAACAACCTTAGGAATACAATAGGACCATTTAGGCCCACTTGGATTAGATTAGGACATTTATTATTAATTTATTTAAAGAAGGGTTAAAATAGTTAAAATCAAAGTTAAATAAGTAAATCATTTAAAATATGGGGTTATACATAAGATAAATTCGACTATAAATATTCATCAGAAAGCTAAAAATATTTTCTACAAAATCGTATTTTATTTTTAATTTTTCGACATTAAATAATTTAATTTATTTATAACAGAAAGATGATGCAGTAATTATCTTATTAATGAAATACTGACATAATTGATATTATAAGTACCTAAATAAGTATAATTTGAGACTTTTTATGAATTAAGCTAATATTATAGGTTAATATGACATGTTAGGATTAATGTAATTAACTTTGGTCGAAGTAATCATTCTGTTATGAGTTTCAAAAAAATCAACTATTGAATAGTGTCAAAATTGACATAAAATAGTTTTTAAAACAAATATTATATTATTAATTGTTATTATATTCCTAAAAATTTACGTTTCGTCAAAATGACATAGATAAGGTTATATATATTAATAATAAACAACTTGGGGTTCGTTTGGCTTGATATAGTAAGTTTATTAACCTTATAGTATAAGAAAACAAGAAGACACGGTAAAAGTTAAATTATCTAATTTAAAGTTAAATCTAAATGATAAGGCTATAATTGATATCTAAACTTGTATAAATTCTATTGGATGAGAGTATTTCGACCCATGCCCACCTTACCTTCGAAATGAATCAATTTGGATCTATTTAAAACCGAATTTGACTTTATAATAAAATAATAGTTTTTTTTATTCCAAAGGTGCCCCTATCCTCCCTTATAAAAGGGCACTTCCTCCCTCTCTTCCTCACACCACTTTGAGCCTTCAAGCTCGGCCAAACCCTACCAAATTCCCTTATCCACTTCCCTAGAAACATCCTATAGTTTCTGGTCTTCCTCAAAGACCAATTTTAGTGCCCTAAAAGGAGATCTCAAAGAGGCGCTTCAAAGAAGAGGTAATGTCTGTTACCGATTCTTCCAACTTTATTTCTTCTTCCACTTCTTCTTCTTAGGTTGTTTCATTATGAAGTAATAACATCAGTATCACTAATATAATTATAAGTTATTATATGTACGAGACAACCCTATTTCACCATCTATCCATCCTATGGAAAACGAAATCACCGCGCGTGCGTACGTACGGAATACCGTCTCCACGCCATGGTGTAATCTATTTTCCACCACCACCTTACTTGGATGGGTATAATGGTGTAGATAATAACTATATATGATTATTTTAAAGTGATATTGATTCTGAAATAGTATACATACACTCCAATACAATTCCACGATCATGGGAACGATATCATCTCTCGTGCGTACGTACGGAATACCGTCTCCACGATGTGATGCGATTCGTTCTACATGATCTTCATTGCATAATGATTATATAAATGAATTGAATGAATAAATATGATATATAGTACATTAATACCATTATGGAAATGATTTATCTATAACCTAAAGATAAGAATAAGAATTTATTCGACAAAACAGGCATAAGAACAAAAAGTTATAAACACCCGAATAACAAGTAGCAATGAAATATTACTACTAAGAAGCTTAGAATATGACCATATATGATATCATAAAAATAATTATGATTCTGTAATAAGTCAATAACATTATTTAAATCATTATACAGGAGGTTCGTACACGTACAAAGCATAACAGACCTAAGGTAAGGGAAATATCACAATCTCATTTTTATCCGATATTATTTTTACTTTAGTATTTACTGGGGTGTATTTTATCATCCACATCCATGTTTCCTCAATATGTAATATTATTTCCATCCACATACAATTGTTTAAATCCAATTTTACCCTTCGGAGAGTTTTTAGTAAAATATATGAAAGGAATCTTTTGTCGTTTTTTTGTACGAGGTACTTTTTGACTTTTCCGACAAAAGTACGAGAAGAATATTTTTTTAACTTATACGACATGAATGGATTTTTAAAACATTATTTCCAAAAATCTTCCTTTACAAGTTGTCAAGTTTATTTTTAATAAACTTCTTTTAGTTTAAAATTGTAAGACATGTTAAGAATGGAAAAAAAAATTTAAGTAGAAAGGATATTTTCCTCAAGAATGGAGTTCAAGTGTTTTATCAAAATTATTTTCTATCTAAGATAATAGAGGGTTCTGTTTCTATCCCTATTATTATATTGATTTGATTATTTTGTGATGGAAATATTTTTATGAATTCCTTTATCTTATATGAATTGTTTTACGAAGTCATGATGTTTAAGATTCCCATTTCTATCACATGGGTTATGCTATGATGTATGGTTTATGATTTTGTTGCACACATAAGAATGGTATCATTATGAGATGGGTGGGACCTATATCTCCCTCCAATGCATTGGGTAAAGATTTTATATCTCATGAGATAGACATGGCTGGAACGGTAGGTTATACCGGTTTAGTGAAACAGGACTGAAGCGAGGAGTGAACTCGGTTCAGAAATGGACTTTGTCCATTAAGATAGTCTTGGAAATGAGTCTTGACTAATAAGAAATGATTCTCTACGATTATGTGTGTATTCCAAAAAATTTTCATGTTTTAAGTTATGGTTATTGGGATTACATTTCACTATTATGATTTATTCCATGTTATGAAATTATGTTCTCTTTTGCAGTTTAAGATTTCCAAAAGTTATGTGCTTATGTATATGATGAAATTTATATTTCTTTTGTTTACCCTTACTGAGCATTTGAGTTCACCCTTTGTTGTTTTCTTTTCCCCAGGATATAAAGAATGGTTTTAGGTTAAAAAAGGAAGATCTTTATGGGATATGTTGAAGATCTTTCACCACGATTAGAAGATTATATTCCAAGATTCCAAAGACACAAAACTATTACGATCCTTGTGTGTGTGTTTTTGTTATGTACTAAGTATTCCGCAAAAGTAATGTAATGTCCATGTACGTCAAGCTTCGGGTCTCTACACTTGCTGCCTGGGATACCTCCTTGCGGGTCGGGCGTCCCCCTTGCAGGCCGGGCTGTGCCCCCCATGTGGGCTGGGCCGGGCCTCGACTCAACAGGATGAGCCTGCCACAGCCCATCCCAGTCGGGTCGGTCCGACCGGGTCGGGTCAGTTCGACCGGGTCGGACCGGACCGGGGCCCAACCTAACCCAGAAACACATTAAGGGCCATATCTGGAGAACCAGATGTCCGTTTGATGAACCGTAAATGGAACTGGGATCCTTGGATCGAGAAGGTCCTATTGGTATACTCAACTTGATTTTTGGAGATATTTGGTGTACATCCAGGTTCGATCGAACCCGAATCCAACCGGGCCCTCGGAACTAAAACGCTTATAACTCACAGACCGAGCATCTGATTGATCTATCGTCTCTTGCGTTGGAACTCTTATGACATGGCGGTCCTTTGGGTTACTCATTTGTGGAGCTTAGTGGTAGACGAGGTATGAAATATATCTCGAGGGGTAGATTATATAGAGCTCGAGTGCCCTGGGTGTGAGGAATCTTGAGGCTAACTGTAACATGATGAAATAACATCAATCCTGTGTGGGTTAGAATCTATCGATCTTGTGTAGGTCAGCATCTATCATATCCTGTGTGGGTCAGCGCTGATCAATCTTCCGTGGGTCAGCGCATACTGATCCTGTGTGGGTTAAATCCTATGTGGGTCAGCCGGGGTGAGTACCTATCGATCATGTGTGGGTCAGCAACAGTTCTTTTTAACTAAATAAGATGATATATCCTTACAACTAATCATCTATACTTATGTACTTAAGTTCTACTTGGTGTGAGATGAATATTTTACCTTCGTGGTGTTATCTTCATGATTTTTCATGTGTGGTACATCTATCTTCATGGTGTTAGCTGTGTGTCACTTCTATATTCGTGGTGTTACATATGTGGCACTTCTATCTTCATGGTGTTACATGTGTGGTAGTACTATCTTTGTGGTGTTACATGTGTGGTACTTTTATCCTCATGGTGTTACCTATGTGGTAATTATACCTTCAAGGTGTTACCTTTTTGGTATTCTTCACTCATGTATAAGATTTTTATATCTTGATAACTTAGGTATATGTATGGGCATATACCTAAGTAGACTTAATGTTTATCACTTCATGCTTTGAGTTTGAGATCTTTCATTGTGGTATTTCCTTTGTGGAAGTATAGGAGACCTTTGGGGGTCTCGGTGTCCCTACTAAGTATAGTTATACTAACCCCTGCACAGGCTTCACCCGCACATTTTGGTTTCTTGTGCCGACGACGAGCAGCTGGTCTGAGACTTGAGGGAGCCAGGACTAGGCGGTACGTGGAGGAGGCGAGCTGACGTGGAGTGTTATGGTGATGATCCGTACCTTCCCTTCTGGTAGGATCCTTATTGGATGATTCATGAGTTATTTTTTACTTTTCAGTTTTATTATTAATTTTCAGTTGTACTTGTACTTTACAATTGGGCTTGTATTCCGGCCCCTTTTACTTTCAATACTCTTTTTACAACATCATTTTATTATGTGGTTGCATATTTTTTCAATCTAGTCTATGTGTTTGTACAGGTTAAAAAGGCAATGCCTTCCCATTTTAGGGATACACCTTTCCGGTGCTAGTCACCAGCCCCTGGCCTATAGAAGGCGGGCATGGGGTAGTCACAACACAGACCTGAGGGACGGGTTATTACACTACATGAAAGAATCCATATACCCATTCAAATAACACAATAAATGCTTGTAAATTATACATGAAAGAATCCCTACACCCCTTATCATAACACAAGAAACAGATTAGTCTATTACTCAAAGATAATTAGGTATTTGTTTTTTCAAACTGAAGGCTTTTTCTCATTGATCTATTAATTAGACTCCCTGATCCCAAAACACATGCTTTGTTTTCTTCAAAACATACATCCATGTTAAATCAAGTCTATCATGGTATACCTTATTGATGAAAAATTGTTAAGTCCACCCACAACTTCTCATAAGAACTCTCTAATAAAATTAAGGGTCCTAAAAAGGATAGGTTAAAAAATTAGTTCAATAGTTTAATTCTCAATAAAGTAATAGAAGGATTTTTATGAATTAATATTAATCTATGGGATTTTATTTATTATACATAAATATTTATTACCTTATCTTTTACATGTATTATTAATATAAAGTGGTTTTTTAATGTAGTAATTAACCCCGTTGTGAAAAAAATTATGCATAACCATTTTATTTTAATTCTAACTTTTCATATTAAACCATTTATTTATATTATTGTGGTCGTTCATTCATGAAATAAATGAGTCATATTGGGAAATAAAATAAATAAAAATATTAAATTACCATGAGCTTATATATGGTTTATTTATTAACATTAAAATAGATCAACATATGAACCTATAAAAAAACGTTGTGTATCAGCCTTGACATGGGTTAAATCATTCCACTTATACACCATTGTATCAGTCAAGTTGGTCTCATATCCCTTCTATCTTAAACCGACTCTGCATTGGTTCTATCTTGAACCAAATCTATGAACCTTTAGATACTCTGTTTATTACATATGCTTTACAAATAGTATAAAGTTTATCGGAAGCAATGTATTTTTTAATTGTAATTACATAAAATAACATTGGTCGTACATGTCCTATATAATAAAATAGAGGTGGTAAACTCACAAGGAATCATATTTAATTAAATAATAAATAATTTCTGAACCAAGAAATAAAATTAAATTAAATTAAACCCATACATACATAATATTATTCAACAATCATTATTTATCATATACATGCAATGATTACACATTTAAGACAACTAGCAGTCATTCATTTAAATTCATTATTCGATGAGATAAAATACACTCGAATTAATCAAATTAATGGTCTTATTAATAAATTAATTCATTTTATCTTATTCCATCCAAAAATCCATTATCATCCATTTTTATTTTGAGTGAAATAAATAAATTTATTTTATTTTTATATTAATAAAATAGTACACAACTTTATAATTGGAAGCAACTCAGTGAGTACATGTTTGAACTACTTAGTATGGTTATAATTTTATATAATTCACTCATATGATAAATTTTGTATGTAATTCCTTGACCCCATAAGCCCAAATCTAGTGAATTATTTTATTAAATTTTTATGATTAAAAGTAATCAAATCCCAAAGGACCGATTGATTTAGCAGGTTTTGAAACCATATTACACACGTGAACATTAAATTACAATTTAAATCATAAAATAAAACTAAGAGAATATTTTTAGAACACCATAACTCTCCTAGATTAACCCTTCATATAATTCATAATATAAATCTTAGAATCCTATGAAAAGTAAAATATAAGAATGGGGTGAGCTCAGATGTTCAGTAAGGGTATGAAATACAACGCAAGCTATCATCGAAAAGTATAATTGATTATGAAATATTAATTAACTGAAACCCAAGAAATTTAATCAATAACCTAATAATAATATGTAAGTAATATAATATGATCAAATAATTCCATATAAACAATTACATTATAAAAAACAAAACAATTGATATTGTACTAGTAGAATAATCACATGGAATATCAATAACAAATCTCATAATGAGGGAACTCATAATGTGGGACATGATAAACATACCGTCAAAGATTCGGCCATGAAAACATATAATAATATGTAACAACATAGTCTAGTTTGTCTCATGAGACCTACTAATGCATCGAGGGGCTATAGCGGGCCTCACCCGACACTTATTGAGTACAATGCATTCCTCGTATGAAATGGGTGAAACATAAACTATATAAACATTCTTATTCATTAATTATCATATGAAATGTGAATATATTATCCATAAACCATGAATGGTATCAAAATAGCACATCCATAGTCAAAATGATCATAAAACCTTCAATAAAATATGGTATCATAAGATATCATCCTCAATTAAGCATAAAATCTATCAAATGATGTTGACATGGATGAAAATATCATAATAAAATTATTAACATTTCTTGAGAGATATACACCTTTTTACTTTGAAAACATTTATTTCAAAGAAACTACCATTTTAAAATTAAATAATTTCATTCAAAATAATATTGTAATCATTTAAATGAATCTTAAAAACATTAACGTGTCATGACAGTGTAAAATGTTTCTCATGTTGTATAAGATAAAAAACATTCCATCTGTTTTTTATTAGAAAAACCTCAAAGAACCTCATTTAGAAAATGAAAACATATAGATTTTAATGAATTTTTAAAAAATCAAAAAATTATTAAAATTTAATTTAAAAATTCATTGGAGATTAGTAAAAAAATAATTATTTTTTGAAAACATGGACATGGAGAAAAATGTGAAAATTAAATCATTAGACATTAAAAATATCTCATAACAATTTGAATATTTAATAATAATACCAATGAAAGAATAAAATTTCAAAAATTGATAATAAATAAATTAATGACATGATAATTCAAAGGGTTTGTACATACACCTCATAAAATAAGGTGGGTGTATAACATCAAACTACGCCTCAATAAAAGTAGATTGATATGAAGTCCCTTACCTTGCATTTCCTTTTGCATAGACATTATTAAACCTCCTGTGTATTTTTTTTAAGAATTTTAACAACTTATTCTATATGAATATTAAAATTTATGATATCACATATTATCCTCTTATAAATTTTATTATCATTTTTTACCAATCTTTTATGACTTTCACTATTTTAGAAGTTAATTGCCTTGTTCTTTTGAGTATGTTTTAACATGTTTCTTGTTGTTTATATTAATTAGATAATTCTTTAAAATATAAATAATTTGAAACATTATGTAAATTTTATATATATTCATTATATATGTATTTAGAATAATCCATAATATTTGGGGATAAGAAATTAAATGCATGGTTCATAGAGACGGTAGGTCGTACATACGCATGAACACAACTTCCATTTCATTGTAGTATTTAAAAAAATGAAACATAAATGATATATATGTATATAATAATTCTAGTATCATTTTATGTAATATTTTTAACATGTTTTTATTAAAACCGTCCTTTATACATTCCATCTATAGTGTGAATGTATCAAATTTATTTTAGAAGGTTGTACTCCACACATCCACAAACGATATTACCCAAAATGAAAAGCATGAATGTATGAGTTATGTAATAATTAAAGAAGAATAAAAAAATAATAAATATCATATATATCATATATAAATATCTTTTCCATCATAATTCTCAACCATGATATGTAGTAATGTAAAAATGAATGATATTGTTTCACGAGGAAGTAGTTCATCGTACACGAATGGTAAGTTCATTACCCATTAGATGGTTGTGTGTGAAAGTGTAGATCAATGTCTTATAAACAAATTATTCATGTATATTTATGATACTTATTTTATTTTATAAACATGAAATAAAAAATAATTTAAGGGGTTTGAGGATGAAACAAAAAAAAATGATTGTTGATGAATATTACCTCTTCTTTTGGTATCTATTTTTGATTTGTACAAAAGGAATTCATTGGATAGATTTTTTCCAAAATTAATTGTTCTTGGATGAAGATATGGAATTTCGGAGGAGAAATTGGTAGGGTTTCATTTAGATTCAAGGCTCAAAGTTGTGTGATGAAGTAAGGGAGGAGGTTCCCTTTTATAATTAGGGTGAGGGGCACTTCTATAAATCCTCAAAATATAAAATATAATAAGGATATTCTAGATGAAAAGAGTTAAAATGGATAATAAATTAATGTTGGAAGACATTTTAGACTATATATTATCTCATTTGAGATTATTTGACATTTTTTATTCTTAAATAATTTAATAGTATATTAATTCAATAAAATATCATTACTATCAAATTTCATACTATTAATTTAATTTGACTTCAAAGACTTCATGAAAAAGTAGGAATTATAATATAATTATTTAAAAAATATATCATATATCATATAGATCTACGAAATTAATTATCCACATTAACACATTCCAAATATTTCAAAATTAATTTTTTTAAAATTAATTCTTTTATTTTTATTTTTATTAATTAAACACTATTTTATAATTTAAGAATCATTTAAAATAGTTATACAATTATTGAAAATTCAGAATAAATTTATATAATGAAATCAATTTCATTAAGATTAAAATATACATTTATCTTCATTCATATCTTGATTTTTTTCATATGTGGACACATAAATGATATTAAATACAAAGAGGGTGACATTTTGTAACTATCTTGGATTAAAATAATATATATGTCATTTCATGGAAAAGCGTACACTTAAAAACTCCAATTATATATTATTTTTATAATGGTATAATCCTATTCATCTAATAATTATTAGACGCGTTTTTGTCACATTCTACCCTTATCTTTTAGCTTTAACACTTAGCTAAACCCTGTAACTCTTATCATGACAACTTGTATTTTTACTCTTTAAGGGATAATATAGTTAATATTAGATGAATAAATAAACATAAATGAGTTATGTATGAAATTTTAAACCTTATCTAAATAATATGGTCGATGTACATATTTTTATGAAATTTATATATTTTTATAAAATATTATTTATTTTAAAATATCATTAATGTCAATTTTTATACTATTCATTTATTGATGTTTTATAAATTTCATTAATACACGGTTCATAATAAAAAAAAGTATTTTAAAATATCCTTAATATGTCATATTCATCTATTAAATTCTTGTATGTCATTAATTTCCTCAAATTATATTTATTTTTGTATTTTAAATAATATTTTTTAACATTTACATTAATTAAACAATTAATGTATCATCATTGTGAAAACCATTATGGTAATTATTTATTTCCTAAAAATTAAAAATAAATTAGTATTTTTAATATAATAATTTTATTTTTCGAAAGACTATTTTTAGTTTAATATATCCCCAGTTTAACCCCATGTTAATACTTTTAACTTGTTAAAAACAAAAGTATGAAAAAATTGACTTGTCTTTGAATATAATATTATAAAGGTTATATTCTCATCTAAAAGGAAATAAATGTTCTCATAACTGATCCTTAAATTCTTAGGTACAAAAAATATTTATCCAATAAAATTAGGATAGGTTTTAGGATAATTTTATAATATTTTCAACATTATTTTTACCTTTATTACCTGATTTACCCTTAACCTTGGTAAATAAAAAATTACAAAAGTTACTATTCAAAATGTAAAAAAACTAAATTGATCCTATTATAAAATAAATATCATAAATTTTAAACCTCCTTTTCAATTTTACAAAATTCAATTTATAGAATTGGCTAAATTAAGTTTAATGGTAATCCCACAAACATGGCGAGAATGAGGGTTAAAGTAAAAATGTTTAAATGTTCAATAGGTTGTGTATATAAAATTTCAATATTAAAATATTAAAATTAACTAAATTGGATTAATATATTTATTATTTATCTATTGTGACTTTAAAACTTAAAATATAATTTAACATTAATAATTATTTAAACAAAAATATAGTTTTTAACTACAATGCATTATTTTTCATTATTCATAAAAAAATGAAACATCCCAGAAAAATACTAAAAATTAAACTAATGTAAATTTTTATTTTCCAATTTAAAATAATAATTTTATTTTTGTCAAAAATATTATATAATATTTTCAAAAATTGGATTTAAAATTGGTTCGCCATTAAATGGTGATAATACTACTTTTATAAAAATATATGTTTTTATATGTAATATTGGGTTTGTTCTTATCTTATACCTATAAAATATATATTGAATGAATTTAAAAATATTTAAATGGATATATAATATCTAAATTCAATATATAAATTCTCTATCAGTGTTAGAATTTAATCGACTATGCAAAAGATGAATAAATAGTGTTTTGGTTAGACCTCGTGTTGCATGCATTGTAAGTTATCAACAAAATTAAATTTATTCTAAAAGGAAACATATATGGTAAAGTATTTGGGTGATACAATTTACATGAAATTTGTTATAATTTAAAGATGTATACTACCAAATTAGTTTCACATGAAACACGTTAATATTACATTGTCTGTGTAATTTAATGTGTTGAGTCTTTAGTATGAAATTACAATACATTAATTATAGTTTTGAATATTATACATAATTAATAAGTAATTTAATATAATATAAAAACTAATGAATAGTGTGTTCTATCAACTTAATGACCCATGGAACTCATATCGATGATGTTTAATTGAGTGATTAACTAAATATAATATTTCCATGTAAATAGATAAAGGACACCACATGTGCAAGTTGGACACATGGCATGTACATTGGTTCACTAAATATCCACAGCATGAACCTGGGGAGATATAATATACTTATTTTAATCACTAATTAAGTACAAAATTTATAGAATTAACACATGGTGTGTACTTCAAGTTACATAGAATCCAGACTTCACACACTGCGTGTTGGTCGGAGTGGTTTACTCAAGAGGGGGGTGAATTGAGTACCAATTAAAATTTATGTATTTAAAAACAATGTCTTAAAGACCCCCAAATAAAATAATAAATTAAACTGTAGTGAATTTATATTAAAGTAGAGGTTCTGTCAGATTCTCAAGGGATTGATTAATTCCCAGTTAATCAACACAGGAGTGTGTGATTATCTTTTGAAACTGACTTACTAATCTACACTTAACATAAACAGTTGCTAATTTAATTATCAAAGTAACTTTAAAAATAGTATTAGTTTTAAACTGATTAGCAGCGGAATAAAACATTGAAATAGATGGCACAACAAATGTAACCAAGAGGTTCAGTCTCAAGCCGAGACTTAGTCCTCTCAAAAGTTTATATAAAAATGATCCACACCCTGGATCGGGGTTCAACAGTTTACAACTGTCCAGGTCCAAGACCTCTACCACTGTTCTTCGTGGGAAACAGTACAACAGAACCCAGCTGTCAGGTCACACACGACCTCTACCACTGTTCTTTGAGGGAAAGAAAGAATGAAAGAGTTTGGTAAGGATTTAAAAATCCTCCAGTTTAAGTACATGAGATAGTGTATGTGTTAGATATAGTAGATAACACACACTGCTCGAAAAGTATAATAATAAATCACAGAACAAGAGATGTAGAGTTTAGAGATGGTTCTCGTGATTTCAGTGTAGCTCTGGACTCCTTTGGATTCGATCAGAAGTGAGTCTGAGTCCTCTTCTCGTTTCTTTTTGAGAAACAGAGTGTCGTATGCTCCAGGTTCACAGATAGTGAAAATGTAGTAGTTGAAGTTCTTTAGTGTTCTTCTTATATGCACAGAACACTTCTCGAGTATGCTTGATTGTCTATGAGCTTCTCTGTGTTCTTGATGGAACTGGTTTTGCTCTTGATTCTTCTTGTTCTTGTGTTTCCGGTATATTTCATCCACCACACACTTCTTTCGATTCTGCTTTGGGCAGCGTAGTCTTCTCGTATTTATCTCCCAACAGGGGACAGAAAAGATTTCCTTTCTGCAGGTACGAGGTACGGGTTCCTGACATCCGACAACCTTTATCAGATATTTTACAAATCATTAAAATGTACATGATATGACCGTTTGATAGATTAAATATAGGAAATAAAGAAATTCAAACAGTGAGTCGAGTGATCGGTAGGTAATCAGCATCGGTAGCTTGGACATCGGTAGCTCAATGTCATTAGTTGCTTTGACTCTATCGGTGGCTCTATGCGTCGGTTGGTACATGCTTGTATCGGTGACTTTGTTTATCGGTAGCTCCATGCGTCGGTAGCTCCATGCGTCGGTAGCTCCATGCGTCGGTAGCTCCATGCGTCGGTATCGGTAGCTGTGAGTCTGTCAGTAGCTTCGTCTATCGGTGACTCTTATTCCATCGGTAGCTATTTATACTTACACCAGTAGCTCTATGTTTGTATCGGTAGCTGTCTGTAAGTCAGTAGCTTATATTTATAAGCACATCGGTAGCTCTGTGTTAAGTATATCGGTGACTCTGTCTGTCGGTAGACTAAGTCTATCGGTAGACTGGGTACCGGTAGCTCTTTATCAGTAGCTATAGGCAGATTACTTATCTGTTTTATGCAGAACACATCCGATTGGGTTAGAATCAATTTATAACTTGTATGAACATGGATAAATGAGTATTAACATATTCCAAAGACTATTTTAAAAATTATTATGGGTTTGATCACAGATTTGAAAGAATTAAAGTATAGATCAATGATACTTAAAAATATCATAGAGAATGAAAACATAATTGGGATTTTCAACACATATGAATACATGATTGAGATTATCAAAACAGGTGAGGTCAACAATCTCCCCCTTTTTGATAATCACAATTTATGATATGGGCATTTAACATAGTGAAAATATAATAGTAAAGAGTATAATATTGAATTCAATTTTCTCAGAGAAAACAGCATCAGAGATAATAGAAATAGTATGATATAGACATAAGTTATCAGAGGTAACAATCATAAGGTACCGAAGGTAAAAAGAAACATAATAATATCAGAGATAAAATTGAAAAGAAGGTTATTTTTCTCCATTGAAAATATTTCTCATTCCCTCATTTTGTTCTCCCCCGCTTATTGTTCTCCCCCTTATTATTCTCTCATTTTGTTCTCCCCCTTTGTGATAATCAAAAAGTTTGAAAGCATATATAGGAGACAAATAAAACATGAGAAGTAAAAGGAGTTCTTCTGTATTACAGTAGTCAAAAAGTACAGAAACAGAATACAAATGAATTCCTATCAAAAATCCTGGCCACTGGATCATTCCACATCTTCCACGTGAGATTTTCCTTTGGGATCAGAAGAAGGTTCGGATGGTGAGGATGCAGGTGAAGGTTTTGGAATGCCAGAAAATATCAAAGGAGGCTGGGCCACTGACACAGAGTCAGGCCTATAGGTTGAAGATCTTTGGGTGATCATTGGTGTGAGGCTTCGAATAGCTTGAGCAGGAGTCAGCTGGACTGTGGAAGCAGCTGAGGCAGAAGCAGGCAAAGCAGGAGGTACGATGACTGGTCTGGCATCAACATGCAAGAAGGGCAGCAAAAGATTTCTAAAATCCATAATAATTCCTCCTCCTCTTTCCATAGCAGAGATGAAATCATCTTTGTTTTCTATGAATTTCTCCAAGGCAGGAGTCAATTGTCTTAGTTTGCTCACTTGTTCTCTAAAATCTTGAGTTACTGGAGGTAGCTTCATGTTTTCCAACATCAGCTTGAAGTGGTGTTCGAGTTGATGCTTGGTGAAAATTTTGGTGAAGTAGTAGTCCACTTTGCTCTTTATGGCTTCCTGTGAGGCAGAGGCTTCTCTCATATAATCTTGAACAATCTTCATTATTTCTCTAGCAGAATCTCTTGTAGAAAGCACCACTCGGCTCAACTCTGATGAGTCCACAGAGCCACTGGTTGAAATAGAACCAATCTCCTCCTTCAACATTGCTCGAACTTGATTCAGGTCAACTAAAAGTTTGGATGTGAGAGGGCCAAGAGAGAAGGAAACAGTTTCATTGAAACTCTTAGACAAACCACTGATTAGGCTTTGAACTTAAGAGTCTTGTAATTGAACGTGATCCTTCATTGAGGTTTTGAAACTTTCAAACACCGAGACAAACTGGCTTACTACACTCTTCACATAAGCTAGGTCCTTGTCAGCTTGAGACTTGGAGCTCATATAAGAGTCTAAAGCAACAACTGTTGTCTTGAGAGCTTCAAGATCTGCTTCGATTCTAGAAGATTGAGTCTGGCACTCTTTCACTTCTTCCATAAGCTCAGATACAAAAGAAGATAAATTAAAAGCCAGAGATAGCTCGAAGGATCTCTCTAACATTTTCATTTATTCATTAAAACTTTGCTTCATCTCAGTAACTGATACACTGAATGATTCTTTCAGATCTTTCTTCATGGATTCAAGATCAAATTTAGAGACAAAATCATTAGGGACAACTGCAGCAGATCCCTTTACGGAGGCCAAACTAACTACAGAATCAGTCATTATTGAATGAACTGAGGATGCAAGGGAGGTTTCCATTAACTTCACTTATTCAACAAAACTGGTTTTGAGGTCCTCTTTCAGCTTATTCAGATCATGAAATCTGACCACATTATCTGGCAACAATTCAGAAGCAAGATCATAAATGGTCTTCGGTCTATTCACAGACATCTCATTGTCAGAATCCAGATAATCCAATCCACAGACTATAAACCCTGGGTCTTCTACCCAGTCTCCAAACTCAACATCTACTGTAACATTTCCAAGAACAGATTGATGCTCCCCCTCAATGGGTGCATTGTCATGTATCACAACAGCATTCAGTGCTGGATTCTCTTCATCAGAATCTTCTACTACAAGTTCCATCGGTGTAGCATCTAGAAGATCTTCTGTTACAGGTACAACTTCTTCTGTATCTCTTTCTACATCAGCAGCAGGCATAGCTGAGTTTCCAATCAAAGGACTCATACTTAAACTACCAGAAACATACGATTCAGATACATTTTCCTTTTCCTCTTCTTCTTGATGAGGTACAGACTGGTCTTCCCCATAAGTAGACAAAATTTCCTCTACCTTTCCTTTCCTAGAATAAACCAATTCTGCAACAGGACTTGGGGGCAAGTCTGGATCTCCTCCAAAATCCATGGGAGTTTCTTCTTCTTCTTCTTCTGTTTCATCACTATAAACAGGTTCCTCTTCATCAGGTCTCAGACTCGGATCTCTCATATCCTTTGGTCTTGAGGGATGATCCACAGGATTAAACTTATCATATATCTTCTGACCATCACTGACCCATTCTCCCTTCCTTGGGTTCCAGTTAATTTTCATGTACTTACAAACAGTCGAGGTGATGCAGAAATTGTTCCTGACTACAACTGTCTCATCCTGAGACTCAGCTATTCCTTTCACTTTTATCATTACTGAAATCAGCTTGGCAAAGAACAAAGCATTAGTCTTTGACTTTGGTCTAATCATGTCTTCCATTTGAAGCATTAACAATCTGCACAGATTGATTTTTACACCATGTCTTAGCAAATGAAGAAGATAGATATCTTGATATCTCAGATTTGCAAAATATCCTCGCCTCGGTATCAACACATGCTGAACAAACTTGAAGAGCAGTCGATTCTCTCCATCCATTTCAGTAGCAACCACTTTCCTTTGATTCCCATTACCGGTCAGTTATTTTAAGGCGGTTTCATAATCAAAGTTGTCACTGCTAGGTGGCATTGCTCTTGATACGTACCCAGAGACACCTTCATGTGGTACTTTCAAACACTCAGCCCACTCTACTGAAGAAAAAGACATCTCTTTTCCATTTAAAAAAGAGCTTACCCGATTCTCATTTTCAGACTTCTCGAAGGTTACAAACTCATAGAACTGTTTTACCAACTTCGGGTAGTATGGGCCATTGTTATTCGAGAAACAATCCACCCATTTCTGGTCCTCCAGAATCTCGAGTACTAATGATTTGCTAGGCAGTAGCCATTCCACGCACAGTTCCTTCTCGATTACTATGTCTCTATTCTGCAAGTGAGGATTCACTGGTCGCCTTCCCAATCTAGTTCTGACTTCACTAGCACTGGCTTTATGCTGTGTCTTCTGCTTCTTGGCTTTTGGTTCTACACTTTCATCTCTGACGATAGGAAGCTTAGTTTTTGCCATCGCGGGTTTAGGGTTCTTGGTCGATTTGGGAGCAAAGGTTCGAAGGTGAGAGATTTTGAGCTCGGTGAGGTAGGAAGTGGCTTAGACTTGGTTTTATCATTTAGGAATTCCAAATAAACGACTAAAATAGAGTAAAATAAAATAAAATAAAACGATTCGTATTCTTGGCGGCAGACATATGTTTTAGAAAGCATTGCATCGGTGAGGATTTTAACATCGGTGAGGATTTTCACATCGGTGAGAATTTTAACATCGGTGAGAATTTCACATCGGTGAGAATTTCCACATCGGTGAGGATTTCACATCGGTGAGAATTTCACATCAGTGAGAATTTCACATCAGTGATTAAACATTCCCAATTCGTGCCTTATGTAACTTAGCCTATCCGAACTTAAAGTTTTCGTGAA
Source organism: Viscum album (assembly GCA_963277665.1). Classification (NCBI taxonomy): domain Eukaryota; kingdom Viridiplantae; phylum Streptophyta; class Magnoliopsida; order Santalales; family Viscaceae; genus Viscum; species Viscum album. The sequence goes on along the minus strand of OY728125.1, from coordinate 597,278,240 downwards.
AATATCAGCCAATTGATGTTCAGTGCCAATAAATTCAAGAGAAATATCACCTTTTTGATAGTGATCTCTTAGGAAATGGTGTCTTACATCTATGTGTTTGGTTCTAGAGTGAGATACAGGATTCTTAGAGATGTTTATTGCACTGGTGTTATCACAGTTGACTGAAACATGTTTAAAAACATATCCATAGTCCAAAAGAGTGTGTTTCATCCACAGAATTTGTGCACAGCAACTACCAGCAGCTATATATTCTGCTTCGGCAGTAGATAATGCAACTGAGTTCTGCTTCTTACTACACCAAGAAACTAAGGATTTTCCAAGCAAATGACATGTTCCTGATGTGCTTTTTCTATCTAACTTGCAACCAGCAAAGTCAGCATCTGAATAACTCATTAACTCAAAGGATTGTCCTTTTGGGTAAAACAAACCTAAGTTAATCGTGTGTTTGAGATATTTAAAAATTCTTTTAACAGCAAGCAAATGATATTCTTTTGGATTAGCTTGAAATCTAGCACACATACATACACTAAACATAATATCAGGTCGACTAGCAGTAAGATAAAGTAAACTACCAATCATACCTCTGTAATTTGTTTGATCAACTGGTTTCCCAGTTTCATCTGCGTCCAATTTACAGGTAGTACTCATAGGAGTTTCACTTTCCTTGATACTATCCAGACCAAAACGTTTTAAAAGATCCTTTGTATATTTACTTTGATTTAAAATAATACCATCTTCATTTTGAAATACTTGAAATCCAAGAAAGTACTTAAGTTCTCCCATTAAGCTCATTTCAAATTCATTTTGCATACTTTTTGAAAAATCTGTACATAAAGAGTGTTTAGAAGATCCAAAAATAATATCATCAACATATATTTGTACAACTAAAACATCTTTAGAAATTCTTTTAATGAAAAGAGTTGGATCAGCAATCCCTTTAGTAAAACCTTTTGAAATAAGGAAATTGTTAAGTCTATCATACCAAGCTCTTGGAGCTTGTTTTAAACCATACAAAGATTTAGAAAGTTTAAAAACATGATTTGGAAAATGAGGATTAGTAAATCCAGGTGGTTGTTCTACAAAAAACATCTTCAATTATAAAACCATTTAGAAATGCACTTTTCACATCCATTTGATATAACTTGAAATCCAGATGTGCAGCATATGCAAGTAAGATCCTAATGGCTTCTAGTCTAGCTACAGGTGCAAAAGTTTCCTCATAGTCTATACCTTCTTCTTGACTATATCCTTGTGCAACTAGTCTAGCTTTGTTTCTAACTATATTTCCAGATTCATCTACTTTATTTCTAAAAACCCATTTTGTGCCTATTGTCAAAGTGTCCTTAGGTCTGTCAACTAATTCCCAGACTTTGTTTCTTTCAAACTGATTTAATTCTTCCTGCATAGCCATTACCCAGAATTCATCATTGATAGCATCATTGATATTTTTGGGTTCTAGCTGTGAAAGAAAAGCTTGATGTTCAACATGGTTTCTTAGAGAAGCTCTAGTTTGTGTTCCTCTATCAAGATTACCAACAACAACTTCTAAAGGATGATTCTTTAGAATCCTCGTTGATCTGGTAAAGGTTGGACTAGAAATTTCAGGTTCATCTATAGGTTCGGGTTCAACAGAAGCAGATTCTGGAAAAAGTCCAGAACTGGATGCTTTTATAACAGGTTCTTTAGATTTATCATTAAGGTCCAGAATAGAAAAATCTTCTTCAAGATTCTCAAGAGAAGTTTTAGACTCATGTGGATCAGTTTCATCAAATTTGATGTGAACAGATTCTTCCACACATTTGGTTTTATTATTGAATACTCTATAGGCTTTACTTGAAATAGAGTAACCCAGAAAAATTCCTTCATCACTTTTGGAAGCAAACTTATCCAGATTATCTTTAGTATTCAGAATAAATACTTTGCAACCAAAAACTTTAAAGTAATTAACCTTAGGCTTTCTATTGTTCCACAATTCATAAGGGGTTTTCTTAAGAATAGATCTAATTAAGACTCTATTAATGACATAACAAGCTGTATTTACAGCTTCAGCCCAAAAATAAATAGGTAGGTCATATTCATTGAGCATGGTTCTAGTAATTTCTTGAAGGGTTCGGTTTCTTCTTTCTACTACACCATTCTGTTGGGGTGTTCTAGGGGCAGAAAAGTTATGAGTATAGCCATTTTGTGAGCAATAAGATTCAAAATCTTGATTTTCAAACTCGCGACCATGATCACTTCTCAAAGTTTTAATCTTAAGTCCACTAAGGTTCTCTACAGATTTAGAGTATTTAACAAAAGAAGAACAAGCTTCACTTTTGTGAGCTAGAAAATATACCCAAGTATATCTAGAAAAGTCATCTACAAGAACATAAACATAGTGATTCCCATTTAAACTAGACACTCTTGATGGTCCAAACAAATCCATGTGAACCAATTCAAGTGGTTGAGAAGTCGAAACTTCTTTCTTTGATTCAAAAGAAACTTTGTGTTGTTTTCTCTTTTGACAGGGGTTACACACTCTATCATTTGGGAATTCTAATTTAGGTAGGTCTCTAACTAGGTTTTTTCTAGAGAGGTTTCTATGTGAGTGAATGTTGCAATGTCCCAATCTTCTGTGCCATAGCCAAGATTCTTTATGAAAAGCATTCAAACAAGTAATATTCTGCTTAGCTAAAGAATTCAGATTAACAGCATAAACATTTTCATTTCTTAAGGCAGAAAATACCAAAACATTCTTAGAATTAAAAACTTTTCAAGAATCATTTTCAAATTTAACATGAAAACCATCATCACATAACGGAGAAATACTTAATAAATTGTATTTAAGGCCATCAACAAATAAAACTTTAGAAATCAAAATTGAATCAGTGTTACCAATCTGTCCTAGGCCGATGATTTTTCCTTTAGAGTTGTCACCAAAGGTGAAAAAGCCTCCATCAACTTTTATTAAACTCTTGAAACAAGAGAAGTCTCCTAGCATATGTCTTGAACATCCACTGTCCAAATACCAGGTCTCTTTACAGGAGCTCTTTAAGAAAGTTCCCTACAAAACAGATTCAGATGGGAGATGATTTTGGTACCTAGATTTTCTTGGGTCCAGACAGGTTAGCCAATAACACTTTAGGTACCCATATTTGTCTAATGGGTCCCATATTATTTGTAAAATTGACATTCTTTGAAAGATAAACTTTATTAGATCCATAGCTATGTATATAACTGGTTGAAGCATATGATGTTCCAGAATTACCTTCATTCTGTCCAGATTTAGAAATGAATCTAGTTTTGGCAATTTTCCTTTGTCCAGGTTGGTATCCTATACTAGTAGTATATTTAGGTGCTATTTGCTTTCCTAGCATCTGTGTTAGTGTATTTTTTCCATTGGTGAACTTCTCTAAGTCTTTCTTGAGTTGCTCATTAGATATTTTCAGTTCAGTGTTTTCTTTTAACAGTTGAGCATTTTTCTCTTTTTCAATAGTGAGTTCGGTTTTAACTGTAGTGGTGAGAGCATGCTGTTTCTTTAATGACTTGTATTTACCCTTAAGTTCATTACATGTCTCTTCCAGCATACCACAGTACTCAAACAATTCATTTTTAGACATTGTTCCAGAATCAGGATCAGATTATGCATTATCTCCAGAGTAATAATTTAAAGCAGGAGTTTCAGCAGTTACCTCAGAAGTGTTTGTCATAAAACACATGTTGGCTCGATTCCTTTCAGAGTCTGAAGATTCAGCTTCACTTGTGCTGTCTTCTGAAGCACTCCAAGTAGCCTTCATGGCTTTCTTAAACTTATTGTCCTTATATTCATATTTCTTTTTATACTTCAGCTTTGTACAGTCGGCTTTAATGTGTCCTTTTCTCTTGCACTCATAGCAGACAACATCATCTGATTTGTCATTCTTCTTCCAATCCTTTTTCCATTTACCTTGGTGATCATACTTACCCTTATAATTCATTTTTCTGAAGAACTTCTTTTTCCTATAAAATTTCTTAAATCTTATAGCAATGTGAGCCATCTCAGCATCACTGTCAGAATCACTTTCACTGTCTTCACAGCTTGAACTTTCAACTATAGCTTGAAGCTTTTCTTTGTCCTTATTCTTTGAAGTTGAAGATTTGAAAGCGACAGACTTTCTTGGAGGTTCATTTTCTTCCTCTTTATTCACTTTAAGCTCTTCTTCATACATCATCAGCTTGCCAATTAGTTCCTTGACAGGTAGAGCAGCAATGTCACATGATTCTCTGATTGAGACAGATGTGCCTCTCCATCTATCAGGTAGACATCTCAAAATTCTCATAATTTGTTCCTTCGATGAGACATCCTTTCCTAGCGAGATCATTGTATTGACAATTTCATTGAACCTGAGATACATGTCAGAAATGGGTTCGTCAGGCTTCATTTTAAAATTATCATACTTGATAGTATAAGTGTTCAATCTCATTTCTTTAACATTCGTTGTTCCTTCATGAAAAACAGCTAAGGTATCCCAAATTTCATATGCAGTTTTACAAGAAGAAATTATATTAAACTCTTCATCTCCTAGAGCACAGTACAAGGCATTCATATCTTTACAGTTGTTATTGTAAGCAGTCTTTGTAGGTTCATCCCAAGTAGATCTAGCAGTAGTGGGAATTTTGTATTCTGATTCAATAGCATTCCAAATATCAAAACCTATGCTTTCTAGATGAATTTTCATTTTCAGTTTCCACTGAGCATAATTAGTTCCATTGAAGAAAGGTGGCCGGTTAGTAGCAGCACCCTCAAGTCTATTGTCCATGATGAGAAAATTTTAAAGAGATAAAAATTTAGATATAACAGAAATTTTAAGAACTTTAAAATACAACTAAAATCACAGTTCAAAAGCAGAGTACTTTTAGAAAGTATTTTCAATCCTCTGATACCAAGTGTTGGTCGGAGTGGTTTACTCAAGAGGGGGGTGAATTGAGTACCAATTAAAATTTCTGTATTTAAAAACAATGTCTTAAAGACCCCCAAATAAAATAATAAATTAAACTGTAGTGAATTTATATTAAAGTAGAGGTTCTGTCAGATTCTCAAGGGATTGATTAATTCCCAGTTAATCAACACAAGAGTGTGTGATTATCTTTTGAAACTAACTTACTAATCTACACTTAACATAAACACTTGCTAATTTAATTATCAAAGTAACTTTAAAAACAGTATTAGTTTTAAAGTGATTAGTAGCGGAATAAAACTTTGAAAGAGATGGCAAAACAAATGTAACCAAGAGGTTCAGTCTCGAGCCGAGACTTAGTCCTCTCGAAAATTTATATAAAAATGATCCACACCCTGGATCGGGGTTCAACAGTTTACAACTGTCCAGGTCCAAGACCTCTACCACTGTTCTTCGTGGGAAACAGTACAACAGCACCCAGCTGTCAGGTCACACACGACCTCTACAACTGTTCTTCGTGGGAAAGAAAGAATGAAAGAGTTTGGTAAGGATTTAAAAATACTCCAGTTTAAGTACAGGAGACAGTGTATGTGTTAGATACAGTAGATAACACACACTTCTCGAAAAGTATAATAATAAATCACAGAACAAGAGATGTAGAGTTTAGAGATGGTTCTGGTGATTTCAGTGTAGCTCTGGACTCCTTTGGATTCGATCAGAAGTGAGTCTGAGTCCTCTTCTCGTTTCTGTTTGAGAAACAGAGTGTCGTATGCTCCAGGTTCACAGATAGTGAAAATGTAGTTGTTGAAGTTCTTCAGTGTTCTTCTTATATGCACAGAACACTTCTCGAGTATGCTTGATTGTCTATGAGCTTCTATGTGTTCTTGATGGAACTGGTTTTGCTCTTGATTCTTCTTGTTCTTGTGTTTCCGGTATATTTCATCCACCACACACTTCTTTAGATTCTGCTTTGGGAAGCGTAGTCTTCTCGTATTTATCTCCCAACAGGGGACAGAAAAGATTTCCTTTCTACAGGTACGAGGTACGGGTTCCTGACATCCGACAACCTTTATCAGATATTTTACAAATCATTAAAATGTACATGATATGAACATTAGATAGATTAAATATAGGAAATAAAGAAATTCAAATAGTGAGTCGAGTGATCGGTAGGTAATCAGCATCGGTAGCTTGGACATCGGTAGCTCAATGTCATTAGTTGCTTTGACTCTATCGGTGGCTCTATGCGTCGGTTGGTACATGCTTGTATCGGTGACTTTGTTTATCGGTAGCTCCATGCGTCGGTAGCTCCGTGCGTCGGTAGCTCCATGCATCGGTAGCTCCATGCGTCGGTAGCTCCATGCGTCGGTATCGGTAGCTGTGAGTCTGTCAGTAGCTTCGTCTATCGGTGACTCTTATTCCATCGGTATCTATTTATACTTACACCGGTAGCTCTATGTTTGTATCGGTAGCTGTCTGTAAGTCAGTAGCTTACATTTATAAGCACATCGGTAGCTCTGTGTTAAGTATATCGGTGACTATGTCTGTCGGTAGACTAAGTCTATCGGTAGACTGGGTACCGGTAGCTCTTTATCAGTAGCTATAGGCAGATTACTTATCTGTTTTATGCAGAACACATCCGATTGGGTTAGAATCAAATTATAACTTGTATGAACATGGATAAATGAGGATTAACATATTCCAAAGACTATTTTAAAAATTATTATGGGTTTGATCACAGATTTGAAAGAATTAAAGTATAGATCAATGATACTTAAAAATATCATAGAGAATGAAAACATAATTGGGATTTTCAACACATATGAATACATGATTGAGATTATCAAAACAGGTGAGGTCAACACTGCGTATTAAATTGAGGAGGTGTATTAATTATGCTACACAACTTGACCACATTTTTTCCACCCTAAAAACATGTGGACTACATGACATATAGGTAATCTACACATCACGTATTCCAATAATGCTACGTTTCACACTAACTGGTCTATATAAAGGGAATTTAATTCACATAGTGTGTATTTATTACACATTAACACAATGTCTACATGGGTATCATTGTGCAATGAACAAGGGAACACAACATGTGACGAAGGAGTACACATCGTGTAACCCTATGTTACTTAGCTAGAGATCATAACACCACTAAATGGGTACTTCATATGTGATATTTATTAATTATAAACTGATCTTGGTCACGTGAAAAAGAAAATAGGAAGAGAAAGAAGATATTTTGGCAACAAAACGAGAACAAATTAAAAATTGAAATGAAATTTAACATTTAAATATGTAATGATAAAAAATAAAATAAATAGTTATAAATTTTATTTTGACTGCTTTTATACATGTTTATGGTCTTAGGAACAACAAAAGAACTTATTGGGACTAATCTCAACTTATATGTTTTTAGATATGATGGATCAATCCCGTATTGTAAAAACCATGAACATCATTGATGATAAATTTTTTCGAAATAATATTGAAAAATTAGGTCTCAATAATTGATAGAATATATTTTTCACATTAAATTTATTATTAATTTTAATTGATTAGAAGAAATAATACATCATACATGAGATCATTATTTGATAAATATGTTGATCATATACAACCATTATTCAGTATACCTTCATTTCATTTGTGTGATTCAAGTGTAGAATACATCTAGTAGTGATCCACACATGATCCTATAATCTCCAAATAACACTAATAGATTTTAAGGTGCTATCACGGTATGTCAATCATCTTATGGTGTTCATTTTGATCGCTATGATGATTTATTTGGGATTTAAGGATCATCTTTGAACACTCATTCTTGAGATGATGGAAGAGAATGGAGATTCTTTAGAGTTTTTTTCATTATTTAGAGAGAGATATAGATTTATTTTTGTGCAATGTTTCTCAATTTTGATCAATCCATTCACAATATATGTGGTCATATATTAAAAGATCTAGTATTAGGGTTAAAGTATAATATATTTTCACAATATCACTTAAAATATATATTAAAATATATATAATCACATGGAAAATAATAGTTATAATAATAATAATAATAATAATAATTTCACCTTACATGTGCTAACTAGTGAAATAATAAATATTATTTTATCAGCTTTCAAATTAATATTTATCTCATGACACAATCTTGGACTGGTAAACATCCTCAACACTTATAAATAAGTATTATATATCCACATAATAATTAATTACCTTGTGAATATATATTATTTAATTTATGTGATAAAAAATCATTATTAAAATTAGTACTCATACTTGATAATAATATTTATGAAAATAATTAAATTAAAATATAATTTAATTTATATTAATGGAAACACATAGTGTGTGAACCTCTAGGATTCATTCTCATTAAAATTAGGTGGTTTTTCATAAAGTTCAAAATCAATTTCTATAAAATGGGTAAAGGAATTCAATAAAAAGAAGTTAACGTTGCAATATCAATGATCACAGACTACCGCTCATTGTATAATACAATCCCTTTATCATGATATCTAATCAATAAAGTTTTACACCTATGTCATAAACATATATTATTGATGAATATTTCCTTGACTAACTCAAATAAACTCATCATTACACCATAACCATGGAATTTAATTTAAAGGTTACAATTTAATTAAAGGGATGAGATATCAGTTTCCATTAATATATATGGGTAAAATAATTCTACATCTTATTCGATAATTATATATCCTCTTTGATTCACCAAACATACTCTTCTTCCTACAAACATATAGAATTAGGGTTTTGGTTGGTGAATCTAAATGTGAGATTAATAACATGAATTAATAATAATATTAATGTCTAAGGACCATTACACACACTCAAAAATTGGAATATCAAATAACATATAAACATTTAGAATTACAACTAGAGGTTATAATCTCACAATATATTATATTTAATAGTAGAAAGTGTGAACTTTATGTGATAATGTCTTCTCATCTTATGAGTACTTTCACCTGATAGTTAACAAAAATTGTTCCCCATCAAATAATGTTATCCAAACATATAATTGGGATTAATAATATCATCATGGAATTCCATGGTCTTCATAATAGTAAGGAATTTATATTTCACTATTAGTGAAACAAATACTCTAGGTAACTATTTCATTAAATTCATGAAGAAAAATGAACAATATGTAATAATATTTTTTTAATTAACATTCACTGTTTTTAATATACATGTAATATAAAGCAATAAAAATTGTTTTAAAACATCAACTTCCACATTTTATGGTGTGTTCAATTCCTTATTGACTTTAAGTTAAATGAATATATTTCATTTCATCATATTTAAATTTCATGATATTCCTCTCATGTTATTTTGATTTCTATGTTACAATTTCCATAGGTTTTATTTGTATCTCAAGTATTCTTCATTGATATATGATTCATATTTGTCACTTGATTAATTTTTGTGGTGTATATATTGATCATGTAATACCTTCTAAATCCTATTATAATATTTTGATTATATGTATTAAACACATTAAATTACATCAATTCCTTGTCTTTCTAAATCATTCTTTGTTACAAGAAACATTTTTCTTCCAATACCTTTCCTTTGCGAACAGAAAATATTTCCTTCCATTGTTTGAAGGGTTTTCACCTAGATGTCATATGTTGATTTATTATGCAAATTAATGACATAAATTTATACCCTCAAAAATATATGGTGTTAGTTTTAGGGATGTTTACAAATAAATCTATATTGTTTATTGATTAGTGAAAATTAAAAAATTCATATACTTGTTTTTCCAATACATATGTTTATTAATTACTACTAAATATTGGTTATTCATTATATATTGTTAATCTAATAATATGATGAATTAATTAGACTTAATTAAGGACAATTGGAGCCCATAATATCCTCATTATGCATTGATAGGTCTCATGAGACAAACTAGATTGAGAGTTTTCTTCTATGCATGACCATAAAAAACACCCTCTAAACACAAATACTTGATGGTAATACCACGATATCTAAGATAGAGATTTTTTGTCTTAGGGAATGGAATTAAATATCTATAATTATCTATTTCATTTCTAAGGAATAATTTATTGTTATCCAAGTGTTTTTTTATTGATATTCCAACCATGGATTTGATATTCTCACGGTTTGTTTTGATTATGAAATTATTTATGTTATCTATTCCTACTATATTATTTATGATCATATTATGATCAATTATTATCTTTTATTATTAGTTATTTCATTTAAAATTAAATATAATTTGAGCTCACCCTTATTATATTTCCATTTCACATGGTTTTAATGAAATGTATTATGCCTGACATCTCTAATAAAATAGCTTGTGTGGAGAATTTTTTGGAGATGTTGAAAATTTATTATGGATTAAATAGTATCTTATATAGTGGGAAAATATCCATTTGTTGAGAAATTATTTATCTTTGTTAGATAAATTTTTTCCTAACTCTATAAACTCTAAACCTAAAAGGTCCATTGACTGAATATAACTCAAAATTTATGGTTGATGTTGTAATAGTGGATGGTTAAAATTGTGTCACATTGGTTCATTTCAAATACAGAATGTAAAGAAGGTGTTTATTAACACTATATTCCAAAATATAGGGTCTGGATAATCAAACCTACTTAGTATCTATAAGGTCGAGGGTTCAACCCCTAATAAGCACATTTACTATAGAAACACTATAGCAATATTATATCATTATACTATATTAGTACTATAGAAAACAAAACATTATTCATCAGTGGGATTTAATGCCATTTATTAGGACTCCAGACCACATGGGCCTCTGATCCATTCATAAAGGGACTTTTTTTACATCAATGGAAATTTAAGAAGGCAAATAGTGAGACTAGGATTCCAACCAACATTTTAGGTAGGTAGCACTAGCATGGAGTCATCTATGAATTTCTAGGTGGTTGGGCTCAGAAAATGTTGAGGTGTGTTGACACCTATCAAACTATAATCCATCAACTGATGTGAGATGTATGGGTTCCCATCTAGAAGACCCTAATTACCATAATAAAATTTTGATTGTACAAAGAAATAGGTTGGTGATGTAACATGGTGATACATATGCATCGTGAGGTGGGAATATCAAAAGAGAGATAAGTGTGCTAGCTTCTATCTCTTGGCCTTTCTCATACATTAAATTGTGGGATAAATGGGTTCCCTATCCTGGTGCATCAAACAAATATGGTGCAATAAATTTGGAAGGGGAAATTCAACAATCATGACTGGTACAACTAGTGAAACCACTCCTGTAGGTGGTGTGGTGTGGCTAATAAAAAGTGGAATGATATTTTTTAGGCTTCTCATGCAAGGAGAAACCATATATTCTGCCTTTAATCCTCACAAGTAATAAGGTCTCTATGTATATGGTCCTTCATACCATGTATTTTAATAAAGTGGGTACAATGGGTTCTTGTCATTCCTTTGATTTCGTGTACGCACACCTTCTTCATTTGTATCTGTGCGTACAACTTCTTGAGCAGGAACCTATTCATCTGATCCCTCTAAGTGAGCCTCATCTAGGGGATCAGCAAAAATGGAATTAATAACATTGATTGATGCATAACTCATTGCATCCCTTCTATCGGCATTTCTGAGATATTGTATACTTCCATGTCCCTGATGAGACATTGCCTTTTGTTGATTTGATCCCTTATGAACTTCTTGATGAACCATAGTTTGGAGGGAATCTCCTGATAATTCTTCTCTTCGTTCCTCTTGTGGCTTCTTCCCTAATCAAGAGAAGACTGAATTTCTCTGAGGGAGAGATTGAGGATTTGAAAAAGTCCCTAGTCCTGTGGACTGGGGCTGTTCCTGTTGCTTCTTCTCAACTCCCTGAATTCTATTTATTGATTCTGAGGGTTGGGTTAAAAGAGTCCCCATTCTGGAAAGCTGGGGTGGTTCTTGAGTTTCTATATCTGAAACTTTCTTAAAATATCTCCTGATCTTACAGACTTTATTCTGTAAATTGGCTGAATGCATTAACCTGCATCCACTCTTATCACCCATCTCAAAAGACCATTGGATGATTTCTGACACTTTTGTCACCTGATGATGTGCATGATCCAAAAGAGAAGCCTATTCAATGTTCTCGTTTTCCTGATGCAAAAGTAAATCAACAACTTGTTATCAGAATTCCTGATTTTGAGAGGAACTAGTTGAGGCATGTTCTTGAGGAAGCCTTTGATTACAACAAAAATCTATTGGTTGTGGTCGGCCATGGGAAATAACATTACATGAGATCATTTTCGTAGGGCTTTGCTGACTGGAGAGTACAGTAAAATTTAGTGCTCCATGGACACCCCATCCCCTCATATGAATACCAGATGGGGCATTGGAAATTAACTGGTGCAATCTTCTTAGTGTACCAAGGCATGAACTCTGGTTCACGCCCAAATTTACCCAAGAGAAGAAGGGTAGAACGGTCCTTGTAGTGTAGCTTCGGTTGTCGATTCCACAGAGACCTAAGAAGATACCTAAGATACACAACCTAAGGGATGGATTTTTGGCTATGAAGTGGCCAACTTTGGGTTGATTTTAGATGGGTTTAAGTGAACTCTAAGATACTTAAGTGAATTCAAATTAAAATAATGAGTTGATCCTAGGTTATCACTCGGGGTGGATTGGACGTATTTTCTTTTTAATGATTTCAAATTCTTCAATTTGAGATGGGTTCATTTAAGGAGATAAAACAACATCATCACTTACTGGTTTAATGCCTACACCCTTTAATACTAATCACCTATACACTTGAAGGTTCAATGTTTCAAGCACTTCAAGGTAAAGGATCGTATTAGTACTTGAAGTGTGTGGCCTTAAATTCAACAAGGACGATGGAGTTTAAAAATAATCAAATAAAAATCCCAATTAAAGAAGTGATTATACATTAATTATGTGATAACTAACATCCAATCCAGACCCTTTCTACTCCCTTGGATCAACCCATAAGTGGGTTATCCCTCCATTGATCCCATGGTTTCAATGGAAGCGGAAAGTAGACTCATGAGGGAGGAAATGGAGAAGTAAAGAAAACAACAAAAATAAAATGATCACTCCACCGTTGTGTGAATAATTTCACAAGGGATGGTGTGAATAAATTCACACCTTGATCCAACGGTATCAAAGTGATATTAAGATCAACATAATAAGAGTAGAAGAAGAACTTTTATTAAGAAACTAAAGTTAATTGAACAACTTACATGTGAAAGACAAAATTGAGGCAATAAAAATGCAGCATAACATTACAATTGAACAAAGCATCCAAGATTCTAAAATCCTTCACCACCACTGCCTTAAATAGGAATTTTGGAAGCCTTGGGTCGAGCCACCAACAGTAAAAAGCATCTTAATTAATTTTGGTAGGCTATAGGTGGTGGAAATCTTGTGGAATTTGGACTTTTCCACGTTTGACCCGAGGTGGCATCCAGTTTTCATCCACCGAACAGACGCGTCTAGAAGACCTTCTAGAAGGCCGAATCAGAGTGGGCCATAGAAGAAGCAAATGGATCTACCGATGTCTTCTAACAGACTGTAAAATATGGTCCCATTTGGAGTTGTTTATTCCGAGATATGATCAAATTAGTGGGATGTTTTTCTGGGCCGCAGAATCTGGCCCAGAATTGTATCTCTAACTTGGGCCGCCTAAATGACCACCATGGAGTCCGAATCAGCATTAACCACTGAAGATTGATTTGTTCCTATAAATTTCTTCTAGCATCCCACGGAATTTGGGATTAATTGGGCCTGTATGTTGGTCCCCACAGTCTAATCAGTGGGCTGATGTCCAATCTGCCTTCTCCAGAATTGCTTCATTTCATTGCCAAATATCTCCATCATCCTACATGAATTCTCCATTGATCCCTGAATGAAACATGTTCATATTGGAGTGTAGATAAATTATCGAATTAAAATATGTATAATCATATGAATCATTTGGTACTTTAAATGATGTTCAAAAATGTACCACATAATAGTGCATTTTAAGAAAGTATTACAATCATAATGTTAAATGATGTTCAAAGTGTAAAATGCGCTAAAATGGTGTTTATGAATAATAATGAACATGAATATTATATATATTACCAATGAATATTAGCCTCATTTAGTGGCTAATCACACCCCCAACTTGAGTTTTGCTAGTCCCGAGCAAAATATATCTCATCAAAAATGAAATTCGAATTCCCTTTTCCAAAAACATTTTAATACACAATGATCAACAAAAACCTTATACCAAACAATCATGAAACCCATCAAAATATTTTAATACGAGATAGTTTCATAAGAAGATCCCAATCCCATGCCCATTCCTTTGATCAAATCCATCATCATTCTTCATCCAACTCAATTAGGTGTAATGATGTGTTGTGAATCACAATAGATATGGGGGTTCATTTTCATTCAAGGGGAAAATCATGGAAGCGCTAGGTGGAATCACATTTAATCCTAATATGAGTATTCTTCATCCCTCTTGTTTTTGATTTTTTTTTTCAATATTTCTATAGTAATTGAGATTGCAATTAATCAAATTAACCCATGTAGCAAGACTTTGCCGATGACTCCCAGACTCAAAGCCCTTAGGGCACAAGTGAAACCCACATACTCGGGCATCATCTCGAGTTAACATAATAAAAAACAAAGTCATATTACCATAAATAGATATAGATTGAAAAACTCAGGGCTAGACAACTCTGGAGTCACGATCCCCAAGTGCCTAAAGCCTCGCATTTTATAAATCCATTGCTCTACACGCAAATTTTTATTTTTATTTTTTATTTTTTATTTTTAAATTTTTTTTTGAATACTCATATTATTCATGAAAATAAAACCATCCTATGCTATTTATTATGGGACCCCAAAAATTCAAATTAGTACCCCACAGTCTATAGGACGTGCATTGTGGCATTTGTTTTATTTGGATGAAAATATAAACGATGAAATATCACATTGGACAGCCACACTTTCCAAAATCTATGATCATGAAATTATACAAGGATTAAAATCAGAATCAGGGCATGCTAAATTATTTGATATTCAGTTTCAAATTGTGAAATGTGTATTACCATGTTCAATGTCAAAAGAACGTTTCCTTCCATTTACTTTTTTTTTCAAATCATTCAATTTTTGTTTTTGACACAAAAGTATTTTTTTTTTATTTTATCTCCCCCCCAACTTAAAACAACGTTGTCCCCAGTGTTTGAAGAAATGAAAAATTAGGAGTAGAGGCAGGGAATAAAAATTTAAAAAGGAAATTGAAAATGAGGATTATGGAATGAACTCACCTGGTGGTTGAAGTTTGAATTTCTTGTCGCTCGAATTTATTCCTTTGATATCCATGTCGCTTGCAAAGTTCCCTAGTGGAAAAAGGAAAAAACAAAACAAACAAAACAAACAAAACAAACAAAAACAAACAATATATATATATTTATATAATAAAGGAAGTAAAATATAAGAATATATATAAAAATTATAGAATAAGGTAGCACAAGAACCCGCAGGTCAGTGGTAAGCGCGCGCCCCTGTCTCCCTTCGGTCCTGGGTTCGAGTCCCCGCGGCTTCGCCGGTTGTGACGGGGTTTGCCCCACGGCCTATGGCGTGGAAATGTTTTTTTGTATTATTATATTTTTATTTTTTTTCTTAACCTATTGAATAATAAAAATAAAATAAACGGATGATACATTTTCTTCTTTTTTAAATTTCTGGGTAAGGTATTACTCAAGGATCACACCACGTGACACGGATGAATATGGTGCTCCTCTTTCGTACCCATCCATACTCATAATAGAAGAACAGGTCAAAAGTCTATTTTGTTATTTTTAAATATAAAAATGATTAAGTAATCTTATTTGAAAAATAAATATGATTCTGAAAGATTAGAAACATAAAAACCACGGGTTGCCTCCCGTGCAGCGCTTTGTTTAACGTCGTTAGCCCGACATAGATCCCAAATTTATCAATTTTTCCCTGGTTCATAGATTGGATCAATTAACTCAACATCTATTTCCTATTTATTGAATGATTCAACGAATGTTTTTAACCTTTGACCATTGACCTTGAAAATGTGACCACTTGTGGGATCTTGAATCTCTACTGCCCCATGGGGGAATACATGATGCACTATGAAAGGTCCTGACCATCTAGAACTTAACTTTCCCGGATGTAAATGAAGTTTTGAACTATACAAGAGCACAAGTTTTCCCGGTTCAAAATGTTTGACCTTGATATTCCTAGATTGGTAGGCTTGAACTCTATCTTTATTGATCCTTGAATTTTCATAAGCCTCCATCCTTAGTTCCTCCAGTTCATTGAGATCTAATTTCTTTTTTGTTCCGGCCAATGAGAGATCATAATCCATTTTCTTAATTGCCCAAAAGGCCTTATGTTCAATATCCACTGGAAAATGGCATGCTTTACCATAAACCAACCTATATGGGGACATTCCTAAAATGGTTTTATATGCAGTTCTATAGGCCCAAAGAGCATCTAAGAGTTTCTCAGACCAATCTTTCCTAGAGGGGTTGACAGTTTTTTCAAGAATTTGCTTAATCTCCCTATTCGCTAACTCAGCTTGACCATTGGTTTGAGGATGGTATGAAGTGGAAACATTATGAGAAATACCATACTTAGACATGAGTGAAGCGAATGGGCGGTTGCAGAAATGGGTTCCTCGATCACTAATTATAGCCCTAGGAATTCCAAATCTTGAAAATATGTTCTCTTTTAGAAATCGAATCACAACTTGATGATCATTGGACTTAGTGGGAATGGCCTCAACCCATTTTGAGACATAATCAACAGCTAAGAGTATGTAGAGGTATCCCCGAGAGTTTGGGAAGGGACCCATGAAATCAATTCCCCAACAGTCAAATATTTCAACCACTAAGATGGGAGTGAGTGGCATTTGATTCCTTTTTGTTATGGACCCTACTTGTTGACACCTAGGACAGCTTTGACAAAATGTGTAGGAGTCCCTTGAGAGGGTGGGCCAGAAAAGACCACATTGAAGAATATTAGAAGATGTTTTCTTAGAGGAAAAGTGACCTCCACATGCCTCACTGTGATAGAATTTAAGGATAGACTCTTGTTCAGATTCTGGAACACACCTCTTAATGACTTGGTCAGGGCAGAACTTATAGAGGTATGGATCGTCAAACACATAGTGTCTAACATCAGAAAGGAATTTCCTTCGAGCTTGAGTCCTTAAGAATTTTGGAATGAATCCTGTCACTAAGAAATTTGCTATGTCAGCATACCAAGGGCAGTCACTCACAGAGTATATGTGTTCATCAGGAAACGAATAAGACACAGAAAGGTGATTTGAGTTGTCTTTGAATTCCATCCTAGAGAGGTGATCATCTACAACATTTTCAACTCCCTTTTTATCCTTGATTGTGAGGTCAAATTCTTGTAAGAGAAGGACCCACCTAATCAGTCTATCCTTATCATCTTGTTTTTGGAAGAGGTATTTTAGTGCAGAATGGTCAGTGAACACAGTGATGGGTGATCCTAAGAGGTAGGACCTAAACTTCTCTAAGGAAAACACAATAGAAAGTAACTCCTTTTCAGTGGTGGTGTAGTTGATTTGGGTATCATTTAAGGATTTGCTTGCATAAGCAATGACATAAGGAGTTTTATCACAACGTTGTCCTAACACAGATCCAATAGCAAAGTCACTGGCATCACACATAAGTTCAAAAGGAAGGTTCCAATTTGGAGATTTCATAATGGGAGGAGAGGTGAGAGAGGATTTGAGGGTTGAGAATAAACCCTCACATCTTTCTGTCCAAACAAATGCAGCATCCTTTACTAAGAGAGCACAAAGGGGACGGGATATTGAACTAAAGTCCTTGATGAATCTTCTATAGAAACCAGCATGTCTTAAGAAAGACCTCACTTCCTTGACAGTTTTGGGTGATGGAAGGTGACGAATGATGTCAACCTTTGCTTTATCAACTTCAATCCCCCTACTACAGACCAGATGGCCTAGAACAAGTCCCTCTTTAACCATGAAATGGCATTTTTTCCAGTTTAGGACCAGATTTTTTTCTTCACATCTTGATAAGACTCTCTCCACATTCTGCAGACATCCCTCAAAAGTATCCCCAAACACAAAGAAGTCATCCATGAAGACCTCAAGAAAATCCCCTACCATGTCTGAGAAGATTCCCATCATGCACCGCTGGAAGGTTCCAGGGGCATTGCATAACCCGAAGGGCATGCATTTGAAGGAAAAGGTACCGAAAGGACATGTGAATGTAGTCTTCCCTTGATCCTCTAGGGAGACCTCAATTTGATTGTACCCCGAGTACCCATCTAAGAAATAGTAGAAGGCATGGACTGCCACTCTCTCAAGGACTTTGTCAATGAATGGTAAGGGGAAATGGTCCTTCTTGGTGAATGAGTTTAGTTTCCTATAGTCAATGTAGACCCTCCATCCACTACTCACCCTTGTTGGAAGAATCTCTCCATCCTCATTGGTTATCACTGTGATTCCAGCCTTTTTTGGAACCACTTGGATTGGGCTCACCCATTCACTCTCAGCTATGGGATATATGATACCAGCTTTCAACAATTTCAGAAGTTCCTTCCTTACTACCTCCATGAGATTAGGATTGAGTCGTCGTTGAGGTTGACGACATGGCTTTGAATCAGATTCCAGAACAATCCTATGAGTCCCGATAAGTGGGCTAATCCCAGGAATATCAAAAAGGGTCCAACCAATGGCTTTCTTATGCTTCCTAAGCACATCTAGAAGCATCCTCTCATGATTGGATTCAAGAGAAGAAGAAATGACAATAGGATGTGTTTGATTGTCCCCTAGGAAAGAATACTTTAGTGCAGCAGGAAGTTCCTTCAATTCAAGATCAGGTTGGTTCAGAATTTCAGCAGAAGATTGGGACATTGGATCAAGATCAATTTCTTTTTTTAGAGTTTCAGATAGGATTGATTCCTCACATGTAGAAGTTTCAGCTGCTAGATTGGCTTGATCAGATTTAGGGAAGGAATTTAGAGGGGTCTCTATGAAAGTGGTTTCTTGAAAGGTTTCACTGATTGTTGGACCTAAGACTTCATCATAAGAGCAATTTGAAAATGATTCAATCCAAGGAGATAAACTTCCTTCATATGAACAAAGGAAATCAATCTCATTCTGACTTAAACATTCATCAAATATTCTTTGATGTTCCATGGATTCATTATCAATGCTTCCTATCATGTTTACTTCATGAATATCCTCATCATCCCCTATTTGTGAGCTTGCATTATAGATGTTCAAGTCTAGACTCATGTTCCCAAAGGTGATGGTCATGTTCCCATTTCGGACTCGGATAACAGAGTTGATTGTTGCAAGGAAAGGACGACCAAGGATGATTGGGGTTTGTTCCTTATTTCCTAAATTTGGATGGTTGTCAAGGACAATGAAATCAGCAGGGTAGATGAAGTTTTCAACCTTTACGAGAACGTCCTTTAAAATCCCCTTTGGAACCCTAATGCTACGATCAGCAAGCTGAAGTGTGACAGATGTGGGTTGGAGCTCTTCTAGGCCTAACTGGCAGTACACAGCATATGGGATGAGATTGACACTAGCACCTAGGTCACACAAGGCCTTGACAACTTTGCTTTCTCCTAGTTCAACATTGATGTAAGGGCAACCTGGGTCTTTCAACTTAGGAGGAATGGTCCCTTGAATGGTGGTACTCATATTAGCAGCCAAAAGGACTTGGTTTTTATGTGAAAATTTTCTTTTAAAAGTGCACAAGTCCTTAAGGTACTTTGAGTAGGCAGGTATAGTTTGGATGGCATCGAGAAGGGGTATGTTCAACTTGACTTGTGAAAATATTTCCCTCAATGTTTCACTCAGTTCAAGCTTGGATTTCCCCCTCATGCGTTGGGGAAATGGTGCAGGTTGTGGGGTTGTTTGTTGAAGAGTTGTTTCTTTCACATTGTTATCAGTTTCCTCAGTTTGATCTTGTGGTTCATTTGAATTTTCATCCAAGTTTGAATCTTCAGGTGGGTTCTGAATTAGTTGTTCAGGTTTTTCAATTGATTTCCCACTCCTTAAAACAGTCGCAGCCTTTAGTTGTTCATCATTTGTTTGAGCACAACTTGACTCTCCCCTTGAAGTTGAGGATGGCACCGCCTGAGTAGGCATGGGTGCCTTTCCTGTTTTGATGGTTTGAAGTTCTTGTTTTAGGGAAGAGACTTCTGAGTTCATCCTCTCCATTTTTTTGCACAGTTGTTCTAGTAGGCTTTGTGGAACAGTTTGGCTTGGTGCTTGAGTAGGTTGGTTTATCCCAGGGGGATATTTTGGAGGTGGGATGGTTTGTTGAAAATGGACCAGTGGCTGTTGGTATTGGATAGGTTGGGTTTAGAACTGGTTATGGGTTTGGTAGTTCTGTTGAGGGTAAGGATTTTTCCCTTGTGGTTGGCTATGTTGTTGGTTATCCTTCCATCGGAAGCCTGGGTGGTCATTGTACCTTGGATTGAAGGTGTTTTGGTATTGGGGCTTTTGAAAGATTAGGGCATTGACTTCCGCTGGGGGTCCTCCTAGAAGAACATCCATGATGGATGGAATGGTTGGGCAGTTGTCTGTTTTATGTTCATGTTTGTCACAAATTGTGCAAACAAGGTCTACATTTTGGATTTCATGGACTTTCCTAAGGTCTATCTCTTCAACCTTCCTAGAGAGTGCTGTGAGTTTAGCCCTAAGGCTTTCCTCTTCTCTAAGTGTATGAATTCCAGTGGTTCTTTGTGGCTTTTCAGAATAAAGTGAAGTTCCCCAAGTTTGGTTTTGTTCAGCCAGACTTTCCAGATACTCGTAAGCATCATTTGGGGCCTTGTTTTTAAAAGTTCCATTACACATCATGTCAATGAATTGTTTATTACCCGGACCCAACCCTTCATAGAAAATTCTCACTTGTTCAGGTTTGAAAAACCCATGGTGTGGAACCATGTCTAGGGTGTCTTTGAACCTCTCCCATGTTTCATAAAATGACTCTCCCTCTTTTTCAAAAAAGTTTTGGATGCTCTTTTTAAGTGCAATTGTTTTGTGATGAGGGAAGTATTTTTTGTAGAATTCTCTTTGCAGTTGGTCCCAAGAGTGGATTGATGCAGGTCTCAAGTTGTTTAGCCAATTTTTAGCTCGATCCTTTAATGAAAAAGGAAATAGCCTCATCTTAGTGGATTCTAGTTGATGTGGGTGACACATGGTTTCAACAATGTCGTTGAACTCTTTAACATAAAGGTATGGAATTTCTGACTCCATCCCATGAAAGGTTGGAAGGTGGTTTAGGACATGGGGTTTGAATATGTAGTTGGTGTCTCCTATGGAATTGTGTCTAATGCATGAGGGGGAATTAGCTTAAGATGGAGTGAGGTAGTCATTCATGGTTTGATCAACTACATTCCCTAAGTTTGGAGCTTCTTGGTTTTGGTTTCCCATTTGATTCCCCCAGGGTTTACAATTTGATTTTGTGGATGACCCTCCATTGGACTTGTTTCAAGTTCTGACTTTGGGGTTTCAAGAATATTTGAATCTGATTTGAGCAATCCCTTAGGTGCACTTGACTCCCCTATCCTAGGACTTTCCACCCTAACTAGTCTGTTTGAGAAATCGCGGGTGTAGGCGGACATGCGCCAAAAAAAAGCGAGAAAGGGACAAGATAAGAGATCTTGGGTGAGAGTAGAAGAATGGAGGTGATGAAAGAAGTTTTTTTTTTGATCTAAGGAACTTACTTGGTCCCCGGCAACGGCGCCAAAATTTGGTTCACGCCCAAATTTACCCAAGAGAAGAAGGGTAGAACGGTCCTTGTAGTGTAGCTTGGGTTGTCGATTCCACAGAGACCTAAGAAGATACCTAAGATACACAACCTAAGGGATGGATTTTTGGCTATGAAGTGGCCAACTTTGGGTTGATTTTAGATGGGTTTAAGTGAACTCTAAGTTACTTAAGTGAATTCAAATTAAAAGAATGAGTTGATCATAGGTTATCACTCGGGGTGGATTGGACGTATTTTCTTTTTAATGATTTCAAATTCTTCAATTTGAGATGGGTTCATTTAAGGAGATAAAACAACATCATCACTTTCTGGTTTAATGCCTACACCCTTTAATACTAATCACCTATACACTTGAAGGTTCAATGTTTCAAGCACTTCAAGGTAATGTATTGTATTAGTACTTGAAGTGTGTGGCCTTAAATTCAACAAGGACGATGGAGTTTAAAAATCATCAAATAAAAATCCCAATTAAAGAAGTGATTATACATTAATTAGGTGATAAATAACATCCATTCCAGCCCCTTGCTACTCCATTGGATCAACCCATAAGTGGGTTATCCCTCCATTGATCCCATGGTTTCAATGGAAGC
This sequence comes from Viscum album, assembly GCA_963277665.1. Classification (NCBI taxonomy): domain Eukaryota; kingdom Viridiplantae; phylum Streptophyta; class Magnoliopsida; order Santalales; family Viscaceae; genus Viscum; species Viscum album. The sequence continues at coordinate 597,255,907 of OY728125.1, read as the reverse complement.
GGAAAGTAGACTCATGAGGGAGGAAATGGAGAAGTAAAGAAAACAACAAAAATAAAATGATCACTCCACCGTTGTGTAAATAATTTCACAAGGGATGGTGTGAATAAATTCACACCTTGATCCAACGGTATCAAAGTGATATTAAGAACAACAGAATAAGAGTAGAAGAAGAACTTTTATTAAGAAAATAAAGTGAATTGAACAACTTACATGTGAAAGAAAAAATTGAGGCAACAAAAATGCAGCATAACATTACAATTGAACAAAGCATCCAAGATTCTAAAATACTTCACCACCACTAACTTAAATAGGCATTTTGGGAGCCTTGGGTCGAGACACCAACAGTACAAAGCATCTTAATTAATTTTGGTAGGCTATAGGTGGTGGAAATCTTGTGGAATTTGGACTTTTCCACGTTTGACCCGAGGTGGAAGCCAGTTTTCATCCACCGAACAGACGCATCTGTAAGACCTTCTAGAAGGCAGAATCAGAGTGGGCCATAGAAGCAGAAAATGGATATCCTGATGTCTTCTAACCTCCTGTAAAATATGGTCCCATTTGGAGTTATTTATTCCGAGATATGATAAAATTAGTGGGCTGTTGTTCTGGGCCGCAGAATCTGGCCCAGAATTGTATCTCTAACTTGGGCCGCCTAAATGACCACCATGGAGGCCGAATCAGCATTAACTCCTGAAGAGTGATTTGTTCCTATACATTGCTTCTATCATCCCACGACATTTGGGATTAATTGGGCCTGTATGTTGGGCCCCACAGTCTCATCAGTGGGATGATGTCCAATCTGCCTTCTCCAGAATTGCTTCCTTTCATTGCCAAATATCTCCATCATCCTCCATGAATTCTCCATTGATCCCTGAATGAAACATGTTCATATTGGAGTGTAGATAAATTATCAAATTAAAATATGTATAATCAGATGAATCATTTGGTACTTTAAAGGATGTTCAAAAATGTACCACATAATAGTGCATTTTAAGAAGGTATTACAATCATAATGTTAAATGATGTTCAAAGTGTAAAATGCACTAAAATGGTGTTTATGAATAATAAATAACATGAATATTATATATATTACCAATGAATATTAGCCTCATTTAGTGGCTAATAAAACGCTGAAGGGCTCTCTGCTACTTTTCAGCCTTCAGATAAGGGGAAACTGAGAGAGATGCCAAGTCAATTTGGCATTATAACCCTTCTATTATCTTGAAATTATTTTCATATTCATCATAAGATAATATTTTCTTTTTCAACTGACAAAGAGTTTTCCATATGTTGAGACGAATATCATGAATTCCATCTTCTATCAACATCTCTGGAATGTCATACTGAGAGTCAGCCAAAGGAAAAAACATAACTGGCACTTCACCTTTCTCCAGTTGTTTTCTCATATTCAGTACTTCCTCCTTATCATTTGATGAATATTCTTCGACCTATTTAGACCGAAGCTGGTTCTTCTTTGTTGTTTCATTAGAGTCAACAATATCGGTAGAGAATTCACTTATCAAACTAGAAGATGCATGACTCAAGGGTGGTTTGGAGAATGACCTACACCCCGAGATATTTTATGATTGAGAAAGTATTTCACCTGCTATTGGTAAAGCATCAAACATGACTGGCTTCATATTTTCAAGTGCCTCAAGATAAGAGGGATTTCTCATCACTACATTTTCCATTGGAGAATTTTTCAGGAAATTTAAATTACTATTGTGGAGAGGACTTTCGCAGCTAAATTCTGCATCGTGGAGAGGACCACCATGGTGGGTTATAGCAGAAGATGAAACCTTTTGCTCCTTGATCTTCTGGACACATAGAGGGTTCTTGTGGCTCTCATCTGAAGATGAAACTTCGAGATAGAATGAATTGTCATGAATCAAGCCTTCATGAGGAAGTGTCTGATGCATACCTTCAGAATTAATGTTCCCACAATTGGGAACTGAGAGAGTAGAATCTTCAGTTGAAACAGATAATTGTCTGACTGCATCAAGAACTCTAGCATCAAGCAAGGCCTTATTACATATTGGCCCTTGATATATTGACTGTGTTAGGTGGGTCTTCTTCTTATATTCCTTATTACTCACTTTAGGAACCACTTGTTGACGAAGGTGGTCATTATGGGAAGGTTTATGCGCCTGCTCAGAAGAAATGATCAGGTTAGACTGATTATATCCACTCAAATTAGGTGTATGTGCCTGACTTGGTTGTCCGTATGTCATGGGGGAGTACGCCCCAGAACCCTCTTGGACTGGAACAGAGGTATGTGTCTGTTCCGGAGTGAACTGTTGATGTGTCACTCCACTGGTAGGGATATGTTTGCATTTCTTTCCCTGTAATGCTGCTAAAGCTGTTATAATATTCTGGAAGGCAACCAGAATATAAGCAGGGATTTGCTTCTGATCTTTCACCATTGATAGAATATGCTTGGTGACTTCATCTGCCAGAATGGGGATATACGTCCATTCCGTGCTTGGAGTAGGTGTGTGTTCCTGCTCCTGTCCTCCTTTTCCTGTCAGTAAATTCTGACAGAACTCAAGTGTGGGGGTAGAGAGTTGAGTCTGCCTCCTGTTTGTCGCCATAGCTTTCCGAATGACTTCTCCGGTGCTACCAAACGAGACTATTGGTAGGCTTGATCAATACTAGCAGGTGTATGTGCCTGTTGATTGCACTCCAATGAACGTGGTTGACGATCTTCCATCAATACTGACAGATGAGCCTGCTGGAAGGATTGATGAGTGTAAGCATGTGTATGTGCCTGTTTACCATCTGTCGACCCATTGGGTTGGCGGGCTTCATCGTATGTAGCCATACGAGCCTGTTGAATAGCTGATGACTTATAAACAGGTGTATGTTCCTATCTATAGTACACCACCAAAATTTCCTGGCGGTAATGGCATGTTGCTGCCATATGAGTCTGCTGGACATGGGAATTAAAACGGACAGGTGTGTGTGCCCGCTCGTTTCTTGCCACCATGTTAGGTTGGTGGACTTCTCCGGAAACGGTAGAGATAAGAACCTCCTCACTATTAACCGGTTGTCGCATATGGTTGTTCGTCTTGCCTTCTCATGTTCGAGGAACCTGAGCCGAACGCCTGGAGACGACACCCTCATCATGTTGAGGGTTCACTTCCACACGAGTCTGGCGGTGATTGTTGATGGGAGACCTCGGGAAGCACTCTTTCTTCCTTGAATTAAGGCATTGTGTGGCCTTCGCATTCACCACCTCAAAATATAAGAGGGGATGGTGATTGAGTTCCGGGGATAACGACCCGAAATGGTTGGAGATGGTGGTTAACACTGCCTGCTTCTTGATCGCTGGTCATCGCTGTCCAGACGACCAGGGTGAATTATTGACTTGGAGGGCTTTTCTAGCGGCCTACAGAGTTAGAATAGTATTTTTTTTATGGTATTCTTTAACCAGATCATTTGATACCAAGCATTAAAGATGTTGAGTAGGTGATGTCATCCTCAGAGCGGATGATGATCCAGAAGGAGTAGCAGCAGAGGCATTCACAGGAGAGGTATTCACAGGCGTGACCTTAAGAGAAGCCATTTTTGTAAAGCATATTATCTTGGAAAAGAGTTCATGTTTGATATAACAAACATAATCATGATAATTTCAGCTAATACATCTTTTGGATGTGCACATATGTTATTGATTGCTTTGTTGGCCCTCTTATTGAGTTTAAATAGGAGCCTAACAAAATAAATAAAACATCATTTTATCTTGTTTAAGGATTCACGTCAGGTTCACCATTTTTTTCCTCTAGAAATGGGAATGACCTTATTGATTTAAGGTTCAATAATTCCAAGCGGTTTAAAACGGGTTTATTTGTAGAACCAGAAACATCCAATGATTCCATATCCATTTGGACCTAATTTCCAAAGGTATGTGCTCATTAGTTGTGAACCGATGACTCTTAAGAATTTGCATTGGTCGAGAGGATTGGAGGTCGGACTCATCACACCTTTTTGAGGGGACTTATTGTCTACTCTGGGACTCCCTTTAAAGATTTAAGTTATGTTCGTGAATCCTTATTAAATTACCAAGTATGAAAATGAGATTTCCTTTAGATCTGACAATCAATAATTTGGTATGGATGAAATTTAGAGAATCTTTTATATGTATTTGAGGTTCTTCATTGATAGAGAGTTATCTGTATTTGTTAGAGATTATTATTAAATGGTATCCTTTGACACATTATATAGAAATCTCTTGGTCATTATGATAACCATACTGGTTTTAAATCCACTCAGTGGGGCACTTGAAGTACATTCTCATTCAGAAGGACATAGATTATTTCAGAGATGGGATCGTACCCGCAAATGGGCCACCTACATATCCTTTGTTTTCGAAAAGGAATTAGAACCCATGTAGTTCGATTAAAGAAGTATGAGCTTTATGCATGATTGATGGCTCAAAGAAAGATGTCATAATTACTTTTACACTCTAAGCTCACGTGAGTCATGCTCGGTGTGAGAAACAAGAGGTATTGGTAAAACCAGACAATTGTGCCATGAAAGATGCAATTATAAGAAATGATGTGGGGATTATGTATGTATGACTGCCCAAATAGATGAAAATTAGGATTTACGTCAGGGAAGAAACCCGGGAACAAGGTACATAAAAATATATGTTCTTTATGGATATTTGGATACTCTAACTTGGGGCTTATTCCTGAGGAGGATTCCCAAATTCGAAGTGGACTTATGATTGGGTTTTACTCCTAAAAAGGAAGCCCAAGTCAAAATTAAATTAAGACTAGTTAAAAGAAATTGTGACTGTGGAATATTCTTAAAGAAGAGGCCCAGGTTAAATGGAATTATGACTGGGGATTACTCCTGAAAAGGGAAGCCCAGGTTAAGGGAATTTGGATTTTGGGAACTTGGGGCTTACTCTTAAGGAGGATTCCAATATTAAAAGAATTATGGTTGGGGCTTACTCCTGAGGAGGATGCCCAAAATTAAGGGAACTTAAATACTAGGGCTTACTCTTGAAAAGGAGGCCTAGGTTAGGGGACTTGGGGCTTACTCTTAAGGAGGATGCCCATATTTGGGATTTTGATATTGGGACTTACTTTTGAGAAGGAGGCTTAGGTTGAATATCCTCTAATATTTAAAGGATGAGGTTGAATGAATGAAATCTCTAACCTTAGTGACATAAAGATATGTAAATCACTAGGTTTTGAGAAATTTTCCCCATAAAGCCATTCAGATAAAGAATCCAACAAAGGAACCATGCCATAAATGGATTTGAAGAGGGTTCTAAAGGCTAAATTTTGAAAAGGAGAGGTGGATTTGAAGAAAGCAAGTTAATAGGTAAGAGGGGAACCCAAAAAGAGATAGGCACACAAGTCCTGCATGGGCGCGCAAGTCCTGGTCGTGCAGGTATACCTGCGTGACACATGGGTACTTGCGCGACGGTCAACCCTTAGGGTAATACTAGGGTGAGACTTGTCTCAATCCCTTAGCATTATCCCTAAAGGATTACAAAAGAGTGGTGTATAAGTTTTGTTAAAGGGATAAGGCGGCGCGCAAGTGTGGCCATTTCCCTTTAGGGATGGCCACTTAGGCGCACAAGTGTTGATGAGTTTCAACACTTAGGCCCTATTTCTCCTATTTAAACCTTCCATTCTAGGTAAGAAATTTCCTTATAAGTGTTTGGAAGACTTCCAAAAGAGATTTGTGTGACCAAATATTGAATATGAGTATGGGAATTTTCCCTCGTCAAGTGGGGGGCCCACCAAGGGTATTTTTAGGCCAGGGAAGACCCTGGGTGAAAAATCAAAGAGGGCATGCAAGTCACATGTGCGACCATTGGGCGGTACGCGGGTATACTTGCACGACCTTAGTGGAACTTGAGCGACCCAAGTGAAAATGAATCTTTGTTCATGGATTTGTCAATTTTTGATGTTTCTTCAAAGGATGAATCATTTTGGGTTTAAGGTATTTCCCTTTTCATTGGTTTAGACTCTGTGACAGAAAGGAGAGTCAAAATACCCTTTAGGAACTTATCTCGAAAGTATTGAATACTATTCACACACTAGAAGTAGAGTCTACAAACCCATCAAGGATCCTAAGTAGATAAGTAAAAATCGAATTAATGAAAATCATTTCTATGAACACATGATGTATAACATAATCTTTTTATGTCATGATATCTCATAAAGCATGACACACTCATTATGTCATCGTCCATTCCTAATTTACTTTTCATTGACCTAACCAGATGGACTTACCTTCGTCTATCATGACATGGATTTAGTGAAGGTAATACTGTCTTAATCGACTGGGACTAATATATCACTTCCTTATAGAACTAAAAAAATACAATTTTGATTATTCAATCAATGACATACCACCAATGGAACACCCAACATATGCTACCTCCAAAGGCATAAATGTCTAAAAAATCCTTAAATAAATTTATACAATAAAAACGTTTACATTAATAATAATCTCATTTAAGGTTACCATAAAACATGTTCACATATAGGAAATTACATTAAAACTAGAAACATGTGGTATTCCTATTAGTGGGTTAGTCTTCACGATCTCATCTACTCAAGATCACCAAGTAAAAACATCTTGAGAAGAAATATCAATGCTTATGAGCCCCCATCACCTAATGTTAAGACATAATTTTTTTCTAGTTAGTATGTTGTATTGAGATTATATTACATATGTTTAAGATTAATTTCATAGTATATTTGGGTTATCATTATAACATGGGAAGTACTATAACATTTGGAAACAAAACAATAATCCAAGGACACTACCAAGTAAATAGTGTATGTAGAAATATCAACACTATTATGCTAATTTTACATCATATATAAGTCACTTTATACATGATACTGTAATTAATAAGTACTATTCAAGTTGGATCAAGGACAGAAACATTTACCAAAATCCCAATTAAACTGGATCTAACTATATAACTATCCTTATTAACCCTCACATGATAAGATCTTTATTCTAATGATTTATGTATTTAGTTATTGGGAATGACATATCTTTGTTTCATGCCTACTTAGATTTTTCGGAATTCACCTCTTTGAGTAAGAATCTTTAATAGATGATATCCTAAATTATTTTACTTTTTACCACTAAAAAACATTATATATTGTCTAGTAACTATTGTAGGATTATCTTATTTTATATTATTATAAAACATTACTTACTTAGTATGATTCCAAAAAATATAATAAATCATTTCATATTTTACACTACTTCTTTAGCTACATTAGAAGCTTCAATGCACTATCAATTTATATATAAGCCTGCCACAAGCTTGAATGAGATTATATTTATCATTAACTTATTCTAACTACAATATTATATTATATTGTTCCAAAGGAATACTAGGTTTTGTCCCCTTAAACGAATATCCTTACCTCTTTAAGTATTAGGTACATATCCCTAGGGATTTCTCAAATACAATTGAATTGTTCTAATTTCTTCCCATGAAGTTCTTAAAGATTCTTATGAAATTTTCTTACAAAAATTATATATTGAAAATATGATATCTATTACATAGTAAGGAATAGGTGATAGATAAATTAATATCAGTTTTGGAATTCTACATACCACTTTAATATCTTCCTTTGTCTCATACATGTTTTCTTCAAGGTACTTATGTCATGTGACAATATTAATAATTATCTCTAAAATTATTCTGTATTGTATTTTTCAATTTAATTTCAGCATATGTACTTGTATTTGGTCTAATAAATCCATTAGATATACCTCATTATATCTCATTCCCAAGAATATAGGTTAATACTTTAAGGCAATCTCAGTAGAGTTACTTACATACTGGTCTTAACTAACTGTAATACCAATTGTTTTTTCCATATGTTATCAACCATATTTTCCCTTTAAAAATAGTGATGTTCTCATTGAAATCTTGTATACACATGGATGAAATTCATTATCGGTGAATATTCTATGATCTTGTTGCTGACTTTAATCTGAAAATGAATTTTACTAACTATTACCCATTATTTCCATTCTACGGTGTCACCAAATTTTTTTGGTTGTATCGAATATAAATTTTTCAAGAGAGGTGGTCTTTACATTAAATTGAAAACAAAATGATCATAGATTGTATTTAGGACAAGTATAATTATAAGGGATTTAGGCATTACAACTTGGAATAACCAATCAAGACTTATTGGTACAATGCTTGTACCACACATGTATAGTCTCTCTTGAATACCCAACCTAGTATCAAGATTTTAAATATTAAAAATACTAAGCACCTATACATTGAAAAATGGAATCCATTTTTGAATTTATTTGAACGTTTCAATCTTATAGGGTATCCATTTTTACTTAATAGTATGATTTTTTATTGTCTAAAAATAATGTATCACCAGTTATGGTGAATATAAACCCATTTCCATGGTTTTATCCTTCTTATACAGTATGTGTCTCAGGAACATTCCTTTTCCACAAGCTTGTGTGAAACTTTTTACTTTTTAAACAATTTGGGCATCTTTGACATTTACTAATCTAAGTGAATCTTTCTCCCATGTTATTAAATATATATGTTCACCCTTTTTTATAAATATATTCTATCACTTTACTATAACTTTTCTATCATAGGTAATTATATAATATCCTTTATGAAATTTAAGATACTTACAGAGATTCAGTTTGTGTTTTTCTTGAAGAAGGTTTATTTATATTCATTACCCTTTTCATCTTAACACATGTTATTATAAAATAATGGAATTATTTCATACAATAACTCATATGATATCCAATTTTCATTATAGTTAGCTTATGGTAATGGTATTATTCCACTATTTGTGAAGCATATATCAAAAATAATGTTTTTTCTTAAATTCATATTAGTTTCAACATTGATGCTCCTTTTACTTATATCATGACTCTGATTTATATAAGGAAATTTGTATTTATGAATTAAACAATGCAACATGATCAATTTTTACATGTCAGACTCATTGTTGATATTTCTTATTAACATCATAATATTCATTTGTATAAGAAAATGTGTGTTTATTAATTACTCCATGCTACATTAGAATGATCGATGAATGCTTGGTCAATATATTCATCGGTATAAGGTAATTAAGAAACTCATATCTTATAACCATTCATATTTAATAATTTTATTTTAAATTCTTTAAAATTATTAATTTAATATCATGAATCATGTGAAATTACTTCAAACTTCTCCTTGGAATAGTTCACACTATCTATTTAAACAAATTCAGAAAGGTTTTTGGTTTAGGTTTATTGAAAAAGGTTTCTTCATCAAAATATAAATAAGTAAAAATTTTAGTAATACCTATGTTCTTTGGATGCATAGAGTATAAACCCATACTAGGAATATCATTTATAACCACTTATTTTTACTAGACAAATAATTATCTTATCAGAAATGGGAATAATCGAGTATTAAATTTTTTTATACATCAGTTATTTCCAATGATTCAAGCATTAACGAACTATTATTTGAGTATTAGACATGAAAAAAAACTTCATTAATTTTTGGAATAATTTATTTTAATTTCCAATGGAAACGTGATATAAATTTTTAGGTAATAATTAAAAAAGTCTCAATAGGAATCATTTATATTTTAAATTAGTCGTTGTGTGCTTCTTACCAATGACTTAGGAATACACCTTTCTCAGCCTCTTGGAGAATTAACCTTCATTGATATAATGTTTGTTTTCTTTATTGGTTAAATTATTTAAATACACATATGTCATAGACATATTGTATTCAATACCCAAGAAGTATAATAGAAACATAACTTATAATTGATGAATATACTTAAAGAAGAAGTGACTAAATACTTCGTGAATTCATTTTATATTATTTAATATTCCAAAGTTTTATCTCACGACATGAAAATAAATAACCCCCTGTTTGAATATATTCCTCAATTATTTTAATGAAATTGTTATGTTTCCCTTAGAATCACACTTTCCATTGGCATTTTCACCCTATCATTCAACTTATTCACTATAAGAATAAAATATTAATCATCCTTTTAATTTATTATCAACTAATGAATCCATATCCCAAAGGAAGTGAAGTTTTTTCTCCATACTATTAATTTCTTTAATCCAAAATGAAATTTTATTAATAGGGTGAATGTGATATAATAAATGGATGTATTTGAACATCATGATCTATAGTTCAATTTACAGGTATTGATTGAAATCATCATTTCATTCATATTCTACTTCACTTTCTACTAATAAAATTCTTAGAGATGAGACAACATGTGAAATAATTTATGTATTCATGTTTTTTCTATAACTAATTTGAAATTTATGATAGCATTATCATGTAAAAATCATGTTATTCGTATATGAGTCTACTGTAACAATCTTTCACTCCCTTGCTTCCTAAGGTGGCTCAAAAATTAGTGGGGACTCCTGAAAGTAGAATTTCCATTATCATAGTAATTTACACACATTCATGTACTACTATTTGAAATTCAAATCGATGAGCACATGTTAATTTTACAATAGTAATTTTAGTATATCTATGGTATTAATTACCATTTTCTACAAAAATAAACAATTGCATATTTGTTTTCTCGGCAATTTATAAGAAACAAGTACTATATATCTCATTGACACACATACCCTTATACATATAATTATAAAGGCAGACGATGAATAAAAAATATATTTAATTAGTTGATAAATATAAACATCAAGCATAGGTAATTATTAATTAATAAATAAAACTCAGATATAATTTGGTCATTTACCACTCATGATCAATCATCACACAAATTAAATGTGTAATAAAAATTAAATTTGTGAAAAAATTGTCATGAGTGCAATTAGTTGAATTAAAATAATTCATTACATTTATAATTCAGATAATATATTTCATTTGGTCCCAAAATTAAATTTAAATTTAATCCAAAAAATTAATTAATTTTCTAGGATATTTTAATTTTTTAGGCCCCTTTTAGACCTGAAAACCCTTAAATGGTTTTTTCATATTTTATAGACCTCAATGGGGATGGGATGGTATTGAAGGTCCCACAGTAGCCCATTTTAGGTATGGATGGACCATCCCAATCCCATTATGAGTTGGAAGCACCCACCTCATCCCATTCTAGTTCATAGTGACCTAGTTTGGAAGTGCTTGAGCTGATCTGTTGGAGGAAATAGGGGGGAATCCTGAAAAGAGGCCGTTAGGGAATCTGATCCAGGTATGAGACCACTAGAGCACTGTGTGTGATGGGTTCTCATCATAGGGAGATTTGTAATGTAGGGTAAACAGGTTTTATATCATTAGAGTGAGACAAGAGAATTTAGATTGTGGGAGGTCAACCACCAGTGAAGTAGGAAGTGGAGGTCAAGTGTGGAAGGTTGTTTGACGATGATAGGGAGGTAGCTGATGGGTTGGGTGGTTGGGAGAGGTTTTCGATGAGATTTTATGGGACTCCAGGGGCCATTATATGGGAGTTTGGGGTGTTGGTGGCCAATTGGGAAGGTACGGGCTGTGATGGATATGAAATGAATGGGAGAAGAAAGTTTTTGTTTTGTTTTTTCATTTTGTTTCATCCTTCTAATCCAGTGGATTCACCTTTTTTCCTTATTTTTGTTTTGTCTATAATATTACTAATATTCTATATAAAACCTTTTTTAATTAAACCTTCCAAAATATATGGAATAATTCCTAGGCAGAAATAACTATTTGGGCCATTGAAATTTTATCTAGAGTTTAGGTTAACCATAAAAACACCACTGATGATATCTTATGGGTAAAAATAATAAGGATATATATTTATCTATATACGTGTTATTCAATTTTTGAACAAGTAAACACCAATTTATATCTGATTAAAATCATTGGATTATTGAAACATATCCATATGATTCCATATTGAATTTCCATATGAGGATATAGGACTGTAATGAAATCTCCATCATTAATTTAATGAAAACATAATTGGTCTTCGATTAAAAATTGATGTGGTACCTTTGATACCAATTGAAATTAGTTGGGCGCATATGGATAAAAATGGGTTTTGGATTCAAAATGTTTCATCATCGATCTAAAAAACTACATTATCTCCAGTGATGTGTATCCTGATACAAAATATGATGATCCCATGTGAATATTTTATGAATGAAAAAAATGAAAATTTCCTTGATTGATTTGAAGGTGTGTTCGAAAGTATATCGTCCCCAGTAACCATTTCACAATAGAACCAAATTTGGATCCCTCTATGTCATCCCCACACACTTTAAAAGTCTAAAAGAGAATCGATTATCACAATCTAGGTGATAGCATGGTGATCTGAGGAATCCTTCAATGTCCTAATGATCACGACAATGTCGATCCATCATTCCATGATGAAGACCTTGGATTTACTGCTTTGATCAGATGTTTCTCTTTCTAGGATGTGGAATGAAGAGATATAATCTATAAAATTCATGTAGGGAATAATACCTAGTATGAGAGCCTTATCTCACTTATATAGTGAGTTAAAAAGAACCAAAAAATAGATCCATAGCCCCTGGATATTTTTTACTTACTAAATAAGATACAAATGACATCTTAGGATTTGTTTACTTAGTAGTAAATATCATTTACATTTTAATAAATTACTTTTAATATAATAAATATATTAAATGATAAAATATGGTGATTAACTAGACTCATCATTCCCATTAATATGAAACAATCCAAAAATATTGAAATAATATTTTTTTATAATATTTTTTCATTTATTCACATAATATCTTGTGAAAAAATTCTGTAAATAAATTCAATACTATTTATTCTAAACTAAAAAATATGAATTAATTTACTTCATAGTGATTGTATATTCTTGAACATCATTTGGACCCCATGGGGGAACCCACCATCTTCTATACTCTTATTCATTATAATAGGCAATTCTGTTGAATATGCTATGTTTGTAACTCTCTAGGACCTTATCTTGATAATAGTGAATACTATTTACAATCTATGAGTGGAGTCTAGAAACCCATCATTGCCTCTAAGAAGATATTTAATAGTTATAGAAATGCAAACCTTTCCTACAAACACACACCATGTAATATAACCTCTTTGTCTCTTGGTATCTCATAAAGAAGGATGCACACTTCATGTCATCATCATTTCTTGATTTATTGTTCATTAAACTAATGGGACAAACTTACCATCTTTGAACATAGACATGGATTTCATGAAGTTAATACCATCTTGATCAACTGGGATTAATATATTTCTTTCTAAAGTAAAAATTTATTTTTTGATTATTCAATCAATTTCATATCACCAATTTTTCACCTAACAGAAGATACTTCTCCAAAAAATAAATGTCATAGTTTTTTTCATACACCAAATTATGTGACAAAATCGTATGCACTAATAATAATATCAATTTTGGATACAATTACATGTGATCCCTAATAGTAAAAACAGTGACATCTGAAACATGTGGTGTTCCTATTAGTGACTCAGTCCTCATGATCACATATACTTGAGATCACTAATTGCGAACTTCATGACTAGAAGTCTCAATGCTTATGATCCCCTCAAACCAGAGGGTCACACATCATTTGTGACCATTCAATATGATGTATGTATGCCATTGGACATATATTGAATATTAATGTCATAGTATTTTGAGGTTCTCATTATAACATGGGAACTACTATAACCTTTTGATATAAAAAATAATATAATTACATTACCAAATAAATAGTAGACAAATAAACATCAAAACTGTTATGGTAAGTATACCTCCTACATATATCATTCCATAAATGATATGGTAATAGAAAAGTACTTCTCAATTTGGGTCTAAGAAACCTAATTTTACAACGCTCCCACATACACTAGATCCAAATTGATTACTATCCTTATTAGTAATCACATGATAAGATCAAGCCCCTAATAAGTTATTAATGTAGTTTGTGGCATTTCTACATCTCTGTTGTTTGGATACTCTACTATTTATGACTTTGCCTCCATGAGTAAGACTCCTCAAGAGATGATGTACCCAAGTATATTCCTTTTTTACACTATCAAAACTTGATATCTATTATAGTAGTAGAATAAATATTATGATAATTTTTTTATATAACTTTACATACTAGGTGTGATTATAAGAACTGGAATGAATCATACCATATTTTACACTTCTTCTTCAACTGCATCAAAAGACATATCACACTCATTATTTATATAAATGGATACCAATTTCTTGAATGATAACATCTTACTCATTAACTTATCATTAATGTGGTATTAGATCATATTCATCAAAATAAAGACTACTTTATATCCCATTAAAACTAGTGTCTTTTGATCTCCAAGTACCTGGTACATATCCCTTGTTCTTTCTTAAGTACAATTGGATAGTTATGACTTCTTCTTGTGGAGTTCTCATGGATTCCTAAAATTTTTCCATACTCAAAATATATTTTGGAAATATCATATCTAATACATAACATGGTATAAGAAATATATCTATTATTGTCTCTTATGGAATTTTAATCACTACTTTAATCTACACCTATGTATCCTACATCTCTTATTAGATAGATGTATTCTATGTGACAATGGTAACAATTGTCTCTTGAATTATTCTATCTTTTATTTTTCAATACCTTATTGGCATATGTACTTAGACATGGTCTAAGAAACCCATTAGAGCTAACTTAGTAAATCTTTTTCCCTGGAACATAGGTTTCTACTTTAAATCAATACCTAGAGAGTTACTTTCGTTCCAGTCATAACTAACTATTAGGAAAACTTTTTTATATGATATCAAAACCAATTTTCCTTGTAAAAAAGTAACACTTCCACTAACCTCTTGTAGACACATGGAAAAAATGCATTGAAAAATAATATTCATTTATCTTTTTGCATAATTCAATCTAAAACTATATTTTAGTAACTTTAACCCCTTAATATCATTCTATGCTGTCACTAAATATTTTTGGGTGTATCTATTAGATGATTTCCAATAATGGTGGTCTTGAATTTCACTGTAAAATAAAATAAGCATAGAATGTAGCTATGATAAGTATAATTATGATAGATGTAAGCATAAATAATTTTAATAACTAATCATTCCATATTAGAAAAATTCTTATACCACCCATGTATAGTTTCTATATGTTACTCACTATAGTATCAAGACACAAAATAATCAAAATACTAAGCACGTGTAATTTGATACATAGAATCCATTATTGAATTTCAATTGAAATTTTAAATCTTATCATGTTTCCATTTTCTGCTTACTATTAAAATTTATTATTCTCAAAGAATAATGTATCCCTGAATGTAGTGAGTGTAAAACTAATACCATATATTTATCTTTCTTACCCATTATGTGTCTCTAGAAAATTCGTTTACCACAAGCTCATATGGAAGTTGTTGCTTTATAAACTATTTGTGCCTCTCCGACATTGACTAAATCCAATTCAATCATTATCCAACTATCTCAAATTAAAATGTGTATCCTTTTGTAGAAATATATTCTACACTTGTAAATAAGTTTTCTATCATAGATATTTATATAATATCTTATATAAACATCTCGATACTTACAGAGATGCACTTTTTGTTTTTCTTTATGATTTATATATATATATATATAAAACTATATTCATCTAAACACATGTTCTTATGTCAAAATGGACTTTTATCATACTATAAATTATATTATATCCATTTCCATTATATTTGGATTGTGTTTATGTGATGACAATTCTAATTGTAAATAAATTCTTGAAAATAAACGACATGTATACAATGCATATTAATTTCAATATTGATTATCCTTTTACCTACATCATGAATTTAATTTCCATAAGGAAATGTGCATTTTGAAAATATCATTATTTAAAGAGAATTAATGGATATATACATGATAGAAGTGGTATAATATTGTGCTCTCTAAAAAATAAATTGAGAATATTTTTTAAGAGAAAAAATAATAAGAATTGGTTATGCGTATCACATAATGAGAAATTGTGACCTACAACAAAACTTGTTAAAGAAGATGATAAAGAATAAGTGCTATAAAAACATTAAAGGAAGTACAATTTAGTTAGAGGATTTCTTATTATTGAAAAACCAAATTATTTATCATTGTAACAGTATGGGAAGTACTCAAACAAAGACAATATACATGTAACAAAAGTATAATTATAAACCATTCTTGGTGTACATACATGTTGATACTAGTGGGTCCTATGGTGCTGATGAATTATGGATCATTCCATGGATTAACCATTCATTTTTAAAGGTAAAACATGTAAATATTTTGTTCCCTTTTGTTTTTGTGTGTATATGTGTTGAAATCTAAAAGTCTTAACATATTAACCGTGGGAGAAGGTCATTTCAACAAGAAAAATAAAATAAAATTATAATAACTGATTCCCCCCTCTTAGTTTTTTTTAAAAAAATATATAAAAATAAAACATACAAAAGTTTAAAGGTGGGGGTTTTATTAATATCATTCTGGTAAAGAGGGGTGAGATCAGTAGGAAGGTTCTCTATGTACGTATTATTGTTATTGACACCCTTATTGGAAAGACCAACTTCCACCTTTTTCTCTTCTCTGTAGGTGTGTGTGAGGATGTGATTGAGTCCTGATAGGTATTGTAGGCAAAAAATTCATTTAGTAGTGATGTTCTATGCCAGGTGAAAAGTTCCATGTCTAAGAGCTTTAATGATGGTGGTTGAATCACTTTCAATCCAAACATTGTTCCATCCTTTTTTCCTTATCAACTGAACTACATTGATGATGTTGTACATCTCTGCTTCAAGAGAGGAGGCTGGACCACATGAACCATAGTAGTATCCAAAAATGTCCTCATTGTGATCTCTACATATGATGTCATAGCCAGCAGGACCTGGGTTTCCTTTTGAAGCCCCGTCAACATTAATTTTTATCCAGCCAGGAATAGGTGGTTTCCAGAAAACTTCCAATAAACCTCTCGTCAGGAAGTATCTTCCTTTGATCCCAATTTTCCTAATGATGAAAAAATCCTTGATTTAGTTGTGTAAAGTCCTTGTTTTCATGATTCCATATTCCTTGATCGTAGTGTGGATTTTTATTTTTGTTACATGAAAATTAAAAGTATTATTTTTGTGCTTAATTGAATTTCTTTCATACCAAATAAGATGAATTAGTTCCACCATAGTAGTAGTGAAGAGTTGATGATTTTTGAGAGAGGCATCTATAGTAGTACATCTTTGAAGCTTTGATCATATAGAGTCCAAACCTGTCCATCTGAGATCAAAAATGTGAAAAATTTATTTCCAAAAAGAAGAAGCAGTAGAACAGGTTAGAAACAGGGGGTGAGTGTCCTCTCTCTGTTGGTTACATATGTAACATTTCAAACAAATTTTTATACCACACATCTGAAGATCACAATCTGCGGGGATCCTATTGTGAGAAATTCTTCAAACTAGGGTGATACGTGAGGGTCTAATCCATATTTTATTGAAATTTATTAACAAGGAAAATTTATTATTGTTGGTAGTGAATTTATGATTATATTAAAGTTTAGAGGTTAGAAGACCATTATGGGTTGGTTCCCAAACTAAGAAATCATTAGTGTTTACAAAAGTGTATTTTTTGATAATAAAAGAGATTCCATCAGGTAGATCCAAATCAGGAGAGTTCACACAATCATTGATGGTGATGTTAGAAATTTGGGACCAAGGAATGGGGTGTATCATGTTGCAGAAAGGTATTCCATTAAAGATATCTAGACAAAAGATAAGATAATAATTCCTATTGACTTTCCATCGAGAGTTAGATAAGATTTTTGAGAAACTATGTTTGATGGAAGGTGTGATGCTCTTTTCCATCACAAAGTCTAAACAACTGAACAATGGAAATACCTTAGTCCAAAGTGATTCATCATTTGAAGAAACATCAAAAATAGACTAATGCATGAAGAAGGATTTCCTCCCACTTGGCTCACATAAGTTTCATCATGGTCGTGCAAGTATACTTGCGCACCACATAGTGGTCGCGCAGGTGACTTGCGTACCCTATTTGATTCTCGCCCAGGGTCTTCAACAGCCTATAAATACCCCTTGTGGGTCCCCCATTTCACGACGGAAAAATTCCAAAACTCATATTCGAGCTCCCGGTGCCCTAGTCTCTTCTCAAAGGCTTCTGAACACTTCTAAGTTAATTTTTTACCTAGAGTAGAAGGTCTAAAGAGGGGAAACAAGTCCTATGTGTTGAAACTCATCAACACTTGTGCGCCTAAGTGGCCATCCCTTAAAGGAAATGGCCACACTTGCGCGCTACCTTATCCCTACAATAAAACTTGCGGACCACTCTTTTGGAAGCCTTTGGGGATAATAATAAGGGCTTGACCCATGTCTCTCCCAAGTATTTCCATAAGGGTTAACCGTCGTGCAAGAACCCATGTGTCACGCAAGTATACTAATGCGACCAGGACTTGCACACCCATGTAGGACTTGCGTACCTCTCTCTTTTTGGGTGCCCCTCTTGCCTATTCACTTGATTTCTTCAAATAAACCTCTCCTTTCCAAGATTTAGACTTCAAAACCCTCTTCAAAGTCATTTATGACATGGCTCCTTTGTTGGCTTCCTTATCTGAAAGGAATTCTGTGGGACATTTCTCAAAACCTAGTGATTTACATATCTTTATGTCACTAAAGCTATATATTTAAATCATTCAACCTCATCCTTTAAAGATGAGATGATCTTTAATATGGGCCTCCTTATTAGGTTTAAGTCCCAATCTCAAAATCCCAAATATGGGCATCCTCTTTAGGAGTAAGCCCTAACTCCCCTAACCTGGGCCTCATTTTAAGGAGTAATCCCCAGTTTTCAATTTCCTTTAATTTTGGGCATCCTCCTCAAGAGTAAGGCCCAAACATAATTCTTTTAATATGGGAATCCTCCTTAGGAGTAAGCCCCAAGTTCCAAAAATCCAAATTCCCTTAACCTGGGTTTCCTTTTCATAAGTAAGCCCCAGTCATAATTCCTTTTAACATGGGCCTCTTCTTTAAGAGTAAGCCCCAGTCATAATTTCTCTTAAATAGTCTTAATTTACTTTTGATTTGGGCTTCCTTATCAGGAGTAAAACCCAATCATAAGTACTATCTAATTTGGGAGTCCTTCTCAGGATTAATTCCTATGTTAAGTATCCAAATCTCCATAAAGCACATATACCTTTATGGACCTTGTTCTTGGGTTTCTTCCCTGAAGTAAATCATAATCTTCAACTATCTGGGCAGTCATACATACATAAGCCCCACATCATTTCTTATAATTTCATCTTTCATGGCACAATTGTCCAGTTTTACCAATACCTCTTGTTTCTCACACCGAGCATGACTCATGTGATCTTAGAGTGTAAAAGTAATTATGACATATTTCTTTGAGCCATCAATCATGTATAAACCTCATATTTCTTTACTCGAACTACGTGGCTTCTGAATCCTTTTCTAAAAAAAAGATATGTAGGTAGCCCATCTATGGGTATGATCCCAACTCTGAAATAATCTATGTCCTCATGAATGGAAATAAACTTCATGTGCCCCACTGAGTGGCTTTAAAACTAGTATGGTTATTATAATGACCAAGATATTTCTATATAATGTGTTGAAGGATACCATTGACTAAGAATCTCTAAAAAATATAGATGATTCTCTATTAATGAAGATCCTCGAATACATATAAAATATTCTCTAAATTTCATTCAAACTAATTATTGATTGTCAGATCCAAAGGAAAGCTCATTTTCATACTTGTTAATTTAATAAGGATTCAAGAACATAACTTAAATATATAAAGAGAGTCCCGGAGTAGACAATAATTCCCCTAGAAAAGGTGTGATGAGTCTGAACTCCAATCCTCTCGACCAATGCAAATTCTTAAGCCGCATCGGTTCACAACTAATGATCACCTACCTTTGAAAAGTAGGTTCAAATGGATATGGAATCATTGGATGTTTCCTGTACTATGAACAAACCTATTAGAAAAAACTTGGAATGTTTGAACCTTAAATCAATGAGGTCATCCCCATTTCTAGAGGAAACAAAAAATGGTGAACCTGACGTGAATCCTTAACCAAATTAAAATGATGTTTTACTTATTTGTTGAGCCCCTATTTAAACTCAATGAGAGGGTCAACAAAGCAATCAATAACATATGTGATCATCCAAAAGATGTAGTGGCCAAGCTTATCTTGATTATGTCTGTTATATCAAACAAGGACTCTTTTCCAAGATCTTCTGCATTGCAGAAATGGCTTCTCTTATGTTCACACCTTCGAATCCCTCTGTTGTGAATACCTATGTTGCTACTCTTGACGGATCGTCGTCCGCTCTGAGGACGATATCACCTACTCAGTGTCTTCAATGTTGGGTATCAAATGCACTGGTTAAGGAATACCATCAAAATGGTACTATTCAGACTCTGGAGGCCGCTAGACAAGCCCTCCAAGTCAATAATTTACCCTTGTCTTCCAGACATCGACGACTAGCGATCAAGAAGCAGGTGGTACTAACTACCGTCTCCAACCGTTTTAGGGCGTTATCCCCAGAATACAATCACCATTCCCTCCCATATTCCAAGGAGGTAAATGAGAAGGTCACTCAAGGCCTTAATTCAAGGAAACAAGAGTCCTTCCTGAGGGCTCCCACCAACAATCGCTGCCAGACTCATGCGGTAGTGTGCCCTCAACATGATGAGGGTGTCCTCTCCAGGTGTTCGGCTTAGGTTCCTCAAACTCGAGAAGGCAAGACAAACCACCAGAGGCGACGACCGATTAATAGTGAGCATGTTCTTATATTTTCCATTTCCAGATAAGTCCACTAACCTAACTTCGTGGAAAGAAATGAGCGGGCACACACACCCGTCCATTTTAATTCCACTATCCAGTAGACTCATCTGAAAGCAACATGCCATTCCTGCCCAGTAATTATGGCAGAGTACTATAGATAAGAACACACACCTGCTTATAAATCATCAGCTAGTCAGCAGGCTCGTCTGACTACATACGATGAAGCCCGCCAACCCAATGTGTTGAAAACCGTTAAATAGGCACATACACCTGCTTACACTCATCAATCCTTCCAGTAGTCTCATCTGCTAGTATTGAAGGAACTTCATCAGCCATGTTCGGTGGAGTGCAATCAGCAGGCACATACACCTGCTAGTATTGATCGAGCCTACCAACAGTCTCATTTGGTAGCACCCGGAGATGTCATTTGGAAAGCCCCAATGATAAATAGGAGGCAGACTCAACTCTCTACCCCCACACTTGAGTACTGTCAGAATTCACTGACAGGAAAAGGAGGACAGGAGCCAGAACATACACCTAATCCAAGAAAATAATTGACGTATACTCCCATTCCGACAGTTGAAGTCACCAATCATATTCTATTAATGGTGAAAGAGCAGAAGCAAACCCATGCTCATATTCTAGAGGCCTTCCAGAATATTATAAGAGGTTCAGCAGCATCACAGGGAAAGAAATGAAAATCTATCCCTACCAGTGGAGTGACACATCAATAGTTCACTCCAGAACAGACACACACCTCTGTTCCAGTGCAAGAGGGTTGTGGGGAATACTCCCCCATATCATAAGGACAACCAAGTCGTGCACATACACCTGGTTTGAGTGGAGATAATCAATATAACCTGATCGTTTCTTCTGAGCAAGCACATACACTTGATTTGAGTGGAGATAATTTTCCTAACCTTATCCCTTCTCCTTTATCATGAGGATGATGTCGTGCATGGACATATTAGACATTTATATTTCTCTGGCAAGGTCAATGGTGTGTACTTATGAAGAGCTTTCATTGATAATGGTTTAAGAGTCAACCTCATCCCCATTCACACACTTCGTCGATTGGGCCTCACAGAATATGATTTATCTCATTCTACATTGATATTACAAGGATATGATAAAATGAACAAGAACCACTGGGTGATATTACACTCAGAAATAGGTTTGGAGATCTTGTATCCAATTCCAATTTCATGGTTGTTGATCATGACACAACCTTCAACATCTTTCTTGGAAGACCCTGGCTACATCAACATGCAGTTATCCCTTCATCATACCATCAATGTCTCAAATATTGTTTCGATGGTCAAATTGGGACATTTTATGGTGATAAATCCCAATTCAAAACATGTAAATCTCAATACATTGAGGCTTAATTCTATCACATGAAGGGTAAGTAGAAATCCACAGCAAGGGAGGTTACCAAGGTTAATGATCCATTTGGTTTGGAAAAGATTCCAGTAAATCCATTTACACATGTGAGTGCAGATTATGTGTTGCCTATCAGTCAAATTGAAATGATAGACCCAAATCAAAAAACTCTTATGGAAACCTCCATAATGTCAATTATGACAATTAAGCCAGACAACATGGGAGAAATTGGTGATTCACCAAGAAATGATGAAAGCTCAAATGGGGATGTCTTCATTTCATCCGACGAAATCCAGCAAGTCTATACTTCTCCGATCAGGAAAGAAGAAGTTATAGCTATGTTAGAGGTGAATTATGATGTTGATTATCAATCCACCATCTCCACTTTATTACCCAAGTAAGACGCTTCATCATCAATTGTGTCGGAAATGGAAGCTTCTTCTTCTAGATGTTCAAATTTTAACATCTCTTCTGATCATGGAGATTCTACTTCACCATCTACTATGAAAGTAGAAACAGAAGAAATAACACATGTTGAAAAAGAAGAGGAAGATCTCAGGGATGCTCCTCCAGCATTTGAAGAGGGTATCTCTACCACCGTGGATGAACTCAGAGACATAAATCTGGGTACAAAAGAAGATCCATGCCCCCACTTTAATTTATGTGGTCATGACTCTTGAAGAGAAAGAGATGTATATTTTATTTTTAAAGAAAAATTGAGATATATTTGCTTGTAACTTTACAGAGATGATAGGGCTTGACCCTGATGTTTCTACTCATCATTTGGGTTTTCCAGAAGAACATCGAGGATTTAAGCAAGCCGCAAGAAGAACACACCCAACCTATGCTTCCAAAATTGAAACTGAAGTGGATAAAATTATCAAATCTAACTTCAACATAGAAGTTAAATATCCCAAGTGGTCGGCTAATATTTTCCCTGTGAAAAAGAATAACAGAAAAATTAGAGTTTGCATTTATTTCAGAGATTTTAATCGGCATTGTCCTAAGGATGGTTTTCCTGTTCTGATTACAGAACTCTTAATTGATGCAACAACTAGCTATGAAGCACTTTCTTTTATGGATGGATATTCAGGATATAATTAAATCTAAATGGCTCTATAAGATGAGTAATCTATAGCGTTCAGAGCCCCTCAGGGTGTGTTTTTCTATCGGGTAATGCCCTTTGGCCTACAGAATGTAGGCGCAACATATCAGTGTGTCATGCATCGTATCTTCAACCCCTTTTTAGGGAAGTTTTTTGAATGTTATTTGGACAATTTGGTGGTTAAATCTCGGAAATGTTCTAATCACTTGGCTGATTTGGAAGTCATATTCCACAAACTTCAGCAACATAATTTAAAGATAAACCCCTTAAAATGTGCTTTTGGGGTAAACATAGGAAAATTTCTCAGCTTTTTTGTACGCCATCGTGGTATCGAAGTCGATCCTAAGAAGTCAAAGTAAATCTTTGGTATATCGCCTCCTCGGAATTTGAATGAATTGAGAGGAATTCAAAGACACTTAGACTATATTCAGTGTTTCATCTCCAATTTGGTAGGCAAATGTTTACCCATCACTAAATTGATGAAGAAGGGAGTCACTTACCAGTGGACTGAAGAATGTCAAGAAGCATTCGAAATTCTCAAGAATTATCTCTTTAGTCCACCAGTGTTAATGCCACCTGTTGAAGGAAGACCACTTATCCTCTATGTGACAGCTTTAGAGTGATCATTGGGTGCCTTTCTTCCTTAGAAGAATGATGATGGGAATGAGAATAGACTTTACTATCTCAGTCGGACTATGATTGAAGCAGAAACCCGATATTCAAATATTTAGAAGTGCTTCCTAGCATTAATATTTGCAGTTCAGAAGTTGAGACACTGCCTGAAACATCACAAGATCTAATTGGTATCTCACAATAACCCGCTCAAATTCATCCTTAGTCGTCCAACTCTTACAGGATGTCTGGAAAGGTGGGAAGTTATTTTTCACCAATTTGATATTCAGTATGTGTCTCAAAAGGCAATAAAGGGCCAAGCTCTGGCTGATTTTCTTTTTTAACATCCTTCAGTAGAAGATACATCTTCAGATATTGAACCCCCTGATGAGGAAGTCTTTTTTATTCAAGATAGTCTTCGAACATGGGAAATGTACTTTGATGGTGCTTCCAGAAGTCCAACAGGGAAGAAAATGGAAGATCCTAAATTCAACAATGTTGGGTTAGGAATTATACTCATTTCCCCAGAAAAAGAAGTGTTGCCTTATTCCTTATCATTGTTGTGAGGCGGTACCAATAATGAAGCAGAATACCAAACTCTTATCGCAGGATTGGAGTTGGCGCTTCAAGCACAAGTGAATCACTTAAAGGTGAAAGATGATTCATACCTGGTAATAAAACAAGTCAATGAGAATTATGAAATTAGAAAACAAGAACTAATCCCTTTGTATGATTATGTCAGAGAGTTAATGGTGGAATTTCTTTCAGAACCGACATTTTCATATGTCTCGAGATCAAAAACTTACCGAGCTGATTCACTGGCTAATATAGTCATAGCTATGGCAGATCCAAATCGGGACGAGACAGGCATCAGTATTTCACATCGTCGTACAATTTCACCTTATGTTCAAATCAGAACAGAGGAAATCAATGAAATTAGTCTCATTCCTGAACCATATGGTCATACTACAGGATAGATGACACTTATCAGGGAATATCTTCAAAATGGAACACTTCCACCTGATAGAGCTGGGAAAGAACAAATCCTGCAACGTGTGGTCAATTTTACTCTTTATGATAGCCTGAATCACCTAGAGAAAATTCTCTACAAAAGAGGTTTTGATGGAGTTCTCTTCAGATGCATTGATGGTGAAGAGACAATGGTTGTCATGAAAGAAGTGTATGTAGGAGTCTATGGTGCCCACCAGTCTGGACATAGACTATCTGATCAAATTTGAAGGCTTGGGTAATTTTGGACTTCAATGATACAAGATTGTGTTGATTTCACAATGAAGTGTCATTCTGGACAAGTACATGCAAACTTCATTCATCAACCACCAGTGTTGCTTCATAAAGCTAAATAGTCATGGCCATTTTCCATATGGAGAATGGATGTAGTGGGACCTTATTCTTCAGCTACATCCAAGCAGTTCAAGTATATTCTTACTACTACTGACTTCATTTTCAAATGGGTAGAGGCAATACCCCTCAAAGAATTTAGTTCTAAATGCATTGTTAGCTTCATCAAATCTAGCATCATTACCAGATTTGGAGTCCCTCATACCATATTGATGGAAAATGGCACCAACTTCTATTTGTAACGTCCCGGTTCCGGGTGCCACTCAACCGGTGCCCCGAACCCGGTTCGCCACGTGTCCTCAAGCGCATTTCCCCAAATTCCAGAGGCTTCCGACTAGTAGCGAGGGCCCAGGTCTGATAGTGGGGAAACTATGCCCTCATTTTTCAAAGTGCAGTACAGTTGAATAAATAAATAGCATACAACAAGCGGAAGCAGTAAACAATATATATAATAGGAATGGATAACTTATAATAACAAGGAAACCAACAGTCATATTTATATGAATATGCAGCATGTCACTATTCTATAAAACAGCCAAAACATGTTACACTGCAATACAATACAACTAAAGTACAAGTACAGAAAAGAAAAATAGAATAGCCAGTGGCATCGTGAGCCCAAGCTCGGTCCCATCCTCCCCTACATCCCAGAAACAATCAAGTACCTTTATAGGGACCCTTTCCCTAATCCACACCTGTATAAATGTAATCTGTTTGGGCCGAAGACATGACCCAAATAGGGTGTGAGAAATAAATCCCAATAGGCACCCACCAAAGGCATGTGCCCAACTGTGTGAAAATATGAAACGATAGTGTGAAGTAGTAAAATAAAATAAACTAATCAGTACTCACATTAACTAACTTTATCAGTTATATTTCCATTTTATTATTCATTTAATCGTTCATTATAAGGAAACCACCACAGTGAATATCTATGTAAACAGTCAGTGTCCTCAGACACGCAAACCCTTACCCTCAGGTAATCAGAAATGAAACCCACAAGTAATTTCCCATAGGCATAACGGATATTGCCCTCAGGCGTACGAAGTGTCTCCCATAGGCACAGAGTTTATTACCCACAGGCACAAAAGAAGTTTCCCTTAGGTCGAAATAACCACTGCCCTCAGGCTAAAGGTAACACTGCCCTCAGGCTAAGTAAGTAACCGGGCCATGCCCAACATATAAACAAGAAATATACAATCAATGTTTCTCAAGGTAATTATATAATCATTAATATAGAGGCATACACTCAGGTATCCTGGCCAAATGGCTAAACAGAGGAACGCACCCCCAGGGTGGTCCTGGATCCAAGTAGTGATCCCAAACAACAGTTTATTACCACATTTAAATTACCTAAACAATTTTAGTTATTTAATTAAAAATGGACTAAGCCATACGACAGCCCATTCATGGGTGCGTATCACAACGGTACACAAAACACACATCAGTTAGAAATTAACACCAAGCCACCTACCTTAAACACCCACAAACGGTATACACGAACGTCGATTCTAGAAACACCCAAAGATGACATAGATCTGGGTTAGAATAAAACCCGTTCAAATGTAAATAACTTTCCCTCGGGAAAGAATTGGTATGAACGTATTAGGGAGAGTGGATGGATTACCTCTGCGGTTCCAACGAGATCGTCGGCGGACGAATCTGATTCCCAACCTGCGCTCGGCGGATCTCTAAAGCTCCAGCCTCATCTCTTGCTCCAAAATGAACCCAAACACCACCTCTGCCAAATGAGGAGGCTACTTCCCATTTTAAGCGAAAAAAACAGACTACACGGCATGTATTTCAAAGTACACAGTGTGTAATTTTTCATTTAATTGTTCCTCGGGCGGCACCGCCAAACTGTCCATTCGTCAACATGAGTACACAACGTGTATTCTTGACTACACAGCGTGTACTGTCGCCCAGCTAGCGGCTGCTTCCACTTCCTTACTATTTCCCTGTCGACTAACTACATGGTGTGTACATACCCACTACATGGCGTGTAGTCGGTTTTTACACCCTTCATCACTGGCATGGCTACACACCATGTGTACTCATCCCACACGGCTAAAGTACACGGTGTGTGAAAAATTACACGGTGTGTAGTCCCAAAATTTGGGATTTTCCCCATTTTCCTTATTTTCTCACAAATACATAAGAAAAGGAGAAAAATAAGAAACCTGTACCTCAAAACTAAGAACCAGATTCTTACAAACTTTCTCCCTTAAAGAAATTTGTCCCCGAATTTCCCTTCCAAGGGTGGTGAAGATATAACCATGAATAACTCCGGCCACTGAACACGTACGTCGGTCTCCCGCTCCCAGGTTTTGTCCTGCACTCGGCCATGCTGCCATAGCACCCGTACGAGAGGAACTGATCGGCCTTAGAGAACCTTCGTGCTCATATCAACGATACGAATCAGATTCTCCTTAAAGGACACATCTACCTCACGCTCAACCTCCTCAGGATGAAATATGTGAGGTGGGTCTGAATAATAGCGGCACAACTGAGATACATGGAGAACGTTGTGAATGGATCGGTACCTCTGTGGTAACTGCAACCGATAGGAAACCGGCCAGACCCTCTCCAGAATCTCAAATGGCCCCACAAACCTCGGTGAAAGTTTACCCCGTCTCCTGATCCGCCTGTGTCCCAACCTCAGTGAAACATGCAAGCAAAACTGATCCCCAACCACGAACTCCAAGGGTCGTCTGCGGTGATCAACATAAGATTTCTAATGAGACTGTGTGGTAGTCATCTGCTTCTGAATGAAATGGACCTACTCAGAAGTCTCCTGCATGAGACGTGGTCCCAGTAAAGCTACCTCACCTGCCTCTAACCAGCATAAGGGTGATCGGCATGGCCTACCATATAATGCCTCATAAGGTTCCATCTCAATAGTTTCTTGAAAACTATTATTATAGGCAAACTCGACTAGGGGTATATGCTTCTCCCAAGAGACCCCAATGTCTAGGACACATGCACGTAGCATGTCCTCAAGCACATGTATAATACGCTCTGACTGACCATCGGTCTTAGGGTGGTAAGTTGTGCTAAGAAGCACCTGTGTACCCAGTGCCCTCTAAAAACTCTACTAGAAACGAGATGTAAAATAGGTGTCCCTATCTGAAACGATAGAATGAGGGACCCCATAAAGATGTAAAACCTCTCGTATATAAAACTTTCCGAGCTCATCAACACTGAAGGTCTCCTTGATCAGCAAAAGGTGAGCTACCTTTGTGAGTCTGTCCACAACAACCCACACGACATCACTGCCTCGAGGTGACCTCGGAAATCCAGTCACTATGTCCATCGTGACATCATCCCATTTCCACTCCGGAATGGGTAACTGTTGTAATAGTTCAGCTGGCCTCTGATGCTCTGCCTTCACCTACTGACAGGTGGAACATCTTGTAACAAAACCAGCTATCTCCCTTTTCATTCCCGGCCACCAGTACTGACGTCTCAAGTCTAGGTACATCTTGGTAACCCTGGGATGAACTGCCCAAGCTGAAGCATGAAACACCTATATCATCTCCTCGCGTATATCCCATGGAACCCACACTCGTCCATGGAAACAAAATACTTCATCATCGCCTACCGTCCAACCAGGAGGAGGGTCCTCACTTTCCATCGACTCCCGTAGAACCAGGCCTTATGAATCAGATAGTTGTCTCATCATCACTCTATATAGGAGGGTAGAGGTCACAGCTAAGGATGAAAGATAGGTCTGCCCCTGACTATCGTGCACCTCTAAATTCATCTCAGAGAACAAAGCCATAAGCTGCCACTCACCATTGGCCTCATGAACTGCCTGTGTCTGAATCTTCCTGCTCAGTGCATCAGCTACTGCATTACTTTTACTAGGTGTATAGGAAAGCTCAAAATCAAAGTACTGAAGCTATTAGACCCACCTTCACTGCCATAGATTCAAGTCACGCTGGGTAAAGATGTACTTGAGACTTTTGGGGTTGGTGTAAACCACAAAATGCTCCAACAGCGTAACGCATGAACAACTACAGCCAACTCGAGATCATGCGTTGAGTAATTCCTCTCATGGGGCCTCAACTGTCGAGACCCGTATGCAACTACGTGATCGCCCTGCATCAAGACAGCTCCTATCCCAATACCAGATGCATCACAGTAAACTGTATAGCTCTTCCCCTGCTCTAGGAGTATCAGGATTGGTGCTGATGTAAACTTTCCCTTCAGCTCCTAGAAGGCTGTCTCGCAAGCTTCTGACAAAACGAACATCACACCCTTCTTAGTCAAACCAATCAACGGCACTGCTAAGCAAGAGAAGTCCTGTATAAAACACCTATAGTAACCATCCATCCCCAAGAAACTCTGTATTTCAAACACGTTCTTAGGATACTCCCAGGAAACTACTACTCTCAGCTTATTTGGGTCTACTGCAACTCCTGCCTCAGAGATGATATGACCCAGGAAGTGTATCTGGTCCATCCAAAAGTGGCACTTTGAGAGATTAGCATATAGCCGATGCTCTCTCAGTGTAATCAATACGATCTAAAGATGGGTGGCATGGTCGTGTCGAGTGTCAGAGTACACCAATATATCATCCGCGAATACTACCACAAAAGAATCCAGATAAGGATAGAACACACAATTCATCAGAGCCATGAAAACTGCCGGTGCATTCGTGAGTCCGAACGGCATAACTGTATACTCGTATAGACCATACATGCTCCTGAAAGCTGTGAGAGGTATATCAAATGGTATAACGCGCAGCTGCTGATATCCTAATCTCAAGTCAATCTTCGAGAACACTCGTGCTCCACGAAGTTGATCAAAAAGATAATCAATCCTTGGAAAGTGATATCGGTTCTTAACTGTCAACTAGTTCAGTTTCCGATAATCTACACAGAGTCTGAGGGTACCATCCACCTTTTTCGCAAAAAGGACCTGAGAACCCCATGGAGAAGTACTAGGTCAGATAAAACCCTTTGACTGTAACTCCTCTAACTGCCTCTCGAGCTCCTATAACTCAGGTGTAGCCATCCTATAAGGAAGAATGGATATCGGTGGTGATCCTAGCACAAGATCAATAGAAAAATCCACCTCACACTCTGGAGGAAGACATGAAAAGTCATCCGGGAAAACATCCCTGAAACGATCAACCAGTGGAGGGAAATCCTCTTGACAAGTCCCCTGGTCGTCCAGATATAAGCTCGCAATCTGGGCTGTCATACCGCCTTGCCCATAATGCTCTGGTCCAGCTCGACTCGCCTGAACATCCCACTCGCCCTTGTATAGAAACTCTCCGCCCTCTGGTGACATGAAACTCACTCTATGATGATAGAAATTTAAAAAAGGATCGAAAGGGAACCAACCAGTCCATCCCGAGAAAGATATCATAGCCCGTCATATCTAAGACATAGAGGTCCCAAAGGAAGTGACACCCACCAACCTCAAGGATCACTCCTTGAACTGATGATCACTAGCCGTTCTAGTCCCCAACAGAGTGTCTAACATCATAATAGCAGAAGAAGAAGAAACACAAGGCCCAAGGCTCTCCACAATGGGTATAGATATGAAACTATGTGTAGCACTCGTATCAAAAAACAATGCAGATAAAGTAGAAGCTACTAGAATAGTACCTCTGGTAATAGAAGGTCTGGGATCCTACTCTTACTGGGTCTGTTGCACTACATATGCCTTCCTAGTGATGCGGCCCTACGACACAGCCTGGCTACCCTGAGCTATCCCACCCTGCTGCCTCTGAGATCCTGGTTTCTGGCTACCACAGTCAGGACCACTATCCCTACCTGCACACCCTGACGTATTCCAGTTCACCGATTGGTAAGAATCTGCTGGTCTTGCCCCCACACATTTAGTCTATACAGAACCCCTCTCACTAGCCACTGGTGGAAATTCCATGAAAAAGCATTGCAGATGACCCATCTTGCCACAAGCTCAGCACTCCACTGGGTCTCGTGTACACTGAGGTCTCTTGTGACCCTCCTTACCACACTGGTAGCACATGACTTGGCCACCTGAAATATTCTTATGGCTGGTACTGCAACCTTGAGAGAATTCTATCTCTCTCTTCCTCTTACCAGTAGAAATAGTACCAAAAACTGGTGCTGAACTTCCCTGGCCCACACCACTAGCTTCCTGTAGGTTCCTCTATATAATCAATGCCTGGTTCATAATAGCATTTATTGTAGGCAACCTGAAAACATTCACCAGGGCTCGGATGTCATATCTAAGACCATCCTAAAAGCGTCTGGCTCTCAGCGTCTCATCTCCCACCAGAATGGGTTCAAAATGCTGAAGCTCAGTGAAACGAGCAGAATCATCCATCACCGACATAGCGCCCTGCTGCAGATTCATGAACTCTCGAGCTCTATCTTCCCTTAGCGTCTCTGGAAATAAGAAGTCATAGAAGACTGCCTAAAAATATTTCCACGGCAATTCTTTGTGAAGCTCTGACGGGGTGGTAACATCCCACCACCTCTTGGTGGAATCACGCAGCATATAAGTCGCGACCTTGACCCTCTACCCTAGAGTCATCTCAAGATGCTCGAAAATATTCTACATAGACCCCGTCCAAGATTTCACAGCCTATGGTTTACCATCCTCTGAAAACATAGGTGGATGCTGCTGCCGGAAGATATGAGTCAACTCGTCCATAGATTTGGAAGCTGGCATGCTCCCTGAAAGGTCTGCATGAACCTCATAAAGCCTTCATGGAACTGCGCCTCCGCACCTGTGTCCGGTATTACGGCTGGCGCCGCATCTGGCTCTGTTGGAGGATCAACTGGTAGCCCATGTCCCTCCATCTCTGGAGTATTCTCATTGCCGCTCTCCTGGAGAACAATGCGTGAACATCTCAGCGGCATGACACTATAAGGTCAAACACACACCTTATATCAAGATTATCACAGTCTAAAAATGAAGGAACCAAAAGGGGAACAGGAGGAAGAAGGCATTTTTGATTGTACAACAAGACTACACAGCGTGTATACTGACTACACGGCATGTACCTGACTTCTCTTCCCCTACCTGGGTCCTTCTATATGGCCAAGCCACATGGCTCCCGTTAAACAAAACTACACAGCGTGTATATAATCTACACGACATGTATGGTGTAATTTTCCAATTGCCCATGTCATTTGTGACACGGCCTACTACTCGGATTGATACTACACGGTGTGTTACACCTGCACACAGCGTGTACACTACCCCGTTTCCAAGACACACAGCAAAGTCCACACAGTCTGTCTTCAGAAAAGACTACACGGCGTGTACCTCAGGTACACGGCGTGTACTAAACGAGCTTCGCCGACCTGTGTTGTTAGTTACACAGCTGGATACATGGCTCCAACTGCATGGCGTGTTCAATATACACACGTCCTCTACACGAAAGGATTACCCCAACTCATGTTGTTAGTTACATGGACGGATCCCAGGTCAGACTACACGGCATGTTCCACAGTGGACAGGACGTGTATATATTAAGGTCTCCCTCGTTTGTGTCGTTAGTTACACGGGTGGACTCTGGGTCAACACTACATGGCGTGTTTATCCAGTGCACGACGTTTACATCTCAAGAATTTCCCTTCCCCGTGTCACCACCCACACGGTCTGTGACACAGGAAGAGACTATACGGTGTGTACTTAGGGTACACGGTGTGTAGTCAAAAAGTTATCTTTTCTTCCCAAACAGAAGAACATACACGGCGTGTTTAATGTACTACACGGCGTGTATACTGGGTTTCCAGAAATTATGCCTTAGAAACTTCACCAGAACCCAGAAAATACTGAAAAACAACACCTAAGTGCCAAATTCCGATCTGTGAGGGATCATACTCCCCTGGAATCAAAGTTTGGAATCTTATATGTGTTATAACCAGATAAACAGTCAATTATCCACCACATTTCAGTCAATGAAGGCCCATACTCCACAAAAAACAAAGTTCGGCATCCATTCTATAAATAGGCTAACACAACAATACCCTATCAAATAGCAGTTATTTATCAATGCAGCTATCACAACAGCATTATTTTCTTTCACAACAACTATCACAACAACATACAATTTCTAATGCACCTACTTTGCATGGAAACTATGCATGGCATGTGATTTCTAGCATGTGCCTAAATGATGTAGGAGATGGAATACCCTCATCTCATCAGGTTTCAACTAAATAGAACCCCTGAATAAAATATAAACAGCACAATACAAGTGTGTCACCTTTCGGTGAAAATCAATTCAACTGTAAAATTACAAATT
Source organism: Viscum album (assembly GCA_963277665.1). Lineage (NCBI taxonomy): Eukaryota > Viridiplantae > Streptophyta > Magnoliopsida > Santalales > Viscaceae > Viscum > Viscum album. Next base: position 597,222,365 of record OY728125.1, on the reverse strand, counting down.
CATAAAAATTGCAACACAAGGTAAATTGGATTTTCCCTATACACGGGTTAGCTACGCTCGGGAACAACTTATTACCAACTACCGTTCTCGTCCTATCCCTGACTAAGGCTCTAAATAGTAATTCAAAGAAAAGAACTCCTCTGATACCACTTTGTAACATCCTGGTTCCGGGTGCCACTCAACGGGTGCCCTGAACCTGGTTCGCCACATGACCTCAAGTGCATTTCCCCAAATGCTAGAGGCTTCCGACTAGTAGCGAGGGCCCATGTCTGATAGTGGGGAAATTATGCCCTCATTTTTCAAAGTGCAGTGCAGCGGAATAAATAAATAGCATACAACAAGTGGAAGCGGTAAACAATATATATAACAGGAATGGATAATTGATAATAACAAGGAAACCAGCAATCATATTTGTATGAATATACAGCATGTCCCTATTATAGAAAACAGCCAAAACATGTTACACTTCAATACAATACAATTGAAGTACAAGTAAAGAAAAGAAAAATAGAACAGCCAGTGGCATCGCTATCCCAAGATCGGTCTCATACTCCCCTACTTCCCAACAACAATCAAGTACCTGTATAGGGACCCTTTCCCTAATCCACTCCTGTAGAAACGTAATCTTTTTGGGCCGAAGACATGACCCAAACATAGTGTGAAAAATAAATCCCAGTTGGCACCCACCAATGGCTCGTGCCCAACTGTGTGAAAATATGCAATAACAGTGTGCAGTAGTAAAATTCAATAAACTAAGTAGTACTCACAGTAACTAACTTTATCAGTTATATTGCCATTTTATTATTCATTTAATCATTCATTATAAGAAAACCACCACGGTGAATTTCTATGTAAACAGTCAGTGTCCTTAGACACGCAAACCCTTACTCTCAAGTAATCAGAAACGTAACCCACAGGTAATTTCCTATAGGCATAACAGATATTTCCCTCAGGTGTATGAAGTGTTGCCCACAGGCATATAGTCTATTGTCCACAGGCACGAAAGAAGTTGCCCTCAGGCCGAAATAACCACTGCCCTCAGGATAAAGGTAACACTTCCCTCAGGCTAAGTAAGTAACCAGTCCATTCCCAACATATAAACAAGAAATATACATACAATTTTTCTCAAGGTAATTCTATAATCATTAATATAAAGGCATACCCTCAGGTATCCTGGCCAAATGGCTAAACAGAGGAACGCACCCCCAAGGTGGTCCTGGATCCAAGCAGCGATCCCAAACAACAATTTATTATCACATTTAAATTACCTAAAAATTTATAGGTATTTAATTCAACACGGCCTCAGCCATACGACACCCCAATCATGGGCGCGTATCACAACGGTACACAAAACGCACATCAGTTAGAAATTAACACCAAGCCACCTACCTTAAACACCCGCGAATTGTATACGTGAAAGTCGATTCCAGAAACGCCGAAAGACGATGTTGATTTGGGTTAGAAGAAAACCGGTTCAAAAGTAAATAACTTTCCCTCAGGAAAGAATTGGTAATAACGGATTAAGGAGAGTGGAGGTCTTACCTGTGCGGTTCCAACGAGATCGTCGACGGAAGAATCTGATTCCTGACGTGCGCTCAGTGTATCTCCAAAGCTTCGGCCTCCTCTCTTACTCTAAAACGAACCCAAACGCCTCCTATGCCAAATGAGGAGGCTACTGTCTGTTTTAAGAGAAAAAAACAAACTACACAGCGTGTACATCCAATTTCATGGCGCGTACTTTTTCATTTAACTATTCCTCTAGCGGCACCGCCAAACTGTTCATCCATCGACATGAGTACATAGTGTGTATTCGTGACTACACAACATGTACTATCACCCAGCTGGCAGCTACTTCCACCACCTTACTATTTCAATGCTGACTGACTACACGGTGTGTACATACCCACTACACGGCGTGTAGTCGGTTTTTACACCCTTCGCCACTGGCATGGATACACACCCTGTGTAATCATCCCACACGGCCAAAGTACACGACGTGTGAAAAATTACACAGCATGTAGTCCCAAAATTTGGGATTTTCCCCATTTTCCTTATTTTATCAAAAATACTTAAGGAAAGGAGAAAAAGAAGAAACCTGTATCTCAAAACTATGAACCAGGTTTTTACACTGTTCATCCAAAGTGAGGATGTTGTATTAAGAATACAACATCAAATCAAATCATTCATCTCGGTATCATGCAGTGGCCAATGGCCAGATAAGAAGCTTTCAACAAGTCTCTATCAAAAATAATGCAAATGATGGTGGATAAAGATAAGAAATCATATCCTGATAAACTCTTTCATGTTTTATGGGCTTATCGGACCACCACCCACACTACAATGAGGTCAACTCCATATTCATTGGTATATGGAACAGAAGCAGTCTTTCCCATTATGGTTCAATTACCCTTTCTTAGAGTAGCCATTTTTTGATCAGTCATCTACAGATGAACAATCTCAAAAGCGATTGGATGAATTGGAACGATTAGACGAGAAAAGATTGTGCGCCTTGCACCACTTGGAAGTCTATCAGAATTGAATAGCATGAGCATTCAACAAAAATGTTCATCTTCGTTCATTCATTTAGGGAGAATTGGTATGGGTTCTTAGAACTCCAATGATACTAGGAAAGAAACCTCCCAAGCTAGAACCAAAATGGGAAGGACCTTATTCAATACATAAGGTCTACTCCAATGGAGCTTATTCTTTAATCTCGATGGATGGAGAACTCATCACAACTTCAACCAATGATAGATTCTTGAAGAAGTATTTTGTATAATACAAATACATATGGTCCATGCATATGACCTTAAACTATTTTCATACCTATCGTCCAACATTACGTTAAACTGTGACGTCTTAGCTACATGACGCTAAACTGTACAGAAGCCCCTTACGTCCAGCAAGACATTAAACTGCATAATCACCAGTCCATGCATATGACCTTAAACTATTCTCACCATCATCCAACATGACGTTAAACTGTGAAAAAGTCCCTAATGCGTCCAACACGACGTTAGACTATTTCTTCTTTAGTCCTTGTTGTATGACATTAAACTGCACAGCCCCCCTTTCGTCCAACATGACGTTAAACTGTACTATCCCCATCTTCTTAGCTACAAGATGCTAAACTGTACAACACCCTTATTGTCCAACATGACACAAAACTGTGTTCACGTCCGACATGACGTTAAACTGTGCCCCTATATTTGTCCAACATGACGTTAAACTATACTACTCATTTGTCCTACATGACGTAAAACTAAACAAAGTCCCTTAATACGTCCTACATGATGTTAAACTATATTTTTTACCTGCTACATGGCACTAAACTATGCAACACCAATAGTCATCACTGCAAGACTTTAAACTACATAGCCCTTTCATATGTCCTACATGACACTAAATTGTGCATAGTTAAGGTTATTACTACCTCTTATTTCTCAGACCGAGTATGACTCATGTGATCTTAGAGTAAAATTCAACCATAACACCCTATTTGTGCTGTTAACCATGTGTAAGTCCTGACACCATTTTTTTGGGTTGTTTTCTTCAAAAACAACTTGATCACCAATTCATTATTTAATTGAACTAAGTGGACTTTGATCCTTTCCTTCTAGGCTGGGTACGTAGGAAACCTCCTGAGGTTCAAGCCCAAAACCAATCTCTTCACATCGGTTCACCTTCCACTCATATGATGTTGATATGTGAAGTAGCCCCAGAACCAATACATTTTACATTGGTTCACCATCATCCTTGCTATATGGCGTTAAACTATTCGCACTTTTTGTCATGTACGGCAATAAACTACAACATTATTTAACACCCTCACCTGAGAGGGAATCATTATTTACATTGATCTCTAATCATGTTATATTCCAAAGGCTACGTGCATACATGACAATGCTCGAACCTTTTATCTTGGGTCAAACCATCATTGCACTAAAGTCCCCTTTTCACCCTTCATATGTATGAACGAAATTTGTACATAGGGTATTTCAAGAACTACATACAGCTTGATTCCCATCCTTATGGGACATGTTGGAACATTTGAGCATCCCTCTAATCCAGCCCCAAGTCTTTGGGCCTAACCCCAAATTCTACTTTCAGTCCCCTGGCTGAAAAGTCCCTGTGAAAACACACACAGTGTATTCATTATTATGGTCCGATATCTATGACCTTAAACTAAGATTTCCTATACTCTCGTCCCACATGACGTTAAACTGTATTTTAAGAAAAATGTATGGATTTATTCTTATCTTTATGGGATACTTAGTGAAGTCAAACATTTCAATTCAGGACTCAGCCAGAACATGATTATGGTTAGCATTGGTTTGTGTATCTCTAAATGCATTGAAAAGATACCCATTTTTATGTGTCATACCCCTAAAAATAAATAATTCCAGATCTCCATAACCCTTTTCATGACTTCTGGTCACAAAATGTATGATACCCAAGAATTCTTTTGTCCTACTATGCAGCAAGTTCCCTTAGGTGGCCTTGCATAAACAGTATACATAACAGACTTGTCATCCAAAAGATGCTATTATTTGACTATGAAGCCAATTCCCTTAGGCGGCCCTGCATAATTCAACCCCCTAATAGGTTTTTCAAATACTGGTAACTTCATTCTTGGGAGGAAAATCTATTTTTTCCTTATTTGTCTTAATGACAATGTGTAGGGATCCGCAAAAATAGCCATCCTTAACATATTTTTCTCATACTCTTTTTCATGATCTGAAAGTATTCAAGTCTATGGTTTATATTTCACTTCCCTACATTTGGGTCAGACCTTTGTAGGAGTGACATTAATCCAGTTCTTAGACAATATTGATTGGAAATATCTTCTCCATATTCAAGTACCTCTCTTCATATAGAAAACTTTATGCTTTGGAAAATTTGAATCCCCATAAACTTCCACTAGCTTTTTAGCAGTAGAAAAGTAAATTTCTGAGATTTCTTTTTCCTGACTGTGCAGCACGTGCCCTTAGGTGTCCTTGCATAAGTAGTCTACATAATAAACACGTCATCCAAAAGATGCTATTATTTGACTATGCAGCCAATGCCCTTAGGCGGCCTTGCATAATTCAACCCCCTAACGGGTTTTTTAAATAGTGGTAACTTCATTCTTGGGAAATACTTATTCTAATGACTTTTAGTCCTTTTTCGTATCATTCCCCAGATTCAAAATTTCTTAAGTCGTAGTTTACATGTTTCCCCCCATACTTGATTGTGGTAATATGTTTTCAGATAAATTATCAAGGAATTAAGTCAACTTTAATCCATTCGGTCAAACCTATTTAGACCTTAAACATTAGCCTTTTTATGTCTGACTTGCATGAATTTAAACTGCCCAAAAAATACAAGGGAACTCTGAACAAAAGTCAAGTACTATCTCACTAAACATATACATTGTATGATTTAGGTAATACTGAGCAATTAAAAAGATTCAAAGTTTGTAGGGTTATTTATAATAATCCTAGTAAAAATCAAACTATGATTACTAGGTCCATTGTCTTAAGTAAAAAATTTAAATCTGGTATTAAAGGAATGCATGCGCAAATGATTGAGGATGAAAGTGTTTGTCATTGATGCACAAGAGTTATAAGGACATACAAAGACTGGAGTCTCTTCTCTTTTCCAAGGATTACAAGATACTTTAAAGATAACTCTTCATTTGATTTATGGAATCATGTGCTTCATCAGCAACCACCTGGAATTCATTCATTCAACTAGATACAATAAGAGATGCAGTGATACCAGCTTATATTTGAACAATTGTAAAAGAATGTTCTTGAGTGCGGTTTGAGAAAGTTTTTTTCTGATCAAACAGTGACTCTGTTTCTATCCAAGAGACTTGGAAGATGGATACATGGATTTGAGAATGGATCATTGGAAGTAAAGAGCCATTTGTAGAGAGTACTCTTTTTAGATATTGTTTCTAATGTCATGATAGTCTTCTCCCCGTAAACCGGCAGCGGAAAATATATCAGCCCATGGTTTACCATTTTCATATCTGCAAGGAAATGGCATGAAGGAAAAATTTGGAAGTTCACACCATTGTTGCTGCTCTTAATGCACAGCATAACCAAAATAAAGAGGTAACAGTGCGGCTACATCTTGGGAATATAATTCTTTGCATCTGGAACGTTGAATCCTTGCAGATGACCATGGACACACAGAGGCAAGTAGATGCTCTGTGGAAAATTAAGATGATACTTCTTCAAGTACTTGGCCAAATATGGGAGAGTGTTGTCGCAGATATCATAGTAATCATGTCCAACAATGTTCACCATATCATCAATCTGCTTGATGGCCAGTTCATTAGCCGTTCCAATTCTTCTAGGAGTAGTTGAATCTGCACAAAGGTCGAATAATTAACTCTTAAGTGAGTTGATTTTTCATAAAATTTGTGAAGATGGATGAAAAAAAGGAAAATACATTAAGGTGCACAAGTCTAATTTTGGCGCGCAAGTGTAACTGTGTACGTAGGTTTTTGGCGCACAGGTATCACTGCGCAGGTCAAAATACCTCTGCAGCAGCGCGACACGAACAGAAGAAATAAAACCGCATAAAATCAGCCACATGTGCGACGAGAGAAACCTGCGTAGTGAGAGCTCGAAAGTTTAAAATCTGGGTGCTTTGCTCAAAAAATGGACGCATATTTATAGGCCAGGCCGCACCCCTGCATGACAAAGCCTACACGGCTCACGTTTGCGCACCGCTATTTGTGTGCTCAACACTTACGCGCCGCATGTTCCTTAGTTTTCTTCTTTACCTCATAGTCACATCCTCATTTCTTTCGGTTCCAACTCTGAGGGGGGACTTTTTTTGACGCTCCTTTCCATCACAAATTCTAAACAACTAAAAAAAGAAAATACCTTAGTCCAAAGTGATTCATCCTTTGAAGAAACATAAAAAATTGACAAAGGCATGAAGAGGGATTTCCTCACACTTTGGTAGCGCAAGTTTCATCATGGTCACGCAAGTATACTTGTGCGCCGCATAGTAGTCACGCAGGTGACTTGTGCGCCCTCTTAGATTCTCGCCCAGGGTCTTCAACAGCCTATAAATACCCCTTGTGGGCCCCCATTTCACGACGGAAAAATCCAAAACATAGATTCGAGCTCCCGGTGCCCTAGTCTCTTCTCAAATCCTTCCGAACACTTCTAAGGTAATTTCTTACCTATAATGGAAGGACTAAAGAGGGTAAACAAGGCCTAAGTGTTGAAACTGATCAACACTTGTGCACCTAAGGGGCCAGCCATTAAGGGAAATGGCCACACATGTGTGCCGCCTTATCCCTTCAATAAAACTTGTGCGCCACTCTTTTGGAAGCCTTTAAGGATAATACTAAGTGATTGAGCCAAGTCTCGCCCAAGTATTACCCTAAGGGTTGACCATCTCTCAAGCACCCATGTGTCGCGCAAGTATACTTGCACCACTAGGACTTGCGCATCCACGTAGGACTTGGGCGCCTCTCTCTTTTTGGGTGCCCCCCTGCCTATTCACTTGATTTCTTCAAATCCACCTCTCCTTTTCAAGATTTAGCCTTAAAAACCCTCTTCAAAGTCATTTATGACATGGTTCCTTTATTCAATTCCTTATATGAAAGGAATTCGGTGGAACATTTCTCAAAACCTAGTGATTTACATATCTTTATGTCACTAAGGTTAGAGATTTCATTAATTAAACCTCATCCTTTAAAGATGAGAGGATCTTTAATATGGGACTCCTTCTCACGAGTAAGTCCCAATCTCAAAATCCCAAATATGGGCATCCTCCTTAGGAGTAATCCCCATGTCCCCTAACCTGGGCCTCCTTTTCATGAGTAAGCCCCAGTTTTCAAGTTCCTTTAATTTTGGGAATCCTCCTTAGGAGTAAGCCCCAAGTTCCCAAAATCCAAATTCCCTTAACCTAGGCTTCCTTTTCAGGAGTAATCCCCAGTCATAATTCCTTTTTACCCGGGCCTCTTCTTTATGAGTAAGCCCCAGTCATAATTTCTATTAACCAGTCTTAATTTACTTTTGATTTGGGCTTCCTTCTTAGGAGTAACACCCAATCATAATTCCTCTCTAATTTGGGCATCCTTCTCATTATTAAGTCCTAAGTTAAGTATCCAAATCTCCATAAAGCACATATACCTTTATGGACCTTGTTCCCAGGTTTCTTCCCTGAAGTAAATCCTAATCTTCATCTATCTGGGCAGTCATACATACATAAGCCCCACATCATTTCTTATAATTGCATCTTTCATGGCAAAATTGTCTGGTTTTACCAATACCTCTTGTTTCTCACACTGAGCATAACTCACATGAACTTAGAGTGTAAAAGTAATTATGACATCTTTCTTTGAGCCATCAATCATGCATAAACCTCATATTTCTTTACTCAAACTACTTGGGTTCTGATTCCTTTTCTAAAACAAAGGATACGTAGGTAGCCCATCTGCAGGTACGATCCCAACTCTAAAATAATATATGTCCTTCTGAATGATAATAAACTTCAAGTGCCCCACTGAGTGGCTTTAAAAACAATATGGTTATCATAATGACCAAGAGATTTCTATATAATGTGTTGAAGGATACCATTGACTCTGAATCTCTAACAAATACAGATGATTCTCTATCGACGAAGAACCTAAAATACATATAAAAGATTCTCTAAATTTCATTCATACTAATTATTTACTTTCATATCTAAAGGAAATATCATTTTCATACTTGGTAATTTAATAAGGATTCACGAACATAATTTAAATCTATAAAGAAAGTCCCAGAGTAGACAATAATTCCCCTAAAAAAGGTGTAATGAGTCTGACCTCCCATCCTCTCGACCAATGAATATTCATAAGCCTCATCAGTTAACAACTAATGAGCACCAACCTTTGGAAAGTAGGTCCAAACGGATATTGAATCATTTGATGTTTCTGGTTCTACGAACAAACCTGTTAGAAACCACTTGGAATGTTTCAACCTTAAATCAATGAGGACATCCCCATTTCCAGAGGAAATTTAAGGCCATATTGATGAGTCCATGAAAGTGTTCTTTCCTTTCCTATGGTTATTATAAAATCAACTAAGAAGGAACTCATAAGTTTGAGAGTTATTGTTTACAATATTCCAGGTAAGTTTATCTTGAAGGGATTCATTGAAATGCTTGAGGGTTTTAATACCAAGCCCCTCATTATCAATTGTAGTGAAACGTGTTTTCCAGGAAACAATGAAAAGTTTTATTTTGAGATTGATTCCACACCAGACAAAAAAAAATATTCTTCAATTAATCTTTTTAATTAAATCAGCGGGCCATTTATACACTATCATAGATTATATCATTTTAGAGATAATGATGTGTTTGACAAGAAATATTCTATCTACCATTGAAATATTTTTTCCTTTCCAGGAGGATAACTGGCTACTGATATGATCAAATTTTCTTAGGAAGTAAGTTTTCTTAGGCTTTCCACAAAATATGGGTACCCCAAGATATGTAATAGGGAAGAATCATTCTTTTATACCCAAATCTACACCCCCTGTTAATGATTTAAGTGATATTATGGTATTTTAAAGTGGTATAAAATTCATAGTTATCATTGATTGTGATCTATTGTGTAGATTTTGGAGGATTGGGGTTTTCTATTTTGTTGAAGTGTTTGTCACATATTTTAGTTATCTACAACGGATAATTTAAACTGAGTGGATAATAAAGGGATTCCTACATTTTATGGGAAATTTTATATTATATAGAAGCATATAATGTTTACATATCTTTTTTATATCAATTTTTATTTCTTATAATATAAAACTAATGGATTCAGACCTCAAAATGAAGGTGCTTCCATGTTATAAAAAAATAAGATTAATTTTTAGAATGATTGACTATTTTGGAATGTTATTTTTTAATACCTTTTAGAGAAAAAATCTATTTGATAAATTAATAAAAATATGCAAAGGAATATGGGAAAAGTTTGAGAATATATATGAATGTAAAACCAAAGAGAGGCTGGTAAATATATAGATTTATTGGTTGAATTATGAGGACCTTATGATGAATGAAAATGAAACAATGGATGACTAATTTAAAAGGGTAAATACGATTGTGAGAAAAATCATTGCTTTTGGTGAGAAGTTAAAAGATTTTATGGATATATAAAATATATTGTGCATCCTAATAGAAAAATGTGACACATAATTCTCAACTTTGGAAAATAAAAATATCGAGAAACAGTACTATTGGGCCCAGTGATATCATTTTTTGTCAATGATATGTCAATATATGTTTGGTGAGTTTGAATGAATTGGTGATTCCTGGAGACTTTTTATGGATTCATTTTATGTCATTTTATGTCACACTTGGACAATTATCTATGTTAATAGTGATGATTGTTGAAGTAATATAAAATTTAAATGATAAGTTCTATAGATTTTTCATATTTTTTACCACACGTGAAGTCCATGAAAAAATTAATTGCATGAAGAATAATTGAATTAGAGAATTGAAGAAGCCCAAGAATTGTATTTTAATGCATGAGGATGTGAAATGGAGGCCATGAAAAAATATAATTTCATATATAGTATTCATGAATAATAAGTGAGGAAAGAAAAGTGAAGGATGTCATGGAATTTTTAATTGATAAGGCTTGGAATTCCATTTATATTCTAAGTATTCAAATTTGACTTATATTAAAAATGTGCCCAGACCATTAGCCAAGCCAGGGCCAGCTCAACCCCAGCCATATATGGGACTCAGAGGTTGACCTTGGATAAGGGAACCACCTTTGGAAATCCCATGAGTTAATGGGAATAATGCATGTATATAAGTCCCAAATAGGAGAGAGTGCCATGTTGAGTGCATGGAAGGAGTGGCGGTGAAATCATGTGTGGTGTAATAATGTAAAGGGGTTTGAGATTTTTGGTCACTTCAGGTGGATATTGAGTAATAAATTTGTCCCTAACATACATAGGTTCTAATGTTGGAAAAAGTGGTATGGAAACTATTCATCCAATTTATAAAAGGATTGGTGTAACATAGACTATCTGATCGCTTCAATCTGGTCTATCTGGTCCAGTTGGAGGATTCACCTTCCACCTCATATGTTTGATGGAGTCTATGACATTTTATATCATCCATTGATAAGATGTGGATCTCATGGCTATTCATCCAAGAATTAAAACGACTGAAAAAATTATATCCATTGATTTAAGAGATATCCAATAACATTTCATGCATGATTTTAATGCACAGACATGCATGAACCAGAGATCTTAATCCTGATGTTTTCCTAATACAGATTCCACCTATAATAGTTATGTTTGAGATTTTATCCCTTGATATTTTCCGTATTGATATCCTAATATCCATACAAGACCTATGATCATTCAATAGATGAAATTCATGAACTAACATGGATGAAAAGAGAGTCACCCAATTGTGATGATCATGGGATAAAGTTGAGTTTATATATGATGACCTAGGAATGATTTATGCATAGGTATGATCAAAATTGTGTGTAGTTTTCCTACATTCATAAATGAAGTAATTTGAATAAGTAACCTAATTCTCCCAGGTGAATGTGATGAGGATGTATATTATTCAATTACATAGGAATAAATAGAGAACCATATCCTTGGCAAAAAAAATTTTTTGATATGAATACATTTTATCGTATAGGATACCACGAGTGATTTTATATACCATGTGAAAATCTAAATACCCAAGTATTTAGGTATTTAAAATGACAACATTTGGGTGAGTGTGGGTATAGAATAAAAGAAGGAACACACAATTCCTTTAGGTGTTTAAAGTTGAGATAATCACTACATTTTTGTCTAAAGCCCGCATGAATAATAATAAACCCATGTATCTCGTGTGATTTACACACTTCATTTATCCATAGTAATGAGTTTCATGTGAATGATAATTCATGGATTCTTATTGATCCATGGGTGATCAATTATTCACATGAAGAAGATGAAATAATCACTTCTGAAGGTAGTGAGTATTTTAGATGAAGAAAATGAAACATAAAATACGCCAATATTTAGGTATTCGATAATAATGAATCTAGATGAAAAATACCGACATAACTCATTGGTATTAAAGAATGGTAAATGAATAATACTAACAATTATTTGGGTATTTAATTTGAGAAATATAATACCAATATTTTGGTATTAATATTTGAATGAATTGGTAAACTAAATATGATTAATTCTTAACACATTTAATTGAGGAATTAAATGGAAGAATTTAAGTCATGTAATAAATTATGATCCCATGAACCATTTTTTTATAAATATGTTCATGTAAGTAATGATATATATACTGAATCTTAAGGTCATTTTGAGACTCCTGGAAACCATTATGCGGGAAGAATTTTTATGGTGATCCAAATCTGGGTAATTATTAAAGAAGGTGATTGTATGTACCCAAGAATTTAATGAAAATAATTTATATAATTCAAGATATGATTGGAGTTTTCAGTACAAAAAAGATTTATCAATTCATCTATTGATTACCTTGATGATTTTTACACAAGGGGCCTCCAGATTTTTGTAGAAGAAGACTATCTATGACGAAGATCATTCTAGCACTGGATCAATTAAAGTGGAAGCTTATAGATGTGGTGTCTAACCTTGAACTAGTGTCTTATGATTGGGGTGTCTAACAAATCAATGAATAAGATAATTTGGAATGTCTAACTGACTGTGAAAAAAATAATTCGGATGTCTAACCAATTGTATAACATGGGTGTCTAACCATATGTATTCACTTGTAGAGATAGCGAAGAGAATCTATGTTGGGGTATATAACCAACCTGGAAATAAGTAGTCCTTTCATTGACATACCTATTTAATATGGTCTGCTTAACTCTCTTATTTTAATACTTCACATGAGGTGAGTTTGAGATAAATGATTGAGTGGATAGATAACCATAACAAGTTCAATTGTTTGAATTTAAAAGTATGAAAATTCATAAAACAAGGGTACCACTGATTCAAAACACTTATCAGTAGAAACTAACCAATATTTTGGCTCTACAAGTGTTAATAGATAATTATTCACCTCAAATAATCCAATAAATTTTGAATATAGAATCTAATGAAGATTACAATGATCTCATTTCCCCTATTTCAAGAAATTTCAAAAGGGGTAAAATGAAAAAGCATGATAATATTTTCCTAAGAATAATCCAATTAGTGGATATTAAATAAATAAATTTTCCTATTATGAAAAGAAAAAATATGATGAATATATCATAGAAGTTTTTTTCTCCAATCAATGTAAAATATAAACCTTATGTTATTTCTAATTCTAACTCTTATGTGGAGAAAGAATGTCAAATTTTAGAATCATTCTTGGAGGTAAAAAAGAAAAGTGATTATAATGATTATGATGTAAAGAAATCATTTATTTATTCCAGGTAATGATTATTTAGTGAAAAATAAGAACAATGGATAATCATGAATTATGTTTATTATTCAATGGTGAAATATTTAACCTTATAAAATATAATATTTAAGAGAGGAGAAGCGGCCATGAATCTTAACTCAATGAAAAATGGAACCAAGAAGGTGTAAATTTGATGTGAAGGAAAATAATTCCTACTATATTCTTAAGTAAATGTCTATGGAGAAATAATTAAAGGTCATAATTATATCTCTCAAAACTCAACATAAAGAAAGAAGAAAATTAGGTATAGACTTTTCTTGAAATATGAAATCTAAGATAAAATATAAATACATGGAGATAATATACTTTGATGAGAATTGGACATATATCAAAAAGAAAATAAATATCCTTTCAAAAGATGTCTCATCATGTGTAGAAATAAAGAGGTACCCAAATATAAAATATAGAATTAATTCTTTGTCACATGAAAAATCTGGAACAGTGGTCCCCCAAAAATAAAAGAAACAAAGTTTTTTTATTGTAGATTATTTGGTCCCATCATGAGTAGTTGTTTCAAATCCAACAAGCCCAGTGATTCTGGAAGAACTCCATCATTGGAAACAACTCAACCAAGGAGATATCAAATGAGGTGTGATTTTTCTAATAAATGATGCATTTTTTCTAACAGTGGTCATATACAAAAGAATTGATCATGTCATAATGCATGTAAGGGTAATAAATCCATTAGTAGACACTCCACTCAAATAAATTACCAAATATTAATTATCCTAGTAAAAGTCATATCAATATGGAAATTAGGATCAATGTCTTGGAGAATGAAAATGAGCCACAAAAAGTATGTATTAAGAACCAAAATCTGAATACTCACACTAATAATATTTGTATGAAGTAAATAAAATTTTAGAATAGGTTGTTCTAGCTATAAAATAGGTGGAAAAATATATTCCTCAAAAATAAAAAGTTTAGGGTAAGACAATATGTGCACAATCTATGAAGCATGTTAATGAGAAAGAATGAACATCCTCAGGATGACTATAAAACTATCACATTGAATGTTTCCACTAAAGAAATAATAAGTTCCTCTTTATTCCCTATTATTTTATGTGTTATGAGCTAACATGATGGTAATTAGAGGATAAGTGTTTTTTATCATGGAGTTCATTAATTTCCATGATTATAAAGATGGGGGAATCCCTTGAGGGGGGAATTTTATGAGACATGGGGTATTCCAATAAAACTTTCATACCATTTTTATGAATTATATACTTTAAGGGGAGTGTTGTTTTGATGGGAAAATTATAACAATGGGGGGATATTATCTTTTTCACATGAACTTTTATGATGTTTTTATTGAATTATGTGATGAATTTATCATTTCACTGATAAATGTGATCATTTCCATTACCTATAAGAGAATTTATAAGTTATTATCATGATTTCACATTCATGGTATTATATGTACAACTTAGAGAATCTTGGTTGTATCACTCTGTTTTTCTACACCGGGTTATCCCACATAGACTTAGAGTTGATTAACTAAATTCTCTCTTCTAAGAGAACCATGTGAGATCATCCATATCTTTTAAGTGAACAATAAATTTTCAATTATAGGATAAGATTAGATTTTTGAGAAAATGATAAGAGGAGAATATCACTCACTTATCCTTTTTATTTGACTGTAAAAGGGGGATAAAGTGTTTAAGGACACATGTTGACTTTTTAATGTTTGATGATATATTGAAAACAAAATACAAAGGGGGTGATTGTTGAGACCAGTGATTGCATTTATTGTTAATTATATGTCAATATGTGTTTGGTAAGTTTTCATGATGGGCTGATGCCTGGAGAATTTTTATGGATTTAATTTATGGAATTGGATGTCACACATGAAAAACTATCCATGTTAAAATTGATGGTTACTGAAGTAATATCAAATTTCAATGACATGTTCTATGGAGTTTTCACATTGTTTACCACATGTGAAGTTCACACAAAAAGTAATTTCATGGCGAATAATTGAAGAAGTGAATTGAATAATACCATTCATTGTTATATAATTCATGAGGATTTGAATAGGTGGCTATGAAAAAATATAATTTCATATATATTTTTCATAAATAATAATTTAGTAAATAAAATTGAAGGATGTCTTGGTATTTTTAATTAAGAATACGTGGAATTATATTTATATTCTATGTATTCAAATGGGCCTTATATTAAAAATGTGCCCATCCCACTGGGCAAGCCAATTCTATCTTGACCCCAACCACATGAGGGACTCAAAGGTCGACCATGACATAGGGTACCATTCTAGACAAGCCCCTAGGAGGTAGGAGGGTAGGCTCATGTATAAGTATAAGATAGGAGATCACTCCACATAGAGAATATTGTCACATACATGACTTCTTTTAAAGGTATTTTCATTCAATTTATATTCTTTATTTTTTTGTGGGGGTTTCCCAGACATTTTTTGAGAAAAGGGAAGTTTTTCATGATTTTGGACAAACCATGAGCCCATTTCTAGATTTACAAAAAAAATTATTTTATAACTCCTTAGATTTCTTAAAAAATTTCACCCATTACACTTCCCTTCTGTCCTCACATGACCTATTAAAACCACCATATGCATTTTTACCCCTTAGTAACTCATAATCATGGTGGATTTGGGTGACCTATTCATTCATTGGGCTAACCCATGAGCCCATTTCATGTTTTTTAAAAATATATTATTTCTTTCATATCTCAATAATTTTTTATCATTTTTTGGTTGTTCTACCACTAAATATATCCCACAAACCCTAGTAAAATTCCCATGTTCTCTTTTCCTTCATTGGATCTCATCTTAATCAAGTAGTATGGATAACTTCTTAGAGGTTTCTCAAATCGTCCCGATTTTTAAAAGTGTTTTGATTCGTTAATAATTAATTAATTTATACAATTTTTCCACCTCCATTTAAGTCTCCACTTGACCTCCTCATCCTTATTCAAAACTCCATTTCAATTTCTAATACTTGGAGATTCAACTACTAGTGTATTTGAGGATATTTCTTCAAAGTTTCTCAAGTAAGTGAGTTTCCTCTCTTGTTTCTTCCATTTCCTTATTTTTTTCATCCACTTTTCATGAAGCCCCAAATTTCCAAAAGTTAGGTCTTCATACCTAGGATATTTTTTTAGTATCTTGGTCATATATTGTGATTTTAGGTTTGTTTTCACTCCATTGTTGTGCGGCGGTGGTGCAGTTGACGTTACACACAAGGATTTGAGGGTTTTGACATATATGTTAGGTGATTCCATGTGTAATAATTTTTTAATGAGTTATATTGATAGATTTAAATTTAATTTATGTTACTTTACATTATATTTAGTGATAAAACTATTTTTGTATCATTTTTTAAGCATTTGATATTTAACATTCAATTTTGTGTGAAAATGGGTGTTTTACTTGTGCATTCCATGTTGTACCAATTGGTATTGTTTTTTAATTCATGGAATGTATTTATAAAAATGTTTTAGTGATAAATATTCTGGTTTGGTTTAACATTTGTATGTATTTTGTGTTAAAATAGGGATTTTGAATGGATTTTATGTGCAAAGTTTTGTTATAAGCGGTGTAATTGTTTTATGGAAATTATAAGAATTTGTTTGAGTTATACAAATTGTGAAAAGTATGTTTAGATACTATTTTGAGTGTATATGACCGTAAATTGTGTTTCTATGTTTAAAAGGAATTTGGTAGCATGTGGAACCTTTTGAGCCCAAAGAGGTAAACTCGGGTATCTAGGTGGTTGGATGTGTACTAGTATGCTAGTGATCTAAAGTGGTTTTGTCCCTGTTTCACATAGAAAGTTTGACATTGACAACACTAACAAAACTATGATTATGATAATGTTGGGGACTGATAGTTTATGGGTGATTCCTCTAATAGTGGCTCATGCATGAGAACGGATACTTTTATGGTTACTTTCACACTGAGATGCGAGGTACCTGGGGCTCACAACTAACTAGTGCATAGGGTTGTTCCCATGGTGAGTGGTCATTGACTATTTAGAATTTATCTTAGGCTTGTGGTTTGTTTTGATGGAAAATTAAGTAGATTAAATGTTTTATTTAAATTTATCCATTCTTTAAATTTACCCACATTGAAAATAAATTTCATTTAAAAGATGCACCTTTAGAAATTATTTATACCATTCTTTGTTTATAAAACTTTCAATATTTTTATCTTGAGATGATTTTCACATGGAATATTCTGGTGGTATCCTACTGGGATTAGTATCACACCATACTTATACCATTGTGTGTAAGTATACTTGGTTATGTTTGACATAGGTAAGGACAAGGCTTTTAGAGATGGCGGTTCTGGTTGCTAGTTGATTTCATTGTGCAGTGTTGTGGAGACAACTCAAGTGTGATAACCCCTTGTCGTGTGGAAGTAATTGGGTTGTTTTTTATGATATGTTTGTATTTTGGGACCTCTTGTGTCATGTTATACACCTTTCATTCAGTTCTGAATTATTAATTTAGGCTTGTTTGGCATGAATTTTTAAATTCAATTTATTGATTGTGTGTGGTTGTTTTATGTCTCCTAATTCAGGTAAATCATTCCCAAACCATTATTTATAATACTCGGGTACTTTTTTACAACCTTTGGGGAAATGGAACACCCTTCGGGCATTGAAAAAGGCTGGGATTATTGCAGGTTTCGATGGAAACTAGATCCGATTTGTGACAAAATGGTATGAAGGTGAGGTTACCTTTTTGGGTTATATTATTGTTTTGGGATGAGTCTTCTTAAATAGGAGCTAGGACTGTCGAGGCTCAGAGTTCTTGACATGAGTAGGGGTCCTGGCCCATACCTCTTGTGACAGACCTCAAGTCACCATGGGATGTCTGGATTGTTTATTTGACTTCTCTTCCAGGTGGGATGTGCAGGCTACAGACTATATGTGGACATTGAGTGGGAGTAAGGTGGTTCTTTAATTTACTATAGTGATGAGTTTTATTTATTTATATTTTATTTTTTTGATGAAATTTTTTATAACTTTTGTAATAATATTTTCTCTTGTGACTGTTGCCTTTTGTGGAAACATGCCTCCCTAAAAAGATCTTATGTCCCTACGGGAGGAAGCCGGAGAGAGTTATTCATCACCGCTTAATAAAAGGATAGTGGAAGATGTTGTTCGGGCTGTCAAAGCTCTATGATAGGGAGAAGCTCATATTTCAGCTCTAATTAGAGAAGATGAACATGGTCCTAGGAAGGAAAAAGCCTAGGAGTTTCTGAAAAAACAAGCCTCCTGCTTTTAGAGGTAGCACAAATCCATATGAAGCAGAAAAGTGTCATGAGAAGATCAAACGCATGTTTGAGTTCCTTAACATGCCTAAGGAGTTATGGGTGAAATGTGACACCTTTTTGTTAGAGGGTCATAACCGCAGGTGTTGGTAATCAGTGCTCCAAGGTGGGAATAATGAATAGATGAGCTAGAAGGACTTCAAGGTAGTATTCAATGACCAGTACTGCTATGAAGTTCTAGAATAAGATAGATCCTGGGAGTTTATGAAACATTTTCAGGGGGATATTTCAGTGATGGAGTACGCCAACTATTTTTATAAGATTTTCCACTATTCACCTAAAATAGTCTCCAATGAGAATATGAAGGCCTAGAGGTTTGAACGGGGCTTGCGGCCATAGAGTTATTCTCAAGTGTTCCTATTTAAGTTAAAGACATATGATGAGGAGGTTGACTGGGCATTTATAGTAGAGATTCATTGTAAGGGGAGGTAAGGTTTCTATAGGGCAGTATTAGTGATGGGTTGTGGTACTTCATCTGAAAATAAAAGGAAGCGGGAGGAGTAGGGGAGGAAAGGAGGTGGCATTTCAGGCCACTCTTCCAGGAAGCTTTCATCTGTGGCCTTTGATGTGAGGTATATTGTGTTCCACTAGTTTGGGAGGCCAGGGAACATCCTACTAGTATGCACATCTCCTCCAAATATTTGTTATCAGTGTGGAGTTATTGGATACTTGAATCACTTTTTTTGGATGGCACGTCCACTTCAGAGAGGGGTTGGATCAGTGGCTTCTAGGGGAGTGCTAGCTCAGTCAGAGTCGTCGATGATGGGGGGATCTCGGTTTTTGGGTTGTGGCATCAGGGCCAGATCATCTTCTAGGATTATCCAGTTTAGTGTAGAGACATAGTCGAGTGGTCATTTTCAGGCACAGATGAGGCATCTTTATGCCATGGAGAATGAACTAGTTGGATCGGATGCAGGGCCATCAACTGTCCGAGGTACCATTTTGATTTCATCTTCTATAATTGCTACTATTTTAGATATCGTTTATTCCCTTTAATTTATCTATTCTTGTACTTTTAGAACATTGAATTTTCTATCTAATCTTTTGTCTTTCGCGACGGATTTGGTGATACTATTAGGAAAGAAGAAGGAGAAGGGTTTTAGGTGCCCATAGTGTGTGCTTTCTGTGACAAGGGTTGATATAGAGTGGGACCTCTTGGTATTAAATATTTATCAATTTGACATAATACAGGGAATGTATTGGCTAGTATACTTATAGGTGCACATCAATTTCTATAGGTAGTAGGTGAGTTTCATGACACATGAAGGCAATCCACAGGTTTTTCATGGGGAGTTGGATCATCGGTTGGGTCATGCGGGATCCACACTCCTAGAGTTGGTGAATCTTATCTTTCACTTGTCATCTCTCATGATAGAGGAATATGGAAATTATCTTGAGGGTTGGTTACATCATGTTGTGGATGAGTTCCCAGAGGTATTCTTAGATTATTTTTCAAGGTTACCCTCAGAGTGGGATGTGGAGGTCCTGAATGATTTGGCATCAGGAACACATCCAATATCTCTACCCTCATATCGTATGGATTCCTCTGAGATGAGGGAATTAAATATATAGCTGGATGGTTTATAATCCAAATGATTTATTCACCCAAGCATATTTTCTTGGGCCTATCCTGTTCTTTTTATGAAGAAGGCCGACAGATCCCTCCTATTGTGCATTGATTACCAGAATCTGAACAAGGTAACCATTAAGAACAGATATCCTTTACCCCGAATAGATTAATTGTTTGATCAGTTTAAGGAGGTAAAATGGTTTTCCAAAATATATTTGTGTTTTTGTTACCACCAACTCAGGGTGAAAGAAGAAGATATCCTGAAGACATCCTTCCAAAGAAGGTACGACCACTTTTAGTGGTTGGTCATTCCCTTAGAATTAACCAATGCTCTAATGGTCTTTATAGAACTCATGAATAGGGTGTTCCGCTAACATCCCAACTCTTTCATCGTGGTATTCGAGGATGACATCATGGATTACTCAGGATCTTAGGAGGAGCATGAGAATCATATTCCGATCATGTTGGTCACATTACGGGATCACTTCCTTTATGAAAAGTTATCCAAGTGAACCTTCAGGGTCAGGGAGGTGAAGTTTCTAGGGCATGTGATCTTAGATCCAAGAGTTTTAGTGGATCCTTATTGGATCAGTACAGTGATGTTGTGGGAGCATCCAAAGAATGTTTTTGAGATTAAAAGTTTCCTCATCATGGAAGATACTGCAGGTGGTTTGTTCAGGATTACTCTCATCTTGTTTCTCCCATGACCACACTCACCCAGAAGGGGGTGAAGTTTGTTTGATGGTGGTATGATGGTGGTCTTTTCTCAGATGCATGTGGAGACTAGGGAGCACAGTTCAGGTGTGTTCTTGGTGAGGATTCAGTTTACCCCTCCTATTTTGGATCTTATTTAGCAGAAGAAGCCTATTAATGAGGTATGTCAATGGTCGAGGCAGTTTCTTCATGGTGGGGAGATTTTTTCTGATTAGTCTTTATCCCCCGAGTGTATCTTGTTCTTCAAGGGTCGTTCAGTGGTGTCGTTTTCTCTACAAAAGGTAGAGATAAAGGATATCCACCAGTCTCATTGGGATATCCATCTTGGTTCCACCAAGATGTTTTATGATGTGTGTTGTAAATTCTGGTGGCTAGGTATGAGATGAGACTTAGCTAACTTTATGATTAGATAATATACACATTAGTAAGTGAAAGCGGATCATCAAAGGATATCTAGTTTTCTCCAGCCCTTACCCATTCCTACCTGGAAGTGGGATAAGGTCTCCATGGATTTCATTGTTGGCCTGCCTCGTACATCTCAAGGTATGAATTCCATATGGGTAGTAATTGAATATCGGACCAAATAATCCCACTTAATTCCAATCAATGTTACAACTAAAGTGGATGAGTTTGGCTGATTGTATCTTCATGAGGTGGTAAGGATTCATGGTGTAACATCTACAGTTGTCATAGATAGAGACCCCCCATTTTACTTCTTTGTCTTGGGAAGGTCTTCAGAAAGCCTTGGGGTCTCAGATTTAAATTAGCATGTCAACGGATGGTTTGATAAATCGGGCGAATCAGATTGTGTAGGACATGCTCCGTGCATGTTTTTTCAACCTTGGTGGTTCATGGGATATCCATTTAGGATTAATTGAGTTTTCTTATAATAATATTTACCAATACTCAATCTGAATGGATCCCTTTGAGGTGCTCTATGGTTGTCCTTGTCAGTCCCCCTGTGTTGGGATAAGGTAGGTGAGACCGCACTATTGGGATTGAGTCTTGTGCATCGATATCTTATAAGGCCACATTGATCAGGAAGAATTTATTGACACCACAATGTTTCCATAAATCATATGATGATCAGAGTCCTCGAGACCTAGAGTTTTTGGTGGGTGATTAAGTGTTTTTGAATGTGTCCCCTCATCTGGGTCATCGCCATTTGGGAAAGTAGGGCATGTTAACGTCGAGGTATATCAGAACTTTTGGGATTACTAAGTAGGTTGGAAAGTTGTAATACATGTTATCTTTTCCTTCTCAATTAACATCTATCCATGAAATCTTCCATGTCTCAAAACTGATGAAGTACAACCCAGATTCGTCCCATGTGCCAAATTGGGAGGAGTTGGATATAGAGCCTAGCCTGTCTGTGGTAGACAAACCGATGCATATTGTGGAATCCCAAGAAAATGTTCTTTGAGGTAATACCATTCCTCTTATTTTATTCCTATGGAATCATGGGACTTATGAGCATGATACATAGTATCAAAAGTCTTGGATCGAAGGGTAGTTTCTATTTCACTTATCTAATCAGGCTTCAAGATGAATTTTTGAGGGCGGAATGTTTTTTTGATGGGGATAATTGTCACATACATGATTTCTTTTAAAGTTATTTTTCATTTTATTTATATTCCTAGTTTTTTAGGTTTTTTCCATTGATTTTTGGATAAAATGGTGGTTTTTCAAGATTTCTTCCAAACCATGAACTATTTTAAGATTTAAAAACGAAATTTGTTTCTTCTATAACACATTTTGTTTTTTACATTTTCACCCATTATACTTACCACCAGGCCTCCCATGACTGATTAAAACCACCATATCTATTTGGACCCCTTAGGAACTCATAATCATGGTGGATTTGGGAGATTTATTTCAACCATTAGGCCAACCTGTGAGCCCATTTCTAGTTTTAAAAAAAATATTATATTTCTTTCATATCACATTCATTTTTAATATGTTTCACTCATTAAACCTATAATTTGATCCCAAAAACCCTAGGTTCACCATCATGTTTGGTTATCCCTCTTTGTAGCTCATATTCATCAGGTATTAGGGTGAACTGCCTCAAGGTTTCTCAAATCATCCAAATTTGAAAAGGTATTTATTTC
The DNA here is from genome assembly GCA_963277665.1 of Viscum album. Classification (NCBI taxonomy): domain Eukaryota; kingdom Viridiplantae; phylum Streptophyta; class Magnoliopsida; order Santalales; family Viscaceae; genus Viscum; species Viscum album. The sequence goes on along the minus strand of OY728125.1, from coordinate 597,199,207 downwards.
TTAAATCATTAATTTTTTACTATTTTTCCAAAATTTCATTCCCAAATTAACCTCCTCAACCTTATTAGAACCACCATTTCAATTTTGGTAGCTTGAATATTCAACCACTAGTGTATTTGGGGTGATTTATTCAATGTTTCTCAAGTAAATGAGTTTCATCTCTTTTTCCTTATATTTCCTTAGGGTTTCTTCCACGTTTCTTGAATCTTCAAATGTAAAGAAGTTAGGTCTTTGTACATAGGGTTTGTTTTTGATATTCTTGACCCAATATTGTGGTTTTAGGTTCGGTTTGACTCCCTTGTGGTGCGGTGGTGGTGTGGTTGAATTTCTGCACAAGGATTTGTGGGTTTTGACATATATGGTAGGTGATTCCATATGTAAGAATTGTAGAATGAGTGTACATTCTGGATTTATATTTATTTTATGTTAGTATTTCATTATTTTTAGTGTGAAAACTATTTTTGGTATCATTTGTTAAGTGGATGATTTTTATGTTCAATTTTGTGTGAAAATGGGTATTTACTTGTGCATGAAATGTTGTACCAATTGGTGTTGTTTTCTTATTAATGTAATGACTTTATAAAAATGTTTTAGTGATGAAAAGTATGGTTTTGTGTAACATTGGTACTAATTTTGTGTTAAAAGAGGGGTTTTAAATGGATTTTATGTGCAATGTTTTGTTATAACTTCTATAATTGTATTATGGAAATTCTAAGCATTTGTTTGAGTTATAAAAATAGCGAAAATCATGTTTAGATAATTTTTTGGGTGTGTATGACTAGAATAGGTTTTTTTATATGTAAATGGAATTTGGTAACATGTGGAACTATTTTGATCACAAAGAGGAAAACTCAGGATTCTTGGTGGGCGAACATGTATTAGCATGCTAGTGATCCTGAGTGGTTTTGTCTATGTTTAACTTAGGAAGTTTGACATTGAAAACACTAAAAACAACTATGATGATGATGAATTTTGGGACTACTAGGTTATGGGTTATACATATACTAGTTTCTCTTACACATTAATTGGTATTGTTATGGTTACTTTCACATAGATATGCGAGGTACCTGGGTCCCATAACTAACTAGGGCCTATGGGTGTTCCCATGTTCAATGCTCATTGAATATTTGAAATTTATATTTTTATTAGTGTGTATTTGGATGAAAATTTTAGTATCTAACAATATTTACTTAAATTTACCCATTCTATAATGTTACCCACATTGAAAACTATTTTCATTTTAAAGATGAACATTTAGATATTATTTCTACCACTCTTTGTTTATAACACTTGTAAGATTTTTATATTATGATGCTTGTAACATGGAATAATTGGGTGATATAAAATTGGTCTTAGGCTCACACCATTATTAAAAATTTTGGTGTAAGTAGACTTGGTTATTTTTGACAGAGGTAAGGGAAAGGATTTTGTAGACGGAGGTTCGGGGTGCAAGTTTCCTTCGTTGTGCGATGTTGTGGAGACGGCTCATGGGAGGTGACCCATTGTCATGTGGTGGTATTTAAGTTGTTTTTTTCTACTAATTATTTAGTTTAGGGCCTCTTTTTTCATATTAAAAACCTTTTATTCAGTTCTGAATTTTTAATTAAGTCTTGTTTGGCATGAATTTTCAGATTCGGTTTATTGATTGTTTTTTGTAATTTTATGTATCCTAATTTAGGTAAATCATTCCAAACCATTATTTCTGATACTCGGGGACTTGTTCCAACCCATGGGGAGAAGGAATTCCCTTCAAGGATTTCCATGGGTTGGGTTTGGTGCTTGTTTTGATAGTGACCAGATCTGGTTCGTGATAGGTATGGCATGAGTGATAACATAACCGTGTGTGACGAAAAAGAGTAGGTTGGTTTTTTATTTTTAGCCCCATCGGTTAATGGGTGAGTAATAAATCATTACCAAACATATAAAGTCTTCTCTTTTGTAAAAAATAATCTTGAAACTATTCATCCACCTTAAAAAGGATAGATATAACGCGGACCATCCTATCTCTTTGATATTGGCTGTCCGATTCAGTAGGAGGTGTTGTCTTCCTCCCCCTTTATTCAAATGATCCTACAGTGTGGTATTTCTTCCACTGATGTGCTTAGGCTATCATGGTTGTTAATATAATAATCAAAACATAGGAAACATTTATCTCCTATGATCCATGTGATATCTAAGCATATTTCATGTATGATTTTTATGTATGGACATGCATGAACTAGAGATCCCTAGCACGATTGTTTTCTAATAATGTTTCCACCTAGAATAGTTAAGGTCAATATTTTATCATATGATCTTCATAACATTGGTATCCTAATATTTATTTTAGACTGATTATCATTCCATGTATGAAATTCATTCACTTACATGCATGAATAGATAATCACCGAACCATAGTGATCATCAAATAAATATTGGTTACAGGATGATAACCAAAGAATGATTTATGCATAGGTAAGATTGAAATTGAATGTAGTTTCACTTTCTTGAATCGATAAAGGAGTTTGAATGAGGTACCCAATTCTCTTAGGTAAATGTGACAAGGTGGCATACTATTCATTTAAGTGAGATGAAATAGAGAATCTGATCCTTAGGTTAAAATGATTTTGAGATGCTTGCATGTTAGCATGTAGAAATTCATGGGTGTTATTACATACTATGTGAAAAAATAAAATAGCCAAGTCTTTAGTATTAAAAAAGATATTGTTCTGGTTCCATAAGGTATAATATAAAATAAGGAAAAACCAATTCCTTTAGGTGTTTAAAATTGGGAGCATTATTTCCTAGTAGTATAAAGCTTGTGTGAAGTAGAATGATCCCGAGTCTCTTAAGTGATTAAGACACATCATTTATCATCAGTAATGATCTTTATGTATATGATAATTCATGCATTATTATTGATCTATGGGTGATCACTTATTCACATGAATAAGATGAAAGACTCACTACTGAAGGGAATGAGTATTTGAGATGCAGAAAATGAAACATAAAATACCCACATATTTGGGTATTTGATATTAATGCATGAAGAAGAAAAATACCAACATAAATCATGGGTATTAAATAATGACAATTGATGAATACCCAAGATATTTGGGTATTAAATTTGAGAAATATAATACCCATATTCATGTATTAATATTTGAATGAATAGGGAAATTAAATGTCTTTAATTCCTAACACATTTAATTGAGGATTTAAATGAGGGAATTTAAATCATGTAATTAATTGAGTTCCCAAGCACCATTTTGTTTTCTATAAATATAAGCATGTAGGTGATGATAAATGTACTGAATTATAAGATAATTTTGATACTCCTTATAACCATTGTGTAAGAAGAATTTTGAGAGTGATCCAAGGCTGGGAAGTTTTTGAAAAATGTGATTGAACATACTGAATCATTTGAAGAAAATAATTTAGATCATTCATGATCAGATTTGAGTTTTTAGTAAAGAAAATATTTATCAAGAAATATATTTAATACCTTGAAGATTTGTACACAATGAAGTTACATCTAGCTTTCATGTGGAGGAATACTATCTGTGAAGAAGATCATTCAGGAACTTGATCAATTGAAAAAGAAGTTTGTAGTTAGTGTGTCTAAAAAAATAATAGAGGCTTGTGATTGGGGTGTCTAACCAATCAAATAATAAGAGGAACTTGGGTGTCTAATTTACTATTAAGAATCCAATTGTGGTTTCTATCCAATTATTTAACTTGGGTGTCTAAGAAGTTTTATTCACTTGTAGATATAGTGAAAAGAATCCATGTTTGGGTGTCTAACCAACATGGAAAGGAGTACGGGAAGAATATTTATGAAGTTGAAAATATAATTATTTCAATAATATGGTTAATGTTGAACAGAAAATCACATTTAAATCCTTAAAGCAATAGAAGTATGAGAAGAAGATTTATGAAGTTGAAGTTAGATATTAATATTTATAATTAGATGTGTTTTTAAATTTTAATAAAATTATGTATCTTATCTCTATAAAAGTTAGAAATAGAAATGGAATGTTTAAATTAAATATTCAATTAAAATGTTTTAATTTTTGTTCTATTTTTAATTTTATGGTAAAATTTTTAAAGTTAAAATAAGATGAAGCCAATATATATAAAGAAGAAAGAAAAATAATGAATATCAAGAAGAAATCAATAAATACTAACAAGCCAAACTTTTATTATATAGGGAAGGAAAATAATTTATATGAATTAAAAAGTTGAATTTATTATACAATTGTGAAGATAGAGAAATTATTGATGAATATAGGGAAGTTGAGTCTTCTAATAATGTTGATAAGAATATTTTATTACTAAGGTGAATGATGAAGAACTAACTAATGATGAATGTAACAACTATGAAAATGATAATTTAGAAACATTGATGTAATTTATGTTGATGATATAATTAAATTAGTTTCTTTAAATGATCTCAAATTTGGATAAAGAGATCAAAATTTAAATAAAAAACCAATATTATTCAATAAGGAATCTATTCGTGATAAAAAAATAAAATATTCTTAAAGAAATTAACAATTTAAATAAAAAAATAAAATATTTGAATACTTTGAGAGTCATGATGGAAGAAAAAAAATTAGAAAAAGAAATACATTAACCATATTCAATATAAATTGGTTAAGGAATAAGAATAATTGAAAAAATAGAAATCCATCTTAAAAAAATCATTTTTAGATATAAGAGAATTTGTAAAGAAGAATGTGTCTTGTGAAGCCCAAAAAAATCACTATCTAAGAGTAAATATAATCCCAAAAAAGTTAGTGAAACTTTTGAGAAGGATATTAAGTCAAAAATATAGAGTTTTTGGATAAATAAATTGAATATTATAAATATGTAAATTCTAGGAACTCTAACCTGATGTAAAAAACTACTACTACGGTTGACTCCAAAAATTATAATAAGAATATAAATATTAATAAGAATATTTCAAGAGTTACAAATGTTCTTTTTCAACAAAAGGATCCAAGATTAATGAATTAATGTATAATTCAATATAGGAATCAAATTCTAGATATCATGCTACTTAAAAAGGAATATATGTTTCCTATGGATTGCACAAGAGCCTCAGCCCAGTTGGTGAGGACTCTCTAGGTGCATCCAAGAGACCCAAGATCAAATTTGGGTGGAGGCATATTTTTTGGGTATGGTAGTAGTACTGTAGCAGGCACTGTTCGGTACTGTAGCAGCCAGAAATATTCATCCATCTAGGCATTCGGGCCACCGGTTTGGCCCTCGGGCCCTGAAAGGCTATCGGGCCACCCAAGGCCTTCAGGCTAGTTGATTCTCAAGGCCTTCGGGCCACCTTAAGGATTTCAGGCCACCCCAAGGCCTTCGAGCCACATGAATGCAGGCCCCAGACACACTACATAAAAAGGAGCATCCCTAGATGAGGATTCAAAGCAGGTGCACTCACCAGAGTCGAGCTGAATGGATTGTCAGAATGAGAGGGTATGGCTATGCCATCGGTACAGCTTGTGCTTTCACGGGAATCCTAGCCACACGATCATGCAAAGGTGGAGAGCTACTATCAAGATACATATACTAGGGAGGGGATGTTCCTTGTAGATAGTCTGGTTGAATTACTTAAGACCTTCAGGTCATGTAATCTCCTAAGCCTATGGGCAATGTAATCTCTGAGCTTACGGGCCTTATAAGGGTTCCCCCTCATCCCTTGAAAGGGGGGTTATCAAAAATAAATAAAAAATGAAGGCCTTTGGGCCATTAAGATAGGTATGTTTCTTAGAGATTCTACTAGTATTTTAGAGGATCTATAAATTTGGAAAAGATATGTTCATGAAATTACTAATATCATAATTTTCTTATGTGGTTTGGGAGAAAATGTTTTAGGGGAATTTGACCCTGTCAAAAGAAGATTATTTGGAAACAAATTGAAAATATTGGACAGGAAACACAGTACAAGTTTGAGTTTCTTGATAAAGTATATTCAAGATAAAAATGGCCTAGTCTTCATGTAAATGCCTGCCTCATCCTTTTGAAATCCTAAAAAATTTAAATAATAACACTCAAAATACATGGATGGTGATGATAAAGGGGTAGTAGAAATCATTTGTTGTGGAAGTGGAAAGAATCAAAATGGTATAATCCATTGATTATGGATAGTGAATATTCCTCTCACATGATAAGAAATTTTAAAAGTCCTAAAATGTGTTGAAAATTTAAAGGACATATTAATTGAATTTTTAAATTATGTTTCCCTCAAAATTAATATTTTTAGATCTATAGTCATTGGGAATGATCAACTGAAATCCAAGAACACTTTATTTTTTGAAGGAATGAAACCTAATATTCTTGTTATTTCTCTATAATGCAGTGAAGGAAATGAAGTGATATTTTAAAAGGAAAGATTTATGGTGAAGACCTTGGAATATATGTTCATTTTTTAAAGAGTTCATTAAATAATTATAAATATATTTTAATTGGGTGATGTTCGAATTTAATGTTATTTAATAATAAAATAAACTTTGTCAAGAAAGGTTTGATCATCTAGGCCAAAAGAATATGAGAAATCTTATTGTAGGAGATAATGTTTTTGATGTTACTAAGTTAAAAATATAAATAAAATATATTTTCTCAACATAACTAAAGGGAAAAATTGTCAACTCTTTACACAAGGTGTGTATTTTACCCAACCATCAGAGCTTATTGATTCATATATTTGTGGGCTTCTAATAATGAAAACAATAAATGTATATACGTATTTTATTTAATTAATTAATGAATTTACTAAGATTTTACGTACTATTTTTGTGAATCATAAATCATAGGATCTAAATATTTTTAATGTTTTCATAATAAGTGTATATAAAGAGTGTGGTTTTATTTAGAACAAGATTCAGATAGATAATGGAGTTGAGTATAAAAGTGGTATATTTTATTCCTATCTTGAGAAGCATGGTAGTCACCATGAACTCATTGCATTATGCATATAGTAAGAAAATGGTGTGACTGAAGGGAATAATAGAAGCTTGGTGTATATGGCTTTAACTATTCTAAGAGATAATTATATCTCACAATATTTTTGAAGACAAGAAATTGGTGTAGAGGTTCCCATTCAAATTTTTTTATTATATATAAAAAGTTCATATATGTCCCCATATTTGATATATTATAAGAAGTATCTAGTTTTGTATTATCTAAGGGTGTTTGGAAACCATTGTGTGATCCAAGTTAAATAAGAAAATCTTGAGAAGTTTGAGAAAAAATGTGTCTATGGGATATTCCTTTGTTATCCTCAAAATGGATGAGGATATAGATGTTATAAAAAATTAGAAGGTCATATTATAAAAATTTCGTATTTATAGGTACTATACATTACAAAGAGAGAACTTACATAAGAATAAGAAACACCAAAAAGTAACGATGAAGATATTTTTTCGAACATACTGAATAGAGTTCAAAAATTGATGAAAGTTTAGAATTTGTTCAGTATGGAGAATAAGATTAATCCATTACAATTGATAAGTAATAAGCAAGATCATCTCATCCAAGGCTAATAATAGAGGTGGAGGTCCAAAAAATAATTAGATATTGAGGATAGAAATATCATATTATAATAACATTAAGTAAAACATCACATACCTCAATATTTTTATGAGTTGAATTAATAGATGTTAAAGAATCCCTGGATCATCAAAAGTGAGTTGATTCCATGAATGATGAGCTGGACTATATGGAGAATATTGTGACTTGGAAGTTGGTTCAAAAGCCTGAAAAAAAGTTTTTTTAATTAAATGGTTGTTTTAAACAAAATTGGATGAAAAGGTAGAATTTGTAGGAAATAATGTAATACTTATGTGTAAAGGAAATTCTCATATTGAATGAGTGGAATTTTTTAAAACCATTAAATCTATTTCAAGGCTTGAAATCATCTTAATTTTTATTTTTATCATATCAAAAAAGTAATGCAAGATTTTTTAGATGGATTTCAAGTCATACTTCTTCAATTTTGAGTTATAAAATTAGGCATACATTGGACAAAATTTTGTTTTATTTCCTGGTGAGGAAGAGAATTGTGTTTTTAGGTTAATGAAGGATTTATATGGGTTTAATGAAAACCTAATAGCTTTGTATTCCAAGTTATATTCTTAATTGAAAATTTTGATGTTTTTATAGGGAAGAGTTTAAAACAACCTCTATAATAATGATAAAAAATGGGTAAGTCTCATTGTAATTGTTTTTATATATGGAATCATCTTTATTGGAAATGATGAAAGTATTTTTGAAGAGTTTTACATGGAGTAAAATAATCTATTTTAAATTTACATTCTTGTATAAATGATATTTTTCTATAGAAATAGATCATATTTCTATTTCTCAATAGATGTATGTTATGATCATTCTATAGAAGTTTGGATAACATGATTCAAAGTTCGTTTAAAACTGATTTCCTTGGGTACTATGTTGTCTAAATATAAAGAAGTAAAGAAATTGAATCCAAAATAATTTTATAAGCTTTTTGATGTTTTTCATACATGGTATATTTAAGTCTAGATATTGTATATATTGTTACACTTCTTTCCAAGGATCAATGTTCACTAAAATATTCTCATTTAATGATTTGGAAAATTATTCCAAGGTACATCAAATGAAAAAAAATTAGGCTAAAATATGGTAGTAAAATAATACACAATAAGTTTGGATTTTCAAATACATATTAGGAAAGTAATGATGATGATAGGAGGTCTAAATATGGTGAGTTTTTTCTTCATAGGAGACCCTTTTTATTTTCACACACTAAGAAATAGAGTTTTATGGCTCTAAGTACTATTGAGTCCAAGTATGTGTCTACAAATCAAGATATAACTTAACTTATATGGATAAAAACTCAGTTGGAATATCTTAATCTGGAGGTAAAGTTACCACTAAATAGGGGATGTGATAATGGAACACAGAGAGATTTTTCTGAAATATTTCTTTGAAATAATTTTAATTTCATTGATGTCTTTCACTATACAGAACACCAAGTTTTAAAAAAACACAAGAAACTATTAAAATATTATTATTTAATACGATATTTATCACCTAGCTATTGGAAAAGAGGGTATGAATAGGATTAAATAAATTATAAATTTATTTTTTAACACATGTATATAAAATTAATTATTTGGTGATCTATTAATTTGAAATGAAAATAAAAACCATTTTAAAACTAAGAAAATATTTTTTCTAAAAACTATATTTTTGGTGCACAAACACATTTTACCTTAATTAATTAACAAAATGAAATTTAGTAAATTATTTAATTGATGTGTATATATATATTATTCAATTAAAATTTTAACATTCATCTTATGTGGTTTTTAGACAATAGATAAGAATAAATCCAATTTTATGCTTAGAAGATATAATTTTCTTTAAAACCACTTTTGTCACATTATGTGCAATTGTTTTAATTTTTTTTCAAATTTGAGAAAATTTATTTGAAAAAATAAAACTTAATTTCAAATAATCATTTCATAATTATCTTGTGGTAATTTGTTTATAATTTTTTGAAAATATAAAATTTTTAGTGAATAGGGAAAATAACGTTTTTATTAAAAAAAATTCCTTTTCATTCAAAGAATTTAAATGATAACTTTTATTTTAATATGGTTTATAATAATAAAAAATTAGATAAAATATATATATATATATTAATTCAATTTATTTCATTTTAATAAATTTAATATTACACTTTTATGTAGAAACATTTAAATATTTTATACTTTTATCTTTGGAAAACCACTTTTTCATCACGTCTAAAAGATTAATTTAAAATTAAAATTTTCCAATTATGTAAATATAATTTTAAAATATTGATTATTTATTTTTAATAAGAATAATTTATATTATCTAATAATGTGAACTTAATATTTTACCATAATGGATAGAAAAAATAGTAAAAATTAATTATTTCAGTTAAGGTTAAAATGTGTTTTCCAGGGGGTTAAACTAAAAACACAAGGAGTAAAATAACATGGAAACTTTCCCAAAAACTGGTTTATGCAAATATTTTGACCTTAACACTTATAAGGTTCGTTAATATACTTTTTTGTATCCTTTTGAAATGTGAAAAACAAAGATTCTTTTTTTATTTTTGAAAATTACAAGTGTTCCACTCACCTCACTTATAAAAGTCCACCCCTCTACTCTAATAATCACACTTCAAAAATGATTGTTTATATAAAATACCTACACATATTTATTCTTTAATTACATTACCACATCCTAAATCCCTTGGAAATATCATTAATCTAATCTGGGAAAGCTTTAGGTTAAACCTAATGTGCTTGTATGCCAAAGATATGAATTTTTTAACAATACGTTTTTATTTTAATTATTTTTATAAATCCTTAAAATTGTTTATAAATATGATAAAATAATGAAACAAATATATAATATATATATATATATATATATATATTATTTTTTAGTTTAATAACCTATATCCATCATCAAATGGGATACAAAATCATCATTTAGGTGTACAGAGGACTGCCGCCTCAGGAATTAATGTTATTTTTTTTCCATCACCACCTATCATGGATGGATTTAATGATATATTTAATGTTTATATGATATTTTTATGATATTTTTATACCTCTAGAATTATAATAACACATATACTTTCTTACCTACCAACCCATTGGAAAATAGTAACATCACTTGTGCATACGGTGGGTTACTACCTTGCAAACTGATGTAATGAGTTTTTCATTTCTATTTTACTTGGATGGTAATAAAGATAGATTAAATTAATATATCTTTTATTTTTAACATAATTATACTTTATTCTTTCTTATATCATATATAATTTATTACTTTTCATTATGTAGGAGATACAATTAAATCTTTTAGTTGTACGGTAGACTATTGCCTCACGAAGCGATGTGATTCAGTTTACTCTAACAATTTTTCTAAAAGGTATTATTGAAAAAATTAATAAATATATGTGATATAAATTAAATAATAATTTATATGTAATTTCTAGGTATTATTTACCTTCCTTTCATTCCATTCATTGAGAAAATGGAAATAGTTTTCATGCGTACGTATGACCTACTGTCCCCGGGAATAGTGTATTTAATTTTATATCGGTAACTATTATGGAATGATCAAAATACCTATATACAGAATATATATGAAATTTATATTTGGGTTAAAATTCTGGAGACCATGTGACCATGATCAAAGTATGAGGACAAAAAATAAAAATTCAAAACATACACGGAAAACAAAGCAGTTATTACCCAAAATGTGATTTTAACATAGAATAGTTAATAAGATTGTAATAAAAAGTCATAAGTATATCATATATGGTATTATATATATATTTATTGTTCTTTAATAGATTTATAATAAACTTATATTTATTATATATTAGTTTTTAATGTTTATGAATAAAGTTGATACTTAATGTAATGGGTTTTAATCTAACTTTTATTTTCTATGAGACAAATGTCATATTCACCACATGTTTCTTTTATGTAGTTTATATACTATAGAAGAACTATTTTTATAATTTTTATCCGAAAAATCAATCATATTTATATATCCATTTTAGGATATCTCTTTTTTAGGGTTTAAAGTTTCAAAGTTACCAAATCAGTAAGGGGATTTTTTTGTCTCAGATTGAATTCTTTTGGACATAAGTTAACTTTTGCACATATCTTCTACTATTATGGGTATATACTACCCATTGAAATTTTATATCATGAATATCATTATTTTAATGATATTTAAAGTTTAATTTTATGTTACTCTTTAATTGGGCATGTAATTTAAAAAATACAAATATGGTAAATGTTTTATATTATAATCTAATTGTTTATTAGGTTTGTTTATGATTATGATTTAGATGAAAAATATTATGATCTATTTCTCATGATCCTTATATATATTCATACCCTATGTTTATTTTATTAGAATACAATTTTTCTTTAATTTTACACTCTTTATTTACTCAATATTCCAAAATAATTTTTTCAAGGGAAACAGATTTTATTTATCTTTTTGTTTGAAAACCCTTTTTCTTACATATACATGTTTTCTAAAAATGTTTTCAAATATTTTTTGAAATTATAAAAAGTATTTATGAAATTTATTTTTACCTGTGTTTATCTTTTTAGAAAATGTTTAAAAAGGGATCTGAATCTCTTTTTTTCAAAATCAAGTCTTATTTGGATCTTATCGGAAATCAAAAATGATTTTTTTTTTAAAGTGTGCTGCATGAATGGTATTTTACACCATTATGAACAAATCATTGTTTTAATGATTCCTTTATAAGTTTCCAAGATTATTTTTACATAAAAGTATTTTAAAAGTGGTTTACATTTTAATTTTTTTACAAAGTGTAAAGGATATTTTCCTCCATAAATATTTTAAATGATTTATAAAGTTTCATTTATACATTTCCAAGTATATTTTCAATGAAAATTATTATAAAATGTATTATATTTCAAGATCTTTTTTTAAATTAGAAATTATATTTTCCGGAATAAATGTTTTAAATGATTTTTAAATCATCCTTTATAGATTTATAAGTTCATTTTCTAAGAAAAGAATTTTGAAAATGTTTTATGTTTTAAAGAGTTTTTATTAAAGTGGATAGGATATTTAAATCAAGAAATATTCCAAGTGATCTCTTAAAATAATTTTTCATCTAAGATGACACCCTTTTATGTTGATTATTATTTACTATGGATATGATCGAAGGATTCAATTCTTATTCTTTCTCTTAGTAGTTTATGTTTCTGATGAAGAGATGTTTATTAAAAACATTTCTCTTCCATGAGTTAAGCTATGATGAAGTGGTTTATTAAACAAATTTATTTTCATGGGTTCTAATATGACGAACGATTTATGAATCCTATTTTTTTCATGGGTGTTTATATGATAAATGTGTTATGAAGATCATTTATATTCATGGGATCTGATGTGATTAATGTATTATGATCTTGTGGAATACATTTTATGGTTTTCATTATGTAATAATGTTCATTTTAGAACCAATGAATATTGTTACGTTATAACCAAATATGGGTGGGACCTATATCTCCCTCATATAAATGGGTAGTGATTATAGTTATATGATCTCAAAGGGTGCACAAGTGGTTATAAAAATCCATAAAGAGGGTACACAGGTGGTTATCCCAAGCCTGAAAGAGGCTACATGGGAGGTTATCCCAAGGCTAAAGTAGGTACACAAGTGGTTATCCCATGTCTAGCATTTTACAAATGTCCTGGTGGATATCCTCATCTTATGATTTTCTATTCTTATGTGTTTTCCACAAATAAATGCATTATGCTAATGTTATGGTCTCATGGAATATGTTCTTTGATTCCATTATGACTCATGTCATTTGAACTGCCATGATTTATGCCATGACTCAAGTTTATGATCTATGATATGATGTATATGGTTTTTGAACTATTATTTCCATTTTCTCATACCCTTATTATCATGTTTTGTATATATATCTCCCTTGTTTACCCTTACAAAGCAAATGAGATCACCCTTTCGTATGTTTCTTTTCCCCGTGTTATGATGGTACGTATTACATGTGATATGTCTATTAAGGGTAATATTTATGGGGAACTAATTTTTTGATGATGTAGAAATCATTTAAAAATTTATTTATATATCCATGTTTCCAAAGGCATTATACCATTACAATCATCAGGCATGTGTTTGTGTGATGTAATGAATTATCATCCAAAAATATTTAAAATCTATATTTGAAAATCCTAGGTTATTAGAGTTAGTATTAGAGGATAGGTTTAGTTTTACTTTAGAAACTAGGATGATAAAAATTTAGTGAGATTCCTAGGTATAACTCTGAGAATAAGTCTAAGGATACTTCTATAAATCGAAAAATATCCTGGAATATTTGTGAAGGATGGAGTGAGTGGTTTCCTTAAAATACATCCATGTATGGATACTACAAGTGGATGTGGTTTTTTCATATATTAACCTAGGTGTATTAACTACGATAAGGATATATTGGGATTTACTTGAGAATTAGTTGGTACATGACAATGGGCCTTACTACGCACCAAGGTTGACACTCCTGGGGGTATTCTTTAGCAATTCACAAACTCTTCATGAACCATCATAAAAGATCTGAATAGATGATAATCATTGATTACCTATATTAATTCAAAGTATTCATAGATGTAAAATAATTTTTCATGATTTAGACATCCTATTAGTTATTTTTCATGATTACTTGGTTTTCCACTGTGAATATTGTCACTCACACTATGTTTTTTGGTTTTAGTCAATGTCGGAAACTAGAAGTAACCAAGATAACATTTAATGTGATATAAAATATGTTATTAGGAAACCAAATGGTATGATTAATAGAATAAAGGATATTGTGATTATTCCTAATCATTTTTCAAGTTATATGATTTACAAAATACACCTTAAAGAAAATATTGGACTCACCAAAGAGGAGAAGGAAAGAGTTCTACAACATATCAGGTGGTGAAGCCCTTGGAGGAAATAATATTCAGTTTTCTATGTGTTATGAATGTGGGAAGAAGAACCCAAGTGGTTTTCTTGGAGGAACGAAAATATGTTTTGAGTGTGGAAAAGGATGATACAAAGTAAATAATTTCTGAATAAAAATTAAAAGTTCAATTAACATAATGGATGAGAATAATGGTCTCACTAAGGTATAATTGGCGGTTTAATGTTTTAAATGTGTAAAATATGGGAATTATAAAAATTGATGTCTTGGGGAGAATTATTATTAAGAAAATCAGAAAGGTTATAATATTAATGGTTATACTACTAATGATAAAGAGACTAGGAATGAAATATAAAAGGTATGGGATATTATAATAGTATTGATTATGCTAAACATAATAAGCATGATTAAATTGAGTTTGATGAGTGTTAAAGAATGATTCATATTTCATATTTTAGTAATCAGGTATTAAAGAATAATATAATGAATCCTATGTTATTGTTTTTAGAATGAAGTGGGATGACTTAAGTGTATATGTATAGGAATTCAATAATTATGTTATATGAATCAGGAGATATATAAGTATTTTTCGGTATAAGTTGTTTGTTAAGGATTTTAAATAATATGCTGAATAGTACTAATGAATTAGAAAAATAATTTAAAGGAAAGGTGATATTTTACAAAAAACCCATGAATAAAGTAAGATAACTATTAATGTGTTCCTGATGTTGAGATAATGATGTCTTGATAAAGTGATTATAGATATGAATAAAGTAAATTGGATAGTATTAATGAACTTGGAACTGATTAATGATTTATGGAAAATTTGGTTTATGTTATCACTGATGGAGTTTATATGATTAAAGGATTTAAGGAATATATTAAAAAATATATGGTTTTATTTAAGAAATTAGGATGTATGTATGTTTTCATTTAGGTTTTATGGTAATTCATGTTATTACCCTATTTCAAAAAAATATATGACCAAGGTATTCACATATTTGGTATGTAAAAATTAAGAGTTATATAATGATATTTGGGGGATAAATGTTAAGTTGATTTTGGAAAATATAGCGACCATCATTATAAATTTTAAATTTTGGAAGGTTCAAAAGGTTAACTATTTTTGGAATGGTATAAGTTAAACTTTGGATAAGGTATTAATGATTAATGTATTATTTCAACATATAAATATTATTTCATATTGGATGACCTATGCTAACTATTTTTTTTTGAAAAAAAACTAGGGAAATAAATATGGTCTTATCATAATTTTATGTGTTAGTGCTTCATACATGATATATTCATCTCTTAGACTAAGAGATAAAGTAGAAACTTATCAAGTCACAACCAAAGGATGATATTGTTCCTATGAAAAGGGAAAAAATAAAATATTTAAATATTCTTCTGAAAATTATTCACCTTTAAGAAAAGGATCTAAAAACAAATGTTTACACATTTACGATCATTTCTGAGGAATTAATGGTCTTTTCAACTATCAAATATTTATGTATTTTTTTTTGTTAACTTTCTTCTATCACTCACCATTAGTATTTGGTTTTTATTTTTCTATTTTATGTCTTTGTTTTCAATTACCATCAATTTTATCCTATCAGGAAACCACATTATGTGTTATTCTTATTGACCTTTTTATATCCCTTCTCTCTTTTAAAGAGGGTTTTTTATTAAACTGTTTTACTATCTAGGTTTCCCTAAATGGGATTCTAAAATGGTAAACCATTATTTATCAATCAAAAGATAAAATTTCAATGATTCAATAAATTTATGTGGGGAAGAATGTGACAACTTGATATTTTATTAAATAGTTTTTTCAAATAATTTTTACTTTTTATAGCTTGCGCTACACACAACACCAAGTTTTATTAAAAGACACCATATTATTAAAATATTATTTTTTTAATATAATAGTTGTCACCAAGTCATTGGAATGGATGGTATTAATAGGATGAGATGAATTATAAAAATATATTGTATAGACATGTAAATAAAATGAATTTTTTGGCGATAAATTAATTAGAAATGAAAATAAGAAACACTTGAAAATTAAAAAAATCTTTTTTGAAAAAAATATTTTTCTCTGCAAAAGCAAGTTTTTCTTCAATAAATTAATCAAATAACTATTGGTGAATTATTTTAATGAAATTTACATATTTTATATTTAATCAACTATTTAACATTCATCTTATTTGTTTTATAGGTAAAAGATAAAAATAAATCCAGTTTTACACTAAAAACTGTATTTTTATAAAAAGTTATTTTGTCGGATTTTTTATACTTATTTTAAAATAATATTATTACAATTTTAAAAAATAATATTTGAAAATTTTAAATTCAATTTTTAAATAAAAATTTTATAATTTTCTTGGGTTAATTTTTGATAATTTTCTGAAAATATAATTTTTTTATTGAATTGTGGAAAATAATGGTTTTTAGTAAAAAAACTACCTTTTCATTCAATGCATTTATGAGATATATTTTATTTTAATGTGGTTTTAAAAAAATTATAAAAATTATATATATAATTACAATCTATATCATTTTAATAATTTTGATATATAATTTTTATATAAATATTGTCTAAACATTTGAAACTTTTCTCTTTAGAAACTCATTTTTTATCACGTTCGTAGTATTAATTTTAAATTAATTTGTTTCAATTATGTGAATTGAATTTATAAAAATTGATTAAATAAATTGAGTAACAATAACTTATATTATATAAAAATTTCAACTTAATTTTTTACCATAATGAATAGTAAACACAATAAAAATTAATTATCGCGGTTATTGTTAAAACTGGTTTACTACGTGGTTAAACTAAAAAATAAAATTTTGTAGAATGACCTATAAACTTTTAAAGAAAAAAATTTATTTCCATATGTATATCGTATCACCTATATGGTTAGATAATGAAAAATTTTAGATCCTTTTGGTATGTGAAAAATGTGAGTACAAATTTTTCTTTTCCAAAATTACAAGTGTTCCACTCACCCCACTTATAAAAGGTCACCTTCTATCCTATAATATTCACACATCCAAAACAATTTGTATAATAAAATACCTACCCAAATTTATTCATTAATTCAATGAAAAAATCCTATAGGTCTTTGTGGGATAGTAAATCTAATCTTGGAAGACTTTATGTTAAACCTAAAGAGGTTGTCCAAAGAAGCGGTAAAGTTTTTAACTTTGCATTTTTGTTTTACTTATTATTATAACTCAATAAAATATTATAAAAATATAATGAAATAATAAAACTATAATATAATATATACTTAAATATTTTTATGTTAATTTATTAGCCTATATACAACATAAATGGTAATAAAAATCATTATTCCTGGGTAAGATGAACTCCCGCCTCCGGAACTGATGCTATTCATTTTCCATCACCACCTCCCACAACTGTATATAATGACTAATTTAATGATTATATGATATTTTTATGATATAATTATTCCTATGTAATTATATTACAACATTTACCTTTTGACAACCCAACCCATTGAATAAAAATAACATCGCTTGTGTGTACGGTGGATTTTTTCCTCACGAACCGATGTGATGTGTTTTTCAATTTCCGTTTTACATCGATGGTAATAATAATATTTTAAATTAATATATATGATATTTTTAACATAATTATAATTTAGAATTTTTATATCACATATACCTTCTTACTTACCATTCTGTGGGATATATGATAACATATTTCGTGTGTACGACAGACTACCACCTCCCAAAGCGATGTGATTCCTTTTTCACTAACACTATGCCTGGAAGATAATAAGGATAAATTTAATGAATATATGTGATATATATGAAATATTAATTAATTTATAAATGTGTCAAATTATCTACCTTCCTTTAATTCCATTTTTTTATAAAATGGAAATAGTATTCATGCGTACATACAACCTACAGTCTTCATGAATAGTGTATTTCATTTTATATCTCTAACATTTATAGATTATTATATATGAATATATAATGAATATATATGATATTTATATAATTTTTAACACATTATATATTATTAAACTAAGATCAAATTAATATGATAGAAAATAAAAAACCACTACATGCATGAAAAATAGAATGGTCACACAGTTAGTGGAAACCGTGCGACCCAGGACACATGATCTCTATTAACCATATGGTGTTGGAAAGTGGGGTGGGGTAGGTTGAATATTTTACCCTAACCATTATCTAGTGGATGAATTACCATGAAAAAACTTCATACATGTTGTAGAGGTATTTTTTCATAGTTGGTGCACAGTTTCTCTAATTATGCGGCCTAACCATGAAAAATGACCCTCTCTACAGTAGGTAGTGCATGATTGGAACACGGTTTAGGATACCATGTGTCCAAACCATGAAACTCATATTTTTGGGTGATTTTAAAAAAAATAATGATTTTTATGTTTAAACATATTCATTATCTTCTTCTATTATCCACCATGCAATGGCTTTCTCACTATTTTGTGGTCCTTGAAGGAATATCCTATGAATTGAGAGAAATACTCTATCTGGAGTCCGATTGAAGAATATTTCATCTCATTGTATCCACACAAGTAATATCCTAATTTCTTCGTATACATTTTTTATTTTTATTTCTATCCATTATTATATTTAGATGTAGGGTCATATGCCCTATTTTGGGGGTGTTGATCCATTATTCAGATATCTTCTAATACATGCCAAACTTGAGGCTGATAATGGATGAGAAGAGTCATATAGTATAAGGTAGGTGGTCTATAACATACCCCTAAAGATTCATCATTTTATAAATTGTCATGTTTGCACGCTGAATTCATCGAGTGATTCCTATTTAATTTATATTTATTTCTTGTAGTCATTAGAACTATGTTCTAATACCCTTGTTAAATATGTTAACCATCATTGGGGGTTACTTCCACATTTAAGACCACCCCATGTACGATGTTTTCTATAATTATTCTTGTAATGTATTGTTAAGATTATATGCTTCACCGTTCTGTTGTTCCTTGACTTCAAATTGATAAAGGTAAGTATTTAATTAAATCAATGAGTTGTGAACTTCTATGAATTATATGATTTTCACTTTAACTTTCCATTTTATGTAATTAAACTTGAAAAATCAATATTAACTGAAATTGTAAAGTATTATATTGAAATCACTTCTCCTAGTTAGTATTAAATGAATTTCAAAGGGTTTCTCATCCTTATCCAACCATCTCATGTTTATGAAAGGTAAAGGAAAGAACCAAGTGATTAAAGATTAAATTAATGGAATGGTTGAATTCTATTTAGCCTTGTCACACTAATGAGATGCAAAGTATGAACCAAATGAACTTATTAAATGAAATTAACACAACATGGAAAAATTAAATAAATGAATAAACTATAAGGTTCTGGTATACAATCATTAGAATTACTATAGGTGTGGTCATACTTGAATTAGATTTTGTATTCCTGAGGGAATGCCTTGATCACTCATAAATGATATTCTAATTTAGGGATTTCAGTTTCCTTGGTTGAGACCCACCTTGGAACCCAATACTTTCCTATTAGTGGATTCCCAATATGACACCATAGGATCCCTACATTATTTTTATAGGATTCCATGGATACAATACTTGGATATATAATGACTTTTTAAAAACATGAGGAACCTTGGTTAAACCCTTGGTCCTAGTCACTGTGTATCCCATTTTACCTTGGATGGTTTCCTTAGACTCAGTTAGAATCATTATTGTTTATTGCATTAGAAAAATCTCATTGGATTACACTCATAACCTGATATCTAGGCTATAGTAATTATCTATGTTTGATTGACCCTTGTGGTTAAGGTTTCCTTGGTTATTACCTAGGAATATTTTCATTCTTATTATCATCGTGATGCCTTGTGATAACTTGAATCCTTTGTTATAATTATCATGTCAAGATGTCGGGGTTGGTTATGCCTCACGTGAATTACGTATATAAATTGGAACATAATTAATTAATGAACTGGTTACATGTTCAGACACTAGTTGAGGCTAAAGAAAGTACTCATAAATTTACAATATTGTACTAATTTACTTTTATATATGCATGATAGTACACTATTTCAGTTTATAATACATAGACTTGGTATTAGAGATGTTGTTGGTGGTGGAATACTAAAATTAATATCACACGCTATATGTGCCACCATTGGCATTCAGGTAGATTAAATGTATACAGTTTTTGAAAAAGGGAAGCATACCACTTCAAACACTTGATTTCTTTCTTGCATTAGGATGGGACTTCATAGTAGATGACTGAGCTAGAGATTGGGCTGCTGGGATAGTTTTTGGTTTCTTTTTCTACTTCTGTATTGCATGTTCTTCTAGATGATTTGTATCCAAGTTTTCAAACTTTATAGAGACATTAAATGTATCATCATAATCATTCTGTATATGATCCATATTCTAGTTATAGTTTATTAATATCAATTCATTCTATTTTTATTATTAATTTTTGATGTTGTTGTTCCCTCTACTTATTCTATAGTTACTTTCATATTTACCTATTGTATTATTTATTTATTATCATGTACATTGGTAACGAGGGAATATTCTCCCCATAAACACACCCCAGGACCTCATACTTGTCGATATCCTATTGTATCTGGGGATATGTGATTGAGGCCATGTGTCCAAACAAGCTCAAGGAACCTTTGAGTGGAATTCAGGTTCAGGACATCACAAATTTGTATAAAAGGTTAATTTCTATCTTTTATCTTTGGAGAAAATATAAAGAAGATTTGGAATTCTTTTAACTCGTTTATAATTCATTTTGGGGAATAGATAACCCATGATTGGGGTAAATATTGAGTTTTCTGAACAATGATTATTGTTTTAATTTTTCTTTATTAATGTCGATATCATTTCAACATTGGGTGATGTACATGCTATGTGGCGGTTATTATTACTATTTTTATTGGGGGTTTTATTTCATCCTTGGAATAATGATATGATGTCAATGATAATTGTTACATACATCGTCATAGGCACCAGGAATTCACATACCATGCATATTTCCATGCCAGATAGGTTTATTTAATTGCTTATATTTTCCCGTATTTCCTACGATTTTAGGGAGAGACTTATTTATATATTATTATTATTCTACTCTTGGGATATGATTGAGTTATTACCAATTTCAATTAATGATGTTTATGGGCCCTCATTTGTTGGAATGAGTAGTTTACAAATCAATCAATTTTATAAACCATGTTACATTCTGATACCGTATGTAGATTGGGTTAACTATATTTAAATTGGTACTGATTTTAGGGATACAGTGTATGGGACTTGATTCACTCGGACTGAGAACTCATTATAATCAAAAATTGATATACTTTTATAAGAAAATGAAACCAATAAACAGAAATCTTGAATAATAAAATGAAATGGATGCCATTAAATGATGAGGCAAGGTATAGTTTAACCTTCATCTAATGGAACCCCTATAATTAATACTTGGGAAATTACCAATTATTGGCCTTCTATGAGGGTCTTCGGGGTAGTATTCTTTGGTAGTGAGTCCTTTTCTTTATTTCAACTTCTTCTATTGTTATCACTTTTCTTCAAGGCTTGTTCTAAGGTGTGTTCTTGGAATTGTTATACCAATGCAGCCACAACATCCTCATGTTGTGCACCAGGAGGGTGGAAAAAACCATTCTAAAGAAATTGTGGTTCATGAGCCTTTATTCGTACTATCACAGGTTTCACTTGTGTAACCAATTATTGTACATAGTCTAGGAACTAATTCTTAGCTTCGTGATAGTTTCATACATTTAATGTAGTCTATGCAAGGTGCTCCACATTCTTCACCTATGATGGATGATTTGACCAATGAGTTTCAGCAGTATTATCATCCCACCTTCTCAGTGGATGGAGGTCTATAGGCTACTGAGTATTGGTTGAATTATACTCTTTCTATCTTTGAGCATCCATAGATGACTCTAGTGTGTAGGTTTAATATTTCTACATATATGCAACTTGATTTTTCCAAGAATTTGTGGGGCATGGTTACCCTGTCTTCTCTCCATTAGGGCTTGGTATGGGATAATTATTAGACTACTTTCTTGTATTATTTCTTCCCTAATATTCTAAGATATAATCAATTTTGAGAGTTCATGCATCTTGAGCAGGGAGCTATGTCAGTGATGGAGTATTTAGTTTGTTTCACTGAGTTACAACACTTTCTTGGACTTCTAGTCAGTGATGAGAATTCATGTGCTAGACTCTTCGATGATGGACTCATGTATGAAATCCATACTAAAGTGAATACCTTTCACCAACCTACCATTTATGAGATAATTAGTCAGGATCTTATCATTGAGCACAACCTAAGGGAAGGTGATAGTACCAGTCATTGAGGACCAATGTCATGAAAGGCCTATAGTTATTCTGATAGCATAATGTGATCCCCCAAGGTTTGTCATTAGGGAAGTGGAAGCTAGAGTACCCATAATAGAATATCTATGGTATTCCATCATTTTGGATGACTGGGGCACCTAAATCCTTAGTGTGATAGAGACCCTTTTGATTGCTAGGATTGCAGTAGTATGGGGCATCACTAAAGATTATTTTGGACCTTTACATCTAATTCTTGTGGAATAGGATCCACAATGACTCCACTATCAGGGGAAGGTTCTTTTTTCCCACATCAGGCAGGGAGTTCGAGTGGAACCAATAGTACTATTTGAGGAGGAGTTTGAGTTCGTGTTATACAGACATAATATTTTCATCAGTGCTATCAGAACGGCTGTGATCGTGATATTCCAACTATTGAACAGGGTCGTGGATCAGGTTAGTTTCATGAATTATAGTCGATACCCAAGGATTAATATACAAGACCATATATAATATGAGTTACTATTATAGTATCATCCATTATATAATATTATTTATTTAATATCGGTGATTCACACTATTTCATTTCTATATCTATCATGGAATTTCCAAGACTATAAATATAGTGTTATTATGGTGTAATGTAACACCCAAGACTTTTTTGAGAAATATTTTGTTTTTATGTTATATAAATCATCAAAGGAATCTTTCACTACTCACAACACTAGCTTGGATTGCTTTACACGCAACCGCGGCCTTCCTCAATAGCTTGCGTCGTACGCAATAACCGAGTTTCACTAAACAACGATATATAATAATATTAGCCGTTATGAATAGTATTAACTGAATTTTTAATTTTATAACATTTTAATTCAGCTTATACATTTTGTAGGATGAGGTATGAAAACAAAATCAGTTTTTTGGATAAAAGAAGTATTTTTCAAAAAATGCAATTTTACCGCCTTTTGATGGCGCACCCACATTAAATCTAGTTTTGGACAAGTTTATAAGTTCAATTTGACAAAAGAAAATTCTTCTTTAGAATCAAGATATAAAAATTTACTTTGGATATATTTTTCATATTATTCTGATAAGTTTCATATTTTAATGAATAGTAAAAACACGCTATATTTTAATTAAAAACAACTTTTTTCATCACAATACTTTATATGGTTAAATTATGATATTGAATGTTTTTAAAGTATAAATAGAATATATTTTTACCATTTAATATAATTTATGTCATTATCATTAATTTTACATTGAATTCATAGGTAAAAACATTTCAATCTTTGGCAATGTTTTAACTTTTAAAACTCGTTTGCTTAACAACGGGATTAATTTTAAATTAATTACTGAAACTTCTGTGTTTTGAATTTTGAAAAATGAATTCCATATTTGGAATCAGTGTGTCCAAATTATGTTAATAGGTTACTTTTTTTGATATTATGAATAGTAACTATGGTAATTTTTTATTTACTACGGTTAAAGGTAAATAGGGTAATTAAAGGTTAAAAGAATATTATAATAATTCTAAATTACCTTTAAAATTTTCCTAACCTTATTGGATGAGTAGTGACCGACCATGGGCATCCTTGGGTCGATTTTGGGACCCCATTGAGCCACTTGGTAGTGACAATGACAATTTGGATTAATTAATTTAATGTAAAGACAAAATTGACATTAACAAAAATCCTTTAGTAATTAATTTTTATAAGGGGTTATATAAACTATATTTTCGACTATAAATATTCATTGGAAATATAAACATATTTCCTACATAATTATATTTTTTTTATAATTTTTAGACACCAAATAAATTAAATTATTTATGACACAATAATGATGAAGTATTTACCTCATTAATAAATGATTTAAATAAATAAGATTATAATGATTAAAATATTTTCCAAAACATGTCCAATTATGATTGGATGATTTTATTTCTACTATGAGTCATCTTATCATAATCGTTAATGATTTTTGGCCCTTTTGAAACCGAAGATAAGTTTATAATAAAATAATATTTCCACACTTTCCAAAGGTGCCCCTCTCCTCCCTTATAAAAGGGCACCTCCTCCCTCTCTTCATCACACCAATTTGAGCCTTCAAAATCGGCCAACCCCTGCCCATTTCACTTCCCCACTTCCTTAGAAACCTACTAGAGGTACTGGTCTTCTCAAAAGACAAACTCTAGTGCCTTAAGAGAAAGTTTAAAGGAGGCACTTTCGAGAAAGAGGTAATACCTTCTACCATTTTCTTCAAGTTCCATTCTTCTTCTACTCCCTCTTCTTTAGTTGTTTAATTATGAGGTAATAAAATCAGTATCCCTCATATACTGATATGTTATTATAAATATGAAACAACCCTATTTCACCTCTTATCCATCCTACGGAAAATGAAATCACCGCACGTGCGTACGTACGGAATACCGTCTCCACGCCATGGTGTAATCTGTTTTCCACCACCACCTTACTTGGATGGGTATAATGGTGTAAATAATAACTATATATGATTATTGTAAAGTTATATTGATTCTGAAATAATATACATACACTTCAATACAATTCCATGATCATGGGAACGATATCATCGCTCGTGCATACGTACGGCCTACCGTCTCCACGATGTGATGCGACTCGTTCTATATGATCTTCATTGAATAATGATTATATAAATGAATTGAATGAATGAATATGATATATATTAAACTAATACCATTCTGTAAATTATGTATCTATATCCTATAAAGAGTAATAAGAATTTATTCAACAAAACACACATAAGATCAAAAAGTAATAAACACCCGAATAACAAGTAGTAATGAAATATTACTAATAAGAAGCAATGAATATGACCATATATGGTATCATAACAATGAATATGATTCTGTAATAATTCAATGACATTATTTAAATCATTATATAGGAGTTTTGGACACGTACAAATCATATCAGACCTGAGGTAAGAGAAATTATCACAATATCATTTTTATCCGAGATTGTTTATACTTTGGTATTTACTGGGGTGTATTTTATCATCCAAATCCATGTTCCCTCAATATGTAATATTGTTTATATCCTCCTGTAATTGTTTAAATCCAATTTTACCCTTCTGTGAGTTTTTAGTAAAAGATATGAAAGGAATCTTTTGTCATTTTTCATACGAGTTACTTTTTGACTTTTCCTACAAAAGTATGAGAAGAATGTTTTTTTAGCTTATACGGCATGAATGGATTTTTAAAACACTATTTCCAAGAAGCTTCCTTTACAAGTTTTCAAGTTTATTTTTAATAAACTTATTTTAGTTTAGAATTGTATGACATGTTAAGAAAGGAAAAGTGTTTTTGAATTAGAAAGGATATTTTCCTCAAGAATGGAGTTCAAGTGTTTTATCAAAATTATTTTCCATATAAGATAATATAGGGTTCTATTTCTATCCCTATTATTACATTGATTTGATTATGTTGTGATGGAATTATTTTTATGAATTCTTTTATCTTATATGAATTGTTTTTTGATATCACGATGTTTAAGAATCCCATTTTTATTATATGGGTTATGCAATGATTTATGATTTATGATTTTGTGTCACACATAAGAATGGTATAATTATGAGAAGGGTGGGACCTTTATCTCCCTCCAATGCATTGGGTAAATATTTTATATCTCATGAGATAGACATGGCTGGAATGGAAGGATAAACCGGTTCAGTGAAACTGGACTGAAACGAGGAGTGAACTCGGTTCAGAAATGGACTTTGTCCACTAAGATAGTCTTGGAAATGAGTCTTGACTAATAAGAAATTATTCTCTATGATTATGTGTGTATGCCACAAAGTTTCATGTTTTAAGTTATGATTATTGGGATTACATTTCACTACCATGATTTATCCCATGTTATGAAATTATGATCTCTTTTGAAGGTTAAGATTTCAAAAATGTTATGTTCTTATTAATATGATGTGATTGATACTTCTTTTGTTTACCCTTACTGAGCATTTCATCTCACACTTTTGTATGTTTTCTTTCCCCAGGTTAGGAAGAAGGTTATTAAGTAAGATATTCTAAAAGGGACTATATATATGATGAAATAAATGGGAGACAGTGTAGATGATTTATGAACCAGTTGTTTATGTTTCCTAATTTCTAAAGACACTATACCTATACGGTCCTTTCATGGTTTTGTTATATGTTGTAATAAGTATGCTTCAATTTTGAAGTATTAACCATGTATGTAATGTATGGGTCATTATAGTTGGTATCAGAGGAAAGGTATAGTCAACCTTTGGAAACTAGGATGTGAAAGCCTTAGTAAGAAACCTAAGGATATGTCTAAGCATAGAACATAGTCTTAGTGTTTTAGAAATGGTCATGAACAACCTATGATAAGACCTTAAGTGTGAAATTTTATTCTTGATTATGTGTTTTTCCTATTATAATTAGTGTTGCTCACACTATTCTTCTTGGTTTTATTCAATGGTTGGAACCCGAAGAAACTGTGTTAATGCGAATGCGACAGGCAATGTAATGATTGTCCCCCTGAGCAACCAAACGTTATAGGAGCTGGAATGAAAAATATTGTAGCCATGCTCACAAAACTTTCTCAAGCTATGAACCATGCTGGACTTCCAAATGAGAAAAGGAAGGAGCAACATTCTATCAAATCCTTCACGAGGTAGCATCCACCTTCATTCAGCAGGTCTTCTGATCCATTAGTGTCTGAATAATAGATCAGTACCACTGAAAGGATATTTTCAGTTCTTCAATGTTCTGAACATGATAAAGTCATCTTAGTAGTGTATCATTTGGAAGGTGATGCTGATCAATGGTGGAATATTATTAAGAATACAAGGCAAAGGGATGAAATTGAGTCCATGGAATGGGATGATTTCAAGAACTTATTTTTCAATAAGTATTTCCCTCGTATTCTTCGAACAAAGATGGAGAAGGAGTTTCTTGAACTAAAGAAAAAGGATGATGAATCTGTTGGTACCGACGAAGCAAATTTTACAAGACTTGCAAGGTACGCTTCCGGAATTATTATCCAACCCAAGAGTAAGATCGATCGATTCTTTAGTGGATTAAAACCAAGTCTTCGAAGGGAGTTAGTCATAAGGGACAACAATAGCTACGAGGAAATTGTTAGATGTGCTCTCAAGGTTGATATGGAGATTAGTGTAACCCATCAGTCACATGGGTTTGATAAGAAGAGGAAAATGAAATTCAAAGGAAAATCTAAAGACCACACTGAAAAGAAGATGAGTTTTCTCTTATGCTCAAAGTGTGGAAAGAAAGATGGAGGAAATTGTCTTAAGGGGACAAGAAAATGTTATAAGTGTAGAAAAGAAGGTCATCAGAAAATTGAATGTCGAAATAATGGGAAGAAGATGTCTAATGATGAAAACAAAGGAAGGGATACACAGAAGGAACCGACTACACTTCAATGTTTCAAGTGCAAGGAGATGGGGCATTATGCCAATCACTGCCCAAATCCAAGGGTTGATGATGATGATCGACGTCAGCAAACTATTAAGGCCAAAGACAAAGGAATGTAACATGCAATTACTATCGGCGATGTGGAGTATGACAACGAAGTGGTGAGAGGTACACTTACCATCCACTATAAAGTAGCAAATGTTTTATTTGATTCTGGATCCACCCACTCTTTTATTTCTGAAGAATTTTCTAAGGGTATCACCATATTACCTCAACAATTAGATGTTGAGTTGGCTGTGACAACTCCTAATGGCACAACGGTCACATCAAAAGTTTATAATTCTTCTCCGATTGAAGTTTGTGGGAAAGTGCTTCTTTCAAATCTTGTGATCCTTCCTATAGTGGAATTTGATGTGATTCTTGGCATGGATTGGATTTCTTTATATGGAGATCATATCAATTTCCAAAGAAGGGAAGTCACATTTTATATTCCAGATCAATCTATGATCGTCTATCGATGCAAGGATGAACATAACCTTCCAGTGGAAATTTCTTCCATCTTATGGGTCTTGATTCCACTAAATGAAGGTTATTTATCTCAAATGGTTGGTGAGAAACTCAAAATTAAGAATATGCCCATTGTACGGGAGTTTGACAATGTATTTCCATAGGAATTTCCAGGTCTTCCACCAAATCGTGAAGTTGAGTTTTCAATAGAACTCGTACCGGGTGCTTTGCCTATTTCAAAGACACCTTATAGAATGGCCCCAATTGAGTTGCAGGAATTGAAGAAGAAACTCTAAGAGAATCTTGATAAAGGATTCATATGCCCTAGTGCGTCACCTTGGGGAGCACCTATTCTGTTTGTTAATAAGAAATATGGATCAATGAGACTCTGAATTGATTATTGAGAACTTAACAAGATCACTATCAAGAACAAATATCCTCTCCCACGCATTGATGACCTATTTTACCAACTACGCAGAGCTCAATACTTTTCCAAGATTGATCTTCGTTCTGGGCATCATCAATTAAGGGTCAAAAGGGAGAATATACCAAAGATGACTTTCCGTACATAATATGGACACTATGAATTTATAGTGATTCCATTTGGTCTTACTAATGCCCCTGTTATCTTCATGGATCTAATGAATAGAGTCTTTAGAGACTATCTTGATCAGTTTGTGGTAGTCTTTATAGACGTTATTCCTGTCTATTCAAAGAACAAGGAAGAACATGAAGATCACTTGAGAACTATATTAAAGACCCTAAGAAAGGATAATCTTTATGACAAATTTACCATGTGTGAATTTTGGCTTAAAAAATTTGCATTTTTGGGTCACGTAATCTCAAAAGAGGGGATATCTGTGGATCCAGCAAAAACAGAGGTTATCGAAAGATGGTCGAGACCAACAACAGTAACTGAGATCCGAAGTTTTCTTGGTTTGGCTGGATATTACCGATGTTTTGTGAAAGATTTTTCAAGGTTATCTAACCCAGTCACCAACTTAACTCGAAAAAGAGTTAAGTTTGTTTGGATGGAGGAATTTGAAGAACATTTCAATGAGCTAAAAATAAGGTTAGTCAATGCACCTGTGCTCACACTACCTTGCTTTGGAGAAAGGTTTGTGATCTACAGTGGTGCATCCAATAAGGGACTGGGATGTGTTCTCATGAAAAATGATATTGTGATAGCTTATGCCTCACGACAGTTGAAAATCCATGAGCAAAATTACCCAACTAATGATTTGGAGTTAGCTGCGGTAATCTTTTCATTAAATATTTGGAGGCATTATCTTTATGGAGAAAAGTGTGACATTTATACTGATCATAAAATTTTAAAGTATATTTTCACACAGAAGGAGCTGAATATGAGCCAAAGAAGATGGTTGGAGCTGATTAAGGATTACGATTTCTCAATTCATTACCACCCTGGGAAAGAAAACAAGGTGGCAGATGCATTAAGTCGATAAGACCATGCTAGCTTATCCATGATGAGGATCACAAAATATCCAATATTTATGGTTTTACAAAGGATGGATCTTGGAATTATAATGAAAGGGGAAAAATCGTATCTTTCTCAAATGAATGTTCAACCATCTATACATGTGAAGATTAAATAGGCGCAGAAAGAAGATGTCGAGTTACAAAAGAAGGTGATAAATGTTCCTGAATTAAACCTTGATTGTGATGGGATAATAAAGTTCAGGAATCGGGTTTGTGTTCCTCCTATCACCGAATTAAAGAAGGAGCTGTTGGATGAGGCTCATAGTTCTTCATTCTCTATTCATCCTGGAAGCACGAAGATGTATAGGGACTTGAAAGAGTACTTCTGGTGGGATGGCATGAAAATAGATGTTGCTGAATATGTCTCTCGATGCTTGGTTTGTCAACAAGTTAAAGCTTAGAGACAGAAGTCTAAGGGGATGTTACAACCATTACCCATACCTGAATGGAAATGGGAAGACATCACTATGGACTTTGTCACTAGACATCCTAAAACATCCAAAGGCAATAATGCTATCTGGGTCATAGTTGATCGTCTTACAAAGTCTGTACACTTCATTTCTATTATAGAGGATTTCTCTCTAGATCATCTTGTTAGGATATATATAAACGAAAGTGGTAATATTGCATGGAGTACCACTTTCTATTATATCTGATTAGGATCCCAGGTTTACCTCAAATTTCTGGCGAAGTCTTCAGCATACTCTAGATACAGAGTTGAGTTTCAGCACTGCTTATCATCCTCAGAAAGGCGGTCAGTCTGAGAGGAAAATTCAAACTCTAGAAGATATGTTGAGATCTTTCTCTATGGATTTCAAAGGTGATTGGGATCAACACCTACCTTTGGTGGAATTTTCATATAATAATAGCTTTCACTCCAGTATTCAGATGGCTCCTTATGAATCTCTCTATGGAAAGAAATGTAGCACTCCAACTTTTTGGGATGAAGTTGGGGAAAGAAATCTATTAGAACCTGATCTTGTTGATGAGATGGTAGAAAAGGTCAGATCTATTAAACAACACATAAGAGCAGCTTAGAGTCAACAAAAACGTTATGCTGACAACCAAAGAAAAGACCTAGAGTTTGAAGTGGGTGATAAAGTGTTCTTACGAATATCTCCATGGAAGAGAGTAATGAGATTTGGAAAGAAGGGAAAGTTGATCCCTAGATATATCGGTCCATTTGAAATTCTAGATCGTATTGGGAAGGTATCTTACTGATTGTCTCTTCCACCGAATCTCTCTCAAGTTCACGATGTGTTCCATGTATCTCTCCTGAGAAAGTACATACATGATCCTTCACATGTACTCAGCTCAGAAGTTGTACCGCTGGAACAAGATCTATCTTATGAAGAACAGCCGATAGAGATTCTAGATCATAGCGAAAAAGTCCTACGGAACAAGATCACTTGCTTGGTGAAATTTTTATGGAGGAACAACCAATTATAAGAAGCTACATGGGAACTTGAGGATATGATGAGGAAGCGGTATCCTCATCTGTTTGTTACGAAGTGACGAATTTCAAGGGAGAAATTCATTTTAAGGGGGGTAGAATGTAACACCTGAGGCTTTTATAGGAAATATTTTGTTTTTATGTTATATAAATCATCAAAGGAATCTTTCACTACACACAATACTAGCTTGGCTTTCTTTACACGCAACCACGTCCTTCCTCGATAGCTTGCGTCGTACGCAATAACCGAGTTTCACTAAACAACGATATATTATAATATTAGCCGTTATGAATAGTATTAACTGAATTTTGAATTTTATAACATTTTAATTCATCTTATACATTTTCTAGAATGAGGTATGAAAACAAAAATAGCTTTTTGGATAAAAGAAGTATTTTTCAAAAAATGCAGTTTTACCGCCTTTTAATGGCGCACCCACATTAAATCTAGTTTTTGACAAGTTTATAAGTTAAATTTGACAAAATAAAATTCTTCTTTAGAATCAAGATATAAAAATTTACTTTGGATAAATTTTTCATATTATTTTGATAACTTTCATATTTTAATGAATAGTAAAAACATGCTATATTTTAATTAAAAACAACTTTTTTCATCAAAATACTTTATATGGTTAAATTATGATATTGAATATTTTTAAAGTACAAATAGAATATATTTTTACCATTTAATATAATTTATGTCATTATCATTAATTTTACATTGAATTCATAGGTAAAAACATTTCAATCTTTGGAAATGTTTTAACTTTTCAAACCCGTTTTCTTAACAACGGGATTAATTTTAAATTAATTACTGAAACTTCTGTGTTTGAATTTTGAAAAATGGATTCCATATTTGGAATAAGTGGGTCCAAATTATGTTAATAGGTTACTTTTATTTTTTTTGATATTATGAATAGTAACTACGGTAATGTTTTATTTACTACGGTTAAAGGTAAATAGGGTAATTCAAGGTTAAACGAATATTATAATAATTAAAAATTACCTTGACACTTGTCATAACCTTATTCGATGAGTAGTTTCCGACCATGGGCATCCTTGGGTCGATTTTGGGACCCCATTGAGCCACTTGGTAGTGACAATGACAATTTGGATTAATTAATTTAATGTAAAGACAAAATTGACATTAACAAAAATCTTTTAATAATTAATTTTTATAAGGGGTTATGTAAATTATACTTTTGAATATAAATATTAATTTGAAAGCTACAAATATTTCCTCCATAATGATATTTTTTTTATAATATTTAGACACAAAATAAATTAAATTATTTATGACACAATAATGATGAAGTATTTACCTCATTAATAAATGATTTAAAAAAATAAGATTATAATGATTAAAATATTTTCCAAAACATGTCCAATTCTGATTGGATGATTTTATTTCGACTATTAGTCATCTTATATTCATCTTTAATGATTTTTGGACCTTTTGAAACCGAAGATAAGTTTATAATAAAATAATATTTCCACACTTTCCAAAGGTCCCCTCTCCTCCCTTATAAAAGGGCACCTCCTCCCTCTCTTCCTCACACCAATTTTAGCCTTCAAGATCGGCCAACCCCTACCCATTTCACTTACCCACTTCCTTAGAAACCTACTAGAGGTACCGGTCTTCTCAAAAGACCAACTCTAGTGCCTTAAGAGAAAGTTTAAAGGAGGCACTTCGAGAAAGAGGTAATACCTTCTACCAATTTCTTCAAGTTCAATTCTTCTTCTACTCCATCTTCTTTAGTTGTTTCATTATGAGGTAATAACATCAGTATCCCTCATATACTGATATGTTATTATAAATATGAAACAACCCTTTTTCACCTCTTATCCATCCTACAGAAAACGAAATCACCCTGCGTGCGTACATACGGAATACCGTCTCCACGCCGTGGTGTAATCTGTTTTCCACCACCACCTTAATTGGATGGGTATAATGGTGTAAAGAATAACTATATATGATTATTGTAAAGTGATATTGATTATTAAATAGTATAAATACACATCAATTCAATTCCACGATCATGGGAACGATATCATCGCTCGTGCGTACGTACGGCCTGCCATCTCCACGATGTGATGCGACTCGTTCTCTATGATCTTCATTGAATAATGATTATATAAACGAATTGAATGAATGAATATGATATATATTACACTAATACCATTCTGTAAATTATGTATCTATATCCTATAAAGAGTAATAAGAATTTATTCGACAAAACACGCATAAGAACAAAAAGTAAAAAACACCCGAATAACAAGTAGTAATGAAATATTACTAAAAAAATGTAAGAATATGAACATATATGGTATCATAAAAATAGATATGATTCTGTAATGAGTCAATGAAATTATTTAAATCATTATACAGGAGGTTCGGACACGTACGAAGCATATCGGACTTGAGGTAAGGGAAAATATCACAATCTCATTTTTATCCGAGATTGTTTATACTTTCATATTTTCTGGGGTGTATTTTATCATCCACATCCATGTTCCCTCAATATGTAATATTATTTATATCCTCCTGAAATTGTTTGAATCCAATTTTACCCTTTGGTGAGTTTTTAGTAAAAGATATGAAAGGAATCTTTTGTCGTTTTTCGTACGAGGTACTTTTTGACTTTTCTGAAAAAAGTACGAGAAGAATGTTTTTTAACTTATACGGAATGAATGGATTTTTAAAACATTATTTCCAAGAAGCTTCCTTTATAAGTTTTCATGTTTATTTTTAATCAACTTTTTTTAGTTTAGAATTGTATGACATGTTAAGAAAGGAAAAGTGTTTTTGAAGTAGAAAGGATATTTTCTTCAATAATGGAGTTCAAGTGTTTTATCAAAATTATTTTCCATCTAAGATAATATAGGGTTATGTTTCTATCCCAATTATTACATTGATTTGATTATGTTGTGATGGAATTATTTTTATGAATTCCTTTATCTTATATGAATTGTATTATGATGTCACGATGTTTAAGAAACTCATTTTTATTACATGGGTTATGCAATGATGTATGATTTATGATTTTGTGGCACACATAAGAATGGTATAATTATGAGAAGGGTGGGACCTATATCTACCTCCAATGCATTGGGTAAAGATTTTACATATCATGAGATAGACATGGCTGGAATGGCAGGTTAAACCGGTTCAGTGAAATAGGACTGAAACGAGGAGTGAACTCAGTTCATAAATGGACTTTGTCCACTAAGATAGTATTGGAAATGAGTCTTGACAAATAAGAAATGATTCTATATGATTATGTGTGTATGCCACAAAGTTTCATGTTTTATGTTATGATTATTGGGATTATATTTCACTACCATGATTTATCCCATGTTATGAAATTATGATCTCTTTTGAAGGTTAAGATTTCAAAAATGTTATGTTCTTATAAATATGATGTGATTGATATTTCTTTTGTTTACCCTTACTTAGAATTTGAGCTCAACCTTTTGTATGTTTTCTTTCCCCAGGTCAGGAAGAAGGTTATTAAGTAAGATATTCCAAAAGGGACTATAGATATAATGAAATAAATTGGAGACAGTGTATATGCTTTATGAACCAGTTGTTTATGTTTCCCAGTTTCTAAATAAAATATACCTATACAGTCCTTTCATGTTTTTGTTATATGTTGTAAGAATTATGCTTCAATTTTGAAGTATTAACCATGTATGTAATGTATGGGTTGTTATATGTAATTACCCTAGATACACCTTTGGGAGTACGATTAGAGGGAATATGAAAATGTATGGATTTTTCCCTTAATGTAGGAATTTAACCCTTCTTATGGGACCTCTTCATTCCTGATATGAAAAGATTTGATGCCATTATTAGGATATATTAGTTGTTTCTATATAATGACATTATAGATTTCTATCTCCACGAGGTATCATTTTTATCACGAAAATGACACAATTGTCTACATAATGGTTAGTGGAGTGTCTAGGATGGTACATAAGGGCCAAATAATAATGGGATATGTGTAAGGACTTCCCAAATTTTTAATCTCTTTATAGAGAATTGGGGTTTAATTCAGGATTAATTTCATCTGGTAGTAGATCACTTCATGGAGATTTTTCAAAATTATTTTTTCTGTCTTACCTATTATGATAGAGTTAGAGTTTATGATTGATATCATTGAAATAGTAGCTCTATTTTATATTATTCCATAAAGTATGTAACCTACTGAGCTCTAAGATCTAAAGTGGTAGTTATAGGATCTAGAATTCAAAGGTTTTATATGGCCTAGTGATTCCTCTTGGGGTTCACCCATTCTTTTCACCAAGAAAGAAGATGTGAACCTTCATCTATGCACAGATTACATATGGTTAAACCAGATTATGGAAAAGAAAAGAAATCCATTTCTTCAAATAGATGATCTCTTTGACCATCTATGTGGAGATAGGGTGTTCTCTAAGATTGAACTAAGATTGACTTAAGATCGAGCTATCATCAGGTGTGATTCAGGCCATCAGACATACCTCGTAAAACATTTTGTAGGAGGTATGGTCTATATAAGTACATTTTTATTCCATTTGGTCTTATGAACTCACCCTTAATTGTCATGGATTTGATAAATCGGTTGTTCTACCCCTATCTATATTCTTTTTTCATTGTATTTTTATAAAACATCTTGGTGTATTCTCACACTCATAAAAACCATGAAAATCACCTTGAGATCATTCTGAATACACTAATATAGAATTATATTTATGCTAATATTTCTAAGGTCTCTTTATGGAGAAAAAAAATATCACATCTTGGTTCAAATTATATTGAAATCAAAAGTATCTTTTTAACTAAATAAGGTTAGTGTTGTAGTTTGTTGGGAGAATCCCAAGAATGTTTTTGATATAAGAAGTTTTTTAGGGATGGATGGGTATTAAAATCATTTCATAATTCATTTTAATACCTCTTATTGGTCTTAAAAATAAATGTTTCATGTTCCTATGGTGAAAAAATTGGGATAAATACTTTTAGGATCTGAAATGAGGGCTTGTCTCGGCACTGATTCTGATTCTGCAAGAGCCTGGAAGAGTTTATACAGTGTTTGATGATACATCAGGCATCATCTTGGGAGCAGTATTGATGCAGGAGGACAAAGTCATTTATTACAGATGTTGGAAGTGGAGGACTTTTTAGAGAAATTACTTGACGTACAACTTCATGATAGAAGTAGTTGTCCATGTCTTATGTTGATGGAGACACCATCTCATGGGTGAGAGCTTTGTGGTGTATATGGATTAAAAGAGCCTCAAATATATATTTACATAGCATAAGTTGAATCTCAAATAGGGAAGGTGGGTCGAATATCTTTAGTCCTTTGATTTTTATCTTTCCAATATTCCTAGAAAAGGAAATTTAATAGATGATGTGCTAAGTTAAAAAACTAAGACACATTCCATATAGGAAGCCAATGATGAATGAAAATTGATGGCCCTATTTTTTGAGTTGCATATAGAGTTCCATGAAATTTATGAGCAATCTTTATCTCTCAGCCTTGATAGTTACCTCTTAACTCATTTAAAATTTGAAGAGCATGAAATTTTTAGATCCTAAGGGATTGATTCACCATGAGAGTATTTCAGTAGATGACCTGCCTTTTGATTGTTCTATGGATAAATACAACATTATATGTATACATGGGCATGTCTGGGTTCCTATTAATATGATAGAGGAGTTCATATATGATTCCCACACTTCTCAGTGGTATGTTCATCTAGGTATATCCAAAATGTTTAAATATATGTGACACCCGTATCGATGGGATGGGATGAGATGTCAAATAGAACGTTTTTTCACTAGGTTTTCCACCTATCAGTAGGTGATGTCAAATCACCAGAGACCTAAAATATTGTTACAACCACTTCCATCCCCATAATGGAAATGGTAAGATGTTTCCAAGGACATTACAGTTAGATTACTGAGTTTTTCTAGAGTTAGCGACACTTTATGGGTTGTCATTGATTGACTAACAAAAGTATCCAAATTCCTTCATATCTGGAAGAATTTTTCAGTTGATGATATAGAGTGATTATATGAATATGATATCATTTGACTACATGGGGTACCTCACAATATTGTTTAATACATGTACTATTGTTTCACATCACATTTCTGGTAGGGTTTGTAGAAGGCTATGGGTAGATAGGTGCTTCTGAATATAGTCTTTCACCCTCAGACTAATGGTTAGTCAGAATAGATGATACAAGTTATTGAGGACACGATCCAAGAATGTTTCATCGATTTTTATAGTTCTTGGTTGAATTATATCCCTCTCATTGATTTCACCTATAATAATAGATTTTAGGGAATAATTTATATGGATCATTTTGAGTCCTTGTATGGTGGTCAATTATTTTAAACTTTTTACTAGTTAGAGGTAGGAGAGGCATCCCTAATAGTTCATTGTATCGTGTAGAAGACTTCGTAGTAAGTTCAGCTGATTAGAAATTGTATTCGTACCACTTAGTCTAGATTAAAATCTTATGCCAATCATCAACTATAACCTTTGTAATTCTAGGTTGGGGATCGTGTTTTCCTATGGGCACCACCCACACTTGGGAAAATATGGTTTCATAGGAAATGGTACTTTTTGACTTATTATGTAGGTCATTTGAAATCTTGGAGAGAGTCAGACCAGTAGCCTTTTGGTTGTTACTACCTCACAGGTAATGTTCCATGCATTTTTTTTCCAAGTTTTACTGCTTCCCTGATATGATGTTGACTCCTATAATACTTTTAATCCCAAGGATGTTGATCTATATGTTGATGCTTTATTTTAGGAGTATCCTTTATGCATAGTCATCTAGAGAGAAAAGGCTATCTGAGTCTGGTATGTCACTTTAGTGTGGTTCCTATGGTTTCATGGTCGTGTACATGAAAAGACATAGGAGCGCGAGTCCGATGTGCATTCCTAGTGGATATATTTTTTCTCAGAAAATGTTTCACCGCTATTGGAAGGTGAAATCAATGACGAGTTACTTCAAGGGGGAGGACTATAAGAACCTAGTTTTTGACTAATGTATAGATACTTTTAAATATCATATAGTTCATTATTTTGTACCTAATTTGGATACCTAATGAGTTTAAAAACATTGCGGGGGTGTCTAAGGATTTTTCTTAGATTTTAACCCTAATCGGTTTGCTCTAAATCATTTTTTTGGTATTTTCATAAAATCCACTTTAAGGGTAGAGTGGGACTGACCGAATTACACCATACAGTGGGAGGTAAGGACATTAAAACATGAAATTTCAGAGGCATTGTGACCCAAAACAAAAACAATAGGCTAATATCATTCAATGAGGGAACCACCACGTCAACAACAGACCCCACAAATCTCGTGATCCACCTGAGAAACCTGCATCGAGGCATCACGTCGAGTCTACCACATCATCTGCATCGTCGCTGTCATCATCAATTCACCTTATTCACCACATCATCGCCATCCACTCAAAACTTCATTGGCATTTCCATCGCCTTCCCATGAGAAGATCCATCAGAGGACTTTGCATCTTGCATAGATCTGAAATAAACAGAGTCATTGATCGTTTCATCCTCACAAACCTCACATTGTAGTCACCTCTACTAGCATGAATGAATCACCAGCTTCAACACTATTGGGAACCACAATAGATCACCATACCATAGAAAAAAAACCAAAATCAAAATCCATCTTAATAAAAAAGAAAATGAATCCCAAAGAAAATCCATCAAAGAAAATGCACTGACATTGCCGTCGGACCTTCTCCCGCACCATCCCAAGAAGTCCTAAAACACTCATCAAGACCAACCAAGATGGGGTCGCACATGATGGGTTGGAAAACAAGGTAATAAGAGAAGAAGAACTTCGAACTCCACCACCGACGCTGACCCAAGCCACCAGAAGCACCTGCAGAGAGACCCAATCGGGAGGTCTGATACATAGGGAAAGGCATAAAGAGGGGCAGTGATAAGTGAATGATTCCCCACTAACTAAAAGCATCAGGAAGAAATGGAATAGTACAGGGTAATGAAAAAGGGAAAACAAGGTGGAACGAAGAAAAACGAATTGAGTAAATCCTTCACCCGAGGAGGAAGGGGAAGGGGAGGGGTGTGGGAGTGGGGGCGGGAGCACCGTTATCACCGAGAAGAAGCCGAAACCAGGGGGAAATGAGGAGGGGAAGGAGGGGGGAAGGGGAAAGGGGGAAGGGGGAGGGGAAGACAAAGCCAGAAGCGGCACAGATCCTCCCCCACCGAGTCGCTGCTGGAGGAAACCCTATCTCAGGGAGATGGGAGAGTGAAACATCTTAAGGGATCTAACCCTAAACGGTTTGAAAAATAGGCTAGCCAACAATTTTTAGAAACTGTGTGATCGATGAAACAAAGTCTCCCCTAACCATGAGGTGTTGGAATGTTGGGTGAATTAGGTTTCATGATTTTCTATAAATTTGTGTGAGGTCCTACATAGCCATAGAAAAAACTGAATACATGTTGCAAAGGTGTTTGGAATGGTTGATTCATGTTATCACTATATTTGCAGCCTAACTATTTGAAATGACTCTCCCTATTGTAGATGGAGCACAGTTCATGCATAATTTGTCCAACCGTGTTTCCAAACCATGAAAATCAAGTTTGTGGGTGTTCTTACCAAAACTAACTTAATGAGTTATATGTTTAAACCTATTTTTTCTTTCCTCTTACTCTCTATCATATATTGAATTTTTCTTTTTTTGATCTGCTTGATGTCCTAACATAGTAATTTAGAGAACTCCTTCATCTAGAGTTGAATCGAAGCATTGTTCATCTTGTTGGATCCATGCTGATAAGATATTAATTCCTTTCTATCCATTGATAATTCTTGTTTCTATCAAAAATTCTATTTAGATTTAGGATCATATTCTCTATTTTCAAGGCATTGATATATTCTTAAAATCTCTTCCAATCAAGGCCAAACTAGTGGTTGATAATAGATAAGGAGAGTACTATGACTATGAGGTATGTGGCCTATAACTCATCCCTCAAGATTCATCATTTTATACATTGTCTTGTGTGTTGCAATTTCATTAGGTGATTCCTTCTAAATTTATATTTCTTTCTGGTAGTAATTAGAACCATGTTCTCATACCCTTGTTAAATATGTTATTTATCGTTGGTGGTTACATACACAATGTTGACGGCCCCAAGTAGGGTGTTTCCTATAATTATTCTTTTAGTGGATTGTTAATCTTATCTTCACCACTGTTTGGGTGTGCCTTGACATGACCTTGATAAAGTAAAGTGTTTAATTAAATCAATGAGTTTTAAAATAGTAGCATGTTTATTCTTATCACTTGATCTTTCTATAGAATGTGACTCAACTTGATGAATCAATCTTCAATGAAATTGGAAAGTATAGAAATAATATCAATTACCCTATTTTATATTAAAAAATAGAACATGGTTGATCATCCTTATCCCACCTTATCGTGTTTATGAAAGGTAAAGAAGAGAACCAAGTTATTAAATATGAATTTAATGGAATGTTTTCAATCCATTTAGCTTTGTCGCACTAATGAAAGGCTAGGATTGAACTAAATGAACATATTAAATGGAATGAAAATGGCATGGACTAATTAATTAAATGAAACAATTATAAGGTTCTTTGTATATAGACCATGAAATTACAATAGGAGTGGTCATACTCGAGTTATATTTTGGATTCCTAAGGGAATTCCTTGAGCAGTCATGGCCGCTATTCTAATTCAGTGATTTCAGTTTCCTTCGTTGAGACCCACCTTGGAACTCGATCCTTGTCTATCAGTGGATGGTCAATGACACCATAGGATCCCTCCATTATTATTATAGGAAGACTTAGATACACTTTAATCTAGCATGACTTCATCAAACTTGATGTTCCTTGGTTATACCCTTGGGTCTAGTCACTGCATATACCATTTTACCATGGATGATTTCCTTGGAATCTGTTAGAATCATTATTGTGGAATTCCTTTGGTTATGCCCCATGGATTACACTGTTACCACAATAGTCAGGAAACAGTTATTACCTAAGTTGGATCAATCCTTGAGGTCAAGGTTTCCATGGTTATTACCTTGGAACCTATTCATTGTTGTTATCATCAAGGATGCCAGGTGATAACTTGGATCCTTTACTATCATTATCATGACATGATATCATTTCTTGATATGCATCATGTGAACTTTATATATAAACTTGATCATAATTAATTAATGAACTAGAAATATGTTTAGACACCATTTGAGGCTAAAGTAGGTACTCGGGTATTTCCATTACATTACTACTTTACTTTTATATATGTATTCTGGAACACTATTAGTTTATATCACACAGAATAGATATTATATATGTCATTGGTGGTGGCCTACTAAGAATTATCTCACACACTATCCGAGTCCCCATGGGAACCTGAGAAGATTACATGTATACAGGTGTTGGAAAAGGGAATTATATCACTTTGGAAAATAGATTACTTTCTTGTAGTAGGATGGATCATGGTAGCAGATGACTGGGATAGAGCTTTGGATGATGGGATAATTTTTGGTTTATTTTACGACATTTTGGTATAATATTATGAATATTTCTTTTTATCCATGTTTTACAGCTTTTTAGAGACATTTCATGTATCATTATCAATTTTTATATGATTAAGCTTCCAG
The DNA here is from genome assembly GCA_963277665.1 of Viscum album. NCBI lineage: Eukaryota > Viridiplantae > Streptophyta > Magnoliopsida > Santalales > Viscaceae > Viscum > Viscum album. Next base: position 597,156,752 of record OY728125.1, on the reverse strand, counting down.
TTATAGTTGATTATTATCATTTCCTTCATTTGTTATTATTTATGTATGCTTTAGTTGTCCCATATATTTATTCTATAGTGATTTCACTATTCACCTACTATATTATTTATCCTCTATGATACACTCTATTAATGTGGGCATAGCCTCCCCGAAGACACACCCTAGGCCCTCACTGCTAGCCATCATCCTTTCAAGAGTGGGGAGATGCTCTTGAGGCTATGTGGCCAATAAGACTTGGGACACCTTTGAGTGACATCTGGGTATGAGATGTCAAAATAAGTAAATAATATATGGTATTATATATATAATCATGGTTATATAATATATTTATAATAAAATTATATTTATTATATTGGTGTATATGAAGGAATTCAAGACTTAAGGTAAGGTATTTTTGTCTCAATTTTATTTTCTATGTGATAAATTCCCTGATCATCACATGTTTTTTTATGTGGTGTATATACTAATGATGAATGTATTTTATAATTCTTATATTAAAAATTATGGGGATTTACTTATCCATTTTAGGATATATATTTCATTGGGTTTACAATATTAAAGTTACCAAAGCAGTAAGGGATTGTTTTGTCTCAAATTTCCTTATTTGGGACATAAGTTATGTTATGAACAAATATTCTTATATGAGGTGTATATACTGCCACTTTTTCATATTATATAATGAATACAAATATTTTCATGATATTTTAATTTCATTTTTTGTTATTATTTAATAGTTATTATGATTGAAAAGATACCAAAGTGTTAAAGGCTTAATGCTACGTCTCATTATTTATCAGAATTGTTTATTATTAGGATGTTGATAATGAAATATAATGATATATTTCTCCATAAATTCATGAATTTAATTGTATTATAGATAGGTTCTGAAAATACATTTTTTCCTTTCATTTTCATCTCTTTATGTATGCAAAAGACTAATATAATTTTTTTAAGTATGGCTGACTTTATTTCTCTCTTAGGAAAAACCCCCATTTTATTACATATCCATGTTTTCAAAAAATGTTTTCCAAAATGATTTAACATTATCAAAAATATTTATTAAAGAAATTTTTTCCATCATTTAATTTTTTTATATATTTTTTAAAATGAATCTTCATGTCATTTTAAACACATTGGTCCATTTGGATTACACCGAAAATGTGAAAGGAAATATTTTTTTAAAGTGTACTACATGAACAGTATTTTCCACCGTCATGGACAACTCGTTGTTTTTATGACTACATTATAAATTTTCAAGGTTATTTTCAATGAAAAATATTTTGAATATTTTTTTTTATGTTTTTAAAAGTGTTTTTGAATGTATAAAAGATATTTTCCTCAATAAATGGTTTAAATTATTTTTAAATCTTCCTTTATAATTTTCCAAGGTTATTTTCAAAGAAAATAACAATGAAAAAAAATGTTTTAGAACATTTTATTCAAATTAGACAGTATATTTTCTTAGAGAAAATTTTTAAATGTTTTTAATATTATGTTATATGTTACTAAGGATATTTTCAAAGACAATTATTTTTAAAATGTATTATTTTTTAAATTTTTTTCTCAACTTTAATAGTATATTTTTATTAAGAAATGTTCCAAGTGATTTTTTAAAATAATTTTTCATCTATGATGACATCCTTTTATTTTAGTTATGATTTAATGGAGATGTGATCTATGAAAAAAATTTCTATTATTTCCCTGGATGGCTTAGTTTTATGATGAAGAGATGTTTATGAAACTCATTTCACATCCACAGGTTATGCTATGATAAATTTATTTTTGAATCTCATTTGTTTTCATGGGTTCTGATATTATGAATGATTTTTTTAATCCCTTTAATTATCATGGGTTCTGATATGATAAACCTGTTATAAATCCCATTTCCTTTCATGGATTCTTATATGATTATTGTTTTATGATCTTTTTGAAATCTTATATATGGTTATCATTATATGATGGTGTTTTGGTTATAATGAAGGATGGTGGTTATGTTATAACCAAATATGGGTGGTAATTATATCTCCCTTAAATTCATTGGGTAATTATTAATGTTATATGACCTTAATGGGTATATGTGAGGTTATCCCAAGACCAAAAGATGGTATACTAGTGGTTATCCCAAGATCTAAAGAGGGGGAATGACAGGTTATATTAATCCCAACTAGTGTAAATGGGGGGTTATCACAATCTTAACATGTTAAAAATTTCTATGTGGATATCCTTGAAATAACAATTTCTATTATTATGAGTTTCCACAAACCTATGTATTATGTCAGTGTTATGATCTCATGGTTCATGCTCTTTGATTCCTTTATGGTTCATGTATTGTGAACTGTCATGATTTATGCCTTGACTCCATTTTATGATCTATTATATGCATGGTATGGGTTTTCAAATGTTATTATCATTTTAACATACCCTTATGATCATAGTATGTTTATATATATCCCTTGTTTGAACTTGTTGAGTATCTGAGCTCACATTTTCTTATGTTTATTTTCCCAAGGTTATGATGATAGGTATTCAAGGTGATATGTCAAATAAGGGTGATAGTTATGAGTAAATAAGTGGGAGAAAATTTAGAACTCTTATGAACCAGTTGTTTATGTATCTATGTTTTTAAAGGAACAATACCTTTATGATCCTTAAGTGTGTGTTTGTTTTATGTAATAATTTTTATCTAAAAATATGTAATATCTATTTATGAAAATGAAAAACTATTATAGATAATCAGAGTTCTATAATACATTAATAATTCTAGTTCAATATTAAAATTAAAAAACATTGATATAAAGTATAACTTCATTATATAGATCATGAAATTGAATGATTTAAATATAGAATTTATTCCTACAAAGGAGAAACTGGTTGTTATTTTCACTAATACAGAGCCTGAAGAATCATTTTTGAACCTGAGGTTGTTAGTGATTCTTCAACCTTATCTCATTCAAGACTATGGTGTGGTGATTTAGTCCCACTCCCTTATCCTATTATTTGGATATTGTTGTAGAAGGGGGAGAAAAGAAAACTTTAATCTTCCTTTAGTTTTATCTATTTATGTATTTTATAATGAGGATAACATTAATTTAGGGGGAGCTTCACATTGATATGTCTTTAACTTTTGGGGGGAGAAATACATTATATAAAGAATTTAATTAGAGTGGGTTATTAAAAGGGGAAAGTTGTGAATTTAGCGTTGTGCATGTGTGAAATTTTCCAACAGTTTGTTGAAGTTTATACTGGAATTTGTGTATTAACAATTCCATGGAAATATTTTTCAAGTAGTGGAAAGATATGATGTGATGATGAAGTATTTCTGATGAATAATGTATCAAATTTTATACCAATGATGAGATAATTAAGTATCGATTGAAGAATAAGTGATCAATTCTCATATCAATTTTTTAAGGTATAAAAGGTAGATAAAATTTTATTTTATTCAAATTGGTATCAAGAGAATTAAAGGTTGTTATGTTATGAATCTAATCCAATATTTTAATGATATCATGAAATTGTTATTAAATGATCTTATTTCCTACCCTATGTTTACCCAAGTAATAATATAATTATTTAATAATGATTCATTTCTATAAGTTATGAGTTTGATATGGATTTGTGTTCCTTAGTAACCAAAAAAATCCAAAGGGGGCTATTTTTAGCCAAATAGTTTTTTGGAAGTTTTTTAGTACATTAAGATATTTTTGAGATTATAAATTCCATCTAAAATAAGAAAATTATATAGGTAAAATGTTTTAGAGATGATTTAAGTGGATATGATGGTTGTTTTTTATTTTTTTATCAACACATAAATCATGTATAAACTCAAATAATTTTAATTATAATATGTGATGTGAATCCTTTTAGTAAACTTATAAGCAATTGTAGTGTTGGAATAGGTTCAATGATCATTGGAAGCCAATATGGAATTATGAGTTTCTATTTTAAAAAAATTTCTATGTTAATTAATCTCTGTATGGTTGGTAATCACTATCATAAGGTTATGACCTGATATCTTAAGTTTGGGACAACTAGTGGCTATAAGGTTTTACATAATCTCTTATGGTTGGTACAATCAGAGTCTATAGGGTCCAAGAAAACACCTTGTATGGTTGGGATAACCAAATCAGAATGTTGCGACGTTTCCCCATGAGTTTTATACCAGTCATCATAATGTTGATATATTTTCATAGTAATGTTGGTTTTGATATTTCATGAGGTTCTATATAATCTTGTATGGTTCAACACATAGTATAATTTTGAGATTTTAATAGACTAAAAATCCATGTTTTCCCAAAATGTATATATTCTAACGAGGTAGAAAATGGGATATTTCCTAAGTTGGTTAATCAATGTTTAAACATCACAAACTAGTATTTATTATCCTAGAAAATGGATACAAATTTTCTAAAATTTAAGAAATGTTTATTGTGAAGAAATATAGAGAAGTTATTGTGTAACCACTCAATCATGTTGTATCCTTTACTGTTACACTATACCAAAATGGAATATAATTGAAGAATAAGAAAGAAATAGTAATAAATAGGATAATTTAAGAATTAGTTGGGAATAGTTTATTCATTTGAATTTTAATTTCAATTTCAAACTCAAATGATATTTAATATTAGTGTGGGGTATATATTATACCATGTATGAATGGGAATTAAGAAAGATACATGAGAGATAAGAGTGATTAGAGTGTTCTCTCTTCAAAACTAATCAATAATATTTTTGAGGCAAATAATTGTGTTTTTGTTGATCAAATAGTAATAAAAATAACATGTAACCATACCATTTTATGAAGAAGAGAATTAAGTAGTAGTATAACTACATGAATATAAGACAATTTCAATTTTCGAAATTATTATTGTTGAAAAATAAAATAACTTATCAAAGTAATAATGTAGGAATCACTCAAACACTATTGGAATATGTGTAATGTATGTATTAGGATATACCCTTCTTTTTTCCATATATTTTGATACTTTTGGGTCATATGGTATTAAGAAAATTAGGGTCATGCTAAGGATTTTCCTTTTTTTTTGAAAAGAGAGTATTTTAAATCTATTATTTCCTTGTGTGTGTGTGCTTGGATGTGTTTACAGCTAACAAACATAGTATATTAATATGTATTAAATGTTTTTTCAAGATGAATAATAAAAATAAATATATTATCAAGGATTGTCCCTCCATATAATTGATTTCACTGATCTTCTGTTCCTTTTCAGTCTATAATTATACAGCATCCAATTATATCCATCTTCGAACTCTTTATTCTTGATTAAATCATAATGTAAATCCTTTTTTCACCACACAAAACATTTCATTATCATATGAATTGTTTCTAATATTAGTTATCCCCTTCAAAAATCATTTCCTCTCCTTTAAATCTTTAAAATTATTGAAATTAAAAGTTTTTAATGCTCGGAAATCCTTATGTTCTAACTCTACAAGAAGGTGATTTGATCTACCTAGCATAAGAAAAAATGGTGACATTATTATTGGAGTTTCACATATTTTCTTATATTCCCAATGAGCATAATCAAGCCTCATTCTCTAATCCTTCATATTTAAGTGGAATATTTTCGCAATAATTTATTTAATATATCTTTTTATAACTTTATCCATGCCATTATTATGAATATTCTAAGGTCTATAAACTTTATGTTTAACTTAATACCTTTTTAACAATGAATATATTGATCTATTTTAGAAATTGTCACCTAAATTAGTGAAAATGAACCCTAGATTCCCAAATCTACTAAGAAAGTTACTTTTTATAAATCAGGAAACCACTTTTGAAATATCACTCCTAGTTTTAATATACTTAATCAATATAGATACATAGTCTACCATAAGAATATGTAAATATTCCCAAATTAATTAGGAAATGGTATCATGAATTTTGTCCCTTAAAAATCAAATACATCATTAAAAAACAAAGGTTATTGTGGAATTTAATTTTTTGGGTGATGTTTCACTAGAAGTTAAATCTTATATAAGTCCTAAAATTCTCAAAATAATCTTTGAAGAGTGTGGGAAAAAATAACCAAAAAACAAGGATTTCCCTTATTTTATTTTTTGGCCTAAAGTTACCACCAAATTATGGAAAAATTTCATCAATGATTATATTTGGAAATTTGGGACACATCTCCTTTGATATTAGTCATTTTTTACAAGTAATGATCATCACAAATATACTTCTTATAATCACTAACCATCTTGGAAGCCTATTATTTTGACAAAAAATTGGGTATTTTATTATCTTTATAGTAATTAACTATGTATAAAAACCAATAACTTTCTATAAAAGAAGTATAATACAACATTTACTTAGATAAAAAAATTAATGGGCTAAAGAATTGGGGTTTCTATATAAAAATTTCCAAAAATCCATCTCAAGTGGCATATAACCAAATTCTCACTCCCTTTGTTACCCTGTATCTCAATATCAAACTCATAGGGGATTAATATTCACATAATCAACCTTTTTTCCTCTTATTTCATCATTAGATACTTAATGGTTTGGTGGTATATGAAAACAACCACTTTAAACCCAATTAGTAGGAATATAAAATTTTCAGGAGGAAAAAAAAAGAAATATTTTTTTTCAGAGGCAGTGTCATCATATTTTGAAATATCAAAAATTCAAGATGAATAAGATATGACATGATATTTCATACCCACTCATTATACCAAAATAGCTATAAAAACAATAAATTACCTTAATCATCATCTTAAATGAGATTCCATAGATGGGAGGTTATATAATGAGTGGGAACACAGACTTTCTTTCATCTCATTAAAAGATTCCAAACACTTTTCATCACTAATAAATTGAGATTCCTTTTTATGAAGTCTAGATAAAAAAAAATATTTTTTAAAGTCCTTAATCATTCATTTATAAAACTCAATATTGATAAGGAATGACCTTATATCCTTTGATATCCTTGGGTAATGAAATTAGGAAAGAATATCCACCTTTTACTAATTAACAATGGTTCTATTCTTATAAACAACATGAACAATGGCTATAACACTCTCAACTATGAAATAACTCTTTTTAAAGTCCAAAACACTGTTTTTTCAATGGAAAATTATAGAATAGTCCAAATAATCTTGAAAATTCCATCGGGAGATGATTTATAAATAAAAAAATAATCCATTACTATTTTTATAAACTCAAAAGAAACTCAGAAATGATGCTTAGAATACATATTTTAAATATGGAAATTGATTTTAAAATCCTAAATGGAATTATCCTTTGATAAAATTTTATACAAGTCCATGTAAAGATATATTTTTTCCTAATACACAAGAACAATGTGAAATTAAATGTAACATGAAAAACCAACAAAGATAAACAAGGGAATTTACCAGATAACCATTCCAAAATTTGATCAATTAATAACAAATAAAATTGGTATTTCATAGTCACTATATTCATATTCTGATAGTTTATACACACCCTCCATTTATTAGTAAATCTGGTGGGCACAAACTCACAAAAAACATTCTTAAACATAGTTAAACCTCTATTTTTTGTCATGATTTAGAGTGAAATTATACATTGATTTTCTAAAATTATAAAAAAAATTCCATCAACCAATAGAGTATTTATATCTTTAAAAACCACCTCAAGAAGGGTATTATTCAACCTCCATTAAAACTACATAATAGTTATATAATTTTCCTCTTAAATTATCATTTGCTTACATATTGAGGGGATAATTATAAGTAAATAATTTATGTTCCATAATATGACCTTGTTATTATTTCTAAGTACATTTAAAGGTTGAAATTATTGTTTTTTAGATAACCCTATTAAGAAAATAACATAGTATTATTCATGTTATATCATGTTTTAATACTTCAATTTTTTCAAGAAAAGGTTTTTATTTTAGTGAAGTTGGTATTTATAAACATATAAATATTGTTTTCATTGATTCTTTATAACATAATTCAGGATCTAAAACTCTATATACATAACAATATTCACAATTTTCTACATTGATAAATATATTTTACTCATGAAATGAACATGTTTCCACATTATAAATCAACTAATAATCTTGAAAATAATCAGTATTTGTTTAAAACACATCATTTCCAATAGGTTTTAATCATTCAACAATGGTTTCAAAATAATATTTGTTATAAAAATAAGAAAGGTTCATATAAATATCATAAACCACAATTTCATATTTAATTTTAAACTTTTCAAAAAAATCATAAGTTGAATAAATAGATTTATCAGAAAAATGTATAACTTTATATAACAACTCAGTAGGTATTTAAAACTTATTAGGATCAAATTTTGAATTAGTTTCATGGTTATTTTATGTAACTTTTTTTATGGAGTGCATTGGGGTGGCGACACACTTTTTATTTTCCCAGCATTCATGATTTCCAAAGTTAAACATCCTCTACCACCAGATTTTATGATGTTGGAACAATAATTGGAATGGGTTGATGGGATATTGGATCCTCATTCCATGTATTTTTTTCTTAGAGTTCAATTCCTAGTTCGTATCTCCCTCATATATTTAATTAATGCTCGTGAATCTTGTTCCTGACTCTATCTTGAGGTGAACACCTGTTAAATACACTATTTGTCTCATGATATGAAATCTACCTATAGACATAGCTTGTAGTGATGTTGGACACATCTGTACATCTATGGACATTTGGTCTATTGGGAACCTACAAAGTCTTCCTATTTTGAGGCTGAGGTCATGTCATGTATGAGGCATATTGGGTGTGTAACTCAAGACATCACATCTTGTCTATGCTGTAATTAGCACCAAGGGTGTACGTCTTAAAAGGATTTGTTCCTCATAAATCCCATGTTAATCACATGAGGTAGAGGTTTATTTTCATCTTGTGGGTCATAATTTTAATGTCTTATGGGTAGGTTAGTCGTAGGTTTAATGTCAGGTGGGGATAATTTGGTCACATGTTTAATATCTTGTGGGGATAGGTTGGTCACATGTTTAATATCTTATGTGAATAGTTACCATTCATACTTATTGCATACTAAGCTTAATAAATGGACCATAAATAGGAGGAGGGTTCCCAGTGGGGTCCATGAGTGTTCCATGTAAGACATTTAATACCTATATTTTTTCAAAACATTAAACCTACATGGGAATTTCCTGAATTATATTCATAGTGCTAACAAAAGTCATTTACTTCATTAAAGAAGGATTAATTGAAATATTTCATGAGTCAAATATTCATGAAACAAATTTAATAAATCATCTTTCCTGAACACAACATTAAAAATTGTTTTAAAGTATCTAAAATTCTCATTCATTTTGACAAACCTAGAGTGGATTGAATGAGATAGATGGATGGGAATATTATGATCAGGGAGATTTTTTTGACCTTTTCAAACCATGAAATTCTCTCTCATATTCTATTAGAGGAATAGTGGGACTATTTTTTATACCATATGTTGTATCTATATGGATCCTAACTTAGGTATGACTTTTTTCAACCCCAATACCAACCATGAAACCCCTTCCTACTGATTCAGAAGTTTCCCTGGGCTATATTAATGGAATATAAGTATCATGGGTCATTGAATCAAGGACCCCAAATCAATCACTACTCACTCCCTATGGAACCCTATGAAAAACATCCAAGGGGATGATATTTTTTAGAATACATCCCCTCTTGATTATCTAAGTATCTTCAAGGCTCTCCTGGAGGACCATCTCCAAGGTTGTACTAATGATTGGGACCTATTCCAGGGTGAAAACATCATGTAAGAGTGCGTCTAAGAATACTGAGTATGCTAATCATGTGATGAATTCAAGGAATATCTAAAGAGAGTGAAGTTGTATTAATTGGCATGGACATTATATTTAAACATCTATTGAAACCTATAAATTATGCAATAGTTCCTAAGAATGTGGTCATCAGGGACTAACACCTTTCATCTGGATCATGGAGAGGTCAACATCATCTTGTAGGACCTATACCAGTTCACTGGGATCCCCATACAAGGGGGAGTATATGTCAAGTTCTTCCCCGCTGAGAAATTTTTGGAGGACTAAGAGAACATGATGATGATATAAAGGGATCTATTTCACCTGTTGCAAGTGGAGAAGTAGATAAATATATAGATGAAGGATGTACACTTCATGCATTGGTTATTTTTTTTGAACAATCCCATAGAGAGACTACTAGGGAGACACGTCCAGTATCTTAAGGCATCACAAAAAAGGTATGGAACATATTACTAAGTGATCTTGAAGGATATTCAGTGGTGTCTATAGTAGTATTGTGTGAAGCCTTTGGTCCCCACAATCGGATTGGTGGGATTCCATGTAGTGCTCATATATGGGTAGTGTTGATAATGTGTTGATTAAACAATTTCATTAATTTATTTTTTGTTTTAATTCTCAAAAATTACCACATTTGTGTTTCTAATGAATTTGTTTTTAGTGAATTTTTGGAAATTAATGTTCATTGAAATATTTATTCTTGAAATATATTTAATTCATTTTTTCCAATGGAAATATTTTTTGAATTATTCTGGATGTGTTTAATCATATCCTAGAAGCACTATTCATACCCTATGTTTGTAAGGAAAACATATTGTTCAGCAACTCTATGTCTGAAACAACATGTATGGATCATGTACCCTATGTTGTTGGTAATGTACTGTTATGTCACCTCTCGTTTGCAAGGAACCCAACATTTTCATGGAACCCTATATTTAAGGAAACAAATGTATGGTATATCAACCATAATTTTATGACCAACTATACACTGTCAACCATACAATTATAGTTTTTTAATCATGTGAAGGAACCAAATGTTTGAATATTCAATGACGGGGTTTTTAATCTATGTTATTATCTGTGATTTCTACAACAGTCATACTGCATGTAAATATATTTTCAAATATGTTTTATGAAAGATTCAAAGGATAATTATTATTTTTTAAAGGTATGTATTCAATATAGTAAATAGTTTCAATTCTTATGGGAATCTATGAACTCTTAAATGATTTTAAATTCAAATATTCATGATTTATTGTGAGATATTTCTGGAGATGGTTTAACCTAGATTTGTTCAACATACATTATAAATATCATGACTCTCTTCATTAAAATATATAGGACAGTATATTTACATAAGAAAAAGTTATTCTTTAAATACAACCAATGTGTCGAGATACACCTTGGAGATATACATGTTTTGTTTTTTCTAGATCTGGTTGTTATTGTTACTACTATTGAATTTTTTTGTTACATCTCCTTTTACAAGAACGATTTATCATCAAGTTAATATATGCATTGGATACATACATGTTTAAACATATATTTGGTGTTTTCATTACTATCGTTTGATGAAAGACTATGAAATGTTGAAGATCTATTTCTTGTTTTGTGTTATTGTAGATCTAAATAACATCTGTGAGTTTCTACTAAAACAATGAAGTTTAATATGTGTTCTCATTCAAATCAAACTCGATTGATTTATTTGAGTTTCAACTACTCGTACTTGGTAGTAGGGAAGTGTCAGCTTCTCATACTATGATTCAGATTTTTTGATCCTTGTAAAAGAACCAAAAGTCCCTAAAAAGCCATGTAAGGTGTCAACTTCTTGCACTCAGTTGTTAAGGTCTAAGGATAAGAGGACCTGGATGTAAAAATCACCATTCTATTAGATTTTATAATTGATAGAGTGGAAAAAGGGATATTTATTCCCTAAACCACTATACATCACAGTTTTCTTTTCCTTTATTTAATTCCACTACTCACTCATCTTTGAGAGAAAATAAAATGTTCACTATATAATAATATATGTGTTTTAAATATATCATTGTTTTTAAATAACACAATTCACCCCCTCTTGTGTCTTTGTCTTCTTCTTCGTTATCCTGGCCTAAAAATAAGTATCATAGGTAGGGATCTACTGAGTATTTACTAATTCTAATAAACCCGATTTAAAAATTCAGATGAAGACATCTTGAAATAACTGATTCTAGAGAAGTTATTTCATTTACTCGTGATCCTTATTTTAATGTTGACAATTATAGATGATGGAAGTGTGATATGGTTATATATTTGAAAAATCATGGAATAAGTGTTTATTTAATGGTTGTTAAGCCTTATGATATTCCTAAGGATGATTTGTAAGATTTAAATAATTATAAAGAAAGAGAATATGATTTCAATTAAAAAGAATTTAATTTTGTAGTGTGTGGTTTAAAAATTGAGGAATTTAATTAAGTATCTCAATGTTTGATAATATATGATATGTGGGAGACTATTTACATTTATTATGAACTAACTGATAATATCAGACAACTAAGGTACACTACTATAAAAAAAGTTCGATGCATTCTCAATGTGTGAGGACCAAAACCATTACTCAAATGAATATAATACTGATAGAGATTGTAAATAATGTTGTTGTTTTGGGAGATCCAATTTCACAATCAGATCAAGACCTAAGAGTAACCAGAGTACTTACCTCTAAGTGTAATGGAATATCTACAATTATACGTCAATGTACACCTGTGAAAAACATATCTATGAAGTAATTTATTAGTACTTTAATGATTTATAAAGCTGATATATAAGCTGATATTGATAATCATATATAACATAAATAATATTCTCTCAAAACTACACTGGATGAATCATCTGAATCAATTCATCCATATTTGAATAAATATTTATCATATCTTGATAAAATATTTGAAAGAAAATACATAAAGAAAAAAGAAATGGACTGAAGAAAATAGATGTTGTGTGTGACAGAGAATAATTCATACAAAGGATAACTTTCCATTAAACAAAGATTAAAATATATAAAGTTACAAGGTAAATGTCAAGAAAGTTTTGAATTCTACCTGGAATAATACTTCTAGTTCAAAGGATGAATCTTCTATAGATTCTAATACTAAGTATAAAAAAGAAAATGGTATTCCTTATGGCTCATAATGTTAAGGTACGATCTTCTTACTCTCAAAAATTTATTTGTAAAAAAATGTCTTATGAGTAATTTAATAGGTATTTATTTAACCTAGAAGATAAATATTAATAATTATATAAATAAAATAGAAAAATTAAAAAATCTTAGGATGTTGTTCTGGTAGATAAAGAAAATTTTTCAAAATAGACTACATACTTATACTCTAATTCAAAAAAAACTTGTGATCTATAAGATACTAATATTAAATAATTATTTACTAAAGTTGATAATTTTAAACGAGTTTCTAGTTTAATGATAAGAAAATAATGTATTTAAAACAAATCATTAGAAAAATTAAAATTCAGAAAGAAAAATTCGGAATATGAAGCAATTATGAAAGAAAACAATAGTATAATAATTATTTTGTTCCTGGTTTAAATAGAAATAACATGTCCAATATTAAATTTTTTTATTTTGGTATTAATTCTCATTATTAAAATTATTAATACTTTATAAAACTTTAAATTTCTAGTGTTAAAAATAAATATTGATTAAAATAATTATTTAACATAAATTGTATAATTCCAACTCAAAATATACAAGCATGGTTACGTAAAAATTTAATTTTTAATACTGGTGGCCCCAAATTCATATGGGTACCAAAAAGAACTTGTATTTAATGATATTTGGTAATAAAATACGGAGTTACATCATTGAAAAAATAATTGGTTGTCTATTAAGTATATAGAAAATCTCAATCTTACTGGAGTGATCAACTCTGATGTAGTTCATTATAAAACTAATCTCATTAATAAAATCACTAATCCAAGAATTATTAAATTTTTATGATTATATTATATTAATTGTTTTATACAGGAGGAGAAATATATCTCTTATAATTTAATAAAAACTCTTCTTTACTCTTTTTATAATTTATTTTCTAATTTTTTTAAAATATTTCTATTTTTTTAAATAATTAGAATAATATGGGTTTTTTAAAAATTGAATGTTTCTATATTTTCTATCATTTAAAACTATTAAAATATTTATTTATTTTAAAAAAATTGTAATATATTTATTACATAACTTTTTAAAAAAAATTAAAAACTATAATGAGTATTCTGTATTTTTTCATCTACAAAATATGAAACATTTTCATCATTGTTTTTGAACCAAACGTATCATCTTCTTCTTAAAAATTTTATTTTTCCATCTTCTTCTTCAAAATATCTTGTTTAATGGATTCTAAAAAAACTATAAAATAAAAGTTGAAGTGGTGAAGTACTTCATGTTTAGAATAATATCAACTCACAAAAGGGAGAAAAGGAAATCCTTTTGATCTTTTAAAAGAATTTTCAGTTTTGTATATTGAGGATTCATGTTAAAAGTCTTATGAATGAAATAAGAATGTTTAAATTCATGAAGACCTAGAAGTATCTTCTTCTTAGGTCACTAATGATATTCTTATGTTTAAATTCAACACTTTAAATGAAGAAAAAAAATTTCTCCAAGCTGAGGTGGATGCATTTAGAAAGTAGTACGAATAATTGCAGAAATAAACTATATCTAAAAACATTTTGATTTTGTTAAAAAGGGAATATCATAGTGTAAAATATATTTTGATCTAAAAGGAATACTTTTAATCATTCAAAGTAGAAATGCTAAATTAGATGGATTACTTAGAAGAGAAGTTATTTCCAAGCTGGATCTTGATAAGCTAAAAATTTTCTTAGATGAATAGTGTCCATCTTCTTCATATAAAAAAAATATTTCCAGAATATATTTGAAGAACTATAATAAATTTTAGCTTCTTTAAGAGAGAAATTTTGAATTTTAATAATTTCATATGAACCAGCTACTCCTTTCTAAGTCTTTAATTTAATTTTCTATTTTTTTAATTCAATTTTAAATATATTATTTCCAAAGTTTTATTTAGGGAAAAGACATGTTATTTCAAATTTTTTAGCTTTCTATCTTACATAAGCATGAACATAATATTTGTTTTTCTCATTACATATTTTTTTTTATTTCCATAAGTAAATAATAATTTTGTTTTAAATATTAATTATGAAAAAATTAGTTAAAATAATTTTAAAAATTTTAAATTCATTGAATATACCATATTCTATGACTAAGGGGGAGTTTTTCAAAATGATCATTTTATTAATCAAATGATTTTTTTACTTGTTGATTACAAATATATATATTTTTAAAGTATTCATTTAAGGGTATATTATTTTAACTACTTAGTACTCTTGTATTTTCAATTTCACAAAAAGGGGAAAAGTTTATAGTTTTAGATTACATATTCATCAAGATGTTGAAGAAATTGGATAAATTATCCTTAATATCATTGTCATAGGAAGAAGTTTTGATCCTTATAATGGTGGATAAATTTTCCTTAAAAATATATATACATGGATAAAGGGGAATAAATTTATATTGGAAATGTTTGGTAAACCAGAAATGTTTTTTCCTCTCATAGTTATGAATTTTTTCTATTTTATGAATTTTTTTTATAGGTTTTGTTATAATAATAAAAGTTTAGATTGTTTTTCATTTGTTGTTTCAATAATTTCATTAATTTATCTTTGGTACTGATTCTCAAAAATTCCCAAATTTATGTTATAGAAATAAATTTAAGAAAATTTTAGGAAATTAATATTCATTGAAATATTTATTCTTGAAAAATATTCTAGTTATTGATCTGCTAGGAATATTCCTTTAAGTATTCAAGATGTATTTATGAATATTCTAGAAAAACACTTCATACTCTATGTTTGTAAGCACAATTTATTGTTCGACAACCATATATTTGAAACAACACGTAAGTATTATGTACCCTACACTATAACCTTATATTTGTAAGGAACCCTACGTTTGAGGAAACATACATATGGTATATCCACCCTAATTTTGTGATCAACTGTATGTTGAAAACCATATGTTTGGAGTTTTTTTCATCATAAGAATGAGCCCTACATTTTACTATTCAATGATAGAGTTTTAAGTCTATATTGTTATTCTTGAATCCTACAATGGTATATTTAGAAGTAAACAGCCTTTAAAAACCATTTTGTGACCAATTGAATGGTTCATTATGAATATTTGAAAGGCTCATATTTAATGGAGTAATTCATTTTTATTCGTATGGGAAGTTACAAATCTATTGAAATATTTTAAATTTAAATATTCGCAATTTATTATTTGATATTTTTGAGCTAGTTTGACTAGGATATATAAGCGCTATAGTATAAATATCAATATGATATTAATGTAAATATAAAGGAGAGGAGATATACATAAGAAAAATCCATGCTTGAAACAAGAAAATGGTTTTTAGCTACACCTTAGATACATACATGTTTTGATCTATCAGGATATTTTTGTTGTTGTCACTAATACTATATTTTATTATTTCATCTTCTTCTAAAAGAAAAAAATCATCAGGTAAAGATAAAATTTGTACATGTACATGTTTAATAATCTGTCTGATTTTTTATTTGATGTTTCTTGAAGAAATTATATGAAATTTTGAATATATATTTTCTATTATGAGTTATTGAAGATATAAATTACATTTTTCAATTCCTGATAAAACTAGAAAGTTTAATCTATGTTCTCAATCAAATCAAATTCCTTTGATTAATTGGTGCTTCAACTAATCATATTAAGTCGTAGTGAACTATCAGATTCTTATAATATGCAATAGATTTTTGGATCCTTGTAAAAGAACAAAAAGGAACTATAAATTCCTTATAATTTGTCAACTACCTACACTCAATTTTTAAGGTCTATGGATAATTTGACATGCTGGTGAAAATCACTAATCTCGTGTATTTAAGCATTTGTAGAGTGAACTAGGGTATATTTCTGCCCTGAACCACTATAAATTATTGTGTCATTTTCCTTTATTTAATTTATATAGTCACTCATCTTTGAGAGAAAAGGAATGGTTTGATGAAAAATAAGAGATATTTTATTAATCTATCAAAGTTCTTGAAGTACAAAATTAACCCCCCCTATTATGTGTTTTTCTTCATCATCACTATCTCGGCCTAACAGGTGGATACTCTTAGTTCACAATGTAAAAATGAGGGTATGGCCAATCATTATCATCATGGATACAATGCTATTGGTGGGTAAGCATGTCTAATTCTTTGTTTTAATGCTGGTGAAGCTGTATAAGGTGTTATGGAATATCAGAAAGAGTAATACCCCTCTACATGTGTATGACCACTTACATTTTCTATATGGATGGTTCATTGTACACATGAAAGGGTATGACTACCCAAACCTGATATCCCCTACAGAAATGGACTTCCAATCATCCTTTTTGAATATTTTTATGATCCTCCCTCAATATTTGGAGTAATTCAACAAGGTTTTGAGGATAATAGTGTCATAGTTCTCCATCATTCACTCATTCTCCCTCCTAATAAGGATGATTTCTAATGATAGAATAACTATGTTGGAGCTTTGATCATTCCCCTTATCCTTAGAGGCACATTATTGATGAATAGAGTCAATTACAGAGTGACCTACTATATGTACACCCCATACCAGTTCATTACAAAATTTCATTGCCTCCAGAGGCTCACTGTAAAGGTGTACAATAGTGTACGCATTGAGAACCACCCCTCTACCCTTTAAAAAATATGGCATTTATTTTCCTAAGAGGAAGACATTTGGAGGAATCTGTAAGTGGTATAAGATTCTTACTATGGTATCTTTCATGAGTATATATAGAGATGTAAGAGTGCATAACCTAGTGATTCATTTAGGATCCCCATAATTTGGGTGGATTTTTAGTAAGGGGACCCACATGCATGGGGTAGTAGGCATGATGTGATAGGTGGAGCATGCTGAGGAGGAAGAGTTAGACCAGTGGGGAGGGTAGAAGTAGTAACTCTTGTAGTTATTATCCCTGCATGGGGTAAATATCTTAAGGGAGGAGTGATGGAGGGACCACAACTCCAAGAAAAGTGTCTTTGGGAGGATTTTGAACCCTCTTTAGAGGTTGTGGGGGAATATGTTGCTGCTCCAAGGAAGCAATTTCAGCGTATAGATATATTTAATGATATCATCTTACCCAACACATAGATATATTGGGAATTTTTTTAATATTTAAATCACTCCATGTGATATGGCTACATCTCAATGATGAGGGGATTCACATTCTTTGGTTTCTCCATTCCAAGGTTGGCTTCCAAGATTTCATATATGAGGTGGTGAAATATCTATAGGACTTAGAAGAAATTATAAACTCTAATGGAATAGAACACCCTTTGACCTATTAGGTGAGGAAATTACTAGATATTAATTCCCTCACATACGTCTCTAGGGGTTGGTTGACTATACATGTGAGTGGGGAAGGTGGGTCTGACAAAGAATCTAGGCACAGTGACACCGATGCACTCATTTTTTATGAAAATTTGAAAATAAAATATAATGGTTTTGAATGGGATTTAATTATTATTCCCATTTAATTTATTTTATTATTTAAATTTTTGAATTTATAATTCAATAATTAATTTGAGTTTAAATGGATAATAATGTTGAAATTTAGATATGTGATTTTGATTATGATTTTTTGGTGGAAAATTTTCTAAGACTTTTTTAGGTAAAACAATTTCCAAAAAGGATAGCCCTAAACCTAAAGGTATGTAAGTCACATATCCAGTCCAATATGTGGGTCATTCATCCATTTAATGCCTAATAGAGAATCTTTTGGGTGCCATGATAAGAGGTTGTGCAATAGAGAGCACAATGTGTGGGCCAAGGCTCATGTGGTCCATGCATGTCTCCATGAACCATGTTCATGTGTGTGCAGTGTATGTGGGAGCATGTCCTTATTGTATGAAATTAGATTCATTATTTCCTTGAGGTTTCTTATATATAAGTTCTCATCCACATTCAAATTCGATGTGCGGTGGATATCTGTATGTACTATTAATCAACTAACAAAAATTCACCATGTCTTGTTTGATGTGTGACCCTGCCACCTAAGATATTTCCTCTCTGACACCTTCCACCCACGACATCAATTGTTTCCATCTGAAACTTACTAGATATTAAATGACCACCAATATTAAATCTCTATCTTGATTTGATATACCACTTCTGAAGCTTGATGATGAAATATATGACTTATAGACACTTGTACATCCTCAATCAAGATCATTTTGTGGAGGAAGAAATCCCTACATGGAATAGATCTCAATACATCCCCTATGAAGTATTCGAGTGTGGATATTTTCCACCATGAAATGGATCATGAAATAAATTTTATTACTTCATTTAAATATTTTCCCTTCCTTTCATTAAATTAGATCTCTTCACATGATAGAGTTTAGTTATTCAAATGATGAAATTACATATAATGGAGTCATACCATAGAAGATACAACACTCTTTTTTGGGTTATGTCATCAAAATTTATTATAGGAGGAGGTGGAATTTAGTTTTCCTTTACATTCAATATTTCACAAAAAATAAATAAATGAATAATAGTTCAAGAGTGATATTTCACACTTGGACAATAAAATTGAATTTTAAACAAAAAACTTGAATAATGAACAAAACCAAAAACCCCAAACAAAAAGGGAAAGTTCATTTCTCTCTAAACTCATTCTATTTTTCATGTTAATTTATATTTCCAATATCATTCTTCCCTATTTACTTTAAAAATAGTGAAAACACAAAAAAAATAAGTATTTTAGGTGAATTGAAATTATTGAGTGATTAATTATGAAAGTTCCTCAAGTGACATAACCACAATCAGCCATTATGCTACACTAGGAAAATATAAATTGAATCCTTCTCCAAAAATTATTATAAGTGTGTGTCATATGATTTTAGATAATCCCTTAAGGGAGGATACTCCACCACTGATAAGGTAAAATTCTAGGTTTTCATGGGGTTTTTCTAGCTGTTAACCCTTTGTAATTACCATGTAACTTCTTTTTGACTTGTGATGGAATTAAAAAGAATGGAGGATGGGGGAATTCATAATTAACCCCTAATGAAGGATGATTAAGATCTAATACTTGAATGGGTGTACATGGTACCTCCTTTGGATACTACGTCCATGGGTGGATAGATGTCTATTATTTAGGCGATGATTGTGACTGACGTAGTGACTCAATAGCCTCAAGTGCCGCCCGGTAATTTTCATTCCTCCCATTTCTAGGTTTTTTTTGAGTATTTGTGTTTTTATTCATGTGTTTCCTTGTTTTTTATTTAAAATTGATCCAATTCATTCATATGTAGAGTATCTTCTGGAGGTTCATGCATCGATCAATGTAGGGAATTCATAACAAACATAGCTTCTGAAAAACATCCCTAACCTACTAGTTAGTCTTTATGATTCCTATTAGTCATCTCCCCTAGTTTCTTTTTCTTCCTTTAGTTGAACTTTATAGACCTTGTATCTTAATAAAAAGTCTCCATGTGTTGGAGTATCAACTTTCAGTGGTGATGATTAAAGCCATACCCTCAATAGGGGCATTTGAGGATGCTTTAATTGATGAGTTTGTCCTTACTATGGCCAAACCAAAGGAATATATTGAGGAAACTACCATGGATGGGGCTGACCTCCCTGTGAATGTAGCTCCAATCCCATATGATGGGATTCCTAAGGATGACCATGTTTTTTATGTTCTTTTGTCCTTCCCTAAGTACGATCCAACACCAATAGAGGATTTTGAAGACTCTAGGTCTTTTGTTTCTAAGTAGAACTAGATAATCTAGAGAATTTTGTAGGTTAGTGTGAGAAAATTCATTACTCACTCCTTGTTTGATGATCTTCCAAGATTGGTGGTATCCATCCACCCTTGGATGATATATATGGGGACTAGTAGGGTGGACTCCCATACTCTCCAAGATCGGGTTCGGGGTATTATGTTTGAGCAGGTACATCAAGAGTGGAAGGAGTTTGATACTACCAGGTTTGAGGAGAAATATTAAGAAACCATGGTGGTATACATGAGGGAACATGAGGTCACTCATATGGAATGGTAGGCACATGAGTACAATTCCATCATCAATTCCAAAGGAGAGATCATGATCCAACTGAGGGCATAGTTGGTGGTAGCCGAAGCTGAGGAAGTATAAGACATTTACTTGGAGGTGGAGTGCAGGTTTGAATAGGTCCAGGTGAAGATCTGAATTGATTAGGTTCATCCTATCACCGAGGAGGATACAAAAATGGTGGAATAATGGTAGTGGACCCTAGGGGATAACCGACATAGTATAGATAAGCTAGATCACTCAATTGTAATGTATTTCCTTTCTATCGTAATAAAGAAGAGGATCCAATCTGTGGATGACCCTCCTTGATGAAGGGAAAAGGGAATTTTTTTCTTCCAATTCCCTATTTGGGTATTTTATTGCATATCAATCATGTTAATAATTAAACAAACTATAAACTTCTATTCCCATGTGATTCATTATCATTTTTAGAAATAAGATATAAACATAATATCATTTTCTCACATGAGAGTGTTAGTCATATACCATGAAATTGGGGTCAGAATTATCCATCGACCACCAGGAGTATCTTGAATATGAAAGTCTTGGTTAGAGAGTAGTTATATACAAAAACCAATTTCTTTCCCAATATTCATAGGCATACAAGAGTGGTAACAATATTGGAATTTGATTCTGCCAAAACAATGATAAATATGGAAGATGTGAATCAATATATCTATGACATTGAACAAAAGGAGAAGAGATAAGATTATAGGGGATGACTAATAACCATGTTTGAAAAAGATATTTCTCTATCACACTACCAGTAGTGGAGACATAAAAATGTGGGTTGACCATTGACCATGATTGAAATACAAGGCCAAATATCATTGAATTTACTTCAAGGCATCTTCTCATGACTGGTGGTGAGACATTTTATTTAGGTACCTTCACCGATAGGTGGCCCATTTGAATGTAAAATAGGGTGGGGATCCAAATCATGAAAGACACAAATCATGGGGTTGAACTTGAGGGTATTTTCATGTAGAGATAAATTCTATTAGGATTATTCCACCGTAGTCCTAATCAAATTATGTAGGCATATTAGTCTGAGAAAGATCCAGAATCACCTTCCAAAGGGAGAATCCTCTGAGTTACAAGTAATGGTCAAGGAACTTGAGTGGTATAGTATGTGATCGATACCGAAGGGGGAAAAGTTACTCTCATGTTAATAATTAAAACAATTCACAATTTTACATCATGCAATGTGGATGGGAGACATGCAGTTTAACATCTTGTGTAAAGGATGTTGAATGTGAAGTTTAATACCATACATTGAGGTTGATGCATCAAACATTTTAATTTCATGTGAATAGGATTTATGAATCCATGTGAATGAATGTATACCGCTGAAAGGAAGTGGTATGCACAAAAACAAGAAAAAAGGGGTGGTATCTCAAGGAGGACCTCATGAAGTAGGGGGATTTAAGGTTTGTCTCTAACATTTTCCTAAATTGGAGGGTCCAATGAGAATAGTAAAGATTTTATCTTAGAAAAATGATGATTCCCATCAGCTTTTGAACCTTTTCTATTTCCACACTCACTTTTTCCCAAGTCTCATGGGAAAGATGGTGGTCAAATTTTTAAAATTTTCTCAGATTTACCCTATGGGGTTTCAACTGATCAGACATTTGTGTCTCATTGTTAGGTAGTTTAAGGTCATTCTAGTTGAACTAAATAGGTACATATTTAGAGGTATGTGTACGGATGACTACACATAGTTTAAATTCATGATACGTGGATCAAGGCTGCTTGCTTAAGGTCATAGTGCTTGGACCCAAGATGTTACCAGGGTAAGGGTCATAGATCTTGGACCAAGGATACTTCCAGTTTAAGATCATAGATTTTTTACCAAATGTTGGTAATCTGGGAGGATTTTTTGTGGCCCTATAGGTTTTAAAGGCAATTTAAATTGGAGACTATGAGGCCTTATTCCCAAAAAATGGTCTCGGGGTAGGTTTCACATAGTTTAAGGTCATAATACTTGGATAGTGGGTTTAAAATAGTTTACGTTTATGAGGCTTGGACAAATGTGGGTTCTATTCCAGGGGTGTTTTTTGTATAAAAGAGATAAAAACTTAAATAAAAGGAGCATGAATGAGGCATAGTGACAAACAAATAATATCCAAGATATTTCACAAAAAAAATTAAGTTCATGATGCTCATACAATATAGAGACTATTGAAATGATTTTTCAAGTCATTTACTAATAAATCTATCATAAATAGAGGTCTCAATTCTTAATTCTAGGAAACACGGTCACATATGGTGGAGATATTTATAGCTGATCCATAGAAAAGGGTCCTAGGTGTCACGACATATCACATGGAACTATCATTCAATCCATATGTAGTTTTGGAATGTAGAATGGTTTGATACTAGGGTTATAATTTTGGGTCTATCCACTCAAGTGAGGTTGAGAATCCAAATATGTAGTTTTAAATTACATACATGAAGATGGTAGGTATACAGTTTAAAGTCATAAAACTAATACCAAAATGGTATTCTTCTAGTTTAGAGCCATATAGCTCAAACTGTGGGTTTAAAATATTTTCAATTCATGATGCTTAAACCGAAGTTAGTGTGTCTCAAAAAGGTTTGTATGGAAAGAAAGAGTAGTAACCCAACATGAAGGGAGGGTGAAGGAGGCACAATATCATGATAATTTCAAATACAATCCACACACAGTTTAGGTTCAGGATGATTGGACCAATGATCATAGTTTAAGGGCATATAGTTTGGACCATGGAGTGGGTATAATTCCATTTTGGGAATGCCTATGAGTCTCATCCATGCTTGGGGAAAATTCCACCACAACTCCTAAGAGCGCATGATTCATGTTCAATGTTAGAAACAAGGAGTGGTATGGAGTTACCCTATCATAAGGGATATCATAAATGGGATAAAAAAGTAATCTTTGGAAGTTCTCAATGACACCCACATTCTTTTCCGTTGGGTATGAATGCATGAGGAAATAACAATAATGGTGTTGAAACTCCACCAGAACAATGGGATGTGGAAATGGAGTTAAATTATGTCTTCTAAGATCTATACCATGAAATGGGTTGATCAATGGGTAGGGAATGATAATTGACCATTTTTGAAACATAGGTTTGACATCCTCACCAACTAAGTATGGGGTAAAAAACAAGGGATTGACCCCTGACCTTGTTTGAAAAATGAGAACCATCATCTGTAACTAAGGATCCTTTGAGTTATGTGAAAAAGATAGGATGTGATCCATTTTGGAAAAGCCCCATTACCATTAGGCGGTATGTTCTGGATGGGAGGGTGCTAATGGTCAAAAATAAGTAGGTAATGTTGTGTGGGGGTGGAAGCTTTAGGACACTCGAGGGGAAGTTAAACACTCTGAGAGATATTCTTCTATGCACTCGAATGCACTGGATGACCATATAAAAAGATAACGATGGAGAATATTCTTAAGGGGGACGACCAAAGAATAGGTCGGTGGTCAGGGTTGGGCCTACGATATGAGATCCAGTCATCACTACATATCCTAGGGAACTGCTAATCAAATTTACAATAGTGTGGTAGATGATCAATACTGTAATGTAGAGAAATCTCTTAAGTAATAGATCACGTCATCACATAGATTCACATCATAGGATAGGGAAACGGGCCTTGAAATTTAACATAGTGTATAAAAGATGTTGAATATGTAGTTTAACATCAAATGTTGTGGACGTGAGGTTGTTTCATCTTAATGATGTATAGATTCAACCATTAACGGATCACTCTTGGGGCTACCCATTATTATTGAGGAAAAAAGATTTTGTGATTGGGGACTTTTCCATGGAAGTTTCCCTGGGATAGGATATTGCCTCATGCTTATCATGTGGGAAATCTCATCTCATCACATGAGGCATTTTATTCTCAATGTATAGTGTATAAGATATTTTAAAATCATGTAAAATGATGGGTCGAGGTATTTGATTTGGGATTACACCTAATGAGGTGGCCCATGGGTTTTTTTTGGTATTATTAGGGACATCTCTAGGGAATTCACACTAAGTTTTCCAATTTTTCCCTCTTTATTTCAAGTAATTATGGAATCATAACATGATGATGGGTTTTGGAATCTATTTGGGGATTACACCTAAGTAAGAGGTCTATGGGGACTTATTAGGGGTTATCTCTTGATCGTTGCATGGGGAATATTATAAAAAACACTTTAGGAATCTCTTGTTTTAAACATGAGGAATCATATGCTTATCACATAGGGTATAATATAGTTTAAAATCATATATCTAGGGTGATTTCATGCATTTTTTACATCACATGACTTGAATTTTCGGATTTCTTCTTTTAAATTTGTACATATCGGACTTGGATCATCTCATGTTTTTCTTATGAGGCATCCTATTTTTTCCACATAGTGTAAGGCTACTGTTTAACGACATGTTCTTGGGATGTTTTCATATAGTTTAACATTATATTAATATGATTTTAGTATTTGTAGTTTAAAGTATGATATCTCAAACTATTTTTTCAACATGAAATAATTCTTGGGGGATTTGATGTTTGTGGGAGGTGTGATGTGCTACTCATCCACAACGATCAATGAGTATGAAAAATTGGAGTATACGTTAAGAATTTCGTATGGTAATTACCATTTGGGTCCCAATTTTGATGGATTCATTCTAGGTATAATTGGAATCCTAAGGGCTAGTACTATGTCACCTTGAAGGAACGAGATGAGGAGAACATTTTTATTAAATGCTCACACTGCCTGATTCTGATGCCTTTCCAAGTTATGCAATGCTTGGACCCAGTTTTCCTAAAGGGATTCCAACTTAGTAAAATGGAATTAATCTCTCATATCTGGAATATTCTAATCATAAATAGATGTCCCCAATAATGGAAGATGAACCTCTATAGGTAGAACTTCTTCTTTTCCATACACTGGGGAGTATGGGGTCACCTGGGTGGAATTTTGAGTCTTTTTTCTAATGGGACCAAAAGACATTAGTGTGCTTACAGAGCTAGCTAATTTTGTTTTGGAAGACTATATTCAATAGGATATTAGAGAGGGTATTGTTAAACTACTCGATCTTCCTAGTCACCTATGTGTGGTAGTTGGAGGTGTGCTTGGAGTAGATATTATACATTGCACACAGTTTCATTAACTCGGTGATTAGAAAGTTGGTGATTTTTTTCATGAGAATGGTGTGGGTAATTCCAAATATGTGGATGATGTGGGACTTTACAAACTTGATAAAAGGTCATGTCTTGACCTCTTTGAGGAGTATGGCCTCTACCCACATTTCAAGGAGGTTTGTGGAAGTTAGAATAAACCTGTATTTTTTAGATATCGTGAGTGGGTAGGGGGCCATAACATGAAGTCCTTATATACAAATGGTCTCAGAGTACTTAGTGAAATGTAGAAGTTCTGATGAATGATGCATGTAGATGGCATGAATTTGGATTTCGAAAAACCTCTTAACGAATTCTTTGTAGTCATAAACCATGGGGGAATAAAAGTATCCCAACACAGAGATCTAGTGAGAACCTGATAGAACCTATGTGACCTAGCATGGTCATCTTCCATGAATTTAAGGGTCTCCTTACCTTGGATGTAACAGATGGGAATTCCATCAAATCTGAGATTGTAGAGGAATTTCTCTAGGATAGGGCCATCCTAGAGGATAAATTACACCGTGTGTTGATGGATTCACTCATTCATGGATTGTTCTAGTGGGAGGGTTCTATGTTGGATATACTCAATGAAGGGATTCATCTAATCGGGTGTTTCTTCAACCATTGGGGCATTTGAGGTCCCTACTGTAGAAGTTCTTATGGCTATATTTTTTTCCTATTGGTCATCATCAACAGAAGTAGTAGGGGTGATGAACCCCCGATGCACCACATGTATGACTAAGTCATCTTGGTTGGGATTTTTAAGAGATGTGGATTGGATTTCCAATGAATCAACTCAATCATTCAGTGAGTGGTGAACAAGAGTTACCCTTTGGTGTGAAGGTAATTGGGCTATCAACTCTTAGGTTCACTCTAATAGGGGAAAGAGTTATTATTTCCTATTGAGATAACCATCATTGATCTTCTTGAAGAATAGCTCAGAGTCTCTATACATATTCAAATGGGGGAAATCAATCTCATGATAAAACTCAATGAAAATTATAAGAACCTAGTACTAACACTTGTTATTGGTGAAACCTTCCAATAATAAGAATGTGTATCGGACTACGGCCTATACAAGAGTGATGAATAGAACCCTAAGGCCCGCCCTATTGAGTATGTAGTTATTGATCCCTCTCTCGATTGTTCTACAAGAGGCACCATAGAAATTCATCCGCCAACATTAAACAGTATAGCCCATGAAGATGATGAATTATTCTAGGAAATCAGCATCCAGGGGTAGTTCCTTTGGGGTTGGATGTGAGGCTAGGAAATCGGTTAATTCATAGCCCTTGAAAAGCATTTAGGGGATCAGCCTAATGTTGAACTATTACAAAATTACATCCCAACATATCAATCAGCCAGTGAAAATGGGGAAGTTGAAAATTTACTTCAGTAGATCTACACATGATACTAGTTATATCTCATTGTTCTATAAGTAGTGTCAAAAATTATATATTAAAAATAATAGGGAAATACAGCTCTTCTCAATACTGGAATAACTGGTCTTTATGTTGAGGAGTTTATGTGTGAGATAATTCATGTTGATTTCTTTGACCTCATTATTCTTCTACGATACAAAGATTCCATGGGACTATTTTAATGGGATCCAATAATGGACCATTGGGTTACTGAGTATGGGTTAAATTAGAACCAATGGAAATAAAAGATACTTCTTAATGTCCTAGAATGTGATCTATAAGTCCTAATCTCGTTGATAGAAGTTTCCTTTATCTATGATCCTCAAAAATGTATTAAAATTCCCATCCATATTTGTAATGAATTGGAGGGTCTAGGAAAAGTTTCCTTGAAGGCCTCAAAACTTATAGATGTTTCATAGGGGGGAATATGATAGATATCATTGATCTTCTCTAGATCAATCTTAATGTCTCTATATATGACGATAAAGTTGGGGTATTTTAATGAGGTAAAATCAAACATTCATTTTAAGGGGTCAATCATTATATAGTGGGAGTCTAGGAAGATAAAAACATCATCAAGGTCCTTAATATGGTCCTGATGATGGAGGGATTTGACCAACAACTCATCCAAATAGCACTCCACCAATATCCTAATGAGTGGTTCGAAGATATGTTTCATGGAACACCAATAGGTAGCCCCATAATTTTTCAAAACAAATGACATCACATAGTAATAGAAGGTTCCCTGAGGTCTTATGAATGTTGTGGATTCTTTATCATTAGGGTCCAACAAGATAAGGTTATACCCAGGATGCCCATCTATAAAGGAGAGCTCTTGGAAAGTAGCCATCTCATCAATCAGCATCTCTATCACCAAAAAGGGGAATTCAACCTTTGGTAAATTATGATTGAGGTCCCCAATGCTGATGAATAAATTTATATATCTATACTTCTTGATTGGAATAATTTTTTCCTGCCACGTGGGTTATTTAACATCCCTAATGAATTTGGACTTGATAATATTATCAACTTCAGCTCAACCATAGCACCATGGGAATGGGGATTCTTCCTAGGATGCTATTTGAAAAACCAGTGGCTCACTGGGAGGTCATGGATGTGAATAGAAACTTAGGGGTTTATCCACATCATTTCCTTGTATCCACGGGATAAAAAGTTGCTGGGATGTTTCGAGAATTCCACATACGGTTTCTGCTTCTCCAGGGAAATGTCTGCATTGATCAGGTTCGAACTCTGGTCCATCCAACAGCCCAAAGGCCTTCAATTTTTTTATTATAAGATAAAACCCCCTTTTAAGGGATGAAGGGGGTGAAACCCATGCATACTTCATAGAAGTAGGACAAATCGCACTCAAAAGGTAGAATAAATAAAACCAGAATGACAATACGAGGCTGCTCCTCCCTAGCATTTGATCGTGATGAAGCTCTCCATCATTGTAAGGTTATTCGGAAAACAAGTGTCATGTGTCAAAGCACAGGCCCGATCTGATTGTTGATGCCATACCCTCCAAACAACCAAATCCAAAAAACTCTGCAAAGATAGATCTTTAGCTATGGATCCTCCTTTGAAGAAAGTACCATGAAGTCAAGTCCAGTTCCATAGACTTACCACCTTCAAAAACAAACCATCCAAGAAAAAAACATCCACCATTAAAACAAAACCAACAATAGTTTCACAGACCATTCACCAGAATCCTTCACGATCAGCAGTGCCTCCACCGCATAGCGATGCGATGCAAACACACCAAAAAACGCCAAATTCATGACCCTTGAAAATCACCGAACATCTAACCTTCAAGAAGCTTCCAAACACTAGAATAAAAGAGATCCTACCTACCTCCGGACCACTCAGGAGACGACGGTGAACCACACTAGAAGACCACGCTGGAGCCGTCGTAGATCGCGCCGTCGCAAAGCAGCAAATCTCGGAGACCACCAGAACCACGCCGAGGTCGTCGATCCATGCCAAAGCCACCGAGGAACACTGGAGACAACCAGATCTACTACGCCATTCCAGGAGTGTCATTGGAATATTCCCGGGAAGGGTTGAGATCCTCAACAAGGGATTATTACTCGATGGAGATTGAAATAATTAAATTTGATGAGTGAATCCCACATTTTTTCGATAATGATATCCAACTTTGATATCAAATCACTAATTTCTATTCGACTTCAATTGAGTAAACCCTATTTTTTGAAAAAAGTATAAGTGTCATGAATTAGTGGTTATGGGGAGAGTCTCATGGTATCCCATAAGAGTAGGGATTTCTGGAAATAAATGATAGAGAATATTCTAGGAGTATAAGTTAATCTTTTAGCACTCATTCTTATTAGAGATTATTAAATAGCTTCCCAAATTCTGGGTTGTCAGAACTAATAATTGGACTGGTATAATGGAAATGTATTTCAAATCCACCCATGGATTCATTGAATTATTTATCAGATCTTTTGGGGAATGGATACACTTGACCTCATTAGTATGAAGATCCTTTATCTCCATTTTCTAGTACCCAACAACTAGGTAGTGGGTTTCATAAGAATTAATGGGAGAATAGTTTCTCCAGTGTACCCCAACTCAACTGTCAAGGGAGTATTTGAGACATTGATCATATGAAGAGGGGACCACTACATGTATATGGATATAGGTACTTCCTGATAGAGACTTGTAGTTTTTGTCCTGTGAGATAACCATGAACTTGGTGCTTGATACTAGGCCACTGAACTAGGTCTTTAAGTGAATATTACAACATAATGTTTTCTTGATCTTATTGTACCCCTGAATTATCAAGTTGGTGGGAGTCATATCGGCTTCCATCATCTGTAGTATGTGGATCATCCATATCAGAATTAGAATAATATAGAAAGTACTATCCATTAGGAAATGGTGTACTTTTATGCCATTCATCTGTACTTTTATATAAAAAATATAAATGTGTCCATGAATAATGTATCCCTCATCCTTGTTAGAAAAGGAAATGATAGATTGGTATGTTTCATCTTGGTTTCCTCTATATGGTATTATTTAGTAGCATATAGCTTAGTATCAAACTAGAGAGGGTTATTCATATCCTCTATGAGTTCCTCACACATCTCCTTTGAATAGGGGAGCATTCCATGGATTAGGAGTCTCTCTGGTAGACCATTGACGTAATTCATCACATCATATTTCTAGGAAAGGGTCATGTTCCTACTTTCCAAGGGACACTCTTTAATAGGGAACATGGTTTGTTCCACTAGCTAAGGTACTAGGGACTAGAAATTTTTGTCCATGTTAGACTATTTCCTAGTTTTATAGTCTAATCATTAGATGAATGAGATCAGACATTCATCGGCCATGGAAGAGTATGATGTGGATGAGGATGAGTTGCATGATAAACAAATATGGTCGATTATGGAGGTTCTCTCAAAAGAGAATCCTGATAGGGTCGTACCTGCTAAAACCTATGAGAGTTTTGTTTTATATTCTTATAGGCATAAATGCCCTCTTCTAGAGAATTATTTTGGATTCCCTTCCTATTTCCCTGATTCCCACACCTCTTTCGACGACATTGAGCATAGGTACCTAAAGGGGATATATGGAATTATTTATTTGTGAGTAGATTGGAATCTTCCTACTCTTCATCAATGGAATATTCAAGTATGGGATGAATTGTAGGGTTTTTTACCAATTCAAGTGGCATGAAGTCACTGAGAGTACATGTTGGGTTTGGAATAAGTAGGGAACTCTGATTGGCCCGGAATTTTCAATGCATATACTTCTTATATTTGGGATTATTTTATGAAAATGTGGTGATCATAATGGATATGGTGACCGTAAGGGGTTCTAGTTTTCTCAAGAGGGGACAGATAATTTTGCGAGCATGATTGACTACCTAATTATCCAACCAGTCCTCATACGTATACATACCCCATCCAGGATCCTATTTCTATTCATTTGTGTCTTCTTTACTACTATCTGGGTTATCATAGAAATGTGTTAGCTATGTCGAGATTTCACCCAACTCAATTATGATATAATATACCTATTATTAGAGCCAATACCTAAAGAAAAACCACTCTTGTTGTTGCATCTATGCACCATGTGGTATAAGAATTAGTTTTCATAATTATTGAGGTTATTGTTCATAGGTCTTCTACCTTATAGAAGCTTTAGGATGTCCTTTTCCAGGTCAAATATGATGTATCTTGATACTTATTCATCCTTGATGAAGCATGTATTCTTTTTCATCTCTAAAAATAGGATCCTAGGTTCCCGTTTCAAATGAGTGGATTGGGAATAATTTTCACAATGATTCTATTATTGATGATGTTTCGGTAGGAAAGGCATATATGACAAAGGTTATTGATAGAGGACCAGATATAGGGACTCAATATGTACATTGGTGGTTGTTTTAATATTTTTGAGACTTCTCATGAGATATGGATGTGGTAATGGACATCTATGTTGATTGTTCCACTGCAAGTATTCTTCTATACAATACTCTATTTTGGAAAATTATTGAAACCCACATAATTATATCATGGAGATGATGGTTGGGACTAGCTCATCTATGAAGTTATTTACGCACATCATCAATAGTTATTTCTAGGAGATCTATATATTTATGGATGACATCATTCCCTTCTATCGAGAGATGAAGTTAGGAAATTTCTCATTGTCTTCCTACTTTAACTTATAGAGGACATCATGTAGGGTGGAGGTGAACTGATATAGAAATTATCTATGGAGATCCTCCCAACCAGTGATAGATCCCAAATACAAATGACTATACCAAATAATTTAATTTCCTTCAAGGTATGAATGAAACACTAAATATTGGTATCCTCCTACTATTTTGAAGTCTAGAGCATCGGGCCACACCTTGAGGTGAAGGGGGACAAGTCCTGCAATGAATTACTCCTTCCATTGAATGGGGTGAATCTTGGATTCATGAACTATGGGGGTGGACTAACATGATCCATACATGTAATATACATATTCCCTTAAATTAGTATCAACTCATGTTGAATCTCCAGAGCCTCTAGTTATGTAATGAGAGAAACTATCATTTTTTCTTGGTGAGGGTAGGTAGTTATCAGATCTCTAAATGGTCTACAGGCTCATGAGGCATAAGTATCTTGGTCTCAATGTGGGGAATAATTCTATTTAAATGGAGTAAGCATGTCACATCTTGGATTCATTCTGATTCCACTAGTCTCTACCCCAATTGGATGTGTGTAACAACCTTCCTCAACTCTGGGTGCCTAGTCAATAAGGTCTGTATGTACATCTAGAGGAGGGATAGGTTTCCCTCTGACATTGTCTCCCTCTTGGAATTGCTTATAGAGGATCTCAATAGTGAGTCTTTTTTATCCCTTCATCTCTTAGAGTAACAAGGTCATTCTGGGATCTAAATCAGTCTTTGATGTGGCCTTATATAGGTTAATATAATCAAAGACCCCAATAACTTTGTTGAAATTTTGATGGGTGGGTGATAGTACCTCATCAGGGGGACTCCTAAGGACTGACATCTATCTTCGTTGATGAGTTCAATCACCTATCATATGATATTATTGATACTATATATCCCCTCATGGTGGGTTTTTTCCATCATACCCCATGTTTTTATCTTGGTTTCTCTAATCATCCATGTGATCAATTGCGATAATGTTCATGATAACAGTGGTTGGAGGTAAACTTTCTCCGTCAATGAACTACCCAGAACGATGATTTCATTATTTCCTTGGAAGGGGACTAGCTTGGAGGGAATTATACAACCCATGGCCTATGATTTTAACATGTTGTGATTACTCATCCATAACTTATCATAGAACAATGAGGATCCTAAAATTGGTCTTCAAAAATGTTAAGTGATGCCCATATAAGTCGGGGAATTGATCCACTAGAAGTGTGGAAATGTCGACCTTTCAACATTGTTGATGGATGGCCTTGATATTCTCAAGGATCCATTGGTAAGATATCCATCAATATTAGAGTTGGCTATATATTTTACAGTTATTCTAGAGGATTTAGGCTATCTGTTCCTCCTAGCGGAACTTTGATATGGTGAAACACAGGGTTGCAGGTGGCCAGAACACAATAAATAGTTATCCAGTGGCTAGTATCTCCAACCATTCATCCACATTATAATTATATATAAGGGATTCTAATTCCTAATCAACATAAGGCACAATAGTAATTGGTCCAGAAAATATTGGTGGAAGTGATGAGGACTTCTTCTTCTACTAATTCTTATGTGGAGGCGGAGTTACACAGGCCAATCATCCCTGGAATGTCGGAGTGTCTTACAACGGCATGGAAAACATCATGACTATATTCATATATGAGGGGGTATATGTAGCCTATTAATTATTATGATCGAATTCATCCCTATATGATTTCGGAGAGTGTTCACCATTATCTGAATGTGTTAATATAGATCGTGGCGTCTATCATGCTTCTAAGGTGTAGGTTGCGATGAGGGAAGGTGGCAGAAGCAGATATGGTTTCACAATGAGTCCTTGGAAGTAATATATAATATTATACAACATAATATGCCTATATAGGGATCTAGGGAATTTATAGACCTCATATTTAGGGATTTTTATCCTCAGTCTACGAACTTATGCCCATAGTTGATGGTTGGGGAAGAGGTAGTTCCAATTATTCTTCCATCACCTCATATGTAGAGAGTTTAGTGGTGATGTGATACTTCCCCCTTTCCTGCCTCTAGAAACATGGGAGTTTTATGATTTTTATCCCATGGGGTCCTGAGGATTCCTTCTACGTGCAATACAGCCAACACCGTGGGAATAACCCCCCAAGAGGCTTATTTCCCCTCTGACCATGGGAAGGATCTTAGGGGTTGGGGAAATCATAACCATGAGTAGGACCTATGTGTTAGTTGGTACTGTTGTATGGAGGACCTCCATGATGAAATTATTCACCATGGGGTGGACCGTGATGATTTTCAGTGGCTTCCATGATAGGGAGAGTCAACCCAACCTACCTGGTAGGCAGTTGGGGTTTCAATCCCAATCAAGTGAATACGATCCCCTGAACAACAGTTCAGAGGGCTGAATGAGGTGCTCCAATGGTAAAATGGGCCACTAGAGCTAATATATAGGCCTCCTATTATTCAAATTTTTTGGACATCCCCTAGAGTTGGTGTCAGGCATTCTAGGTTTTGGATAGCGAAGGATGGATAATATTGGCCTACTCATTGGCACATAAAATCATTTAACATTGTTGGAATGGTTGGGTAAGAGCACTTCTTGGTGGATCTTAGGTGGTGGTATCTTTGGGTGTGATCTGAACGTCCCCTTCCCCCTCAGGATAGGGGATTGAGTCACCACAACAATTAAGTGAGAGTATCCTAAAAGAATTTTTTGTCGTGATTGGGGTGGGGGTGCCTTCTACATGGCCCTGGGGGTGGTGGTATCAGTAGTGTCTCGATGCATCCAGACCATGTTGAGTCATGTATCTGTTTTGGATGACCCCTTCTAGTTCATACTGATGAACCCAATCATTATTGACCCTCCACTAAATAAGCTCGAAAGAGGATATAAGGAAGTGGAACCTAGTTTTTGTGGAATTTATGGCCACTCTGGATGGAGAATTGTTTTATGATATTGATTTAGCACTAGATCTCCTACCCCATGCCCATTGGCAGTGGGTTATCAAACGTTTTTGGTAGCTTGAGCCCTTTATGATGTATGAAGTCAATCATCAGTATGAGTCTGATGAATGTGATTCCTAATATGAACAACATTATCCATTCCTTCTAATGTGGAATAAGTATCCATTTCTATGTTGTCTCAAACTAGATATGACCAATGTCCTCCACCCCCCCCCCATTTTTAGGAGAACAATTTCATTTTGGGACCATAATTTCTTTTGTGGGGGATGACACCAAATATTTGGATCTAGCGATATCTAAATCTAGTTCTGTCAAACATGAATGATCTACTCACTATTTAAGGAAATTATATTCATTTCAAGGCCACCATTGTTCTATAATTTCCCATGTGGAATGCATTGAGGCGGTGATGCTATTTTTCTTTTCCTTTCATTGCCGCTTTCCAAAGGCTGGTGGACTCTACCACCATGGTTGATGATGTTGGATCTATGAATAGAATGGGATGATGGGATGTTGGTTCCTTCATCACTAGATTCCTACTTAGAGTTTTCTCCTAGTCTAGGTTTCTCTCATTGATTTAAGTCATATTCATGAAGCTCGTTCTGGACACTACCTTGAGATGAACACCGTTTAATTACATTGCTTATGTCATGATAGGTCAACTACCTATGGTCAGAGATGATAGTGATGTTGGATACAACTGGACATATGGGGACATTGATAATGTTAGGAACCTATAAAATATTCTTGTTTCAAGGTCCTAGGAATATCATGTGTGAGGAATCTTGGGTGTAGAAACTGAGGCATCCCATATTGGCCATAGAAAATTTTGCGTCATGGGAATAAGGCTTGTGAGGGTTTTTGACATGGGTATCCCTTTCTCATCACATGAGGTAGAGGTTTTGATTAATCAATTGGGGTTACATGTTTTAAATCATATAAGGATTGGTTGGTTGCACGTTTAAAACATTGTGGGGACTGGTTGGTCATACATTTTACTTCTTATGGAGACAATTTTACCATAGGTTTAAATTATTTTGAGTACAAGTTGGTCCAATTTTTAACGTCTTATGGGGATATTTTGGTCATAGGTTTAATGTATTGTTGGTATAGATTCGATGAACACTTTTCATGTAATGGGATTGTACGGTTTAACATCACATGGAAATGCAATGGTCTAGTGGGGTCCTTGAATTTGGATAGTTTAGTTGAGAAACTTCCGGGGGAAAATGATCAAGCTTCAAGGTAGTCACCTCCTAGGGGGAATAAATATAGATTTAATGGTAGCAATTGGGTATCAAGACTAAACATTGGAGAGGTTGCTCATGTATATTGGGATTGTACCCCATGGATGCATCCTATGTACCCAATTAGAAGATAGAGATGAAAACCCACATAGTTCAAGTTCATAGATTATAGTCATGTGAGAAGACCGGTCTATAAAGTTTAACATCATACAGTAAGGGTGTTCATGTCTGAAAAGGGTAAATAATAAGTGATGGTTAGATGATTATGAATAAAGGATACCAAGGATTTCAGGTTTCATCCCATGTGGGTTATACATGGGGCATCAAGTTTTCATTTTATATGGTAGTTCTATAATTTAATATCATGCACTGAGGAAATTGTTGTGATATTTAACATCATCGGACTAGGATTTCGGGTTATGTAGTTTAATTTATTACAACTTAGACATTGGGGGGATATACCTAGGGAGACCATTTTGTGGTATAAGAAAAGGATCCAATACTAGGCCTCTTCATAGGGAAAGGTAATCAGTTTCCCATGATGATACCACCTTCATGGCTTACGTGTCTACCATGTAGGTTCCTTTGAATAACATGAGGTATAAATAATTTTGTGGTGAAGTGGCACATGGGGATCACGACATTAGTGTTCCTATGCTAAATAGTGAGAGGTAATGCAATTATTGAGGATATTCTTGGAGAAAAGGGTCTGTAAACGGTGGATAATGATGTCGGTTATGCTAAACGTTGGGGTACAAATTAATAAGGTTTGAATAGACACAAGACCCTTGAGCACACAACCTTTTTGAAGGTATATTTTTTGAAAAGAGACATCATTTGGGGGTTTACTAGTTGGGTTTCATCATGGTTGGGAGTTTCGTAAAGGTTATGGGTTTCATGAAGGTGAGGGATTCAAGAAAAGAGGTTACCCTATCTTGGGGTGAAGTCATGGTTCCCATGGGGAAGGTTTCATGAAGGATTTCTATCTCACAAAACCCTAATAATCATGAAGGGGTTTCCTCTAGAATGATGGATGTAAATCTTGGCAAAAATAATAGCCACCATGGTCTGAGAGTCTCATGAACCCATGGGAGGTTGTTCGCAAAAAATGACTAACTATAGAAATACATCTCTAAATTGGCTCATTAGAATGAT
This sequence comes from Viscum album, assembly GCA_963277665.1. Taxonomy (NCBI): domain Eukaryota; kingdom Viridiplantae; phylum Streptophyta; class Magnoliopsida; order Santalales; family Viscaceae; genus Viscum; species Viscum album. The sequence continues at coordinate 597,119,170 of OY728125.1, read as the reverse complement.
GTTTCATGAATTCATAGGTTCTAATAGAAGTGAAATGTTCATGGCCCCTTAAATATCAAGTGAAGTGAGGTATTTATCGGTGTCATGAATGTGGGGAGATGAATTTCATTAAATTTACCATCTTCATTGAAGTGAAAATTATGCAACTCCCTGATGAACTTACATAGGATACATGTGTTGTGTAGAAGTTATCATCTTTACCCAAGGAATGTTTAAAGAATGCCTCAATGACCTTTTCAAAACCCCTAAAATGCATGAAGGATTCGACCATCGTGAATTGAAACCCTTTTTGATCCTTTTTTGGCCTGGACTCACCTCAAACCATATGTTCTTCCTCATCGTATACCATAATATGTGTTTTTTTAATCAATTATGGAAACAAGATATTTCATTCATTTAATAGGGTTAACAGCCATAATGTCTCATTTTTCATAAGGAATTATTTTTTGTTCACAATATATTGTGTTTATAAAATATTCTGGGAAAAGTCAATTATATTGACTTGGTGCATTCAATTATGTTCCACTAGATTCTTCCTAGACTCAAAAATATTAAAATGAACAACTTTGATACCAAATTCCAATGAAAAAGTGCATTTATGAAATTGTATGATTTGACTGACTGACTGAAAATTACTTTTTTTATTTTCCAAACACTTTTAAGGGGAAGTAAGAACCCATGACATCAAGACTTAACCAAAAAAACAGTCTCCAACAGACCAAAACTCAAGATAGAAAACAATGCTCACTGCAAAAAGAATCTCCTCCCAGCAACAAACAACTATAAAATCCAGCTTCCAAAGTCTCATCGCAGCACGGCTAGCTAACTCATTCCAAAGCACGTGCATGGTAATGATGGCCAAATCCATACCCTCTCAATATTCTGATTCCTCAAAGCCATGAAATAGTGTAACCTCTCTTCCCTCAACCTCATCTGAAGAGTCCTTTTGTATGTTAAACTTTCTAGAATCCCTTGAGTTGCGGCCTTCCGAGAGAAAAACCAAAATAACTTCCAGAAAACCACAATTTTCAAGACATCAAAGCCAAATGTGAAAAAATAAATGGGTAGAGAAAGACAAACTCTCCTGAAGAAATCACCCCGAAGCAATCACCGCTGTAACCGAAGCAACAAGAAACTCGCCGCGACCATGAAGATCCCTTCGAACACATCTACTACACCCCAAAACCGACGAGTCGTAGGAGGTAGAAGGAACCAGTGAAAGAACAGGGCCGCTATGGTGACGACAATGCCTAAAAAACACCAATTGTGCACCACAAAAAGAATGGCAGAACGAAACCAAACCTCCCCCTACGAATCACATCGGAGCAGAAACTGGACCACACTGGAACACACCTGAAGCTGAGAACCAGCCAAGACAAGATCCCAAACCCAGAAGCTTTTTCCAAGCCACGTCGACATGCAACAAATCCAAGCTGAGATCCTGAAGCCGAAACTTTGCCACGCTGACGCCAATCCAAGATCCAGCCATCAGAAGCTAATACCAAGATCCTGACCACTGGATCCCATTGAGCCGAGATCCAAACCACGCCATCACCAAATCATGAACCTGAATCTTCAGCAGACCACGCTGACACCGAGTGGGATTCCAGAGCATCGATGTCGAGTCATCAAGATGCATCGGAGGGTGATACTATCTTATCACCACCAAATTTTATATTACACCATTAAGTCTATTTGGGCTTCTATTATCCATCTAATTCATATTTATAGAATTTTTGAGTTCTCTAATCCATAATGAGGATTAAACTAAGTGATACATCACAATAATAAAAGATCTTACATCCTATATTTCTTCTTGGATCTCATACTCCCATACCAATCAACGAATTGAGATGGTGTAACACTGCAACAGAATATCATATTGAATTAACAATGATATATTCATTCCAAGGATCACCCTTTCTCTCATTTTCAAATTTCTCTTAAGAGTGCAAATTTCGTTTCAAAATTTATCATATGGAGGTATTTTTTTAACATCACCTAGTAAAGGTATATTCACATGAACCTTTCTAAAAGTATCTAACACCTTCGTATCTATCTCAATATCTATATTTTACATGGTTGGGTCTACCTTATTGGTAATAAAAGTGTTGTTTTGGTATTTTCTAGTCATGTCCAGCATTTGTTTCCGTCCTCAATCCCATTAATTTCTTAAAATACATATGAGTTATTTTGAGTCAAATATTTTTTAATAAATGTTTTTTCTAATAGTGTGTTCATTTTTAGAAGAAGGTTTAAAATGTATAATAAGTATTCTTCTCTCATATAAAGTCTTTGAATCAATGGTTTCATGTGTTGTATATAACTTGGCTGATTCTGGTTCAGTAACCTTAGTTTGTGAGTTGTGCACTTGATTTCCACTCTTAAATTGCATGACACTCACATTCCCTTTACCTATTGTATTTATTTCTAGATGCGAGGGTAGATTACCAATCCTTTAATTATTCAATCCACTAATTTAGTGGTTATTTTTCCTATTTTATTTACAATGGATTGTAACAATTTTTTTATGGGATGTAAATTTTTCCTTATTGTATCAAAACTTAATTAAGGTTAATTCTAGAATTTTTTATTTTTTGAGTGTGATATAATTCTATGATAAGTTTTTTATTTTTTTATTGGTAATATTGTAAGTTCCTATCAAGATAATTATATTTATATTGAGATAACCTAGGCCACGGATTATGGGTTTTGGTTTTTAAAATATCTACATATTTGTTCATTTAGAATATTTATATCACTTTATTGACATTTTCTATCATGGTTATAATTTTGATTTCATTAAAATGGAGTAAATTGTTTTTATAGGAAATTCCTCACTAAAAAAATGTTTACATGTTTTGATTCAATATATGATTAGTGACATTGATCATTAAATTGGTCTTGTACGGAGAAATTATAGGGTGAATTTTAATTGTAACACTTTTTCAGCTTGAGTTTATATAGGGAAAATGTTAGAAAGAATAATTTTTCTCACCATAGTGGTAAGATCACTAAATTGGCCTACTATTTGAATACTTTCATAATATGAATTAGTTACTTTTATAGCTGTTTTGACATGAATGACACCCCTTTGACCAAATTATTAAGCATTTTTGTCTATATTTGTGATTAAGTTTTTAAAATATAATGGTACAGTTATATTGAGCCCTTCCTTTTTTATGAGAGACATTTTGAGATTTCATGGAGGAGGATAGAAGAGTGGAGGTGACGTTGACATGAGATTTTAGATAGAGGATGAGGCTTGTGGTGTTAGTAGGTAGGTTGTGATGTGGTGTGGTTTTGGAGATGGACTTTACAACATTTCCATTGTCCTTACAGAATGGAGGCTTGAGATGAAGGATTTGGAGGTTATACTTATATATGGATTGTTGTGTTGTATGTGTCGGATATATAGTAGAGCTTTATGGGTCAGTTTTATATTTTTCCCCTTGAACGGTCACTGAATCATGGTCTTGGGGCTACACCACGGAGTCCCAGAGGGTCAATACCATATCTCTACCAATTTGGGGGAAGCTACAGTGTGGATATTTATTTTTGTGACGAAACCCTACACTAGGTTATAAGACATGGGGGTATATACATATATTGTATTATGGATTCCATGTGTTGGGTTTAGATTAAAACCCCTATGGTGTTTCCTCCTTGTTGTGTTGTATTTTAGGTGAAAATCCTTAGGGTTACGACATGGTTAATGGGGGTTGTATTATGGTGTAGTTAAATTATAGAATGTAAAAATTCTTAAGTACCATGGATATATTATTATTTTCTCCCTTATCCCTAAAACCTTAGGTGACCAAAGGTGTTTTAATATAATTTTGATCGTTTTTTCAAGGTTTTATCCCCTGAATTTTAGTGTTTGACTTTTTGTTGTTTTATAGTGACTTTTACTCTTTATTATTGGTTATTCGCTCTCTCGCATTATCGATTTTCATGTTATGGTTTCTCATTTTGTTCATTTTTCATGGGTTTTATTTTTTTATTGATTAATTATTCCTTGTGGGATAATATCCAAAGGGATCTTGGATTTTTTATGGAAGAGGTGATTGATGATATAGGTTTTTTCTTCCATTATTAGTTGAATAAGATTAAAATTTATAGCTCAAGGTAGGGGATTTAGGACCATTAATTTGTTATGTTCAAGTGTGGGGTTATCATGATTTAGTTTCTTGGGGTTGTTTTAGAATTTATACAGAGGAAGATAATTTAAATAATTAAAAATGAACAAGAATGATGTTATGATGATACATGGTTATGATATATTGATGATGCCTCTTGATATTTTTTAGATAGTGTGATATCTATTTGCATTGATTTTTGTTGTTTTTTTCATGACTTATTTTTCTGAAAATGGTTAAACAATGTAAAATTAGTAAAGATGAAATAAATGATGAAAGAATCTTAGCATATGAATTATTATCAGTTCGGATAATTATTAAGCATGAAATTATTATACAAAGTGTATTTATTATTTATAACTACTAATGATAGGTTTCTTATTACTGGAAACTATGGATAAGGCATTTTTTAATCCAATACGATAATGAAAAAGGTAATTTTTTATATTAAAGTGTTTTAGGATGTCAGGATTCAAACAATTTTGTTATTCCATATTCTATAGTCGTGTATTCCTAATGTTATAGACTTGTTTTCCCCTTGAGTTTGTTGTATTGAAAATACATTTTGTTTCCTTGTCCATGTGATCTAGGGTGATAGATCCTTATTATGATTTTATGAGTGAGATTTGGTATAGTCAAGTTATATGTAATACATTAAGAGAGGGTATTGATAACTACTCATCATTGTGGTAGTGGTTCAGCAAGGTTAATGTTGGGATGGTTGACATAAGTTGAGATCTGGGCTTTCCTATTTATTATATTTTAGTGTTTGTTTTTATTAGTACATTTTGAGAGATGGGCTTTCCAATCTTTCTTGCTGTTTAATTTTGATGGATAGTTTAATTTATGGTTATTTATTATGATTTCCAAATTCTTGTTGTGGGTTTTCTATACATAATGGGTGAATATTCATTGTTGTATTTCAGGTCATGTCCTAGAGTGAACATATTATTGAATGGTAAATGAATTATTAATGGACTGATGGGGTGGTTTGTTGATGACAGTAATCATATATGTTAAATTATAACCATGAAAATGTTGGATTAATTTTATATGATCTTGGGGTGTAAATTTGGAGATTGAAATATTAATTATAAAATAATATTGTCTTGTGATGAAATGAATTTATTAAACTATAATTTGTATTTGGATCTATGAATAGTTGGTAATTTATAATTACTAAAATAAAAATGATTAATGATTTTGAATCTTTATGTTTGTGTGCTCATATGAGATCTTGTCTCTTAGACCTTAGTGGTGGAAACTATGTTTAATGTGGGATAATAGATGCGGTGGAGTATAAGGATTGTTATTTTACCTTTGCTAAGTGATATAAATTTCATTATATTTTCTTATTTCATACTCTCCACCACTCGAGTTTTGTGGGAAACCTATGACCAAATATTTTGGGTTTCGGGTGATATTCCTCAATATCCAAATTGGTGAAGGAATAGATGAATAAATTATCCTAATTCTATAATCTACCATTAAACATATAATGATGTGTATGAATATCCATGTTTTAATATATTAATGTATAGGGTTAATTTATACAATATATGTGATTTATAATGGTTTTACCATACATATGTGTACGAGATGTAGCATCTTGAGGTTGTAGCACAAACATGTTTTCTGCTTTTAGTGACTATTGTTATTACATGTGTACTTTTGTGAGCTATGATATATTAAGTTATTATGCATGGTACATGGGTTACATTGGATTCCATAATCACTCATGGTTTTAGATTTGTGGGGATGTGGTTAAGATATGTGTTTATATGGTTCATGTTGATATTTGGATGTTATATGTATGTACGAGTGTAGAATGACTTATGGAATGGTTTGTTGAACAAGACATTTAGTGTTGGGGTGTGAGAGGGAAAAATAAATGGGGAATTGGAAGTGGGGTTCTTTATTATGTATATGATTTGATATGTATATACTTACTCATATGTGTTACCTAGTGGGATAACCTTAGTGAGGACTAGATATAGTTTTTCTTGTTTAGGTATTGAGTTGGTTTCATTTGTTTAATCAGTTGGATTTAGTATTCTTCCTTCACATTTGAAAGATATTTTTTTTAGAGGATCCTTTTAAGTATACTTATATGATCACCCTATATATATATACTATTTTTCAGGTCTGTGGGAGAAAGATGGTGATCAAGATGGGCATTAAAAGATCTGGGTGATTGTTTAGGAGATGTCAGATTTCATGGTCACTTCTGAGGATTCTTTTTAGTATTTCTTGTTTTTTATTATGTACGACATTATATTATGTATTATAGAGTAAGTCAGTATTTATTCTATGAATATTATCGGCAGATATCATTTTATCTCTTTTCCAAAAATTTATATATTACGGGTAATGCCTCTCATTTTTATTGATTTTATACCCTTGGTGTTAGTTATCAACTCTTGGCCAATTGGAGGCAGGCTTTGAGGGTCATCACCATATTCAATGCCATCTTAGGAGGGGTACTAGTGGAGGGGGTTATAAAATAACCATTTCTGGTGATTTTCTCACAAAAACCCCTTCAATCACAACATTTATGATACAATTATCCACAATCACTAAACCCTCATAAAAGTATTGAATTAATATTTGGACACGTATTTGATGGTAGATAAATCTAAAATAAAGATTAATAAATATCTCATAGTACACATTTAATCTCTCTCCTTGGACTTGAAAAAACCCACAAGTTTCTTTCCTCAAGGAGGATATTCTAAGGGATAAGAAGAATTTCTTTAAAAAGAAAATTTTGAGTTCATGCCAATTTCCTACGGAGATGGATTGAGAATAATCAAACCACTCTCTAAAAACTCTATATAAAAAAACGAATGATCAAATTTTGATTTGATCCCCTTTAATCACTTGGGATTTTATGTTTATACAAACCATATGAAACTCCTTCAAGTGCTTGTGTGGATCTTCTCTGAGAGGTACATGGAATTTGGTAAAACAATGGAACAAACTTGATCTTCATTCAAAATGAGGGTCAATTTTATAGTATTCTAGATAATTTTATTGTTTTTCATAATTAGGAGATACTATCTCCTTTAAGTTTTACTTGTCATCTATGTTTCTAACATGTTTTAATGGGTCTATTTTTAGTGTATTTGTACCTTGAAACTTAGAAGAATAAATATATTTTATTTCCATTGTGGTTTCTATTATAATTGGTTCAATTTCATGTTTGTTTCCCTTTTCTTTCTATGTTTTCTTAGATCTCAAATAGAAGGTTATATCTATTTTTTGATCAAAATGTTTAAATTTAGTGTGTCGGTTCCTAAAAATAAAATTCCAACACATTTTAAGAAAATTCAAACCACTATAAACCACATAAAAACAAGTAGGAACAAGTAGAATATCAATTTTCAATAGTAGGTGGTGATATAATATCTTGAATTCAGTACCTAAAATCAATTTACATTAACAATTAGAATCAAATTCATTTCTAGAAATTCCAAAAATTTTAAAATAATTAGTTTTTATAAAAACACTTCAATATTTCATGAAAAAATTATTTTACATGTAATTCGTAGAAAAAATATTATTATTATTTAAAAAAACGAAATAAAATATTGATTTTTTTAAAATTATAGTTTTGGAAACCTCCCTAGGAAAGATTCCAATTAAAGAGAGTTTTTTAGTCATATTTACATTCTTTAAAATTTATTTCCCAAATACTATAGTATATAAGTCCCTAATTTTTTCTCCTAGTGAGGTTATATAAAATGATATTAATTTTTTTATATTTTAATTGTTTATTTAGTTTATTTAGGGATATTTTTAATTAACACTGTATTGAACATTTAAATCAAAAGTAAATTATAGTAGAAATATGTTCATGAATAGTGAGAAGAATTAGTTTAAAAAGATGATAGCCTCACCTAATTAAACTCATAAAACATTCTTTTATTTTATTAAAAGTATTCTTCATATTGAATTTTCTCAATTTTCACCTCATAATCATATGGAAAATACCTTACACTGCTAAAATGATGAGAATAAACCATCAGAATATTGGTGTTTGTAATTTTATAATGAGTTTTATTTATGGAATATAGTGATCAACTAAATCAAAAAAAAGTTTGGGTAATAAAATTGTTCTTAGTTCATAATCAATAAATAAAAAATTTAAATATAAATCACCCTCTCTTCTTTAACCCTTACTCTATATGATTAGAAAGAAATATTTAATCAGCTATACCACTCCATAAAATGTGATACCTCCAATAAAATATAAGAAAAGTAAAAATCAAAAAATGGGATATTTTATGAAATTAGCCAATAATTATCAAGAAGAAAATAATAAGAATGAAGTAAATATTAATTATGAAAGATGTTACCAAGAGGTTCACTAGGTTTGGCCACCTAGGATTTATAGAGACAAATTAATTAGACAAAGTGTTTGTAATGTGACATCCATCAAAAACACCACACTAAATAATCAAAAAGGATTAAAAGGTTAAATTATATCAGAGAGAGTCTCTCTCTCTCTCTAAAAGATTATAATTTTAAAACAATTATGAGTTACTTCCCAAAATTTCACCTAAAACTATTTAAAATAAATAAAAAAACACTTCAAAATCTAATAGGAAGGCTAGATATGCATGTCAAAAACTCCCATAACTTTCATAAATTGTTCTTGTATCTTTGTAATCATCTCCCCAAATAATTTTCAACTTGTACATGCTTTTTATTGAGCATGAATTTGGATACAATTTTGGAATTGGTTCAATTAATACAGCTTCATAGGGTACCAACTCATCACCAAAACACCTCATACTCTTGAATAAAAATAGTTTTTCATCCCTTCTATATTATTTGAATAAAATCCACCCCCCTTAACTAAAATGAAAATATTATTACCACTTACTAATAAAATTCCACATCCAAAAAAATGATTAACATATCAAATATAATCCTTCCAATAATGGTTTGAAATTTAGTGTTATTCTTCTATTATATTTTCCTTGTTATTTTTTTCAATTTTTCTTACCATCATTAACCAAAACCAACCCCACTAACTTAAACTATTATGAAGAAGTCTCACCCTTAATCACAAAATTCACACCTTCAAATCTGTGAAACAAAATTGGAATGAACACATAAATTTTATGTGGTTTGGTTGGGGTGACCTACATCCACAGGGAAGGTAGAGATTCCACTAAGTGGTCACTGACATACTGAAATTCATTCAGGCAGCACCAAAACCCCTTAAAAGTATATCTAGGTGACACCAACACTTACTACTGGTACATATTGGCAATTACCATCCAGTGTGGTCAGTGGTATTTCATGTCAAATTTCAACAATCTCCACCTTGCTAAAACAAATATCACATTGTTAATGCTCAAGACAAAACATCATGTTGTTACCTTCCTGATTATCGTAGGTATATCAAGTATGAGATATATTGATCAAGTCCAAAAAATGTTAGATATTGATCCTTGTAACTTCCTTATTGTCCTTTAGAGGAGGAAAAAAAATCTTATGCCTTATTCTGTTGTAGTTAATACATTTATTCTTCCCTAAATAACTTACACCTGTTCTTTCCTTTGTTATCCAAAACATCATGATAGATAGAAGTTCTCTTTATGCTCCTCCATATTCTACTAGTGTCTATACTCTTATGATTATGAGTATCATGTTGTAGTGGAAATTATTCCTTAGTCGTAATATCCATATGATCATTACTCTCTATCTCTTATTTCTCCTGATCAGTAGGTGTTGAAATTTAATGTACATCGATTGAAACTGAGTAATCTATATCTTTTCTAGAATCATTTGGATTAATCATCACTAACTCACCAAATGTGATGTCATGACTCCAAAAAATATTCTTCACTTATGGACACCATAGTTAGAAGTCATTCATATACCGAAGACAAAAAAAACAACTTTCTCTATTCCCAAATACAACTTTGAGTCTTTCATATTAAAATAGGTAATAAAACCAATTATATGAAATCTATCATAATCTAGAACATTCTCATTAGACCAAAAATCTATTTGAATTTTCCATTAATCACAAAATTAGATAATCCGTTCACAATGTGTATTGCATACATCAATAATTATTCTCAAAAGTATTTACTGAAACATGACTGAGAAAATATACACTCTACTTTTTCAATGAGTTTACAGTTCATCTTTTATATAGTTCCATTATTCTATGGCATTATAGGAAATGTAAAGTGTCTCACAATACCATTATCCTAACAAAACGTCTTGAATAGAACTGATGTGTATTGACCACCATTATTTGATCTCGATCTCTTGATTTTCCTTCAATTCTGATTTTTAGTAACATTCTTCAATTTAAGGAAGACATCCAACACGTAATCCTTATGATTCATGGAATGAACGCAAACATATCATGATTAGTCATCAATAAATGTGACAAAATACTGATTACCACCCAATAAATCATTTTTTCAACAGTCCCTAGACATTGGTTTGGATGTACTAAACTGTTCTCCTCTTAAAATGGGTTATAGTATGAAAACTGACTTTAGTCTACTTAACCATTACACAGTTCTCATATAATTCCAATTTTCCTATATTTTCACTATTAAAAATTCTTTTATTTACAAAAAACTAAAAGGCCTTATCAATGTTTTGTCTAAGTCCCATTTACCATTATTTAGTAGTGTCTAAATAACTTTATTCTGATAAAATTACTCCCCCTATAACAGTCAAAAAATTAACATAATAAAAATGACATTTTCAAATACCTTTCATACCAAGTAATGAATGATAGATTACTTTCATGACACCATATTAAATGATTATCTGATAACCAAACTTATCCAAGACTCCAAGTGATATATGGTTCTTTCCTGATTATAGTAAATATTTGTATCTATAAGTCATTGAGTTATACCATCATGCATCCCCAATCGTATTATTCCAATACCTCTTATGTGGAAAGGGATTGTATTACCCATAAGCACCACACTATCATCTAACTCCTTAAGTCTAGAAAACAAATATCAATTCATACACTTGTGTAATGAATAACCTGAATCAATAATCAAATATTCTAAATGATTGACAATTCAAAAAATGAATAAATTAATATATTCAACATCCTCAGTTTTCTTTACAATATTCACCTTCAGTTTCCCCATATTGGAAAAATTATTCTTGAAATTTCATTTTTTTATAATAGATGGAACACTCATCTTTTGATGGATATCTATAGCTGGACTCGACTCTAGACTTGGATTTCAATTTACCACTTCTAAATCATTTTCCCTTCCAATTAGATGATCTTCTTCTAGTTTTCATCAATTTATATGATTTAGAATCTCCTTGATCATACTTTTCATTTAGAATGTACTCAATTTTAACTAAGTCATTTGATATATCGACAAATTTCACCTTATCCTTACCATAAAAAATGTTGTAGTAAGATTATCATTACTCTCTAGTAGAGAGTTTCATAAAAAAAGAGCCTTATATTCTTCACTGATCATTAACTCCAAACTTTTCAACTCTACCAAGATTATTTTAAATAGTCTTGGTGATTAATAATAGACATACCTTGATTGTACAAAAATATGATTATTATTTTCAGGTAAGATTTTGTTTTTTATTTTCTTAGTCATGTATTTGTTCTCTATAACTTTCTATAAATTCTTTTCCAATGTTTCTCACAACACACTATATTATTGATCTTTTTTAAAATAAAATCAGATCGCACCACATGTTTAATGGTTGAGTCTCCTCTAATCACCATAGGAGATATTTATGAGCTTTTCTTCTAAGGTGAAAATAACTCCTATTGATTTGGATCATGCAAAACATCACACTTCCACTTGATGAAATTATTAATCCCATCAAATTTCTCCACCTTGAATTTGGTGTTGGACATCATACATCTATTTACTGAAGAACAAAAAGTCCTAGTATGTGTATCTAAAATAGATTCTTCTTTTATAAATTTAGATAATTCATCTTGGGGATTATATATAATAAAAAAATATCATAATTTTTAAAAACATACAGCATTGATGGATCTAAAATAGTAAAGAACCCTCAAATTGACTATTTAATTTCTTAAATTAGATCTCAAATGAATGAGACATTTTCAAGTAATTTTTTTTAAAATATACCAAAAAGGTCCAAATCATTTTATATTTAAAAAATAACCTTTTTTAAGTGGGGCATGGATAACTGAACGAACACTACCCACTTACACTTTCAAGTGAACACTTCAATTCTATTTGAATTCAATCCAAGAAAATTACAAAAAGATGAACTTTTCCATATACCCATTCAATTTTTTTATTCCCAACTACAAAAATCCCCCTCCCTTATCTTCTATAATTATTCTACTCTTAGTTTATATTTTATGTACCATCTTCCCCTTAAATACCAAGTTTATATATAGAAATAGAGTCAATATAGAAGGGAAAAATATTAAAACTGAAGAGGTTGGGTCATGGTGACCACTGCCAATGATTAACAGGTACATGGACACCCAAGAATTTATATAGGTATGGAATGTAGTGCCAAGGGTTTGTAGATCTAGATTTGTAGACTCCAGATTCAATAAGGGAGAAGAAAATAATGGGTATAGGTTCTTACAAGTGGTATCATTCAGGGATAACAACCTCTATTGGTAAGGGTGGCTAGCAGCGTTGTGGAATTTTTTCAAGTATGATGAGGTGGTAAGGATATGTGTTGCGAGTTGTAGTAAATAAGTGTGGAAAAGGGTTCACTGTGAGTTTGATTCTTTTATAGTTAATTAGAATCCTCCGATACTTTTTTGTTCGGAAGTCTCAACCTCACTATCAAAATTTGGGCACTCAATAGGGAAAAAATTCAGAATTAACACACAAATTTTACTTTGTTTAATTAGGGTGAGCTATGTCTATAGGGAAGGGAGATATTCCACTAACATATTATAGATGAGAACAACCACATATATAATTCCCACACATCTGATCCCTTTTTATAGTGGAAAAGAGGATAATAAAAACAAATATCCACTGCACATTTTTTATGGATTGCCATTAACTTACTGCAATTTCTTCATGTGAATTATTGAATTCAATTTGTGTTTTCATGTTGAATTTCAATTTCATTATATTCTTCCAATTTAATATGTTAATTTATCATCAATTCAAAAATATTTTTAATCAATAATTTCCTTTTATTATCAAATATTTCTACTAGACTCCCACTCAGGTTTAGTCATTTTTTGTGTGGGCCTCTTCGAGTGGCCCTTGGACTTCAGTTGCTCTGTCAGTTGTATCGGGCTGATTCAGTGAACTGTGAAATCATTTGATCATTGACTGTTGATCAATTTATCTCCATTTTCATATTCACCCTTTAATTTTCTTCAGATTTATCATTATGCTACTAGAATTCTATAGTATATGGATTCGTGGCATTATTTAGTTGGATATGCAATTACATCTTGTAGAAGTTGTCAAGGGGAATTGATCATCCCATATGCTAGATTGATTCATGATGAATCACTTAATTCTCCTCTCCTATACTAGATTGATCCATGATGATTCACTTATTTCTCTTCACTATTCTACTACTCTCAGTACCCTAACTCCGGATCTCGAACCCTAGGTTGGGTGAATCTCGGTGGTAAGTCCTTGTAACTATTGATCTCTATAGTACACCACTAGTGTGGCACTTATGGTGGAGCGTAAATGATAACTTCATTTTTATAGGATGATATTAAGGTGAGAACCTGTGTTTACTCAATCCAAATATGGGAAGATCTTCATGAGAACCTGGTTTCTCAGTGAGCATGAGGATCTGATTCAGCACTCAGGTGAAGCTTGAAGATATCAAGACTGTCGTACCTCTCTGTGTCTCATTTTGTAAGTTTCTTATTTGCATTCTCCAATTCTCTGTTTTTAAAAGATATTTTTTCTAGTATTCTTTCAATATTTGTTTTATCTATGTTTTTTGTAATCTATTTTTATTTAAATCTTAAATAAAAGGTGTGAGTAGGTAGTGTTCTTTCTATGCACATAGGTCCCCAAGGGGCTGAAGCATGCAAATAATTGTGATCTTATTCTTACTTTTACCTTATTGAATATTATTGGTTTGGTTATATTTTTTCAACAACTGTTTTCTAAGAATCTAGTTTAGTCTTGTTGGGATTTTGATTTTGGATTACATTCATATCAACCTCTCCTATCACAAAGTGGAATAAGAGCTATGCTGGTTTTCTTTTACTGATTGATTCACTTTTTGTTTCTTATTTTATAGTTATGATGTTTTTTAAATATCTTCATATTAATATCTACATAAATATATATTTTATATATATCAATATCTGTTCAAATCCATTTTCCCCTATCTAATTCATCTATATTTTGTATCCCTTTGGATAATCATAGCTTACCCAAGTGATTGGTCAGTTGTTGGGGGTGTACGCTTAACATTGTCTGTAGGAACTCAATATATACTATATGGGTAAACATGTCAATAATGGGATATGAAATCAAGAAATTATATGGCGATTACGACTTTAACTTATGGAAATGTTAGACGAGATCCATTCTTGTATAGAAGGGCCTAATTGATGCCCTCTGTGGGATAAGGAAACCTATTATAACTATAAATGATACTGGACCTACCACTACTGAATACATAGATGTAACCTCTAATGTGTTAGTTAAAGAACACATCTATTTACTCCTTTCATTAGGTGATAAATGTCTAAGAGAAATTTCTTATGAGACTACTACTAGTGGTATTTGTTTTAAGCTAGATAAACCATACATGTTGGATTTATTGTTTGGAAATATTTCAAAAAAACTAAACATGTTTACTTTTAAAATGATACATGGTAGTTCTATTAAATCCCATATTAATAAATTTAACAAGGTTATGTTAGATTTAGAAAACATTGATGTAACTATTAATGATGAAAATCAAGAAATGATCCTTCTAATTTCACTAGATAATACATAAAACACATTAGTTGATACCATGATGTAAGCTTGAGACTCTTTAACCCTTGAAGAGGTTATGTAATACATTCTTTATAAATAATTACACTCTAAACCTAAAATAAAAGGTGAGGTGAGTGCTTATTTTATAGGGGAATATCTCAATTTAAAGGTAACAATAAATAGTTTACTAAAGATAAAAGAAAAAACTATAAATAACATAAACCTAGGCCTAGTTCTAGTTATATGGAAAGGAAGGTCACATTCTTACATTATGGTAACCCTTGGCATATTAACCTGGATTATAGGAAACTCAAATAAGAATTAGAGTACAAACGACCCACTGACGAGTCCCATCTAGATGACTTGGATTATGAAACTATTTAAGTCCTTAATGTGTCCAGCCATGTACTCAATCAAGATTTGGTCTTAGACTCGGGTTTTTCCTTTCACATGTGTCCTTTTAGAGATTAATTCTTAGAATTGGTTGAAATGGTATAAGGAGATATCATATTATATAATGATAAGAGGTGTAAGTTTGAGGGAAGAGGTTTTGTTTTTTTAGAACTAGATGATCATCCCCTCATCACCTTATTAGATGTTAGGTGGGTTCCAAACCTTCAAATAAACCTGGTTTCCTTATGAGGTATAGATTAACATGGTCTCATTTTTAGATCTAAAATAGGTTGTTTAAAATTTTATAAGGCTTCGTAACCATCATAAAGGGGTCTCTAATCAATGGGTTGTATGTATTGAATGTATATACCTATTCAAGGAAATTAGGTAGTGTCTATTCCATCAACACTGAGAACACTACGTTTTGGCATAGCAGATAAGGACATGTAAGCTCTAAGGGCCTAGAAGAACTCAACAAGCAAGGGCTGTTGAGTGACATCACACTAGGAAATCTTCCATTTTTTTGTATTGTGTGATGTGAATGTCCAAGAGGTTTATTTTCAATATATCCTCTATAAAAGTTGTTATACCCCTTAAATACATTCATTTTTTACATATAGGGGCCATCTAGAACTACCTATAATGGTGGAGGCTCTTATTTTGTCACTTTTATTGATGATTTTTCTAGAAAAGTATGGATTTATATTCTAAAAAATAAATCTGATATTTTTCCAAACATTTAAAACCTATGAATTTTAATTTGAAAACCAAATTGGGGAGAAAATCAAAACTATGAGAAAATATAATGGATTGGAAAACCTATCCAATGAATTCATTCAATATTGTGAATCATCTAGTATTAAAAGGAATAAAACCATTAGGGATGATCCCCAATAAAATGGATCTACAGAAATAAGTAATAGGACCATCCTTGAAAGAGTCTGTAGATTTCTTCCATAATTGGGCCTCCCCAAATCCTTATAGGCAGATCATATTAGTATTGTGTTCTACCTAGTAAAAAGGTTTTCCCTCTTCTGTAAATTAATTTAAATCTCCTAAAGAACTATGGAATTGTCAAACATTATACTATACATACTTATCAGTATTTGGTTAGACAACTTATGTGTAAATCCCAGAACTCGTGCTTCCAGGTTTAGCACATATAAATGTTTTGTATGTTTTGTAAAAATGAAACTAAATAAATACACAAAATTAATTACATATCGAGAACTTTTTTGGTCTAGGTTTTGGAGAATTAGATACATTACTTACAACATAAAAAATTATACAAAATAAAATGAAATAAATAAAAGACTTTAAGCACCTTTCTTCCTCAATGAAATACACATCACAAGGTGATCCACTAAATTGTGAAAAATAACTTAAAAAATATAGAGATCAGTTATTTTTTCCTGTAAGGGTTTTTAAAATCGTTGAAAAATAAATTTAAAACACTCTTTTGAAAAATAATTTTGAAAAATACATTTAGAAATACCTTTTAAAAACGTTATTTAAATTAAATACGTGTTGAAAATAATGCATTTCTTTAAAAATTAATTACATTAAAAAAGTTCATTAATCATATTCCAATGATTTTTCTGAAAGCTAAATGATACCTTCTGAAAAAAAAACACAAATTCCACTTGAAACATCAAAGGATATATTGGGCCTACCAACATTCTTAGGTATGGGTTCACTCCCCAGTTTCCTACCATATTTACAACATTCATGTTCTGAATTTTATGAAAAAAAAATTAAGCTTGATCTATGTATTCATACATTATTTGCTAGAGTTTTTATTTAAAACCCTTGAAAACATATTTTCATCAATAAATTTACACTTATAACTTTATTTAATAAAGTTTGTCATAAATTGGAGTAACTATATTCTTCCACCTATCATAAATACATAGAATGTTATTAATAATATCACATAAAACCAATTCAAAAATAATTTTCCTGGTATATATGATTCAATAAACATATATATACAATTAATAAAAAACTAACACATACATGATATTTCATGTATTATAGATTATGGACATATCCTATAAAAATTATGACATTCATGTATGTATAGAGACTTTGCTCACATGAAATGATAAATTTTATTTAGAATTAGTACATAAAATGATAATGTTTAACATTTTTATACAAACGATTCACATAAAATGATGCCTAATTCCTTGGAAACTTTATTTAAAATGAAATAATTTAAAATAAGAAATTTAAATTTAACATTTTAAATTAAAAAATTCAAAAAAAAACATAGGATGATAAATTAAAAATAGAATCAAACCTTCACATAAAATGATAGGTTTAGAAGTATTTTAAAATAATTCAGACAAGTGAAAATAGTTAGATATAAATTCAAATGTATATAATTTATATGTAAAAATTGATATTTTGAAATCAAAATCAACCCCTTTCAAAAATATGAACATAATTTAATAAATAAAATTAAATAATTTCCATACATTATAAGTTGTGAAAATAATTATGGATAGGTAGATAGATATATATATGTTTATATATATTTTTATATATCTTTAAAAATTAAGAATAGTTTTATAAAAATAAATCTAACCCTTAATTGAGTTTATAAAATATTGAATAAAATATACTTATTTAAATTGTAAAAAAAAATAACCCTTACATCCTAATTTTTTTAAAACAAATAGATAGATTGATAATAAAATAAATAAATATATATATATATTTAACATAAACTGATAGAAAAAAAATTAAACCCTTTCCTTGATTTGAAAATGGATCAAAGGAGCTACTTACTTCTAGCTCCAAGAAAAAGGAAAAATATAGAGTTTGAGAGAAAATGAGTTGGGGTATTTAGGTGAGAAAGGGAGAGGGTTATATAATGTATGGTTTTCAATCATATGGATTAAAATAATTGTAAGAATAATGTATTTTGAAAATAACTTTTTTTTAAATTTTTCAGGTGGTGTGATTATCAACTGTTTGATAATATATATATATATATATATATCTTTTTTAGGAACCATCTAGAAGTCAACGGTGTGAGTACAACCAAAAATTTGAGTTTATTTTTTTCATATCACAATACCTTTATTGTCATTTTATATTATGTTATCAATAATCATTTATTGTAATTTTTAATTATGTTGTCAATGAATATCTTATTTTGTTATCTTACCATGATTACACTTGTTTTTTTGGGTTTTGACAGGTCATTTCATTTTTTTTAATCATTTATTTTATTTTTTTAATTGTTTTTACATTTTTGTACATCATGATTTCTTATCTTTATAGATTTTTTGTTTAAGCATTTTTCTCTTTGTTTTTAGGTTTTATCTCTTTTGATTTTGTGTGTCATGCCCCAAATTATAATATTATAATATCTTATTTATTTTTTATTTTATCATTATTTTTCATGTTATTTATCTCTTTTCACTTTGAAATTTTCCACCCTTTTCTATTTTGTCAATTGATGATTAGTTTATGATATATTATTATATTATGTTATCATTGTTTTTTTACATTATATTTAATGTTTTTATTTAAAACATTATATTTAATATATATATATATAATTCTTTTTTTCTAAATAATTCAAATAAAATTTTTTTAAACACATATATAAAGTGATTTTTATAATAAAATAATTACATTAATTTATAATGTATAAATTTTTTAAAACAAAGAAACAATATATTTTCATATATTTATAAAATGTATTCTCTAAAAAATAATTATTATTATTATCATAAAAAAATTTAACCTTAATAATAATAATAATTATTATTATCACTAAAATTATAAACCAAATTATAATTGTCGGATTTTTTTTATAATAGTAAAAAATTAATTATAATTATTATAATAAAAATTAAATTAGTTATATATTTATATTAAAATACAATTTTAAATAAATTAAAAAATAAATTTTTATAATTTTAATTCATAATATAATTCTATGAAAATTAAAATAATATATTCAAAACATTAAATATTAAAACATATTTTAAAAACAGGATATATTTTAACTTATTTAAAAAAATACCTTTATTTAAAAAAAAATATTTCTTGACAAGTAATATTTTTTAATTTTTAATAAAAAATCATATTGATTACACGAAATAATTTAGATTCATAGAATTTTTAATTAAAAATATTTCTTTTAAATTATAAACAAAATAAATACACAATTAAAATAAAAGTACCATATGAATTTCTTTGGGTGTTATATTATGAAAATGTTAAAACTGATAAACTAGAACCAATGGCTTAAAATGCATCTTTATTAGGTATCTTGAGGGTTTTAAGGGGAATAAACTATGGGTAGATAAACCAGGTTACCAAAAGTACATTATAAGTATGCATGTTTCTTTCTATTTGTCTTATTCTTTTCCTAAACCCAAGGCTTCCACATTCGGAATCGATTATCTAGACCATGGACATTATGATTATACTAAGCCTATGTTCAAGTTTTTAGATCTTTTCAAACCCACTACATTGGATGAAAAACCCATTGTATATGCTAATTCAATCCCCAATTCAAGTTTAGATTCTGAATCTGATCCTTCTACTCTCAATAGGGATTACCAATTAACCTAAGATAGAGAAAGGAGAGTACCAAGACCTCATGCTTAGTTCATCTAATATGGCATGGCTTTCTATGATTTTTATATGGTCTAAGATATTATATATGATTATCCTCAAACCTATAGGCAATACTTAAATGAAAAAGACTCTAGGCAGTAGGTCTTCATCATGGATGAAGAAATTCACTCTCTAAAAATGAATCACACTTGTTCTATTGTTAGTAAACCACCCAATGTAGATATTATTGGTTTTAATTTGATTTATAAGAGAAAAAATAAAACATTTATGAAAATTAAATCTAATACAAAGTGAGGTTAGTTTCTAAGGGATTACCTGGAAGAAAGGATATTGATTATTTGGAAATTTTCCCCCTATTGTTAAGAATTATCCTATTCATCTTTGAATTACATTTGTTTCCTATAGTGATTTTCACATTTAATATTTGGATATTGAATCTATTATTAACATGGTGATTTAAATGAAATACTCTATATGAAACCTCCTAATGTTTATTCTATGGAATTCAATCTGGATCAAGTATACACATTAAATAAATCGTTGTATGGGGCGAAACAAGACCCTAGGTAGTGGTATATGAAATTTGATGCATTTATGTTAGACAACCAATTTATAAGGTTTAAATATGATACAAGTGTGTATTTTAAATCAAATAATAATTTAATTCTTTATCTGCTACTTTATGTTGATGAAATTCTTATCATTTGAAAGAATATGTGTCTTATCATTGTTATAAAATCGTAATTAAAAGAAAATTTTGAAGTGAAAGAATTATATGTATCGAAGAAAAATTTAGGTATTGAAATTGTTAGAGATATACCTAATAAACTAATTTATCTTTCTCAAAATGCTTATGTATTAAGGATTCAAAAGTGATATATGTTTGAATGTCTCAAACCTGTTAATATACCTATTGGACAACACTTCAAACATTTTGAAACACAGGTACCCACAACTGTTGATGATGTGAATTTATTTCTAAAAAATCTTTTTCTATTATTGCTGGTAGTATTATGTATTCTATTATTTGTTCCAAATATGATATAGGCTATGTTATATACACTCTTATAATATTTATGGTTGCACCTAGGAATCTACATTGCCAAGCCCTTAAGTGGATTATATGATATCTCTCATGATGCTCTAATCTATCTTTTTGGTATGGTAATGACGTGGATACTTTTGAATTTATTACTGGACACGTATATGATCATTATGCAGGTAATATAGACACTGGAAAATACCTGACTGGTTATGTGTTCACTTCCTATGGTGGTCTCATTTCATGGAAGTGCAACATGCAATATTTGGTTACACTGTCAACCACAAAGTTTGAGTATATTTCCTTGAACGAGGTAGTGATAGAATCCATATGACTTAGGGGTTTTTCTTCTGAACATAACATGTATAATTATATTATTAATGTCTATTCAGATATTCAATCATCTCTTCATTTTTCTATAAATTTAGTTTTCTATGGTAAATAAAAACAAATTGATATTATTCTACATTTTATTATAGATGTTGTATAATCTAGAACCTTGGGTTTCAATAAAATTAACACTTACATAAACCTAACTAATATTTTGACAAAATTTATGGTCTTATCTAAATTCATTCTTTTTCTAAATAGGATGAATTTGGTTCCAATTCGATAACCACAAGTGTAATAACATCACTAATTTCAATTGAAAATGGTGGAGATTTGTGAATTAGGGTATTCAATTTATGTTTTCGTATTGAATATTTCCTTCACTACATTATTCAAATTTAATTTTTTTATTTTCTCATTCATTCAAAAAAAATTAATTATTAATTTATTTTTATGCTCAAATATTCCTAATGGACTCCCACCTGGGCTTAGTCATTTTTTGCATGGGCCTCTTCGAGTGGGCCTTAGACTCTGGTCGGTCTGCTGGTTTTCCCATACTGATTTAGTGATCCATGACATTGTTTGATCTTTGGTCATTGATCACTTTAAATATCATTAAATCAGCACCTTTCATTTGTTTATGGAATTATCATTACATCATTGGTGTTTTTTTGCTTATTGATTCGTGGCATTCCCAGTTTGGATATCAGTTATGGACTACATGCAGTGTCTGAGAAGAATTGATCACCCCCAGTGCTAGATTGATCCATGAAAATTCACTTCATTCTCCTCATTGATCTGTTTCTCCTAGTTCCCTGATTCCGGATCACAAACCCTAGGTTGGGTGATTCTCGGTGGTAAGTCCCTGTAGTTGTTGATATCTATGATTCACCACTGGTGTGCCAATTCTGGTGGAGCATCGATGAAAGCTTCCTTCCACTTAGGCGATGTGAAGGCGAGGATTATAGTTTCCTCGATCTAGATATAAAAAGAGATTCATGAGCACCTTGATTATTAGCGAGAACGACAATCCAATTGAGTACATAGGTGAATCTTAAAGAGATCAGTACTTTCATACCTCTGTGTGTCTGACACTATATGTTCCTTTTTTCTTGCTATGATTATCAATTTTCAATAGCCCTTATTTCTATGCTTCTGTCAATCTCTATTCTCTCTCTATATGTTTTAATACATTTTCCTTTTGAGCTTAGATAAAAGGTCTGATTGTGTGGCATTCATTCTATGTATGTGGGTCCCCAAGGGTCCAAAGCATGTAAATAATTGTGTTCTTTTTCTTTCATTTACCTTCTTGAATATTATTGGTTTGGTTTTGTATTTTCGACTATTTTTTGAATATAATCCAATTAGGTATTATTGGGTTTTGACTTTCTATATATATTCAGATCATCCTATCCCTTCACACTTCAGATGACACTATCTCTGGTTACAAGTTATGTCTATGTGACACCAAATCCTATCGTTGGTCCATAGTGGAAGTCACCAACCAATTTGGAGGATGGTATTCTAGTTCATAAAATCATTTGATCAAGAGCTTGAACAACACATGGATGGAAACTCTGTCATTATTTACTATCATCATACCTAGATTCCATTCTCTATCAATGGTATGGCTTA
Source organism: Viscum album (assembly GCA_963277665.1). NCBI lineage: Eukaryota > Viridiplantae > Streptophyta > Magnoliopsida > Santalales > Viscaceae > Viscum > Viscum album. The sequence continues at coordinate 597,096,083 of OY728125.1, read as the reverse complement.
TTTGATATTGCTTCAATATCCAAGACTCTGGTATATTTCTTTCTTCAACTAGATAATCCAATAAAACTCACTCTTATGATTAGTCACTAAAAAATATGTTTAGCTTCACACTTCAATGATGGTTCTTCGCCACTTCGAATGATCAGATTGGGTATCCTTATCTAGCGGCGTCATCATATCACAATAATATTGCATTAATTTAGTCAATTGTTAATAGGCATGAAATACAATTCTCATAGCTGCAACAATGTGCATCATTCAAATACCAAATATACAACATAATACAAGAAAGCGGTGATTTAGTGAACAAGAAGTCTTTAAATTCACATGGATTCACAACCCCATAAATCTTATTCCTTGACTCGGTAAATTTTGATTAATATCCTCTTTCATTCGAAGCATTTTTATATTTCAACCAACATTATCAACCACTTTGGAAAAACTATTTCATTAGAAAACAAATATTTCTCAACTTATTTGGTGTCTCTTCATCCTTCCCATGGATAAAAATATCGGCTTGATCATTTATTCCACTAATCCTGATATTCATTGATTAATCTTATTTTGTTCAACCATCACTCAATAATTTTCAAATGATTCCCCATTCCTCCATGAGTCTTTGACTCAAGTGGACTCTCTCAGAGTTACTCTATTTTAGTTGAACGACATTAAGACAATCAATTAGTTTCCTCCCACAACATAGGTCTTCTTTTTCTTCAGGATCAGCCATCAGATTCACTTGGATGCCCAAAATCTTCTTCACTATAGACATTATCTTGAAGGGGTTCAGCCTTGAGAAAAGGTGTACTTCTTTTTTATCAAATATGCTCGACATGCCCTCTACAGAAAGATTTAATATTGTTTTATATTCTGATCCTAAACATAAACCTCTTGTTGGCCATTGGATGACAACCACATAAGTTAGTGGTATCTGAATCGTTGAAACAAAATAAAATAAAAATTAATATCTTCATCTAAAATAAAGAAAAAACAAGATAAATTTGGATCCCATTGAATGAATTCTATAAGGTTTATCCATCGAGAAGGAGAGCGACAATACCGGGTTGGTGACCATCTTTCTTATTTGATAACTCAAAATAGATACCTATCTATCTGTTTCATGCATAATATTCCCAGTGTGATAAAAAAATCAATAGGTAAGCTGAGTGTGAATTTTTTTTATCAATGTTTGGTTATAATATCTTTTAATAATCTATTAATACATTTCATTGTAAAATGACATGCTGTAGAATATTTGCAGTAGGAGTTTCTAGGGAAAGTCTTGAAAAAATGAATCATTTATGGGGTTGATGACACTTCAATATTTTAGGCTTTATGAAAACAAATCCAATAAAAATGTAATGAAAAAAATTCAATATGGTTAGAAGATATATAGAAAGAGGGAGATTATCTCATTGTTTCATGAAGACCGGGTTGACATTAGGCATTCAAAGAACACAGTTGAGTGAGAGTTTTGATGGATTATTAAAATATTAATTGAATCGTAAGCTCAGTGACTTGGAATTATTCCATCTATTTGACCGTGTGTTGGAGAATAATTGGTATCCAGAAATGAAGGCTGAATTTTATAGAATGAAACCCCCCCCCACACAATAATTTTCAATATTATCTAATAATGGTTCAAGCCAGTCATTTTTACACATAGAAAATTTTCAATCTTTTTTAGCATGAATTCCAACTATGTGGTGCTTTTTACCTTAAGTATTCGAATGAAATAGTTTCCCAAAAAAAATTTGTTCGAGTGAAGGATTCTTAAAATAAGTTTTTAGTTGTAGTCTACGAAGAACCACCTGGGAGAATTGTTTTTACCTGTATAAAATTTGAGAGTTATGAGTATTTTTATTTTCAAACACTCAAAATACTAGAGAAGTTATATCTATATTGCTTTCCTAATTTATATATCCATAAGAGATGGATAAGAAATGAATGTGAGATTCATATGGAAGAGATTCTAGTTAATCAGGTTTAAGAATATTTGGCATAAAGAAAAGTTAAATGTTACTGATAGTTAGCTCGAATGACAATAATGATTATAAAGGAATCCTATGAGTTTTAGGAAGGATATCAGACTGGGATGTCAAATCTGATCAATTAAGTGAGATAATTATAGGAAGGTAGAAATAATTTACTCTCAAAACATGGTTACGATGAATATAACATGGAACATAAAAAACAATCAAAAACACCATTCAATAAAAAAGATAAAAGAAAAGGTGGAGACTGGTTCAAATTATTTCTATAGCAAGCAAGAAAACGCATATAGAATATGCGTGATATACCAAATTATGTGACAGGAAACCTTATATGTAATTAGTATTTTATTCTTATGTTAATGAACTATTGCATGTTGTGATATATTGGATAAATAATTTCATATTTTTGTTGTAGGGAATTGCTAAAGAACTTTAAAATGTTGGCTATCATAGTGCTACTATTGTAGTTCTTAATGTATGTAATAAATAAACCATAGGTTGAAAAAATATTATATTTAATGACACTTTATAAAACTCATACATTCTGATAATTGAATTCTACATAAACTACTATTATAAAAAAAATACATTATTTCTCTTTTTTAATGATTAATATAAATTTTTTACTGTAATTATGAGGCATCAAAGACTAACTTTCCTCCATTTAGAGTGTAAAACTCATCAACTAATGACTCATTTCTAGGATTCACCAAAATCAGGAACAATGTTCTTCAAGGTCATCTTTTTTATTGAAAAAATTCATAAACTCATTGCAATAAAGAGACCACTTATTATAAAAGTGCTATGATAAATTGTGCAACTAGTTACTCTAATAGATAGATTTAGAAAGCATTAACTACAAATAAAAATGGTAGTAGACGTTTGCAAACCACAAATTCAATGGACACATCCTGATATTTCAGTCCGTCTTTTCCTTCAACTGAAAATTTCATTACAATGTGAAAATGTTTATGAAATACAGTTTTTATAAATAATGATGTGGGTGTCTACAGTTGATTATTTCTATAATCGCTTACTTTATTATTATATTAATATTTTTAATGTCAAATAAATTTTTGGATGGTAGCTTACATTTATAGTAATTACAAGTATGGGAAATTCCAATTTGTTTACTCTAAATGTTAACTACCCATTTGCAGTGTGATCCAACAATTATGAACTTCCCATGGTGATTGCCACTCATAATTTCTAATTAATTTTCACTATAAATTTCCACTTCCATTTTTAGTTCCATGTTATAGTACTTTCAATTTCTAGTGGTAATATTCACATAATCAAAGTGAAAATTTCTAGTCAAGGTTTTCAATGGGAATTTCCAATGGAAATTTATAATGAAAATTCTTAGTGGTAATTCAATATTGTATATGTTTCCAATTGATTCCATTAATAGATATTAGAGACTAAAAGGTCAGATTACAGTTAAAAAACAATATATTATCACATATTAAATCAATATCATCTATATCAATATGTTCATCCAAATCTCTGAATAATAATTTGACCCCCTATCTACCACCCACGCAAATGATCTAAATTAAAGTGGAAATTTCCAATCATGGTTTATAGTGAAAGTTTCCAGTGGAACTTTTCAATGAGAATCCCCAGTGGGAATTCTATTTAGTAAATGTTTCCAATTGATTCCAATTATAGACAATGAAGACTACAAAGTCATATTAAAGTTTAAAAACTATCATATATCTATATATTTCATCAATATAAATTATCCATATTAAAGTGGAAACTACCATTCATGGTTTTCTATAGGATTTTCTTATTTAAATTTCCAATGAAAATTCCTAGTTGAAATTTTGTAGACATTTCCTAGTGGGAAATTATATGCGCTATAAGATTTTAAATGATTCCAAGAATATACAATAGAAACTACAAAGTTAAATAAAAATATAAAATCTATCCTATAGTCGCATATTACATCATAACTATTTCCACCCCCAATCTACCACCCATCCAAATCATCATAACAAATCAAATTAGTTACGTTTGTTAAAAGTCATCAAAATTTATGTTTTTATGAATGAACGATTCAACTGTCTTGAATGTTTCTTACCAAAAATAGAATAGTTCTAAACTCACCTCTGATGATTTCCTTCCAGGATCATTAAGGAAATAATGAAAAATAAATAGTTGATGCTCATTAAAATCCTCTTCAGTCAATCGAGTTGGCACTACGACATCTATTTCCAAACATTTCATTACAAAACAAATGATTATACCATAATAAAAATTGGCATCTCCCTGATATGGAGTATATTTAATTATCATGTCCCATTTACATTTCTTTCATATTCTACAAAATTTCAGTTTAAATAGTTTTTGTAATATGATTTATGTAAAAAACCAATGAGAAGTCTATATTTCAATTTGTTGAAATTTTTTCCAAACACTATATCACTTCTTACCACATTAGCTACATTGTTAATTAAAGTGTTACTAGTTATTTTCCACGAAGAGGTTACATGAAATTAAAATATATAAAATTCCATTTTTTAATATCCATGACTAAAAAAGACCAATGTATATTGTATGAATTTATTAGGAACAATAAATACATGCAGGCCCTTATACTGGCAACTATGGTCTTGTTTAAAAATCTCTCCTTCAAATTCAAATTTATTGAATAAAGCACTCTCTAGAGGCCAATAAAAATTTAAAATCGAATAATCTAACCATATTTAACTTTAAAATCCACTAAAGTAATAGAAAACATGAAAAATAATAATTCATTAAGTAAAAAATGAGCTTCAATAATACTGTAAAGGTTCTGGGTATAAAAGAAAATCATTCCATTTTAGAAATGTGAACCATATTATGTAGATGAAATATTTCTTCAATTATAATAGTATACAAATGATGACATTTATCTAAAAAATATCTAATAAAAGATAAAAAAAATAATATTTTTATGTAAACTGATATGATACATACCATACTTGATGTGGACCTCATGTTTAACAAATCAATAATTCCCTTATTATTGATCTGATACGATTTATCAGTGATTTCCCAAACTACAGTGTTGTTTTCAAGGAGTTCATTTGTTATTCTTGTACAGTTTAAAATATATTAAAATAAATTCTAACTACATAAATTCTATTTTATTAACTCTCCCTATCTACACCATAAAATAGGATTTTCAACAAGTTGTATCACATCTTTCCATTATATTGTGCCACTTCACCCACCAAGGAAGTATCTGTTATAGCTTATGGGGAATTGAATGTTTCTTCTTTTTAGTAATCAACATATATATATGTAAGGAGATTTATGATTCGGTTTCCTTTCCCTAATCTTGACACCTCTGATCAATGAGGTTTGTTTTTTAGGTAGAAGAGGTTGTAATGGACCGCTAGTAGTTTCTCTCGTGTCATATCCAATATTTTCATGTCCTCTACCCTCCATAACAGTAGTTGGAGTTGTATTTTTTTCTTTATGAATTTCTTCAATATCAATATCCTCTGTAACATTTCTTTTCACCTCATTGAGAACAAGTTTCATCTCTACCATTTTCATTAGTCTTTCTCTAAAAATCATAATTTGTAAATTCGTCAACTTTAATTGGCCCTCCAGTCTCTTGACCTTTTTAATAAGTTTTAAATTCTCTATATAACACCAAATAGTTTCCTCTATTGAAATTTATCTCACCCTTACTTTGACACTAAATGTACATCTTTTCATCAACAACCATGGGAACATGTTTTTTTGTTTTATCACCAACAAAAGGCTTACCATATTGTTTCTCCATCAACAACCAACTGAACAGGTTGCATACCCTTAGAAGGAATTTATTTAAATCTTGGAGTGTTTTGAATCTACACACAATATTTGAAACAAATATTTATAAATTAGAAATTAATTTAAAAAAAATTAAAGTTATAAAACATATTCTAGTTATATTATCTTAGGACTTTCTTATAGAGAAACATCAAAATATTTCAAAATCTACCTAAAAAATAATGGTGTTCCATCTCTTTTTGGAGTAAAATTTATATAATTCATAGAAAACCAATATTATAACTACTAAAATGGTTTGGAATATATCAAGTAACTCAGAAAAAATAAACACAGTTGAAACACCTTTATAGCATTACTAATAAACGGAAAAAAGAACATACAAATTTTAATGTAGTAGTGAGCTTTTTTTCACTGATGTAATCTACTGGTGATGAATAACCACAACCCAAGAATATATCTTCACTTTTGATATGTCTTAAAAATATGTTAAGAAATTACAACCCATATAGCAACCAGAAGTGGGGAAAATAATTCGGCACACTCAAAATGGGAAACCAAACATGCCACATCAAAAATATATTACTCTTCACTATCTTAAATAGTTTTAATTATGGCTCTCTATAACACGCCCCGTGATAATAGCCGACTAACATGTCCAAAACTCCTCCTCAATAGTGTTGATCTATTAGGTCATTATTTATATGCATCTAATAATGGTATGTCAGCACTCTCAATGCCATATAAATGGATGATGTTGACAGTTGTTAACTCCATTATCCTTCCCTCTATGTTAAATATTTGAAAATTAATATTTTACCTCTAAAGAAAAAATAAAACAGAGCTGTCCATTTTTTTAAAATCATTAAATGGTTGTGTGTTACCAAGAAACAATTATTAAAAACTACCAAAATGGAATCATTTGATGAAATATAATGTTATTATCAGTAATATTTGTCTTAATCTCATTAAATATTTTCAACATCCTAGTCATAAGAGACCTATAATGACCATGAGTTTATGTAGAGGCTTCTTCTATTATTGAAAAAATACATCCCTAACAAATTATAATCTCATATGAAAAAGTGATATTATGAAAAAAATAGTGGAAATTCCAACTAGGAAAATTCAAAATGATTTAGTAAATTTTTCTCTTGTTGGGAATTCCATCTGGACATTATCATTGAAAATTATCAAATAATAATGTTAATTTTTCTCTTGTTGAAGATTAAAATTAAATTCCTATAGGAATTTATAGTGGAAATCTCCATTGGAAATTTCTATTTTGAAATTCCACTAGGAATTTACACTATGACTTTATAGTGGGGGTTTCCACAATGAATGTCCATTGGAAATTTCCCCTAGGAATGACTTCTGGGAATTCCTAGTGGGGATTTCCACTGTTAATTTCCAGTGGGAATTTCCATTTGGAATGACCACTTGGAAGTCCGAGTGGGATTTTTATTGGGAAATTTCCACATGGATATTTCCACTTGTATTTCTCATTGGAAAGTTTCAGCTCATTGATGTATAATTAATTCATTGTTAAAAAAATTTAATTTAATTTAATTTGGAATTAAAATTGGAGAGTATAATTGGAATTAAAACAATAAAATTTATAATGTAACTCTTCAATTTAGAAGTTCCATTAGAGAATGATAGTGGGGATTTAAACTAGATTAATAACCAGTGCATTTATAAGATCATCTGGAAGTAGATAAATGACCAGCAATCAATTCAAAATTAAAAATATGTTTAGGAATCATTTTCAAATTTTTAAAATAAATTTCCAGTTTTAATCAATTTGTAATTAAATATGGGATTCCTATACAATACATGAAATAGAAATTACTAGTGAATAAAAATTATGAGTAAGAATTTATACATGGGATTTACATTAGGAATTCCCATTGGAAAGTCCCACTAGGATTCTACAGAGGAATGACTATAGAGAAATTTCCATTGGAAAATATCATTGTAAATTTTCAACTCATTTAATTAGAATTTATTTTAGTTTTAAATTATAATTGAATTTAATTGGAAATAACCAATAGGGATTACACTGAAAATTTTCATTAGGAATTTCCATTAGGATTTTCCATTGGGAATTTATACTATAAATTTCCATTGGGAATTTCCATTGATAATTCCTGCTAGAAATTTATACTGGGAATGTACACTATGAATTTCTACTGAGAATTTCCACTAGGAATTTCCACAAAAACTTTCCACTGGGAATGTCCATTCAGAATTTCCACTAGGAATATCCATTGGTAATTTCCCCTGGTAAATTACAATGGGAATGTACATTGGGAATTGCCACTAGGAATGTCCATTGGGAATTTCCACTGTGAATTAAAACTGAGAATTTCCAATATTAATTGCTACTAGGAATTCCCATTGGGAATTTCCACTGGGAATGTCCACTATGAACAGTGACTAGAAATGTCTATTGGGAATTTCCACCAGAAATTTCCACCAGTAAATACAACATGGAATTGTTGGTGGAAATTTTCAATTCATTTTAAATAGTTTACTATTTGGAATGTATTACTGAAGATAACATGGAATTTACGATGGTAATTCCCTCTTTGAATTTCCAGTGATTTTCCAAAGTGAATTCAAACAATGCAACTTTCAGTTCCACTTTCCATTTATATTTTTTAGTAGGGAATGATGGTGGGAATTTCATATAGAAAAATCTCTAGTGTAAAATCCAACTACTGAAATTTTCAGTTATAGTGCATTGAAAACATCATCTAGAATTTGAAACCTGACAAACAGCCAATTTACAATTAAAAATAGGTTTTACGATCATTTAAAATCATTACTGCAATGTTCCATCTGTAATCAATTCTAATTCTCATGGTAATTCCTAGTGAAAATATGAAATAGAAATTACTTGTGCATGAAAATTATGACTAAAAATGCCAACTTGGAAATTCCATTGTGCTACAGAAGTAAGAGATTCTATGTGTTAATTCCTAGTCATAAATCAAACTACAAATTCATAGTATAAAATATTAGAGAATATAAATTCCTAGTTTTAATATCTATACTAAATTCCCATTAGCAATCCACAATGAAATGTTTTAGATTAAATTTCAAATTGTATTCAACTTCTAAATCAAACTGAAAATTTCAAGATGATATTTAAAATTACAATAGATTATTAATTAATATTTTATTATGTTGAATAAAATCCAAATTACTAATGGAAATTGAACATTCAAAATTATACTAAAAATACCAATAGAAAATTTCCAGGGAAAATTCCCTTAATAAATTACAGATAGAAATTCTAAATAAATATTGTAAGAAGTATTAAAATGGAAAAATAATACCACTAAAATATTTTAGTACAAAACCATTATAAAATTTTAAAAAAATATTTTCCAAATAATCCAAAAGGACAATAGGCCGTTATATATTAAACATTTTCAAATAATTTTATAATCCCAATTAAAATTTCTAGTTATTTAAAGAAAATAAAATTAATCTGTGTTAAATACAAATATACAATTATGAAATTAAATGAAAATAACCAGTGTGAATTTACCTAAAACAATAGAAGCATAAATTTAGACTATAAATCATTTTCATAACAGTGGAAAGGGCCATTAGTGCAAAATAATTGGAAGTTACAAAGAAATTTTCCATACTTAAAAATACATGAAAACAAATAAAACATGAACTAAAAATTATTAGTTGAACATCCTCCTAGAAAAAAATAAAAATAATCACATTAAAATGGTTTTGTTTAATGTGATTCATGATAAAAAAACTATTTTTCATAATGAAACCCACAAATAGAAACCCAAAAATATCTTCAGAAACCCATACATGCCAATACTAGATGAAACAATATTAATCACTTTATATCTATATATCCCAACAGTTATAAATAAAATACCAAATATGAGTCTATATTAGTGACTTTGATTAAATATAAACAAACTGAAGAACATAAATCTTATAAATCACTTTTCATATTTCATCCATGGCAGAAATAACATAAACTAAATCGGTATAACAATAGTCAGCAAGGGGTATACTAAAATATTTGCAGAAGGTTTGCCTGAGAAATTCACCGAGGGGTTCACTGAGGTATTCACCAAGCATACTACCTACAATATCATCGGGTTCACCAAGGGATTCTTAGAGGGGTTCACCGAGGGATTCACTAAGATGGAATCGTAGAGGTTTTTTCTGGGGATTCATTATGTGGCTCGATGATGGAATCATTGAGGATTCTACAAAGGGGTTTTCCAAGGGGTTCATAAAGGGGATCTTTAGGCTACCAAAATTTTTCGATTGGCTGCTCAATTTTATTTTCAAAACCAAAAACTAATCGAAGGGACATAAAACATATCAGCCACATGGTACCTGTCCAATGGCCAACCTAAGAGTCGGCTTCAAGGTTGAACCTAAGATGATATTTTTCTACCATGATAACCCATATTTATTCTTAATAAAAAAAACAAGGGTATGTAAAATACATAATACTAAAATGATTTAAAAAAATTAATAAGTAAGAATAAATTTATGATTAGGTAATATTAAAAATTTATCAATCTAGAATTTAATCCAATCCTTGTATGACACAAAATATTTCCAATATTTTATAATTCAAATAAAAACCCAAATTTCCAATATTTTTTAATAAAACCAATGTCACACATCCTTAAACCTCTGAAACAACTAAACTTGTAAAAAATTAATTCAATTCAATGTCTCTGGAAATACTCCAAAAATAATGTTCATAAAAATATTTAAGAATTGAAATTGAGAGAATTTAATAAATTAAGCATCAAAAATCTATGTTAATAATAAATTTATAAATGAGAATATCTTTTCACATAGATTAAATAAATATCAATGATTTATTATTAAATTTCCATTTTATAAAAAAATCATCAATTAATTTTAAAATATACATGTAAATTATAAAAAAATTGTGCCTCATTAGTAATATGTTTTGTGACATACACTATTATTTCCTTTTTTATACATAGACATCTAAAGATTCATGTCATATTCTTACACATTTTTTGAGCATTGGGGTGAACATTCCAATTCAAATAATTAGATTTCTTTTAACACTCCTCCTACATTGAGTAAAGAATGATCATTCATTTTTGAAAATATTAAATCAATTTATAAAATTTCTACCATCCCTTCAAGGCCTCACCACCATTTATGAAATCCCTCATTTACACAGGGTCTGAATCTGAAATTTGGTCTTTATGAATCATATCTCGTAAGATCTTTGTAACCACCATTCTTGATAATACCACCCCTCACTATGCTTAAAAAAATAAAATAACATCATCACGAATAAACTCACATATTATTATTCCTATTTATCTTTCTAAACTATATCTAAATGTTTATTTCGATTCAATGCATCAACCACCATAGTACCTTTCCCAGGTAAAAATGTTATCTCGATGTTGAGAGTTTGAAAATACTCTATACATCCTCGCTTAATAAGATTTAGATCACATTACAAAAGATATACTTAAGGAAATTGTGATTTTTATATACTATAAACTTTTCTCCAAAAAAACATGAGATAATGTTTTCAACACATGCACCACCACTATGAGCTCAAGGCCATGTGTTGGGTATTTCATTTTATACCCTCAAATGGAACGAGACATATGAAACAACATGATTACCCTACACAAGCACGCACTAAGTTATTATAACCACGGTATCCTAATAAATGACGTGACAATCACCTTATTCTGATAATATGAGTATGAATATAATGACTTATTATTTTCACACAAGGATATTATATATTTTTAGATGAATGTTCATTTCATTACATAAACACATGCTCAAGGATCATAATAGTTTAGTACCTTTGGAACCATGGAATATATTCTTATAATTTGGTGAAATAGCTTCAGCATATCCCATAAAGATATTCCCTATAACCAATCCTACATAAAACATTTCTTTATAACATGGGTAAGGAAACATATGAAAGGGTGAGCTCATATTCTTAGTAAGGGTAAGAAAGGTAGATATGTAAGAATGATCATCAACCTAAGGGTATGATAACATGAGCTTAAAATTATAAAACCATACCATGCATATCAAATATCATATACATGAGTCATGAAATAAATAATATAAGTTCATAAAACATGACTAATAAAGGAATAAAATAAAATAATCCATGAGATCCTAACATTAAAATTAGACATGAAATTATGGAATACACATAAACTTGTAACATTGTGAACATTTATAAATAGTAATAGGTTCACTCATTAATTTGAGTACATGAGATCATTCCCTTTCATAAGCATATAGACATGGAAACTAGGTCCATGAATAAAATTATGTATATAAAAACGATGTTCATTCATATAATCTTAAACATGAAATTACGTTCACGCATAACATATCTATTTAATGAGTTGTCCATATTTACCCAATGAATTTCATGTAGATATAGGTCCCACCTATCACATAATGGAAAAAATATATATTTTTACTATAATAACATAAATCATATCAGAACCCATAAAAAGAAATTATTTTCATAAACATTTCATCATAATATGACTCAAGGAAAAACACATAATTAATAAACATCAATACATCATAGACATAAACTATTTAGAGAAAGAATAAGAATAGTATAAATGGATCATATACCCATTAAAACAAAAGTTACATAAAATAATGTTATTTTATATGGAAATAAATTATGATATATTACATAAAACCATCCTTGTATGAGTTATCCTTTTTGTTTTTGAAAACAGCTTCTTCATAAAATACTGTGCAATTTTAAAAGAGAAAATTTTCTTTAAAAATAAAATTGTAATATTTTAAGGTAATTTTCAAGATAATATGGAATCATGAAATCAAAAAATCCATTAATTCCCTATAAGTTAAAAAAATACATTCCATTCACACTTTTTCTGAAAAAAAAATCACAAAGTACCTTGTTTGTAAAATGAAAAAAAAAGATTCCATTCAAGAAATTTTGTGAAAATTAAAACATTGGTAAAAAAAATTTAATATTCATTAGATAATAGTAAAAAAATTTAATTTTTTTTTAGAAAACATGGATTTGGTGGGTAAATATTCCTCAATGAAGATTTATAATGAAATAATCCCGAATAATGCAGAGATTGGGCAATAAATACTTATCACTGTTTAATTAGTAGAATCATATGTGCATGAAATAAATAAAATTATATAGATATAAAAATACCATAATTATAACGACCCATACATTACATACATGGTTAATACTTCAAAATTGAAGCATACTTATTACAACATATAACAAAACCATGAAAGGACCGTATAGGCATAGTGTCTTTAGAAACTGGGAAACATAAACAACTGGTTTATAAAGCATCTACACTGTCTCCAATTTATTTCATCATATCTATAGTCCCTTTTGGAATATCTTAATTAATAACCTTCTTTCTGACCTGGGGAAATAAAACATACAAAAGGGTGAGCTCAAATGCTCAGTAAGGGTAAACAAAAGAAATATCAATCACATCATATTCATAAGAACATAACATTTTTGAAATCTTAACCTTCAAAAGAGATCATAATTTCATAACATGGGATAAATCATGGTAGTGAATTGTAATCCCAATAATCATAACTTAAAACATGAAACATTGTGGCATACACACATAATCATAGAGAATCATTTCTTATTAGTCAAGACTCATTGCCAAGACTATCTTAGTGGACAAAGTCCATTTCTGAACCAAGTTCACTCCTCAATTCAGTCCTGTTTCACTGAACCGGTTTAACCTGTTGTTCCATCCATGTCTATCTCATGAGATATAAAATCTTTACCCAATGCATTGGAGGGAGATATAGGTCCCACCCTTCTCATAATGATACCATTCTTATGTGTGCCACAAAATCATAAATCATACATCATTGCATAACCCATGTAATAAAAATGGGATTCTTAAACATCGTGACATCATAAAACAATTCATATAAGATAAATGAATTCATAAAAATAATTCCATCACAAAATAATCAAATCAATGTAATAATAGGGATAGAAACAGAACCCTATATTATCTTAGATGGAAAATAATTTTGACAAAACACTTGAACTCCATTCTTGAGGAAAATATAATTTCTACTTCAAAATCACTTTTCCTTTCTTAACATGTCATATAATTCTAAAATAAATGAAGTTGATTAAAAATAAACATGAAAACTTGTAAAGGAAGATTCTTGGAAATAATGTTTTAAAAATCCATTCATGCCGTATAAGTTAAAAAAACATTCTTCTCGTACTTTTTTCGAAAAAGTCAAAAAGTACCTCGTACGAAAAAACGACAAAAGATTCCATTCATATCTTTTACTAAAAACTCACCGAAGGGTAAAATTGGATTTAAACAATTGCAGGAGGATATAAATAATATTAAATATTGAGGGAACATGGATGTGGATGATAAAATACACCCCAGTAAATACCAAAGTATAAACAATCTCGGATAAAAATGAGATTGTGATATTTTCCCTTACCTCAGATCCGATATTATTTGTACGTGTCTGAACCTCCTGTATAATGATTTAAATAATGTCATTGAATTATTACAGAATCATATTCATTGTTATGATACCATATATGGTCATATTCTTAGCTTCTTATTAGTAATATTTCATTACTACTTGTTATTCGGGTGTTCATTACTTTTTGTTCTTAAGTGTGTTTTGTCGAATAAATTATTATAACTCTTTATAGGATATAGATACATCATTTAAAGAATGGTATTAGTGTAATATATATCATATTAATTCATTAAATTCATTTAATAATCATTATTTAATGAAGATCATATAGAACGAGTCGCATCACATCGTGGAGACGGTAGGCCGTACGTACGCACGAGTGATGATATATTTCCCATGATCGTGGAATTGTATTTAAGTGTATGTATACTATTTCAGAATAAATATCACTTTACAATAATCATATATAGTTATTCTTTACACCATTATACCCATCCAAATAAGGTGGTGGTGGAAAACAGATTACACCACGGCGTGGAGACGGTATTCCGTACGTACGCACGCACGATGATTTCGTTTTCCGTAGGATGGATAAGAGGTGAAATAGGGTTGTTTCATATTTATAATAAAATATATTTATATGAGGGATACTGATGTTATTACCTCAAAATGAAACAACTAAAGAAGAGGGAGTAGAAGAAGAATGGAACTTGAAGAAAATGGTAGAAGGTATTACCTCTTTCTCGAAGTGCCTCCTTTAAACTTTCTCTTAAGGTACTAGAGTTGGTATTTTGAGAAGACCAGTACCTATAGTAGGTTTATAAGGAAGTGGGGAAGTGAAATGGGTAGGTGTTTCCTGAGATTTAAGGCTCAAATTGGTGTGAGGAAGAGAGGGACGAGGGGCCCTTTTATAAGGGAGAAGAGGGGCACCTTTGGAAAGTGTGGAAATATTATTTTATTATAAACTTATCTTCGGTTTCAAAAGGTCCCAAAATCATTAAAGATGAAGATAAGATGACTCATAGTCTAAATAAAATCATCCAATCAGAATTGGACATGTTTTTGAAAATATTTTAATCATTATAATCCTATTTATTTAAATCATTTACTAATGAGGTAATTACTTCATCATTATTGTGTCATAAATAATTTAATTTATTTGGTGTCTAAAAATTATAAAAAAATATCATTATGTAGGAAGTCTTTTTATCTTTCCAATGAATATTTATAGTCGAAAATATAATTTATATAACCCCTTATAAAAATTAATTACTAAAAGATTTTTGTTAATGTCAATTTTGTCTTTACATTAAATTAATTAATCTATATTGTCATTGTCACTAACAAGTGGCTCAATGGGGTCCCGATATCTACCCAAGGATGCTCGTGGTCGGACACTACTCATCCAATAAGGTTAGGACAAGTGTCAAGGTAATTTTGAATTATTATAATATTCTTTTAACCTTGAATTACCCTATTTACCTTTAACCGTAGTAAATAAAAAATTACCATAGTTACTATTCATAATATCAAAAAAAAAAGTAACCTATTAACATAATTTGGACCCACTGATTCCAAATATGGAATCCATTTTTCAAAATTCAAAACACAGAAGTTTCAGTAATTAATTTAAAATTAATCACGTTGTTAAGCAAATGGGTTTTAAAAGTTAAAACATTGCCAAAGATTGAAATGTTTTTACCTATGAATTCAATGTAAAATTACTGATAATTACATACATTATATTAAATGGTAAAAATATATTATATTTATACTTTAAAAAATTAAATATCATAATTTAACCATATAAAGTATTGTGATGAAAAAGGTTGTTTTTAATTAAAATATAACGTGTTTTTACTATTCATTAAAATATGAAAGTTATCAGAATAATATGAAAAATTTATCCAAAGTAAATTTTTATATCTTGATTCTAAAGAAGAATTTTATTTTGTAAAATTGAACTTATAAACTTGTCAAAAACTAGATTTAATGTGGGTGCGCCATCAAAAGGCGGTAAAACTGCATTTTTTGAAAAATACTTCTTTTATCCAAAAAACTGATTTTGTTTTCATACCTCATTCTTGAAAATGTATAAGATGAATTAAAATGTTATAAAATTAAAAATTTAGTTAATACTATTCATAAAGGATAATATTATAATATATCGTTGTTTAGTGATACTCGGTTATTGCGTACGACGCAAGCTATCGAGGAAAGCCGCAGTTGCGTGTAAAGCAAGTCAAGCTAGTGTTGTGTGTAGTGAAAGATTCCTTTGATGATTTATATAACATAAAAACAAAATATTTCTCATAAAAGTATCGGGTGTTACATTCTACCCCCCTTAAAATGAATTTTGCCCTTGAAATTCATCACTTCGTAACAAACAGATGAGGATACCTCTCCCTCATCATATCCTCAAGTTCCCATGTAGCTTCTTCTAATTGGTGGTTCCTCCATAAAACTTTCACCAAGCGAGTGATCTTGTTCCGTAGGACTTTTTCGCTACAATCCAGAATCTCTATCGGTTGTTCTTCATAAGAAAGATCTTGTTCCAGCGGTACAACTTCTGAGCTGAGTACCTGTGAAGGATCAGGAATGTACTTTCTCAGGAGAGATACATGGAACACATTGTGAACTTTAGAGAGATTCGGTGGAAGCGCCAATCGGTAAGCTACCTTCCCAAAACGATCTAGAATTTCAAAAGGACCGATATATCTAGGGCTCAACTTTCCCTTCTTTCCAAATCTCATTACTCTATTCCATGGAGATATTCATAAGAACACTTTATCACCCACTTAAAACTCTAGGTCTTTTCTTCGGTTGTCGGAATAACTTTTTTGTCGACTCTGAGCTGCTCTTATGTGTTGTTGAATAGATCTAACCTTTTCTACCATTTCATCAACAAGATCAGGTCCTAATAGCTTTCCTTCCCCAACTTCATCCCAGCAAGTTGGAGTCCTGCATTTCTTTCCATAGAGAGCTTCATAATGAGCCATCTGAATACTGGAGTGAAAGCTATTATTATAATAAAATTCTACCAAAGGTAGGTTTTGATCCCAACCACCTTTGAAATCCATAGAGAAATCTCTCAACATATCTTCTAGAGTTTGAATTGTCCTCTCAGACTGACCGTCTGTCTGAGGATGATAAGCAGTGCTGAAACTCAACTCTGTATCTAGAGTATGTTGAAGACTTTTCCAGAACTTTGAGGTAAACCTCGGATCCCGAGTAGATATAATAGAAAGTGGTACTCCATGAAATCGTACCACTTCCTTTACATATATCCTAGAAATATGATCTAGAGAGAAATCCTCTCTAATAGAAATGAAGTGTGCAGGCTTTGTAAGACGATCAACTATGACCCAGATAGCATTATTGCCTTTGGATGTTTTAGGAAGTCCAGTGACAAAGACCATAATGATGTTTTCCCATTTCCATTAAGGTATGGGTAATGGTTGTAACATCCCCTTAGACTTCTGTCTCTCAGCTTTAACTTGCTGACAAACCAAGCATCGAGAGACATATTCAGCAACATCTCTTTTCATGTCATCCCACCAGAAGTACTCTTTCAGGTCCCTATACATCTTCGTGCTTCCAAGATGAATAGAGAATGAAGAACTATGAGCCTCATCCAGCAACTCCTTCTTTAATTCGGGGATGGGAGGAACACAAACCCGATTCTGGAACTTTATTATACCATCACAATCAAGGTTGAATTCAGGAACATTTCTCACCTTATTTTGTAACTCGACATCTTCTTTCTGCGCCTCTTTAATCTTCACATGTATAGATGGTTGAACATTCATTTGAGAAAGATACGATTTTTCCCCTTTCATTATAATTCCAAGATCCATCCTTTGTAAATCCATAAATATTGGATCTTTTTTTATCCTCATCATAGATAATCTAGCGTGGTCTTGTCGACTTAATGCATCTACTACCTTGTTTCCTCTCCCAGGGTGGTAATGAATTGAGCAGTTGTAATCCTTAATCAGCTCCAACCATCTTCTTTGGCGCATATTCAGCTCCTTTTGTGTGAAAATATACTTTAAACTTTTATGATCAGTATAAATGTCACACTTTTCTCCATAAAGATAATGCCTCCAAATCTTTAATGCAAAGATTACCACAGCTAACTCCAAATCATGATTTGGGTAATTTTGCTCATGGATTTTCAACTGTCGTGAGGCATAAGCTATCACCATATCATTTTGCATGAGAACACATCCCAGTCCCTTCTTGGATGCATCACTGTAGATCACAAACATTTCTCCACTGCAAGGTAGTGTGAGCACAGGTGCACTGGCTAACCTTCTTTTTAGCTCTTTGAAATTTTCTTCACATTCCTCAGTCCAAACAAACTTAACTTATTTTCGAGTTAACTTGGTGAGTGGGTTAGATAACCTTGAAAAATCTTTCACAAAACTTCGGTAATATCCAGCCAAACCATGAAAACTTCGGATCTCAGTTACTGTTGTTGGTCTCGACCATCTTTCGATAACCTCTGTTTTTGCTGGATCCACAGATATCCCCTCTTTTGAGATTATGTGACCCAAAAATGCAACTTTTTGAAGCCAAAATTCACACTTGATAAATTTGGCATAAAGATACTCCTTTCTTAGGGTCTTTAATACAATTCTCAAGTGATCTTCTTGTTATTCCTTACTCTTTAAATAGACAAGAATATCATCTATAAAGACTACCACAAACTGATCAAGATAGTCTCTAAAGACTCTATTCATCAGATCCATAAAGATAGCAGGGGAATTAGTAAGACCAAATGGAATCACTATAAATTCATAGTGTCCATACCTTGTACGGAAATCCGTCTTTAGTATATCCTCCCTTTTGACCCTTAATTGATGATACCCAGAACGAAGATCAGTCTTGGAAAAGTATTGAGCTCCGTGTAGTTGGTCAAATAGGTCATCAATGCATGGGAGAGGATATTTGTTCTTGATAGTGATCTTGTTAAGTTCTCGATAATCAATGCAGAGTCTCATTGATCCATCTTTCTTCTTAACAAACAGAACAGGTGCTCCCCAAGGTGATGTACTAGGTCATATGAATCATTTATCAAGATTCTCTTGGAGTTGCTTCTTCAATTCCTGCAACTCAATTGGGGCCATTCTATAAGGTGTCTTGGAAATAGGCAAAGCACCCGGTACGAGTTCTATTGAAAACTCAACTTCACGATTTGGTGGAAGACCTGGAAATTCCTTCGGAAAGACATCATCAAACTCCCGTACAATGGGAATATTCTTAATCATGAGTTTCTCACCAACCATTTGAGATAAATAACCTTAATTTAGTGGAATCAAGACCCATAAGATGGAAGAAATTTCCACTGGAAGTTTATGTTAATCCTTTCATTGATAGACGATCATAGATTGATCTGGAATATGAAATGTGACTTCCCTTCTTTGGCAATTGATATGAGCTCCATATAAAGAAAGCCAATCCATGCCAAGAATCACATCAAATTCCACTATAGGAAGGATCACAAGATTTTCCGGAAGCACATTCCAACAAACTTCAATCGGAGAAGAATTATAAACTTTTGATGCGACTATTGTGCCATTAGGAGTTGTCACAGCCAACTCAATATCTAATTTTTGAGGTAATACGGTGATACCCTTAGAAAATTCATCAGAAATAAAAGAGTGGGTGGATCCAGAATCAAACAAAATATTTGATACTTTAGAGTGTATGGTAAGTGTACCTCTCACCACTTCGTTGTTGTACTCCACATCGCTGATAGTAATTGCATGTGACTTTCCTTTGCCTTTGGCCTTAAGAGTTTGCTGACGTCGATCATCATCATCAACCCTTGGATTTGGGCATTGATTGGTATAATTCCCCATCTCCTTGCACTTGAAACATTGAAGTGTAGTAGGTTCATTCTGTGTATCCCTTCCTTTGATTGAATCATTAGACATCTTATTCCCATTATTTCGACATTCAATTTCCCGATGACCTTCTATTCCACACTTATAACATTTTCTTGTCCCATTAAGACAATTTCCTCCATGTTTCTTTCCACACTTTGATCATAAGGGAAAACTCATCTTCTTTTCAGTGTGGTCTTTATATTTTCCTTTGAATTCCATTTTCCTCTTCTTATCAAACCCATGTGATTGATGGGTTACACCAATCTTCATCTCAACCTTGAGAGCACATCGAACAATTTCCTCGTAGTTATTGAAGTCTCTTATGGATAACGCCCTTCGAAGACTTGGTTTTAAGCCACTAAAGAATCGATCGATCTTACTCTCAGGTTGGATAATAATTCTGGAAGCGTACCTTGCAAGTCTTGTAAAATTTGCTTCGTAGGTACCAATGGATTCATCATCCTTTTTCTTTAGTTCAAGAAACTCCTTCTCCATCTTTGTTCGAAAAATACGAGGGAAATACTTATTGAAAAATAAGTTCTTGAACTCGTCCCATTCCATGGACTCAATTTCATCCCTTTGCCTCGTATTCTTAATAATATTCCACCATTGATCAGCATCACCTTCCAAACGATACACTACTAAGATGACTTTATCATGTTGAGAACATTGAAGAACTGAAAATATCTTTTCAGTGGTACTGATCCATTGTTCATCCACTAATGGATCAGAAGACCCGTTTAATGAAGTTGGACGCTGCCTCATGAAGGATTCGACAGAATTTTTATCTTTCCTTTTCTCATTTGGAAGTCCAGCATGGTTCATATCTTGAGAAAGTTGTGTGAGAATGGATACAAGATTTTTCATTCCAGCTCCCATAACGTTTGGTTGCTCAGGGGGACAATCATTGCATTGCCCGTCGCATTCCGCATTAACACGGTTTCTTCGGTTTCCAGCCATTGACTAAAACCAAGAATAATAGTGTGAGCAACACTAATTATAAAAGGAAAACCACATAATCAAGAATAAAATTTCACACGTAAGGTCTTATCATAGGTTGTTCATGGACATTTCTAAAACACTAAGATTGTGTTCTATGCTTAGACATATCCTTAGGTTTCTTACTAAGGATTTCACATCCTAGTTTCCAAAGGTTGACTATAACTTTCCTCTGATACCAACTATAACGACCCATACATTACATACATGGTTAATACTTCAAAATTGAAGCATACATATTACAACATATAACAAAACCATGAAAGGACCGTATAGGTATAGTGTCTTTAAAAACTGGGAAACATAAACAACTGGTTCATAAAGCATCTACACTATCTCCCATTTATTTCATCATATCTATAGTCCCTTTTGGAATATCTTACTTAATAACCTTCTTCCTGACCTCGGGAAAGAAAACATACAAAAGGGTGAGCTCAAATTCTCAGTAAGGGTAAAAAAAAGAAATATCAATCACATCATATTCATAAGAACATAACATTTTTGAAATCTTAACCTTCAAAAGAGATCATAATTTCATAACATGGGATAAATCATGGTAGTGAAATGTAATCCCAATAATCATAAGTTAAAACATGAAACTTTGTGTCATACACACATAATCATAGATAATCATTTCTTATTAGTCAAGACTCATTTCCAAGACTATCTTAGTGGATAAAGTCTATTTCTGAACCGAGTTCACTCCTGGTTTCTGTCCTGTTTCACTGAACTGGTTTAACCTGCCGTTCCAGCCATGTCTATCTCATGAGATATAAAATATTTACCCAATTCATTGGAGGGAGATGTAGGTCCCACCCTTCTCATAATGATTTCATTCTTATGTGTGCCACAAAATCATAAATCATACATCATTGCATAACCCATGTAATAAAAATGGGATTCTTAAACATTGTGACATCATAAAACAATTCATATAAGATAAAGGAATTCATAAAAATAATTCCATCACAACATAATAAAATCAATGTAATAATAGGGATAGAAACAGAACCCTATATTATCTTATATGGAAAATAATTTTGATAAAACACTTGAACTCCATTCTTGAGGAAAATATCCTTTCTACTTCAAAAACACTTTTCCTTTCTTAACATGTCATACAATTCTAAACTAAAAGAAGTTGATTAAAAATAAACTTGAAAACTTGTAAAGTAATCTTATTGGAATTAATGTTTTAAAAATCCATTCATGTTTTATAAGTTAAAAAAACATTCTTCTCATACTTTTGTCGGAAAAGTAAAAAAGTACCTCGTACGAAAAAACGACAAAAGATTCCTTTCATATATTTTACTAAAAACTCACCGAAGGGTAAAATTAGATTTAAACAATTTCAGGAGGATATAAATAATATTACATATTTAGGGAACATGGATGTGGATGATAAAATACACCCCAGAAAATACCAAAGTATAAACAATCTCGGATAAAAATGAGATTGTGATATTTTCCCTTACCTCAGGTCCAATATGCTTTGTACGTGTCCGAACCTCCTATATAATGATTTAAATAATATCATTGAATTATTACATAATCATATTAATTTTTATGATACCATATATAGTCATATTCTTAGCTTCTTGTTAGTAATATTTCATTACTACTTGTTATTCGGGTGTTTATTACTTTTTATTCTTATGCGTGTTTTGTCGAATAAATTCTTATTACTCTTTATAGGATATAGATACATCATTTACAGAATGGTATTAGTGTAATATATATCATATTAATTCATTCAATTCATTTATATAATCATTATTCAATGAAGATCATATAGAACGAGTCGCATCACATCATGGAGACGGTAGGCCGTACGTACGCACGAGCGATGATATTGTTCCCATGATTGTGGAATTGTATTGAAGTGTATGTATAATATTTCAGAATCAATATCACTTTAAAATAATCATATATAGTTATTATTTACACCATTATACCCATCCATGTAAGGTGGTGGTGGAAAACAGATTACACCACGGCATGGAGACGGTATTCCGTACGTACGCACGTGCGGTGATTTCGTTTTCCGTAGGATGGATAAGAGGTGAAATAGGGTTGTTTCATATTTATAATAACATATAATTATATGAGGGATACTTATGTTATTATCTCATAATTAAACAACTAAATAAGAGGCAGTAGAAGAAGAATGGAACATGAAGAAAATGGTAGAAGGTATTACATCTTTCTCAAAGTGCCTCCTTTAAACTTTCTCTTAAGGAACAAGAGTTGGTCTTTTGAGAAGACCAGTACCTCTAGTAGGTTTCTAAGGAAGTGGGGAAGTGAAATGGGCAGGGTTTGGCTGAGCTTGAAGGCTCAAATTAGTGTGAGAAAGAGAGGGAGGAGGTGCCCTTTTATAAGGAAGGAGAGGTGCACCTTTGGAAAGTGTGGAAATATTATTTTATTATAAACTTATCTTCGATTTCAAAAGGTCCAAAAATCAATAAATTTGACGATAAGATGACTCATAGTCGAAATAAAATCATCCAATAAGAATTGGACATGTTTTGGAAATATATTTTAATCATTATAATCTTATTTATTTAAATCATTTATTAATGAGGTAAATACTTCATCATTATTGTGTCATAAATAATTTAATTTATTTGGTGTCTAAAAATTATAGAAAAAATATCATTATGTAAGAAATATATTTATATTTCCAATGAATATTTATAGTTGAGAATATAATTTATATAATTCTTTATAAAAATTAATTACTAAAAGATTTTTGTTAATGTCAATTTTGTCTTTACATTAAATTAATTAATCCAAATTGTCATTGTCACTACCAAGTGGCTCAATGGGGTCCCAAAATCGACCCAAGGATGCCCATGGTCGACAATACTCATCCAATAATGTTAGGACAAGTTTCAAGGAAATTTTGAATTATTATAATTTTCCTTTAACCTTGAATTACCCTATTTACCTTTAACCGTAGTAAATAAAAAATTACCGTAGTTACTATTCATAATATCAAAAAAAATAAAAGTAACCTATTAACATAATTTGGACCCACGGATTCCAAATATGGAATTCATTTTTCAAAATTCAAAACACAGAATTTTCAGTAATTAATTTAAAATTAATCCCGTTGTTAAGCAAAAGGGTTTTAAAAGTTAATACATTGCCAAAGATTGAAATGTTTTTACCTATGAATTCAATGTAAAATTAATGATAATGACATACATTATATTAAATGGTAAAAATATATTCTATTTATACTTTAAAAAAATTAAGTATCATAATTTAACCATATAAATTATTGTGATGAAAAAAGTTGTTTTTAATTAAAATATAGCGTGTTTTTACTATTCATTAAAATATGAAAGTTATTAGAATAATATGAAAATTTTATCCAAAGTAAATTTTTATATCTTGATTCTATAGAAGAATTCCATTTTGTAAAATTGAACTTATAAACTTGTCAAAAACTAGATTTATTGTGGGTGCGCCATCAAAAGGCGGTAAAACTGTATTTTTTGAAAAATACTTCTTTTATCCAAAAAACAGATTTTGTTTTCATAACTCATTCTAGAAAATGTATAAGATGAATTAAAATGTTATAAAATTCAAAATTCAGTTAATACTATTCATAACGGCTAATATTATAATATATCGTTTTTTAGTGAAACTCGGTTATTGCGTACGATGCAAGCTATCGAGGAAGGTAGCGGTTGCGTGTAAAGCAAGCCAAGCTAGTGTTGTGTGTAGTGAAAGATTCCTTTGATGATTTATATAACATAAAAACAAAATATTTCCCATAAAAGTCTCGGTTGTTACAATAATATTCAGAATAAAACTCATAAAATATATTCATTGGATGTATATACACTACACAAATTAAAAAATTAGTGTATAAGGCATGTGTCCCATAGAAATAAAAGTGAGACAAAGATCCCTTAATATATATCTTGACTCTCGTCGTACTGATGATAACCTCCTATATATTGAATATAAGTTTATTATAAATCTATTAATGAATAATTTTAATGTATAAAATACCATATATGATTTAATTATGACTTTATATTAGCCACTTATTAAAAATTCTTTGTTTAAGTTGTGTTTTGGGTAATAATTTCTTTGTTTCTCGTATATGTTTTGAATTTTCATTCTTGGTCCTCAAAAGTAGATCATGATTTCATTATCTCCAGAATTATAAAATGATATAAATATCATATATATTCATTATATATCTATTTATGTTTATATATAAATGATATAAATAAAAAATTAAATACACTGTTCTTGGAGATAGTGGGTCGTATGTATGCATGAACGCTGCTTCCATTTTATGTTGTATTAAAATAAAGAAATTAAATAGAATGTAAGTATATATATATAAGATAATTAGATTAGAATTATTATGTCATGTATATCATATAATATCACTAAATCCATCTGTAATACCTTTCATGTAATGTGTGAATGATTCACATTGCTTTGAGGAGGTGTTTGTCCATACATCCACAAACAAAGTTATCGTTTCTCCAAAAAATTGAAATCTTCAAGGTATATTTTATATAATATTTATATATTTATAAATAAATCATAAATACTATAATATTCATATAATGACATATTTTCCATCATAATTTCCAACAATGAGAGTTGGTAAATTAAAAATGATCAATATCTTTTCGTGAGGTGGTAGTTCACCATTCATAAGAACAGTAAGTCTGTTACCCATTTGATGGAATTGTGTGTGAGAGTAGGTAGAAAAAATTGATATAAAAACAACACAATATATTTAGGATAATTAAGATATTATATAAACAAGAAATAATAACAATTGAATGGGTTTATAGAAGAAATAAAAAAACATTCGTAGATGAAAGATACCACTTCTTTGGGTATATCCATATGATTTTCACAAAATTACACCTTAAGTTGGATTTATTCCCAAATTAATGATTCTAGGATGATAGAGGGAAGTTGTGAGGATATTTTAATAGATTTTTTAGAAACCAAAAAGGTTTTAGGTGTCAAGAAAAGAGAAGAATGAGTTTCCTTTTATTAGAGAGGGGAGGAGTACTCTTAGAATTATAAAAAATATTATATTAATATAAGCTAATTTTATATTCCAAATGGTTCCAAATAGATTTATTTTAAATATAGGATTATTATGGGTCAAAATAAATTTATCAAATTAAAATTAGACAATTTATTATTATTTTTCAATCATTGTCGTTTTGTTTTAACCCTTATTTAACCTTTTTAATTCTTATCGTGATATCATTTAATTTTTAATTTGAGGTTCAATATAATTACTATAAAATTAAAATCTAACAATGAATGATTTATTTATGAAATTTTGAGATTTATACCAATATATTGGCATATTTTTATATTTTTATGAATTTTATATCTTTTAATAAAAATACTATTCATTTAAAAGTATCATTAATATCAATTTTGACATTATTCATTACATAAATTTTTAATAATATAATAACTATATTATATATTAAAAAACTCTTTTAAATCATTACATACATGTAAAATTAATCTATAAAATTGTTGTATTAATTTAATTATGAAAAATTCTATTTATTTAAAAAAAATTAATATCATTTATTTGATTCTTCAATTAATTATACAATTACCACATCATCATTTTGTCACCATTTAAGATATATATTTTATTGATAAAAATTATAAATAAATTACAATGATATAAATAAAATTTTTATCATTAAAAACAATATTTATAATCTAACATATCCTTTATATAATCTGATATTAAAAATATTTCTCTTATAAAATACAAAGGTACGATAAAATCCACTTTCCTTTGAATATAATATTATAAAGGATATATTCTAATAAAAAGGAAATAAATTGTCTTAAAACCAATAATTTAATTATTATTGATTATAAATAATCATATAATAAAAATAGGAAAAGTTTTAAGGTACTTTTATAATATTTATAATAACATTTTTACCCTTAATTACCTGATTTACACTTAACTGTGGTAATAAAAAATACGAGTCAATATTCATATTTTGTCCAAAACTAAAATTAAAATATTTAATAAATTTTTAACTTATTATTAAAAATATAGAATCCATTTTTCAAAATTAAAATCACAAAAGTTTTGTAAATTAATTAAAAATTAATCTCGTTGATAAAATAAAAAAAATGAGTTTTTAAAGTAAAAAATGATCAAAAGTTCAAAAAGTTTTTATATCCAAATTTAATGTGAAAATGATTAAAATGAACTAAATTGTATTAAATGATTTAAATTATATATAACTATACATTATAAATAATTGAAAACATAATTTAACTGTATAAATTCGTTAGACAAAAGGCAGTTTTTAATTAAAATTCAGTATTTTTCATTGTTCATCAAAACATGAAATTTATCATAATATTACCAAAAATTCAACCAAAGTAAATTTTTTTATTAAAATTCTAGATAATAAGTTTATTTTATCAAATTTAATTTATAATAGTTTCAAAAACTAGATTTAAAACAAGTCTACCATCAAAAGGTTGCAATACTGCCTTTTTAGTAAAATATTTCTTTTATGCGTAAAAATGGATTTGTTCTTATATCACATCTAGAAAAAAAAATACGATGAATTTTAGAGATTATATTTTCTATTGTGTATACATATATATCATTATTATAATTCAAAAATATTTATTTGTTTATTTATAAGTATAAAACATACTTGTGAACATTTAAATAATTTCTCAGAAATACATTTCCTTTTATCTAAAAAAGGGTTTTTCATTCATTTATAAAGGATTAAATGTAAAAAATAATTTTAAAAATAATTTAATCCTATTCATACCAACTATTTTAACGATATGTTACAACTATATTGTTTAAATAAGTATAATAATAAAAGGACGTTTCATTAAAACTCTTGGATGTAGGCAAAGAAAGTTAAGCCAGTGATGGGTGTAGCACAAGATTAACCTGGTGTACCGTATAACGAAAGACATCAAATAAATTTAATTTATTCAAAAAAATAAACGGTTTATAAAGAAAAGGTGTTACATTCTTCCCCCATTAATTGTCTTCTTCATTCTTGTTGTTTAAAACTTTATCTATTTGATCCAAAATATCTATTTGTTTCCCTTCATAAGAAGGACCTATCTCTAGTGTTAACACCTTTTAGATTAGTACATGTGAAGGATCAATTATGTATTTTATTTAAAGAGATACATAGAACACATAATGAAAATCAGATATATTTTTTGGAATTTTCAATGGATAAGATATCATTCCAATATGATCAATAATTATAAAGGAAATTTATCCCCAAAATTTCAAATTTCACTTTAAAAATCAAAGGTGGATGTTTGAGAATTTATTTATGAGAAACCCAAATTTTAAAAAGGGTTAATAAATCTTCCTATTAAACAAATGAAAGTAAATGGATAAGATTACCACATAACTAGAATTAGAAAAAATCAAAAACATAGACAAGGAAGATAATTACAACTATCAAGTTCTAATAGAGGGTGATAGAGAACATGGTCATTATGAAGTTAATCATCACATAATAATAAATATGTGATGATCTATGGGACCATTTTATTTATTGAAATTAAAGGTACTAGGATAATTTGTTTGTTCAAGATAATTTTCCAGAAGTTGAATAATTTTCATATGAAGATATACTTATATTATTTCATTCTATTTTATAATCATGATCTAATCCATCGGTTGTTCCTTGATCAAATTTTGATTCATCACTTACTCTATAAAATGAGGTTGAAATTATAATACCTATATAAATAGTGGATCATAATATCCATAATTATATATAATTCATTCCTTCTATCTCTAGTTATCATAAAAAAAATGTTTATCACATGTTATCCAATATTCATAAATCTAAACATTAATATCTAAAACCTCATCCAAAATTCAAAATAAACAATTTCATAAATAGTTACCCTTAAGAACCATCCAAAAAATTAGAATTAATGAATTTTAAAATAAGGTCACTAAACTTATAATTTTTCGCTAAAATATATGATTTAGATCTTAATTGTTACATACAAAACATGTGAAGACCATTATCATGTTTTCTCTTGAAACATGGTAATAACCCAAATTACCATAAAACCTTAGTGAAAACATGAATGATTTCAAAAATTAACTCTTTACTCATACCGTAAATACAAAATTTCTATAAACTAAATCCATGACATCATAAACCATAATGAAATCTTATAAACCTAATGGTTATCAATACTATCTCATTTATTTTATCATAATGAAACATATCTATATTTCATTATACAAACATCATGCACATATTAAGGTTTATCCTTCCATTAATCATGTGTTTTATAAATATATCACCTTACCATCTCAATCACTTTTCATGGTGACTAGTACCATTTATAATATGCTCTTAAACCCTTATGGAAAACTATTGTTAACAATTACAAAGATGTTTCATTATTACATAATACAATAAAATTACTTATAAAACATTATTCATGAGTTCCATTACATAAAAACTCAATCATTCCACCACTTCGTTATTATACTCCACATCTACATTAGTGATCTCATGAGATTTCCCTTTACCTTTAGCTTTATAAGGTTTTTGTGTCTTATCTTTCCTATTAAACCTTGGATTGGGGAATTGATTTTCATATTTTACAAACACTATGCATTTATAGTACTGAATTGTGATTGGTGCATTGTATTGATATTTATATCTAGTAATTTCATTATATTTCCTATTTTATATCACTCCGACACTCTTTTTCATGATGGAAAGACTACCCATACTTGAAGGATATTCTTGTTCCTTTCAGTCATTCGCATGATCATCGCATTCTACATTTTTAGAATGTAAAATGTTTAATCTTTTTCTTCCCTCAATGTAGAAAACCATTGGAGTTTCCACTAAGCTCTATATTCCTTTTCTTGTCACCATAACCCTGAGATTTACCAAATTCCATTTCTACTTTCAGTGAACAAAAAAAGATTTCTTCATAGCTTCCAATTTCCCTTATGGACAATGGATTTTTGATACTTGGTTTCAAACTACCAATGAATTGATCAATTTTTCATTTTGGGCTAATGATTAACCTAGAATCATACATTGAAAATCCTATAAGTTTAGATTCAGAGGTACCAATAGATTTATCATCCTTTTTCTTAAGATCAAATAATTCCTACTCCATATTTTTATGTAGAATGTGAGGGAAATACTTATTGTAAAATATCCCCTTAAACTCTTCTCATTACATAGATTAAATTTATTCTTGTCCCATCATGTTCTTAATAAGATTCCACCATTGATTTTATTTTCCTTCCAATTGATTAACATCCAAAACATCCTTTTCATATTCTAAACACTAAAAGATGGGTAATATATTTTCAACGGTACTGATCCATTATTCAGAAACAAGTGGACCAAAAGACCCATTGAAAGAATGTTTATATTGCCTCATGAAGGACTCAACAAAAATTTGTTCCCTCCTCTAATCATTTGTAATTCTAGAATGATTCACTACTTTTGTGAGTATGGTGATAAGATTTTGTATCCAATGTCCCATGAGATTTGGTTTCTCAAGAGGACAATTGTTGTGTTGGTTATCACATTCAGCATTAACAAGGTCCCATTGGGTTCCATCCATTGACTAAAACCAAAAATCATAGTGTGAAAAATAATAATCACAGTGGTAAAACCACATAATCAAGAGAAATTAATTATAATTTTTCAATCTATGACACCTTAGGTTTAATCAAAAGTAATTAATGATTATTAATGAAACTATAATATTATAACCTATACATAGACTAATCCTTTCATACATACCGATTAAAATTCTATGAAATATCTCTAGGGATCTCACTAAATTTTTCACATCCAACTTTCCAAAGGTTAACTAAATCACTGCTCTAATACCAACTATAACGAATCAGGCTTTCCATACATTGATATTACATATTTTTAGATAAATATTCATTTCATTATAGAAACACAAGCCCAATTACTGTAATAGTTTATCACCATTGGAAATATGGAATGCATTCATCAAATTTGGTGAACTATCACTAACATATCCTATAAAGATATTCCCCTTTATTACTCGTACTTAAAACATTGGTTTATAAATTGGGAAAGTAAACATAATAAAGCTTGATATCAGATGTTCAGTATGGGTAATAAAGGGAGATATATAAGAAAAATCATCAACATAAGGGTATGAGAGCATGATCTTAACATTATAAAATCATTCCCTACAAATCAAAGATCATATAAATTAGTCACAACATAAATAATTATATCTCATAAGACATGAATCATAAGGTAATAAAAGAACATAATCTATGAGATTATAACATTAACATAAGACCTGAAATTGTGTAATACACATAAACTTGTAACCTTTTTAACATGTATAAATTATAACATGTTCAATAAATAATTTAAAGACATGAAATTCAGAACTTTCATAAACAAATGTACATGAAAACTAGGTCCACTAATAAAATTATGGATATGAAATCTAGGTCCACACATAGAATTTTGAACGTTAAGTCAGGTCCATGCATAACATATATACCTCATGAGTTATCCATATTTAACCAATGAATTAAAGTGAAATATATTTCTCAACCATCAGATAATGAAAACCATGCATATGTGTTCCATAAGAACATAAATCATATCAGAACACACAAAAATAAATGAATTTCATAAAAATTTCATCAAACATAACTTATAGAAAAGAAACATAATTCATGAACAACAATCTATCATAAACATAAACTATTTATAGAAAAAATAAGAATAGTATCATTGTATCATATCTATATTAATACATAAGTAACATCAAATAACATTATCTTAGATGGAAAATAATTTTTATAGATCACTTAAAATCATCCTTGAGGGAAATATCATTTTTATTTCGAAAACATTTTCTTCCAAAAAATACCTGGAATTTTAAAAGAATGCATTTTCCTAAAAAATAATCTTTTAATATTTTAAGGGAAGATTAAATGAAATGATTAATCACAAAATCATAGAAATCCATTCATGTCTTATAATTTATAAAAGACATTCCTTTCTCACTTTTTCTAGTTTAGTCACAAAGTACCTCATTTCAAAAATAAAAAAAAAGATTACTTTGAAACCATTTAGAGAAAATTAAAACATAGTTAAAATAACATTAAAAATTAATAGTATAATTTTAGAAAACTTATTTAAAACAATTTTAGAAAACATTAATGGGGAGGATAAATATCCTCTAGTTGAGAATTCAAATGAAATAATCCTAAATATTGAGGTGATTGTGGAATAAATACTTATCACATTATAATCAGTAGAATTTTATGAACATGAAAGAAATAAAATATCTGGATATTAGAATAACATAATATGGAAAATAATAATCATAAAATACAATATTGGGTGGTATATAAACTAAAAAATAGAAGAATGTAGTGAATAAGTCATGTCTCCCTCATAAATAAAAGTGAGACAATAATCCCTTACCTTAAATATTGACTCTCATAGTAGTCGTGAGAACCTCCTGTATAAAAAATATAAGTTTATTATACATATATTAAAGAATAATATTAATTTATATAATACCATATATTATTTACTTATGACTTTATAATACCTATTATTAATAATTCCATGTTTAAGTTATGTTTCAGGTAATAACCACTTTGTTTCTTATACGTGTTTTGAATTTTTATTCTTGGTCCTCATACATAGATCATGATTTAATTTTATCAAGAATGATAACCATGATATAAATATCATATATATTCATTATATATGTTTTTATGGATATCTATAAAATATCAAAATAGAAAATGAACTACGTCATTCATGGAGATGGTAGGTTGTACGTACGCATGAATACTACTTTCATTTCATGTCGTATTGAAAAAAGGAATGTAAATGAAATATATATATATATAATATCATTATATTATAATTATTATTTCATTTATATCATATAATTATACTAATCCCATCCTTAATATAGTCCATATAAATTATGAATGAGTCACATTGCTTTGAGGAGGTGGTAGTCCATATACCCACCAATGAAGTTATCATATTTCAAAAAATGGAATTTATAAAGGTATATTTTATATAATATTTATATAAGTATAAATACATCATTAATACAATAATATTCACATTAAAATAGATATTACATAGTAATTCCTAACTGTGAAAGGTGGTAAAGGAAAATTAAACAACGTCGTTTCGTGAGACGATAGTCCTTCGTACACAAGAATAGTAAGTTCATTACCCATTTGATGGATGTTTTTGTGAGTTTAGGTAGAAAAATAATTTAAAAACACCTCATTATATTTATTATACATATTTTATTAGATAAAAATTAAATAAAAAAAATTTGTTTTTTAAGAAAGAAATAAAACAACAATGCTCATTGATGAACGTTACCTCTTCTTTGGGTATCTCCATTTGATTTGGACAAAATGAATCCTTTTGATGGATTTATTACAAAATTAAGGATTCTATGAGGAATTTATGGGAGTATGGAGGAGAGTTAGATAGTGTTTTTTCTAAAGAAAATGGTTTTTAAGTGTGAAGAAAAGAGAAGAATGGGTACCCTTTTATAGGAGAGAGGAAGGGTACTCTTAGAATTATTCAAATTATTAAATTAATATAAAGTAATTATATATTTAAAATGGATCCAAACTGATTAATTTATAATAAATGTTGATTATGGGTGTAAATACATTTATCCAATGAAAATTAGATAGGTTTTCTTTTATTTTTTAATACATATCTTTTTAACCCTTATTTAACCTTTTTAATTCTTACCATAATATCAGGTAATTTACAATTTGACAGATAATATAATTACTATAAAATTTAAAAAGAAAAATAAATGAGTCATTTATGAAATTATGAGACTTATCTTAATTATTTGGAAGAGTTTCATATTTTTATTAATTTTATATCATTTAATAAAATATTATTTATTTTAAAATAACAGTAATGTAAATTTTAACACTATTCAATAAATTACTTTTTAAAAATATCATAACAAGATGATATATTCTAAAAACTATTTAAACTCAACAATAACATGTCAAAGTCATCTAGAAAATATTATAATTACATTAATTATATAAAATTATATTTATTTCAATATTTTTAATAACATTTATTTGTTTCATCCATTAATTAAAAAATTACTGCATCATCATCGTGTCACCATTTAAGGTGATTATTTTTCACTAAAAATTATAAATAAATTAACACGATATATATAAACATTTTTTATTTAAAAATAATATTTATAATCGAACATATAATTTATATTACCCCATATTAAAAATATTTCTCTTGTTAAAAACAAAAGTATGACAACATTGACTTTTCATTGAATATAAAATTATAAAGGTTATATTCTCACCCAAAAGGCCATAAATGATCTCTAAATTGATCCTTTAATTATTAGTGAAACAAATTATCATAAAATAAATTTTAGATAAGTGTTATGGTAATTTTATAATATTTATAATATTATTTATACCTTTAATTACACAATTTACACTTAACGGTGGTAGTAAAAATTACCAAAGTTACAATTCATATTTTATCCTAAAATAAAAGGAACCTATTTATTTATATTTAATTTATGTTTCTAAATATGGAAACCATTAATCATAATTCAGAACATTTTAATTGTATAAATTAATTAAAATTTAATCCTATTGAAAGAATGATAAAACGAGTCTTAATGTAAAAACATTCAAAAGTTCACAATGTTTTTATATCCAATTTCAATGTAAAATTGATTAAAATTTCATAAATTGTATTAAATTATAAATTTTCATATAATTTTCATTTATAACCAATTCAAAAATTTATTTAATTATATAAATAAGTTAGATAAAAATTTGGTTTTCAATTAAAATTTAGTATTTTTTATTATTGATCAAAACATGAAACTTATAATAAAAATAGCAAAAAAATAAACCATAGTAAATTTAGATATTACACATCCAAATAAGAAGTTTATTATATAAAATTGAATTTATAAAAGTTTCAAAACTGTATTTGAAACTAGTGTTCCATCAAAAGGTGGAAAACATATTTTTTAGAAAAATACTTCTTTTATGAATGAAATTGGATTTGTTCTTATATCATGTTTCTAAATCACATAAGTTCAATGTTAAAATTTAGATTGAATATATATATATATATATATATTTCATTACTATAATTTAACAATATTTATTTGTTTATTTGTTGGTATAAAACAAACTTTTGGACATTTAAATTAATTTTCAGAAAAAACATTTCATTTTATTTAAAAAAAGGGGTTCTCATTCATATATAAATAATTATGTGTAAACCATAATTTAATAATTAATTTTATTCTATTCATACCTTCCATTATAAATTATAGGTTATAATTTTCTTATTCAAATAAGTATAATAATAAAATGATGTTTCGTAAAAACTCAGTGTTGTGGGTAAAGCAAACTAAGCTGGTGTTGTGTGTAGCGTAAGAATAACTAGGTGTGCCATATAAAAAAATATATCAAATAAATTTAATTTTCTATAAAATTAAAATGTTAATTAAAATATGGGGTGTTCTAATGAGTGTTATTGTCAACCAAAAAATCACCTCCAAAAAATATATTTGACATTATAGAGTCCATAAATGAAATACGGGCTATGGTGATAGCATGAAAAATATTATATTAAAATTTTATAGGTCAAATTTCTGTAAAAACATCAAATATAGTATACCCAATCCTAATTCATCCTAAAATTAGGTTTAATTTAATTATTCTTGAATGATTCAAAATGAAAAATTAAATTTAAATCGTACCGCTTCTGATTTCGATTAAAATCATGTTTTTCTCTCTGGTAGGGATCTTCGCTTGAAGGAACCAACATCAGTTCCCTTTAGACCATAAAAATGTGCTTCAAGAGCCCAAAATTATATTGATATTTGGTTTATAGGTGCTAGCATGTAGAATCTAAGTCACTTTCGGTACCCTTACGATTACCTATGAATTTTACCATCCATCCAAGATGAAGAACTTGAATTAGGGTTCTCAAATCTCTTCTTCCTCACTCTATAATTTGGGAGATAAAAGAGAGAGACTCTCAAATTAATGAGGATGATTAGTATGATGAATTGGGGCTTCTTTAGTATTATATATGTAGGTTTATATCCTATAAATTCCACTTGGGTAACTTAAACCTTCAATATAATAACTCAATGACACTAAATGACTTAGCAACTGTGTCATAATTACCATTTAAATTTTATCACATACTTGTGACATCAAATATATGTTACGTGATAAAACGCAAGTCATTAACTCAATTCACTTCTCCCATTAAATACTTAATGAAACTTGAATAATAATATTAATTTGAAAAATAATAATTTTGAATTCACTTAATTAGATGTGAATATAGTGAGTAAATAAATTCAAAACATATTATTCAAAACTATAATAATATTTAATTTATTTATTTATTAGTAATCAGTCAAACTCAAACATAACCCAAACTCCATGGTGGGCCTCGCTATTTCCTATACTCTATTTCACTTGGAACACACCATACTATTGAATATGATTATTGTGTGACCCTCTAGGTCCTTATCTCAATAGATATGAGTACCAATCAAAGACCAAGAGCATATTCTAGCAACCCCCAAGGCCCCATAAGAGATCAGGTTTAATAATAGGAATGAAAACCTTCTACAAACATTTACCGTGTAATATTACATATTTGTCTCATGAAATATCATAAACCTAGATGCACACTTCATGTTATCATCATTTCTTAGTTTATTTTTTTATTACCCCACTATACAGACTTCCCTTTAATCACCATGTACATGGATTAAATAACGGTATTACAATCATGTTCAACTAGGCCTAAGACATACCATCCTTTCAAAAGTGACAAAAACCATCTTGATCATTCAAGCAATGCCATACCACAAATGATTCATTCAATACAAATTACCTTTCCATGATGAAAAATCCATGGTTTTTGTCTTGTATCAAAGTACATAATCAAATGACACCCACTGACATTTAACTCAAGTCTTGAAATAAATACACATGCTCTCAAATAGAAACTACAAATGAAACCTATAACATGTGGTGTTATAATTGTTGGGTCAATACTCATGATTTCCTCTTCTTTAGATAACAAAGTAAAAACTCCCTGAGAATAAATATGAATGCTTATGGGCCCCCAACTCCATAAAAGAAGACAACCTCTGTGTATAGTCAGTATAATGTATCTAGACCATATGACATATGTTTATAATTAATATTTTAATATCTCAATACTCTAATTATATTTGGGAACATCTATAACCTATTTATATAAAAAATTATATAAGTAAATTACCATGTAAATAATTCATACTGAAATATAAACACTATTATAGCAAGTATACATCATACAGAACTCATTATATACATGATATAGTAATCAAAAGTACGGTTCAAGTTGGGGCTAGGGAACCAACTTTTACAATATTGCCACTTTAACTAGATCCAACTCTATAATAATCTACTTTTTTATCTCTAACATGATAATATCATGATTCTTCTACGTTATGAATTTAGTCATTGGGCCCACCACGTTTCCTTACATGGATATTCTATTATCTATGGCTTCGCCTCCTTGTGTAAGAATCCTCAAAATATGACGTGTATGTGTTTATTACTTTTTAACTCTATGTAAAATTGAAGTACCATTATTGTAATATTACCATAATTATGACAATGGTTTAATTACTAGGTTTGATTCCAAGAACTAAAATAAATTGATGTGAATTTTATACTTCTTTGTCAGATCATGAATAGTCACAATGCACTTATCATTTGTAGATATGGATACCACTGAATTAAATGATATTTGCTTTCTCATTATGTTATCCTAACTACGAAATTAGATTATATTTATCCATATTAATAATAATCCCCCTTATAACTATTGTTTTTTCCTCTCGATGTATTAGGTACATATCCCGTATACTTTCTCAAGTACATTAAGATAGTTCTAACCGCTTCCTATTCATTTCTCCATGATTTAACTAATATTTGAATCCCATAATGTATATATTGAAAATATCTAGTACATAGCATGGAATATGTGATAGACCCCTAATATATGCATATAAAATTATCCACACCATTTTAATAGACTCTAATGTCCCATACATGTTTTGTTAGAGAGATTTATTCCACGTGACATTAGAAAAAAAAATTCTATCAAATTATTCTAACAAATTGATAGTATATCTACATTAAATTAATAAAAGTATCTCATAGATATACTTTAGTAAATTTTTCTCCCTATAATTTGGTTTTATACTTTAATTCAATCTTTGGAGAGTCTTTTTTAACCTAGTATTAACTAACTGTAATACTAATAGTAGTTTCCATCTGTTATCAACACATTTTACTGGAAACTATAGCGGTCCTACTAACCTCTTGTACACACCTCACATACATTTTTTCAAGAAAATATTCTATGGAAAGGATGCTCTCATTAATTTGAAATTTTATTTCTATAGATTTCATTCCTTATTGGAATTATATGGTGTCACCATCTCTTTCAAGTTTTGTAATATAGACAGCTTCTAATGTTGGTGGTATTGAAATTTAATTCCCAATATAATGATTATAGAGAGTTATTAGAACAAGTGGAATTTAAAAGTTTCTAAATATGATGATTTGGTATAAAGAATCTTTACTTATTGGTAAAACACTTATACCACCCATGTATTTTTTGTCTTGAATATCCACCAACATCTTTACATCAATTAATGAAACTCTCAAAATACTGACTTCACTTTGGTACATGGAATCCATTTTCCTAATTTCATATAATCTTGTTACTCTTTATTGATTTCCATTTAATATTTCATTATAGGATCCATTATTATTATTTTATAATATATCTCTGGCTTTATTTAATATAAAGACACCACTATGGTGTTAATATTCCTATATTATTTCTGTCTATGGAATATTCCCTTCCCACGAGATATTTGTGGAACTTGTTCCAATTCCAACTACTCATGCATCTTAAGCCTTTAATATACTAGGACAGTCTTTCTCCCACTATCTCAAATATATATTTTCACCATTTTATAGAAATTTAGTCTATCACTTGAATATAAATTTTTTATATCATGGGTTTCTATAATATCCTCCGAAACATTTAGGATAATTCACTTAGATTCATATTGTGTTATTCTTGAAGCATTTTTTTTATTGACTTATCCTTAAAAACACATTACATATAAACACATAGAATATGACATAATGGATTTCCATTATATTTAAACTCATATGATATCTCTTATTCATTATAGTTGGTATATAGTAATGGGTTATCGCTACTATTTTTAAAGAACGTCTTGAGTGATAATGGAAGAGTTATAAAATATTATTAAATATCTCCATTGATTATCCTTTTACTAATATCATGACTTTCATTTGTATATGGAAATGTGTGTTTATGAATTATTCCACCCTAAATTTTAATGATCAATGTATATATATAATACTCATCATCAATCTTCCTTTTACTAATATCATGTATTTAATGTGTGTAAAGAAATGTGAGTTTATTAAAAAAATCCACTCTATATTTCCATTATCAATGAATGGTTAGTGAACAAATTCTATAGACAATAGGCATAAAGAAAATCATATATTCTAACCACACAATTAATTAATTCACATTCATATTATTTAATAATTTTAAAATATTCTCACAAAGTATATGAATTTACCTCTATCTTATACTTGAATAGTACATTCTCTCTAGTTGAACTAATTCTGAAATATTTGTGGATTTCATTTTGTTCTAAAATATTCTTTATCCAAAACTAGTTAAGTAAATGTGTCGATAATATCTATGGTTTTAGCACGAAATAGTATAAAGATCATACTAGGTATATCTTTGAAAACTACTTTCAATTTTACAAAAAATAATAATCATATTTCAATAACTTGTTTTTAAGTATTACGTTTTATATTCATTAGTTATTTCCAATAATTTAAGAATTACTAAAATATTACTAGTGTATTGGGTACCACAAACAACATTCATTCCAAAATGGAATAATTTATTCTTATGACCAATATACTTGTGAGATAATTATTTTGGTAATACTCAATAAAAGTTAAACCAGAATCAATAAACGTGGAAATTAGAAGTTGAGTACTTCCCACTAATGACTTAAGAACCATCCTTTTTCAGTAGATTATTGAATTCACCCAACTTATTATAATTTTTCTATGATTACTTGGTTAATTTATTTGGATAATAATGTTTTACACGCATTAAGTATCTAATACCCATAAAGTAAAATAGAAACATCACAAAAAATGATGACTATACACTGATGAAGAATTGACCAGTTTCTTCTTCAATTCAGTTCCTAGCATTAAATCTTCTATAGACTTATCTTGGGAATTGTGAAGAAATATCCTCCTTTATGATGATTTTACTCTTTTCCAGGAAGTATGTTTCAAATGTTCTTTGGAATCACACTTTTACATTGGTATTTTCACCTTTTAATTCATATTTTTAACCATAATAACAAAATATTAATCATTCATTAAGATCTTACCTACATGGAAAACTTTACTGAAAAGGTGATGAATTGTTTTCTCAATATTGTTCACTTTATATAATCCTAAAAGAAATTGGATTATTTGGGTGATAAGGATATTATAAAGGTATGTATTTAAAGATCGTGATCCATATTTCAATTTATATGTACTCAGGGAACCCATCACATCATTCATATATTGCTTCACTTTACCCTTAAATACTATTAGGATATGAGACAACATGCTATAACCGACCATATCTTCATGAAGTATCCATAACTCATTATACATTGATGATATAATTATGATGTAAACATCAAATATGGTATGCATGTGTCTCATGTAATAATATTTCTGATTCATTCTTCATGAGGTTCCTCAATAGGTATTGGGGACTCCAACACATGTAATTTCATATATCATAGTACTTTGAGAAAATGTATGTACAACTCTTAGAAATTTATACTTGATATTACATGTACTTTTTACAGAATTAATCATAGTTTATCTATGGTTTTACATTCCATATTTTATAAAATAAAAATTTTAAAATATAATAACTTCTAATCTTGATTATCGATTATACATTACAAATTAAATAATTAAATATTAACAACTATTTTATCAAACTGTAGTATCCTCACACCTAGATTTGAAATACCCAGTCAATTGAGTATTCTAGTGGAAAGGATACTTAAAACCTATCATCATAGTCAAATAAATGGCTAAAACACTACAAGGATTGTTTTTTGGTAGGATTTCAATTGGACAATCACATTAACTTGTGGCCCATTGATCTGTTGAGTGGAGTATCATATCCTACAAAGGATAACCTTTAATTTCTTAACACTTTCATATGAAGTTGAACAAAACTAGCTATGACTACTTTTTTTCAAATTTGGTTAATTAGACTAACCACTCTCATAGTAACTCATTTGTATTAGGAGGCACCCTTAATTAGGGCTGATGAGCACCACTTATAATCTATTTTGTTTAAAATTAAGAAATTGAAGGTGATATGTATTAATAATTTTTGAGGGGTTTTTATTATTCTTGGTGAATGTAATCCATTTCTGTTTACACTTTCTTATTCTATGTGACTATACTCCCATGTTAACAGTGTTATGGATATAAAAACATTCATTTTATATATTCATTTTATCTACACATGCTCGCTTATTAGTGTATATGACCACATATAAAACTACACATACAAAAAATAATAAACCATGCATAATGAAAATAATGCGACATGATCATTAGAAGATATAATAAATAGTTGATCCACTGATTGAATAATGGATTTACCTAGATCCTAGGGGAAATCCACTGAGTCAATATGCATGTGAATTGAGTTTCATCACTCAACAAACCCAATGGATCGAACTCTTATCTGGTATGTTTCCAAATCTGGGTGAGAATTACATCGCTTATCATCATAATCATTATAAAACAATACTAACAAGTAGGTAACAAGATATTTTTATTGTGTAATATAGTTGAATAATTTTTATCTAGGTTTTAAGACCCTTATAAATATAATTACACAAAATATGATACACATATTATCAATTATTAAATAATTATTACAAACTATACATTGCAATAATTAAATAAAAAAATAAAAAAAATGTCAGACATGCATTGGTCAGTCAATGGATCATGATTATTAAATACACATTAAACATGTGTATATTAACTAAATTTTGGATGAATTTATATTGGGGGTATTTTTCAAGAATGAAAATAAATTTTATTTTATTTTATTTAACAAACACTTATCACACGTTCCCATAAAATATTTAATTAAATTCTAAATATTGTTTAAAATATTTTTGAATTTTTATGTAATTATTTTGGGAACCCAAATATTTTTAAACCCACTAGGTTAGGTATTGGGTTTTGTGAAGACACCTAGAATGTAAGATGGACTAGGAATAACCCGACCCAACCTTCTAGGGGGTTAGGCGAACTCGATACGGTTGTGGGGTTGATGACGTGCCTACACCTACGCACTTGGCGTGTGGGAAGTGGATAGGGCACCCCATCAGGGGAGACACATATATAATAAAAACAACAACGACAAAAACAAAAAAAATAACAATAAATCAATAAATTGTTATCATTATTATATATATATATATATATATGCGCCCATGATGTGACACCCACATCTCAAAAAGGGGGTCTTTTAAACCTTCACTCTATAGGGGAAACACCACAAATATTTTTTTTATTGAAAGGGTGGGTCACTGCTTATCCCCTTTGAGAAGGGGATCTTAGATAATTCAATTCTTGGTAGGTTATCGACCTCCAAACTCTATATTTTCCTTTAAATTTTTATAAAAAATTCTCAAAATCCTAAATAATGTTTTGATTAAAAAAATAGAATTATGTCTAATGTTTTTCCCTTCAACTATAGTGCCACACACACATATATCTCTATCTCTCTATCTTATATATTAATCTACCAAGATCCAACCTTCATATATATATATATATTATGTATTATATATATATATTATATTAAGAATATATATTGATGTTTTTTTAAAGAAGCATGGGTCCCATACACATAACATTTCTCCGTAATATATATTATACATATATTGAAATACATATTATATATATAATAATGAGAATATATATGTTTATATATATTATTATACCTTTAAATATCATTATTATATATATAATATAACACATATACATATATAATAATTTCATTTATTTGTTTTCCACAAAGTCTTCGAAAACACACCACACAGGTTTGGTTCTAATCAACGCTTCTGACCTGATATCATTGGTCATCATAAAAATAAACTTTCACTAATGATATATATGGGTTATTAGTTTTAATCCCAAAGAAATATCTTTTTTCAATTTTCAGATGATCATAAATCATCCATTTGATATTTGATCGATGCGTCGTCTGTGGTAGTAGGACCATGGACACACCCTTTTATTGAATAATAAAATTTAATTTTAATTAAACATAATTAAATGAATTCCTTAGTCTAATACTAATATAGGGAACTCTAGGATATCGAAGAATCATGCAAAATTTTATATTAAAATTTTCAGGGACAAATTTGTGTCAAAAGATCCAATATGGATATCCTAGCCCAGATTCATCCAAAAATCATGGGAAAATTATTTAAGAAAACTAAATTTAAAATTATAAATTAAATTGAAATCATATTTCTTCTGATTTTTATTGCAATAATTTTTTTCTCACTGCTAGATATTTTCTTTTTAATGAACCAATGATGGTTAATTCTATATCATCCACACGAGATTGATGTTCTTGTAGCTATGTTGGTCTTTAGTTTCAGAGTGCTAGCACAGATAATTGGAGTCTTTTTTAATGTACTTGTGATCGAATGAGAACTGTACCTTCAATTTTAGATGATGAAATTATATAAATGTTCTCA
Organism: Viscum album; assembly: GCA_963277665.1. Taxonomy (NCBI): domain Eukaryota; kingdom Viridiplantae; phylum Streptophyta; class Magnoliopsida; order Santalales; family Viscaceae; genus Viscum; species Viscum album. The sequence goes on along the minus strand of OY728125.1, from coordinate 597,051,835 downwards.
GATCACATATTTATCACTCTAGAATATGGGAGAGAAGATAGAGAGGCTCTCAAATTCATTGAAACGAATACACTGATACAAAAACTATTTATCGCATTTCCTTTTTAACATTAGTTATTTCTAAATAACATGAAAAAGACAAGAAAATGATTTTTAACATTGTTTATATAAAAAATGATGTGAAAATTAAAAGCCTTTTATTTTTTATGTCAGTTACCTAGAAAATGACAATGAATATTAGGTTCAACATGTCAGTTTCAGGATAACCAATGCTCAAAAATTATTTTTAATGTTGGATATTTGGAACCAATGTAATAATAATATTTTTCCACATCAGTTATTAAATAACCAATATGATATACCTTTTAAAATTTTATGAATCTTTGAGTTTACTTATTTTAGTTTCTTTTGTTCTTACAACAGCAGTCTCGTTTGTTTGATCTGGTGGACTCTAATATTGCATTACCATTCTTCTTCACCCATAAGATTCTTCGACCACATCATTACGTGTTCGAAGATATATCTTCATATCTCTCAAGTAAGCCTCATCCATTTTTGATCCTCTCTTTCAGTCATTCCCACAATGATTCCTTGTAAACTTGATTCTCTGCAATGATTTTTTACATTTTCATCATCTCAGTTTGTTTTTTTTTCATTTTCAGGTTATTAGAAAACCTAATTTTGTGAAATTATATGTTTATTTCCCTAAAACTTCATGATTTCTATTGAATAAGCACCCCATCAGAATCATTTGGTCTTCGGGTAATTGGAAAACTAGTTTCCATACCGGATTGGATTTTATTCTTGGTTGGTTTGTTACATTTTGATTTTAATATCTCATCTTATCCTTTATCATCCCCTTTATTATGAACTAAAATTAATGGTTTCATGTATATTGTACCTTCCTAATATCATTTTTTCAAATGAGAATCATTCTCATCCAAGTTTATATTCCATATTTTTTTATGGATATCATTCGATATACTTTTATAATTTCATAATGATATATTATTTCTATTTTTAATTTTGAAATGTTGGAAAGGAGTCTATTTTTTAATTCCTTACACATGATTGAATTTTCTCTTCATCATTTTCTATTTCCCTTATATTTTTTCAATTATTTGTTTTCTAGGATTTTCAATTTCATTTCTATTATCAATATTTTATAAATTAATCCCTTTGTAATAAGGGTTAAAAAAATTTAAATGCAATATATTATTATTTTTAAATGTAATTTTATAATGATATTATAATTTAATTTTCATCTACATCAACACACTTTAATGTTTCTTATTATCCAACTGTGATATAATCTATGGATACCACAAACTTAATTTTTATTATGTATTATGATCATATTTTTTGAAATCTGCCTTAATTCAATTTATTTATCTTGTGTTCAATATGATATGTTAGTATTACGATTATTTTCACATTTATTTTCTACAAATATGTAACTTCTATTAATATTTGACGTGTGGATGTATTATATCCCTATAAAGTATTGGAAATATATATTTGCATACTTAAGACCCTATTTTCATTAATGTGGTCAGATAGAGAATTTTACCTTCTATTAAATTACAAAATCAATCCATTCGTTCAATGAAATATTTATTTACATTGATTAAAGAATCTGATAATAAAATATAAGATTAATATTTCTAGGAAGTTAGATCATTCAATGTTAATATTTTCATCCAAAATTTTTGAATTATTCACTAATATTTGTATTTGATATTTCATTTGAGCTACTATTAATGGAATAAATATTTTCTCAGTGAGTGTCTTAACTTTAACCTCTATGTTAAATTGCTTAAAACTACTAATACTGACAATACATATATAATTAATCTATTTTCTTCAAAAAAATAATTTTAGAAACTAATGATCCTATATTATTATTCATTTTTTTTACTTTAAATTCAATGAATTCTCACATTATATTTTTAGATATTTAGTCTCTCTTCCGAGGCTTCCATTTATTTTTTATTTTCCAGTAAGAATCACTTTTACACTTTAGAGATATAAATTTATATACATTATTTTCTATTTGATTTTATAATCATTCAAATTAACATTCAATTTCATCCCCAATGTTAATAAATTATTTAACATTATATTCACTATTAATATAAATCATAATAGAATTTTAATGATGAATAATACAAAAATTGTTTCATCTTGATTATCATTGATATAATATATTATTCATCACTCTAACTCACTTTTATCACCATTGTATTCTTTTTAATATATAATTGTTTTTTATATTATTTATAGATAATAATGAGTCGAATATAGATTTCCTCTCTTCAAATAGGTGATGATTATGAGGAAGGAATCAATGTTTTTTTTTGAATTTTATAAATTAAATGTTCCAAATAATGGAATGTTTTATATCCAGTCCCGAAATTTTTATATATGATGAATTGAAAAATAAAAGAGATCAAAGATCATTTAATTATTCGTGGTTTTAATATGAGTTACAACCCTTATATTTGGAATGGTGAAACTCAGTGGAATTTTCAATATATTATTTATGATTCTTTTTTAAGATAATAAACCTGGTCAAATTTGAAAAATGATTCATGATATTGAAGTATCTGAAATTGAGAAAGAATCATAAATTAATCATCAATATGATGAATCTTAAAACCCATTGTAATTGGGTTGTATCAGATTTATCTTTTTATCGATGGTGTTAGGATTGATTAACTTGAAGGAAAAAATGGATGGAGTGACAATAGTTTAATACAGTTTCTAAATTTGTTGAAAGAAACTCTTAAAAAAGATAATGATCTACCATATTCACATTATAATGTGAATAAAATATTATTTTCTATGGGATTAGAGAACATGAAAATGAATTCCTTCCTAAATGACTATGTTCCATATAAGAAGGAATAAGTATTTTTTTAGGGTGTCCTAAATGTGGGATGTCATGATATATAATAAGAGAAAAATCACAGACTGATTTAGTAGTTATTGATACACCTACCAAGGAATTTTTGTATTTGTCTATAATTTATCATTTCAAACATTTTTTTTAAATATAAATGTCCAAAAATGTTAAGATGGAATGAATATGAGAATATATATGATAGAAAATTATGTTATACAGATGATTGACTACAATGGATGAAAATTAATCAACAACTTCCTACATTCATAAATGAAGTTAGAAATAGCTAACAAGGAATGTTCTTGGATGGAATGATTCCATATGGAAGCCTTAGTAACACACATAGTTTATAGTCTATTTTGTTGGTAATTTAAAACTAATCTATTGAATTTTTTATGAAGAAAAATAATTTCATATTGAGTTTAATTATATGTGGACCAAAACAACCAAGAAATTATATTGACGTTTTATTGTCACCATTAATTGATGATTTAAAACTTTTATGGTTGGAATGTATTATGGTGTATGATTCTTGTAAATTGGAAAATTTTCAATTGCATGCAATGATTATGTTCATAATAAATATCTTCCCATCATATATAAATTTGTTAACATATAGTGTTAAGAGGCATAAATCTAGTATAATTTTTGAAAAATAGATGTCACATTATCAACTACAACATGGAAGGAAACAGTATAAATGGGTCATTGATGTTTTTTGAGTATGGAAAAATCTTATAAAATATTAAAAAAGACATTAAAATGATCAAAATACTTTGATATTTCTGTAAAACCATTTTCCAATGATCAATTTTTTGAGAGGGAGAAATTTTTATCGGACATTCAAAAAGAAAAAAAATCTAGTAATGATAGAAATATTTCATATAAATAGTCAATTTTTTAGTTACCTTATTGAAAATATCAAAAGGTCAAACATATCATTGATTTTATGCATGTCTATAATAATATTTGTGATAAATTAATTGAAGATTTTTAGATATTAAAGGAAAGTCTTAACATGGGTCAAATGCAATATTGGACTTACTCTCAATGGAAATGCATTTGGAGATAGCTCCCACTCCAGATTTAAGTAAAAAATTACTACCCAGACTTGAAATACATTATCCAAGAGGGAGAAAAATATATTTTTTCATTGTATTCATGATGTCAAAGTTTCATAGGGATATTCATAAAATGTAAAAAATCTCATTAAAGGATTTTAGTTGATAGGTAAAAAATCGCATGATTTTCGTATCATGATGAAACATCTACTACCAATTTCATTTCAAAGAATATTTCTCATCCGTGTTATAATGACTATCATAAAGGTGTTTTATTTTTTTCAACTAAATTTTTAATAAGGAGATTTCTCTAAATGATTTAAAAATTTTATAGAATAAAGTATTTTTTTAAAAAAATTAATTTTAAATGTTTTTTCTTTTATCTTATTTTGATACCATAGTGTATTTAATGGTTCATTTGTTGTGAGAAATAAACATTGAGGACCTATATATCTATGTTCGATGTATACTTTTGAATGTTATATGATGATATTGAGGGGATATTTTAATAATCCATATCGACCAAAATACTCTATTCTTGAGAAGTATATTTCTGAGGAGGTTTCATAGTTTTGTACATGCAAATTTTTGTAGAAGAGCACATCATTTTGGATAAATCTCTCCATGAATGTGTCAATTGAGGGGGAAAGGGGATCCATGTCTTGAACGTAAAATTATTGACATGTGAGAATATAAATAAGGTAAATTTATATATCTTGAATAAAATATGATGATTATCCATATATAAAATTTCAAATTAATGTGTTGAAACAATGTTATCCAAATAATAAAGATATATAGATTTTGAATGAGCATAAAAAACTTTTTTCCACGGTTTAAAGAGAATGTGACTTGTAGATAAGATGAATCAGAAACATTGATATGGTTAGCTGGAGGCCCAAGTTTAAATTTGATAACATGTCAAAGGTATGAAATCAATGGCTATACATTTCATATGAATGATTAGGATAATAGAATTTTAGTTCAGAATAGTAGTGTATTGGTGTTCACAGAAGTAATGCATTTTTTGAGTACCAATGATAAAAACCCAATATCCCTATCAAGTGAATATTATAGTCATTAATGAAATATGGGAGGTTAATAACATTAAATTCAAAGTTCAAGTGTTTAAATTAAAATGGTTTATGAGTAACAATAGTGACATACATGATGAGTTTTGGATGACACTAGTTAGTTTGAATAGATTGGAATACACAGTCGATCCTTTTATCCTAGAAACACATGGAATTTTTTTCTATATTCTTGATTAATCTGATATACAATGGTCTATTTTTTAACAAGTAACGAAATAGTATTCCAATGATGATAAAATTGACTAAGATACTAATTTATGAGAGATACCTACTTCCATATAAATATTAACAGATAATATTGATTGGCATGTCATTGACCTGGTTTGTTCCACATGGAACGATCATGATGAAGGAATTTGGGAAATTTTTTGATACATTCCTAATATTATAGGTAACATATGATTATCTCAGGTTTAATTTTTAAAATTTTATAAAATTTTAGATATTTTAATTTTATTTTCATTATTAAAACATGTATTATAACTAATAAGTCAAATTGTTTGATTATATTAGTATAGTTTATTTAGTTTCATATATTTACCTTTACGTAGCTTATCTATTAATTTATTTTGATGAAAATTAATTATTTTAAAAATAATATGTTAAATAAAAACAAAATTATTTAATAAGAGTATATTCAAAAAATATTATTTTTCCGGAAAATAATGATTTATCAGGTCGGATCTTTTTTACTATTCACACACCATTTTTGGACTTGTTTTCATTATTTTATGTCTTTTAATATTCTATTAGTGTTGTTATAATTTTATTTAACTACACCAATAAGTATAAATATAAATTTTTTTAGTTTAGTTTACTTTTTTTTGGGTCATTTTTCATATATTCAAAGAATATAATTTTCAGTGGAAAAAATGGTGTTCTTCGTTAGAGGATTTTAAATATTCACACACCTTTTTTGGATTTTTTATATTATTTTATTTCATTTCATCTCTAATTAATTTTTTTAGAATTTTATTTAACTATAAAAAATATAAATAAAAATGTGGTCAGTTTAGTTTATGTTTTGTTTTTATAGTTTTTCATTTTTTATTTACATTTGTATATAATAGTTGGATTTGTATATTTGTGTACTAATTGTTTTTTTCATTGATTTATAGGGTAATGAATGGTAAATCATCTTATCCACCACATACTTATATAGAGGATCATACATATACCACTGGGGAGGAATGTACACATGATCTTGTTGATGATCATCCTCATCCTTATTTACATGTGACATCTACTTCTATGGGGGGAAAAGAGTTTGAGGATAGGTAAAAAGGGCAGTATATGTTTACCAAAGTTATAAATTCCAATTGATTGAACCAAAGGATATCAATAGACTTAGATGATGATGATATTAAAATAGGTCCATATTCAAAACAATTCCATACTTTTATAGCAGTGTTGGATAAATAAAAGTAATTAATTTGATTGATGATTAGAGAAGTATTGAAAAAAATGAAAATATCTCAATTGTGGGAGAATGTTTTCGTAATATTTTTTTTATTACACTTATCTTGAAATTTTTATAATAATATATGTATTTAATCTTTCTATTAGATGACATACTATATTGTTGATACTGGGTGAGTTAGGAGGAAATTTTTATCATTGGTTGCTAAGAGTTGGAGATATTTTAAATCAAAACTCACATAAGATTTTATTTTTGTTCATACAAAACATCATAATATATGTAATATATATATATATCCTTTTATATATGAAGATACATGAAAACAATTTTTTAAAATTATAGGAGGATAAGTGTTTTTGGAAAGTGAAATGTTACCTTCTAAAAGTTTTTTATATTAATGACAATATTAATTATTTCGTTATTCTTAATTTATAGAAATCAAGGAGATATTATCTAGAGATCTAATCAATAAACTTATACCCTCAGACATTATCTCAAAGAGGGTATACATTATTGTAAGGACAAATTATAGCTGAAAATTTTCAAAAACTGAGAGTGGACTCTTCAGGACCCGCATAGGTTGAACCTCCTTCCCCTCGCTAGACATGAAAAATAGAAGAGCGCTTGGATGAGAAAAAAAGTACAATATCTTACTGAAGAGTATAGAGTTTTATCTAAGAGGATTGTAATACATTTAATTTATTTATTTATTTAAGTTAGATCAATTCTTTTAATATTATTATTCAATAATTATTTTTTAAAATATTTTATACTAGAATATCTTGAGGAGAAGAGCACACAATGGGTCTGTCATGACCCGTCCTCGGGGCCCGTGCTGTGACTACCCCAAGCCCGCCTTCCATAGGCAAGGGGCTGGCGACTAGCACCAAGGCGTAAATCCCGGAAAAAAGGGAAGGCATTGCCTTTGAAAAGTAAACAAGCACCATAGAGTAAGCAAGCGGAAAAGTAAACCCTAAGTAAAAACTGTACAAGCTGTGCTGAAAGTAAAAGGGGCCGGAAATACAAGCCCAACTGTAAAGTACAACTGAAAGGAAAAAACAACAACTGAAAGGAAAAGCCGCAGCGTCGAGCCGTCCTCTGCAAGTCCCACCTGAAGGGTGGGTACAGATAGCCTCCACTGCTCCTCGGGTCCACCTGACCGCTCCGAGTGCGTCCTGCCCAGTGGTCCACCTCCAGGTACCGTCCTGCTCCGCACGCCTCCACCACGATCAGCGCTGTCCGTCCTCTGCAACCAACACAACGTAGTGCGGGCATAGCCCGTGCAGGGGTGAGTATAAGCTACTCAGTAGGGACCCCGAGACCCCCGAAGGTCTCCCGAAATCCACAAAGGATAATCCAAAAAAGGAAAGGTACAATCACGAAGTAACATCTGACACGGCTTAGGTATATTCCCATACATATACCTAAGTCATCAATTCCCGTTCGGCTCCAACGTCCGAGCCCAAGCACAACCCAGTCCACACAGGAAAGCAACGTATACCCACACAGGATAGCACAACACAATCCACAAAGGAGAGTAAACAGTAAATCCATACAGGATAGCTCAACACAATCAACAAACGAGAGTAAACAGTAAATCCACACAGGATAGCTCAACACAATCCACAAAGGAGAGTAAACAGAAGATTCAGCTCACACAGGTATACTTTTTCGGATGACGATAAAGATGATCACCGATCCATCTAAGTCGTCGGACCCACGAAGGATCGATAGGTAACTAACCCCCGCAATGACCCACACAGGATCGGGTCCACACAGGACCTGTAGGCGTTGGCTCACACAGAACCAATGATCGCTGACCCACACAGGATCGGACCCACACAGGATCGGGGCCACACAGGACCGGGCCCACACAGGACCTATAGCACTAATCCACGCAGGATCGCTGAGTGCAGTAGTCGTCGCAGTCCACTGAGGATCTCTGCACAGTCATCATCGCAGTCCACTGAGGATCTCTGCACGGTCGTCGCCGCAGTCCACTGAGGATCTCTGCACAGTCGTCGCTGTCGAAGTAGCAGTTGCAGCCAGCTCTTGGGTTCCCGCACACAACAAACTCATTCGGGAGGGTCCGCTCCACGAGCCGAGAGTCTAATACATCAACTGACACAAAGTCCGAAGTTTATGTATCCAAAAGTTCTATATCGTCAACAGGAACTCAACATCGCAGACGGCGCATCGATCGGACGCCCGGTCTGAGAGTTATTGGCTTTTTCGTCCCAGGGGCCCGGTTGGTTTTTAGGGCAAAACCAACCCGACTGTACTCCACCTGCATCCAAACCCCAGGCAGAGTATGCCAAAAGATCCTTCTCACATAGAAGAAAACAACAAAGCTGACGGCACGTCGATCGGACATCCGTGGCCCAAGATATGAGTGTTTCCGCTCCGAAGGGCCGGTTGGTTTCGTTTACGAACCAACCCGGCTGAACTCAAAGTATTCCGAAACCTTGAGTGCGATATACCGAAACGACCGTCTCAATCCAAGGATCGCATTGCCGCTGACGGTGTGTCGTTAAGAGGCCAGTAGCTCAATTTACTGGCATTTGAACGAAAACCGTCCGAAGACGGGGGGTCCGGGTCCGGGCCGACCCGGCCCGACCCCCCTGGGTCGGCCGAACCCGGTCCGACCCGGTCCGACCCGGTCTCGGCCAGCCCGGCCCAGCTCGGCCGAGTGGTCGATGCGGGGGGAGCCGCCGCCCTGCGTGACACCCCCGCGGCACCCACGGGGTGTCGGCCAGATAGCCGGACACGGCTGAAGCCGCGTCCCGAGTGACGCGGGGGGGGGGGGGAGCCGCCACCCCCCGCGTGACACCCCCGTGACACACGCGGGGTGTCTCCCTGGCGACCGGACCCGCGTGGTCGCGGGTCCACGAGCGCTGCCTCTGCGGCCGGTGCCGCGACGGTCTCGTCCGGCGGCGCGCCAGGCGCCGCCGCCTCCGGGTGCCGGTGACCCGCGCCGCCGCCGGCTTCCGCGGGCCGCCAGAGTGGCTCCGGTGGCGCGATTTTCTTCCCGTCTGCGCCGTTGCTCCTCCTGGGTTCCGTTCTTCAATGCGGGATCGTCAAACTTCCGTTGCAGCACGTTCCGTCGTCGCCCGTCAAATCCGCACAAAAACGAAGAACAGCGGTGGGCCGCCGGGCCGTGTTCGTTTGGCCCACACCCTCCGCGTTAGAGATAAACAACGGGAGGAATAAAGTTCAACACATGAACGCATATCCGAAACAATTTTTAATGAAATAAAATTGTTTCATAAATCGGGTTCCTCATTTGAACGGAAACAACATGGGAAATAAGAGGCATTTCCAAAAATAAAATCCATACCTCGAAGTCGTCGCGTGTGAGCGTTCTTCACGGAATTGCTCGTCGCGGAAGGTGGAGATCGTCGCATCGTCGCGGAAGGGAGTCGCGTCGTCGCGGAACACAGCGTTGAGTCGGCGAACTCAACGGACCATGAAACAGCAGATTTAATTTAATTAATTAAATCCGTGTTTTGGTAAAAACCACAAAGAAGATAAAAAAAAGAAAATCCGAGACTCTTACCTCAAGCAGTTGATCGAAGATCGGGGCAGGGAAGGACGTCTCGGATGAAGCGTCGTCAAACTCCGAGGGTGACGGTGTTCTTCGCGTTCTTCTCTTTCTTCGTGTTCTTCGCGTTCTTCACGTTCTTCATGAAGGAGGATGAAGGCTCAAGGATCCTTACCAAACCTCTCAACCAGTAATCCTACAAAAATACTGGTTGGTCTTATTTTATTATTATGCCAACCAACGAAAAAGGGTAAGTAACGACCCAACAATTCGTTGTATTAATTCAACGAAAGAAACAGCTCATTTAATTTACGAAATAAACCGCCCAATTAAATGGTCTGTTAAGAATTTAAGAAAACGCGTCAGTTGACTTTCATAATGACGAGTTTTCGCGGGTGTGTTACTTAGCGGAAAGAAACGGCGGGGCTCGTGCGGGCCCCACCTCACAAATATCCTACTAAGAGGGTAGGATATTTCTGGATAGTATCCTATCCGGTTCAACTCAGTTTAAGCCGCTTTTAAGTGGCTTCAAGTGGCTTCCAAGTGGCTTAAGTGAAATAAAATAAAGTTGTCGTAAAATTATTTTATTTCTTAACTTTAACCCCGAAAATTAAAAACCACACCCGAGCAAACACAACTCCGAAAGAGGCGTTTCTAAGAGAATATTGGCGTTGTGATTTCATCGGTGCCCTCAAAATTCGATTCCGGGCATCGGTTCAAAAGTTAGAAAAACCCGCTCGTCCGTTCACTGAACGTACCCGATCCAAACTTCGGAAAATTATTCCAGGCACACCGGGCCTCGGAATCAAGTGCCGTCAGAAACTGCGTTCTTGTAAAATTCCAAAGAAAATTAAGAAAAAAATTTCCTTGAAATTTACGGCTCTTTAAATTACTCCCACCTCAGGGCTTTACGTCCCCGTAAAGATACATCAAAAACTAGGGAAACAAATGTGGGTACTGAGCACGCATCTGAGCCTCTCGCTCCCATGTGCTCTCCTGGAGGTTCCCGTGCAGCCATATGATGCGCACAAGAGGAATCGATCGTCCACATAGGACCCGCTCCTGTCGGTCCTCTATCTCCACTGGGACCTCCGCAAAAGTCGCCTCATCATCCACGTCGAGCTCCCCATGGTCAATGATGTGCGTCGGGTCGTGCACGTATCTCCTTAGTTGAGATACGTGGAAGACGTCGTGCACCCGGTGCAACTGAGGTGGCAGAGCCAAGCGATAATCCACCTCGCCAACCCTGCTGAGGACCTGGAAGGGTCCGATGAAGCGTGGAGACAACTTGTCGCCTCGACCAAATCTCTGCAAACCACGTCGAGGTGAGACCCGCAAGAATACGTGGTCTCCATCCTCGAACTCTAGTGGCCTCCGCCTCCTGTCAGCATATGACTTCTGCCGGCTCTGTGCTGTACTCATCTGCTCCTGGATGACCTGGACCATCTCTGTCGTGGCCCGGACCATCTCTGGCCCCACAAGTGCTGACTCCCCAGGGTCTGTCCAACACAAAGGAGATCTGCAAGGCCTGCCGTACAATGCCTCGTATGGTGCCATCCCGATGGTGGAGTGGTAGCTGTTGTTGTACGCGAACTCCACCAAGGGTAGGTGGTCCTCCCAGCTGCGACCAAAGTCGAGGACACATGCGCGGAGCATGTCCTCGAGATTCTGAATGGTCCACTCCATCTGACCATCCGTCTGAGGGTGAAAGGCGGTGCTCAGACGTAGCCGCGTCCCGAACGCCTCCTGCAACCCCTTCCAAAGCCGGGAAGTAAAACGAGCGTCCCGATCGGAGACGATAGTCGATGGTACACCGTGAAGCCATACAATCTCTTGAACGTAGAGACGCCCCAAGCTCTCCACTAAGCCCTTCTCTCGGATGGGTAAGAAGTGTGCCGACTTGGTGAGTCGGTCAACAATCACCCAAATGGAGTCATGACCTCTAGAAGTGCGTGGAATTCCAGTCACTAAGTCCATAGATATGCTGTCACACTTCCACTCCGGGACCTCCAAGGGTTGTACCAAGCCTGCTAGTACTTGATGCTCTTCCTTCACCTGCTGGCAGGTGAGGCACCATGATATGAACTCTGCCACAGCCTTCTTCATGCCCGGCCACCAGTACTGTCGTCTGAGATCCCGGTACATCTTTGCCACTCCAGGATGTACCGCCAAAGGAGAAGTGTGAAACTCTATCAACACCTCCTCTCATAAAGAAACTGGTACGAGGGTATGTCCTCTGAAAAGGACATCGTGATCTGCTCCAAGGGAGAAACCATCAAGTACCTGTCCCAAGGATATCTATGCACGCCGCGTCTCACATTCAGCGTCCCCAGGCTGAGCCTATCTGACCCACTGTAGAAGTGGAGGAGAGATGGTGAGAGACTGAAGGAAGGCTGCTCTGTCTCTATCCACGAAGGATATCTGCAAAGCGGCTAGCTGCTCTGTCGCCTCCTCAAGTAGCTGGATGCCCGTCCTCCTGCTGAGGGCATCGGCTACCACGTTCCCCTTCCCAGGAGTATAGACTATCTCAAAGTCATAGTCCTGGAGGAACTCAAGCCATCACCGCTGTCTCAGGTTCAGGTCCTTCTGAGAGAAGATGTACCTGAGACTCTGGTGGTCAGAAAAGTCTGTAAAGCGCTCGCCCATCAGATAGTGCCGCCATGTCTTCAGAGCGAAGACCACTGCTTCCAACTCTAGGTCATGGGTAGCATAGTTCTGCTCATGCGGCCTCAACTGACGTGATCCGTAGGCAATCACAGCCCGCTCCTGCATCAGGACACACTCGAGTCCGGTCCCTGATGTATCGCAGTAGACTACGTATCCAACTCCCTCCTCAGGCAACCTCAAGATAGGTGCGCTGGTCAATCTCTGCCTCAGCTCCTGGAAGCTCTGCTGACATCTGTCTGACCACATGAAGGGTTTCCCCTTCTTCGTCAACGCTGAGAGTGGCGCCGCAACTCTAGAAAATCCCGGCACGAATCTACGATAGTATCCGGCTAGACCCAAGAAACTCCACACCTCCGTCACGCTCTTGGGTGGCTCCCAAGCTAGCACTGCCTCGATCTTCGCGGGATCCACTACAACTCCAGCCTCAGAAATGACGTGCCCCAAGAAGTGGACCTCACATAACCAAAACTGGAACTTCGAGAGATTACCGTAAAGCTGGTGCTCTCGGAGTGTGTCTAGTACAACCCGAAAGTGGTAGGCATGCTCCTCCTCCATGGTCGAGTACACCAAAATGTCATCGATGAAGACCACGACAAATCGATCGAGGTATGGCTGAAAGATCCTGTTCATGAGGCTCATGAACACCGCTGGAGCATTGGTTACGCCGAAAGGCATAACCAAGAACTCATAGTGGACATACCGACACCTGAAGGCTGTCTTCTGCACATCCTCGTCTCGAACTCTAAGCTGATGATAGCCTGATCTGAGGTCTATCTTTGAGAACCACTGTGCTCCCTTGAGCTGATCGAAGAGGTCATCAATCCTCGGTTGCGGATACTTGTTCCTCACTGTCACCTGGTTCAGGCGATGATAGTCGACACACAGTCGCAAGCTCCCGTCCGCCTGCTTGGCGAACAAAATCGGGGAAGCCCAGGGTGAAACACTGGGTCGGATGAACCCCTTGCCCTGCAAGTCCTCCAACTGTACCCGTAGCTCTCGAACCTCAGCGGGGGCCATCCAATACGCTGGAGTGGATATCGGGGCTGTCCCGGGGTACATATCAATATAAAAGTCTACCTCTCTACGAGGAGGTAGGCCTGGAACGTCGTCGGGGAAGACGTCCGCATACTGATCCACCACTGCAGGAAAACTAGGACTCCGCACGTCAACTGCTCCAAGGATGAGGCTAGCCAACTGATGAGTGATGGGATGCCCTCTCATCTGCGAGAGTCCCTCCTGTGCTGTGAAGGCTCCCTTCTCTCTAGTGAAGGTGAACCTACTCCCATCGGTGCGCACACATCGCACCTTGCGCCTAATGCAGTCAATCTGTGCATGGACCGTAGATAACCAATCCATGCCCAAGATGACGTCGTAAGGCCTCGACGCCGCTACAAGAAGATCCCAGCCGAAGATCTCACCTCCTAGAGTAAGCTCACACTACCGGCACCAGTGCGTAATCGTCGAGTCTACTCCCATAGGAGTCTCTAGCCGTAAGGATCGAGCCAACGGCTCTATCGGAATCTCTGAACTCCGAACAAGGGCAGCGGCTATGAAAGAGTGACTCGCTCCTGTGTCTATAAGAAGTGTAGCAAGGGTGGAATAGACACAGATCGTACCTCGAATCATCTCTAGTGCGACGTGGTCGTAGGCCTCCGCTGCCTGGAGCTGTGCCTGTCTCTGCCCGCCAGCTCTCTGTGGTCGAGGCGGGCCTCCTGGTGGTGGTGGTGGCAGAGCCTCAAAGCGTCGCCCACCACCTGCTGTTCGGCCAGCTCCTCTGCCTCATCCGCATCCTCCCTGTGGACCACCACGGTTGACCCTCTGCCTCTGCCTGGGTGGTCCCTCCACCGTCTGCTGCCCCTCGGTACGACGGGTCGGGCAGTCACGAGCCATGTGGCCCTGCCCGCCGCACTCGTAGCACTGCCTGCCTCTCGGAAGACTGGCTCCGTGCTGTGTGCCCCACACTGCTGAGACAGTGTCCCGAGGTCGTCTGCCGGAAGTCCTGGTCTGCCTGGAACCCTGAGTCATCTGTCGGCTACCAACTGCCGAAGACTCTGCTACCTGCCGCCCTGCGATAGGTCTCGCTGTGGACTCAGCCAGAAAGCTCTCGATCAGAAGTGCTCGCTCCAGCACTCCTGTCTGGGTCGGGATGCTGAGGGAGATCAGCGATGCCCTGATCTCGTGTCTCAATCCCTGCTCGAAGGATCGGGCCTGGAAGAAGGGGTCACGTACCATGTTTTTCGAGTAGCGAGAAAGGTCGGTGAACCTCACCGCGTACTGGGCGACCGTCAAGCTGCCCTGCCGCAGCTGAAGAAGCTCCTGAATGCGCGCCGCACGGAGGGTGGCCGGGACGAACTCTGAGCGGAAGAGGCTCTCGAAGTCCGTCCAAATGAGGTAGGCCTCATCGTGTACCTGGAGCATCAATCTCCACCATCGTCCTGCCGCTGCGTGCAGTAGGCTCGCAGCGAGGATCACCATGAGGTCTGCTGGTGTCCTCACTAGCCTGAAAACTCAGACGACTGCCTCCAGCCAGTCCTCGGCTGCCTGGGGGTCCGTCTCCCCACCGAACCTGGGTGGTCGCTAGCACTAGAACTCGTGCAGAGCTCCGAGGCATCGTGCATCGTCAGCGATCGGCGCTGGAAGCATCGGGGGCTCAGCGGGTAAAGGTACCGCCGGTGCCTCTGCTGTCAACAGGCCCTGTACCGAGGCCTCGTCGCTCGACAGGCTGTTGTCGCGCTCTACTCTCGGAACCCTAGCTGGCTGCCGTCATGGGGCCATCCTGGAAAGGAAACAAGTGCACCATGGTCAGAACAGTATACCTGGTGAGCGGACACATGTAATCACAAAGAAAACTTGAAACACACAAGCAATAAATGTTTTCGTGCAATAAGTCGGAAATCAGAAGTCAGGGTCCTGGTGTACGGATACGTCGGCCACCGCACCAACACTGGACTCCCTGGACTGATAACCACACTCAATATGCTATACACTATTGCTTCTCATAGAAGAAAGATCAGAGTCTGCGGTAGAACCGACCGCCTTTGATACCAATTTGTCACGACCCGTCCTCGGGGCCCGTGCCATGACTACCCGAAGCCCGCCTTCCATAGGCCAGGGGCTGGGGACTAGCATCAAGGCGTAAATCCCGGAAAAAAGGGAAGTCATTACCTTTGAAAAGTAAACAAGAACCACAGAGTAAGAAAGCGGAAAAGTAAACACTAAGTAAAAATTGTACAAGCTGTGCTGAAAGTAAAAGGGGCTGGAAATACAAGCCCAATTGTAAAGTACAACTAAAAGGAAAAAAACAGCAACTGAAAGGAAAAGTCGTAGCGTCGAGCCGTCCTCTAGAAGTCCCACCTGAAGGGTGGGTACAGATAGCCTCCACTACTCCTCGGGTCCACCTGACTGCTCCGAGTGTGTCTTGCCCAGTGGTCCACCTCCAGGTACCGTCCTGCTCCGCACGCCTCCACCACGATCAGTGATGTCCGTCGTCTGCAACCAACACAACGTAGTGCGGGCATAGCCCGTGCAGGGGTGAGTATAAGCTACTCAGTAGGGACCCCGAGACCCCCGAAGGTCTCCCGAAATCCACAAAGGATAATCCACAAAGGAAAGGTACAATCAAGAAGTAACATCTGACACGGCTTAGGTATATGCCCATACATATACCTAAGTCATCAATTCTCATTCGGCTCCAACGTCTGAGCCCAAGCACAACCTAGTCCACATAGGAAAGCAACGTATACCCACACAGGATAGCACAACACAATCCACAAAGGAGAGTAAATAGTAAATCCACACAGGATAGCTCAACACAATCCACAAAGGAGAGTAAACAGTAAATCCACACAGGATAGCTCAACACAATCCACAAAGGAGAGTAAACAGAAGATTCAGCTCACACAGGTATACTTCTTCGGATGACGATAAAGATGATCACTGATCCATCTAAGTCGTCGGACCCACGAAGGATCGATAAGTAACTAACCCCCGCAATGACCCACACAGGATCGGGCCCACACAGGACCTGTAGGCGCTGGCTCACACAGAACCGCTGAGCGCTGACCCACACAGGATCAGACCCACACAGGATCGGGCCCACACAAGACCGGGCCCACACAGGACCTGTAGCATTGATCCACGCAGGATCGCTGAGTGTAGTAGTCATCGCAGTCCACTGAGGATCTTTGCACAGTCGTCGTCGTAGTCCACTGAGGATCTCTGCACGGTCGTCGCCGCAGTCCCCTGAGGATCTCTGCACGGTCGTCGCTGTCGAAGTAGCAGTCGCAGCCAGCTCTAGGGTTCCCGCACACAGCAAGCTCGTTCGGGAGGGTCCGCTCCACGAGCCGAGAGGCTGATACATCAACTGACACAAAGTCCGAAGTTGATGTATCCAAAAGTTCCGTATCGTCAACAGGAACTCAACGTCGCAGACGGCGCGTCGATCGGACGCCCGGTCTGAGAGTTATTGGCTTTTTCGTCCCAGGGGCCCGGTTGGTTTTTAAGGCAAAACCAGCCCGATCGTACTCCACCTGCGTCCAAACCTCGGGCGGAATATGCCAAAATATCCGTCTCACATAGAGGACAACAACAAAGCTGACAGCACGTCGATCGGACGTCCGTGGCTCAATATATGAGTGTTTCCGCTCCGAAGGCCCCGTTTGTTTTGTGTACGAACCAACCCGGCCAAACTCAAAGTATTCCGAAACCTTTAGTGCGATATACCGAAACGACCGTCGCGATCCAAGGATCACGTTGCCGCTGACGGCGTGTCGTTCGGAGGCCCGTAGCTCAAGTTACGAGCATTTGAACGAAAACTGTCCGAAGACGGGGGGGTCCGGGTCCGGGCCGACCCGGCCCGACCCCCCCTGGGTCGGCCGACCCCGGTCCGACCCGGTCGGACCGGTCTGGCTCGGGCAGACCGGCCCGGCTCGGTCGAGCTGCCGAGCGGCCGACGCGGGGGGAGCCGCCGCCCCGCGTGACACCCCCGCGGCACCCGCGGGGTATCGGCCAGACAGCCGGACGCGGGGGGGGGGGGGGGGGGGGGGAGCCACCGCCCCCCGCGTGACACCCCCGCGACACACGCGGGGTGTCTCCCTGGCGACCGGACCCGCACGGTCGCGGGTCCGCGAGCACCGCCACCGCGGCTGGTGCCGCGGCGGTCTCATCCGGCGCCGCCGCCGGCTTCCTCGGGCCGCCGGAGTCGCTCCGGTGGCCCGATTTTCTTCACGTCTGCGCCGTTACTCCTCCCGGGTTCTGTTCTTCACTGCGGGATCGTCAAACTTCCGTTGCGGCACATTCCGTCATCGCCCGTCAAATCCGCAGAAAAATGAAGAACGGCGGAGGGCCGTCGGGCCGTAATCTTTTGGCCCGCACCCTCCGCGTTAGAGATAAAAAATGGGAGGAATAAAGTTCAACACATGAACGCATATCTGAAACAATTTTTAATGAAATAAAATTGTTTCATAAATCGGTTTCCTCATTTGAATGGAAACAACATGGGAAATAAGAGGAATTTCCAAAAATAAAATCCCTACCTCGAAGTCGTCACGCGTGAGCGTTCTTCGCGGAATTGCTCGTCGCGGAAGGTGGAGATCGTCGCATCGTCGCGGAAGGGAGTCGCGTCGTCGCGGAACACGACGTTGAGTCGGCGAACTCAATGGACCATGAAACATAAGATTTAATTTAATTAATTAAATCCGTGTTTTGGTAAAAACCACAAAGGAGATAAAAAAAGAAAATTCGAGACTCTTACCTCAAGCAGTTGATCGAAGATCAGGGCGGGGAAGGATGTCTCGGATGAAGCATCATCAAACTCCGAGGGTGAAGGCGTTCTTCACGTTCTTCGCATTCTTCATGTTCTTTGCGTTCTTCGTGAAGGAGGATGAAGGCTCAAGGATCCTTACAAAACCTCTCAACCAGTAATCCTCCAAAAAGACTGGTTGGTCTTATTTTATTATTATGCCAACCAACGAAAAAGGGTAAGTAACGACCCAACAATTCGTTGTATTAATTCAACGAAATAAACAGCTCATTTAATTTACGAAATAAACCGCCCAATTAAATGGTCTGTTAAGAATTTAAGAAAACATGTCAGTTGACTTTCATAGTGACAGGTTTTCGCGGGTGCGTTAATTAGCGGAAAGAAACGACGGGGCTTGTGCGGGCCCCACCTCACAAATATCCTACCAAGAGGGTAGGATATTTCTGGATAGTATCCTATCCGGTTCAACTCAGTTTAAGCCGGTTTTAAGTGGCTTCAAGTGGCTTCCAAGTGGCTTAAGTGAAATAAAATAAATTTGTCGTAAAATTATTTTATTGCTTAACTTTAAGCCCGAAAATTAAAAACCACACCCGAGCAAACGCAACTCCGAAAGAGGCGTTTCTAAGCGAATACCGGCGCTGTGATTTCATCGGTGCCTTCAGAATTCGATTCCGGGCACCAGTTCAAAAGTTAGAAAAACCCGTTCATCCGTTCACTGAACGTACCCGAGCCAAAATTCAGAAAATGATTCCGGGCTCACCGGGCCTCGGAATCAGGTGCCGTCCGAAACTGAGTTCTTGTAAAATTCCAAATAAAATTACGAAAAAAAATTTCCTTGAAATTTACGGGTCTTTACATGGTCTTCATATATGAGGTTAAGAAGGATATTTTAGCTACAACATTGGTAAATCCCAAACTTTCCGTCGTGTATGAGGTTATACCATAGGATTATCTTTAAAAGAAATTGTTTCTACATTCCGTATATTCTTAAATGGAGGATTTTTATACAAAAAATGAAATATTTGGAAGCTATAGTTTAAGATATTCATGAGATGGTGGAGGAAAGGATTAGAGCTTTGGTATAGTCTATGTTTGTTGATGTGTCAAAATAGTATCGTGCTACTGATCCCACTCCTCAACATCCACCTAAAGATATTACTCCTACTACTTATCCTACTCTACATATTTATGCATACCCCACTCCTCTTACTTATCTTAATCGTATACCGTGTCCTCTTCATCTTCCCATTTATTTTGAGTTATACATTTATGATCTAAATTATTATATTGTTGCATATGGGATGATATATTATATTGGAGCTACCATTCATCATCAACAGATAATGATAGATAATAATATGGTTAATGTACATGATTTTATAGATAGATCAATAAGAATACCATTTTATATAGATGTGGTCAGTACAATTGGACAATGTGTTGGGCATTTTGTTAGTTTGTACATTTAAAATTGCGTGACAGATTACCAAAATGGTATGTACATATTATATCATTTATTTCAATTTTCTATTAATTTTTTTTAATATTTAATATTTCAAATATTTATCTATCTTTTACATGAATACTTTAAAGGTAAAAAAATACTTTCTATACAACAAAAAATAAAAACTATTATGAATTTTGATACAACTAATACAAGTATTGATCTATTTTCATTGTATTCAAATTTGTTGTTAATTTTTTATGATATTACAATTGAAGCTAGAATTTTTTTCAAGAAATTAATGAAATATTTTAAATATATATATCATAGATCTTGTAAATGTATAAGATTTGGTCATCAAAATTATGCACATTTTTTCTATGGAAGTCGATTAACAAAAAACATTCTATTATTTTAATTTATTGACAATTTATACTTATTTTTGTTTTTTATAAAGAATCCTTATAAAATTTTTATGATGCATGAAAAAAAACAAGATATGTATTTATGGACCCATAATTTATTTCACCTATAGCAATGAAAATTATTGATGTAGAAAGAGTGTTTTATATTGATGAAATATTTCAAAAGAATGAAATTATTCAGTTTTTTATGCTTCCTTATATTTAATATTATGAAACATATATCTCATAAAGTGTTATATATATCTTAACAGAATAAAAACTCACATTAAATTTTATTATATATCATTCACTATTGGATTTTGGGTTTTTTCAAATGTAGAAGACATTGTACTTGCTATGCTATATCCATGGGGAAGTGTGAGAAAGTTTTAATACTATATTTAACATGTCAATTTGAATATTTTAATACGTTTTTATATTATAATTACATTTATAATTCTTTTATTCATATTAATTTGAAACAGTTCATGATATTTCTGTACAGATATAGCTATGAAGAAGAGCTTGAAGATCTAATATATAAAATAAAATGCATTTTTCATTTTCAATTACTAAATTTTTGATTTAGTACATAAAAATGTTATTTTGAATTGGAAACTTATTTTAAACAATAGTTTCATAAAAATGATTAAATTAATATGGCTACTATGTTTTAAGATTTATCTATGAAATAATTTCAATCGAGATACTTACGAAGTTCCAGAAGGATATATTTTTTTTAAAAAATAAATTTAATTTTTCATTATTTTATTTAGAGTACATATGAAATGTTTCGTTTTTAATTTTTATCTTTTTTATGACCCTCGCCCTTATACTACAAAATATCTAAGAAAATTTAAAATATAATGGGTGAATAATTTTACATGTGTTATTAGATTTTAGTTTTTTTGTTATATACATTATGAACTTAAAAATTGATATTGTATTTTTTTTTTATGCTTAATTTATACTTTTGTTTTCTACTATTTTTCTATTTTTTATATTTTTCATCTATATAGTAGAGAGGTGAATAAATAATTCAATTTAATTATAAATTAATTATTTTTCACTTCTTTTGTTTTATAACCGACATCAAAAATTATAAAATAACTTTTTCTATTTTTGTTTTTCCGAATAACTAGTTTTGAAATACCCTTTTCATATCAATTATGAATTAAATGATGTAAAAAGTATCCCATATTTGACTTTTTACATCGGTTTTCATAAAAATGATGTGATAAATAGGTTACCTTTTCATGTTTATTTTTAATAATTAATGATGTGGAAAACCATTTTTCATGTCAGTTATGTATTAATCAACATCAAAAAGTATTATATATTTTATTTTTCACATAAAATATATGAAAACCGATGAAAAAAATCAAATTTAGTATATTTTTCACATCTGTTATTAATTACTTGATGTGTTTCAATGGCGGTTATTCTGAAAAACCATTGTGGTAAATTATTTTTCACATTTCTTATTAAATAACACATGTGAAAAACTTCAATAAAATGAATTTATAACATCCATTTTTAATAATCAATGTTAAAATATTATTTATGATGTTTCTGATTATAATAATTCCTATGAATTGACATTAAAAACCACAAAAACTAACATTAAAAGACTATTTTTCACTAATGATAGTATCATAAATTTATACTTCTCAAGTATTGTATAGGTTGGTTTAAAGTCTTGAAAATTTCACTTTGGCCCCTTGGTAACTTTAAACATCAATACAATCCCTTAAAGACATTAAAAGAATTAGAAAATATATCATAAAATTCATTTAAATTTTATCACATACTTATAACATTAAATATATGTTATGTAATAAAACTACATTCATTAACTCGACTCGAATTTCCCATTAAATACTTAACAAGTTTTGAATAATAATATTTGTTTAAAAAATATTTATTTTTTATTCACTTAATAACATGTGAATACATTGAGAAAATAAATTCGAAACATATTGTTCAAAACTCGAATAATATTGAATTTGTTTATTTATAGGTGATTGGTCAAACTTGGAAATAACCCAAACACCATGGTGGGGCCCACCATGTCCTAAACTCCCATTCACTTGGAATATGCCAGACTCTTGAAAATGATTAGTGTGTTACCCTCTAGGTACTTATCTTAATAGAAAAGAGTATTATTCATAGACTAGGAGTGAATTTTAGAAACCCATCAAGTTGCCTCAGTAGATAAGGTTTAGTCATAACTACAACAACCTTCTATAGATATGCACCATGTAGAATTATCTCTTTGTCTCGTGCAATATTATAAAGAAGTTCCCACACTTTTTGTCATCATCCTTTATCTGAACTTACTAGATATACTTATCTTTAGTCTCTATGAATATTTATTTATCAAAGGTACTACTATCTTGGTAAACTAGGCCTAATATATCTCATCATTTCATAAGTGAAAAAAACTATCTTTATCATTCAATCAATTTGATACCCCCAATGATGAACCCAACATAAAATACATCACTATGACACAACTTCCATGATTTTTGTCATTTATCAAAGTACATAATCAAAGGATACACATTGATAATGATCTCAAGTCTTGAGAGAAACACACATGATCATATATAAGAACTACCAATGACACCTGCAACTTGTGGCATTCCTATTGGTGGTCCAATCCGTATGATCTCCTCTTATTGATATCACCAAGTGTGAACTTCATGAGATGAAGCATTAATGCTTATAATCCCCCCACACATTATATTAAGAAATCATCTATGTCCAGTTAGTATTATGTATCTAGCCTATAGTATATATGTTTAAGATTAATTTCATACTATATTTATTCTCTCATTAAAGATTTGAAATACTGTTACTTGTTGATATGAAAAATAATCTATGGAAATTACCATTTAAATAGTGTACGCAGAAATAACAACATAATTATGGTAAGTAGACGTCATTCATAACTCATTATATATATGATATGTTAATCAAAAGTATTTTTCATGTTGGGTAAAACGAATCCACTTTTTCAAAAATAAAAAGTTGCATATTTTTTGATAAAATCTCTTATTAGTTATGATAAGCATGAAAAATCATGAACAAATCATCCATAATAATTTTTTATCCTAAGAATATTGTACACCCCAATGACACTTTTTGATTCCTTTTGTGACACTACAACTTTGATATTCTATTCAATAGATAAAACTGTAACACCCTGATATTTTATGAGAAGTATATTTTTTATGTCTTATGTTATACGCAACATCAAAGGAATCTTTCACGGCACACAACACTAGCTTGGCTTGCGTTACACGCAATCATGACCTTCCTCGATAGCGTGTGTAGTACGCAATACTGAGTTTCACTAAACAACGATATATTATTATAATATTATAAACTAGACATTATAAATAGTATTAACCCAAATTTGAATTTTATAACATTATTATACATCTTACATATTTTCTAGAACATGGAATGAGAACAAAATTAATTTTTTGGTAAAATAAGTATTTTTCAAAAAAATGCAGTTTTGCCGCCTTTTGATGGTGCACCCACATTAAATCTAGTTTTGACATGTTTATAAGTTCAATTTGATGAAATAAATTCTTCTATGGAATAAGGATATAAAAATTTACTTTGGATAAATTTTTCATATTATTCTGATAACTTTCATATTTTAATGAATAGTAAAAACACGCTATATTTTAATTAAAAACAACTTTTTTCATAGCAATAATTTATATGGTTAAATTATAATATTTAATGGTTTTAAAGTATAAATAGAATATATTTTTACCATTTAATATAATTTATATCATTTGTATTAATTTTACATTGAATTCATAGGTAAAAACATTTCAATATTTGGCAATGTTTTAACTTTTAAAAACTTGTTTGCTTAACAACGGGATTAATTTTAAATTAATTACTGCAACTTATGTGTTTTGAATTTTGAAAAATGGATTCCATAATTGGATTCAGTGGGTCCAAATTATGTTAATAGGTTACTTTTATTTTTTTGAGAGTATTAATAGTAACTACGATAATGTTTATTTACTGCAGTTAAAGATAAATCAGGTAATTAAGGGTAAATATAAGATTATAAAATTACCATAACACTTGAAAAAATCATATTGGATGAATAAAATTCGACCCATATCACCTAAGGGTTGGACTAGATTCATTTAATGTACTTTTGAACATGAAATAATAAAACTATTATTAAAACCAAAGAAAGTGACAACATGTCACTCTATTGAATATTATAAGTATAATAATTTTAATTTAGTACTAAACTTCATGAAACTTAGAATATGAATAGTCTAAAAAAATATAATAAAATTATCTACATCATGTGAATTTATTTATAATTTTTAGTGATAAAATAATTATCATTAATTGTGACACAATTGTGATGTCGAAATTATTTTATTGATTGAAATATCAAATAAATGATTTTAAAAGTATTAAAATAAATATTATATGAACTATTTGATGTTCTCCACTAATTTTCTAGATAAAATTACATGTTATGAATCTATTAAATGTTTTAGTTAGAACAAATATTCAGAATATATTTTATTTAAACTCAAATAAATGAATAGTGTTAAAATTGACACTATTGTTAATTTATAGAAATTACATATTATAAAATTGTTTAAAAATCACAAAAATATTTAAAATTTATAAATTAAAATTTATATGTTCTATAATTTAATAAATTATAAAATTATGGAAAATTCATAACATATAAGTAATTACTTTTAATGATTTAAAATTTAGAATATTATTACCACAAATAAAATTAAATAGATTATATAAGGATAAATCATGTTGATAATGTTTAAAATAAATTCCCAACTTGTCTAAATTTTATTGGCTGATGCGATTATAACCCTATCTCATCTAAGATTTAGATTTCAATCAATTTTGGAGGTTTTTAAGTGGGGTTGGAATTTATTATAAATTAATATTTCTTATAATTACAAAGGTGCCCCTCTCCTTCCTTATAAAAATGCACCTCCTCCCTCTCCTCCTCACACCACTAGGAGCCTTCAATCTTGGCCAAACCCTGCCAATTTCTCTTCTCCACTTCCATAGAAACATCCTAGAGGTCCTGGTTTTCTTCAAAGACCAATCTTAGTGCCCTAAGAGGAGGTTTCAAAGAGGCGTGTCGAAGAAGAGGTAATATCCGTTACCAATTCATTGAAATTTATTTCTTCTTCTACTTCTTCTTCTTTAGTTGTTTCATTATGAATTAATAACATCAGTATCACTCATATACTGAAATTTTATTATAAATATGAAACAACCCTATTTCACTTTCTATCCATCCAATGGAAAATGAAATCACCGCGTGTGCGTACGTACGGATATCCGTCTCCATGCCGTGGTGTAATCTATTTTCCACCACCACCTTACTTGGATGGGTATAATGGTGTAAAGAATAACTATATATGATTATTTTCAAGTGATATTGATTCTTAAATAGTGTACATACACCTCAATACAATTCCACGATCATGGGAACGATATCATCGCTCGTGCGTACGTATGGCTTACCGTCTCCACGATGTGATGTGACTCGTTCTATATGATATTAATTGAATAATAATTATATAAATGAATTGAATGAGTAAATATGATATATATTACACTAATACAATTCTGGAAATGAGGTATCTATAACCTAAAAAGGAAGAATAAGAATTTATTCGACAAAACACACATAAGAACATAAAGCAATAAACACCCGAATAACAAGTAGCAGTGAAGTATTACTAATAAGAAGCTAAGAATATGACCATATATGATATCATAACAATGAGTATTATTCTTGAATAATTAAATGACATTATTTAAATCATTATACAGGAGGTTCGGGCACGTACAAAGCATACCGAACCTAAGGTAATGGAAAATCTTGCAATCTCATTTTTATCCGAGATTGTTTATACTTCAGAATTTATTGGAGAATATTTATCACCCAAATACATGTTTTGTCAATATGTAATATTATTTCTATCCTCCTATAATCGTTTAAATCCAATTTTCCCCTTTGGTGAGTTTTTAGTAAAAGATATGAAAGGAATCTTTTGTCGTTTTTAGTACGAGGTACTTTCTGACTTTTCCGGCCAAAGTACGAGATGAATGTTTTTTTAACTTATATGGAATGAATGGATTTGTAAAGACCCATAAAATTCAAGGGAAATTTTTTCTTAATTTTCTTAGGGATTTTACAAGAACGCAGTTTCTAACGGCACTTGATTCCGAGGCCCGGTGTTCCAGGAATTTCAATCTGAAGTTTAGCTCAGGTACGTTCAGTGAACGAACGAGCGGGTTTTTCTATCTTTTGAACCGGTGCTCGGAATCAAATTCCGAGGGCACCGATGGAACCGTAGAGCCGGTAATTGCTTAGGAACGCCATTTCTGGAGTTGCATTTTCAGGAGAGAAGATGATAAAAATTGTGGAAGTTTAATTTATAAATTAACTACAATTTTTATTTTTCTTTTAGTGGTTTAAGGATTTGGGTGGAAGTTGGGTAACAACCCAACTTCCCAAGAGAGGTTATGAGGGTGGTGGGGCCCACACGAACCCCACCCCTTCATATTCTTCAACCCCCCCTCAACTCACCATTAACTTTTGTTAACTTAAACATTAATAAATTATGTTATTAATTAAGTGAGTTAAGTGTGGTTATTTGAATTTTAAACTCTTGAAATTCAAATTTTATGTTATGTTAATAAAATAAGAGGTAAGCTTATTTTATTTTGGTGTTGGAACCTTTGTTTCTTGAGAGGTTTGGGGAGAAAAGATAAGGAAATATAGAGTTCTTCATCTTCTTCGACGAAGAACACGAAGAATGCGAAGAACGCATCGAACTCCGTTGAAGAACGCCGAGTCCTCGGAGACCGACTACGCGACGCCGTTTACCGCGACGGTTCTTCCATGACGTCTTCTTCCGCGAAGTCTTCTTCTGCGACGTCTTCTTCCGCGAGGTCTCATCCCGCGACGAATCCTTGTTTGATGAACCTCCGTTCAATCTACCACGAGGTAGGGGTTTATTTAATTAGTTTTGTTCGTGCTTACCACTTTTTTGTTTTTCATGAATATACGACCAAATGCTTTCGATAAACGAGAGGGGGCTGGACCGCACAAACACGGCCGACCCTCCTCCATTATCCTTGTTTTGTTTCTTTTGTGGTCTGAAATGGGAGTGGCGCGGTGTCGTCGTACCGCGCGGGATCGTGCGGCAAGAAATGTACGACGCCGTCGCACCGCGCCGCGAAATAATTCAAGGACGCGACGTCGTCGCGCCGCGTAGGTGAAACCCGGAAATACTGCGGCCAGAGTGGGGCCGCGGCGGAGGAGCGCGGTGTCGTCGCACCGCGCAGGACGAACCAGGCCGCGGCTGGTTCTGGGCTGCGGTGGAGCAGGGTGACCGGCGGCCGGTTTCGGGCCGCCGGTGTCGGCGAAGGAGGAAGGACCGGCCGTCGTCGGTCCTTGTTGGCAGAACCGGCCGGCCGGTGCAGGCCGGCCGGACAAAGGGAAAATAGGGTGAATTAATTCCCCTGGCCGGCCAAGCAAGCGGCCCTATTAATGGGGTTGCGGTTACAGGGAAACCGGGGGGGCAGCGCCCCCCCCCCCCCCCCCCCCGCGAGCCGGAACGGCTCGGACGTTTGGTCGAGCTAGCTGGCGTCGCGCGCCAGAGCGCCGGGTCCCTGACCGGGGGGGTCTCGGGCCGGGTCGGTCCGGGCCTAAAACCCCCGTTTTCGGACCGTCTTCATTCTTTTTCCCTTATCTTGGGCTACAGACCTCCGATCGACGCACTGTTAGTTGCGTAGAGGTCCTTCGAACGAGACACTCATTTTGTTATATCGCACTCAAGGTTTCAGAATACTTTGGGTTTAGCTGGGTTGGTTCGTACATGAAACCAACCGGGCCCTCGGAGCAGAAACGCTCATATCTTAAGCTCCAGACGTCCGATTGACGTGCCATAGACTTTTTTGGATTCCTCTAAGTGAGATGGATCTTTTGGCTTACTCCGCCCGAGGTTTGGATGCAGGTGGAGTACGGTCGGGTTGGTTTTGCCTTAAAAACCAACCTGGCCCCTCGGACGAAAAAGCCAATAACTCTCAGACCGGGCGCCTGATTGGCGTGCCGTCTATGACGTTGAGTTCCTGTTGACCATACGGAACTTTTGGATACATCTACTCTGGACTATGTGTCATTTGATGTATCAGCCTCTCGGCTCGTGGAGCGGACCCTCCCGAACGAGCTTGTTGTGTGCGGGAACCCTAGAGATGGCTGCGACGACTGCTACTTTGATGACTGTACAGAGATCCTCAGTGGATTCGATGGCGAAGACTACAACACTCAGCGATCCTATGTGAATCAGTGCTACCGATCCTGTGTGGGGCCGATCCTATGTGGGTCAGCGCTCAGCGGTTCTATGTGAGCCAGCGCCAACAGATCATGTGTGGGTCCGATCCTGTGTGGGTCTTTGCAGGGGTTAGTTACCTATCGATCCTTTGTGGGTCAGATCCTATGTGGGTCATTGCGGGGGTTAGTACCTATCGATCCTTTGTGGGTCCGACGAATTAGATGAATCAGTGGATATATCTGATCATCTTTATCGTCCTTCGAAGAAGTATACCTGTGTGAGCTGAATCCTATTTTGCTTTCCTATGTGGATTGTGTTGAGCTATCCTGTGTGGATTTACGTTTTGCTTTCCTGTGTGGACTGGGTTGTACTTGGGCTCGGATGTTGGAGATGAACGAGAATTAATGACTTAGGTATATGTATGGGCATATACCTAAGCCGTGTCGGATGTTACTTCGTGATTTTATCTTTCCTTTGTGGATTATCCTTTGTGGATTCTGGGAGACCTTCGGGGGTCTCGGGTTCCCTACTGAGTAGCTTATACTCACCCCTGCACAGGCTATGCCCGCACTACGTTGTCTTGGTTGCAGACGACAGACAGTGCTGATCGTGGTTGAGGCCTGCAGATCAGGACGGTACCTGGAGGTGGACCACTAGGTGGGATGTACTCGGAGCAGTCGGCTGGACCCGAGGAGTAGTGGAGGCTATCTGTACCCACCCTTCAGGTGGGACTTCCAGTGGACGGCTCGATGTTGCGGCTTTAATTTTCAGTTGTTGTTTTCCCTTTCGAGTTGTACTTTACTTTCAGTTTGGGTTTGTATTCTGGCCCACTTACTTTCCGCACTTACTGTTGTACCAGCTTTTACATAGTGTTTGCTTCTTCTGCTTACTTGCTCTATGGTGTTTGTTTACTTTAGAAAGGCAATGCCTTCCCTTTTTATTGGGAATTTACGCCTTGGTGCTAGTCTACAGCCCCTGGCCTATGGAAGGCGGGCTTGGGGTAGTCACGACACGGGCCCCGAGGACGGGTCGTGACAAATTGGTATCAGAGGAGTTCGGTTCTACCGTAGAACTTGGGACTCTGATCTTTTTCTATGTGAAGTAATAGTGTTTAGCGTATTGGGTGTGGTTATCAGTCCAGGGAGTCCAGTGTTCGTGCGGCGGCCGACGTATCCGTACACCAGGGCCCTGACTTCTGATTTCTGACTTAATGCACAAAAACATTGATTGCATCGGTGTTTCAAGTTTTCTTTGTGATTACTTTGTATCATCTCACTAGGTATACTGTTCTGACCATTGAACACCTGTTTCCTTTTCAGGATGGCCCCACGATGGCAGCCAGCTAGGGTTCCGAGAGTTGAGCGTGACGACAGCCCACCGAGTGACGAGGCCTCGGTGCAGAGCCCTTTGTCAGCAGTGGCACCGGCGGTAGCTCTACCCGCCGAGCCACCGATGCTTCCAGCCCCAGCCGCTGACGATGCACTTCGCCTCAGTGCACTACATTAGTTCCAGCACCAGCGACCGCCCAGGTTCCGTGGGGAGACGGATCCCCAGGCAACCGAGGACTGGCTGGAGGTAGTGGTGAGAGTTTTCAGGTTAGTGAGGACACCAGCAGACCTCATGGTGATCCTCGCAGCGAGCCTACTGCATGCAGTAGCAGGGAGATGGTGGAACTTGATGCTCAAGGTGCACGATGAGGCATCTCTTCTCTGGACAGACCTTGAGAGCCTCTTCTGCTCAGTGTTCGTCCCAACCACCCTCCGTGCGGTACGCATCCAGAAGCTTCTTCAGCTGCAGTAGGGCAGCATGACGGTCGCCCAGTACTCGGTGAGATTTACTGATCTCTCGCGCTACTCGACAGGCATGGTACGGGAACCATTCTTCCGGGCCCGGACCTTTGAGCAGGGATTGAGACACGAGATCAGGGCATCACTGATCTCCCTCAGCATTCCGACTCAAACAAGAGTACTGGAGCGAGCTCTTTTGATTGAGAGCTTTCTTGCTAAGTCTACACCAGCGCCAAGACCCACCGCAAGGCGGCACGTAGCAGAGTCTTCTGCAGTAGACAGTCGACAGATGACTCATGGGTCCAGGCAGACCAGACCCTCAGGCAGACGACCTCAGGACACTGGCTCAATAGTGCGGGGCACACAGCGCGGAGCCAGTCTTTCGAGAGGCAGGCAGTGCTACTCGTGCGGCGGGCAGGGCCACATGGCTCATGACTGCTCGACCCACCGTGCCAAGGAGAAGTAGATGGTTGAGGGACCACCGAGGCAGAGGCAGAGGTTCGACCTTAGCGGTCTGCAGGGAGAAGGCGGACAAGGAAGAGGAGCTGGCCGAGCAGCAGGTGGTGGGTGATGTTTTGAGGCTTTACCACCACCACCACCAGGAGGTCCACCCCGGCCACAGGGAGCTGGCGGGCAGAGACAGACACTACTCCAGGCAGCGGAGGCCTATGACCACTATGCGCCCAAGATGATACGAGGTACTATATGTGTCTATTACACCCTTTCTGCAGTTCTTATAGACACATGAGAGAGTCACTCTTTCATAGTCGTTTCCCTTGTTCGGATCTCGGAGATTCCGACAGAGCCGTTGGCTCGATCCTTACGGCTAGAGACTCCTACGGGAGGAGACTCGATGATTACACACTGGTGTCGGTAGTGTGAGCTTACTCTAGGAGGCGAGAGCTTCGGCTGGGTTCTTCTTGTAGCGGCGTCGAGGCCTTACGACGTCATCTTGGGCATGGATTGGTTGTCTACAGTCCATGCACAGATTGACTGTATTAGGCGCAAGGTGCGATGTGTACGCACCGACGGGAGCAGGTTCACATTCACCGGCGATAAGGGAGCCTTTGCAGCACAGGATGGACTTCCGCAGAGGAGAGGACAACCCATCACTCATCAGTTGGCTAGCCTCATCCTAGGAGTAGTTGACGTGCGGAGTCCTAGTTTTCCTGCAGTGGTAGATCAGTATGCGGACGTCTTTCCTGATGACGTTTCGGGGCTACCTCCTCGTAGAGAGGTAGACTTTTATATTGACCTATACCACGAGACAGCCCCGATATCGACCCCAGCATATCGGATGGCCCCCGCCAAGCTTCGAGAGCTGCGGGTACAGTTGGAGGACTTGCAGGGCAAGGGGTTCATCCGACCCAGTGTTCCACCCATGGCTTCCCCGATTTTGTTCGCCAAGAAGGCGGACGTGAGCTTGCGACTTTGTGTCGACTATCGTCGCCTGAACTAGGTGACAGTGAGGAACAGGTATCCGCTACTGAGGATTGATGACCTCTTCGATCAGCTCAAGGGAGCACGTTGGTTCTCGAAGATAGACCTCAGGTCAGGCTATCATCAGCTCAGAGTTTGAGACAAGGACGTGCAGAAGACGGCCTTCAGATATCGGTATGGCCACTATGAGTTCTTGGTTATGCCATTCGGCGTAACCAATGCTCCAGCAGTGTTCATGGACCTCATTAATAGGATCTTTCAGCCATATCTTGATCGATTTGTCATGGTCTTCATCGACGACATTTTGATTTACTCGACGACTGAGGAGGAGCACGCCTACCACTTATAGGTTGTACTAGACACACTCCGAGAGAACCAGCTTTATGGTAAGCTCTCGAATTTCCAGTTCTGGATACGTGAGTTCCACTTCTTGGGACACGTCATCTCTGAGGTGGGATTTGTAGTGGATCCTGCGAAGATCGAGGCAGTGCTAGCTTGGGAGCCACCCAGGAGCGTGATAGAGGTGCGGAGTTTCTTGGGACTAGCTGGATATTATCGGAGATTTGTGCCAGACTTCTCCAGAGTTGCAGCACCACTCTCAGCTCTGACGAAGAAGGGGAAACCCTTTGTGTGGTCAGACAGATGTCAATAGAGTTTCCAAGAGCTGAGACAGAGATTGACCAGCGCACCTATCTTTATGTTGCCTGAGGAGGGAGTAGGGTACGTAGTCTACTGCGATGCATCTGGGACTAGACTCGAATGTGTCCTGATGCAGGAGCGGGAAATGATCTCATATGGATGACGTCAGTTGAGGCCACATGAGCAAATCTACGCTACCCATGACCTAGAGTTAGCAACAGTGGTCTTCGCTCTGAAGACATGGCGACACTATCTGATGGGCGAGCGCTTTACAGTCTTTTCTGACCATCAGAGTCTTAGGTACATCTTTTCTCAGAAGGACCTGAACCTGAGATAGCGGCGATGGATCGAGTTCCTCCAGGACTATGACTTTGAGATAGTCTATACTCCTGGGAAGGGAAATGTGGTAGCCGATGCTCTCAGCAGGAGGATGGGCATTCAGCTACTTGAGGAGGCGACAGAGCAGCTGGCCGCCTTGCAGATATCCTTCGTGGATAGAGATGGAGCAGCCTTCCTTCAGTCTCTCATAGTCACTCCTCCACTACTACAGCGGGTCAGAGAGGCACAGCATGGGGACGCGGACTTTGAGATGCGGCGTGCACAGATATCCTTTGGACAGGCACCTGATGGTTTTTCCTTTGGAGCAGAGCAGGACGTCCTTTTCAGAGGATGTAACTTGGTACCAGTTGCTTTACGGGAGGAGGTGCTGAGAGCGTTTCACACTTCTCCTTTGGCGGTACAACCTGGACTGGCGAAGATGTACCAGGATCTCAGACGACAGCACTAGTGGCCGGGCATGAAGAAGGCTGGGGCAGAGTTCGTTTCACGATGCCTCACCTGCCAGCAGGTGAAGGCAGAGCACCAGGTACCAGCAGGCTTGGTACAGCCCTTAGAGGTCCTAGAGTGGAAGTGGGACAGGATATCTATAGACGTTGTTACTGGACTTCCACGCACTTCCAGAGGTCACGACTCCATTTGGGTGATTGTCGACCGACTCACCAAGTCGGCTCACTTCTTACCCATCAGAGATAAGGGCTCAGTGAAGAGCTTGGGACGTCTCTACATTCATGAGATTGTATGTCTTCACGGTGTGTCATCATCTATCGTCTCCGATCGAGATTCTCTCTTTACTTCCCGGCTTTGGAAGAGGTTGCAGGAGGCGTTCGGGACGCAGCTACATCTAAGCACAGCCTTTCACCCTCAGACGGATGGTCAGACGGAAAAGACCATTCAGACTCTCGAGGACATGCTCCGCGCATGTATCCTCAGCTTTGGTCGCAGCTCGGAGGACCACCTACCCTTGGTGGAGTTTTCATAAAACAACAGTTACCACTCTACCATCGGGATGGAACCATACGAGGCGTTGTACGACCGACCTTGTAGATCTCCTTTGTGCTGTACAGACCCCGGGGAGTCAGCACTTGTGTGACCGGAGATGGTTCAGGCCACGACAGAGAAGGTCCAGGTCATCCAGGAGCAGATGAGTACAGCTCAGAGCCAGCAGAAGTCTTATGCTGACAGGAGGATGAGGCCACTAGAGTTCGAGGATGGCGATCACGTCTTCTTGCGTGTCTCACCTCGACGTGGATTACGAAGATTTGGCCGAGGCGGCAAGTTGTCTCCACGCTTCATCGGACCCTTCCAGGTCCTCAACAGGATTGGCGAGGTGGCTTATCGCCTGGATCTATCGCCTCAGTTGCACCGGTTGCACGACGTCTTCCACGTATCTCAGCTGAGGAGATACGTGCATGACCCGACGCATATCATTGACCATGGGGAGCTTGACGTTGATGATGGGGAGACTTTTGCGGAGGTTCCAGTGGAGATCGAGGATCGATAGTAGTGGGTCCTACAAGTACGGTCGATTCCTCTAGTGCGCATCAGATGGCAGCACGGAAACCACCAAGAGAGCACTTGGGAGCGGGAGGCTCAGATGCGTGCTCAATACCCTCATTTGTTTCCCTGTCTTATGATGTATCTTTATGGGGACGTAAATACCTGAGGTGGGAGTAATGTAAAGACCCGTAAAATTCAAGGGAAATTTTTTCTTAATCATCTTAGGGATTTTACAAGAACACAGTTTCTGACGGCACTTGATTCCGAGGCACGGTGTGCCCGGAATTTCAATCCGAAGTTTTTCTCTGGTACATTCAGTGAACGAACGAGCGGTTTTTTCTATCTTTTGAAGCGGTGCTCGGAATCAAATTCTGAGGGCACCGATGGAACCGTAGCGCCAGCAATTTCTTAGGAATGCCATTTCCGGAGTTGCGTTTTCACGAGAGAAGATGATAAAAATTGTGGAAGTTTAATTTATAAATTAACTACAATTTTTATTTTTCTTTTAGTGGTTTAAGGCTTTGGGTGTAAGTTGGGTAACTACCCAACCTCCCAAGAGAGGTTATGAGGGTGGTGGGGCCCACAAGAACCCCACCCCTTCATTTTCTTCAACCCCCCCTCAACTCACCATTAACTTTTGTTAACTTAAACATTAATAACTTATGTTATTAATTAAGTGAGTTAAGTGTGGTTATTTGAATTTTAAACTCTTGAAATTCAAATGTTCTGTTATGTTAATAAAATAAGAGGTAAGATTACTTTATTTTGGGGTTGGAACCTTTGTTTCTTGAGAGTTTTGGGGAGAAAAGCTAAGGAAACCTAGAGTTCTTCATCTTCTTCGACGAAGAACACGAAGAATGCGAAGAACGCATCGAACTCCGTCGAAGAACGCCAAGTCCTCAGAGACCGACTACGAGACGCCGTTTACCGCGATGGTTCTTCCGCGACATCTTCTTCCATGACGTCTTCTTCTACGACGTCTTCTTCCACGATGTCTTCTTCCGTGACGTCTCATCCCGCGATGAATCCTCGTTCGACGAACCTCCATTCAAGCTCGCACGAGGTAGGGGTTTATTTAATTATTTTTGTTCGTGTTTACCACTTTTTCGTTCTTCGTGAATATATGACCAAATGCTTTCGACAAACGAGAGGGGGCCGGACCGCACAAACACGGCCGCCCCTCCTCCCTTATCCTTGTTTTGTTTCTTTTGTGGTATGAAATGGGAGTGGCGCGGGGCCATCGCACCGCGCGGGATCCTGCGGCAAGAAATGTGTGGCGCCGTCGCGCCGCCCCGCGAAATCATTCAAGGACGCGGCGTCGTCACGCCGCGTCGGTGAAACCCGGAAATACTGCGGCCGGAGCGGGGCCGCGACGGAGGAGCGCGGTGCCGTCGCACCGTGCCGGACGAACCAGGCCACGGCCGGTTCCGAGCCACGGCGGAGCAGGGTGACCGGCGGCCGGTTCTGGGCTGCCGGTGTTGGTGAAGGAGGAAGGACCGGCCGGTCGGTTTAGGCCGGACGGTCGGTTTAGGCCGGCCGGACAAAGGGAAAACCGGGCGAATTAATTCCCCTGGTCGGCCAAGCAAGCGTCCCTATTAATGGGGCCACGGTTACAGGGAAAATGGGGGGCAGCCCCCCCCCCCCCCCCCCCCGCGATCTGGAACGGCTCGGTCGTTTGGCCGAGCCAGCTGGCGCCGCGTGCCAGCGT
Source organism: Viscum album (assembly GCA_963277665.1). NCBI lineage: Eukaryota > Viridiplantae > Streptophyta > Magnoliopsida > Santalales > Viscaceae > Viscum > Viscum album. The sequence continues at coordinate 597,015,747 of OY728125.1, read as the reverse complement.
GCTGGGTCGCCGGCCGCGCCGGGCCGGGGGGGGGGGGTCTCGGGCCGGGTCGGTCCGGGCCCGAAACCCCCGTTTTCAGACTGTCTTCGGTCTTTTGCACTTAACATGGGCTACGGACCTCCGATCGACGCACCGTCAGTTGTGTAGCGGTCCTTGGAACGAGACGGTCGTTTCGGTATATAACACTCAAGGTTTCAGAATACTTTGGGTTTGGCTGGGTTGGTTCATACACAAAACCAACTGGGCCCTCGAAGCGGAAACACTCATATCTTAAGCTCCAGACGTCCGATTGACGTGTCGTCGACTTTGTTGGATTCCTCTAAGTGAGACGGATATTTTGGATTACTCCGCCTGAGGTTTGGACGTAGGTGGAGTACGGTCGGGTTGGTTTTGCCTTAAAAACCAACCGGGCCCCTAGGACGAAAAAGGCAATAACTCTCAGACCGGGCGTCCGATTGGCGTGCCGTCTGCGACGTTGAGTTCCTATTGACGATACGGAACTTTTGGATACATCAACTCTGGACTATGTGTCAGTTGATATATCAGCCTCTCGGCTCGTGGAGCGGACCCTCCCGGACGAGCTTGTTGTGTGCGGGAACCCTAGAGCTGGCTGCGACTACTGCTACTTCGACGACTATACAGAGATCCTCAGTTGATTCGACGGCGATGACTACAACACTCAGCGATCCTATGTGGATCAGTGCTACCGATTCTGTGTGGGTCTGATCCTATGTGGGTCAGCACTCAGCGGTTCTGTGTGAGCTAGCGCCTATAGATCCTGTGTGGGTCTGATCCTGTGTGGGTCTTTGCGGGGGTTAGTTATCTATCGATCCTTTGTGGGTCAGATCCTATGTGGGTCATTGCGAGGGTTAGTACCTATCGATCCTTTGTGGGTCCGAAGACTTAGATGAATCAGTGGATATATCTGATCATCTCTATCGTCCTTCGAAGAAGTATACCTGTGTGAGCTGAATCCTGTTTTGCATTCCTATGTGGATTGCGTTGAGCTATCCTGTGTGGATTTACGTTTTGCTTTCCTGTGTGGACTGGGTTGTACTTGGGCTCGGATGTTGGAGCCGAATGAGAATTGATAACATAGGTATATGTATGGTCATATACCTAAGCCGTGTCGGATGTTACTTCGTGATTGTATCTTTCCTTTGTGGATTATCCTTTGTGGATTCTAGGATACCTTCAAGGGTCTCAGGTCCCTACTGAGTAGCTTATACTCACCCCTTCACGGGCTATGCCCGCACTCCGTTGTGTTGGTTGTAGACGACGGACATCACTGATCGTGGTTGAGTCTTACGGAGCAGGACGGTACCTGGAGGTGGACCACTAGGTGGGACGTACTCGTAGCGGTCAGCTGGACCCGAGGAGCAGTGAAGGCTATCTGTACCAACCCTTCAGGTGGGACTTCCAGTGGACGGCTCAATGTTGCGGCTTTAATTTTCAGTTGTTGTTTTCCCTTTCAAGTTGTACTTTAATTTCATTTTGGGTTTGTATTCTGGCCCACTTACTTTCCACACTTACTGTTGTACCAGCTTTTACTTAGTGTTTGCTTCTTCTGCTTACTTGCTCTGTGGTGTTTGTTTACTTTAAAAAGGCAATGCCTTCCCTTTTTATTGGAAATTTATGCCTTGGTGCTAGTCGCCAGCCCCTGGCCTATGGAAGGGGGGCTTGGGGTAGTCATAGCACGGGCCCTGAGGACGGGTCGTGAAAATTTGGTATCAGAGGAGTTCGGTTCTCCCGCAGAACTTGGGACTCTGATCTTTTTCTATGTGAAGCAATAGTGTTTAGCGTATTGGGTGTGGTTATCAGTCCAAGGAGTCCAATGTTGGTGTGGCGGCCGACGTATCCGTACACCGGGACCCTGACTTCTTATTTCTGACTTAATGCACAAAAACATTTATTGCATGTGTGTTTCAAGTTTTATTTGTGATTACTTTGTATCAGCTCACCAGGTATATTGTTCTGACCGTGGCGCACCTGTTTCCTTTTCAGGATGACCCCACGACGGCAGCCAGCTAGGGTTCTGAGAGTTGAGCGTGACGACAGTCCACCAAGCGATGAGGCCTCGGTGTAGGGCCATTTGTCAGCAGTGGCACCGGAGGTAGCTCTACCCGCCGAGCCACCGATGCTTCCAGCCCCAGCCGCTGACGATGCACGTCGCCTCAGTGCACTGCATGAGTTCTAGCACCAGCGACCGCCCAGGTTCCGCAGGGAGATGGACCCCCAGGCAGCCGAGGACTGGATGGAGGCAGTGGTGAGAGTTTTCAGGTTAGTGAGGACACCAGCAGACCTCATGGTGATCCTCACAGCGAGCCTACAGCACGCAACAGCAGGCAAATGGTGGAGCTTGATGCTCCAGGTGCACAATGAGGCATCTCTTCTCTGGACAGACTTTGAGAGCCTCTTCCGCACAGAGTTCGTCCTAGCCACCCTTCGTGCAGTACGCATCCAGGAGCTTCTTCAGCTGCGGGAGGGCAGCATGACGGTCTCCCAGTACTCGGCGAGATTTACTGATCTCTTGCGCTACTCGACAGACATGGTACGAGACCCATTCTTCCGGGCCCGGACCTTTGAGCAGGGATTGAGACACGAGATCAGGGCATCGCTGATCTCCCTCAGCATTTCGACTCAGACAGGAGTACTGGAGCGAGCCCTTTTGATCGAGAGCTTTCTTGCTGAGTCTACACAAGCGCCGAGACCCACCGCAGGGCGGCACGTAGCAGATTCTTCTACAGCAGGTAGTCGACGAATGACTCATGGGTCCAGGAAGACCATACCCTCAGGCAGACGACCTCAGGACACTAGGTCAGCAGTGCGGGGCACACAGCGCGGAGCCAGTCTTTCGAGAGGCAGGCAGTGCTACTCGTGCGGCGGGCAGGGCCACATTGCTCGTGACTGCCCGACCCACCGTGCTGAGGAGCAGCAAACGGTTGAGGGATCACCGAGGCAGAGGCAGATGGTTGATCGTGGCGGTCCGCATGGGAGTAGGCGGATGAGGCAGAGGAGCTGGCCGAGCAGTAGGTGGTGGGCGACGCTTTAAGGCTTTACCACCACCACCACCAGGAGGTCCACCCCGGCCACAGGGAGCTGGCAGGAAGAGACAGGCACAGCTCTAGGAAGCGGAGGCCTATGACCACGGTGCGCCTGAGATGATACGAGGTACTATCTGTGTCTATTCCACCCTTGCTGCAGTTCTTATAGACACAGGAGCGAGTCACTCTTTCATAGCCGTTGCCCTTGTTCGGAGCTCGGAGATTCCGACAGAGTCGTTGGCTCGATCCTTACGGCTAGAGACTCCTATGAGAGCAGAATCGATGATTACGCACTGGTGTCGGTAGTGTGAGCTTACTCTAGGAGGTGAGAGCTTCGGCTGGGATCTTCTTGTAGTGGTGTCAAGGCCTTACGACATCATCTTGGGCATGGATTGGTTGTCTACAGTCCATGCACAGATTGACTGTATTAGGCGCAAGGTGAGATGTGTACGCACCGACGGGAGCAGGTTCACCTTCACCGGTGAGAAGGGAGCCTTTGAAACACATGATGGACTTCCGCAGAGGAGAGGACATCCCATCACTCATCAGTTGGCTAGCCTCATCCTAGGAGCAGTTGAAGTGTGGAGTCCTAGTTTTCCTGCAGTGGTGGATCAGTATGCGGACGTCTTTCCCGATGACGTTCTAGGGCTACCTCCTCGCAGAGAGGTAGACTTTTATATTGACCTGTACCCCGGGACAGCCCCGATATCGACCCCAGCATATCGGATGGCCCCTTCCAAGCTTCGAGAGCTACAGGTACAGTTGGAGGACTTACAGGGCAAGGGGTTCATCCGACCCAGTGTTTCACCCTGGGCTTCCCCAATTTTGTTCACCAAGAAGGCGGACGGGAGCTTGCGACTTTGTGTCGACTATCGTCACCTGAACCAGGTGACAGTGAGGACCAAGTATCCGCTACCGAGAGTTGATGACCTCTTCGATCAGCTCAAGGGAGCACGGTGGTTCTCGAAGATAGACCTCAGGTCAGGCTATCATCAGCTCAGAGTTCGAGATGAGGACATGCAGAAGACAGCCTTCAGATGTCGGTATGGCCACTATGAGTTCTTGGTTATTCCATTCGGCGTAACCAATGCACCAGTAGTGTTCATGGCCCTCATGAACAGGATCTTTCAGCCATATCGTGATCAATTTGTCGTGGTCTTCATCGACGACATTTTGATTTACTCGACGACTGAGGAGGAGCACGCCTACCACTTATGGGTTGTACTAGACACACTCTGAGAGCACCAGCTTTATAGTAAGATCTCGAAGTACCAGTTCTGGATAGGTGAGGTCCACTTCTTGGGACACGTCATCTCTGAGGCGGGAGTTGTAGTGGATCCTGCGAAGATCGAGGCAGTGCTAGCTTGGGAGCCACCCAGGAGCGTGAAGGAGGTGCAGAGTTTCTTGGGACTAGCTGGATACTGTCAGAGATTTGTGCCAGACTTCTCAAGAGTCGCGACGCCACTCTCATCTTTGAAGAAGAAGGGGAAACCCTTTGTGTGGTCAGAGATATGTCAGCAGAGCTTCCAAGAGCTGAGACAGAGATTGACTAGCGCACCTATCTTGAGGATGCCTGAGGAAGGGGTAGGGTACGTAGTCTACTGCGAGGCATCAGGGACCGGTCTCAGATGTGTCCTGATGCAGGAGCGGGCAGTGATGGCCTATGGATCACGTCAGTTGAGGCCGCATGAGTAGAACTATGCTACACATGACCTGGAGTTAGCAGTAGTGGTCTTCGCTCTGAAGACATGGCGACACTATCTGATGGGTGAGCGCCTTACAGTCTTTTATGACCATCAGAGTCTCAGGTACATCTTTTCTCAGAAGGACTTGAACCTGAGACAGCGGCGATGGTTCGAGTTCCTCCAGGACTATGACTTTGATATAGTTTATACTCCTGGGAAGGGAAACGTGGTAGCCGAAGCTCTCAGCAGGAGGAAAGACATTCAGCTACTTGAGGAGGCGACAGAGCAGCTGGCCGCCTTGTAGATATCCTTCGTGGATAGAGATGGAGCAGCCTTCCTTTAGTCTCTCACAGTCACTCCTCCACTACTACAGCGGGTCAGAGAGGCAGAGCGTGGGGACGCTAACTGTGAGATGCGGCGTGCACAGATATCCTCTGGACAGGCACCTGATGGTTTTTCCTTTGGAGCAGAGCACGACATCCTTTTCAGAGGACGTACCTTGGTACCATTTTCTTTACGGGAGGAGGTGTTGAGAGAGTTTCATACTTCTCCTTTGGCGGTACATCTTGGAGTGGCGAAGTTGTACCAGGATCTCAGATGACAGCACTTGTGGCCGGGCATGAAGAAGGTTGTGGTAGAGTTCGTTTCACGATGCCTCACCTGCCAGCAGGTGAAGGCAGAGCACCAGGTACCAGCAGGCTTGGTATAACCCTTAGAGGTCCCGGAGTGGAAGTGGGACAGGATATCTATGGACGTTGTGACTGGACTTCCACACACTTCCAGAGGTCACGACTCCATTTGGGTGATTGTCGACTGACTCACCAAGTCGGCTCACTTCTTTCCCATCAGAGAGCAGGGCTCAGTGGAGAGCTTGGGACGTCTCTACGTTCAAGAGATTGTACGGCTTCACGGTGTGCCATCATCTGTCGTCTCTGATCGAGATGCTCACTTTACTTCCCGGCTTTGGAAGGGGTAGTAGGAGGTGTTCGGGACGCAGCTACGTCTCAGCACAGCCTTTCACCCTCGGACGGATGGTCAGACGGAGAGGACCATTCAGACTCTCGAGGACATGCTTCGCGCATGTATCCTCGACTTTGGTCGTAGCTGGGAGGACCACCTACCCTTGGTAGAGTTTGCATACAACAACAGTTACCACTCCACCATCGGGATGGCACCATACGAGGCGGTGTACGACCGACCTTGCAGATCTCCTTTGTGCTGGACAGACCCCGGGGAGTCAGTACCTGTGGGACTGGAGATGGTCCAGGCCATGACAGAGAAGGTCCAGGACATCCAGGAGCGGATGAGAACAGCTCAGAGCCGAAAGAAGTCTTATGCTGACAGGAGGAGGAGGCCACTAGAGTTCGAGGATGGTTACCGCGTCTTCTTGTGTGTCTCACCTCGATGTGGATTACGGAGATTTGGACGAGGCGGTAAGTTGTCTCCACGCTTCATCGGACCCTTCCTGGTCCTCAGCAGGATTGGAGAGGTGGCTTATTTCCTGGCTCTACCACCTCAGTTGCATCGGGTGCATGACGTCTTCCACGTATCTCAGCTGAGGAGATACGTTCACGACCCGACGCATATCATTGACCATGGGGAGATTGACGTTGATGCTGGGGAGACTTTTGCGGAGGTTCCAGTGGAGATCGAGGATCGATAGGAGCAGGTCCTACAAGGACGGTCGATTCCTCTAGTGCACATCAGATGGTAGCACAAGAACCTCCAGGAGACCACTTGGGAGCGGGAGGCTTAGATGCGTGCTCAGTACGCTCATTTGTTTCCCTATCTTATGATGTATCTTTACGGGGACGTAAATCCCTAAGGTGGGAGTAATGTAAAGACCCATAAAATTCAAGGGAAATTTTTTCTTAATTATCTTAGGGATTTTACAAGAACGCAGTTTCTAACGGCACTTGATTCCGAGGCCCGGTGTGCCCGGAATTTCAATCCGAAGTTTAGCTCGGGTAAGTTCAGTGAACGAACGAGCGGGTTTTTCTATCTTTTGAACCGGTGCTCGGAATAAAATTCCGAGGGAACCAATGGAACCATAGCGCCGGTAATTACTTAGGAACGCCATTTACGGAGTTTCGTTTTCACGAGAGAAGATGATAAAAATTGTGGAAGTTTAATTTATAAATTAACTACAATTTTTATTTTTCTTTTAGTGGTTTAAGGCTTTGGGTGGAAGTTGGGTAACTACCCAACTTCCCAAGAGAGGTTATGAGGGTGGTGGGGCCCACACGAACCCCACCCCTTCATATTCTTCAACCCCCCCTCAACTCACCATTAACTTTTGTTAACTTAAACATTAATAACTTATGTTATTAATTCAGTGAGTTAAGTGTGGTTATTTGAATTTTAAACTCTTGAAATTCAAATGTTATGTTATGTTAATAAAATAAGAGGTAAGATTATTTTATTTTGGGGTTGGAACCTTTTTTTCTTGATAGGTTTGCGGAGAAAAGATAAGGAAAGATAGAGTTCTTCATCTTCTTCGATGAAGAACACGAAGAACGCGAAGATCGCATCAAACTCCGTCGAAGAACGCCGAGTCCTCGGAGACCGACTACGCGACGCCGTTTACCACGACGGTTCTTCCGTGACGTCTTCTTCCGTGACTTCTTCTTCCGCGACGTCTTCTTCTGCGACGTCTCATCCTGCGATGAATCCTTGTTCAACGAAACTCCATTCAAGCTCGCACGAGGTAGGGGTTTATTTAATTATTTTTGTTCGTGTTTACCACTTTGTCGTTCTTCGTGAATATACGACCAAATGCTTTCGATAAACTAGAGGGGGCTGGACCGCACAAACACAGCCGACCCTCCTCCCTTATCCTTGTTTTGTTTCTTTTGTGGTTTGAAATGGGAGTGGTGTTGTGCCGTCGCACCGTGCGGGATCGTGCAGCAAGAAATGCGCGGTGCCGTCACGCCACGCCGCGAAATCATTCAAGGACGCGACGCCGTCGCGCCGCATCGGTGAAACCTGGAAATACCACGGACGGAGCGGAGCCGCGGAGGAGGAGTGCGGTGCTGTCGCACCGCGCCAAACGAACCAGGACACGGCCGGTTCCGGGCCGTGGCGGAGCAGGGTGACCGGCGGCCGGTTCCGGGCCGCCGGTGTCAGCGAAGGAGGAAGGACCGGCCGTCGCCGGACCTTGTTGGCAGAACCGGCCGGCCGGTGAGGGCCGGACGGACAAAGGGAAAACCAGGATAATTAATTCCCCCGGTCGGCCAAGCAAGCGGCCCCATTAATGGGGCCGCAGTTACAGGGAAACCGGGGGGGGGGCAGCGCCCCCCCCCCCCCCCCCCCCCCGCGAGCCGGAACGGCTCGGCCGTTTGGCCGAGCCAGCTGGCGTCGCGCGCCAGCACGCCGGGTCGCCGGTCGGGCCGATCCGGACCCGGGTCGGGTCGACCCGGTTCGGGCCGACCGGGGGGGTCTCGGGCCGGGTCGGTCCGGGCCCGAAACCCCCGTTTTCGGACCATCTTCGGTCTTGTGCCCTTAACTTGGGCTACGGACCTCCGATCGACGCACCGTCAGTTGCGTAGCGATCCTTGGAACGAGACAGTCGTTTTCGTATATCTCACTCAAGGTTTGGGAATACTTTGGGTTTGGCCTGGCTGGTTCGTACATGAAACCAACCGGGCCCTCGGAGCGGAAACACTCATATCTTAAGCTCCGGACGTCCGATTGACGTGTCGTCGACTTTGTTGGATTCCTCTAAGTGAGACGGATCTTTTGGCTTACTCCACCCGAGGTTTGGAAGCAGGTGGAGTACGGTCGGGTTGGTTTTGCCTTAAAACCCAACCGGGCCCCTAGGACGAAAAAGCCAATAACTCTCAGACCGGGCGTCCGATTGGCGTGCCGTCTGCGACGTTGAGTTCCTGTTGACGATACGGAACTTTTGGATACATCAACTCTGGACTATGTGTCAGTTGATGTATCAGCCTCTCGGCTCGTGGAGCGGACCCTCCCGAACGAGCTTTCTGTGTGCGGGAACCCTAGAGCTGGCTGTGACTACTGCTACTTCGACGACTGTAAAGAGATCCTCAGTGGATTCGACGGCGACGACTACAACACTCAGCGATCCTATGTGGATCAGTGCTACCGATCCTGTGTGGGTCTGATCCTGTGTGGGTCAGCGCTCAGTGGTTCTGTGTGAGCCAGCGCCTATAGATTCTGTGTGGGTCTGATCCTGTGTGGGTCTTTGCGGTGGGTCAGATCCTATGTGGGTCATTGTGGGGGTTAGTACCTATCGATCCTTTGTGGGTCCGACGACTTAGATGAATCAGTGGATATATCTGATCATCTCTATCGTCCTTCGAAGAAGTATACCTGTGTGAGCTGAATCCTATTTTTCTTTCCTATGTGGATTGTGTTGAGCTATCCTGTGTGGATTTAGGTTTTTCTTTCCTGTGTGGACTGGTTTGTACTTGGGCTCGGATGTTGGAGCCGAACAAGAATTGATGACTTAGGTATATGTATGGTCATATACCTAATCCGTGTCGGATGTTACTTCGTGATTGTATCTTTCCTTTGTGTATTATCCTTTGTGGATTCTGGGATACCTCCGGGGGTCTCGGGGTCCCTACTGAGTAGCTTATACTCACCCCTACACGGGCTATGCCCGCACTACATTGTGTTGGTTGCAGACGACGGACAACGCTGATCGTGGTTGAGGCTTGCGGAGCAGGATGGTACCTGGAGGTGGACCACTAGCTGGGACGTACTCGGAGCGGTCGGCTGGACCCGAGGAGCAGTGGAGGCTATTTGTACCCACCCTTCAGGTGGGACTTCCAGTGGACGGCTCGACATTGTGTCTTTACTTTTTAGTTGCTGTTTTCCCTTTCGAGTTGTACTTTACTTTCAGTTTGGGTTTGTATTCTGGCCCGCTTACTTTCCACACTTACTGTTGTACCAGCTTTTACTTAGTGTTTTCTTCTTATACATACTTTCTCTGTGGTGTTTGTTTACTTTAAAAAGGCAATGCCTTCCATTTTTATCGGGAATTTACGCCTTGGTGCTAGTCGCTGGCCCCTGACCTATGGAAGGCGAGCTTGGGGTAGTCACGGCACAGGCCCCGAGGACGGGTCGTGATAGGATTTTTATGATTTCATAGAACATTATATCCATGAATCTTCCTCTACAGGTTTTCAAGTTTCTTTTTAATCAACTTCTTTTAGTTTAAAATTGTATGACATGTTAAGAAAGGAAAATTGTTTTTGAATTAGAAAGGATATTTTCCTCAAGAATGGAGTTCAAGTATTTTATCAAAATTATTTTCTATCTAAGAGAATATAGGGTTCTGTTTCAATCCCTATTTTTACATTGATTTTATTATGTTATAATGGAATTAATTTTATGATGTCCTTTTATCTTATATGGATTATGTAATGATATCATGATGTTTAAGAATCCCATTTTTATTACATGGGTTATGCTATGATGTATGATTTATGATTTTTTGGTACACATAAGAATGGTTTCATTATGAGATGGGTGGGACCTATATCTTCTTCCAATGCATTGGGTAAAGATTTATATCTCATGAGATAGACATGGATGGAATGACATGTTAATCCGGTTCAGTGATACAGGACTGGAACGAGGAGTGAACTCTGTTCAGTAATGGACTTTGTCCGCTATGATAGTCTTGGCAATGAGTCTTGACTAAAATGAAATGATTTTCTATGATTATGTGTGTATGCCACAAATTTTCATGTTTTATGTTATGATTATTGGGATTACATTTTACCACTATGATTTATCCCATGTTATGATATTATGATCTCTTGTGCAGGTTATGATATTCAAAATGTTATGTTCTTATGAATATGATATGATTGATATTTCTTTTTTTACCCTTACTGAGCATTTGAGCTCACCCTTTTGTATGTTTTCTTTTCCCTAGGTCAGGAAGAAGGGTATTAAGTAGGATAAGCCAAAAAGGGACTCTAGATATGATGAAATAAATGGGAGACAACGTAGATGATTTATGAACTAGTTGTTTATGTTTCCTAGTTTCTAAAGATACTATACCTATACGGTCCTTTCATGGTTTTGTTATATGTTGTAATAAGTGTGCTTCAATTTTGATGTAATAACAATGTATGTAAACTATGGTTTGTTATAGTTGGTATTAGAGGAAAGGTATAGTCAACCTTTGGAAACTAGGACGTGAAAGCCCTAGTTAGAACCCTGAGGATGTGTCTAAGCATAGAACACAATATTAGTGTTTTAGAAATGTCCATGAATAACCTATGATAAGACCTTAAGTGTAAACTTTTATTCGTGATTATGTGGTTTTCCTATTATGATTAGTGTTTCTCACACTATGATTATTGGTTTTACTCAATGGTTGGAACCCGAAAGAACTGTGTTAATGCTGAATGTGACGGGCAATGCAATGATTGTCCCCATAAGCAACCAAATGTTATGGAAGATGGAATGCAAAATCTTGTATCCATGCTCACACAACTTTCTCAAGCTACGAAACATGCAGGACTTCCAAATGATCAAAGGAAGGAGAAACATTCTATTGAATCCTTCATGAGGTAGCGTCCACCTTTATTCATTGTGTCTTCTGATCCATTAGTGGCTGAACAATGGATTGGTACCACTGAAAAGATATTTTCCGTTCTTTAATGTTCTGACCATGACAATGTCATCTTAGCAGTGTATCGTTTGGAAGGTGATGCTGATTAATGGTGGAATATTATCAAGAATATGAGGCAAAGGGATGAAATTGAGTCCATGGAATGGGATGAGTTCAAGAACTTATTTTTCAATAAGTACCTCCCTCGTATTCTTCAAACAAAAATAGAGAATGAGTTTCTTGAACTGAAGCAAAAGGATGATGAATCTGTTGGTACCTATAAAGAAAATTTTACAATACTTGCAAGGTACGCTTCCGTAATTATTATCCTACTTGAGAGTAAGATCGATCGATCCTTTAGTGGCTTAAAACCAAGTCTTCGAAGGGCATTATCCATAAGGGACTTCAATAGCTACGAGGAAATTGTCTTATGTTCTCTCAAGGTTGAGATGGATATTGGTGTAACCCATCAGTCATATGGGTTTGATAAGAAGAAGAAAATGAAATTCAAAGGAAATTCTAAAGACCACACTGAAAAGAAGATGAGTTTTCCTTTATGCTCAAATTGTGGAAAGAAACATGGAGGGAATTGTCTTAAAGGGAAAATAAAATGTTTTAAGTGTGGAAAAGAAGGTCATCGGGCAATTGAATGTCGAAATAATGGGAAGAAGATCTCTAATGATGAAAACAAAGAAAATGATACAAAGAATGCACCTCCTACACTTCAATTTTTCAAGTGCAAGGAGATGGGGCATTATGCCAATCAATTCCCAAATACAAGGGTTTTTTTATGATGATCGATGTCAACAAACTCTTAAGGCCAAAGACAAAGGAATCTCACATGTAATTATTATCGGCGATGTGGAGTATGATAACGAAGTGGTGAAAGGTACACTTACCATCCAATCTAAAGTAGAAAATGTTTTATTTGATTCTGGATCCACCCACTCTTTTATTTCTGAAGAATTTTCTAAGGTTATTGTCATATTACCTCAAAAATTAGATGTTGAGTTAGCTGTGACAACTCCTAATGGAACAACAGTCACATCAAAAGTTTATAATTCTTCTCTGATTGAAGTTTTTGGGAAAGTGCTTCTTGCAAATATTGTGATCCTTCCTATAGTAGAATTTGATGTGATTCTTGGCATGGATTGGCTTTCTTTATACGGATCTCATATCAATTTCCAAAGAATGAAAATCACATTTAATATTCCTGATCAATCTACTATCATCTATCGATGAAAGGATGAATATAACCTTCCAGTGGAAATTTCTTCCATCTTATAGGTCTTGATTCCAATAAATGAAGGTTATTTATCTCAAATGGTTGGAGAGAAACTCACGATTAATAATACACCCATTGTACAAGAGTTTGATGATGTCTTTCCAGAGGAATTTCCAGGTATTCCACCAAATTGTGAAGTTGAGTTTTCAAATGAACTCATACCGGGTGCTATGCCCATTTCAAATACACCTTATAGAATGGACCCAATTGAGTTGCAGGAATTCAAGAAGCAACTCCAAGAGAATCTTGATAAAGGATTCATACGCCCTAGTGCGTCACCTTGGGGAGCACATGTTCTATTTGTTAAGAAGAAAGATGGATCAATGAGACTCTGCATTGATTATCGAGAACTTAACAAGATCACTATCAAGAACAAATATCCTCTCCCACACATTGATGACTTATTTGACCAACTACGTGGATCTCAATACTTTTCCAATATTAATCTTCGTTCAGGGTATCATCAATTAAGGGTCAAAAAAGAGGATATACCAAAGACGGCATTCCATAAAAGGTATAGGCACTATGAATTTATAGTGATTCCATTTGGTCTTACTAATGCCCCTGCTATCTTCATGGATCTAATGAATAGAGTCTTTAGAGACTATCTTGATCAGTTTGTGATAGTCTTTATAGATGATATTCTTGTCTATTCAAATAGAAAGGAAGAACATGAATATCACTTGAGAATTGTATTAAAGTCCATAATAAAGGGGAAGTTTTATGCCAAATTTACCAAGTGTGAATTTTGGATTCAAAAAGTTGCATTTTTGTGTCACATAATCTCAAAAGAGGGGATATCTGTGGATCCATAAAAGATAGAGGTTATCGAAAGATGGTCGATACCAATAATAGTAACCGAGATCTGAATTTTTCTTGGTTTGGATAGATATTATCAACATTTTGTGAAATATTTTTCCGGATTATCTAATTCACTCACCAGGTTGACTCGAAAAGGAGTTAAGTTCTTGTGGACAGAGGAGTGTGAAGAGAAATTCAAGGAGTTGAAAAGAAGGTTATCCAGTGCACTTGTTCTCACACTGCCTTGTAGTGGAGAAAGGTTTGTGATCTACAATGATGCATCCAAGAAGGGATTGAGGTGTTTTCTCATGAAAAACGATATGGTGATAGCTTATGCCTCACGGCAGTTGAAAATCCATGAGAAAAATTACCTAACTCATGATTAGGAGTTAGCTGCTGTAATCTTTGCATTAAATATTTAGAGGAATTATATTTATGATGAAAGGTGTGATATTTATACTGATCATAAAAGTTTAAAGTATATTTTCACACAAAAGAAACTAAATATGCACCAAAGAAGATGGTTGGAGCTGATTAAGGATTACGACTTCTCAATTCATTACCACCCTGGGAAAGCAAACAAGGTGGCAGACACATTAAGTCGACAAGACCATGCTAGCTTATCCCTAATGAGGATCTCAAAAGATCCAATATTTATGGATTTAAAAAGGATGGATCTTGGAATTATAATGGAAGGGGGAAAATGTTATCTTTCTCAAATGAATGTTCAACCATCTATGCATGTGAAGATTAAAGAGGCATAAAACAAAGATATAGAGTTACAAAAGAAGGTGAGAAATGTTCCTGAATTCAACCTTGATTGTGATGGGATAATAAGGTTTAGGAATCGGGTTTGTGTTCCTCCCATCCTAGAATTAAAGAAGGTGCTGCTGGATGAGGCTCATAGTTCTTTATTCTCTATTCATCCTGGAAGCATGAAGATGTATAGGTACCTGAAAGAGTACTTCTGGTAGGATGTCATGAAAAGAGATGTTGCTGAATATGTCTCTCGATGCTTGGTTTGTCAGCAAGTTAAAGCTGAGAGACAGAAGTCTAAGGGGATGTTACAACCATTACCCATACCCGAATGGAAATGGGAAAACATCACTGTGGACTTTGTCACTGGACTTCCTAAAACATCCAAAGGAAATAATGCTATCTGGGTCATAGTTGATCGTCTTACGAAGTCAGCACACTTCATTGCTATTAGAGATGATTTCTATATGGATCAGCTTGCCAAGATATATGTAAAGGAAGTGGTAAGATTGCATGGAGTACCACTTTCCATTATATCTGATCGGGATCCGAGGTTTACCTCGAAGTTCTGGTGAAGTCTTCAGCATACTCTTGATACAGAGTTGATTTTCAGCACTACTTTTCATCCTTAAATAGATGGTCAATCTGAGAGAACAATTCAAACTCTAGAAGACATGTTGAGAGCTTGCTCTATGGATTTCAAAGGTGGTTAAGATCAACACCTACCTTTGGTGTAATTTTCTTATAATAATATCTTTCACTCCAGCATTCAAATGGCTCCTTATGAAGCTCTCTATGTAAAGAAATGCCGAACTCCAACTTGTTGGGATGAATTTGAGGAAAGAAAGCTATTAGGACCTGATCTTGTTGATGAGATGGCAGAAAAGGTCTGATCTATTCAACAACACATAAGAGAAGATCATAGTCGACAAAAAAGTTATGCCGATAACAGAAGAAAATACCTAGAGTGAAGTGGGTGATAAAGTGTTCTTACGAATATCTCCTTGGAAGAGAGTAATGAGATTTGTAAAGAAGGGAAAGTTGCGCCCTAGGTATATCGGTCCTTTTGAAATACTGGATCATGTTGGGAAGGTAGCTTACAGATTGGAACTTCCACCGAATATCTCTCAAGTTCATGATTTGTTCGATGTATCTCTCCTGAGAAGGTACATACCTGATCCTTTACATGTACTAAGCTCAGAAGTTATACTTCTGGAGCAAGATCTTTCTTATGAAGAACAGCCGATAGAGATTCTAGATCGTAGTGAAAAAGTTCTACGGAATAATACCACTTGCTTGGTGAAAGTTTTATGGAGGAACCACCAATTAGAAGAAGCTACATGGGAGCTTTAGGAAATGATGAGGGAGAGGTATCCTCATCTGTTTTTTACAAAGTGACGAATTTCGAGGGCGAAATTCATTTTAAGGGGGATAGAATGTAACACCCTGATATTTTATGATAAGTATATTTTTTTACATATTATGTTATACGCAACATCAAAGTAATCTTTCACAGCACACAACACTAGCTTGGCTTGCGTTACACGCAATCGCGACCTTCCTCGATAACGTGTGTAGTACGCAATACCGAGTTTTACTAAACAACGATATATTATTATAATATTATAAACTAGCTTTTATGAATAGTATTAACTGAATTTTGAATTTTATAACATTATTATTCATCTAACATATTTTCTAGAACATGGTATGAGAACAAAATAAAATTTTCGGTAAAATAAGTATTTTTCAAATATTGTTGTTTTACCGCCTTTTGATGGCGCACCCACATTAAATCTAGTTTTTGACATGTTTATAAGTTCAATTTAACAAAATAAAATTCTTATTTGGAATCAGGATATAAACATTTACTTTGGATAAATTTTTCATATTATTCTGATAACTTTCATATTTTAATGAATAGTAAAAACACGTTATATTTTAATTAAAAACAACTTTTTTCATGATAATAATTTATATGGTTAAATTATAATATTGAATGGTTTAAAATTATAAATAGAATATATTTTTACTATTTAATATAATGTATGTCATTAGCATTAATTTTACATTGAATTCATAGGTAAAAACATTTCAATCTTTGGCAATATTTTAACTTTTACAAACCCGTTTGCTTAACAACGGGATTAATTTTAAATTAATTACTGAAACTTCTGTGTTTTGAAATTTGAAAAATGGATTCCATATTTGGATTCAGTGGGTCTAAATTATGTTAATATGTTACTTTTATTTTTTTTGAGATTATGAATAGTAACTACGGTAATTTTTATTTACTGCAGTTAAAGGTAAATTAGGTAATTAAGGGTAAATATAAGATTATAAAATTACCCTAACACTTGAAAAAATCATATTGGGTGAATAAAAGTCGACCCATATCACCTAAGAGTAGGACTAGATTCATTTCATGGACTTTTGACCATGAAATAATATAATTATTATTAAAACTAAAGAAAGTGACAACATGTCACTCTCTTGAATCTTATAAGTATAATAATTTTAATTTAGTGATAAACTTCATGAAACTTCAAACATGAATAGTCTCCAGAAATCTAATAACATTATATACATCATGTAAATTTATTTATAATTTTTATGTATTAAATAATTATCATTAAATATGACACAATAGTGATGTTGAAATTATTTTATTGATTGAAATATCAAATAAATGATTTTAAAAGTATTAAAATTGATATTATATGAACTATTTCATTTTCTCCACTAATTTTATAGACAAAAATGACATGTTATGAATCTATTAAATATTTTAGTTCGAATATATCTTCTGTATATATTTTATTTAAACTCAAATAAATGAATAGTGTCAAAATTGACACTATTGTTCATTTATAGAAATTACATATTATAAAATTGTTTAAAAATCACAAAAATATTTAAAATTTATAAATTAAAATTTATATGGTCTAAATTTTAATAAAGTATACAATTATCAAAAATTCACAACATATAAGTAATTATTTATAATGATTTAAAATTTAGAATATTATTACCACAAATAAAGTTAAATAGATTATATGAGGAAAAATCATGTTGATAATGTTTAAAATAGATTCCCAAAATGTCTAAATTTTATTGGCTGATGATATTATAACCCTATCTCAACTAATATTCGGATTTGATTCATTTTTTGAGGTTTTTATGTGGGTTTGGAATTTATTATAAATTAATATTTCTTATAATTCCAAAGGTGCCCCTCTCCTCCCTTATAAAAGGGAACCTCCTCGCTCTCATCCTCACACCACATTGAGCCTTCAATATCGACCAAACCCTACCAATTTCTCTTCTCCACTTCCCTAGAAACATACTAGAGGTCCTGGTCTTCTTCAAAGACCAAACTTAGTGCCCTAAGAGGAGGTTTCAAAGAGGCGTGTCGAAGAAGAGGTAATATCCGTTACCAATTCTTTCAAATTTATTTCCTCTTATCCTTCTTATTCTTTAGTTGTTTAATTATGAATTAATAAAATAAGTATAACGCATACACTTATATGTTATTATAAATATGAAAAAACCCAATTTCACCTTCTATCCATCCTACGGAAAATTAAATCACCACGCGTGCGTACGTACGGAATATCGTCTCAACGCCATGGTGTAAACTGTTTTCCACCACCACCTTACTTGGATGGGTATAATGGTGTAAAGAATAACTATATATGATTATTTTCAAGTTATATTGATTATGAAATAGTATACATACACTTCAATACAATTCCACGATCATGGGAATGATATCATCGCTCGTGCGTACGTACGGCCTACCGTCTCCACGATGTGATGCGACTTGTTCTACATGATCTTTATTGAATAATGATTATATAAATGAATTGAATGAGTAAATATGATATATATATATTACACTAATACCATTCTATAAATGAGGTATCCATAACCTAAAAAGAAGAATAAGAATTTATTCAACAAAACACACATAAGAACATAAAGCAATAAACACCCGAATAACAAGTTGCAATGAAATATTACTAATAAGAAGCTAAGAATATGACCATATATTATATCATAAAAATGAGTATGATTCTGGAATAATTCAGTGACATTATTTAAATCATTATACAGGAGTTTTGGACACATACAAAGCATATCGTACCTAAGGTAAGGGAAAATCTCACAATCTCATTTTTATCCGAGATTGTTTATACTTCATAATTTATTAGGGAATAGTTATCATCCACATCCATGTTTCATCAATATGTAATGTTATTTCTATCCTCCTACGATATTTTAAATCCAATTTTACCCTTTGGTGAGTTTTTAGTAAAAGATATGAAAGGAATCTTTTGTCATTTTTAGTACGATGTACTTTTTGACTTTTCCAGCCAAAGTACGAGATGAATGTTTTTTTTATCTTATACGGCATGAATGGATTTTTATGATTTCATAGAAAATTATTTCCATGAAGCTTCATTTAAATGTTTTCAAGTTTATTTTTAATCAACTTCTTTTAGTTTAAAATTGTATGACATGTTAAGAAAGGAAAATTGTTTTTGAAGTAGAAAGGATATTTTTCTCAAGATTGAAGTTCAAGTGTTTTATCAAAATTATTTTCCATCTAAGATAATATAGGTTTCTGTTTCTATAACTATTTTTAAATTGATTTGACTATGTTATGATGGAATTAATTTTATGATGTTCTTTTATCTTATATGGATTATGTTATGATGGCATGATGTTTAAGAATCCCATTTTTATTACATGTGTTATGCTATGATGTATGATTTATAATTTTGTGGCACACATAAGAATGGTTTCATTATGAGATGGGTGGGACCTATATCTCTCTCCAATTCATTGGGTAAATATTTATATCTCATGAGATAGACATGGCTAGAAAGGCAAGTTAATCTGGTTCAGTGATACAGGACTGGAACGAGGAGTGAACTCAGTTTAGTAATGGACTTTGTCCGCTATGATAGTATTGGCAATGAGTCTTGACTAAAATGAAATGATTTTCTATGATTATGTGTGTATGATTATTAGGATTACATTTCACCACTATTATTTATCCCATGCTATGATGTTATGATCTCTTGTGCAGGTTATGATATTCAAAATGTTATTTTCTTATGAATATGATATGATTGATATTTCTTTTGTTTACCTTTACTTAGCATTTGAGCTCACCCTTTTGTATGTTTTCCTTTCCCCAGGTCAAGAAGAAGGGTATTAAGTAGGATATGACAAAAAGGGACTCTAGATATGATGAAATAAATGGGAGACAACGTAGATGATTTATGAACCAGTTGTTTATGTTTCCAAATTTCAAAAGGCATTATACATATACGGTCCTTTCTTGGTTTTGTTATATGTTGTAATAAGTGTTCTTCAATTTTGAAGTAATAAAAATGTATGTAAAGTATGGGTCTTTATAAAAACAATATTTACTAAAATAACATGTATGTGTAATTTCACCTTCAAAATAAAAAAAAAAATCATTTGAAGAATTTTTTATATTGGTGATGATCTTACAATGTTCTCATAACATTCTTTAAGTTCTTTTATTGATCATCCATCAATCAGGAATACATAAGTATATCATTGATAAATACCATAATAAAAGAGTTTTCATATCAATAAAAGATATTAATTATAGCTACACAAAATTTTCCAACATTAATATTCCATCTTATTATATGAATATTCAATACATAACATCACGATCAACACAATAACCGTAAAGATTTAGTGTCTTTGGAAACATGGATACCAAAAAAAATGGTTTGTAGAAATCTAAATCATATATCACTAAGTTCATCATATCTAATACCCTTCTTAGAAATAAAATACTTAAAACCATTATTTATAACCTTGGGTAGGATGACATAAGAAAGGGTGAGATCAAATTCTTAGTAAGGTTAATCATGAGAGATATCAATCATAAGAAGTTACAAGATGATCAAAATGGTATGGTAACATAATCATGTACATGTTCTCAATATAGAATATTCTTACCAAGAAAGGAATAGATCATAAACTTGAAACGACAAGTCATATCAAGAACATGATCAATAAGGTCATCAAAGAAGTAATAATACCTCAAGATTCATAACATATGCATGTGGTATCATAAGAAAAGTAAATATTAATCTTGGGAACATAGTTATTTACAAACATTTCCATGCATAGAACATATCTAGAATGTGATTATACTCACACATAAAAATGTGAACAAATATATTCTCAATCATGTATAAGAATATTTCTATGATAATATCTAGAAATTAATCATACTCACAAAAAAATATGTGAAAACATATATTCACAATCATGTCCTCAATTATCATCATTATCTCATGAGATATCAATATCACATTACCCAATGTACTATAAGGCTATATAACTTTAGACCCACCCATCACATAATCGTAATTGATTCATATGTGTGAAAAAAGATCATAAAATATCTATCATATGAGCATATCTCCAATATCTTGAACCGAATCACTCTGTCCGAGCTGGAATTCCACATGACCTCATGTGTGACTTCCCACAAGACACAGGGTTCTGACTAGTAGCGAGGGACTTGAGTAAAACAATGGGGAGAATATACCCTTAATCATAGTGCATAATAATAATAAATAACCCAATATTTAAAAAGTATACAATAGAGTAAGTTGAAACTAACAACATAAAATCTAGACGAATGTATATGGAAACACTACTGAAATTATATATATTTGCGACGGGATCCCGTCGTAAATAGCCCATTATAGAAAATGGCATCGCAAATAAGCCTCTGATTATATACAATATATATCAATCAACCATTTGCGACAGGCCTGTCACAAATACTATTTACAATGGGAAATTTTCCCGTCATAAATAATCGTTCGATTATATACATTATATATATAAAAGCATTTTGCAATGGGTCCATTGCAAATAGTATTTGCGACAGATTCGTCGCGCCGTTGTAAATACTAATTATAAAAAATTATATTTAGATTATTTTCTACAAGACCCCGTCACAAAAGGTCTCGTCGCAAATACTAATCATAATAAAAATAATAATAAAATTATGATTAATAAAAAAATTATATTATAATTATCAAAATAAAAAAAAATAAAAAAAATTATTATTAGTAAAATAAACAAATATTAAAAAATATAATACTAAAAAATTATATTTAATAAAATTATGATTAATAAGAAATTAATATTAATATTATTAAACTAATAAAAAATAAAAAATTCTTAAAATTCTTACTATTTAGAAAAAATATAAAATATCATAAAATATTATTATTAGTAAAATAAACAAAATATTAAAAAATATAATACTAATAATAAATAATAAAGTATTATAAAAATTATACAATATTTGCACCAATATAAAAGACAGAAACTTTAAATAGTTCATATTACTAAAAATATTGAATTCAAATGTTTTAAACATAAAAAACAAATCACTAGGGGGTCGTCTTCTAGAGGAGGTGGAGGAGGTGGAGGAGATAGTGGAGGAAACTCCATCCCTAAACTATGAGTCAGACGGTGCATATACTCTATCTACTCGTGATGTTGCTGATGCCACTGCGGCTCCCATCGACGCATCTCCTCCTCATAAAGCTGCTGCTGATGCTGCTGCCGAGACATCTCTTCATGCTACTTCTGCAAACTCTCTATAAGCTCAGCCTGAGTTTGCGGCTGCTCCTAATACTGTGAGGCAGAAGATGATTTCTTTCCACGATCTCCTCTCGAGCTGGAAGCCGACATCGCAGCAGTACAATAATAAGTACTAGGATTCAAATGAGAGTCGATACCAACTACTCAACACTTCTCAAAGCCATACTGAGTTGCCTGCATCAATGCTGCCTCATCGAAATGGTGGGCACTGGTCTGCTCAGTCATCTCATCATGACTCTCAGCCTGTTTCTAATAGGTTATAGCCTCATATGACTCCTTAAATTCCAATTTGAAATTAAAATGGTGAAAATATTATATGCAGTTAATAAAAAACATAAAAGAATAATACTAACCCCAATCCAACATTGGAAATCACCTCTAATATCTCTAGTGGCTAGATCACTGTACATCCTCTGATAAACATCGAACTCCATAATATCGGGAAGCTCGACTGCCTACAGAAATATAAAATAAACTGTTTCTATTTAAAGTTAAATAAAATATTTAAAAATATACTTACAAGATGCTCTCTATGCATACTGAATGTATGACTACCAACTCAACGTATCACCTCCTGTCTGCCCTGATTATGTCATCCCACTGATGAACTCCTTTGAAATCTACCACCCAATCAGTGTAAAAATAATCCATCCCAAACGTGAGATGAAATGTACTCTGGTCAGTGGTCTCTACACGACTCATTAAATTCTGTCACTCTAGATTTCTTAATGGTTGTTCTTCTCAAATTGTGCAAAAACTGATGGAAATAGTCATGCATAGACACCTTCCATGCCGTGTGGATAGCGTCACACGTGCTATCATCTATGGGATACCACAAACCCTACAAATAATTTATAATATAAAGTTATTAATAAAATAAATTTCAAAATAAATATTCTTTATTT
Organism: Viscum album; assembly: GCA_963277665.1. Classification (NCBI taxonomy): domain Eukaryota; kingdom Viridiplantae; phylum Streptophyta; class Magnoliopsida; order Santalales; family Viscaceae; genus Viscum; species Viscum album. Next base: position 596,992,996 of record OY728125.1, on the reverse strand, counting down.
ACGTACCAGCGAATGATCGAACATGTCGCGCCGTAAATCAATGGGAATCTATTCCCATGTGATCCACGACTGAGAAAAATAATTGCGCAAGATAGCACTCCCTTGTCCAATAGCTACATGTGAAAAACTTTGAAAAGGTAATAAATAATCAAACAATTAGTATATATATAAATAAATTAATGAAAGCTAACTAAAATATACAGGTTACCATACCTATGTGTGTGTCGATTGAAGCCAAGATGTAGACGTCGCTCAGGGATAGGGTCAGAAATCATCAATCATGAAAGACTGTACCCCCTCTGTGTACCCCCTGAACCACCAGTAGACTGAGGGTCAGATGATCCAAAATTCCCCTCATCCAAAGGTAGATCAGTCTCCTGCAACTCGCGAAATATATCAGTGTAACGCCCCGACCCCAGCTACCCAGAGTCGGTGCGTTAATTACATAACATTGGCATGATCACGAGAAAGATCAAGTCTCGAAAGACCGATTAGTTTAGTAGCCTTGGAATAACTAGATACATCCATAAATTTTTACATTACATCATAAAAAAAACATCTTGTCTTCATATCCCCTCATACTATCCCTGCAGGTCATTCATAAATTACTTCTTCATAATCCTGGGAAAAAAAATAAAACATTGAAAGGGGTGAGCTCGGATGCTCAGTAAGGATAACATTATAGCAGAAGCTTTCATAAATGAGCATAAACACTTAAGGCAATTTATAACTAAAACAAAAGCCTTTTAAACTTGAACTTCAGCATAAAATGGCAAAGGTAAAATGAAATAATGCCATTTACTTACTCACATGGATATTCTACTAGTCGAATGATCACATGAAATATCAATAACCACTTTCATAATGATGGAATGCATAATGCCAGACTATCATAACCACATAGCCAAGGCCTCGTGCCAAGACTACAAATAAGATTTTGCCAAGGCCTTGTGCCAAGACACTAGTTTGTCTCATGAGACCTACCGATGCATCGAGGAGCTATAGCGGGCTCCACCCGTCACTTATTAAGTCCAATGCATTCCCATATGAAAAGGTTTAAACATAACATAAACATTCGTATTAAAACTAGCATACGAAATGTCAATAATTTCACCATAAACTATGAATGGTATAAAAATAGCACATCCACAGTCAAACATATCACAAAACCTTCAATACAATATAGAAGTTTTGTATCATAATAAATCAACTCCAAATAATCTTAAAATCCATCAAAGGATGTTGACATAGATGAAATCAAAATTCTTTTTAAAGAAGTATCTCCTTTTATTTTGAAATCATTTAAGATCCATATAAAATAAAACATTTTCTTTGAAAATATTCTTATAAGCTTGTAAGGAAAGCTTTGAAGATTTTATAACGGCGTAAAATAACCGCACCCGCCGTATAAGTTAAAAAAAAACATTCTTACCTCAATTCTGTCGAAAAGGTTAAAAAGGACCTTGTTTTGAAAACGACGGAAAGATTCCTTTATAAACCTCTTATAAAAAGTCAAAAAAGGGTATAAATGACTTTAACCCATATTCTTGTAAATAGTAAAAATGTTTTGAAATAAATTTTTAAGAAACATGGATGTGGATGATAAAGAGATCCCAGTAGATTATTACATATAAACAATCTCGGATAATGAAGAGATTGTGAAATAACCCTTACATTGTACTTTTTCCTTGGTCGATGGTAGGTTTACCTCCTGTATAATGGTGAAATAATTGTTATTGAATAATAAAAGAATCATTTACTTTAATATGATATCATATATGATCTTTTATCATTGATTTGTTAATAATATTTTAGAATTATCGTCATTTCGGGTGTTAACGGGTTCATTTTACTTTATATTCTTTGTTATGTGAGACATATTCGTTATTAATGGGATGTATATTATTCATATCCAGAATGGTATCAAGTTCTTAAACATCATTTTTAAATCATCAAATTATACGATGGAGAATGAATCTCATCGCGTTCGTGGAGACGGTAGTCCGTACGTACGCACGAACGCTACTTCCATTTAATTTTTATTTTAAAAGAATCGAATCCAAATTATACATAGGTATATTACTATTCCAGTATAATATAATATTTTATATATGTTACTTAATTTCATTTACACCATCCTTTATACGTTCCATGTGTGGTATGAACGAGTCATATCATTTTAAGGGGGCGGTAGTCCGCACTTCCTCAAATGAAATTATCGTATGTATATACAACATGAAACGAATAATGGTATGAAATAAAATGGAATTACTGAAGCTTATATATAAAATATATATCATTAATATCATATTTAATTACAGTGCCATCCTAATGGCCACCATGAGAGGCGGTAAGATGTATTTGAACAATCATCGTTTCGTGAGGCGTTAGTTTGCCATCCACAGAAACATTATGTTCATCATCCATTAGATGGAGTTGTGTGAATGTGTAGTTTGAATCCTTCTTATAACAACATCCTAGTATATTGAGGATACTGGTTTTGTTTTAAAATAAAGGAAATAAAAAGATTTTGGGGGTTGGAGAAGCAAAATAAATGAAAATACTTTAAGAGAAATTGTTACCTTTAATTTAGGTAACTCACTTTGGTTGGAACCAAAGGACTTCTTGAAATGCTTTCTGCCTAAGGGGAAGCTTCAAGGAGGAGGAGAGGGATGTGGGGAGCTTAGTTGGGCAGAGTTTGGACGAGCCAAGTGGCTTGAGAGGTGTGAGGAAATGAGAAGGAGGAGTGCCCTTTTATAAGAGGGGTGAGGGGCACCTTTGGAAAATCTAGAAATATTAATTTATAATAAATTCATATTCGGTTTCCAATGGCTCCAAAGTTGACTATTCAAAGCTTGAGGTGGGGTTAGGTCGAAAACAACTCATCCAATAGAATTTATACAGGTTTGGGTACTTATAGTAACCTTATCTTTAAGTATTAACTCTAAGTTAATTAGTTTCACTTTTACAATGTCTCTTTGTATTTTTATATAATATGGTTAATAAACTTACTATATACATCCAAAAGACCCCCAAGTGGTCCATTAATGATTAACCTATCACAATATAAGTCTCTTGGCTGAACCTTAGATTTTTAGGAATTTAATATCAATTAATAATATAATATTTGTTTTAAGAACTCTTTTATGTCAATTTTGACACTATTCACTAGTTGATTTTTGTGAAACTCATAACAGATTGATTACTTCGAACAAAGTCAATTAAATCAATCCTAATATATCATATTATCCTAGAAAATTAGTTTAATTCATTAAAAGTTTCATATTATATTTATTTGGGTGTTTATAATATCAATTATTTTAATTTTTCACTATTATAGTAATTACTGCATCATCATTGTGTCATAAATAAAATAAATTATTTAATGTCTAAAAATTATAAATAAAATATCATTATGTAGAAAATCTTTTTAGCTTTCTAATTAATATTTATAATCTAAAATCCAACATATATAACCCTATGTAACAATTGTTTTTCTAAAAGATATATGCTTGTGTCATTTTTGTATTCATTTTAACTTAATTAATATAAAGTGTCATTATCACTTACAAGTGGATCCATGGGGTCCCCAAATTGACCCAAAGATGCCCATGGTCGACCATGTATCAACCAATAGGGTTAAGACACATTTTAGGGTAATTTAGTATTATTATAATATTATTTTTTTAACCCTTATTTACCGGATTTACCCTTAACCATGGTAAATAAAATATTTACCGCAGTAACTATTCAAAATGTCTAAAAATAAAAGTTACCTATTTACACAATTTGGACATCCTGATTCCAAATATGGAATCCATTTTTCTAAATTCAAAACACAGAATTGGCAGAAATTAATTTAAAATTAATTCCCGCTGTCAAAACAAAAAGCGTGTTTTTAAGAGATAATAACTATCAAAAGATTGACACTTGTTTATGTTCGGTTTAATTGTAAAATTATGTCCAATGACCAACATTATATTAAATGGTAAAAATATATTCTAAATATACTTTAAAACCACTCAAATTCACAATTTATCACTATTAATTATTTTGATTAAAAAAGTTGTTTTTAATTAAAATTTAGTAATTTTCACTATTCATCAAAATATGAAAGTTATCCAAAAAGTACCAAAATTTCACCTTAGGCTAAATTCGATATTCCGAATCCAAAAATGAAGTCCATTTTGAAATATAAAATATATATAATTTCAAAAAGTAGGTATTACTATTCATAACGGCTAGTTTGATTGGTTGTGGTGTGTTAAAACTCAAGGTTGCGTACAACACACGCTACTGTATTATTCAAAGAAAGCGTACCGTGGAAGCTTGGGATGTTTCATTTTAAATTTTTGATGTCCCCATTTAGTCAAAAAGTTTAAAATATAGTATTTAAAAAGTGTTCACTATTAAAGTTGATAAAAGTGCAATACTGAAAATGAATTTGTTCTTGCATTATATCTAAGAAACTCATAATATGGATTCTAAAATTATAAGGATTATATAAACATTAAAATTTATCTAAAACTATTCATAACCTCTTTTGAACGGCTTGTTTGGTAAGTCATGGTGTGCTTGAACATGGTGTTGCATGTAGTGAAAGTTATTGAATTATTTTGAAGAAATAACACACTATGAAATCTTGGGGTGTTACAATCAGGATCCATCTGAAACACAAAATGATTGTTGTTAGCATATAGTTGAAAATAACTAAAAAATATAGATATATATTATTTATGATTATAACCAGAATTTAACTGTGTCAATGTCCATCTTCATCCTCATCTTCATAACTGTCCATGTCAATGTCTTCATATTCTTCCTCAACATCATCAATATCCATATGAGTTTTATTTTCTTCATCTCTTGTCATTTAAAATTAATTTGTAACATCATTAACATATTCATCATCATCGATCCTTAATTGTGGGGTGTCATCATCGATATTCACATCTATTTGTGAAAAAGATAGATTTTGAGCAGTATCTTGAAAATTTTCAATTAATTCCACTTCAGTAGAATCATATTCAGTATGAGTATACTTATTTTCCTGAGATTTTATTTTTATTATGCTCCACCAATAACTCAAGTCTCTTGAAGTAGCACAGTACATTGCCTAATAAATCTGATGTGCCTATTGAGCTAGTAAAAATGGTTCATTTACTGCAAGAAGAATTTTATATTTAATATCGATGATTCCATGAGTCAGATGAACATGCAAGCCTCTCTCAGTATCCAACCACTGACATTTAAACATCATTTTGTTATTCTGTCCAAGATAACACAGCTCAATAATTTCATCCAAAATTCTATAAAAGTAAACTTCAATTTCTCTGTGATGTGATCCTCTCAAGAAAAATCCATTGTTCATTGTTTTTTTATTCCACATATTCACATGTATGAAATATAAAACCATTCACCACATATGCATTATAATATTTAACCATTTTGGATGGTGGGTTACTCAATATACACAGTCGCTTATAAATTTTATTAGCATGTTGAGACACCTGAAATTTTTTAAAACAATTATCAATATGATAAATAATAAACAGAATTGATATTAAACCATCAATAATTAATGTTACCAGTTTTTGAAACCATTGAGACAAAAAATTAACTGCGTTCTTCAAGTGCATCTACTGTAATTTGTGTTAGTTTTTTCTTGATATGATTATCATATAACCTACAAATAAAATAATTTTACATACTACAACATAAATTTTAGAATAAGTGATACAAGAACTCACAACACAATTGATATCATTTCTTCACAATTGAGCAGAACATATATATGAGCTCTGTGATGATCATCATCTGAAAGCCACCATTCATGAACTCCACCGAAACAAAGATTTGGCTGATTAAAAACTGATAATTGATTTTCCATTTCATCATTATCATTCCCCTAATTTTGTCTAATGTGATTGTGTTTTGAGGGATATTGAGATTCAAAATAATGAGAACAGAAAAAAGAAATTTCCTCTTGCAAATAAGCTTCAGCAATTGAGCCTTCAACTGATGCTTTGTTACGTACTTTTTTCTTCAATTTCTACATGCATCTCTTGAATGGGCACATACATAGAAACTTTATAGGACCTCCACATTTAGCTTCATGTGGAAAATGTAATATCAGATGTTCCATTAATTCAAAGAAATCTGGCGGAAAGATTTTTTCCATTTTACATATAATTACAGAAACATCTTCTTCCAGTTTTCATAGGGTATCATAGTCTGTTTCCACAACACTAATGTCTTGAAAAAAATATGATATTTCTATTATCGAATCTCAAATCATATAATTCAACAAACCTCTGAATCCAATCGGCATAAGTCTTTCCATTATAACATGACAATCATGACTTTTTAATTCGGTAATATAACCATTCTTAACATATCTTCCCAAATTGGAAGCACAATCATCAGAAAGTCTCAAATCTACAATCCACTAAAAAAAATAATAAGTGAATCTATTTGGATAGTGTATAATCTGCTTTTAGCTTTATTAACCTCTGTGATCAGCCATTTTCAAATAGTTCAAGTTCTCATCCCCTATAAATTTGGGCAAGATCTAATCATGTCTTTACAGTATCTTTGGTCTTACCTAGTGTATCTAAAAATTGTATGAAATAAATTATCAAAATAGTTCTTCTAAATATTCATGACATCCAACATGTGGCGGACCAACAAATCAGGCCAATATAGAAGATCCCAAAAATTGATTTGTTTTATCTAATTATGTTCTTTCCCAAAGCCATCAATTTTTTGTTGGTTTACTATTGGACCAAATGTGATGGGAGGTAATGAAAAAACAACTTATTTTAACTTTTTACCTAAGATCATATTTGGAGTTTCATCCCTTTCAATTGTACCTTTTCTGAAATGAGATTTGTTCCTCCGAGAAGGATGATCAGTTGAAAGAAATCTACGGTGATAGTCATAATAGAAAGGTTTTTTTCCATTGACGATCATAAAGGATTTTTTGTCTTTCATACAGTAAGGACATGATTTCAAACCATGTGTACTCCAGCCAGATAACATGTCATATTCCCGAAAGTCACTAATCGTCCACATCAATGAAGCTTTTAATATGAAATTTTGTTTTGCAACAACATCATATGTACTAATAACATCACTCCACAATGAATTTAACTCATCAATCAATGGCTTCAAATAAACATCAATATTCCTTTTTGGATGTCCTGGGATTAATATAGTCAAAAAGATATAGGGATCCTTTATCAACATCTATAGAGGTAAATTTTATGGAGTTATAAAGACAGGCCAACATGAATACTGACTACCATAAGAATCAAACAGACAGAAACCGTCAGTAGAAAGACCCAATCACAAATTTTGGTCTTCTAAAGCAAAAGGCGGATGCAGACGGTCAAAATGTTTCCATGAATCACCATCAGATGGATGATTCAAGCTTTTATAAGTAGAAATCTTGGTATTGTGCCATAATATCATTGATGATGTGTTCTGAGACATAAATAAACGTTTCAACCTAGGTGTAAGGGGGAAATATATCAACTGTTTTACTGGAATCGATCCAGACTTCCCTGGTTGAGCTTATTTATACCTCGATTGTCTACATGTGAGACAACTATCCAATGACGCATTTTCACCAGAATATAAGATGCAATCATTTGGGCATGTATGAATCTTCCGATAACTAAGGCTCAGATTATGAACCAGCATCTTACTCTAATTATTCTTATTTATTAGTATTTATTATTATTTATTCCTATTTATTATTATTTATTCCTATTTATTACTATTTATTCCTGTTTATAACTACTTATTCCTATTTATTCCTATTTATCCCTATTTATTCCTAATTATTCCGAATTATTTATAATTATTCCTATTTATTTCTAATTATTACTATTTATTACTATTTATTCCTATTTATTCCTATTTATTTCTAATTATTAATATTTATTCCTAATTATTCCTAATTGTTCCTAATTGTTCCTAATTATTTCTATTTATTACTAATTATTCCTATTTATTAGTATTTATTATTATTTGTTCCTATTTATTACTAATTATTTCTATTTATTACTATTTATTCTTAATTATTTCTAATTATTCCTATTTATTGCTAATTTTAAATATTTATTTCTAATTATAAATATTTATTCCAAATTATTACTAATTATTACTATTTATTACTATTTATTTCTAATTATTCCTAATTATTAAAACTTATTTCTAATTATGACTATTTATTACTAATTATTCCTAATTATTCCTATTTATTAGTATTTATTATTGTTTATTCCTATTTATGACTAATTATTCATATTTATTCCTATTTATTCCTAATTATTTCTAATTATTCCTATTTATTTCAAATTATTACTATTTATTACTATTTATTTCTAATTATTCCTATTGATTTCTAATTATAAATATTTATTCCTAATTATTCCTAATTATTCCAAATTATTCATATTTATTACTAATTATTCTTATTTATTAGTATTTATTATTATTTATTCTAATTTATTACTAATTATTTCTATTTATTTCTATATATTACTATTTATAACTATTTATTTCTAATTATTCCTCTTTATTTCTAATTATAAATATTTATTCCCAATTATAAATATTTATACCTAATTACTACCAATTATTACTAATTATTACTATTTATTACTATTTATTACTATTTATTTCTAATTATTCCTATTTATTACTATTTTTTCTAATTATTCCTATTTATTAATAATTATTCCTAATTATTATTATTTATTAATATTTATTATTATATATTCCTATTTGTTACTAATTATTTCTATTTATTACTATTTATTTCAAATTATTACAAGTTATTTCTAATTATTCCTATTTATTGATAATTATAAATATTTATTCCTAATTATTCCTAATTATTCCTAATTATTACTAATTATTCCTAATTATTATTAATTATTTCTATTTATTACTATCTATTCCAATTTATTCCTACTTATTCCTATTTATTACTAATTATTCCTATTTATTAATATTTATTGCTAATTATTCCTATTTATTTCGAATTATTCCTATTTATTACTAATTACTCCTATTTATTGCTAATTATTCCTTTTTATTACTAATTATTCCTATTTATTGCTAATTATTCCAATTTATTGCTAATTATTCATATTTATTACTAATTATTCCTATTTATTACAAATTATTCCTATTTATTAGTATTTATTATTATTTATTCCTATTTATCATTAATTTTTTGTTATTTATTACTAATTATTCCTATTTATTACTATTTATTTTTAATTATTAGTATTTGTTGCTATTTATTAGTATTTATTACTATTTATTAGTATTTATTCTTAATTATTCCTATTTATAAGTATTTATTATTATTTATTCAGATTTATTACTAATTGTTTCTTTTTCTTACAATTTATTTCTTATTGTTACTATTTATTTCTAATTATTCCTATTTATTGCTAATTATAAATATTTATTCCTAATTATTCCTAATTAGTATTAATTATTCATAATTATTCATAATTATTCCTAATTATTCCTAATTATTCCAATTTATTACTAATTATTCCTAATTATTACTATTTATTACTAATTATTCCTAATTATTTCTATTTATTACTAATTATTCCTAATTATTTCTATTTATTACTAATTATTCCTATTTATTACTAATTATTCTGATTTATTACTAATTATTCATATTTATTACTAATTATTCATATTTATTACTAATTATTCCTATTTATTACTAATTATTCCTATTTATTACTATTTATTCCTATTTATTAGTATTTATTATTATTTATTCCTATTTATTAGTATTTATTAGTATTTGTTCCTATTTATTATTTATTATTCCTATTTATCAGTAATTATTCCTATTTATTACCATTTATTTCCATTTATTACTAATTATTCCTATTTATTACTATTTCTTCCTATTTATTACTAATTATTCTTATTTATTACTATTTATTCTTATTGATTACTATTTATTCCTATTTATTACTAATTATTCCTATTTATTAATAATTATTTCAATTTATTACTAATTATTCATATTTATTTCTATTTATCCTATTTATTACTATTTATTACTATTTATTACTATTTATTACTATTCATTCCTAATTATTCCTATCTATTCCTATTTATTTCTATTTATTACTAATTATTCCTATTTATTACTAATTATTCCTATTTATTACTATTTATTCCTATTTATTACTATTTATTCCTAGTTTTTCCTAATTATTACAATTTTTTCTAATTATTACAAATTATTCCTATTTATTACTAATTATACCTATTTATTTCTAATTATTAATATTTATTGCTAATTATAAATATTTGTTCTTAATTATTTCTAATTTTTCCTAATTATTACTAATTATTCCTATTTATTGCTAATTATAAATATTTGTTCCTAATTATTTCTAATTATTCCTAATAATTACTAATTATTCCTATTTATTACTAATTATTCATATTTATTACTAATTATTCCTATTTATTAAAAATTAGTACTAATACTTTCAATTTATTGTTATAAATAACTACTATTAAAAAAACAATTTAAATCTAATTAAATTAAAACTAATCAAAAATAATTGAAGTTAACATAAAAAATGAAATAAATATTAAATAAAATAAAATATAAATACCTTTAAATTTGATCTTCTATTGATGTAGACGGCTTCAAAACTTTTGCGCCGAAAAAAAACTAACTCAAACAAATTCTCACTCTGAAAATAGGGTTGAGAGAGAGAGAGAGAAAGTAAGAATTGAGAGGAGGATTTGAAAAAACGGATGGGGGTATATATAGGTAAGATTAGTTGCGACATGACCTTTTGCAATGGAAATACCATCGCAACAGGTACCTTTTGCGACGGTGCCGGTCGCAAATACATGTGCTCGCATTAATTGATGCCAGCGGTTAAAAGGGTATTTGCGACGGGGCTCATCGCAAAAGGTACCTACCGACACACCTTTTGGGACGGGACAACGTCCCGTCGCAAAAACCCATTTACCGCCGCCAGGTATTGGCGACGAGCCCCATCGCAAATACCCTTTGAACGACAAACCATTTGTGACGGGGGAATTCCCTCGTCACAAATAACATTCTCATCCCAAAAAACCCATTTACAGTCGTCGAGTATTTGTGATGGGTCTCGTCGCAAATACCTCCGAGCGACGAACTATTTACGATGGGAATATTCCTCCCGTCGCAAATAAGCTTCCTGCGGTTTGGCGTGCAAACCGCGCCAAACTGTACATTACTTTTTGCGACGGGCTGCCAAAACCCATCGCAAATAACAAGGTATTTGTGACGGGATGACCCCCCGTCGCAAATAATCTCTGGACTGGACTATTTGCGACGGGATAATTTCGCGTCGCAAATAGCCCGTCGTAAAAGGTTGTTTTTCCGTAGTGAAACAAGGGACTCGAACTTGGGTACAAGGCACTAATTTCCCACTGTGATGAGCACATATAAAAAATTAGAAATAAATAAATTATAAGAGGATCTAGTCCCACTCCAAGACACATATCATCCATGTATCCAAACTCATAGTGATCTATCCCATTATACCATTTACCTAGGCCTCATCCCAACTTATACCTACAATAAGTGAGGGTTTCTTAGGTACCCAAGTTCTCTGGCTTCCTGATAAGAGTGCGTGTAAAGCTAAGTCGGGCACTACCAATGTAGTCGTATACCCAACCAGTAATATTTAGAGTACAATAATGTGATAATCTGAGAAGAAATAAACATGAAAAACATAATTTCACAAGCATAAAGTAATCACCAACAACACAAAGGAAATAAGAACCATGTGTTGAGAAGTAATTCACTAACCATGACACAACGAACCCTAATTATACTTTCTTCAGCTCCATGTTGAAAGGGTGTTCATAACAAAAGTTTTATGTGACTAGGGTTTAGACATAACTAAAACATCATACTAGTAAACATCCTCAGGTAATTTATTCTATGTCATTCCACAAGGATGACTAGTGAACATTTAATCATAATCCAAAATGCATCGAGTCTCGTGTTAGGCCATATGGTCGAAAATTCACAAGGCTTGGAGAAATGCCTTTCAGAATCCTCAATGAATCGAGAAAATCACATTAATCAGAGTCCAAAAGGAATTGAATACTGGTGCATTATCAAAATCCTCATTGCATTGAGTTATGACCAGGATGTGGGGCTATCATGATCCTACCCTATACTCAGGTCTGTTTCTCTCAACATCTTGATCTATGCATACATTATCTCAAGGGACAACCATACATGACAATAAACTTTTTCCAGGAATTAAATCAATACCTCCAATGTTATATCCAAAACACATAGTAGGGTAGATCTTAAAATATAGGCATAGAACATCCATTTCATCATTAGAAAACGATAAAAAAACATAACATGTGATCATCAATCAAACATGGTAATACATGCTACATAACACACTCATGGAAATAATAATAATAAAGGGCCTCATTGTTGTCCAGGGACCCATATTCTTTCACAGTTCCACATGGTAAACATGCCATGAAAAAAATAAAATCAAGATAACAAGTGTGAAACTTAATATAGAGCATTTAAAATCAACATAAGTTATGGAATATACGCATGTGAACAAACATCAAACATGGTCTTATGAGCTCTACATCTTATGTAGAACAAGAATACACACTATGGTGTCCATGTTTTCTAAGGAACACATATTTTATCAATCCTTGACCATTGATGGCTTCTATCAAGTTAGTTCAGAAGGGTCCATTGAGCCCTTAGTACTTTTTCTAATTAAATTGGGTATGGTTCCTTTAATTAATTAAGACTCAAGCCTCATTATTTTATTAATAATTATAATTATTCTTAACTCATTATAAAAAATAGGGTTGTTAAGCCATGGTGGTGAACCTCATACCACATGCCAATAAACATGCATAAAAACCAAAAGGTAGAGTACACTGGACCACCTACCTTATGGTTCTCTATTAAAACATCAATGTTTGTTAAAAAATAATCACTCGAATCTTATCCATGTGTTCATTAACTCAAATTTTACTCCAAGGATTCTATGAACCGATTCAAAATATTTAATTTCCTGAGCGAAATAAAATATCAAATGAAATAACAACATTATCTTTCCTAGATAATTTTTAAATAGTCAAAATAGTCCAAGTAATGTGATAACCTTTTAAAGAATAATTATAATTTATCATGTGATAATATTATATCCCTAGAATAATCCATGGTAAGAATGGTAATTATTATTCATCATTTTATGATAATTTATAGATTATCATCATTTATGAATTCATTTATCCATATTCACCATATGGAATAGAACGAACGAAGTTTATAGATCATTCCTTAATAAATAAATACAATTCCATATTGCATTGGCCCAATCACTTTCAAATAATAGATTATCAACTGTCTCTAACCTGCTTGTGTTGCATGGTAGGCAAGGAAGAGACAATTGATCATCTCTTCTTTGAAAGTGACTGGGCCAATACAGTATGGAACTCTTTCGGTGACTTCATGATCCTCTCAACCCTAACTCTGCGTAACCTTCCCTTCATCGATGGATGGTATCATGGCATGGATGTAATTGGTCTAGAAAATATGCAAAGAACCTTTATTTCATTTTCAAGCCGCTAGTGTATATGGCAGGCTCAGAAATCTATGCATTTTTAGGGGTTTTTATCCATGAAACAACCTTAGTTGTTTTAACCAAAAAGAACCTTCTCGATATGATCATAGGTTTTAAAAATTTATAGAACTCTCCACTCTTATAACACTTTATATAGGAGGCTCGCCAACTCTCACTACCCTCCCCCAAGGTCGAGGTAATTGGGTGCCCTAGATTCCTCCTTACTTTGGACTCAATATTAAGACTAAAAACTCTTACAACTTGGGGTTCATGTGAGGTGGTGGTGTGGTGCAATACTTTAGGGGATTTATCATCTTTGCTTTTAAAACATTATTTGTCCATGGTGATTCCCTCCAAACTGAAGTCATATCATTGGTTATTGGCCTCCCACTTTTCAATCAAAATCAAATCATTCTATAGAGAGTGGAAATAGATTAACTTATTCTCTATGAGTCCCTACAAGGAGTAATAATCTCCCCTGGTCATTCACTTACCAGAAGAATATGTAGGAGTATAATCCACTCCTAAACGGAGTTCCTTCACACTTGACAGGAGGGTAACATGGTCGTCAACTACCATGCTTCTATGGTGATTTATTGAGAAGGTGTCACAAAATTTACTTGTTTGAACTCCTTTCCTTATGAGGGTATGAACATTTTTGGGGGGAATCCTATCAGGTTACATCCCTTCAAACACCCAAATCTAGTTTTTGGGACTCCTATTGTTATTTTTTTCTCTAATAAATAAATATGATGATGATGTTGATGATGATCGAACTCCTCTCACGAATATCCTGAGATAGACTAGAATAATTATCAATATTTTTTTCATTGTTCTAGATTAATATTATTTTAAAGGTTTGATACCATTCTTCTCCTAAAGGATTCATAAGGCTTAACAAAAACTGATTTTGAAAATATTTTAGGAAAAATTACTTGGGTTTCATCTTTTGAGAATACATCACCTAGAATAGAGGAGAGAGAGGGGGTCCTTTGCAAGGCTGGAATCCATATAATCAATTCATGTTTTTTCAAATAAAGATTTACTATTCTCGAAAGAAGGAATTTTGGATTGCTTGGAATTGAGAATATCTCCAAAACTAATGGTAGAAGGGATCATAAATCTTTATGAGGGAAAAACGTATACAGGTCTATAGTAATGAAAACCACAAATTAGGCAAGTGATTTAATTTTCATTTTTACTAACATCTTCAATAAAGAGAATTTAAATGTCTAAAAATATTCTATTTAAAGGACAAAAGGTAAAATATATTTAATTCCAAAAATTTTAGGCATTTAAAATTTACAAATAAGGTAACAAGTGTGAATGGGGAATAAATTCCAAAGAATCCGAGTAAAAAAGTTAGCCACACGTAGAAGATACATGTTGCGTAAGTGTATATGGTCTTACCATTATGTGGGATTCAATATTCCTAGAAGACCCTTACATAAGATAAGGAATACCCTTATACAACACATGTTTTATCCACGTACCCTTATACATGTATCTATTTACCCTTATATGGGTATTGGAAAATCAGAACTACCTTACATGAGGTTCATAATAACCGTAAACGAGCTTAAGTAATTTTAGTTTACATATATGTATTGGTTAGGCTACCCTTATGTAGTTAGTTTAAATCATGGAATATACTTACATAGTTCCAGGTACCCATACATAACTCCAAGGTTACCCTTATATATAATATAGGATTTGTTTCTTACATTTATTTATGTTAGGGGGACCTTAACACAGTGCATGGAATTTATAGGTAACCCTTACTTAGTGTCAAGGGTACTGTTATGTATCCTATTGATTTTATAGATTACCATTACAATGAAATATAAAAATCAACCTACCCCTATGTATAATCCAATTTACCCTTACAAAACTACAAAAAAATTACCCAATATATGTGTAGAAATAACTGACACTTATTTAGGTCTTGTTCCTTTCATAAGGGTAGAATTTTAGTTGGAATTTATTAAATGTTCACACAAAGAACCATTGAATTAAAATAATGATTTTTTTATAAAAATGAGGATGTTACAATTCTCACCCTACTCCAACTTCTTTTCCTCAAGAATTATTCCCAATGGTCTTTATCTATACCACAATCATACTTGATACAATGAGATTGACAAAATTTTAACCCATCATACCCAGGTTTTCAAAGAAACACTAATTGGAATGCTTAAAGACATCTCCCTAAAAAAGTAACTAGAATAAACAACTAGAATTCCCTGGACCACTAAAAATTATGCCATAAGTCACAGAGGAATTGTTAAAAATTTCTCACAACCTAATCGAACTCAGAACAAACTTCATAGGAGTTTATCCTTGATTGGTTCACCAACTGGTTGCACTAGCCACAAGGCTCACAGTCCTACATTAATGAACCATTAATACAAATCCTTCTAAGATTACATTAAATTTTCTCCCAAGTCAAAATCCCATTTCTTCTTTCTATTGAGAACTATATCTGAATTAAACATCAGAAATTCAATACAAAACCAGATACCTTTGGGTCCACGACACATCTATCGCTGGAGTCCCATGGTCATCCAATGGTCAGTCTTAAATAGACCATGAACCTTCCAAAAAAGAGGCAATTTCACACGCGACTAAGTTTATTCTCACCACCATAGTAGTATCCTTTTTTTCACCTCACAACACTCACATTGGTCTACCCAACCCTTGAATATTACTTCCTTGAGTGCAAAGACAAAACCTTACCTTCTATTTAAACTTTATTATTAAGACAACACCAATGATCCATTCTCGAAGTGAATATTGTTATTTTTTAACCTAAACTTATGTAAAAAAATCCTAACCCAGATGGGTATCATCCCCTTATGAAAACTTCTACTTCAAATATCGACATCTTCATCAACAAAAAACTAATGTTGACTGCACAATGTTACCCTAATCCATTGTCGATATCATATTCCACCGTAGTGACAACTACAGAATCATTTATCACTATGTAATTACACCCTTTAAACATCAGTCATAACACACTATTTTATTATATCAAGGGTGACCCTAAACCAGATTCATCAGTTAACTACCACCACTATTCTCTCCAAGTTCATCCACAAAACCAAGAACATCCTCAATGGTCAGATCACCACCCTTCTTATAAGGATTCAACCAAACCTTTCTGTAACCACAGCAAGAATGCTCACACATTAAGTATTTTTATCAAGTCACAATAACATCCCTCGTTACACCAAATAGACTGATTACCCATCAGTCATAGACTCTAATAAGGACTCACTTTTATTTTTAGCTATCAACACACCATAAGGAATTAACACCACTAAAACCATGCACTCACAACAGTTCTCTTAGAATTGGTAACTTCTTGATATTGAGTTTCACAATGTACCAACCATCTCAATAGTGTCAGAACGTGTTGTTAAGTGCCCACCTAAACTCAACCATCTGAGGCACAACAGCCCAAGATCTTCCCTCAGCATCTGATGAGAGTTACATTTTGAACTAACAGGCCATGAAATATCATATCCTAAACTCAAAGCAATAAGTTTCCAAATGGTCATGAATCAAATATTATGTAATGACTATTATAAATAAAGGTTCTCCATACTCCCAATTTTCAAATCATCTTGCAAGACCTTCCTCTATGACTTCCAATGGTTACTCACATTATCATAGCACTTCCATCAATGAAAATTACCCCATTTCATTAACCTTAACTACCCATCACATGGAATATACTCACTCGGTTTACATTCCAATGGAAATAATATAGTAACATATACAAAGATATTCCATAATAGATTCTCTCTTAGACTAACAACATTAAGAATTCATATATTTTGATTTCTGATAAACAGCATTCTACAAGCAACAACATGGATAAATCAACATAGTATATTTTTTCAATCTTAATTAATTAGACTTATCCATTTTATACTAACGTAAGGTTATTACTAAGTCATTAATTACTGAAAAATGATCTAACAATGTAAACTTCACTTCTAATGCATAGTGGGACAACATCATTGTTGCATCGTTTCTACATTTATCGTCATCATCGTCGTTTAAGTGCACCAAACTACAATCTCACATAACCTTCATTTAAATGACATCATATTACATCAACATACATGTCATTTAAAACCTACATGCTGAATATAATTAATGCGATGCCTCTTTCCAATAATACAAAGAGTCAAATACTAATGAAATCACAAGACAAAAAAATCCATGTGCATCACATGAGATGAAAACATATGATAACATGATAGACCAAGAACACCAATCCCATACCATGGTAACCTATAATTCATTCAGAGATGGTGTTCACAATGATCTCATATGAGATTCATCATAAGATAAGACACATTATTATGTCACTTTTCTTCTAACTCACCAAAAAAATAGGACAACTTTTCCTTTAATACCATTTTGTAACATCCCATCTCGAATCATCAAGTATGATTCAAAATTTCACATGAAATCAAGTGTGCCTCACCATATGCCAGAGGATGTTGGCTAGTAGTGAGGGTAAGAATTAGAACCTTGGTGAGACTATGACATAAATCAGAGTTCAAAATACCAATAAATATCCCAACATGTAGATTATATAAAATCATAGTCGGAAAAATGCAATAACATAACAATTATATGAATGTGTGTGGTAATAAAGGACTCAAACCTGCTTATAGGGCACTGATTTCCCACCGATCCAATCTTATATATAAATAATAAAATAAAAAAGTAAATGTTTCCCTACTCTAAATATAAGCCACATCTCCCCCTTATCTCTATAATCATAGCGAGCTAACCTTCTAGATAATAAACCTAGGCCCCATCCCAACCTTTACCCGAAAAAGTGAGGGATTCTCGATTACACAATTCCCATAGCCGCCTAAGAAGGGTGTGATTACAACTCAGAAGAATACCACAAATATATTTATATACCTAATTATTAATATGAATTATATGTGCATGTGATAAACTTAGTAGAATACTATGTTAAAAAAAATCATGAAAGAATAACGAAATAAATATACACACATAAGAAACAAAAAACATGTATTGAGCAGTCACGTGTATACCAAGCTGCCAAAAACCCTATCCATACATAGTCTAGCTTAATTATAGAATTATAATCATAACTAGATTCATAATTGATCAAGGTCTATATATAATCCTTGGGTCAAACTTCTGGACATCCTCAAGGCATCGAGTCTAAGTTAGGGCACAAGACCAACTAGTTAACATGTACTCAAAATCCATAAGGCATCGAGTATCATGTCATGATACATGGATGAATAGCCAAAATGATTTTGTCATGTCACCCAGAATCCTCAAGGAACCAATAATATCATGTATTTAATATCTTGATATTTTAAAAGAACATTATGTTTGATAGGTATACAACATGAAATGCCGAGCATAAATGAACCATTAAATATTATTATTTAAATGTTATAGTAATAACCTATATAATAAATTGTTGATTATGAATAGTATTAACCATATTAATTTATATATATATATATCCTAATGAATACAAATTTATTGATTAATTCTTATTAATTAGGCATTGAATTTTTAGTAAAGTCATTTTATGCTTCAAAAATGAATTTTATTTATTTTTGCGAGAGAATGTAATAATTTATTTATTTATATTTTAGAAATTTTATTTTATAAAAATATTATCATTTTTTAAATTATCATGTCAAAATTATCATATAGTAAATTTGTGATAAATTTTTTGAATGTTTTATTTTTCAATGAATAATGAAAAGTACTATTTTTTTTAAACTGTCTTTTTTGGTTCAAGACTTTAAAAAGTACCACTTTTTTGTAGTATAAGGGAAACATTAGTTCTATTAAATAACTAATAATCCAATAATTTTCATTGGAATCAATTTTATTGTTTATTTTGGTATAAAAACATTTGAATACTTAAAAAAGCATTTTTTCTGAAAAAACTGTTATAAATCATGTTTTGTGGGTTTTATCTTAAATTAAAATTTTCCAATTATGTGAAATGAATCTTCAAAAATGGATCAAATATTTATTATTTTGAGTCAAATATTTTCTAAATATGTCCCTTTTATTTTTTTTCTTTTTGAAAAGTAACCATCATAATTTTTTTTACCACGATAAAGGTAAAATGATTTAATTATGGTTAAAAATATTTTGATAAGGCATGGAATTCAATAAAAAACTTAGCTTAATTTAATTATATGAGTTTTTTTAATCCATATTAATATATAGATAAAATATATTATATTTTTTCATTTATCATTAATTTTTACCTTTATAATATTTTAAGTGAAGGCAATGTCAAAAAAATCACTTTCTTACTTTTAATATTTTTAATATTTTTTGAAATGGATAAAAAATCGTGTTCATTTATAAATTGTTTTTTAAAATATTAATATTTTTTACCATGTTATTTTTTTATTTTTTAGTGAAGTAATAATTACATTAAGAGCTTATACAATGCTTACTACTTGTGAAAGCAATGGAAAAATCATGTAAATGGTTTTTAAAACTATAAAAGTAATTTTTTTGGATGAGTTATAATGTTAAGTGATTTATAGAGACAAAATTAACTAATTAATATTTTTAAATGGATTATATTATAAATCATTTTATTTTAAGTTGTTTTCAAATCCAAATTAAATGAATAGTTCAAAAAATGACCTCAATGATATTTTATAATAAAAAATATATTATTAAATGATTTAAAATTAAAAAATATATTATAATTGACCATGTTAATGGTATATGGTTTTAAATATCAACCAAATCCATTTATGTGTCAATTTTCCTTTTATATTATCTTTATTGACCCCAAAAGAGTAAAAAACATGATATCGTAGTAATTGTCAAAAGGGATAATGGGGGGTTAAAACAAATATAGAAGGGTGAAAAAATCACATAAACTTTTATAAATATTATTTTATAATATTATTTAGACTCATAATAATCCAATATTTAAATTATATAAATTTAGATCCATTTTTTCTTAAACATTAAAATCTATAAATTTAATCCTTTAAGTAATTCCAAGAGTGCCCTTCCCCTTACTTTAAAAGGGCACATCCTCTCCTCTTTTATTGACACTTTAAGAAAAAAATACATAGATAATACCTATTAAAATAAATTTATAACATCCATTCACACATTATATCGGTATTATTTTGGTCATAATACAAACCTTAGAAGTCTTAATGTGTAATGAAAAGGAGGTTGTCTGAAGAAGAGGTATAGTTCTTAAGAGAGTTTTTGATTTTAATTATTATTATAGCTCCTTAATATATTATTGAATCATGTTGAAATAATAACATAATTCTCTTACATATACTAATATATTATCATTTTAATTTCATAAACTATATCCATCTCCTTCTTCCATCAAATGGGAAATGAGCCAGTCATTTGTGTGTACAAAGTACTTCCGCCTCACAAACCAATGTAATTTATTTTCCATCACTAACTATCACTGATGGTTATAATGAAGGATTTAATGTATATATATGATATTAATGGAATTATTATCATTATTTAATTATAATATATCATATGATTTTTCACTTTTCTATCCATTGAAAAATGATTACATCATTTATGCATACATGTGGATTACCACCTTCACGAAGCGATGAGATTCATTTTTCATGAGAAAAACAACATGGATACTATATATAAGTATATTAAATGATATAATATTATATTTTTGATATTATAGTAATTCTAAAAAAATAAAATAATTCTTACATTCCTCCCAACATGATCGTTGAAAAATGGACATGTTACTCATGTGTACTTACGACATATCGTCTATATGATTGTAACATAATTAATTTTTCATAACCATAATTCATGGTGAATTTTAAAAATTATTATCAATGTATAAAAATGATAATTATTTAATTATTATTATTATGGATATTATTTAACAAATATCCCCTTGACCATGGTCAACATACTGATTTATTTTGAAGTTGTGAACCAAACATTCTCAAAACACCTAACACATGCCTAAATAATTATGTAATTAAATATGTCATTAAAATAAATAAAATAAATGGTTTAAGGAAAAGGTATTGATATTTTAAAATTTTATTAAAAAATTAAATAATTTATATATGTTCATTATACAGGTATTAAAGGACATACACAACAATTCTTGACTTGAGGTAAGAGATTTCGTCTCAATTTACCTTAATTGAGGAGTATTTTAATGTTATGAACATAATTTATTTTATATGATGCATATAATTCATTTTTTACATTATAAAATATATAATTATTAATTCATGGTATTTTAAGTTACAATTCAAATTATTTCATCAAAGGGGATTTGACATGAATATTATCAAGTTGTAAAAGGGTTTTCAACTCAATATCCATTCATTATGTTATAATGATTCTTCATTGAATTTTATATTTCATGATTATATTTGAATTTATTTATAAATTTTTTAATTATTTATTGAAACCTGTTTTATACTCATTTTAATATGATCACATATTCGCTCCATGGATTAATTATCCCTTCAAAAGTTATGATCTTTGAAAGGGGTTTCTTCGTCTCAATCACATTTTCATGAGACATGATTCATGTTGTGCACCATAATTTACTTGTATGTTGTACTTAATTCCTCATGAATGAATTTTGAAAAATCACTTCATAAGATTTATTATATTTATATATCCATATCATACACTTTATTACAATTAATTTTGACATGAATGTTATGAAAATGGTAAAGGCTTTATGCTAGAACCTCTTTTCTTTTCAATATTGTTTATGTTCAAGGTTATTTGGTGGAAATCATATGATCCTATTTTCATGAACCAAATATATTTTCTTCTCCACTGTTTATTAATGTGGTTTACATATTTAATTTCCATTTCCTCCCTTATTTGTTAAAAAACATAAAAAAATTGTTCGTAAGTGATACTGATCTTGTATCTTCTTTAAGATCAAGAATATTTATCTTTCATATCCAGTGTTTCTAAAATATTTTCAAGAATATTATTTTATAAACATAAATTATTTCTTAAATCTATTTTACATGATATTTTACCTTGTTTTATAATTTCTAATGGAAATTTCTTATTGTTTTCTGTATGGGTAACTTTTGACTCCCTTTAAAAAAGATTGAAAATGATGTTTATTTTTAATGATTATAGTATGAACAAATTCTACAACCATCATGAACATTAATTTATTTTAATATTACTTTATATGTTTCAAATTTTATTTTCATGAAAAATTATTTTCACAATATTTTTTGAATTTCTTTAAAAAAAATTGATTTTCATAGTGGAAAGGTTATTATCCTCAAGAAAGTTTTAATGATATTTTAATGGTATTTATATTTATCAATGGAAATAACCCTTGATGTAACTTATGATATACTAAGAATATGTTATGATGATACCATATTTATTATTTTATTGGATGGATTAGGATTGTTTCAATGATATTGTAATCGAACCCATTTCTCTTCCACAGGTTAATGATGTTATAAAAGATTTAATGGTTGTTTATATGATTTTTATGATAAAATGAAATCTATATATACTTTATTCATGTTATGGTTATTGGAAATTATTAATTATAATGGTTGGTTATATTATAAACCATAGACTTTTGGTTTCATCATAAACTAAGGATGGGTGTTTTCGTTATAAACCAAGGAAGTGTGGGTTGGGTATAACCCTCCAATGCATTAGTTACAGAGATGGAGTTAACTAATTATAGGTTTCACCAAAGTGATTTTTATAATTTATTAGGTAGGTTATTACATTTTTAATAATTATATGATAATTATATTCCAATACATCGATGTTTTTTCTCTATGATTGTTATTAGTTTTTGATGGATCCATTTATTAAGGATTGGTTTCACATGGATCATGATTTTTTACTTATATGATTCTTGTTTTTTTTAATATTTATTCTATGTGACATGTTTTATGATTGAGTTCTTTATGGGTATGGATTATCTTATTTTATACTCATACAGTTTGACTATTTCATCATACCCTTGCACTCTCTAGTGACAGTCAATTGTGAATTCTTATGTTTACCCTTACTGAGTATTTGAGCTCAACCATATTATGTTTCCTTTTTTCAAGGTTGTGAAGAATTTTTTTAATTATGTCATGCTTATTAAGGTTAATATATATTAATAACATATAGGAATATTATGTAAATTTTTATGAACCTATTGTTAATTATCCAAGTTCTTATGTAAGAGTTTATCTGAAATCTCGAAAACTCTAAATCTAAATGCTCTATTGGTATACAAGTGATCCAATATTTCAGTTTTATGTTATATATTTTGAATTTATAAAATTGGGTCCTTTTTATTTATATCAAATCTATAAATTTAAAGACTTTGTTTTTGGAAGTATATTTGGGAGTG
This sequence comes from Viscum album, assembly GCA_963277665.1. Lineage (NCBI taxonomy): Eukaryota > Viridiplantae > Streptophyta > Magnoliopsida > Santalales > Viscaceae > Viscum > Viscum album. The sequence continues at coordinate 596,968,891 of OY728125.1, read as the reverse complement.
TGGGTTTGGGGCTATTAGAGTTTTTATTAGAGTAAATGTTTTGATAAATTTATATATTTAGATATTTTCATGTGCTGTTAACATAAGAGTTATGGTTATAATGATGGGTTTATAAGAATAAGGTTTATCATAATTTTAAATTCATATATTATCCATTTTAGGTTTTATGTGATAGTAATACTTTGGGATACATTTATTGAGTTTTTATAGATGTCTGATGTATATATGACTCAAAAATTTGACGTGTGAAAAATTATTTGAGAAATAATACCATTACATATTTTGGACATATGATTAAAGGTATTGATTACCTTTACGATTTATATGATCTCTGGTATTATGGTAATTATGGGTTATTACAATTTGGGAACATATGCTTCATTATATAGATAACCATTGGATTGATAAGTGATTTGGTGATTAAGTGAATAATGTTATTTTAAAAGAAGATCATTGTTTTTATAACCTTATATGATTAATGTAAATGGAAATAATTTGGAGTAATATGATATTTAATTAGAGGAATAAATTATGACTTATATTTTTGAAGAATATATGATTTTTATGTGGATTTATAGTGATTTTGGTTATTTGTGGAAATTATTATATTTTTTCAAGAGTATATAATAAGGGAATATAATATTTTGGTATATGATTTCATGAGTGACTAATGTTGATTGGAGATAAATATTAAATTAATATCAGAAGAACATATGATCAAATCCTTCTAATTATTTTGTTTCAAAATTGATCAGGAATATTTTATAAAATTTTAAGGTTAGTTATCTATAGAACGATCTATGTTGAACCTTTTGTGTTATTTTATAAATCTAAAAGATTAATATATTATTTCTTTATATTATGGTTTACACATATTAGATTAATCTTATCATGTACTAAATTTTTTGGATTTTGTTAATGTCTAAAGATAGGTGGAATATCTTGTTATACTTTTATGAAATTATGAGATCTTTTATAAGTTGATTTTAGTACTTCATGCATTCAAAATTAATTATGAATACTCATTGTTTTGATAAGAAGATGACATTGTGGTGTAAATTGATCAAATTATTTAATTATACATATCAAATAATTATATTTCCTTATGGTATTAATCTGTATAATAATATAATTATAAACAATAAGAAAAGGATCTTTAAGGAAAAATGTTATCCTATTACCTTCATTTTGGATAAATCGATGGTCTTTTTCACATCTCATTGTTTTATGATTTTATGGTTGTTAACCTTATCATGATCATTCACATTCTTATGATCAATGATCTCTGTCACTATACATCATTATTGGGGAATTTAGTTTTTCCTCCATGTCCATAATTTTATTTCATACTAATTTTATAATATTTAGAAACCTATTTATGTGTTATTCTATATGACCTTTATATTTCCTTTTCCCGATTTTCAACATAATGTTTTATTTACCCTTTTTATGAGGTGGGGTTTAACAAGCATATTTTTTCAAACGAAAAAAATTTGATTACCAATTTTAATTTAAATTTTTGAGGATAAAATTTAGTAATGGGGGTTAATTTAATATACTAATATTTTAAAAGAAAAATATTTTCGATAATGTATACAGCACGCAACCCCAAACTTAAAAAAACCATGAAATATTATTATTTAAGTATTAAATTAATAACATAGCTATTAAATTGGTGGGTATAAATTTGACTAATAACATTATAAAATATATATTAAGGTTATAATGAATAACTTTTTTTGATTAATTCTTAGGAATTAAGCAATGAATTTTCAATTGGGTCATTTTATTTTTTTTAAAATATGTTTTCATAAAAAATGATTTCTATTTATATTTTTTAAGTGAATGTTATAATTAATTTTTGTAACTTTCATAAACTATATCTTATTAAACTAATATCATTTTTTAAATCATCATGTCAAAACTAGATTAGATTTATTTTTTGACACTTCTCTGAAAAGTCTGATTTTTCAATGAATAGTGAAAAATAGAACATTTTATTGAAAACTATATTTTTGTTTCATGAATTTATAAATTAATTTTTTTTTTGGTTTCAAAGTAAAATTAGTTCTATTATATTATTAATAATCCAATTATGTTAATCAGAACTAATTTAATGGTTTAATTTGTTTTAAAAACATTTTTATAATTAAAAGACATTTTTATTCTGAAAAACTATTTTTCATCATGTTCTTTGGGTTTAATCATAAATTAAATTAAGATAATTGTATGATTTGAATCTTGAAATATTAATTACATATTTTTAATTTGGTGTTATAAATTTTTTTAAATAGGCTCATTTTATTTTTGATCATTATAAATTGTAACTATAGTAAATTTTTATTATAATAGTAAAGGTAAAATGACTAAATTACAAATAAACTAATGTGATAAGACTTAAAATTAATTTAAACACATTCTTTAATTTCATTGGATTAGTCTATATTTTCCTTAATCATGTAAAATTTTAATATATGGCCTCTTTTCCATTTATATTTTCTTTCGACATTTATAATATTATAATTAAAGGTAAAGTAAAATATATCACTTTATTTCTTTTAATAATTTAAATATTTTGTAAAATGGTTAAAAAAATTTATCTAGTTATAAATTTTTATTTTAATAATGATTATCTTTTTTATCATGGAAATATTCATATAATTTTTAGTGATTTAATAATTACCTTAAGTGCTTATACAATGTCGTATAAATGTCTATACAAGAAAACAAATCGTGTAAATGATTTTAAAAACTATAAAAGTAATATTTTTGGGATATTTATGGTGTTCCACGAATTGTATAGATAAAAATAACTTATTTGGGATGTTTTAATTTATTAAATTAGAATTTATTTTTTGTCATGTTTTTTAATATTCAAATTAAATAAATAGTTCAAAAAATTACATTAATGATATTTTATAATAAACTATATTTTATTAAATGATTTAAAATTACTATTAATATTATATTCATAATAGTTAATTTCGTGAAATTTAAAATATCAACCATGTTCCATTTATGGGCCATTGGTGATTTTATAGAAACTTTATTGACCCCTGCAAAGTAAAAACATTATATCTTGGTAATTATCGAAAGGGTTAATGGAGAGTTAAAACAAATACATAACGGTGAAAATATAACCTAAACTTGTCCAAATTTTAATGTATGAGTGAATTTATACTAATACCCAACAAATTTTCTAATTATATCAATTTGGATCTATTTTTCCTAAAATATTAATTTATATTAATTTAATACTTTAAGTAATTCCAATAGTTCCCCTCCCCTCACCTATAAAAGGGAAAATCCTCTCCTATTTTCTTCACAGTATAAGAACTATTTTTTAATAAAATACTTGAAAAAAATACCTTTATAAAATCCTTTTACACATTATAGTGGTATTATTTTATGAATAATACCAACATTAGAGGTCTTAACGTGTAAAACAAAAGAAGTTGTTAGAATAAGAGGTATAGTTCTTAACTGAGTATTTTTGTTTTATTTATTATTCTAACACATTCAAAAATTCTTCAACTGTAATTAAATAATAACTCAAATATATTCCAGATAGTAATATGTGATAATTTTAATATCAAAACTTTTATCCATATACTTCTTCCATCAAATGGGAAATGAATCTATCAATCGTGTGTACGGAGCACAACTACCTCACAAACTGATGTAATTCATTTTCCATCACCATATATCAAGGTTGATTATAATGAATTATTTAATGTATATATATATAATATATTAAGGAAATAATTATAATTCTATAAATATAATATATCGTCTAATTTCTCACCTTTCCATCTATTGAAAATGATAATGGCATTTATGCGTACGTGTGGATTACCACCTCTATGAAGTAATGTGCTTCATTTTTCAGGACTAAAAAACATGGATATTGTTTATAAGTATATTAAATGAAATAATATTATATTTATTATATAATCTTAATTATTCAAATATAAAATAATAATTACCTTCTTTCCATTCGGATATTTTAAAAATAGAAGCATTAATCGTGCGTATACACAACCCATCTTCTACATGATTTTATCAAAATAAATTCATAAACATATTTAATGGTTGTTTTTTAAATTATAATCAATGTATAAATTTTTTAATTATGTCATTATTATTATTCTATTGATTATGGATGAAATATCCCATTGACCATAGTTAATTTATCAAAATAATTTTTGAATTTATGAATTGAGCATCCTCAAAACACCCGACATAGGGTTAACTGATTAAGTAATTAAATATTCCCTAAAAATAATTTAAATAAATGGTTTATATATAATGGATTAATTATTTATATTTTTATTAAAAAATAAAATAATTTATATAAATTTATATTATATGTGTTAAATTATATACATTGAAAATCTATTCTTGAGTTTAGGGATTTCATCTCAATTTCTCTTTATCAGGGAATATCTTAATGTTACAAACATAATTTGTTTTATATATTGTATATAGTAAATTTTTACATGTTATATCATGAATCATTCATAAATTAGGGTATTTTAATCTAAAATTTAAATAATTCCATATAATGGGATTTGACTTGAAAGTTAACAAGTTAATATGGGGGTTTTAACTCAATTTCCTTTCACTAGGTTATAACTCTTATTAATTGACTTTGTGATGCCATTATTAGGTGTGAATTGATGTCTAAATTGTTTTATTATGTATTTAAACTTGTTTTATGTGGATTTAAATATGATCACTTAATCACTTCATGGATTAATTATCACTTTAAAATTTATGATCTTTGTATGGGTTCTCATTGTCTCAATCTCATTAACCTAAGAGATGATTCATGTTGTTCTCCATGATATACTTTTATGGTGAAATTAATTCCTCAAGAAATAAATTTGAAATTCTAATTCATGAAATTCATGGGATTTATAGACCAATATAATACTCTTTATTTTTATTACTTTTTATATGAAATTTACCAAAGTGGTAAGGGATTTATGTTACAATCTCATTTCATTTTGATATTTTTTATCTTCAAGGTTCCTATAGGGGAAATCATATGATATTATTTCCTTGAAACAAATATATTTTATTCTCATATATTTTTTAATGTGTTTTACTATTTAATTTTAGTTTTATCACTTTTTTTTAAAAAAACATCGATAGTGGTGTTTTAAAGTGATATCAATATTGTATCTTCTTTTAGATCAAGAATATTTCTCATCCATATCCAGGTTTTTTAAAATATTTTCCAAAATTTTCTTTTCCAATTATAAATTAATTTATAATTTTTTTTAAATTATCTTTTACCTTATTTAAAAAAATTAAAAGGAAATTTCTTAATGTTTTCTGCATGGTTATGTTTTGACTCTCTTTAAAAATGTTTAAAAGGAAATTTAATTTTTAAAGTTCCAGAACTGAAAATATTTTCACTCCATCATAACTATTAATTTATTTTAAAATAACTTTATATGTTTCCAAGGTTATTTTTAGATAAATTTATCTTCACAATTTTTTGTGAATTTTTATTTTTTAAAAACTGAAATTCAAAGTGGAAAGTGATTTTTCCTATAAAATGTTTTAATTATCTTCTAATGGATTTTATATTCATCAACAATAACGACCCTTGATGTTACTTATTATCCACTAAAAATATATTATGATGTTACCTTCCTTATTATTTATCTAGACGTATTATGATCATTTCAATGATATTTTCATGTAACATATTTATTTTCCATGAGTTAATCAGGTTATGAAAAGAATAATTGTTATTTATATAACTTTTAATATGAAATGAAATCTCTATGTACTTTATTCATATCATGGTTATTAGAAATGTTTTATTATGATGGGTGGTTTTATTATAAACCAAGGGTGCATGGGTTCATTATATCTCTCCAAGGGTAAATAGATAGAGTTAACTGGTTATAGAATTATCATAATATATTGTTGGAATTTTCTTGGTAGGTTATTCCATCTATAAGGGTGATTTTATGAGTGAAATGATAATGATGTTAAAAGATAACAACACATTTACTCTATGCTTGTTATGAATTTTTAATGGATCTATTACTTAATGATTGTCTTCATATGGATCATGGTTATTGACTGATATGAATCTTATCTTATGATATATATTTATTCCATGTATCTTGCTTTATAATTAAGGTTTTGATGGGTATGAATTCTCTTATGTTATTCTAATAAAAATTAATTTTTTCCTCATACCCTTATGCTCCCTGATGACATTCAAATGTTAATTCTTATTTGTAACCTTAATAAGTATTTGAGCTCACCTTTATTATTTTTCCTTTTCCCCTAGTTATGAATAAATGTTTTATGAATTTTATACTGATGATGGATACTAGGTGTGAATAAATTATAGGGAGATGGTTTTGATTTTTATGAACCAATTTTTTAGCATCCATGTTATCATTTAAGATTTTATCCTAATTCTAAAAAACTATTCACCTAAAAGGTCCTTTGATATGTAAGTGATATAATATTTTAGTTTGATGTTATATTTTTTTAGGGATAAAACCAGGCCATGTTTGTCATTATTAAATATAGAAATGGAATGATTATGTTTTTAGCATCAGATCTATGAGCGTGGGTTTAGGGATTCTATATTTGGTATCATAGGAAAAGGTTCAGATAATATTGGAGATTATGATAATTGATATTGAGGTAATTACGAGTTATTAAAACTTGGGAACATATGTTTTATCATATATATAACTATGATATTGATAAGTGATTTGGTGATGAAGTGATTTGTCTTATTTTGGAAGAGGTTCACTATTTTGGGAACCTTATATGATTAAGGTAAATGGAAATATTTTTGGATAAGATGGTATTTTATTTTAGGAATAAACGTTTAATTAAATTTTAAAATTATATATGATATTAATGGGTATTTATGGTGATTAATTCTATTTATGTAAATTATTAATATATTTTAATGATTATATGATTATGGAATATATATAACTTCAGTATATGTCTTTAAGTGTGATAATTTTTTATTGTAGATAAATATTAAATTAATATTGAAATAATATGTGATCAAATCCTTCTAATTGTTGGGATTCAAACTCGGTGCGGAATATTTTGAATAATTTTGATGTTAATAATCAATGTAATGATCCATTTTGAAGCTTTTGTGTTATTATTTGACTGGGGATATTAATGTATTGTTTGTTCATATAAAGTTTTATACATTTTGGAATTATCTTACCATGTGCTGATAATTTTGGTTTTGATTAATGTATAAATATATGAATAATAGCTTGTTATCATTTTGTAAATTTTTTTGATCCTTTAGAAGTTGATTTTAGTGATTCAAGCATGAAAAAAGCATATTGAATACTCATTATTTAGGGAAAAAGATGAGATTATGGCATAATATTATTAATGGATTAGATTCTACTTTTTATGTTAGTATATTTCCATATGTTCTTATTTTATATGGTAAAGGAATTACTCATCTCAAGGAAAATAATCTTGAAACATAAATCTTATCATATTACCTTCATTTTTAATGAACCAATAATCTTTTTCACATCTCTTTGGTTTATGATTTTTTGGTCATTAACTTTCTTATGACTATTACATTTCTTATGATCAATTATCTCTATCACTATCCATAATTATCTGGACATTGAGTTGTTAATCCATATATATATTTTCATTTCCCACTAACTTTATCCTATTTTGAAACCTAGTTATGTGTTATTCAGATGACCTTTGTATTTCCTTTTCCCTGTTTTCTAAAGGAATTCTTATTAACCATTCTATGATGTGAGATTAAAAGAGAGGTATATTTAAAATAAAAAACCCTTGATTACCAAGATAAATTTAAAATAATGAGGGAACAATTTATTTTTGGGGGGTGAATGTAATATCCCCTGATTTTAAAATAATACTATGTTAGATCATGTATACAACATGCAACACTGATCCAAAACAAACCATGAAATATTATTATTTAAATGTTATAGTTATAACATATATATTAAATTTTCATGTATGAATAGGATTTACCACTTTATAAAACATATATATATGTCTTACTCTTTATAAATTTATTGATTAAATTCTTAGGAATTAATCACCCAATTTTCATTAAAGTCATTTTATGCTTCCAAATTATGTTTTCTTCAAAAAAAAATTATTTCCTTTTGTGAGAAAATGTTATAATTAATTTTTGGAACTTTTATAAATTTTATTTTATAAAACTAATATCATTCTTTAAATCATCATTTATAAATTATCTTTGATAATTTTTTTTATAATTTTATGAAAACATGATTTTTCAATTAATAGTAGAAATACTAATTTTTGTTGAAAACTATTTTTTTGTTTCATGAATTTATATAAAAATTATTATGGTTTCAAAGTAAAATTAGTTATATTTTGTTATTAATAATCTAATTAAGTTCATTTAAATCAGTTTTAATATTAAATTTGGTATAAAAAAGTTTTATACTTAAAAGGCATATTTCTAGAAAAATGTATGTTTGTCGTAGTTTCTAGTTTCAATATTAAATTAAATTCTTAAAATAGTGTGAATTAAATATTTAAAAATAAATTAAAAATTTTTAATCATGAGGTCCAAATTTTGTAAATAGTTCCCATTTATTTTTTATCATTATGAATAGAAACCATAGTAAATTTTTGTTTCCATGGTAAAAAGAAAATGAGTTAATTAAGGTTAAAACTAATGTGACAATGCTTAAACTTCATAAAAAAACTTACCATAATTTAATTTAATTATTATGTTTCATCCATATCCATATAAACATTTAATATATGATTTTTTTCATTTATTTTTTATTTTGAACATTATAATATTTTAAGTAAAGGTAAAGTAAAAAATGTCACTTTCTTTCTAATATTTTTTAAATGGATAAAAATTACTAATTTTTTGTTATAAATTGTTATTTAAAAAATAGTATTTTTTATATCACATTAATTTATTTTTAATTTTTGGAGATGAGATAATTACCTTATGTGATAGTACAATAGTAACTTAGTACTTGGGCAAGCAGTATAAAAATCAGCTAAATGATTATTAAAACTATAATATTTATATTTATTGAGTGAGTAATAATGTCACATGATTTTGATAACTAAATATAACTAATAAGGTATGTTTTAATCGAATAAATTTTAATTCCTTTTATTTCATTTTGTTCAAAGTCTAATTAAATGAATAGTTTTAAAAATGACATTAATGATATTTTATAAGGATTTTTTTTATAAAATGATTTAAAATTAATAAAAATCATATCTCCACTGAATATAATTTTATATGGTTGAAAATATAAACCATGGTTCATTTAATGTACAATTTTACCTTTTTAGTGACGTTCATTATCCCTAAAGAGTAAAAAACATGATATCACGGTAATTGTCAAAAGGGTAAATAGGTGGTTAAAACAAAGGCACAAGGCTGAAAGAAATCACATAAACTTGTATAAATTTTATTCTATGAGATTATTTGGGCTCATAATAATCCTATATTCTAATTATATAATTTTGTCCATTTTCCCTTGAAAATATATTTATATTAATTAAATAATGTATGTAATTCCAAGAGTGCCCCTCCCCTCATAAAAGGGAACCTTCTATCCACTTTTTTCACACTTAAAGAACTATTTCATTCCCATGCCTTCTAAAATACCTCCCCAAAATACCTTAACATTCTCTAGATATATTATTTTTGAAATAATACCAATGTTATAGGTTTTAAGGTGTAATAAAAAAATGTTGTTTGTCCTCCCGAGCATTTTTTTTATTATTCCAAATCCTTAATAAATTATTCAACCATTATGAAATATTAACACTTGAATATTACATATACTTATATTTTATCATTTTAATGTTATAACCAATTTATATATTCTTTATCAATCAAATGGGAAAGGAATTCATCATTCATGTGTACATCAAACTAACCTCTCATGAATCAATATAATTAGTTTTCCATGATCATCGCTGACATATGGTTATAATGATGGATAATATATATATATATATATATATATATATATATAATATTAAATAAACAATTATCATTATATAAATATAATTTATTATATGATTTTACACCTTTCAATCCCTTGAAAAATGATAAATTCGTTCACGTGTGCATGTGCATTTCCACCTCCATCAAGCAACATGATTTATTTTTCATGACCAAATCATATTGGTATTATATATAAGTATATTTAAATAAATAATATTATATTTATGATATAATAAAAAAATTAAATTTAAAATAATAATTACTTTATTTCATTATAATCATTGAAAAATGGAAATGTTGCACACGTATATGTATAACCTACTCTCTGAATGATTGTAACGTAATTAATTTTTCATAACCATATTTCATGGTTGGTTTCAAAAATATATTGGATGTATAAAATAATAATTATTTAATTATTATTATCCTATAAATAATGGAATAAATATCCCTTTGACAATGGTAAACATACCAAAGTCATTTTGAAGTTATGAACTGAACATCCTCAAAACACCTAACATGGGTTTAACAGATTAAGTAATTAAATATAGAATTAAAAAATGAAATAAATGGCTTAAGGATAAGGTATTAAAACATTAAAAAGTTCATATGAAATAAAATATTTGATATATTTTTATGATATTGGTATTAAAGGACATATATTGAAATTCTAGACTCTACATAAGGGATTTCATCTCAATTTCCATTCATTGAGGAATATTTTATTGTTATGCGCATAATTTGTTTTATATGGTATATATAATACTTTTTTACAAGTTATCTCATTAATAATTAATATTTCATGGTATTTTAATATGAAATTCTTACTATTTCATCTAAGGGAATTTGATATGAATGTTATCAAGTGGAAAGAGGTTCTTTTAAGTACATTTATTTTCATTAAGTTATAAATATTCTTCATTGGCTTTTTCATTCCATTATTATATGTGAATAGATATATAAATTATTTTATTATGTATTTAAATTTATTTTATGTTGATTTAAATTTTATCACATGAACACTTAATGGATTAAGTATCAATTCAAAAGTTATGATCTTTTCAAGGGTTTTCTTTGTCTCAAACTGATTTTTCTAATAAATGATTCATGTCATGAACCATTTTTTCATTTTTTTTTGGTGTAAATATTTCATCATAAATAAATTATGAAAATTTAATTCATGAAATTAATGGGATATATAGATCCATATCATAATCTTTATTTTAAGGAATTTTTATTTGAAAGTTACCGAAGTGGTAAATACATTATATTATAATTTCATTTGTTTTCAAGATTATTTATGTTCAGGGTTCATTTGGGAGAAATAATATGATATTATTTAATTCCAAAAAATATTTTTTTTATTGAAAATCCACTTCGTGGAGAAGTGGGAAACCTCAGTCAACAAAGATGAAGACTATTACGTACTGAAAGAGCTCATAAATTGATTAAAAACAAGCCTAATATTATTTTTATTTGAAACTCTATCTAAATCTTGATGAAGTGAAATAACAGTATGATCTGATTCCTTACTAATAATCTCTTCAAAGTTATTACCCATTCATTTTATTTTCTATAAAAATTCATATGTGTGGATTTTACCTTGATTGAATCCCCCCACCAGTATTTGGTGTGGATTTTTTATCCATTCTTCTTGCTACTCATTGGTATCAACTCGAAACCTTCTTTCATAGATTTTATAAAACTTCTATTTGGTGGTGTTGAACTAAAAAAAAGTTTCAATTATCACTTCCTTATAATGAAGGATAATCGTCAAAGGTTCCCCTTCATCTTCAACCACTTATTTTGTTTCCTTACTTTGCTCTCTACTTTCCAGTTTTCTTTTAGTGGTTTCAAATTTAGTTTCTATAATTTTTGTTCCTCCTTTATTATACTTAATTGATGATCTGGTAGCAATTTTTTTGGGGATTTGTGAGTAATCATTGTGAAATATAGATTTTTCCCTCCCTTATGAATAGTAAAATTCCCAGATTTATATTTTCCTTGTTTTCCCTTGCTCAGTTTGGATCTATCATTCATACCCTTAAAGGATTAATGCTCATACTCTGTCACTTGTTGGTAAACACTATCTCCATCACTCATCTCGGTGTTTTTAGAAAACTATTATTCAACCCATTTCTTTTCCTTTTTTAGAATTACTTTCAGCCACCCTTTGTGATCTTCATCTCCTTACTCACTTTAAACTAAAGACATAAATCAATTATGGGTCTCTATAGGACATAATGCACCATATTTACCATATGATGCCAAGTTCTATTGATTTGTTACATTCTGAACTGGGAGTTTGATAACTAGGAAAGGTGAAGTTGGCTCTAGTGCCTCCATCATCTCATTATCACAATTAACAATAGGGATTAGTTCCTTCCTAGGTTATACTTATTCAGCAACAATATCAGCACTCAAAATAATATAAATACCTCTCAAATCAGTCTCCAGACTCTTGAAAACATCATAGACCTTCGTTTCATCCCCAGACTTTAACTAAACACCACCCTCTTTCTGACCAAGCATATCTGCCTTCAACTGAGCCCCTTAGTCTGTTGTTTCCTTCTCATGTAAATAATTACCAACTGATTTTAAAACCTCAGAAAAAGAATTTGGAATGTTAGGAATATAAAATAAAGCAACATGCATCCCCAATTCCTTCTCCATGGTCTAATTATGTTGGGTAGGATAGGCTATCCCACCAGTACCAATAGGACCCCCTCCATGGTGATTTCTCACTAAGGAAGAGAAATTTCCTCTAAAACAGTCTGAGAGGGTGTCGTATAAGTAGTGTCGACCTCCTGCAAGACATCTTCATAAATAACCACTCCAAAATGAGACAACTAAACTTCTCTATGGTCTTGATCATTTTTACTCCTCTCCTTCACCAATTGCATTCGTCTGATTCAAGACCCACTACGACACACATGGGAGAGATGTCCAGTCAACCACAATAGATATAGATATCATACAACATTTCATAGATGACATATTTATTCCACCTAAATTACACACCAACTCAAATCTAGACCTAATCCAATGGTACTTTTCACATGCGAGACTCAACGTAGATTTGGAGGAAAACATGGTGGCTAATAACTTTCGTTCGAATATCAGAACAAAAAAACCATCCAACAAGCTTCCCGACAACCTTAGTGATATAAGGGTTTTGAAATGGAATTTGGATTTCTATGAGTTTTACCCAAATCGATGTCGTTGGAGTATCCCTCTTCATGTGAAAATAGAAACACCAATAGAAGATGTAAAAGAACATCTATTTCATCTATGGGGGGGGGGGGGGGGGTTGACCACAAATTAGAAAGATCTTTCATAGTTGCAAACCTAATCACAATGTTCTTGTGGTCGAGAAGTCCGACCACTTCTCAGTGATTTAAACCCCATTAGTCGTAGATGAACTGATCAAAATCATCGATTAAGGGATGAAATTTCCTGAATCATGTTGTAATTGTTAGGTTAAAGAGACACGAGGCATTGGAGAACTCCAAAAGTGAGAGAGAAATGTGACGCGAGCCTTCGAACAAATTTAGGACCTTCAGTTCGAGCAGGATTTTGGGGAGATTCAGAAGGGAACTAGGGTTTGAGAAAGGAATGAATAGATGGCAACATGATGAGCGATAGGTAGACGAAGGGTCTCCCCCTCCAAAGAGAAAGGGGGATCCGGAAGTGCCTCTATTAATATATTGTTTCCTTGAAATAAATATATTTTCTTATCCTTTAGTAATGAATGTGGTTTACATATTTAATTTCCATTTCCTTTCTTATTGATTAAAGAAACATATAGAAATATATTTTAAGTGATACTTTTCTTGTTTCTTCTTTTAGATCAAAAATATTTCTATTCCATGTCTATGTTTTCTAAAATGTTTTAAAGAATACTATTTTATAATCATAAATGATTTCATGAAGTTTTTTGTCATGGTCTTTTACCTTCTTTTAAAAAAATTTAAAAATAAATTTCATAACATTTACCACATAGGTCACTTTTGACTCTCTATACAAAAGTTAGAAAATAATTTTAGTATTTAATGTTTATAACGTTAACATATTTTCTTGAAATCATTACTTCTATTAAATTTGGATCATAATTTATAATATTCTATGTTTTTTTAAAATAAAATTATTTTGATAATATTTTGTGAATTTTTAGTTTCTGAAATTTTATTTTCAAAGAGGAAAGGGTATTTTCAACAATATAAATTTAATGATATTTTAATGGTATTTATATTCATCAGTAATAGGAAATTTTGATGTCAAATGAGACACATGATGGATATGTTGTTATGATACAATCATTATTCTTTCTCTCGATGGATTATGATTTTTTAAATGATATTTTCTTGGAAAATATTTATTTTCCAAATGTAAATCAAGTTATAAATGGAATAATCATAGTTTTTATATGTTTTACGATAAAATTAAATCCTTATAAAATTTATTTATACTATAGTTCATGGAAATTGGTTATGATGATGGGTGGTACCATCATAAACCAAGGACATGTGGTCTGTTATAAACCAAGGATAGATAGTTATGTTATAAACCAAGGATGATTGGGTCCACTATATACCTCTAATAAATTTGGTAAAGAGGCGAAGTTAACATGTTATAGGTTTACCCTAATAGATTATTGTAATTTAGTTGGTAGGTTATTCTATTTGTAAGAGCGGTTGTAAGAGTTATATGATAATTATGTTCCAAGATATCAACATGTTTTATATATTCTTACTATGAGTTTATAATGGATTATTTTCTGAAGGATTATTTTTAGATGGATTATGATTTTTGACTTATCTGAATCATGTATTATGTTATAGATTTATTCCATGTCTCATGATTTATGATTTGGGTTTTCATGGGTATGAATTATTTTATGTTATGCTCATACACTATTATTATTTCATCATACCATTATTCTCACTAATGAAATTCAATTGTAAATGCTTATGTTTACCCCTAATAAGTGTTTTAGTTCACACTTCTTTTGATTCCCTTTCCATAGGTTGTGAGGAATGGTTTTAAGTAGGGCATTCCTATAAATCGTAGTAGATGTGAATAACTTATATAGAGATGATGTATATTTTTATGAATCAGATCTTTATTATCCAAGTTGTTATGTGAGAGTTTATCCTAATTATCTAAAAATCTAAACCTAAAATATCCTCTGGTATGTAAGTGATCCAATATTTCAGTTTGGCATTATATGTTTCGAAGTGATAAAATCATGTCATGTTTATCAATATCAAAGATAAAAATAAAAATATTATGTTTTTAGCACTAAATCCATGAGTGTGGGTTTGGGGATATTATAATGTTAATCAGAGTCTAAAACACATAGAGTATTGACACATTCTCAGAATTATCAAGGAATTATACTATGGTAGGGCCACTAGGCTAGAATGATCCTAATTTTTATGTAGGTTTATCATTGTTAACATCATGATCCATGCATACATTCCCTCAAGGGATTATCAAACATGATGGACTTCCTATTCTAGACACTAAATGAATACCTAAAAAAGGTATTTCCAACACACGTAGTGGGGTAGATCAAAAAAGATAGGTATAAAATAGTATTTCATCATGGGGAGATAATATAAACAAACATAACATTTGATTGTTAATCAAACATGGTAATAAAATCTACACACCAAAGTCATATAAAAAAGAATCATAAAGGGTCTCATAGAAACACACACAAGTCAATATGATATAAAAAATTAACATGATTAACCTACTATACCAAAATAGAAATCACATCAAGTTATCAAGAGTGAAACTAAAAATAGAGCATGGAATATCAACATAATTCATGGAAGCTTCACATGTGATAAAACACCAAACATAGTCTAATGGGATCTAAGTCTTATGTAGCACAAAAAACCCTAAAATGTATATTTAGTAAATGGTAATAAGATTTAATCAATCCTCAGGCATCAGTTTCTGATATCAACCTAGTTAACAAGGGTCCATCAGGTCCTTAACACCTTTTACTATTTTATTAGGTATGGTTCCGTTAATCATTTAAGACTCAAGCCTTGTTAATTAATTATGTTGTATTATCATTCATAACTCATTATGAAAATTAGTGTCATTCACCCAAGGTGGAAAGCCTCATACCACATTCTAAAAAATTTAAATAAAAAATGAGGGTAGAGTTCATGGGACCACCTACCTTAAGGTTTAAAAGTCTATATCAAGGTTTTGTGAAGGAATCCTAACCCAAATCACATCCATCTATTCATCAACTCAGATCCATATAATAATTCCTAATTTATTATCATTTATGAATTCTATTATACTTAATCTATAGAGGGCATAGAAAGAACTATAATTTCAGAATATTATTTAACTAAAAATACAATTACACATTTGATGATAAACACCCTCTAAAGAACAACCTATATAAACAGGGATAATTCAAATTATTATTTTCCATGGTTTTTTATTATTATCATTTTAAGTATTTGCTACCATTTTTCTCCATATGTCTTTTGAATTCATAACAAAAACTCACTATGAAAATATTATTAGGAAAATTACATGGGTTTCATGTTCTGAAAAATCAATTCCCAAAATAGAGAAGAGAGATATGGTCTTTTCCACACTTGGAAATAGATGACGAAATCATATTTTTTCAATGAAGGCTTAACCATTCTTGATCAATAGAATTTTGGACATCCAAGACATGAAAATACCTCTAAAAAATTATAGAATATTTATGATATGTTTATGAGGTAAAATCTTATACTAGTTCACTGTAATGAAACCCAAAAATTATATCAACACTTTAATTTTATATTTACTAGAATATTGAATGAAGAGCATTGAAATCTACATAAATATTGGATTTAAGAAAAAATAATGAAAAATTATTTAATTATTATGAATTCAGGAATTTAAAATCATCAACGTAGGTTACAGGTGTGAACAGGGAAGAAATTGTGAAAAAAATGGGTAAAAACATTACTCATATGTTAAAGATACATGCTATGTAAGGGTAAATGGTTTTAACCTTATGAAAACATCAATATTCATAGATGAACATTATATAACATAACGAATAACATTATTTAACACCTATTTAATTAAATTATGATTACATAAGTATCTATTTACCCTATTTGTATTTTGTAAAATCTAAACCATTGTGGAAATGGCAGAAGTAATAATGAAAAATAAGTTTACAGATAAATAAAAGGTAGAAAAGAAGAATAATATGAATATATGAACATTGAAACAATGATTTACATGGTTTGATAATAATCCCTATGTCCATGGAGAGGTAGAAGCACTTCAATAAAATTAGGATCATAATTATAGGGAGATATCAGAGTTTCTAATCATTAGGATCCTAATTATTAGCTAGAATGAGATAACAAATAAGATAAAGATTTGTGCCACACATCGCAATGTATATCCCTTATGCTATAGTGAATTATGGCTGGAATTCCATACTAATATAGTGATGTTTCCACTGAAGTCCAATCTACTAAAATAGATGGTGGTAAGATTTCCATGGAGCTACAATACCACTATATCCAGTGTCTGAGCTACTACAGTAACCATGATAAATTTTTAACTTCTATAGTGCTCTGTCAGTGTTTCCAGTTCAGATTTTCTATAGTCGGTCAGAGTTTATATAGTTCTACAAACATTGGATTGAGGGAATTTCCCCACAAACACCCACAACAGGGGCATGTTTCCCTCTTCAAACCCCAATGATCTCACCGCAGAGCTCAACTCGTGAGTGTTGTGGCCTGGTGTATTGTATGGGATGCTAGAATTAAACCCAACATCATTTAAATGGATCAGGCTAAAATAATCCAACACAAATCTACCCCTTATATGAGGTTCATAATACCATTATGGGATATTAAGTAATTCTAGTTTACCTCTACATATGTGATAGGCTACACTTATACACCTAATTTAAATCATAGACTACCCTTACGTGGCACTAGGTAACCTTACAAAACTCTAAGGTTAATGTTATGCAACATATAGTATTTCCTTCTTACCATTACACTAGTCATATGGGACCCATATACATTGAATGAAATTTATAGGTTACCCTTACACAGTTCTAGGGGTATGTTTATGCATCTTATTGATTTTATAGCTTACCCTTATACATCAATGTAATAATCAACCTATGCTTATGAAACACCATATTAAACCTTAAAAAACTCTAAAAAACACCTTATGTAATGGTAGAATGAACTTTCCCTTAAAAAGGCCCTATTCCGTTAATAAGGATATAGTTTTAGTTGATTTTTTTAAATTTCACATAATTAACCATTGAATTGAAAATAAGAAGTGTTTATAAAAATTGTGATGTTACAATATCATAACATGTGTAATGGAAACATGTTTCATAATCATTTCATCATAGAATAACCCATGGAAAATAAACAAGATTCATAAATGATTCATAATAAAAAACATAAACCATTTATAAAAATAATTAAGATGATATGATTTGATCATATCCCTAATAAATCATATTTAATATCAAAAGATTTTATCATAGATGAAAAATTTATTTAAAATGTATTTGGAATATTTCTTGAGGAAAATACACTTTTCATTTTGAAAAAAATTAATTAAAATAAAAAATATATATAATAATATGGAAAAACATTATTTGAAAAGAACCATGGAAACCTTTATATGAAGCTTTAAATCATTGATCATTCATGAGGGTGGGAATTTTTTTCATACTGAGTATGTAAAAATAGAGATTCCTTTCACAATTTTAGTAAAATAAATCTCATTTGGAAAACAATAATAATATTCACTTGAATTTTTATTATATAAATTAAAACATGGGTAAAAATGACATTAAAAATTAATAGGATAATAGTAACAACATTATTGAAAATATTTTATAGAAAACATGGACATGGAAGAAAAACATTCATCACCAAAGAGGAAAAAAATATATTTTTCTTAAAAACATTTTCCTAATAATTTTAAGTACAAAAGAGATGAGAATGGTACCATTACATGAAAATTCCATGAATAACCATATAATATGAAATTTTAAAGGTTATTATTATATATGGATCATAAAAATTCCTCAATGTAAATTCAATCATAAAAATATCAATTAAAATGAGATTGAAACATAAATACCAGAACTCATTTGTAACCTTTGAATCGTAAGCCCCATGAAAGAATAAAATAAAATTAAATGTTAAATATAATTAACATAAGGATATTCATGATATATCATATCAAAGGAATAGTATATACACCTCATAAACATAAATAGGTGCATAATATCAAATATGTTTCAATGAAAAAAATAGAGATGAAGAACTCTTAAATTATGTATGACTTGCTTCATAAGCACTCTATACTCTTGTAAAATAAATTAATATTTATTATAAATATATATTAAAACCCTTTAATTTATTATAATATAATTTCGGTTCTAATTATAATATTTAAACACCCATTTATTAATAATTCTTTATTAATATGGCCATTTTTGGGTTTTAACTATTATGTTTCTTATTGATGTTTTGGTTCAGAAGTTCCAATACTTGTAATTTGATAATTATTCCATAATAACCAGAATTTTATTCATGATATTAATACCAAATATATTCAATATATACATATATATAATCCTCAATAAAATTTATTGATAGAAAAATGTCTGACGTTGTTCATGGAGATGGTAGACCGTACATACGCATGAACGTTGTTTTCATTTTCAAAGAAATAAAATAAAATAAAGATAAATGATATTTTATCATTATATAAACATAATTAAATGGTATATAACATATATATAGATTAAATATATCCCTATTATAATTTAATTAAACCAAAAATGAGTAATGAATCACATCGCTTCATTGACGTGGTCGTCTGCATGTATGAATGAGCAACATTATCATTTTCCAATGGATGGGAAGGTAAGAAAGTAGATATGATATTATAATTATTGAAGAATAATTATGACATAAATTTAAAAAATAAATATTAAACCTATCATAATTACCATCCAAGAAATACGGGTATATGAAATGAATTGTATCGCTACGTGTAGGCAGAAGTCCATACATACACAAAAATGATACTTTCGGTTCCCATTTGACGAAATATAGGGTGTATAATCGTTGATAAATATTAATAATTGAATTATATTAGATTTATTATACTGAAGTTATTATTTTATGATGAATATCATTGATTTAGAGGATATAGAAGAGGAAATAAATTGAAAGGGGTTGGGTAGTATGACTGCCACTTCTTAGATAGGAATTCTTTAGATCCATTATTAAGGACACCTGAAATGGTGTCATAGAACCTATAATTTGTGTAAAAGGGAGTGGATAAGATATATGGGTAGATTTTGGTTGATCTAGATGGCTCAAAGTGGTGTCAAAAAATAAATGAGGGATGTCATTTTATAAGGGCGGGAAGGGGCACTCTTATAAATTTTCAAAACTATTAAATATTATATAGTCACATTCATGGCCTTGTTGCTACAAAATAACATATATTTTAACATAAGTAGGATATTTTATTAATATATTCATCAAATAAAATTTATATAGGTTTAAATACTATTTTAAACCTTATCTTTTTAATTAACCTCTTCATTAGCCAATTTTATCCTTAATCGTGGTAATAACTTTTTCAATATTAAAGGATTATTAATTTACTTATAAGGTAAAAATTGGGAAAAAACTATTAATAGATGAAATTTTAGACTATATATTATCCCGATTTTCCTATTTAATTATTTTACTTATTTTAAATAATTTCATTAAAATATTATTTTTTATAAAATAACATTATTTTTATTTTTGAAACTATTCATTTAATTTGACCATAAAGACATGAAGATAGTAATGGAATTAGAATAGAAACTTTTAACACATAAATAATATGTTATATTTAAATAACTTAAAAATTAACCCAAATTAGATTAATTTTAATTTTATTAAAATTATTTACTTTGATTTATCCACTACTTACACAAGCACCGTATCGGCGTTGTTTAAGAATTTAAGGTAATAATATAATCACTAAAAAATATAAATAATTTTCTATTATGAAAATAATTTTATTATGATCAATATAACCATTAATACTCATTCAAGAATTATTTTTATCCCAATGTGAACATATAAGATATATTTAAAATAAAGAGTGACATTTTGTATTTTCTATTACTAAGAACATTATATAGGGAATAATCAAATATATTTGAAAAAAGGTTAAATTCTAGAATTTTATATGATTATTGATTAAATATACTCATATAATAAAATATAGGAATCTTTTAGGTCAATTTTGTGACCTTATCTCATAGTTTAAACCCTCTTTCCCCAATTTTACCCTTACTGAGGTGACATATATATACCACAATCACTATTCATAATGACAAAAAAATGGACCTATTTAAAAAATTTGAAACTCTAGATTAAAAATGATGAATAAATTTTAAATATTTAATTTTAATAATTGGTAGAAAATAATTTAAGATAAAATTGCACAACACCATGAAAAATAGTTTTAGAATAAATGTGTTTTAAAGACTAAAAATAAACTTATAAAAAATAAAGTATAATGATGATTACTATATAATTAATTATATCATTTATAATTAAATAATACTTTTATTATTATAATATCAAATGTTAATTTTAAATTACTTTATTTAAAGAAAATAAATCATGGTTTAATAGAATTTAGTATTTTCACCATTCACATAAAGAAGGAATCTTTTCAGAAAAATACAGAAAATATCACCCAAAGGTAGTTTTGATATAATTATAACAAAAATTATATCCTTTTTATCAAATAAAATTTCTGAAATTATAATAAATTAATTCTAGTATTCACTCATAAAATTAAATAAAATTATTTTTGAATAAATTTTTTTTAAATAATATAATGAATTTACAAAAAATTGAGCTCTTATTTACTAAGAATTATTCAATAAATTTTTATTATATTAAACCTATATAAGTATATTTCATAATTTTTATATAAGTATTCATATATTATAATTTAATTACTGAGTTAAAATGGACACATATAAATAATTATATTTTTATAGTATGTCACAATTTTCTAAGAGCTCGGTTTTGGGTGTAAAGAAAGTTATCGAGCATATTATTCTTTTAACTAAATTTTTAAGGTGTTACATTATCTACCCATTAAATAAATTATTTCCTTGAAATTTTATCTCGGCCATGAAAGGATCAATATTTAAACATTTATTTTTTGAAATCCACATTGTACAAAGGGATAGTAAAATTTTCTTTAAAAAGGGAAGGATGGAAAGATAAAGGTTACTTGAAATAACACACAATCAAGTTCTCAGATAAGGAGAAAATTGGTGGGATGTTAAAATATTTACATTTATGATAAAAAATAGCTTTAAAGGAATAATATATAGTGATAAAGAACATGTTTATAAGAAATTACATGTCCACAAAACCATAAATCTGCAATAGGTGAAAAACTATAAATTCATTAGAAATAAAGGAAAAAGGATAAAAAAAATCAAGATACTATTCCTAAATTTATGGGATTATTTTTATATCAAGATATAACACATGTGAAAATATACTTACATGATTTCTTTTCATTTGATAAGAATTATTTCATCGTTTTTTTTATACTTCGATGAATTTCCACTTTATCTATTACTCTGACAAATGAATAAAAAAGAATATTTGTTCATGCTTGAAGCACTAAAATTAACATTTAATGGAACACTAAAATATAAATTATTATAAAAGGTTATAGAAATTTTAAAACTAAAAAAATCTAAAATATTTAATCAGGATTTTTCTTTCAAAGATCAACTTTATCAATTTTCCTTAAGAAATATAAATTATCTCATAATGTCACATCGAAAAAACAAGAATACTATTGTTATATATTCTATTTAAATATGATAATACTTTACCCAAATAAAATTAATCAATATAAAATAAAATATTAATCAATAAATTAACTCAATATTTATTCCTCAAATTATTTTTACCTTAATCATATAAAGTTACTAAAGTGTAATGACTCATTTATCCAAATTAACCATAATTACTTCAACATCAAAGACCATATTAACCCTAAAGGTTACCAATATAATTAAACTTATGTCCAAAAAATATAAAATTATTATTCCTCAATAAACCATTTTACTAAAACACATACTAAAGCACATGGTTTTATTTCTATATATTTATTCCAAAGTATAATTGATCATATTAAACTCCCATCACATAGAATCTAAAAAAGGGTATCCATGCCATTAAAAATTTGATCAATTTTATAATTATAATCCCATTATACTATATTTTAATACCATAACACTATGGAATATCATATGTTTCCACAAGTTATATCATCTGATTCATCATAATGGTTCATACTGAAAACGTGAATTATCCTAAGAATATCCACTGAGAGTATCTATCCTAGTATTTAGTTTTAGGCCCACTCATCCCACAATAGAGATGATTGATTTAATACCCAATATACCCCATTCATATTTTTTACCCCTATTTTAATCTATAACACAACTAAACCCACTTTCTAGTAACCATATATAGATGTATTTCTAGGAAAACCACATAATCTCTACATTAACAAAACATTAATATGTTGTCCTATACTTAGGATTATCCCTATGGTTTCATAAATGTTTTATAACCCTAATATGTAAATATTAACTAAACCCTACTCTGATAACAAATATTTAGACCCAACATTTTCAGACATAAATTTTACATCTTATTAGATGAATATCATTACAAAACATCATAATCCACACTAGAAATATAATGGTTTAGTGTATTTGGAAACCTGGATCCATAAAAAATTGGTTTATAAAAATATAAATGATCTCCCACTATGTTCTTTACATCCATTACTCTTATATGGAATAAAAAAACCTTTCTTCGTGACTTGGGGAAGGAAGACAAAACAAATCATAAGATCAAATTCTCAGTAAGAGTAAAATTGGGAAATATCAATCAAAAGAATGTATAAAAAGATCATAAGGGTATACAAACATATTCTATTTCATGTTCTCAAGAAAGAAATTCATACTTATAAAATCATATATCATAAACTCCAAACATCAATTCATATCAATAATCATGATTAATAAGTCTTTCAAAGAAGTAATCATCATTCAAGAGTCATAACATAGACATGTGGCTTAATAAGTATAGGAAATCATAATCTATTGAACATTGATATTCACACTCATATCCATGCATAATATTGTAATAATATCTTTAAATATATCATAATAACACATAAAAATGTGAACAAATCTATTCTTAGTCATTTACAAGTATATTATTATGACAATAGTTAGAAAAAAATCATACTCACACATTAATATATGAAAATATCTATTCACAATGATGTCCATGCTTATCATCATCATCTCATGAGATATCAATATCAAATTACCCAATTAATTATAGGGATTTATAATTCTATTTAACCCATCACATAATAATAATACATTCATATGTGTGGAACACGATTATAAAACATTAATTATATCAACATATCATACCACATGGAAAGAAAAAATGTTTCATAAACATTTCATCGTAGCATAACCTATGAAAAATAAATGGGTTTCATAAACATCTCATAATCATAATAATAAAACTTTTATATAAATAATGAAGATGAAATAATTGGGTCATATCCCTAATAAATAATAATTAATATCAAAGGATGTTATAATAGTTTAAAAGTTCATTAAAATATCTCAAAAAAATTATTGAGAAAAATACCCTTTTTATTTTGAAATAATTTATTTAAAATAAAAAAATATTTATAAAATATAATGGGAAAAATTTTATTTTAAAATAACCACGGAAACTTTTAAAATATTATTTAAATCATCTAGTACTCATGATATAATGAAATTCCCTTCAGGACGATTATGGTAAAACAAATATCCCTTTCAAATTTTCAGTTAAAAGTAAAAAATACCTTGTCCAGAAAATGATAATAAGATACCATTTAAATTGTTTAATTTATAATTAAAAATGTATAAACATTAATTTAAAATACTATAGTATAATATTAAAAAAAATCTTGAAAACATTTTAAATAAAACATGTACATAAAATAAAAGATCTCTGACCAAAGGGGATATAAAGTTTGATTTTTGAAACAACATCTTCTTAGTAATTTTAAGTATAAAAGATTGTAAATTGGTAATATTAATTTAAAATTCCATTAATAACCAAATATAAAGAAACAATAAACGGATTTATCAGATAAGGATCATATAATTTCCTTAATCTAAATTCAATTGTAAATAATATGAATTAAAATGTGATTAAAACACAAATCCCTTACCTCATTGGTAACTTTTGAATCCAAATCCCCATGAAAGAATAGATTCAAATGAAACATTAAATAACATTAAAATACATATATTAATGGTATATTATGTAAAATTATTAATATATATAACTCATAAACATAAATTGGTGTATGACATCATACATGTCTCGATGAACAAAAAATGAGATGAAGAACCCTTACCTAAAGTCTGACTTGCTTCGTTAGTTCCCTAACCTACTGTATAATAAATTTAAATTTATAATACTTTATATAACCATTTAAAAATTAATAATATCATATATAATCCACTTATAAAATTTTAATTCCCATTTATTAATAATTCCATATTAAAATCATCATTTTTGGGTGTTAATTATTTCTTTCTTGATGAAGTTTTGTTATATAAGTTATAGTAATTATACTATTTCATGGTTAATAATTTAAAAAATATAATTCAAGATATAAATATCATAAATATTCATTATATACATATTTATAATCATACATAAAAGGTATATATAGAAAATTTATTTATACCATTCATGGAGATGGTTCACTGGTTATAAGGAATCAACCTTACACATTACATATTCTCGTATCCTGAGACAAGAAATAATTTTATTAAATTATAAAAGATATTTTAGGTTTAGTGTATTAGATAATTAGTTCATAAATATCACACAAGCGCCCCATATATTACAAAGTGGAAACTTATATTCTATAACCATTTTTCCAAAAAAAACAAAACTTTTAAGATATAAGATGTTTTCTTTTCATGAAACATCTTCACAGTTTTCATATTGACCTCATCCTTATTACTACTCATCCTTTAAACCTTGTGATTATTTTAAAATGTGGTATTAGAAAAAAAATCATAAGATATATAAAAATAAATAAATAAACCACAATCCCATGAATACTTGTAAAAATTTTCCTTTTTCAAAATAAGCATTGAGTTAAAAATAAATATTTTATTACCCAAGAAATTAACTTTTATACACACTTATTTAAGTAAAACATTTCATAATATTTGAAAATAAAAAATATAACTCTTAATGGTTTCATTTAAATCATGAAAATATTATGATTTTTTTCACAAAGTTATACTTTTCACCCTTAAGAAGTAGCATATACTTTGATTTAAAATATTTGATCAACAAATTACCATGAGAAAATGATAATATTTTTTTAAAAACCCATATAAATCATAAATAAATCATGTAGTCAACTTGGTACATTATTTAAATATTACTCTTACAATAACTCTTATACATAGAATAATCATATAGTCGAATTCCATACCTATTTAATTAGAGGGATATTACAAAGCCACTCATCCTCGGATTATGACAGAACCAAATTTATGTGGTTTATAATAGAACCAACCATCCTTAGAAAAATTCCAAATAACCATAAAATAATCATAACACATAAAATATTTCATCATAGAAGAAGTTTTTTTTTACACCCATAAGAAATAATTTTTGGATATTTATATATCTATTGATGTCAAAATACACATGTCATGGGATAGGATGAGGAAGGAACGGTCAGTTCATAGTAAATCCAGGGGAAAATAGCTCCAAAATTCACCTAAGTGGATTTTCTCATTAAGATTAAAACCTTCACGAATGAGTGTATCCTCAAAAAGGTAGACAAGTCACTCCATGGTATTGGTGGAAACATCCATGAAATGTAACTCTGATTCACATAGGTATCTGATCCACATATATGTTGAGTCAGTAACATTAATGATACATAATTCTAATCCATGAAAGTCTCTCATTCGTGTGAAGGTTGAGGCTTTAACCTGCATGCAACATTTGTCTATTTTCAGAGAACCTCAGATGTCGTGAAGGTCACAATCTTTCATGTGGGCCCTTATCTTTGAAAAATTGATGCCCCTTCCTCTGATGGGGTTATAAATACCTCCCCATATCCAAAAATTTAGGTCAAGAGACCTTTGTAATTCCAGCTAATGCTCTAAATTCGTGGAACTCTAACCTTCACAATCCAAAGACGATATGGATTTTCCTAGGTATCCATCTTACAAAAAACCTACTCCCATGGGGTTATGGGAGACCCAATTTATGTTGAAGATTCCTTTCATGTAGTTCTATGGAATTCATATAAGAATAAATCCTTTGGTGGCTCTTTTTATTTCTTGTTATAATTATCCTTCAAAAAACCAACCCTAAGGGAACCAAGAATTCACTCCAAGGTAGGGTAACCGTCTTTCGTGAAACATTTACATTCATGAGAGTATTTTCCTTTTAGAAGACCTCATATTTCAGAAACCCCAACCTTCATGAAAATCATCCACTAGGATGCTCTGCGGTGTCTCCTTTCATCCAACAACTATTAATGAATGTTTAGTTCCCATGACCCTTTACCCATCCAGAACCAGTTCATCCACACCGCAAATTCCATTGTAACTAATACCATCAACCGTTATGTCTACCGTTCCTCCTTAAGCATGTCCTAGACCATTACATTTCCTTGTGTTCTAAAGAAAAGGTACCCTAATCACACTTTCTGCAAATCATAGACTCCCGTAAATTAGGACCCCTTATTTCTACTCCACCATGGAAGTGTTACACCACACACCTCCTGAAGTCACATGAGTAGTATATACATAATCCCTAAAGGTTTTGACATCAATGGAAACTGTCGATCTTTCTATGTAGATAGGAATTTTTTTGGGATCATCCTCTATTACATTGTAATGGTCTCCCTAGGTGAATTCCCCACCAATATTTCAGATCTATGATTTAAAACTTCATATACCCACATCCTAGGTGTATGATGTTAAACTTCATGACAATTCCCTCGAAACATGACATAAAACTATAGCCTTACCATGTGAAGAGAGAACATGATTCCCCTTGTATGATTGGAAAGTAATGACCCTACACCTCTTACATTGTGTGATAAATGTAATATTCCACATAATCCCCACACCATCCTTTATAGATGTTTCTTTCATGATGTGAGTGTCCTTACCACATGACATTAAAAAGAATGGAAGAATCTAGTCACATGAACTTAAACTGTGGTATTGAACTAGGTGGATTTTGATCCTTGTATAATATCAAGGTATGTAGGATGCCTTTATTATTTTCAATCCATACAACTCAACAAATTGGGGGTACCTCTATAAGGTTCAATCATGATATCTCAACATTTCCATCAAATCCCAAGTGTGAAATCTTCCCACCTAGGGACACTTAACCAAACTATAAATTGTGAAATAACCCCCTGGGCACACATATAACCAAATAATAATTTTGAAATATTCTCCCTTGGGGAACACTAAACCAAAACCTATATGTGTGATCATATTCCCATTGAGAACACATTGGAACCCCACCATCTAACCTATCCCTATAAGACATCAGACATATGACCAAACAATACCCATAATATGTTAAACGTATGAACCACCTATCTCCACAAGATGAGAAACCGATGGCCCAACTAAACAAAATCTCTAACTGATACAATAAACAAGGGATGCATATGGAAAAAAATAATAATATTCTTAGACTCCTGGCATCTAATACCCATGGACGACATGGGATGCCTTAGGTTCCATTCCTAATATTCTTTACATGAATGATACCCTCCAATAAAGGAATTATTTTTAGATTCCATACAAACCCAATGTCTAGAGATTCCCAGAAATTACCAATGTTACTATCTCCTCTAACCAAAGGTTGTTTCCCTATTAATAAGAAAAGAAAATTAATTAACTAACATCCCCCTTGAGATGAAATTGGGAACAAGATTCACGAATATAACTCAAATCTATGAAAAAGAACCAAACTAGGAAAATAAATCTAAGGAAGAATCCATGGAAGAAGGGACAAATTTCCAATCATCCCATATTGATCAATTATTTAATGTCAATAATTACAGTGATGAAATCCACCCGCCTTTGGAAATCAGAAATATAGGGAAATAAAATAACATCATCATCCCGTCACATGACCTCGATAGAAAGAATAAAAAATATAAATTGTAAACCTGACATGAATCTATTATCCTTCAACTAAGAGGATGTGAAATTTTGTGTAACCATACAATTTCCATGTCACCATATCTAGATATTTGGCACCAAGTCCCACAAAATGAGCAGTGAGCCCAGTATGAAACTCTCTTGTGACATGAGGAAGATAACATTGGGAATAAATGGTCTATGAAATCAGAAAAATGGATCCATTCTATGATTCAGAAATAATATAAGATGCTAGGGTATTGGAAATCATCTTCATTGGATCTGTACTGATTGATGATTCCATGTACTTTAAAATACTCAAGGTACAGAAGATCAACATTATAATGAGGATAAGTGTAGGGGAAGTAGGAATGTTGGTGTTTGAATACTAGAAGAATAAGTTCCTCCCATGACAACCACTGTGTATTTTTCTACTGGGAACCCATGAATGATCTCACCCTATGTTCTCATCCAGTAGAGGGTGATCAATAACCTTGGTCATCGATATGAAAAAGTAGGGGTCATTTCCACTAGTGATATGGCCCAACCAGATCTTTAAGCATCAACAACTCACGGGCACCACAACCCACAAGGGCCGTACAGGGAGAAACCACCTCCTATTTCAATGGAAAACTACTTCAGAAGCCTCTCCCTAGATCATTCAAATAGTTCAATCTCCTATACCGAGGAGGTATGGCATGTTCAATCCATAACCATTTTGTACACTACTTGGGAGTTTCCAAAAATGTATCACACTTGATCATATAAATTCTAGCACGGACCAGTCCCGTAGGTCAATGAGAGGGTCAATCCCATTTCCACTCCACTAGACCTGATCTAGAACACAAGCATTGAAGCTGGGGGAAGGCCCAAAAAATATCACAAATGTAGGGATCTTCTACAAATTCATTGGCTCACACCACCTTTGGTGTATCCCATAATGTTTCCAAAATTTACTAAACATGGATCAATTTTTTTCTTCTTGGT
Organism: Viscum album; assembly: GCA_963277665.1. NCBI lineage: Eukaryota > Viridiplantae > Streptophyta > Magnoliopsida > Santalales > Viscaceae > Viscum > Viscum album. The sequence goes on along the minus strand of OY728125.1, from coordinate 596,938,502 downwards.
ACTGAGACCCCAAATTACTTTCAAGAATATCGGGTTGACACCCTTAGTCATCAGAACCACTGGTAACCCTTATGGTCCATCCTGTGATGAATAATATCAATACAGAGGTCCTCCCTACACTACATCCAACAAGTGCAGAGGCTCTCGATGTTCCAGAGATATGTCATACTATAAATATTTATCCAAGGTTTAAAAGGAATGAAATCATTATGGGGTTGATGACTATGTCATAGGTCATAATGCGCATGGAAGAACCCCAGAGGACCCTCACCAACTCACTCTTAGAGAAGTCTAGTGCCATCAAAGGCATGAATCTGGGTAGTTTCATGACATCATAGAACTCTCATACTCTGAGAATATCGATGAATTGGTGAGGGAACCATCATCCCTATTTCTAGAGTTGGGGGAAGAATCCTATCTATTGAGGCTTGAAATCACTGAAGAAAAGGTCCAAAAAATCCCCAAATCCCTTCATAGGTACTTTCAGGTTGGGGATGATCTATCCTCCTTAAAAAGAATATCAGTTCATCTAACTTAATCTCAATAAGTTTTCCTCCTCTTAACCTCAACATTAAAAGTTTGAGGGCCATTAGAGTCTGGGTTAACACCCTCATATGATGGTGTGTACTTCGCTGAGCCCTAAAGAGATACTAACTTTCTCACACATGAGGATGTAGTAAACAACCCACCTTATATGGATATGATCTTGATGTTGGATAAACCTCTAAGGGACATTATCATATGTAGTGGACATTTGTTCTGTGTGGAGCTAACTCTCCTATAAAATCATTAGAAAAGAAGATCTCTACTAATTCTCATGCGAGTCTCTTAGCCTCTGCCAATCGGTCTTGGAATGACCAGGATTAGTATCATACTATCGGTAATGAAAAATAAAACATGTGGATACTATTGGACACCAACCACCTACCAGTAACATTCTTGAAACATGTAAACTTGAAATTTTTCATCCTAGAGTCCCCCACTAAGGACAAGGTAGTTTGTTTTCATCAGAATATCTAAGTGGAATTAAACTGCCATCGAGACCATTAGCTGGCCTACCTAGGAAGCCACAAGCACATTAATATAATTAAATAATACCATAATAAGGTTGTAATCATAGTGGTTCCTATAGATCATCACCAAGAATCATATGGATCCCACTATAATCCCTAGTGAACCAACATCAAGATCCTTACTATGATTCAGTGATTCATGGTATATTAATTTAAACACGTACAAATCTAAGGATAGTGGTTGTACATTACCCTTAATTTCAACCATATCCCATGGAAACAACGATCCCATCAATCTATCCCACCCCCAAATAGTAAAATTTCTCATATGTACACTACCATAACGAATGCGTTCAATATTGAATCTCCTAAAAATAAGAAAAACAATTCTTCTAACACAGGGTATGACTAGTAAAACTCTTTCCTAATTGGTATAACAGTACCAAGAAGATCACCCAACAGGCACCCATACTCATAAGCAGAGACTAGAGCTAGGCCTTGGGTGTCCCCCAATGAGTCATCAAAGCCTTCTCAATGATGTATCAAAAATGTAAAGGGGATTTCTGATCTTACTGGTCAATTAAATATTTTATGAAATACTAAGTTAAACACCTAGATGGTCTCTTTACTCTAGGATATAGAGGGATATAAGATTATAATTTTATATCTTATGTTCGAATAGTTTTCATATCATGATAATCTCACAAGGGACCCCATATCTCATCAAGTTTGACACCTAGTATTTCTTATCTAGGAACCTGGATTTTAATAAGTCTACCCTATATATATGATTAGGGTATAATTCAAGGGGATATATAAAATGTACAAGGTGTGAGTCACCCACTACATCTGAGTATTGCCACTATCCACCTCGAGATCAAGGGCACACAACTTCTTGATTTGATGATCTAGTTAGAGCATTGGTAACCACAAATACTCACCAGAATGATGTGATATCTGCTATCACTACCTGCCTTGAGGCCCTGTAAATGCGACAGATTCCAATTTCCCCTAAGGGGTTGTATTTGACATTGGTTGACCAGATTCACTCACCCCCAGAATTTGGAAATCCAAGTTTCACCCTGATTAATGGTACTAGGGATCTACTACAACATTTGTCCCACTTCACCTCAAGGTTCTTTCTAATGATTTTCACTCTATAACAGCTAGAAGATTCTATGCTCTGATATTTTTCAAGGCCCTGGAAATACCTAATTTTGTGTGGTATAACCAACTGGTCCTGGTATCCATCACTGTATTTTTGGATCTTTGCAAAAAGTACATCTACTAGTTAAGCTTCACCTCAAGCAAGACCAGCATTGACAACCTCTCAAAATGAAAATATTGGACTGATATACAAGTTACTGACTTCATTTCCTAGTGTTAAAAACTCACATACTCATTCCAAATTTCATTTTCCCAGGAATAGTTTCTTGTGATGTGCATGGATAATGTAAAATATGAATTACCCCTTACCATCATCTCTCTAAATAATCCTAGTATATTTTTAGAGTTCTCTAAAAAGGATCAACTTTTGGAAGAAGCATTACAGTGGACCAAGAAATTGTCGCACCAATTACCCATTTTGTATTTTTCCCAAAGGACCTTAAAAGAAGTGAAATCTACCACTATGATTGAAGAAAATCTTGTGCTAGTCCACTTACTAGACCCTTTACCTAATGAACTGTAATGCCCCGATACCAATTACCTAGAGTCGGCACATTATTACATAACATTGGCATGATCACAAAAGATCAAGTCTCGAAAGACCAAATAGTTTAGTAGCCTTGGAAGAACAAGATACATTCATAACGTTTACATTACATCATAAAATGAAAAACTACAATAACATAGTATCCATGGTCTACACTCATATCCCCTTCAGAATATCCCTACAGGTCAATCATAAAATATTTCTTCACATCCTGGGAAAAATAAAACATAGAAAGGGGTGAGCTCAGATGCTCAGTAAGGATAACAATATAGAGGAAACTTTCATAAATAATCATAAACATTTAATGAAATGTTTAACTAAAAAAGCCTTTTAAACTTAAACATCAACATAATATGGCAAAAATAAAATGAAATAATGCAATTTATTTATTCACATGGATATTCTAATAGTCGAATAATCACATGGAATATCATTAACCACTTTCATAATGATGGAATATATAATGTCATACTATCATAACCACATAGTCCAGGCCCCGTGCCAAGACTACAAATAAGATTTTTTCAAGGCCTTGTGCCAAGACACTAGTTTGTCTCATGAGACCTACCGATGCATCGAGGAGAAATAGTGGGCTCCACTCGTCACTTATTAAGTCCAATGCATACCTCATATGAACAGGTTTAAACATAACATAAACATTTGTATTAAAACTAGCATACGAAATGTCAATACTTTCTCTATAAACCATGAATGGTATAAAAATAATACATCCACAGTCAAACATATCACAAAACCTTCAATACAATATGGAATTTTTGTATCATAATAAATAAACTTCAAATAAGCTTAAAATCTATCAAAGGATGTTGACATAGATGAAATCAAAACTATTTGAGAGAAATATCTCTTTTTTTGAAATCATTTAAAAGTCACATAGTTATAAAATAAAACATATACTTTGAAAATATTCTTATATTCTTTTAAGGGAAGATCAGATGATTTTATAATGATGAAAAATAGCTGCACCCACCGTATAAGTTAAAAAAAGACATTCTTACCTTAATTCTGTCGAAAAGGTTAAAAAGGAACTTGTTTGGAAAACGACAGAAAGATTACTTTATAAACTTCTTATAAAAATTCAAAAAGGGTATAAATGACTTTAACCCATAGTTTGTAAAATATTAATAATGATTTGAAATACATTTTTAGGAAACATGTATGTGGATGATAAAGAGGTCCTAGTAGATAATTACGTATAAACAACCTCGAATAATGAAGAGATTGTGAAATAAACCCTTACCTTGTAATTTTCCTTGGTTGAGGGTAGGTTAAACTCCTGTATAATGTAGAAATAATTGTTATTAAATTATACAATAATCATATGCATTAATATTATATCATATATGATCTTTAAACATTGATTGTTAATAATATCTTAGTATTATCATCGTTTCGGGTGTTAATAGATTCATTTTCCTTTATATTATTTGTTATGTGAGCTGTATTTGTTATGAATGAGATGTATATTATTCATATCCAGAATTATATCATGTATCTAAAAATAATTTTTAATCATCAAATGAAATTTAGTCTTGAATGGATTCGATGGGGAATGAATCTCATTGCTTTCGTGGAGACGTTAATCTGTACGTACGCACGAGCGACAATATCATTAGTTTGATATTAAAATAATATATAATTGGATGTTATATCATATATACAGAATCATTATCGTGTTATATTTATTATTTACATGAAATACACATCATTATTATACCCATCCAAATAATAATGTTTTGAATAACAATTACACCACAACTTGGAGATGGTAAGTCGTACGTACACACGTATGGTGACATGCCATTCAAAGGATGGATAGAATACTTAATATGGTTGTAACATATTTATAATAACATCACAGTATATAGAGGATACTGGAGTTATTATTTTAGAATGTTAATAACAAAGAAAGATGAAGTTGAAGAAGAAAGGAACTTGAAAGAGGGTGGTGAAAACATTACCTCTTCTTCGGGGTCTTCCTTTTGATTTGATCAAAAGGGATCCTTAAGTTGGATTTAGGATCAAAATAAGGCCTCTAAGTTGAAGTGAGGGAAGTTTATAGTATATTTGGGAAGGTTTTGGCCGAGCCAAAAGGCTTTGATGGTGTTAATTAGAGAGAAGGGGGAGTGCCCTTTTATAAGAGGGGTGAGGGGCACCTTTGGAAAAGCTAGAAATATTATTTTATAATAAATTCATATTCGGTTTATAATGGCTCCAAAGTGGATTATTTAAAGGTTAAGGTGGGTATGGGTCGAAATCATTTCAACCAATAGATGTTAGATAGGTTTGGGTAACTATATTAACCTTATCATTTATATTTAACTATTAGTTAAATAGTTTGACATTTACCATGTCTCTTTCTATTTTTATATTATATAGTTAATAAACATACTATATACATCCAAGCGACCCCCAAGTGGTCCATTAATGATAAAAATATCATGATATAAGTCTTTTTGCCGAAAATTATATTTTTAGGAATATAATATCAGTTAATAATATAATATTTGTTTTAAAAACTCTTTTATGTCAATTTTGACACTATTGGGTATTTTGTTTTTGATAATTTCATAACAGCATTATTAATTAGAATAAAATTTATGTAACCAATACTAATATGTCATATTAACCTAGAAAATTAGTTGAATTCATAAAAAGTCTCAAATTACATTTATTTTGATATTTATAATATCAATTATATTAACATTTCATTAATTAGGTAATTACTGTATCACCATTGTGTCATAAATAAATTAAATTTTTTAATGTCTAAAAATTATAAATAAAATACCATTATGTAGGAAATATTTTTTTTTATAATTAATATTTATAATCGAATTTATCTTATGTATAACCCTATATTAAAAATTTTTTAGTTATTAAATGTTGATTTTAACTCTTTTAACTCTTCTTTGAATTAAATAATGATAAATGCCTTAATCTAATAAAAGTGGACCTAAATGATAATATTTTATTCTTAAGTTTGTTTTTGGTCGAGATAAACTTGTCCAATAGAATTAGGACATGTGTAAGGATAATATTAATATCATTTTTACCCTTAATTACCCCATTTACTTTTAACCGTGGTAAATAAAAGTAAAAAGTTACTATTCATAAAATATTATTTTTATCTTATTGAACCACATTTTACTCCTTGATATTAATTGTGTCTCTCTGATTTTTGAAATTCCACTCACAGAAGTGGTAAAATTATGTTTTATGTGAATTTCCAAATTCTCCTAGGAGGTGGGTAAAAGACGGTGAAAAGATCCATAAAAATTTTATATATCTAAAATGATTATAAACTAAATCCAATGAATTACATTGAATATGTATAGGTATTATGTATCCATTTTGACCTTAATTAAATTTAAATAAAATAAATAATTATTTAAATAAAAATTTGGTTCTAAACCATGACTCAGTGTTTTTCACTATTCATCAAAAATTGAAAGTTTTCAGAAAAATACCAAAATTTCTCCCTAGGTTAATTTCGATATTCCAAATCCAAAAATGAATTCCATTTTGAAATATAAAATTTATAAAATTTCAAAAATTCGGTATTACTATTCATAACAGCTAGTTTTATTGGTTGTGGTGTGTGTTAGAACTCGAAGTTGCGTACAACACATGCTACTATATTATTCAAAGGGAAACGTACCGTGGAAGCTTGGGGTGTTACATTCTCCCCTACTTCAAATAATTTTTTCCTCAAAATTTCTAGAATACTACCTCACGAAAAGACTTGGGTGATTCTTCATCATAAGTTCCTCAGGTTCCCATGTTGCCTCTTCCATCTTATGGTTTCTCCATAAAACTTTTACCAGACGAGTCGTCCGGTTTCTCAGCACTTGTTCTCTGGTATCAAGAATCCTGATGGGATCTTTTCAATAAGACATATCTAGTTCTAGTTCTAATTCCTCATAGGTGAGTACATGCGTTGGGTCAGCCATGTATTTTCTCAATAGTGACACGTGGAACACATCGTGAACTTTGGAGGGATTTGGCGGCATTGCCAAACGATAAGCTACAACACCAATTAGTTCTATAATTTCAAAAGGTCTGATGTACCTGGGACTCATTTTATCTTTCTTACCGAAATGTATAACTCCCTTCCATGTAGATACCTTCAAGAAAACATGATCTCCTACCTGAAATTCCAAATCCTTCCTTCGATTATCGGGATAGCTCTTTTTCCTACTTTGTGCTGCTTTCATGTAGTTTTGGTTTACCTTCACCTTTTCCATCGTTTCCTCCACTAGTTCTGGGCCTACGAGTTTTCTTTCACCAACGTCATCCCAAAAGGTTGGTGTGCGACATCTCTTTCCATACAATGCTTCATATGGTGCCATCTGAATACTTGAATGGGAGATATTGTTATAGGAAAATTCCACCAGAGGTAAATATTGATCCCACATACACTGAAAGTCAAGTGAGCATGATCTCAACATTTCTTCTATGGTTTGAATAGTCCATTCTGATTGTACATCTGTTTGAGGGTGGTAGGCAGTGCTCAAACAAAGTTCAGTATCCAAGGCCTTCTGAAGACTCTTCCAGAATCATGAAGTAAAATGGGGATCACAATCAGAAACAATCGATAGGGGTACTCTATGAATTCACACAACTTCATTAATATATAGTCTTTCTAAACGTTTCAGTGGTAGATCTTCTCTTATAGAAAGAAAATGTTTTGAATTGGTAAGATGATCAATAATAACCCTTATTGCATCGTTCTTTCCAGGAGTATTTGGTATCCCGATGACAAAGTCCATCGTAATATTTTCCCATTTCCACTCCAGTATGGGAAGAGGTTGCATGACTCCTCCAGGTTGTTTCCTTATAGCTTTCACTTGTTGAAAAACCATACATCTTGACACAAAATCAGCAATCTCCATCTTCATTTTGTCCCACAAAAAATGATCCTTCAAATATCTATACATTTTGGTGCTCCAATGGTGTATTGAGAAATTGGAACTATGAGAATCGTCCAACAATTCCCTTTTTAGATCAGGTATATCGAGAACACAAAGTCTCTTCCCAAATTTTAAAATTCCATATTCATACACAAAGTCACTCAATATCCCATCATTCAGAGCTTTAATCTTCTTTTAAAACTTTGCATCATTGTCCTGATAACTCTTAATCCTTTCTAGTAAAGATGGTTTGGAAACCATTTGAAAAATTATTGATGTTTCACTTTCCATGGTGATTCCCATATCTATCTTTACTAGATCCATGTATATAGGATCCTTTTCAACTCTCATATTGTTCAAAACTCCATGATCTTTTCTGCTCAAGGAATTTTCCACCTTATTTACCTTCCTTAGGTGGTAGTGTATCATGCAATCATAATCCTTGAGTAGTTCAAGCCATCGCCTTTTCCTCATGTTGAGTTCTTTCTGTGAGAAAATATACTTCAAACTCTTGTGATCAGTATAAATCTCACATTTTTCACCATAGAGATAATGTATCCATATCTTCAAAGAACATATTACCACAGCTAACTCAAGATCATGAGTAGGATAGTATTTCTCATGAATTTTTAGCTGTCGTGATGCATAGGCAATAACCCTATCATTCTACATAAGGAAACAACCAAGTCCTTTCTTTGATGCATCACTATAAATAACGAATCCATCATTACCCGATGGTACAGTCAATATAGGAGCATTGACTAATCTTTTCTTCAGTTCTTCAAAACATTATTCACACTCTTTTTTCCAAACAAATTTAACTCCTTTACGTGTGAGCTTTGTTAATGGGTTAGCCCATCGGGCAAAGTTCTGGATGAAATTCCGATAATAACCTGCTAAGCAAATAAAACTGAGTACCTTGGTTATACTCGTTGGTGCTGGCCATTCTTGGATTGCTCTTGTCTTAGAAGGATCAACAGAGATTCCATCTTTAGAGACAATATGTCTAATAAAAGAGATCTCTTGAAGCCAGAATTCACTCTTGCTAAACTTCCCATATAATTTATGTCTTCTTAAGAGTCTTCAGGACAATACGCAGATGATTTTCATGATCTTCATAGCTTTTGGAGTACACCAAGATATCATAAATAAATACCACTACAAAATCATTGAGATATTCCTTGAAAACATCGTTCATTAGATCCATGAAAATAGAGGGTGCATTAGTCAGCCCAAAAGGCATTACTGTAAACTCATAATGCCCGTACATGGTTCAAAATGCTGTCTTTGGAATGTCTTCCTTCTTCACACACAACTGATGGTATCCATATCTAAGGTCAATCTTTGAAAATTATTGAGCTCCATGCAGTTTGTCAAATAAATCATCAATGCGAGGTAGGTGATACTTGTTCTTTATTTTTATATCATTGATCTCCCTGTAGTCGATACATAACCTCATAGATCCATCTTTCTTTTTAACAAAAGGACAGGGGCTCCCCATGGAGAAACACTAGGGTGAATAAATCCCTTATTACTCAATTCCTCTAGTTGTTTATTTAGTTCAACTAATTCCACAGTGGCCATTCTATAAGGGGTCTTCGATATAGGCCTTGATCTAGGAATTAAATCAATGGAAAACTCAACTTCTCGTTCTGGATGATGTCTAGGTAAATCTTCCAGAAACACATATACATATTCTTTCATAATATGTACATCATCTATTTGAACATTCCTTTCCTCACCCACAGTCATTTCATTCTATTCCTCCCTAATAATTGAATTTAGTTGAGCTACTGGGGGTGGATATAGAAAAGAATTAGGTGGTGACGATTCTTTTCTAAAGATAAGGTGCTCCTTATCATCATCATAAAAAATCATAACCTCCTTATTCTTACAAAAAATCTTCACATCATGGTCTGAAATCCAATCCATACCAAGGATAATATCAAACTCAATCATAGGTATGGCAATGAGATCAGCAGATAAAGAACATTTATGTGATCTAATGGGGACTGGTTCACAAAACATTGTTGCAATGATACTTCCCTTAGGAGTTTTAACTGAAAAATCCCTTGTTAAATCAAATTTCAAATATCTAATTTTCTTTGAAAAATTGGAAGATATGAAACAATGTGATGATCCAAAATCAAATAAATCATTTGATAAACTTGAGGAAACCATTAAATTACATGCCACTATGTCTTTCGGAGCTTCTACCTCAGTAGTAGTGATAACATAAGCTTGGTCTTGATCCCTTGGCCTTTTCTGAGGTAAGTTCCCCAGACGCTTAGGACATTCATTTTCATAATGTCCATCTCTCTACAATTATAGCATTCCACGTTGACAGCAACTCTCTTTCCCTTGCAATCATGAGCTTTGTGGCATTTTTCACCACACTTGTAATAGACTCCCATTCCCTTCAAGCAAGTACTAGGGCGTTTCTTCCCACATTTACTTTAGGATGGATGATCAACGTTTCCCTTCTTCCCTTTATTTCCATTTCCAAAGTGTTTAGAATATCTATACTTCTCTTTCTTTTCCTTAAAGTTGTAAGAATTAGCAAATTCCTTTTCTGTCTTGATAGCACATGAGACAATATCTTCATATGACAAGAATGATTGTGAGACTAATGCTCAATGGATAAATGGTTTTATCCCATAAAAGAAATGATAAATCTTACTTCTTGGGTTATGTATATAATCTACTACATGCCTTGATAACCTTGTAGAGTTAGCCTCATACTTTGCGACATTCTCCTCCTCCTTTTACCTCAGACTTAGAAATTGTCTTTCTGTATCTGCTCGATGGTCATGAGGAAAGTATTTTTCTAAGAAAATATCTTTTAACTCCCTCCATTCTAGATTTGATACTTCATCATCTGCCTTCGTGTTTTGTATCAATGACCACCATTGATCAGCATCTCCAGTGAGGTGATAAACTTCCATGACAACTTTTTCCTTTTCACTACTCCCCAAATCCTGAAATATTTTCTCTAGGGAGCTTATCCATTTCTTAGATACTAATGTATTTTTACTCCCATTGAATATTGTTGGTTTTTGCCTCATGAATCGATCTAACACTGATCCTCCACGCTGCGGATCAGTATGCTCCATACGGATAAGGTTATTATTCATAACCTGAGTGAGTTATCCCAGTATGGTGATTAGATGATCAACACCAGTTGTATCACCAACTCCACTATAATTATCTTGAGCTGGAGGGAAATCCCTACATGGATTGCATGCATTGATACAGTTTCCATTTCTTCTACTAAGCACCATTTCTAAACAATGGCATAAACAAGATCAGTTTATGAATAAAAATACAATATTCCATACTTGTAAAACACTTAACATAAATTGAAATATTTATGGATATAATCCATAATCATAAAAATGTTTTCTTTGAGGAAGTATATACTCATAAACCCTTCATAATGGTTTGTAAAGAAAATGAGAATTATCCTAAGCATATCCCCCGGGAGTGTCATAACCAAGAGTGCAGCATGGCCCGTTGTCATGCACCAATTCTCATTCTATTCTAGCTCAAAGCGGTGTTTTCAGGTTTTACCCCTAGGTACATCTGTGCTAGATCTGTCTCTACCTGCTCATATCTAGACAGGGATGTATTTCTCTGAAAACTCACAAAATCTCAACAATACCAAAATTCTAGGAAGTTCTTCTATACTGATCATCAAAGTCCAACTTAGGTCTATGTTCTCTAATCATACTTTATCTAAATCTAGCTTCCAAGGTTTATAATAAACTTTCTCTGATACCAACTGTAACGCCCCGACCCCAGTTACCTAGATTCAGTGAATTATTACATAACATTATCATGATCACAAAAGATCAAGTCTCAAAAGACCGATTAGTTTAGTAGACTTAGAAGAACTAGATACATTCATAAAGTTTACATTACATCATAAAATGATAAAATATAATAACATAGTCTCCATAGTCCACACTCATATCGCCTTCAGACTATCCCTATAGGTTAGTCATAAAATATTTCTTCACATCTTGGGAAAAATAAAACATAGAAAGGGGTGAGCTCATATGCTCAGTAAATATAACAATATAGCAGAAACTTTCATAAATAAGCATAAACATTTAAGACAATGTATAACTAAAACAAAATCTTTTTAAACTTTAACTTCAACATAATATGGAAACAATAAAATGAAATAATTCCATTTACTTATTCACATGGATATTCTACAAGTCGAATAATCACATGAAATATCAATAACCACTTTCATAATGATGGAATGCATAATGTTGGGCTATCATAACCACATATTCAAGGCCTCGTGGTAAGACTACAAATAAGATTTTTTTAAGGCCTTGTGCCAAGACACTAGTTTGTCTCATGAGACCTACCAATGCATCGAGGAGCTATAGCGGGCTCCACCCATCACTTATTAAGTCCAATGCATTCCTCATATGAACAGGTTTAAACATAACATAAACATTCGTATTAAAACTAGCATATGAAATGTCAATACTTTCTCCATAAACCATGAATGGTATAAAAATAACACATCCATATTCAAACATATCACAAAACCTTCAATAAAATATGGATGTTTTGTATCATAATAAATAAACTTCAAATAAGCTTAAAATCCATCAAAGGATGTTGACATAGATGAAATCAAAACTATTTGAGAGAAATATCTCTTTTTTTAAATCATTTAAAAGTCACATAATTATAAAATAAAACATTTAATTAGAAAATATTCTTATATTCTTGTAAGGGAAGCTTCGACGATTTTATTACGGTATAAAATAGTCGCACCCACCGTATAAGTTAAAAAAATACATTCTTACCTTAATTTTGTCGAAAAGGTTAAAAAGGACCTTGTTTGGAAAACGAAAGAAAGATTCCTTTATAAAAATCTTATAAAAAGTAAATAAGGGTATAAATTAATTTAACCCATAGTCTTTAAAATAGTAAAAATGATTTGAAATACATTTTTAAGAAACATAGATGTGGATGATAAAGAGGTCCCAGTAGATAATTACGTATAAACAACCTCAGATAATGAAGAGATTGTGAAATAAACCCTTACCTTGTACTTTTACTTGGTTGAGGGTAGGTTAAACTCATGTATAATGGTGAAATAATTGTTATTAAATTATACAATAATCATATACATTAATATTATATCATATATGATCTTTAAACATTTATTGTTAATAATATCTTAGTATTATCATAGTTTCGGGTGTTAATGGATTCATTTTCCTTTATTTTATTTGTTATGTGAGCCATATTTTTTATGGATGAGATGTATATTTTTCATATACAGAATTATATCATGTCTCTAAAAATTATTTTTAATCATAAAATGAAATTTATTCTTGAATGTATTTGATGGGGAATGAATCTCATCGCTTTCGTGGAGACGGTAATCCGTACGTACTCACAAGCGACAATATCATTATTTTGATATTAAAATAATATATAATTGGATGGTATATCATATATATAGAATAATTATCATGTTATATTTATTATTTACATGAATTACACATCATTATTATACCCATCCAAATAATAATGTTTTGAATAACAATTGCACCACGACGTGGAGACGGTAAGTCGTACGTACGCACGTATGGTGACATGTCATTCAAAGGATGGATAGAATACTGAATATGGTTGTACCATATTTATAATAACATAAAATTATGTATAATATACTGGAGTTATTATTTTATAATGGTAATAACAAAGAAAGATGAAGTTTAAGAAGAAAGGAACTTGAAATAGGGTGGTGAAAACATTACCTCTTCTTCAGGTTCTTCCATTTGATTTGATAAAAAGGGCTCCTTAGGTTGGATTTCTGATCAAAATAAGGCCTCTAAGTTGAATTGAGGGAAGTTTAGAGGATATTTGGGCAGGTTTTGGCCAAGAAAAAAGGCTTTGAAGGTGTGAATTAGAGAGAAGGGTGAGTGCCCTTTTATAAGAGGGGTGAGGGGAACCTTTGGAAAAGCTAGAAATATTATTTTATAATAAATTCATATTCTATTTCTAATGGCTCAAAAGTGAAATATTTAAATTTTAAGGTGGTGATGGGTCAAAATAATTTCAACCAATAGATTTTAGACAGGTTTAGGTCACTATATTAACCTTATCATTTATATTTAACTCTTAGTTAAATAGTTTGACATTTATCATGCCTCTTTGTATTTTTATATTATATAGTTAATTAACTTACTATATATATACAATCGACCCCCAAGTGGTTCATTAATGATACACATATCATGATATAAGTACTTTTTCTGAACATTAAATGTTTAGGAATAGAATATAAATTAATAATATAATATCTGTTTTAAAAACTCTTTTATGTCAATTTTGACACTATTGGGTATTTTGTTTTTGATAATTTTATAACAGCATTATTAATTCGAATAAAATTTATATAACTAATACTAATATGTCATATTAACCTATAAAATTAGTTTAAGTCATAAAAAGTCTCAAATTAAATTTATTTGGATATTTATAATATCAATTATTTTAATATTTCATTAATTCGGTAATTACTATATCACCATTGTGTCATAAATAAATTAAATTATTTAATGTCTAAAAATTATAAATAAAATACCATTATGTAGGAAATCATTTTAGCTTTCTAAGGAATATTTAAAATCTAATTTATCTTATGCATAACCCTATATTAAAAATGTTTTACTTATTAAACTTTGATTTTAACTCTTTAAACTCTTCTTAGAATTAAATAATAATAAATGTCCTAATCTAATCCAATTGGACCTAAATGACAATATTTTATTATTATGGATGTTTTTGGTCAAGATAAACTTTTCCAATAGAATTTGGACATGTTTTAGGGTAATATTAATATCATTTTTACCCTTAATTACCCTATTTACTTTTAACCGTAGTAAATTAAAGTAAAAAATTACTATTCACCAAAAATTATTTTTATCTTATTGAACCACATTTTACTCCTTCATATTAACTATATCTCTCGTATTTTTGAAATTCCACTCCCAGAAAAGGTAAAATTATGTTTTATGTGAATTTCCAAATTCTCTTAGGAGGTGGGTAAAAGACGGTGAAAAGTTCCATAACATTTTTATATATCTAAAATGATTCTAAACAAACTCCAATGAATTAAATTAAACTTATATAGGTATTATGTATCCATTTTTACCTTAATTAAATTTAAATAAAATAAATAAAAATTTAAATAAAAATTCGGTTTTAAACCATGACTTAGTGTTTTTCACTATTCATCAAAAATTGAAAGCTTTCAGAAATATACCAAAATTTCACCCTAGGCTAATTTCGATATTCCGAATCCAAAATTGAAGTCCATTTTGGAGGATAAAATTTATAAAATTTCGAAAAAATTTTATTACTATTCATAACGGCTAGTTTGATTGGTTGTGGTGTGTGTTAGAACTCGAAGTTGCGTACAACACACGCTACTGTATTATTCAAAGAGAAGCATACCGTGGAAGCTTGGGGTGTTACATTAACCCCTCTAGATGCATCCCCATCAGGCCCAGCCTTGTTTGGTGTAGCCTCATATGCCACATCTACATCATGAAAACATTGACCCAACCCCTAGCTAGGGCTAGGAACCTAAGGTTCCATTATAATAAATAAATAACAAAACCTACTCCTTCAAGGATGCATAGGTCCTTAGATATTTCATATAAATCCATAAAAAGGGGATCTTGAAATTTCCATAATATAAGAGAACCCAAGAGGGTGAACATACCAATCATTCCCTTCACTACTCATACCACCTTATTTTCAGACATATCATTAAAGAATGTTTTGTCTTCATATATTATCTCAAAGTCCATGGGGATCGTGACCTACTCATGTTGGGTGATTTACCGACATAGGTATAACATGTATATATAGACCTTGATTTTGATAGTGAAGACTCTGGTGAGTAGAAACCTCCCATCAGCCATGGAAACACAAAAGTACATTGACTTATTGTCTTGTAAGATAGTTTCTCACCCCATGGTATTATCCATCCCTGCTTGAGAAACCCATAAACTCATTAGGTTACTACACCTCCTTGAGCCATTGATTCAGAACTGCATCACAGCTTTCCAAGTCTATGATGAACATGCATCTACAATGTAAATGAAATCAAAGTCTCTCATTAGTACCAAAACTATCATGCAATCTTAATTATTTCATTCCTTCTAAATTAAGAGTCATACACAAGTGTTTTCCAGTCTTGGACTATTCTACTAATGTGGAAAAATGATCCACCTCTATGAATGTTGTTGAACTAGATGATCAATACAAAATGATAAATTATGAGGAACATTATGAGAACCCCTCAAGAACTTCTGAAAGATAACATCAAATTATATGTAGATGATACGATAGTAGAATAAATTTTCATAATAGTTCTTTAAACAAGGATATTCATGCTACTAAAACCAGGTAGGACTCATATAGGGCTTAATAAGTTCAACCCTCCCAAGCTACTCTATCAGTTGTGCCTCCACAACCAATATTATTCATTGATTAAGAGACAAGTCCCAACCATGATGTGATAATTCAAGTCCATCCAGATCCCAACTCATCCATCTGGTGCTCAGCCTTGAGTTGTTTAGGGTAGCTTAACTAACCAATAATAGATTACCTCTATCACTAGTGGAGCCGAACACCCTGTTCAATGGTGTCTATTACGATCCCTACTGAAGAAGGACCCCCTATATACTAAAATATTTCCCTCATCTAGAAATAGGATGTTATGAATCTTTTTGCTATTATACCTACGAGGATATCAAATCTCAAGGTGATCCACCTATAAAAGGAAATGGATGAGTCCCTTGTCGAATAATTGAATAGTCCCCTTCGGTTTGAGACTTTGGTATCTACTGTTGAGGCCTATTATACAAAATAGGTTGAATGTGTAGAATGGTGTCCCATCTTCTCATTTTATGGAGAAGATGAGGGTGTTACCATTTGGGGGATTATAATATTTCTATATTTCATAGACCAATTCAATGGTACAAGATTCCAACATTACCTCATGGATACTAGCTCTAGGATAAACCTCATTTTGACCCAGATTCTCCAAATAATCAAGATTATGGAAATTTTATTTTACTCCATATAACCGATAAATTCATGCATATGATAAGAGTGAGAAGAAGCCACATGGAATAATCAACTATAGAATCAGTTTACATTCTTAGAGGTAGACACTAAATCTATGGTAGTCTTGTAGGAAACTGTATACAATTTTCTGTTTGGAAGTCCCTATCTTCATTTTCATGTAGTAGTCCCATATTCATACCATTGGTGACTCAAAAACTCCCTTAATGGATGGGTTTGGGTACTCTAGGGTGACACATCCCCCTTTGACTTCAATGAGACTCGTTATTTGGATGTTGTTCACTAAAAAATTGAGGGAAAAAATAAAATATTATAGGGTCAAAAAAATCAATGCTCCTAATTATCTAATGGTTATCATAATCGATCATTGTTAATACTTAAAGGACATCTTTGTTCTCCCAATTAATTGGTTGGAACCCTCAACACTAGACCATAGAGGTTGTTTCATAGTCCCCAAAACAAGGAGTACACATAGATTACCTCTTACTCCTATAATGGATATGCCAATCAAATACCGAAAGACCCTACCCATGTAAATTATAGTTAATTTCACCCCATGGCCACTAATCCACAGCCTTCCCACATGCTCCACAAAGTGGGTCTTACTTGACAGAAAACAACCTATCATCATTTCATTGATATCAAGAGTGGAATTAAAGGTCAGAAACCATATGGGAGTTTATCTTTAACATTTTTCATTGTAGTATCCATAGAGTATGATATATGTATTGAATACTCTAATCCAATTCTATCGGGATTAAATATTTTCTCAAGGTCTGTATCTTTAATAGAGTTACTTATTCCCATTTATCCTAATATCTCAGTTGATAAAGGCGATATATAAGATGCCCCTTTAATTGGAAGAGGGTTTCTTCACCATTGTGGATGTTTTGACTCAAGTAAACATTAGAACTAAGGAATACCTTATGCTGACACTGATCAGTTAACCCATGTCATCATAGGAGAAAACTAAATATGTGTCCTTCCTAAAGTAGCACAATGATGTGTTTTCCTGGGGATATGATGAGATCCCATGGATTGGATCTCAGATTTTCATTTATCACCTTGGCCTACTAGTGGATCATTTTGGGTTCAAACAAACTCCCAGAAAGATGAACCCATATAACGATTTCATGGTCAAAGACATGTGTGACAAGATTATTAAATCCAACTTTAATAGATAGGTCCAGTACCCCAAATAGATATCTAACATTTTCCCAGTTAGGAATTAGAATGGTTATATCAGAGTCTACATCGACTTCCAGGAACTCTACATACATTATATAAAGGACGATTTTCCCCTTATAGTGATATAATTTTTGACTGATGTTACATTCGGGTTCCAATCCTGCTATTTAATGGATGAATATTCTTGGTAAAATTAGATCTGGATGGCCCTTGAGGATGAGGAGTATACTTCCATCAGGGAACACCATATAACATTTTACTATTAGGTGATTCCTTTTATATTTAAAAAATCTTGGAACCAGTTACCAATGTTCCATGAACCACATATTCAAACTACTCCTCGAGACACTGGAGGTATGTTATGTGGATGATTTGGTGATTAAATATCATCATCTCTAATAACATATCAGATATCTTGAAAATGTATTTATATTCTTATGTTCCCACCACTTGAAAATGAACCCTTTAATGTGTTCATTGAGGGTTACCTCTAGAAAATTTCTATGATTCATTATTATATATATATTCATTGAGATCAACCTAGATAAAATTAAAAATATAAAATAAATTTCCCCCATGGAAACTTTGAGAGTTGTGAGTAATTCAAAGGAAAAAAGCCTATATTTTCTTATTCATTGAAAATTATGTCTGAAAAGTGCAATCCCTTATTGAAGATCATGAATAATGGAACCAATTTCAAGTAGGATGAGGTCTATCAGACTGCCTTTGATGATATTAAAAAATCTCTACTGCAACCACTAGTTCTAATTCAACTGGTCTTAGGAAAAACTCTGGTCCTCTTTATGATATCTTCCCTTTGTTCCCTTATATCCCATAAAACAATGAGTGTAGGGAGAAAAACATATATTATCTCATCCACATGTTCCTCAATGTGGAGACCATATACTCTCCCATCGAGAAGAAATTTCTTGTGCTAATATTCATAATGAAAGAAGTTATGAAATTATTTCAAAACCCATGAGGTATAATTGGTGTCCTTTTTGACCTACTGAAGTATATTCCCAACAGCCCCTTGTTGATAGGGTTATTGGAATGATGGGTAGTAATCCTCTAGTAGTCTAATATCATGTTTGTCCTGCAGAAATTTGTCAAGGGCTAGGATTTGGTGGATTTCATGGTTTTGAATCTGACCCCTAAGGAACTTCCCCTAGATGTCAATTTCCCAGATGAATCCATTTTTTTAGTAGATCAGGTTTCATAATGTTAGATGATGCATTTTGATGCAGACTCCCAGAGTCCAACTAGTATAAGGATAACCAACACTAAACTCAAAAGGGTATTCATATGGAATTCTTCATCACACTTGCATAGTCTACATCAGTGTGATTATTTTTTAAGAGGGATGAAATAAAATTGAGGTAGAGTATCAGGATATTATAACTGATCTAGAGTTATCTCTCTTTATCGATTTACAGTATTTGCATTTGAAGGGAGGTTTTGAAATGGTCATCATGAAGATCATGAATTTCTATGTAGTCAGAAAGTAACCTATGACCCTGCGGGAATGAACTCACCAGTTAATGGTTTAGTTCCCCTACCATCAAATATTGACTCATGTTCCTTGGTCACAGAATGGTTGAGCTAATGATTTGGAAATCCTAGATACATTTCTGGTAGAGCATGATCAATATGACTTGGTCAATCATATGGCACATCGTAGGGTCATCTTTATTTCCACTTCCAAATATAATAGTAATAAATAGGTATACATAACTGGATGTCCATGATTCTATTAAATGACCCTAAAATGACCCTAAGATTGAAAAAACACCTGATTGGATAATCCCCTTTGTAGATTATCTTCCACATGTCATCCTACCTATAGGAAGTGCTGAGAATGAGAGAACCCACTAGTGTGAAGTAAATTTCTTCCCCTAGAGTGTCCCTAACCTTGAGAAACCCTTCTATATGTGAGGGTTTGATAGAATTATTATTTGTTTCATCCAAGGATTTGAGACACCTTTGGTTAAGAAAGAGGTACATTCTATATCATATGTATCCCATAAATTAGGATTAAATATCTCCCAAGAAATTTGGAGGTTGGGTTACTTCTACACCACCATGGTTCATAACTATATTGGGTGCACCAAGAGGTGTCATGAAAATTAGATTCATGCTAACATTGTACATCAACCATCATAGAAACTCGTTGAATACTCTTATACCTTGTCTTGTGTCTTTGCGTAGTAGTAATGTTTTAATATTGTAGGTTTATTTTGACGACAACAAAATTTTTCTCAACGTTGGTAGAATCAGTTCCCCTCAAAGAAGTTAAAACCCATTCAATGGAATAATTTGTGAAGTATCACATAATTCATAAATTTGGAGTACCTCAAAACATTATCATGAACAAAATATATTTTTAGGCTTTTGAGATAAATAAATTTCATGGCAATTACAACATCTAGTCCAACTACACTTCCCATGACCATGCATATGAAAATTGGTAGATCAAGAAAATTAACAAAACCCTCTATAACATATTGTAGAATATGGTGGGACAAAAAAATATTTGGCCTAATATAATTCATAATTTCCTATGTTCATATCATAAGAAAAATCTAAATTCCACCAAGGTGACTCCACACTCCCAAGTGTATATAATAGAAGCAGTTTTACCTACTGAGGTTCAATTTCTGTCACTCTGAATGGTTTCCATGAACAGAAGATGATAGAAAGAATAAAAGAAGTATATATATATAAGTTTGAATCTATAAATGAAAATATTTTTTAGACATTATAAAACTTAGATAGGCACCAGAATAGGGTAGAACAATCATTTAACAAAAATATTCACCTCAAATCCTTCTTTTTGGGTGACATGGTTTTGGTTCTCAGAGCAATGATGATATTGAAAAATAATCCATCAAATATGGATAAAAATTTTAAAGGACATTATATTATCTATAAGTTATATTCCAATGGATAATAATCTTTAACCACTGTGGATGAGGACAGTATCACACCTTCCACTAATTCCAACTTTCTCAAATATTATATTGTGTGAATACCCCTTTGGTCAAAGAAACATGACCTTAAATTGTATCACATAATGTTATGAGCTATATGACCTTAAACTAATAGCTTCCCCTTTGGTCAAATATATGTGAACTTAAACTATATCAATGAGGTCTATACATTATGACTTTAAACTATTTGTATCTACGGTCTGAGATCTTTGACCTTAAACTAGAAGTAAACAAAGTCTAAGTTGTACGACATTAAACTAAAAATCCTAACATTCTTAGTACATGAAATTAAATTGTATCATTCCCTATGCGATGAAAATAGGATTCCTCATATAATAAGTATGAGATGAAAAAAATAAAAATTCCTTATAACATGATGTTGAACTGTATCCTTACCCTATATAAACATGAGATGCCTCATATAAAGAATATGGGGTGACCAAAATCAACATACTCAGCACACAATGTTGAATTGTAGTCTTAAACCATATAATCTAGGGATACCTCATATGATAAATACAAAATTATCAAAACTAACATCATTATCCCATGATGTTAAACTGTAGAATTTCACCATAAACATATGAGATGGTTCATATGATAAATATGGGATAACCAAAACTAACATCCTAAGAACACAATGTAAAACTATAGACTTGCTATGAGTGATGAAAATAAGATAACTCTAATGGAAAATAAGAGATGATTAGATTTCCTCACAATAGAACACATCACCCCTCTTATATTGGTCTTCTACCACACCATCTTCTAGAACTATATGTGAGTTGATTCCTATGACTTATGGGATACACAGGGGAACTTGGATCCAAAATATCATGCTCAACCTTAACACCAACCAATTTTTTGGGAATATCTTTGGTCCAAACCTCTTGACCATAAAATTTATGAAACTAGTTTCAGGATTTCTTTGTGTTGTATAGGGAATCATTGAATCCTTCTTCACAACGAGTTTTAAATATTTTTCACTACCCAGACATCCCCAAAGTACCCACTCCCCTTTAGGTCCAAGCATTATGAACTTAAACTATGTTCATAAGGCCCTTTCAGGCCCCTTATTCATATACTTTACTTCATATAGGGTGTTTCATCAAACCAATTTCCCTTCCCTTTTTTATCACATCCTTCCTCAAAAGACGCCACCCTACTAACATTGGTCTTTTATAACATTGCATTCCAAAACTATATATGTATGATTCCCATTATCTTGATATACGTAGATATTCCCATATCACATATCTTGGGTCTATCCCCACCATCAACTCATCATAGGGTCTTTCCTCCCTCAACATCATGACATAATATTGTGTGCTGTTTGTTTGGGAAGTTTATGTGACATTGGGTCTCCTTGGACCTCCTTTTTCACATCAGGTAATCACTATTTTGTGCCACACAATCATTTTTATGGAACCCACACCATTTTTTCAAAGATATTGGACATTAAAATAGAATAAAATTTAGTTCAAGAAACACGAATCTAAACTACATAGTCTAACATCCTCATCATACGATGTTAAATTATAACTTTACCCCATGTGATGAATACATGATTCCTCACATGAAAAATATGATACAAACTAAAAAAACATTCTCAAAAAATGATTTGGAACTATATCCTTACTATATCCAATGAACATAGGATGACTCATATAATAAGTATGATATGAACAAAAATTAACACCTTTAGTACACGACGTTAAACTATAACCTTACCCCATATCAACATGGGATGCCTCGTATGGAAAAAAATGGGATGGCTAAAATCAACAACCTCATTAGACAATATTAAACTATGGACTTAATCTATGTGATGAATAATGGATGCCTCATATAATAATTAGGGGATGATCTATCATCCAACCTAGAAAGTATAGTACCCTTTTGGAATTAGTTCCCTACCAAGACACATTCAAGAACTATGTATGGATTGATTCCCATTTATAGGGGATATATAGTGATTTTTGGATATTTTATCCTAGTCCCATCCCCACTAATAACTAATTTTGGGGTTTTCCCCTCTAGGTTAGGATTGAACCTTTCCTACCAACATGATCATCCAATGCATTTGGTCACATGGAAGGATATCTCCCAGAGTACTCAACAACCCCACATGACATTCCCCACATCCATTTTCAAACTTCATGCTTCGATCAACATGGATAATCATTATCATGAACCTTCACTGGTACCCTGGTAACCTGATACCCAAGATAAACCTGAGATATCCTGAAGGGCATTTTCAATCCCCACGGGTCTGCTATTAGTAGCTAGCATCATAGAAAAAGTAATTGTGAATAATTTTTTCACTGATAATGAGGAAGTAAAAGAAACAAGAAAATATGCATATCAAAAGAAACCCCACTATGAGTATTGTACCTAAATTAAAATAGGAAAAATCATGTCCAATTTCTAAAACTAAGTACTAGAAAATAAGAAAACATCCCAAGTCCCAACTGAAATGCAACACACCAAGTTCAAGCTCTTATAGTTAGATCCACATCCATGAGATCCTCTACCCTTGATCAAACTTGTAAGGAGATAATATTAAAAAACATGAAGGAACAAGTAGGGTGTGATCCAAATCCTAGTATGATTTCACGAAAAGATTATATAATAGATTCCAATTTCAAACTATCCATGTAAAGTTCTTTCAATTTTCCAATAAACAGGTCTGGGATTTCAAAGAGCATAAATAAAACAATTCATTATTTACATTTCAAAACATGAAAATACTTTAGTAATACATGATTCATAATTAAAATGATGAAAATACATTTCAAATGATGGAATTTACCTTTAATATAATGGTGATTTTCACAAATGTCACTTTTCACAAAATGGATGAAATAAAAACATTTATATAAAGCTATTTATATAAATTCACAATGTATATAAAAAATTTCATAATAATAGATTATATATGCATTTTAAAGAAAAACAAGAAACAAACATGTTAATGTTTCTAGTAGGTGTGATAGTTCCAGGATATAGGGACTCAACACTATGAAACAAAAAATATGTACATATTCCACTTTGAGTTTAGAAAAAAGGGGACTCATCGCCATCGCCTAAGGGATGTGATTTGATATTATAAGGTGTCTGAATGTTGTAAGTCTTGAAATGTACCCAAAATAACTCAATGAATACCTATGGATTTCTTCTTTTCTAGTACAAAAAAATGATGGGAAATTTATTTCAATACTACTTAAAATACAATTAATCCCATTCTTTATTTCAAATATTCCAAGTTACTCTTTAAAAATCATAATGGGGTTTTAATCAAAAACATGACTTTTCACAAAGATAAAACCCTAAGGTGTCTATTAACCCATTTTTATCCCATTTTTCATAAATAATTATTTTAAACCAACTCATGCAATTTTACAATCCACTTTTATAAATTAAATTCAGCAATATAATTTTCAATCAAATTCCATGAATTTCATAACAAACCCCTAATTTACATGAATTAGGGTTCTTCATAATTTTCCATCTAAACCATTTCCACAATTAAATAAAAAATTTAATTGAACAATTTTCCATCAAAACCAAAATTTTAATTTCACAAATTTCCATAAACACACCCTAATTCACTGTAATGGGGGGTTTTCTAATTTTATGCCAAAAACCAATTTTTCCAAAAAATCATAATTCAATGGAATTAGGGTGTTAATCAAAATATTGAAAGAAATTTAATACAAATCAAGTAATTTAATTTAAATCATCATTTGAATTTAAATCAAAAATTTTGGGTTAAGATAAATTGGGCGTCGTAATAGAACAACCTACCTCAGGATCAATGGATCTCAGATCACCAAACTATAGCCATGATTCATAAAAAAGAATGAAGATCAAGGAATGTGGGAGAAGAAGATCAAAATAGGTTTATTTACCCCAAAAAGAGGGTATTAGATACATAAATCAATATGGGGATCCATGAAAACCTATAGAGAATAAGAGAGACCACAAGAGAATGAGATCTGGACAATGAAACAAACCGTGAGGAGATGGAAGGGGATTCCTATAGCTTCAAAAAGGTTTCAAGAGGGATGTAAGGTTCCAAGAATCCTTCTTGGGAGCTCCATGGTCTATAGAAACTAGTTTTTGTAGAATTAGGTTCATTGAAGACATAAATGGGTGGTTTGGGAAATTTTAATAAAGTTTCATATCACTTAAAATCTCATACGCACAATTTCCTTGGAAAAGGGGAACAGTTTAGAAAACCCGTGTGAAATTTGTACACTAGTTACAAATGGGATGAAATGTTTATACTAATAGGGTGAATAAATTGATTAACCATATGCCAAATGTTCAAAATTCCATATCCTTATGTGTCATGGTTTCCTCTGATAGGGTGCACAATTTGGGAAAATTGTGTTCCCATCGTGCTCCAGCCTAGAATTTCCAATACTCTTAAAATTTTAACCCAAAAAAGGCCAAACGAAACCCAACCAAAGTTAGATAAAAATAAGGGTTTAATAATAAATAAAAATAGTAACATTATGTTAAAAAATACCCACCATAAAATTATATTTTCCCTAGAAATCATATGAAGAAGATTCCACACAAAAAAATGAGGTCACTGCTCTCTCATCTGTGTCTCCATCTCCAAAGTCTCATGATTATTAGAAATATGTTGCATTTACACTCAAAACAAATGTATCTTCCCCCCACAATGTTCCTTAGATTTAGAAAAAACTATCCTGACTAGCCATTGAGTCACAGATATATTAGGTTCAACTTTGAGATCATGCAAACTTAGATCATGAGTTGGATCAGATAGATACATTCAAAGATGAAATACATGAAGCATGTTATGTATCAACATCAGATGAGGTGGTAGTGATAAATGATATGAAACTTTACCCACCTAATCAACAACATCAAAAGTTCCAACAAAACAAGAATAAAGTTTCCCTTCCTCCCAAGTCATTGATGACCCAATCGGGGTGAAACTTTCAAGAAAAACGGGTCACCAACTAAAAAATCCAACGACCTATGATGACGATCTGTATAAGATTTATATCATCTCTACTATATCAAAATTCTTTGAAAAAACGTCTAAATATTTTATATCATCTCTAGGACCAATCATGGTATAGCCAAGGAACTTTCAAAAATCTCTAACCAACATAATGGAGAATTACAAGGCCTCAAAAGGAGCCATCCGGATTGTGGAATCATAAATATTGTTATAAGAAAACTCAACCAGCCACAAATGATCATCCCAATCCACACCAAAGTCATGAAAAAAAGAGTAATTCATATCCTAAAGTATTTTAATAGCTCTTTCTAATTGGCCATCATATTCTGGAAGGTATGTTGTACTCAAATGGACATGAGATACTAGTGCCTCCTAAAGGCCTCTCCAAAAACAAGAAGTGAACCAAGGATACCTATAAGGAACTATATCAGGAGGAACTATGTGAAATTGAACAATCTCTTTCATATATATATTTCCCAACTCCTCAAATTTGGTTTTATCATGAATGGGTATAAAGTTCACTGATATTGTCATTCGATCAATCACAACCCATACCACACTACTATTTATCTAGGTAAAATAAAAACCAACCAAAAATAAAATAGATATCTTATCCCTCTTCGAGGTAGGAAATGGAAGTGATGGAAGAAAACCTGAAGGTTTATCGTGCTCAGTCTTAATCTGCTGGTATGTATAATAATGAGAAACAAACTCATCAATGACCCATATCATACCAGGCCTTCAAAACTTCTACCACATTTCATTGAACATCTTTATGTATCCTAGGTTCACTTACCACAAGGAACTATCAAAATCCCCCATCACATATTTCCTTTCTGAAGAAAGTTCCACAAAATGATTCTGATAGCACAGAATTCCCTATATTGAGAATGACCACTGGGAAACTATATCCCCACCATAAAGAGAGCCTATGATACTATAGAACTCATTGTCACGATGCAAATAATGAATAATCAATTTGAGAAGATAATATGTCAACAACACTATCACGACCCCCTCCCACCAAAGATGCCCCTCCTGAGCTGGAAATGGTGAACGGGAGATAATGACCCCCGAGTCCCGCCTCCAGTAGGCCCCTGGTTGGCGACTAGCACTAAGGGTATGAGTTTTCACAATATGGGAGGCATTACCCTTTTTTTGTTATTTAGGATTGTGAAATATGACAATTCAACCACCAAAAAGGAAAAAGAACAAGTGTATAGAAATAAACCCAAACTATTCCCACATGCATGTTTAAACAATTTATAACAAGGTACAAGTAAAAGAAAGCTCAAAAGTACAATACCAAAAGAAAACAAGAGAACAACAACTGCAACAACTCCAACTGCCTGACTAGTAGGGTCCCGCACGGCCCGGGTAGTCCTCCAGGAAACCTGAAAGTAAATGTAGGGTGAGCATACAAGTATACTCAGTAGGGAAACCTAAATCTCTCATGAACAAGTGGGAAGACATCCTAATGTCCCGTGAGAACAACAGAAGAAACTTAACAAGTAAATCTATCCACCCAACCTTTCCAGCCACACTCACCAAAACACAATCACAACAGGTAGTAGTAGTAGTATAAGAACAAGAGTATTGGGTACCCCCCACCATTTCCCATTAGTTAACTGAACGTCCTGACACTATCACACTCTCCCCACCCACACACACCTGGGCCTCACCACCACGTATCCCGCCCGCACACACCTGAGCCTCACCACCACGTATACCGCCCGCACACACCTGGGCCTCACTACTATAACTACATCCCCGTCCAAAGACTCATGGGCCTCAAATCAAAACCTACCTGAAAATTCTTAGGTGTAAGGTCTCCTCAAGCCATTATAGCCTATAAGCATTCCCGAAGAGTCTTGGGCATAATCACCCCAATCGAAACCTACCCGAAGAGTCTTGGGTGTAAGGTCGCCTCAAGCCATCACAACCTAGGGGAGAAGAAGCAGGAATGAGCTAGTAACTATGGGAAAACACCCTCTCCCATGAAATGGGAGTGTTTGGTACTAAGTGCTCAATATGGGTGTGGTGCGATAAAACACAAAAGATACAGATATATATTGAAACCACTCAGCCCAACCTATATCTTCTAAAAAGAGAAACTGAGCACGTGCCTCGACACTGCTACCACGAAGCATGCCTACAACAAACAATCCCAACCCCATTAAAGTTTTCACGTTTTAGCAGAAATTAGCTTATTTAGTTCCTTAACTACTGGAAAACTATCCACAACCAACCACTTCAAACGTTCGTAAAACATATCCCTGCCATCCACAAAGCAAGTTAGGAAAACACAGCAACACGAAAAGTTCTTTCTTATTAACCAACCAACCCATTAATTATTATTCCCGTTTCATTACCAAGCCCCACCATTCATTAATTCTTCCACTTTTATTTATTAATCACAAACCATAACCCGTTCACATTAAAGCCCCACCCTGCGGCCCCGTTGCCAACCGCCATAACCACAACCGCACCAAAACCACACATCATCATCCCTTTAATCCCATTTATTGCAGCCTCGCTGCCCATCACCATTAAAAATTCACACCTTCCCATAACCAAGCCAACCGCATCCCTGCTGCTCACCCATTTAACAACAGCCCAAAAAACACCCCCATCACATGCCACGTAACCAAGCCAACATCCACATGTTCATTATTCCATTTTGTTTAACCGGGGTGACCACACAAGGGTTCCAGATTTTCATTTAAACAGTCAACTTTACGTGATTAACCAATTTCCACATTCAACAAAGTTTCACTCACAAAAACATTCTAGAAAGATAGGGAAACATTTAATTGCGCAAGAAAAGGCCCCCAACGACTGTGATTTTCAGTAGGGAGAAGCTCATTCATTTCACAACATAATATCATAGGATATAAAGTAACAGCAATCACAAACTTCCCAACCCCGTTCTTTAACCAGTTATTATCTTCATTTAATGGTTCATCCGTTTCTCATGAAAACAAGCGGACACCCACCCCGCATGATGCACAAAATTAGAGAGATGAAGGTAAGATCCCTACCTCAATAGGTTTTGGTCACAATGCTCCCCCGGATCAACTTTAGAAGACGTCTGTTGGCGTACGTCACTTCTATCGGGTCCCGTCAGAACCTCCTCGGGTGGAATTCTGAAAGAAAAGGCCGAAGTAAAAAACAACAGACCCAGGCTCGGAAGTTCCACCTCGTCATTAGGATCCCGTGGCCGCTGACAGATCATAAATCGGAGCTCGGACGGAAAATTTATGGAAGAAAGACCCTTCGAGTCTCTTAAGAGAGCTCTGCTCAGAGGAGAGGGGATGAGAGGTGTGAGTTGAAAGGAGGAGGGGACCCCTCCTTTTATAGGAATGAAAATAAAAAGTACACGGCGTGTACTTGGCCGTTTTCACACGGTCTCCACGTGGCCTCCAACATGGCTCTGCGGCTGTTGACTGGTCAACACACGGTTTGAGGGTAACGCATACGCAGGGAGGGACTACACGGCGTGTACTCATTTATTGCACACGGTAAGGACACGGCTCCAACACGACACACGGCCGACGACTGGTCAACACATGGTAACGCGTACGCGGGGAGGGACTACACGGCGTGTAGTACTGGACACACGGTGTGTACCCATTTTCTTCACGCGGCAAAGACACTGCCATCCACACGGGGTACACCCGGCAAGAGGGTACACGGCGTGTACTCAAACTACACGGCGTGTAGTTTCAAAATTCTGGAAAGTGTGGGAAAAGTCCATTTTACCCTCCAAAACACTTGTAGCCTTCTTTTTGACAAAGGAATGGGCCGGAGAGGTCCAGGCCATTACATCAGATACCTCTTAAAACATTCTCGTCCCCGAGAATTCAAAAACCAACCTAGGGGAACCCAACAAGATACGTCTTAGGGTTCTCGTTATAACAGGAACCCAAACAACAACCCTAGTCATATGTGTTAGGAATTACTTCTCCTATGTCAAGATATTATCCTCTTTAGGCGGCACTGACTCGCCTGCACGGGTTTAATCGAATCCTCATTAATGCGTCTCGATTAAGAATTGGGTCTTCCCACTTTCACACATTAGGATTTTTCAACTCGCACTAACCCCAACACCACACAACCAACACTCTGCCTGAACATGTGGGTTTGGGAAATTCCTTCACCTATGTCGAGATATTATCCGCTTTAGGTGGCACTGACTTGCCTGCACGGTTTCAATCGCATCCTCATTAATGCGTCTTGATTAAGGGTCAGGTTTTTCCCTTTATCACACATCCGGACATGTTACACATCACCAGGGAATAGGGAAACAAAAGGTCACACAACTGACAATCCAAGCATTCCATATATCAAAGGTACAGAGTACAACATCAACCCAAAGCTCATAAGAACAAGGGAAAACACAAGTCAAAATAACTCAGGGTACTGATCGTGCATCTGGGTCTCCCGCTCCCAAGGGCTCTCCTCGAGGCCGCCATGCCTCCACAACACACAAACTAAGGGAATGGTACGTCCACGGAGAACCTTCTCTTTACGATCCTCAATTCTGACTGGCCATTCCTCGAAGGTCGCGTCGTCTCCCATATCCAACTCTCCCCAGTCAATAACGTGAGAGTCATCGTGTAAGTACTGACGAAGCTGGGAGACGTCATGGACTTTCTCCATCTGAGGTGGCAGGGCCAGCTGATATGCCACCTCGCCGACTCGCCTCAGCACCTCAAAAGGTCTGATGAACCTGGGTGAGAGCTCACTCCCTTTCCCAAACCTCTGCTGCCCCCGTCGAGGGGAAACCTTCAAGAACACATGGTCTCCCACCTCGAACTCTAAGGGCCTCCTCTGACGATCAGCATAAGACTTTTGTCGGTCCTGATCCACCTTCATCCTCTCACGCATTGCCTCCGGAACAAACAACCTTCCCTGGAAAAGCATCTGATGTCGGCTTTCCTCTGACCATCCCCCTGGAGCATTCCCCTGATCGACACGATCCCGCATCACCTCTGCCTCGGAGTCCCCCCACTGAGACTCTTCCACCTGCTGCGACAAGGAGGACTGCATCGTCATCTGGAACAAACAGCCTCTAA
This sequence comes from Viscum album, assembly GCA_963277665.1. Lineage (NCBI taxonomy): Eukaryota > Viridiplantae > Streptophyta > Magnoliopsida > Santalales > Viscaceae > Viscum > Viscum album. Next base: position 596,907,445 of record OY728125.1, on the reverse strand, counting down.
CACCTTCTTCCCTTGCATCTAAGTGCAGGGAATCCAACTCTCACATCGCCTTCCAAGCATCAGCGGATTCCCGAACCACTTCCTTATGTTACTTCCTGCTCAGGGCATCAGCCGCAACGTTTCCCTTACCTTCAGTGTAAGAGATCTCAAAGTCATAGTCTTGGAGAAACTCGACCCATCTCCGCTGCCGTAAGTTCAGGTCACGCTGGGAGAAGATATAACACAGGCTCTTGTGATCTGAGAAGACCACAAAGCGCTCCCCAAAGAGGTAATGTCGCCACAAATTCAATGTGAACACTACTGTTGCAAGCTCCAGGTCATGGGTGGCATAGTTACGCTCGTGAGGGCGCAACTACCTAGACCCATAACAAATCACGCCCTTCTTCTGCATCAGCACGCACCCCAGACCAAGGGAAGAATCATCACAAAACACTTCATACAACAACCCCTACTCTAGCAATCAGAGCACGAGAGCACTAACCAGCTTCTCCTTCAGGTAGTCAAAAGCTTTCTGGCACTGATCGCTCCATAGGAAGACCTGATTCTTCCTAGTCAAAGCTGTCAATGGAGCAGCAACTCGAGAGAAGTCCAAAATGAACCTCCGATAGTAACCTGCCAACCCCAGAAAACTAGGAACTTCTGCCACGCTCTTGGGTGCTGCCCAAGAAACAACTGACTCCACCTTCGACGGGTCCACTGATACTCCATGCTGAGACACCACGTGCCCAAGGAAGTGTACTTCTTGTGTCAAGAACTTACACTTCGACAATTTCCCGTAAATCTGGTGGTGTCGAAGGACTTCCAAAACTGCCCTGAGATGCTCAACGTTCTCCTCCTCTGATCTTGAGTAGATCAGGATTTCATCGATAAACACAACGATGAACCGGTCCAGAAACTCTCGGAAGACAAAGTTCATAAGTCCCATGAACACAGCTGGTGCATTCGTAACTCCAAACGGCATCACTACAAACTCGAAGTGCCCATACCTGCACCTGAAAGCTGTCTTCGAGATGTCACAGTCCTTCACCCTCAGCTGATGATATCCTGATCGTAGATCAATCCTAGAAAACCAACCTGCTCCCCTCAACTGGTCGAAGAGATCATCTATCCTTGGAAGGGGGTAACGGTTCTTGACTATTACCTGGTTCAGCCTTCGGTAGTCTATGCATAGCCTGAGACCACCATTTGCCTTCTTCATGAACAAAACTGGAGCACCCCATGGCGACACACTGGGTCGAACAAAACCCTTCTCCATCAGATCGTCAATCTGAATCCGCAACTCCCGCAACTCCGAAGGTGACATTCGATAAGGGGCCATCGAAATCGGACGGGCACCAGGCTGTAAGTCTATCCCAAACTCAATGTCATGTCGGGGGGTAGAGTCACAACCTCCTCAGGAAAAACATTGAGGAAATACCCAACAACTTCCGGGACATCCATCATCTCTGTATCAGCTAGAACCACTGATAACCCTCCCAAAAAAGAAAGGAGAGGCTCCACACGCCGGCTTCCCGCCTGATTGCTCCTCTCACCAACAAAAGATACGCGCTGACCATCCACGTCGGAGAACACGACTCTTCTCCGGAAGTAGTCGATAACGACACTAATAGAAAACAACTAGTCGATGCCTAGGATGACATCGTATGGCTGCATCTGTAACAGAAGAAGGTCCCCACTAGATCGATGTGGTCCCAACGTCATCCCACATCCCCGACAAACACAAGATATGCTAGTCTAGCCCCCAACTGGTGTACTCAGTACCAGTGGAACAGAAAGTCCCTCTACGTCTAATCCCAAATCATGGGCTCGACTATGTGCAACAAAAGAGTGCGAGGCTCCCGAATCGAACAATGAAAAAACAAGAGTGCTGAACAAACAAATCGTACCTCGTACCACCTCTGGTCCCGCTGGAGCTGCCAACTCTGCTGCGTGAAACTGTCCACGCCCAACTCCTCTGCCTCTCTGATGTCGTCTACTTCCCTGACCACGCCCTGGTCGAGGTCTCTGAGGAGCACCCTGAGGTCGGCCTCCTCCCGCAAAGTCTTCCCTCGGAGGAGCATGGTCATGCTGTTGCTGGAAGGGCCTCACTGGAAACTGGTGCTGCTGAGGTGGGAGCTGAACTTTCCCACCTCCACTGTACTGAGCTCGGGTCGGGCACCGACTCTGAACATGCCTGAAACCTCCACAAGAAAAACACCTTGGTCCTGGGCTCATGGAAAAGTTACGAGGACCCGAAGATATGAACTGGAACTACTGGGGCATGCTCCCCACTGGCCTGAACCTGGAAGGTCCTATCGCAGGAGACCTGCTGCAGACTATCTTCCCCTTCGACGAACCTAGCTGAAACACCTCACGCGGTGCACCTCCCAGCGAGTGCATCCTCTCTACGACCTCTGACTTCTTCTGCACTGCCAAGTACGTCAGAAGGGTGAAGGGGGTGACAGCATACTGGAGCGAAGGACGAAGAGCCTCCTCCAAACGTCTCTCCTGAGACTCCTCATCCAGAAAGAGATCCGGAGCAAAGCGCAAGAGATCCTTGAACTTGATCCCCAGCTTTCGTACCGTCATACTCCCATGCTGAAGGGAGAGTAACTCATGCCGCTTCTCTTCCTTGATCATGGAAGAAAGGAATTCCTCTCGGAATTACTTCTCAAAGTCAGCCCATGGAACCTCTGCCTCTTCCCTCTCTCCGAGGTAGAGCGTCCACCACTGTCGCGCCACACCTCTCAGCTGACTGACTGCTAGGGGAACCCAGTACTCCCTCAGAGCATGGATCAAGGTGAAAGCGATCCCTAGCTCCTCAAGCCACCCCTCCATCTCTGTATCTGAAGTACTACCCTCGTACTTCTTGAGGGTTTTCCGCTGGAAGGAACGGAGAGTCTTCTGCCACTGGATATCTTCCTCCTCTCGGTCGATCCTCAACTGATCAACCGCCTGGATCTGCTGGGCCTCGGCCGTTTGAGCTACCCAGGGACGACGTCCAGGTTCCATAGCTGTACGGTAAACAAGGATCGCCTAAGCCCAAGTAGTAAGGAAATTTCTCAAAGTTTCAATTATCATTTAATTTCTTTCCCAGAACACCCAAATCAAGTAAAACACAATCATGATGATGCATGTACCTTCCCTAGGGTATCTACCCTGAAATCAATGTAGTCTTACTTGGTCATTCAGTAGGCTCAGAGTCCTTGCATCGGATCACGGGGGGGGGGGGGGGCCCTAAAATCCCATGTCCTACCTGGTCTTCCCTGACCTATGTCACGCACCAAGATTGACTAACATTGTTGCCCTACCATCCCATGCAAACCTCACTGTGCCTAACTCCGGACTCCATCCTATCTCTCAACCATCACCTCTGATACCATTCTGTCACGACCCCTCCCACCAAAGATGCCCCTCCTGAGCTGGAAATGGTGAAAGGGAGATAATAACCCCAGAGTCCCGCCTCCAGTAGGCCCCGGGTTGGCGACTAGCACCAAGGGTATGAGTTTTCACAATATGGGAGGCATTACCCTTTCTTTTGTTATTTAGGATTGGGAAATAGGACAAGTAAACCACCAAAAAGGAAAAAGAACAAGTGTATAGAAATAAACCCAAACCATTCCCACATGCATGTTTAAACAATTTATAATAAGTTACAAGTACAAGAAAGCTCAAAAGTACAATACCAAAAGAAAATAAGAGAACAAAAACTGCAACAACTCCAACTGCCTGACTAGTAGGGTCCCGCACGGCCCTGGTAGTCCTCCGGGAAACATAAAAGTAAACGTAGGGTGGGCATACAAGTATACTCAGTAGGGAAACCTAAAGATCTCGTGCACAAGTGGGAATACATCCTAATGTCCCGTGAGAACAACAGAAGAAACCTAACAAGGAAATCTATCCACCCAACCTTGCCAGCCACACTCACCAAAACACAATCACAACAGGTAGTAGTAGTATAAGAACAAGAGAATTGGGTACCCCGCACCATTTCCCATTAGTTAACTGAACGTCCTGACGCTGTCACACTCTCCCCGCCCGCACACACCTGGGCCTCACCACCACTTATCCCACCCTCACTCACCTGGGCCTCACCACCACGTATCCCGCCCGCACACACCTGGGTCTCACTACCATAACTACATCCCCACCCGAAGACACCTGGTCCTCAAATCAAAACCTACCTGAAGAGTCTTAGTTGTAAGGTCGCCTCAAGCCATTATAGCCTATAATCCTGCCCAAAGAGTCTTGGACCTAATCACCCCAATCGAAACCTACCCGAAGAGTCTTGGGTGTAAGGTCGCCTCAAGCCATCACAGCCTAGGGGAGATGGAGCAGGAAGGAGCTAGAAACTATGGGAAAACACCCTATCCCATGAAATGGGAGTGTTCGGCACAAAGTGCTCAACATGGATGCGGTGCGATAAAACACAAAAGATACAGATATATATATAGCAACCACTCAGCCAAACCTATGGCTTCTAAAAAGAGAAACTGAGCACGTGCCTCGGCACTGCTAACACGAAGCATGCCTACAACACACAATCCCAACCTCATTAAGGTTTTCACATTTTAGCAAAAATTAGCTTATTTAGTTCCTTAACTACTGGGAAACTATCCACAACCAACCACTTCAAACGTTCATAAAACATATCCCTGCCATCCCCAAAGCAAGTTAGGAAAACACAGCAACACGGAAAGTCCCTTATTATTAACCAACCAACCCATTAATTATTATTCCCGTTTCATTACCAAGCCCCAACATTCATTAATTCTTACACTTTTATTTATTAATCACGACCCATAACCCGTTCACATTAAATCCCAACCCTGCGGCCCCACTGCCAACTGCCATAACCACAACCGCACCGAAACCACACATCATCATCCCTTTAATCCCATTTATTGCAGCCCCGATGCCCATCACCATTAAACATTCACACCTTCCCATAACCAAGCCAACTGCAGACCCGCTGCTCACCCATTTCACAACAGCCCACAAAACACCCCCATCACATGCCACGTAACCAAGCCAACATCCACATGTTCATTATTCTGTTTTTTTTAACCGAGGTGACCACACAAGGGTTCCAGATTTTCATTTAAATATTCAACTTTACGTGATTAACCAATTTCCACATTCAACAAAGTTTCACTCACAAAAACGGTCTAGAAAGATAGGGAAACATTTAATTACACAAGAAAAGGCCCCCAACGACCGTGATTTTCAGTAGGCAGAAGCTCATTCATTTCACAACATAATATCACAGGATATAAAGTAACAGCAATCACAAACTTCCCAACCCCGTTCTTTAACCAGTTATTATCTTCATTTAATGGTTCTACTGTTTCTCATGAAAACAAGCGGATACCCACCCCGCATGATACACAAAATTAGAGAGACGAAGGTAAGATCCCTACCTCAACAGGTTCTGGTCACAACGCTCCCCCGGATCAACTTTAGAAGACGTCCATCGGCATACGTCACTTCTGTCGGGTCCCGGCAGAACCTCCTCGGGTGGAAGTTGGAAAGAAAAGGCCGAAGTAAAAAACAACAGACCCATGCTCGGAAGTTCCACCTCGTCGTTACGATCCCGTGTCCGCTGAAGGATCGTAAATCGGAGCTCGGACAAAAAATTTATGGAAGAAAGATCCTTTGAGTCTCTTAAGAGAGCTCTGCTCAGAGGAGAGGGGAGGAGAGGTGTGAGTTGAAAGGAGGGGGGACCCCTCCTTTTATAGGCATGAAAAATCAAAAGTACATGGCGTGTACTTATGGTACATGGCGTGTACTTGGACATTTTCACACTGTCTCCACGCGGCCTCCAACGTAGCTCCGCGGTCATTAACTGGTCAACACACAGTTTGAGGGTAACGCATACGCGGGGAGGGACTACACGGCATGTAGTTTAGACACACTGCATGTACTCATTTATTGCACATGGCAAGGACACAACTCCAACACAGCACACGACCGACGACTGGTCAACACATGGTAACGCGTACGCAGGGAGGGACTACACGGCGTGAAGTACTGGACACACGGTGTGTACCCATTTTCTTCATGCGGCAAAGACACGGCCATCCACACGGGGTATACCCGGCAAGAGGGCACACAGCGTGTACTCAAACTACACGGCGTGTAGTTTCAAAATTCTGGAAAGTGTGGGAAAAGTCCATTTTACCCTCCAGAATACTTGTAGCCTTCTTTTTGACAAAGGAATGGGTCGGAGAGGTCCGGGCCATTACAAGCACACTATCCATGGAAACCTCATCCCCTTTTTCCTGAACTCCAATATGAAATGGTGAAAATATATCCATCAAATTCTACTCTTTAGATGATTCTTTCACTAACTAGGTTGGAAGTTTCATGATAAACGCATCTTCAATGACATTCCATTATCCTCAAGTATAGGTGATGTTGAAGTCAAATAATTGTAAGTATTCTTCCCAATTCCACTGGTGGAGATTAAAATATTTTTTATAGAAGATATAACTCAAGCTATTATGGTCAGAATAAATGGTAAGCCTTTTTCAATAAAGGTAATTTTGCCAAATTTTAGGTGTGGCATCACAGATGCTAGTTCAAGGTTGTGGGTGAAATAATTATTTTCATGTGCCCTATGATGATGAGAGATGTGATAAATTATATTATCACCTTTCATAAGAATGCATCCCAATCTTAAACCTGATGCATCATAGAAGACTACAAATCCCTATCGGACTTTGGGAGAGTTAAATCCTGTGCAATAGTAAAAAAGTGTTTCAGATGAAAAAAAATCTGATATCTTTCATCCCAATAAAAATTTACTCCCTTCTAACCCAGTGAATTCGTTGGAGAAGAAAACTTTGATAACTCCTTCATAAACCTATGATAATATTCAGCTAAGCCCAAGAAGATCCGAATATCGAAGAAATTTTTTTGATTCTACCAAGTCATAAAATCCTTTACCTTCTTTGGTTCAACTCATATTATTTGTTACGGCACTATGTGTCCCAAGAAAATCACTTATGGGATCCAGAAATCACAGTTTGAATGTTTGGAATATAGTCAGTGATTTCTAAGAAAACTCAGAACTGTTCTTGGATTATGCACATGATCCTACTCATACATAGAGTAAATGATGATTTCATCCAAAACTACTACCACAAAGGTATCCATGTACTCATGGATAATTCTTTTCATTAACACCATAAAGACTGTAGGAGAATTGGTAAGACCAAAGAGCATAAAAAGTTACTCATAATAACCATACCTGCTTAGCAAGTTAGTTTTCAAAATGTTATATTCTTTTATCCTCAACTGATGGTAGCTAGATCAAAGATCAATCTTTGAGAACCACATATCCTATTTCAACTGATCAAAAAAATAATCAATATGTGGTAACATATACTTGTTCTTTACCATAAATCTATTGAGATTTTGTTACTCAACCCACAGGTAAAGTAAACCATCAACCTTATTAGAAAACAGAACAGGTTCCGCTCAAGGTTAACCACCCAGGCGTATAAATCATTTCTATAAAAGATCATCCAACTGAGACTTTAGAACTTTTAGTTCTGATGGTTCCATGTGGTAAGAGGGAATATAAACTGGATGAGTTCCCAAAATCAACTCAATTGAAAACTCACCCTCCCTTACCAGTGGAAAACCAGAGAAGTCAGAAGGAAAAACATCAACAAACTCCAAAACCACTAGAGGGAGATAACTGCTCAAGGATTCCTACTTTAGATCAATGAAAAATCCAGATATCACTTTCCCCAACACTAGATAAGAAGGTCTGAATCTTCTTGAACTTGGGTCCCATTCTCCTTGAAAGACACGACACACACCACTAGTTGTATTACAGGAGACCCATCAAATATATCAATCAATCTAGTAATTATTGTCAACAAGACAATCCATGACAAATATAAAGTCAAGAGGTTTCTTGTTGAGGACTAAAAAACTCCAAGAAATCTCAACATCTGATTGAGAGAAAGCACAAGAGGGACTTTGAATACCATTCTCTTTCTTCATACCAATGGGTGTAGTGATATAAATTGTAAATGATAAAATCTCTATAAGAAGATTAAACAAATTAATAATACATGTTGAAATAAAAAAAATGAGATGCTTCAGTATCAAATAGATCATCCACTAGTAATGAAGCTATAGTAATGGTTCCTCTCACAGTCACTGGACCAGTATCCACTTTCTCTGAACACTCTTCCACTACGTGTAGAAGATTTTTTTAGGATGTATATGGTTGGAACTCTTTTATACATGAAGCATCTGATTTCCTCAAAGTTTTAGTATGATATGTTGATCATGTTCCACTATGTTGAGTGGAATAAAAATGGAAGAATCATTGTATGTTCCTTGAACATCCATAGGACCCACATTTCTTAGGTGCCTCAGTGCAAACCCTATTTGAATGACCCAAATTTCCAAACTTGTAAAAAAATAAAGGACCTATTCTAGGCACTGTAGGACATCTAGAATTACCCTGATTTCTATAAATTATGTGATAATCATTTCTCTTTCACTTCCCCTTGACGAAACTCATACTGAAACTATGATAGAAAGAAACTCCCAAGAACCCTTACTTTCTTTTCGGGTACATTTCAACCATCATCACTCTATACAGTACATCATCATAAGATGTAATATTTATAAAGAAAACCTAATAATGAATATCTTGAAATTTTTTCAACTCAAAACTTCGAGCCTTCATCCTCTCATTTGACACAATCTTAGGTGCGAAATGCACAAGCTCAGCAAAATAGTGTTCATAAACTATCATGGTCCTGTCAGCCTAAAAAGGTTTGAAAACACAGTATACTATGACAAAATCATTGATTTTTTATAGAACTAGTAAATTAAAATAACATTATATTATATAAACTCTAATACATCATTCTTATTTTCCATTACCATAGTGTCCTACAATCTTTCGCTCGGTTCTTACAGCATGAGGATGGAACACTTTACCTTGATTTCATTGTGTGTGTACAAGAACCCAAAAACAATATTCATTATGCTCAACCACTCCTCATAATCTGGATGATCATTTGAGAATTTTAATAGTTCTAGATTCTAGAAAAGTAACACTTGAGAACAAATCTTGAGAATGTCCCTCTCAAGTTCCAGATCTGGAGCCTGAATGGAAACTGGAGGTGGTGCATGTCCCAGAGTTTGGACAATGCGCATGACCACATCTACTAGATTCAGGCCCACAAGAGGATTCACCCAAAAAAATTAGAAGTATATTCCTCATGGATCTGATTCTCATGACTTATCATAGGCATGATTCTACACAACATTAGCAGATAATAAGGAAGATATCATATTTAAACTCAAACTAAGAAATAAGGGAAATTAATCCCAACAGATAAATGTACAATATTTGTATTTAAACACATACAAATCAAAACAGGTAAAATAATATAACTAATCCATATGTATTCTTTCCCTAACCACCCATGGTGACTTAAGGTTTATTGTGTTGAGAGCTATCTAGGAACTCAATCACAACATCGTCCAAAGTCCATATACGATTTCAAAAATGCATATTGATTTCAAGAAAATACTCAACCATGAGCTCTGAAACCATTTTTTCACAAACCATCCCAGGTAACCTAGTAACTTGATAACCAAGCTGAACCTGACATAGTCTGAAGGGTGTTCCTGATCCCTATTAGGTGGTGACTAGTACCTAGCATCATACAAAAAAGGTAGTGGGAATAATTTTTCTATTAAAAATGAGAAAGTAAAAGAAACAAGATTGTATTAATATCAAAATAAAATCCACTAGGATTAATATACCAGAAGTAAAACAGGCATAAACAAGCCCAAGTACTACAATAATGTTCCAGAAAATAGGAAAACTACAAAAATTCCAACTTAGATGCAACTCACCAAGTCCAAGGTTCAACATCTAGATCCACCTCAAAGAGATCCTTTACCCTTTCTCAAAACTAGAAGGGGATAATGTACAAACACCCAAGGGAATAATTTGTATTTGACCCAAATACCTATAGTATTTCACTAAAATATTCTATAATAGATTTCTATATCAAATTACCAAAGTAAAGTTCTTTCAATTTTCAACTACAAATGTTTTCCATTTCAAAGAGTATAAATAAAACAATTCATACTTTACATTTCAAAAGATGGAAATAATCTAGAAATTCATGCCTCACAATTAAAATTATGGAAATACATTTCAAATGATGGAATTTACCTTCAATAAAATGGTTCTTTACATAAATGTAACTTTTCAAAAACTGGATTAAATAAATACTTTTATATAAATTCAAAATGTATGTAAAAGAGTTCACAATAATGGAATATATATGCATTTAAAATAAAAAAAAGTTAAAAATGTGGTCATTTTCTATGTAGGTATGATAGTTCCAAGATATAGGGACACAAAACTATGAATCTAAAAATATGTACATACTCCCCTTTGGTCCTAAGGCAAAGGGGATTCATGAAGTGCCACATAAAATAACTCACTAACTACCTAAGGATTTCATGTTCTCTAGTACAAAACATCGATGGGAAATTTAGTTCAAGACTACTTAAAATATAATTAATCACATTCTCTATTTCAACTATTCCAATTTTATATTTAAAAACATTAATGGATTTTTAATCCAGAATCTCCATTTTCACAATGATAAAACCATAAAGTTTTTATTAACCAATTTTAATCCAGTTTTTATAAATAAGGTCTTGAAACCAACTAATTAAATTTTATAATACCCTTTCACAACTTAAATTCAAAATTTTAATTTTCAAACAAATTACATCAATTTCATAATAAACCCCTAATTCACTAGAATTAGGGGTTTTCACAATTTTCCTTCAAAACAATTTTCACAATTAAATCTAACAATTTAATTGAACCAATTTCCATAAAATCTAAAATTTTAATTAAACAATTTAGTTTTCAAAAATTTCCATAAACACTCCCCAATACAATGGAATTATGGGTTTTCAAATTTCATGCCAAAAACCTAATTTTCCAAACACCCCAATTCAGTGGAATTGGGTTTTTAATCAAAAACATTGAAAGGAATTTAATACAAATCAAGAATTTGAATTTAAATAATCAATTGAATTTAAGAAGGAAATTTAGGGTTATGATAAATTTTGCATCATAATAAAACCACCTACCTCGAGATCAAAGGATCTTAGATCATTAAACCCTAACCCAAATTTTTCAATGAAGAATGATGATCATGAAATCTAGGGGAAGCAGATCAAAGTTGGGTTTATTAACCTAAAAAATAGGTTATTAGATCCATAAATCAATATTTTGATCTATGGAAACCTATAGAGAAAAAGAGATACCGTGGGAGATTGAGATCAGGACAAGGAAAAAATTGTGAGGAGATCTAAGGGCCTTCCTCTAGCTTTAGATAGCTTCATAGAGGGATTTTAGGGGACAACAATCCTTTATAGGAGCTCCAAGGTCAAGAGAAACTAGTTTGGGTTGAAGGAGGTCCATTGGGGACCTCAATGGGTGGTTCAAGTAATTTTAATAAAATTTTAGATCACTTAAAATCCATATGCACGATTTTCTGGGAAAAGGCGCACAATTTAGACAAACCATGTGCAAGACGTCTGCCAGTTATAAATGGGATATACAGTTTCTACTAAGAAGGTGTGTATCCTGACTAACCGTGCACCAATCATGAAACAACCCACTACTTTGGGTTTCACGGTTTTCTATGATAGGGTGCACGGTTTGGGAAAACTATACGCCAATCGTCCACTATCCCAAAATTTTCAAAACTCTTAAAATTTTAACCTAAAGCAACCCCAAAAGAAAGACAACCAAAGATAGATAAAAATAGGGGTTTAAGAAAACTTGAAAATGGTAACATGATGTTATAGTCATCATCCCCTCAATTTGAATAGGTTCCCTAATGGTAACGGTGCCTAAACACACTGGACCACCTATCATTATGGGTACATGCCTCAAAGGCCTCCTGGTGACAAAGGATGGTTTACATGTTTCAAACATGGCCAACAGTTGATCATATATTTTTCCCTCATCCTTGATTGGTGTTATCTTGAAACCTATGTTTTCAACATGGTAAGTAATAAATCCCCACCCATTGGTCTCCCTCTTTCATAATCTAGGTCTTAGAGGTCATTATTTACCTTCAATTTCATTTCCATTTACTCTAGTGGGAATCCCAATACACTATGCATCATTTTCCCATGAAATTTTTTATGGTGACTAAATAAGATAAATCATTTTCCAACTGTCCCATGTTGGTCACATTTACCCCTTATTGTGTTCTCCCCTATAAAAATTTGGAGCTACATACCACTCAATATTTATTACATTGAGAATGGATCACATGATCTTTAGATTTGGGGAGGAATTTACCTAATAATGGTTAAGGAACACTTGTGATATTAAAAAAAGAATCACATATTTGGTCCAAACTCTATGACATTACACTAGGATTCTAGGTCTAAACAATTCAACCTTAAATTGTGTGCGAGTTGTTTTACAGGTGTTCTGTGTGGCATCAAGCCTCCTTGGACCTCATTTCGTATCAGGTTACCTCTCTTAAATGTCACTCACACTCCCTTGAGACACCCCCATAGTCTAATAATTAAGATTTTAAACTATTTGAAACTCATTGGACCAATTATTATGACCATAAACTACCAATGGATATGGGAACAAAAATATTTGAAGTTGAAAACCCATAGGTGAAAACTTATAAAAAGCCATACTCCAACTCTCCAGGTCACTCTCATGACATGGTAATAAATGATGGTGTTGATTAAAAGGTAAAAAAATAGAGGGACCCACTATGAATCCTAGAAAAAACCATGCTATGCTCGATGGGACCCATCAGTTCAAGAAAAATTAAGAGCCACATATAAACTCCCTTTACCTCACGATCTCCTAGAAGGGGTGCCACCCATTATGTCTCCTACCTGTTCATCCCACTACCATGATCAGATAGTATTGTTTCATATGGTTTCTCACCTCTTAGTGACAAGATGATAAGATTTGATACAAACTTCTAATCATATGGAGTTAAACTATACAAAACATTGTACTCACTTTTTGAAACTATATTATGTGTTCAAATTTCTTAGTGCAATAGGTTAAAATATGCATCCTCCATCCTCATTGAATGATGTAAAACCATTATTCATCTTAGGACCTCACCCAAGAAATATTTTTCCTCCTTTAGTGTTGGTCACCTAATACACCATTAATGTTTGTAACCATCAACTAGCATCAAAGGCAATGCTCACCTTGGATGATGAGTCTATCTTTCATTCAGAATGATATAAAAACCATATGTGCTCAAAAATATGGTGGAATAATTCCAAGAATGTTGAAATCCATTCAAATATTCTAGCATTTCATCCCCACACTTTTTATCCTCCTATATTTGGATCCCCATAATATTTCAATATTGAATAGTCCCCCTAAATATAATGGTTCTTAGCCATACTTACCCTCCCATTGTACTAGGAACACACTCTAAAAGACTCTAGAAGTCATCTCGATAGGACCTGTGTTTCGAAAAAGGTAAATAACTAACCCTCAATTTTCTCTCCCCATTTCTAATGGAACAATGCTCAAATATGTGTTTTGAACATGGTCAATATTTATCCTTTATATCATATCACCCCTTTGTGTTCTAGATCCTTGGAATCTAGATTCAAACTCTTCATCTTCCCCCTTTGTTCAGGTAGAATTAAATTCCCCTAGTGCTACCCCATTTGTTCACTAGAATACATTGGGTGAGAATGTTGGTTGTATAGATAGACCCTCTCTCCATCCAAATATATTTCAGTCCGGATACTCCCAATATTCAGTAAAAAATTCATACCCATAGTGTTTGTCCCTTATATGGAACTCTCATATAAATTAGTAATTTTCTATTTTACCTTATTTTCCACATCAAGCATGGATCACTAGTTTTGGTGATTTATCATTGTTTGTCTTATCGATATGATTGAGATGCAATAAAAATAACACATTTATGTATATGTTATATTTAAACAAAACATTCTAAAATTTTTGGGAGGTTCATCCACATATATGATATTATCCATTAATTTAAAATGAGATATATTTCCTAAGGGTCAGTCCCAACAACTGAGCACTATATCTTAGCCAACCTCTATCTTCTATCCTCTAAGGTCTTTTATTGATCATCAGACCATATGTATCCTCCTTACTATAAGGATAGTCCTCATCCATGTGAATTTATCCCCAATCATACCTAGCTTGGCACTTAGCCACTATATATGCCTCCCCCACTCACCTAGACTCATCCTATACCAACTAAGACTGTAATTGGATGATGATATCTACCCGAGTAGTGATGATAGTTTCACAATATCATTCAAAATCTTCTACATTAGAAATCTTCTCTTCATTGACCTAAATAACTTGAGTTCCCTCTAACATATTCTTATGAAAAGAAATGTTAAACTTATTCTAATTAGTATACGACTACTCAATGCCAAAATACCAATATAGAGAGTGAAGGATACTAGAATACATCCATCTAGTCCCCAGGATAACTAACCAGTGATATAGAGACCCCACCCTATTTTAAAGATCATATAGTGGAGTGTGAGTAATGAAATTATACACACTCATTCATGGATTTCATTGGATGACTCAGTTCTCCATAGCAACATCCAAACTTGAATCCTCAATGTCCTTAGGTGGTGGAGGCTTTTAATTAGGTAAGAAAACCAGCACATCAGTGGAATGATCATCTATATGAATTTACTTGGATGGGATAAGCCCCAAGTCCTGGAGAAATTGATCCTCTCCAGATCCTTCACCCATAGTTAGATCCCTATAAACTCATGTGGAACCTCTGATATAGACCATCCATCATAACATCCTCAACCATCTCCATTGAAGGGATTATTTTAGCCACCTCCATTGAGGCTTCAGTCCGAGTAGCCACCCACTTTTTCAATTCTATGGTTGGTCCAAAGAAAACACCCTCCTCAATTACTTTTTTTAGAGGTACAACCTCCTTAACCATTTCTATTGGGACAAAAGAATTCGTCATCACTGACTTGATTACAATATTTACTTACACGAGTGTCACCATAGGTGGCTGATCTATAAAAATGTTTTTAAAATCCATTTAAAGTATATTTTTAGTCGAACATAACTTATGGGAGGAAAAGTTAAAAATTAAAAAATTAGAAAGGGGAGAATTCTTACAAGAGTGGTACAATTCAACCAACAACTCAAAAATGTTCACATGTAATCCCCTATGTTGTTGATACCCCAGATGATAGAAGTTTCCCAATGGCTATATTTTCTAACTCTTTTTAGGAGAAAACAAACAAGTCATCATATTTTCAAGAAATGATCCTCAAATCCATACTAGGGAAAAAGGTTTAGCATGAATTTATTGGGGCTATTGAGTTGCTACCCTAGTCAAAGGTTCGACTTCAAAAGATGTTTGGCTATTTATGAGCACAACATCTAGAAGAGGTCTCATACCCATCCCATTAATGTTTGGGGATTCCTCATATGAAATTTGAGGTTCATCATGAACCTCCACTTCCTGAATTCTATATGATTACTATATAAGTGAAAAAGTAGTTAGGAAACAATATTAGAGGTTTTATAGTCTTTGAGATATGTAAGATTAGAATATTTACCTAATCAGAAGAAGGATTTACATCCTAAAGGGAGTCCTAATAGAAATAAATTCCCTAACAATCCTCCTTTGAACCCGCATCCCTAGAAACACTGGTAAGGTATATCCCCTCAACTCATGGGACATGAAAACATCCCCTTACATTAACTAACCTGGTAAGGTATATCCACTTGAACTTGAGACACTACCATATCCCATGGAGAGAGGTGATTTGTTTATAAATCCCCCAACTCACATAGGAATCAAGGAAAAAAACAATTAGAGACATATGGGATACAAAATTTCTTCCTTGAACCATAGAAATAATCCCTAAGAAGTACTCCATAGGGTCCACCTTCTTCCTAAACCACTTTCCTAGGATCATTGATCCTATTTATAATCCCCTCCCTGAATATTCCACCTGGAAATGACTAGGCATTATAGAATCTCAAGACACTGATCTACCTACTAGTCCAGCTCTGCCTCTATGACATTACTTATCAGCCACCCACCCTTGATCCCATATATGTAGGTCCCCTTCCACCTAATCCAACTGAGTCACTGGTCTCCTCTGAATGTTCATATGATATACGCCCTCCTAGCATAGTACATATTCATGGGTGAGCCTATAAGTGGAAGTAGGTGGAAAAAACCAATTTCACCACATCCCATCATCATGCGGAAACATGTACCATATCTACCGAAGGACCAAGGAATTGGACTCGATATGAACTCCTATATACTCCTTCTAGGTGAGCAATTGGAGGCACCAGAATTTCCACATGAAACTGTGTGGGGTCTATGGATCATAAATCACCATACAGTCCACCTGGGCCACCAATACACCACCTCAAAAGGTAAATAGGTATGATCAATGATCGATGTTCCACATTACATTTTTGGTCACTTTTACCATTATAAGGGGAAATAGATGGAAAATTAAGTGGTCGAATAGACCACTCCTCACCAACCCATCAACTGAACCCAAGTTAAGAGGCTGGTTCCTAGTGGTTTTAAGGATCGACAGTCAAAAATTCATAATGGGAGGGGATATCAAAATTGGGAATTCATATCCACCCATGTTTGTAACAACCCAAACATACAATAAATAGATGGTCCAAAAAACAAGGAAGGGAATCTCTTACTGACTAATGTGGAACAACACCTTGTACAAATTCACAAACACTAATACTGCTAATTTTATATGGTCCCCATCATAAGAATAACCTCTATAATAAGGTTACTCACCCCATGTGATCATCCTGAACTGAGAGTATCCACCCATAGATCAGTGTGGTTATAAATCATTCTAGCCTGACTATGGTATCCTCAGGCTTCACACTATAGCCCCATAGTTTCCACTAGATAACCTCTAGGATCCTCCATTATAAATTCTCTTATCCTTTCATTGATACCTCCATACATTATCATGGACTACCCAGAAGCTTGATTATAGAATTATTCAGGAAATAACCAAAAAATTATTATAAATGTATATCTTTCATCCAAAGTTTGTACTTACTCTCCCTCTATACCAAGATTTTTAGAACCCTTTCAATCATCAACATCTACTCAAGGTTATCCTAGATATTCTCATATGGGAGAAACTCATCATACATCTCCCCTTGGATGGTAATTTTCCCATGATGTGTTAGAGGTCCCATAAACCGATGATGACCTACCCATGATCTAGGTGAAATGTATTAGTCCCTAATGACCACATGATCAAAAACTCCAACATGATGTCCTAGAGAAGGTAAACAAAAAACTGTAAGGACTATGTTACCTCATAAATCTCAACTTGCTTCACCTCCACCTTGAATTTGGGATAGGACTGGCATACCCAATATACCAAGACCCACTCATCCATAATGTTTCTACTATAGAATAGGTCCCAATCTTTAGTAAATCCCTATATATTTACCATCATACTCACCTTAATAATGCTCTCATATTGTGGGTGGGAGGTATTTTCTTCCAATCCCTCCCCATTGACGTTGTTCACATGGTTCTACTAGGTGTGAGCAGTAAGGGATGAATGTTTCTTCCCAAAGCGACCCTTAATGGATCTATTCCATTATTACTACCTAGGAATTATTCTGAACCAATAAATGGGTTCATCTCGATTAGCACTGGGGATGAACACATCATCCCTCATCCCAAAACAATACAGTGGAATCCTCTTCCATAGAGGGTATTCTTAATGCACATCCATTAGTAATTTGGTGAGATTTTCATGATCCGACATCGCCTTGAGGATCTCCCCAATCATGAGGTTCCTAATTGCCTCCCTTCATTGAGTCACAATAGCATTTTACCCATCAATTCCCATCATTCAAGGATTTAATTTTTATAGAATATGTTTTGTGGAGTTCAATTTTCAGGGGATAGTTCATGAAGGTCATACGAAAAAAAGGTTCACAAGAATGATAATTTTTTATCATGAAATTGATGTTTGTATAAGAGGAAAATTTCATGAGTGGTGAGGATTGAGACCACAAAACGCTTACAAATGTCTTTAGTTTCTTTAAAATATAGTAATGGACTATCGATCAAGAAAATCTCAAGGTCACCTTAAGGACCCCACCCCTATTAATAGGAAAAATATCAACCTATGTTCTATGAAAAGAGCTTATCAATCACTAATTTTCAACAATTTTCACTCAAAATCCAAACCTCCTCTTCCTTATTGAATCCAATTCAGAAGGTGGGGTTGACACTGAAATAAAAATTTCAAGGGATAAATCGAGGATGAAATACATGGTTTAAATAAAATATGATCCAAAACATCTCCAAAATACACCTAAGGATTTGTGTTTTTGATGGTTAAAAAATTCAATAATGAGAGTCTCCTCAAGATGGTGGACCTTCCGCATAAAGGTAGAGGTGATAACCTCAACACAACATAACTATTATTCATGGATTTCTTTGCTCCATGAAGATGTTGAGGTGGTAACCTTGATGAATCACAACTTCGAGTCACAGATAACACCATTCCATGTGGAGGTTGAGGTGGTAACCTCCAATCATCATGTGTTCGTTCGGGGAATACCCCTGATGTCTGGAATGTAATAATATTTCATGTAGGGCCTTATAATTCACAAAATTGACTCCACCACCTATAATTGGGATATAAATACCTCCCCATGTCTAAATATATAGGGGACACAACCTTTGGAATTCTTTCCAATGCTATAAATTCTTGGAACTCTATCCTTAGCGATCCAAAGAGGTGATTTTTTTACCAAGGTATCCATGTTTCATGATACTACCTCTGATGGGTTTTTGAGAGACTAAATCGATGGTGGATATTCATTTCATAAAGGACCATAGCCTTCACATAAGAATATATCCCTTTGTACCTATTAGGGTTTCATGAGATAATTATCCTTAATGAAACAAAACCCAAGGGAACAATAACTCCCTCCAAGGGATGTCACCATATTTCATGAAAAATTCACTTTCATGTGACCCATTTACTTTGTGAATCCCTTAACTTTTCTGAAACCCCAACCATAAAAAAACCAATTCACCATTCCTCTATATAGATTATCCTTCCATAAAACACCATTTTCTGAAAGTTGAATGCCCAAGTCCCTGTCTAAATCAAGAAATGACCCCAAATTTCCATGAGACCAATACCATCAACCATTATGTCCAACCCATTCTCTTCAATAACAATAGTGACCATTACCTTTCCTTTTTCTCTTAATAATTTCCACCCTAATTTTTTTTGATCCCAAGCATAGATACCCTAACATTAAGACCCATGATCGCCACTCCTCTAGGAGAGTGTTTACACCATTCCCCATCCAGAGGTGTATGAGTAGTAGACACATAGTCCCCAAAGGTGGCATCATCTAGGGAAACTGATGATCTTTCTTAGTAGAGAGTCATTTTTCTGAATCTTCCTCCATTACTTTAAAATAGTCTCTTTAGGTGTTGTCCCCAATGGTATTAAATATTCATGACATAAAACAACATATCCCAATATCCTAGTCGTATGATGTTAAACAACTAAAAATGTACTTATCATATGATGTAAAATTGTAGCCTTACCCTATGAAGTGAGCACATGATGCCCCATGTATTACTAGAATAGGATGACCCCACACCTCTTACCCTATGTGATGAACACAAGATGCACTGTGTATGATCATAATGGGATTCCACTTCCTTCCCCAACATGGGATGAGACCCGAACCCCAAATGAAGGTAAACTTCCATGTGTAAGCCCCACACCATCCCTTACTGACTCTCCCTTTGTGATACTAGGTTCTTTATCACATGATGTTAAACTGCATAAACTTGTCCCATAACACGACCTTAAACTACAACATCAAACTATATGGGTTTTTATCCCTATAAAATAGAAGGGAACATAGGAAAATTTCATGAGGTTGAATCTTGTTAACACAGAAAACCAAGGGTACCTCCATGATGTATAATCCTGACATCTCAACATCACTATGTGAACTCATCCACCCTATGAACACAATTAACTAAAACCCCCAAGTGTGAAATCTTACCCCCTGGGGGCACAATTAACCAAATATCATGTGTGAAATATTCACCCTCAGGGACCCACTCAAAAAAACTATTAAGGTTTGATTTTATTCCCCATAAGAACACATTGGAACCCCATCATCCAACCTATCCCCACAAGGTTTCAAACCTATTGCCAACCTATCCCCACAATATTTTATACCTGTAGACCAATCTTCCACACTATATGTTAAATATATGGTCCACCTAAATAGAATCTATACAACATAAAATAGTACAACAGGTTATGTAGTAAAAATCATTAGATTTTTGTGCTTGTGTCCTCAACTGTCTATATTCGACACACGATGCCTTAGTTTCCTCATATAAGATGCCTTAGATGAAACATTACCTTTAACAAATGAAGAATTTTTAGATTCCAAACCTACCCAATGTACAAAGATTCCAAGACATTACCAATGTTACTATATCCTCTAACTGAAGGTTATTTCAATGTCAAGATAGAAGTAACATAATTAACCGACTTCCACCTCAATATGGCATCAAGAATGAGTTTTATGAATATTACTCAAATCTATGAGGGATACTTAGACTATGCAATGAGAACCAAGGAAGCATCTATGGTATGAGGAACCAACATACCATCATCTTATTTCAATAAAAGATCCAACATCACTGATTATGGTTATGGAATCCACCCACCTTTGGAAAGCCAAAATGCATAGTAAGAAAATAATGTCATTCTCCCAACATGTGACCCTAGAATAAATCTTGACAAAAAATATCCGTTTTCCTTTAAAACCCAATTTTCAAAACTAAAATTCACAAAAAAAGGGTAAGATAGTTTTTATTTGATGAAAACATAGAATATTATAATGTAATCCAAAAATAAAGTAACAGTTATGGTGGTAGGAAAATTTCGTTTTTCCATATACATTAAAATGGAACATCCTTTTTTACTTTTGTAAATAAATTCAAAACATTTCATTAAAATTTTACATTTAAAACCATTAAAATAAATTAGAAGATAAATAAAATTTCCTTTATAATTATTTTATGTCTATATAAATAAATAAATACAATAATTTTTAAAACATATTTACATTCAAGAGAAAGATAGTTTTAAGGTAAACATTATAATAGATTTTTTAAATTAATGTCCCTTACCTTGAGTTTGAATCATCAAACAAGTTATTTATCTTCAAAAATAATAAAATTATGTTAATTATTTACTTTTTAAATAACATTTTTAAATGTTTATTATTCATTTTACTACACTTATTATTGTGTTAAAAACAATTACTTAATTTATTAAGTTCGCATCGGATGTTTTGATGATATTTGGATCATATGTCAAAAATGACTTTGGTAGGTGGGATATGGTCAAAGAAGACATTACTACATCATCTATATAATAAAAATAATGAAATAATTATAATTTTTTTATATCAATAAATTTTTAAAACCAATCATTAATGACGGTTTTGTAAAATAAAACATGTTACAATCATGGAGACGGTACGCCATACATATGCACAAGTAACATTTCAATTTTCAATGATCATTATAAAAAGAAGGAGAGTAATATTTTAAATTGATATAAATATAATTATATCATAAATAACATATTATTAATTAAAATAAACTTATATATATCATCTATATGTTGTGGTGATGAGAAATAAATCGCATTGCTTCTTCTTGGTGGTTGTCCACACATATGCACAAACGATGCTATCATTTTTCAACGAATGGAATAGTAAGAAATTATATGATATATTGTATTTTAAGAATTATAATAATGTATTTAATATAATATATATGCATTAGCACCATAATTTTAACAAACCATGAGATATGGTGATGCAAAAAATCATTAGTTCGTGAGGCGGTTGTCCACCGTACACACGAATGATAGTTTCATTTCCAATTTTGATGGAAGAGGAGATGGATGTGGGTTCTGAAATTAAAATAATAACATATAAGAATATTTCATATATTAATTTTATTATATCATCATGTTTTAATATTATTTTAATGAGTTTGAAGAAAAAATAAAACAACGCTCGGTTAAGAACTGTATCTCTTCTTCGGACAACCTCTTAAGGTTTACACCAAAAACATTCCTAATTTGGTTTTTTGATCAAACCAAGGTCTCTAGGATGTTTGTAGGGATTTAATAAAATGATTTTTTATTTATTTTTTGACCCAAATGGTTCTCAATTTTTGATTAAATGAGGATAAGAGTTGACCTTTTATAAGAGTGGGGGGCACTGTTGAAATTTATTAAAATATTGAATGAATATAAATTAATTTTGATGTAAAAAATGGTCCAAATTGAAAATATTAGTATATAAAAAGAGGAATATTAAAATTAATCTCATCCAATAAAAGTTTTACAAGTTTATTCCACATTTTACCCTTATATTTTTGTTTTAACCCTATGTTAACCCTTCTTACAATTATAGTGATATCAATGTCTTTTAGTCTTTAGGGGTTAATATAGTTACAATAAAAGGTAAAAGGCCCATAAAAATATATTTTATGATTTAATAAACCATATAAAATTCACGTAGACAAATATAATATTTTTATGAATTTTATATTATTTAATAAAATATTTTTTTAATTACATTAATGTCAATTTTTGGAACTATTCATTTAATTTGAAATTGAAAACTACCTAAAAAAATGAAATTCAATTAAAATGAATAAAAACTCTATAATATGTAATTTTTATCAAAAAACCAGTTTCAAACAAAAAAACATTCAAATGAAATTATTTTTAGTGTTTTTATAATCATTTTGTTAATTTTTTCATGATTTCTTAGGCACCGTTCCAGTGTTTCATAAGCATTTAACATAATTATTTCATCATAAAAAATTAGAAATAAATTTCAATGATGAAAAATAATTTACTTTTAATATTAATATTTATAACAAAATATATCATTATTTTATCCCTATCTAAAAATTTAAAGATAATAAAACAAAGAGAATTAAATTTTTGAGTTTTCATTACATAAAATAATATAATGGTAAAAGTCATGGTCAAATAGATAAAATTCAAAATACTAGAATTTTGGATGATTATGAATGGGATATAATCACACAACAAAATTATGTCAAATGTTAGGGTAATGTTTTAGTCCTTATCATTTTATTTTTAACCTTAATAACCACAATTACCTTTTAATTTGGTAACAAAAATTACCAAGGTTACTATTCATAATACTGTAAAATAAAAGAGGCCTATTTTAAAAAAAATGAACGACTAATTAAAAATATATAACCCATTTTTGAAGATTCAAAACACATAAGTTAAATAATTTTATTTAAAATTAAACTAAAAAAACGTGATTAAAAACTGTTTTGTCAAAAAAAAATGCCTTTTTATGTATAAATGCTTTATAATAAATTCAAGTATAAAATTTATTTCAAGAACAATAATTATTTTTAAAAAAAATAAATATGAGGTGATTAAATTTTAAAACTAATTAAAAATATAATTTTAATTTCTAAAAAATTTAAAATAAATGTTAGTTTTCAATAAAAATTAGTATTTTCACTATTCATTAAAAAAATAAAATTTTTAGAAAAATATAAAAATATCACCAAATAATAATTTTGATATTTTAATTTTAAAAATAAATTTCAAATTAACAAATATTTTTTTAAAAAAATTCCATAAATTATTTATTACATTTTATTTTAGAATGAAATAAAAACCATTTTAAAAAATATATATTTTTTAAGAACAAAATGAATTTAATAAAAAATTATTTATTATTTATTTATAATTATTCAATAAATTTCCATTGATTAGGATATTTATATATATTTAATGGATTATTTAATCTTATTCATACTATCTAATTCAATGACCAAGTTATAATAATCATCTTTAATTAATAATATTTTTGTGGTTCGACAAATCTTGGTGTTGCATGTTATAAATGTTATTGAATATAAAAGCCTTATTCTAAAATCTCAGGGTATTACATTCTCACCCATACAAAAATTATTTATTTTTAATATGAACTTTATCTCTATAATCAAGGGTTTTCCCCCTGAAAATACCATTATTGAAATCCAACATCATAAAAAGGGTTAATAAAATTTCCTTTTGAAATGTTGGAAAGGAAAATATGATGGTCATTTGGATTAACACATAAATGTGTTTCCAAATTGGAAAAAAAATATTGTAAAGTGAAAATATGAACATGGAAGAAAATTATAATGTCTAAATAATGATGGATATTGACAAATATAATTGATCATAATAAAGTGAATGATCATGAGAAGGTCCCAAAACCATAAACCAAAGAGGTGTGAAAAAGACTACTGACTCATTAGAAATGAAGGTAATATGATAAAATTTTCATTTAAAGATCTTTTTTCTTGAGCTGAGGAATTAATTTACCATCTATAATAATAACATATGGAAATATACTTACTTGATATATAGAATTTTATCTTTTAATCAATTTCCACCATAATATTATCTTTTTATCCATAAGATGAGTGTTCCATATTATTTTTTTATTATTAAATCACTAAAATAAACATTCATCGAATCATATACTTCCAAAAATGGAAAAAAATATGCCTACTATATTTAAACATTAACAAAAACTATAATTTTTAGAACATGTTAAGACAATCCAAAAATTTAATATACCTTCATATAAAGAAATAATACATTTATCATCAAAATTCAATAGTGAAACCCAATGTTCAGATAAATTTTTCTATAAATAATTACCCTTAAAATTCTTAAAAATAATCCTGACTAATATTGAAACCCAAATATTATAAATATTGGATCACCTATTCATCCAAATAAATTTAAAATTTGTCACCAAATAAAATTAATCAATATTAATGTCTCATACCATAAAATTTATGACATAGTCATATATTCTCTATGATATGCTAATCATTTCCATAAGTGACCCGAATCACCATAAAGACATATTAAAATAATATATGATTCTAAAAGATAATTCAACGTTTATTCCTAAAACAAAATATCATAATATTCTATTTACCTTAACTATATAATGTTCACAAAAAACATAGTGATATTTTTCCGAAATAATCTTAATCACTTAATATATAAATCACTTTTTACACACATAGTTATCTATGTGATAAAAAATATGTTCCCAACGTCAAATCAATCTTTATTTGTAATTTCATAGTAATTTGGACATCATGTATACTTGTTTTTTTCAATACACTCTTATCTCTCATCAGTTTTGGGTTCAAGCCTCTTGTTATATCCAGATGCGTTGGGTTTTCACCCATACTATGGGTTGTACTTTTACTAAAACAATATTAATAAAATTCACAAAAAATTACCAAAAATATGATAAAAATTATCAAAAAAATAATTAATCATCAAATCACTTTTTAAACTCTATGGTTTTATACGTGGATCATTTTTTCACAAAATTAAATAATCTTAATTGACTATCATCAAACAAAAATTAACTCATAGGTTTATTTATCCCTTTATCATATTTCCATAAAGAAGTATCTCTAAGAATTATAAACTTTTCCCTTTTCCAACAATCCTTTGCAGTATTTACCTTGAATAATGATATGGATTAGTTGATATTTAGAAATTTAATTAAATAAATATCATGTTCCATATAAATTTTTGAGAAATAAAAAGGTTTTGGATAGATCCAATAGTTTCATACATGTTATTTGGATGTTCAAAAATACTTCAAAATGATTTGAGAAATATTTTTCCATAACAGTGATGATTAATTCATCTGGAAGTAATAAGAATGTTGTGAGAGATAATTTTCCTATAAACTTTATAAACTATCTTTAATTTGTAGAAAAGAACATATTTAATACATAAACTAAATTATTTTAGTTTAAAATGAAAATGGTCCCCATAGGGACAGTACACATATAATTTAACCTTCAAAACCTCATAGATAACCATAATAACATCAACATTAAATAATTTTTTAACCTAAATTGTTATATTATACCTTTTCTATAACATCTATAAAAATTTAATACCATTCTTCTAAAATAGTCCTCCATATTAATCCTAAGGGTTACATATACATCAATCTTGTAGAATGTCTCCCAAAATCTCATTTATCGCTCTAAAAACCCATCACATGAGACCTCAAAATGGGTGTATAATACTTTTATATTTTTATCAACGTTAAACATATAAACCCATGTAGTTATACATAACACTTAAGTTAACCTCACCAGGAAACATAATAATCTCCAAAGTTTTATCAACCCTTCTATGATACCAATTGTAAGGACCTCGAATTATACATTACATATTATAGTATCATTAGATAGAAATTAATTTTCTTTAATTCCAAAATATATTTTTGGTTTATATTTTTATATAATTAGGTCATAATTATTATATAATAAACACAAATATTATAAAGTGGGCATTTTTTTATTCAGTATCCATTTCCCCACAAAAAAACTTTTAAGATATATTAAGTTTCTTTCCTAAAGCATCTTCACATTTTTCATCTTAACCTATTAATTTTACCTACTAGTCATTAAAACCCTATGAATTTATTTTAAAACTTGGTATGAGCATAAAAATATCATTAAGGGACATAATAAGTAAGAAAGAAACCGGTAGACCATAAATACTTTGAAAAAAGTTTCATTTTCAGATATAAAATTTTGGTTCAAAATAAACATTTTATTACCTATGAAATCACCTTATCAACCCAAATATTTTCATAAAAATCATAATAATTGAAATGGATATTAAAACTCATAATTTTTTCTTTGAAATCGTGAAAATCTTATGAAATTTTTTTCACAAATTCATATTTTTCCCATTTAATAAGTAGAATATAATTTACTTTAAAAATAATATCATTATATTACCTTGAAACAATCATAATATTCCATTAAAATGCATATAAATAATACATAAATAATGTATTAAATTTTTTTACATCATTCTAATATCACTCTTACAATCAATCTTATAAATGGAATAACCATACAGTCAACTTCCATACCCAATGCATTGGAGGGATATCTTAAAACCACCCATCATTGGTTTATAATGGAACCACATATCTTTGATTTATAAAAGAATTTATTTTTATTATAATAGTTACAAAAATGAATAACATAATTATAAATTATAAATATTTCATCATAAAAAAAGTATTTACACCTATAAGAAATCATTTATAGATATCGATATATCTCTTTTCATTAATACCTAATTTTCAAAACTAAAATTACTAAAATAGAGAGAAATATGGGTTTTATCTAAATAAAACACATAATATTATAAGGGAATACAAAAATCAAGTAATGGTTATGGTGGTGATAAAATTCATTGTCTCCATGTATGTTAAAATAGAACAATCCTTTTTTTCTTTTGTCAAAAAATTCAAAACATTCCATAAAAAGATTTCATTGAAGGCCTTTAAAAGGAATTCAAAGAGAAATAAAATGGACACTATTATTTTTTTATTTCCATATAAATAAAACCATTAAATTATTTTATAAAATATAGATATGGAAAAAAAAGGGAGTTTCAAGGGTAACATTGAAAGATGGTTTTTAAAAGAAAGACCATTACCTTGAGTCTGACTCATCATATAGGTTATTTATCTTCCTAAATAATAAAATTATATTAATTATTTAATTACTCAAAAAAAAATCATTTTTATTATTCCATTTATTTCACTTATTACCATGTTATAAAAAAATTCATAATAAATTAATTTTCCATATGATGTTTTGATGATATTCGGATCATATGTCAAAAATGACTTCATTGGAAAATGAAAACAATATTCATAAATTTGTATGGTGTAATGACATGATATTTTAAAATAAGGAAATTATGTTTGATAATGTGTACAAAATTCAACACCTGGTTTTATCAATCCATAAAATATTATTAATTAAATATAACCTTTTTAACCTATCTATAGAATTGGAGGGTAAAAATAGGATGGACCAATTTATCAATAATATATAAAGGACCTAATCGATGAAAATTTATTGATTATTTCGTAGGAAATAAGCACTCTATTTTTAGTAAATAAATTTTGTTCTTCAAAAATACTCTTTACTAAAAATTAGTTTTAATTTCTCTTTCTGAGAAAATATTATAATTAATTTGAGAAACTTTTAGAAAATGTATTTGATAAAATTAAATATTTTTATAAAAATAGAATATCAAAATCATTATATAGTGATATTTTTAGATTGTTCTAAAAAATTTAATTTATTAATTAATAGTGAAAAATAAAGATTATAATTGAAAACTATATTTTATATTGAAGTATTTACAAAGTTAAATACAATTTTGAATTTGTTTTATAATTTAATTAGTTCCTATTTATTTAAAATAATCAAATTGTGGTTTTTGAAATGAATTTTATGCTTGAGTACTTGTATTCTAAGAATTAACCAATACATTTATATTATATAAAACCATTAAAAATATTTTTAATAATACAGTTTTTATTATTCATACCTTCCAATATAATTCTTAGGTTATAATGGTCATATTTAAATAATAATATTTTCAATAGTATATCACAATTCTCTTAAAGCTCGGTGTTGCGTGTTAAGAAATCTATTAAGATTCATATTATATTAAATAACTTTTTGGGGTGTTATGTGACTCATAAATTTTATAGAAAATATGAATATCATTAGTTAGGCCAATAGAATAGCCTAATACTCATAGTGGTCATACCTACTTTGAAAATCTGTTTTTGCGATATTAACTTTTCCCCCCTCAATTTTTTTGTATCCCGATCTTAACTTTTTTTTGGAAAACCATCAAAAACATTTAAATTGGTTAAATAAACCATCAACTATTGTATTAGGATAATTTTTACTGATAATAAATTCATTAAACTTCCTATATTTGATACATAATCCTAATTTGACATCTTCTTTATTCACAAATAGAAACAGACCTGCCCAAGTTCAAGTGCTCGGTCTAATAAAACCTTTATTCTCCAAATCAACTAACTAATATTTGAGATACCTTACCTTATATTTCACCATATTATATGATTTAATAGATATATGATTCATATATAGTAATAAATCAATCAAAAATTGTACCACACACTCTATATGTGGTATAAAGGAATCATTATGAAAGGTGTTTGGATAAAGGTAATTTATCTATGGTAACGTAACCTAGATATCTCCCTATATTTCCCTCAATATTATAATTTCAAATTTGTATGAAACACTATCAACTATAATTCACATCTCATTTACCCTTGATTGTCTAAGTAGCACCATTTCAGGTTGAAAGCAGCAATTTTCAGTCGTATACAGTATCATCTCAACCTCTAAGAACAACTGATCCACCACTCATGCCATAATAAATTAATATGAATAACCCATATCAAATAATGTGAAAATTAAATTTTAATAAATAAAAAATGCATCTTTAACTTTATAGGTTTCTGCATATTCCTCCGGTGGATCCTTCTACAAAATGAAAAAAGGACCCCGGGTCATATCGTATTGAGATCATCAACTTTTCAATAATATTTACTATTGATATCCCCTATTATTCATAGAAAGTTTTCTATTAGAGCATAACTATTAACATAAAGTTGGACATTGAGACCTTCCAACCAATTCTGAGGGTTTTTTATCTTATTTTAGCCCTTTCATATGGATGCATTAGGTGGATTCCTACAATATTTCTTTAGGATTCTATGTTTCAAACACCTAAAACAATTATGAGGATATCACATATAATTCTTCTTTAAGTGGTCAATGGAACCACATGAGAATTATCCTACAATAATATCCCTTTATCGCATAGATTAATTAATTGATGTATATTGTACATATGAGTCTCCCATTCTCGGAGAATAATAAACTTTCCTTCACTTTTTATCACTAATTAAACCATTAATTCCACTTAGATGAGTGAATATAACTTAAATTGGGGGATATATCAAGAAATACCTTTCATACATCGATTCCTTTTTCACTATTTTAAAATATGAGTTAAAACAAAACATTTGAACACTCGATCATGTGTATGGGTTCAATCATGGAACAACCCCCTCAGTCATTAAAGAGTCACTCACAGCTATTTCAAGTGAAAAATATTCCAATATGATAAACTAAGTAGAATATTTTATGGTTATCATATTTCCCTATTTTAATTCAAAGAACATGGTATTATTTGATAATTGAAATTTATGGAGGTATAAGTGTTTGTTAAAAATATTATCAAATCATTAATAAGTCAACCATTCATATAATTTATCTTGCTCAAAAATTTACCACCACTCATCTACAATCCCTTCAAATATAAATGTTGAAAAATTAACCATGAAAACTACTATGGTATCCAAGAAAGTGAATATCTTATTGATCCTCTTCAACCAATTCATTTCTTCTTGGGGTATAACATCCCCTTGAAAGACCATAAGGTCTTACTTCAGGAATTATAACGAACTATACACCTAATCTTACTATTGTGGAACAAACCCACCAATTTTTTGCAAATCTTATTACCAATTCCTTAATATTATTTTAAATAATGGTGGATAATTGGTACTAAATTCTTAGTATCTTCCTCACAATGATTCTCAAGAGGCCTTTTTGAGGCATCTTTCTATAGTTACTAAGGAAAAAACCATCAATTTTGACTATAAAATAAAAATCTATGGTTACTAAAAAACTAGAAAAGTACTATATATATATTTAAGTAAGGCTCATTTAAACTATGAATAATAATATTCCACAAAATCACCCAAACATAAAGGTTTCATTAGCATTCAAGCATTATTGGGAAAATAAAAATAATAATAAATAAATATAATGTTGTTTACAATGAAAAACATTTTGAAAGATGAATTTTTCAAGTAAAACATTTAAAAATCCATTTTGTAATCAAAATATAATATTTTCTAAAAAATATGAAACCATGAAATATTTATTATCCATGAATTCATATGCTATTTATGAAGACCATGCTTGTTCTTGGGATAGGAGAACCAAACAAAAATAATTTATTGATGTTTTATGCAGTTCACTAACCACTTTGTATACCCAAAATTCCTATTAACCCATGATTTACAATTAATAATTAACTATTACTATTTATAACTACACCATGAATCCCAAATCAGAATATCTTCAATATTAGAAAAAAAGAGAAAAATTGTACCATTTGTAGAATCATGACCCAACTCATCACCCCTCAACTTTACATGAGTTAAGGTGGAATTATAATTGGCTTTAGGTGAACCCCCTGATCAAAAAATGCTGGAAATAAATATTAAGGAGGTGACTAAGATCATTGGGGGAGCCTTATCCTTATATGAACCAACCTTATCTTGACAAGATATCTTCAATATATCTACATATATTATATGTATATTAGACACTTCACATCTATAAACTAACAAAACAATGTAGTGTAATACCCAACTAGGTTCAAATATTATGCACGATGAAAATATATTTTAAATAAGTATAATAGTTTAGAAGAACCCAATAAGTGAATAAGTATGTACAACCCAAAATGAAGGCCTATAAAACTAAAAAAATAAAACCTATAAAAATAAATATCCTATAATGCCTCCACATCTCCCTAAATATTTGTGAGTCATGCCATCAGTCATAACTACCCCTCCAAGTGTTTCCTCTACCATGGCTATATTCTACCTCTAAATAAGTAGGATTCCTTTCCATTACCTATATCATGCCACATTTAATCTACCCTTCAACAAAATTGAGTGAATATGGGGAGAGTACTAGACCCATTAGGTTTTCCTAAATGGTTACCATTCACCACATCTCAATGAAAAATATATCAATCTTCCAATGATTTTTATACAACATTCCCACCCCATAAAATTTTATATATCTAAAATAAACCATTCATACAAAAATAATAGTTATCCCACTCTTATGAAATAAGAAATCCACACAACATCAATAACATATTCTAGAACAACACTACATACATGTGTCATCACCAATACCTAAGGGAATTACATAGGCCATGAGTAACCATCCAAAAAAAATATATTTCTTACTCACAAGTGGTCTGAATACACCTAAACTTCAACTTTTCATTACTAACAAGGTCCCCACACCAAGGTAGAATTTTTCCATAACCTCACCTAATCATAACTAATGAGGTCCCCAAACCTAATTGGGATTTTTCCAAAATAATTTTTAAGTACATAGATGAAACCAAGTCAAAAATATACATCAATCACAAACCATAAAAAATTAGTAACTCCATTCAACACTTCAATCATGAAATCAACTAAACACAATCTATCCATTTCTTCAGAAAACACCCAAGAACCTGAAAAAACCCTTGTGTTCTCCCAAAAACGTTAACACCAAAACCCTTAGATGAATATCCAAAAATAATACCAAAATTTAATAACATTAAATACATGAAAAAATTTAATGAAGTAATATTTAAAATCACTATGATTATAAAAACTAGCATGACCTAGAATCCACACACCTCAACCTAATGATTCTACCAAACCACTCTCCCAAACTCATACTCCACTATCCCCATTACCTTATTAAAAAACAAAAATTAAAATACCTAGATTATTTAAACCCAAACCTTTAATCTATCCCAAACTATAACTGGTTAGGATTTCACCATGAAAAAAACCAAGAACAAATAAGATATGGGAAGTTATGAGGTGCTTACCTTAGATATAAAACCCAAACACTCTATGATTCAAGTTATGGGAGTGAAATTTTTCTATAGAAGTTCCTTAGAATACATTCATAAAATATGGATTTCTCAATCTCGTTCCATGTTATTATGGTGACTGATTAACTACAAGCTCCCAGCGGATGTCTCTTTACAAGATGTTAGAATCTCTATTTCCTAAAGATGTGATCTTTATCCAAAACATAGATAGAAAATTACCCATATCATCATGAGATATTCCACTACCACATCATAATGGAATTTTTTCCTCAATGTGTTTGATGTTTAAATCCCTTGGACTAACTCTATAGTGGTATGTTTGAAGGAATGTTTTAATGCCTCATTTTTAATGAAACACCTTTGTATTTTCTTGGTTTAACGTGCTTAAATAATTAATATTCTATGGAAGAGTTATAATGATGCACGATACCAAAACTCTACTCTAAATATACAAACTGCCCGACTTCAAATTTCTACAACAATCAGATTTACAAACTCATTGTAACTAGGAAAATGAAAAAATTTTGTGCATGACCTTATGGTGTGAAGACTCTTTGGATTTATAGCTCACTTATCACACCCATGTGAAATTATTGAGTTACTATTGATCACACCATTCTTTAATTGGCACAAATATAATACATGCAGGGCATCCAAGTGAAATCCCAGACCTACTAGTTTTGAAGCAGTCTTCAGTAACTCCAACTCAAAAATTTATAAATGTGTTTATTGATCTAGGGGTCTTGATACTTCCTTGGAAGAAAAAATTATGTCTCTTATAAATGTTGTGAACATGTAAAAAAGAAAGAAGGTTGAAACAAAATTTGTTTTGAATGTGACTATAACCTTTTAGTTGAGGTAGTAATAAATGGACAAAAACACCTTTCATGGAAGATCAATTTAATTTGATTAACTACATGGAGCATCTTTCAACAATGTTCTCTGTTATTACACATTTTGATCATGAAGAAAACTACTAGGAAGATGGTCTTGTAAATAAGGTAGTTGAGACTGATGGTTGTGTTTTCTTTGATTATCTCCCGAATGTGCTTGCTCTGCTTTTTGAACTGAAGTTTGGTAAAATTTCATCTTTTTGACTCTTGTAACTCCTTTTTCATTCCTTAATAAAAGAGGCTTTACCTTGGGGTAATTACACAGATTTAAAGTAAAAACTTATATATGGATTGACTTCACAGTTCCAGTGACCATGTTTTGATAGTGCGGAGGCCAAAATACACCTTATATAAGGCATGGATAGCCCCACTACATGATCCCAACAAACCATGAATTGATAATGCAGCCATATCGGGATTCCAAAAACCCTTCTATGGTTTTCCTAGGAAAACATAAACTATCCTTGAGAAAATTCATATACCATGAACAATCTAAATACCTTATGAAAAACACTAATTTCATTTAAAAATATCCCAAACATCAACATATCTAAAAAATAAATTTCGCATAACTCAAACTACACCCTATATCTATTCTTATGCTACCTTTTATAAAGAAGGATTTTGAGTTCATTTGGAATGATTAGTGTAAAGTAGCATTCAAAGACTTTAATAAAAGGATTATCACTGATCCTGTCTTGATTATACCCCATATAAGTAAGCGTTTTGAGTTTTATTATGATTCCTTATTAGTGGGGATTGTTTTTATTCTTAATAGGTATGATTTTTTGTTGATCACAATTATTAGTTACTTAAACTACATAAAAAGAACCATCTAGACCATGATTTAGTACTTTTTATTGTGGTTTATTCCTTAATTTTATAGAATAAATATCCTTTTTTGTGAGAAATTAATGGTATAAAGTAACCAAAATATCATCAAGTGTATTTTTTATAATGTATTTTGAATCTGACAAAATGAACATGTTTTGAATTCCTTAAACTTTTTTCTTTAAGGTTCCTCCATACACATGGGAAATCAAAATTGTTTTCAATGACCTAAATAATTAATTTAAACCATAAAATTCATAATAGTTTAAATAATAATGAATATTGATACATATGATGGATGAGATTCACTTCTATGTCACTAAATATCAATATAGGATGCATTTATTCCATAAATTGATTACAACATCCATTGTGGAGGGAGTAAAGGATTTTGATATCTCTAACAAGGATTGCATTATTATTCAATAAAGTCTTGATAGTGGGGAGATCCTTAAAGGTTTTCCTTATGATTATAACTCATTTCATTTTATTCATGGATGGCATGTGGTTTTTATTAGATTAAGATTAGATGAAATCATAGAATATAACTCATACAAGTGGGTTGTTCACCTGATATATCAAAAATATATCATGATATAAAGTGGTAATTTTTCTAGATGAGGATGAAATAATAGATAACTAGTTGTGTTTATATCTATTTTACTTTCAATAGGTGAAATTGTAACATGAGTAACCAAAAGGTAAATTACAACCACTACCTATATGGAAATGTTATGGGATCATAATAGAGTTGGTAAACATATATCAAATATCACTAAAACTAAATGATATTTTTGGGTGGTAATATACAACTTAAAAAAGGAAGATCACTTTTCATATATCCTAGAATCTTCTTTGGTGCTTGAGATGGGTAAATTATATATCTAAAAGATCTTGAAATTTTATAGAATTCGAGAGAGCATCATTTGTTATCATGACACAATATTCACTTCTAGATTTTTGAATTGTTTGTGGTGGGCTCTAGGTACTTACATAAAACCAATTGTAGTTTATCACCCTCATATAAATTTATAATTATAGTTTACCATTAATATACTAGAATATATAATTCATAAATATATTCTTGAATTTGGTGGCTTTTGGGATTATCATCTCTCATTGATAAAGTTTATATATAATAATTTTTATCAACCATTTATCCAGATGGATCTTTTAAATTTTCTCTATAATAGGCCTTATGTTCTCCATCGTGCTAGAAAAATATTGTAAAATAATTCTTTATTGGGTTTATTATCGTATTGGACATGAATAATAAAGTGGATTTTATAATGAAATGAATTAACAGTGCTAAAAATCATCAAAAAATCTTATAATGATTATATATTTCATCCTATAAAATTTAAGGTGGATGCTCATGTTTTTCTCCAAGTTTCTCAATGTTTGGGTCACTAAAAAATATGAAATATGCGTTAACTATATCCTCTCTTTGTGCGATCATTTGAGATCATGAACAAAATTTGGATAAATTTTCTATAGACGCACTCTACCTACTTATTTTAGCGATATTCATAGCAACTTTCATGTTTATTAGATGAGGTGATATATACTTTATCCTTCCAATATTATCTAGTATAATGATATATAATTAAAAAATACTTGATTCAATATAGAAAAAACTTTCTACAGTACTAATTAGAGTGAGAAAATTATATAATGAAAGATAATTCCTTTAGAAAGTATTGGTTAGCATAAATTTATCAATATTTTTTATTAGTTTTTTAGTAGTATTTTGTTTTATTTTCTATTAAATTATATTGTTTGTAAATTTTTTACTAGTTTTTATGAATTCACAAGAATAATATTCCTACCTTAAAAAAATTATTGAAATTCAATTAAAAATATCATATTCTATGAAGAAAAGTTTATGGACATGATTTTTAATTATTTTTGTTGATCAATAATCCAAAATAATGAGTTGTATAAAAATAAATGGAGAATAAATTTAGTTTCGTAAGAGTAAGAAAATATATTTAAGGAAAAAACTGATTTCAAGATATATTATTCTACCAATAACATCTTAAACCTTGTCCAGAGTATGCATAAATGCAATGGAAAAGCCCTACATCAAGTCCCCACTTTCCAAAAGTGTGCCAACATATTCCCATTTTATAAATTTATTGGGGATTTATATAAAAATTTAAACTCATGGTGATTCTTCAAAATACATATATTTCCAATGATATACTATAAAGACAGCACATCATCCATCCTCTCTTAAACATATCCCCGAGATTAAGTGCATAATGAATTCTCAAGGTAACATAATGAGAATTATGGTGATCAATATTTTTGGAAGATCAAAAACCAAAATGACATAGTTTTAGGTTGTCCCAACATAGCCCCATGGACACTCCTGACACTATTCTAATGACAATGTTTCCTCATGCCTCAACAAAAAATCAGTTATTGAACCCATGTTATCTCATACTGGAACTGAACATACCATCAACACCTCAATGTGATATTTCATCCAAACATGAAATTTGAGTCACCCAAAAACACATCCTTCTTTAATAAAAATCATATATTTATCTCCTCAAGAACCTAGATATACAATTTCATAGAAGAAACATCATAACATGCATGGGAGATACATTTAATGTACTAGAATAGGTGGACTTAAAATTTCACCCAATCTAGCTCACCATAGGGCCTCAAGCACACATCCTTGTATGCCATAGGCTTCCAAACATTGGAAAGGGTCTAAAAGATGAAGTGGGGAGATTAAACCCTCTATTTATAATGCAATAAAAGTGAAAAGTAACCAAAAAAATCCACAAGGGGAACCATCAAAGTATTTATAATAATAAGATAAAAATCATGCTATAATAAATTAAATGTGGAATATAGTCATAAAACTCAAAAAATGAAAAACATACAAAGGGCAGTCACCCATTGGGCCGACCACATATACAAAATAAAAAAATTAAAAATAATATAGATCAAGCTCTACTACCAGCACCAAGACAAACCAAATACATAATCTCTATGATTCTTGAGATATACCATTCTAATAATGAGGCTCCACATGAGTGGATCCAACTAATAAAGAACCAATGGGTATCAACCCCATCATTCGTGCAACCAAAGCACCATCCTAAAAGAATACATCAGGTCTACATGTACACCAACATGCATGCACAGGGGGTAGGAAATAAATCTAAAAAGGACACCCCCAATGGTGAACCTAAAATCTTTTATCATAACAAGTGAATGCACGTGTGATATTCCCATCCTAGCCAAAAACTAATAATATCTATCATAAAGAAAAAACTCTATTAAAGTAAAGGGGGGAAAATAAAACAACCAACCATGGGTTCTAGCATGACACTTGGGGTAAATCTACCACTACTATGGCCCCCTCTAGAGGATTTACATCATATGTCCCACACAACCACATGATAACCAGAACATCAACTAGATCTACACTAGATCCCCATGATATCTAAACAAAACATGCATGAATAAAAAATCCTAGGTCATAACCAAAGATATACACATGAAAACAAGCATCCACTGGGGTCTAGGAATCCAATTGAATGGTCCAAATTGGATGAAAATCTCTACTCTACACATATGATAACCTATGTTATCCAAAAATTCCTTTAGAGTGAATTGGGACCCAATATGGACTCGACATATGTACCTTTATTCCATCCACATGGACCTAATAAATAATCCTCTTTATAGGGATCAATCAATAAACTAGGGATTTTATGTCATCCACGGTACCAAGAGAGCATCAACATCCACAAAATATTCCCCCTATCCAAGGTGTAACACTCAACTGGAAGAGTGAACTCATATAGATCTCCCATTAGCTCCATAATCCCATCTTACCATAGTTATCCAATAGTGGAGAGAACCATATCCAAAAATAGGGCCAATTCCCAATCCAAGATATCCCAAGGGTCTCCTCCTGAAACTATAGTCCTGAGAAAAAACTACATCAACATCATGGACAAAGTGTAATTGAATGTAGGATGATACAACTCATAAACCCACCATCCAAACAGCTGAACAAGCAATGGAAATCTACTCTTGGACAAAAAATCATGAGAAATACCTACAGTCCCTAGGGTCATAACATAAAGAAACATCCTACTAGGGACTCCCATACTACACCCAATCTCTTGGTCCACACCCATTAAAGGATCCTCTAATAGCCCTAAGGCTACAATAACAGAAGGACACTCTATAAGGGATTCATGTAGCTCATCCAAATAATGGGACATTCCCAGTGTAGAAACATCCCAAACATCCCTCAGCGACCTATAAATAATCCTTGATCAATAAAATTTCTAAATGGAATCCAAAACCAAAACCATGTCTACAAGGGAGTTCTTAATGGTCCTCATGACCTACTAAAAAGTAGGACCCTACAAAGGCCCCTCAACACAGGCCAGACCATGCCACATGGAAATTCTCAACAGCCATCCCATTATTTCAACCCAACCCAAAGGCTCCAAAATAACTAATCCCCAAATGCAAGATATAAACATCAGCATAAATAACCTTGAAGAACTAGTCCTGAAACACAAGGACAAACCAATATCTCCTTAGAGATACCACTCAATCCTAACTTTTAGGATCATTTGGAAATAACCTTTGAAGATTGGTCTAGTATCCAATTCCATGAAAACTAATGAGATCACACCCTAACCCAGGCCTCGCATATCACAACCCAATTCCCGTAAAGATTTTAAAACCAAACCTCAAAAAATACTCCTAAAAAACTCACCCAAACTAAGAAACAATTTAGATGGACTCTAAATGCCTAAATTAGTCCACCATTATGATACTGGAAGAAAAGTTCTCAGAATGTATTATTTACAAGACAAATTCAGACTCCATGGTGAAAATAGTCAAACCACACCAAGGAACAAAAATTAAAGAGTGTGTACTTTAGGTACATAGTGTGTAACACCAAAGGTCCTCCCTTTCCATGTTTCTTAGCCCACTTTTCATGTACTTTAACAAATTATAGGATAGATCGACCCTATACATGGCATGTAACCTATATGGGGTACCTTCCTATGTACCTCTCCCCCATCAATGTGTACTATTATTTCATACATGGTGT
This sequence comes from Viscum album, assembly GCA_963277665.1. Classification (NCBI taxonomy): domain Eukaryota; kingdom Viridiplantae; phylum Streptophyta; class Magnoliopsida; order Santalales; family Viscaceae; genus Viscum; species Viscum album. The sequence goes on along the minus strand of OY728125.1, from coordinate 596,867,764 downwards.
GCTACCCTGGTACATGATGTATTATCCACATGATATTCCCACTCATGTACATAGACATGTACCCCCACACAAGCTCTATCCAATCATAGTACATGGCCAATTATTGTGTAACCCTACCAGGCTTTGGAAATTTACCCTATATGGTCTTTGGTTGTGTACCCCACACATCCATGTGCCCTCAAAACACATTGATTCTCCATTATGTTGTATTTACTCCTATTTACATGTCCTAGAGTCTCAAAACATAATCTTCTATGAAAAGGAAGAACACATGGAATTTTTTCTCTAAACCACATGTTGTGTACATGGGTTTTCCTAAATGGAAAACCCCCAAAATAGCCCAAAACTGCAATTACTCCCTGATTCAGACTATGTTGGCCCTAAGGGGTGCACAAAAACCCAAATAAAAATATAAAAACATAAAAAAGATACACTATGGGGGTTTATGAAAAAAACATAAAAGTGTGTCTACTTGTAGATGAAAAACACTTAAGATTCACACCATATCCACACCACGCACCCACCGAACCTCGATCTACCTTTGGATAATCTCCCCAGGAAGTGACTCCTCCCCCCTCTCTATATTATATATCTATCACTCTCTCAGCTAAAGACTCCAAAGGGGGGATCCCTACAGGAGTGAAAAAAAAATTAGGTGAGAATAGAAAAGAAAAATAAAAAACAAGATGAAAGAAAAAAGTGAAAAAGAAAAATAAAAACAAAAGGGGGTCAGGCTAGACCCCGACACCTATGATGCATTTATGCCTTATCTAAGAAAAAACCCACATTCTTGAATCAACTGATGGAAAAAATCACAGTCTGATGCTCCATCTAAAATATTTCACCAAACTAATATTTCTAAATAAATAAATAAATATACAATATTCCATGAAAATTATAATGACTCAGATATCCAATAAAACCATATCTCAGGGTTAGAACCCTATCTTAGGACTAACAAAGTTGTTGGAAAATTTATCCAAGATCATCTTATAAGAGAATTTACCATTTTTTCCTATAACACTCCTGGGAAAAAATTTAAATTTATCATAATTTTCACAACCCTTGACGACTAGAGGCATAAAAAAATCTACAACACAAATGTTTCTCACCCCCAAGAATCCTTACAAGACAAACAGTAGCCATGATCTCATCAAGAACTGACATGGATGATTCTATCACGGCCATCCAATGACCAGTCTTACAGTATCCATAACTCTCTCTCAGCATGAGATATGTTCAACCATGACCCATATGATGGTCCCCACCATAGGAGTATCCTAATATTTACCCCACATCCCAAAGAGTAAACCACAAACCCACACTATGTCCATCACCAAACTTGATGGATAGACATGAAAAATTCATTCACACTTGAGAATCTATATAAAAACTATAACAACCCATGATCATTCTTGGATCACCTAAAACAACAACCTCAATTCTCAACTAACCACTTAAAATATTGCTCATGACCTCTAATAGCATATGGTGAACTCCCCACCATAAGGCTTTCCTTAAAATTATCTCAAAAGTGCAATGAGACTCACACTCACATGGGATGAGTCCTAATGATGTTAGGATAACATGCCTAAAACCACTTAATATGATCCTCATGTAGTTCAATTCCAACAAACTAAATAAAACTTGAAAACCCTCTTCAAAACCCATCTATCTCCTTCATGATGAGATCAACCACATAATAACCCTTCACTTGATAATAAATATAAATATGCATGAATCTAACCAAGCTCACAACACACTTCCTAGGGTGAAATTAGAAATGAGAAGGGATAGGAATCCAACCAAACATGCCTTATCAAGCTAGCCACAAGATAGGGAGCACTACCAGCACCCCACCTCTCAAACACTAGGCATCCTTATGCCTAACCATAACCTAGTGAAAGTAGACATTACTAGACCCAACAAAGAAGAACAACAATGCCCACCCAAGCCATCGGTGATAGCACACATATAGGCCCCACCGCATGACCCGACATACATCACAAAGAGACAAAACTTCCATCCCATATAATACAAACTTGGTAATTTAGGGGGGAAACCAAATTAAGGAAACTCGATCTCAATCCAAAGATCTCGAAGGAATCCATTCCCTTATCGAGCTACCAATAGGGAAATCAGATTCCATTATCGAGCTATATGGGTATCCATGAATCCATCGATGAAGGAACTACATATCTATCACTAGAGAACATCTCACCATGAGAGTCACACAACCTTTCATAAAAGGAATATATATACATGTAATTCAGTTGGGTAGAATGCCACCAAGGATCTATATGTGAACAACTATATAGGTTATTAGAGACACTTTAAATAACTAATCCTCCATAATTAGGGAAATAAAATACATAAAGACATATTCCATATGAATCCAATGTTCCTAGAATGATGCAATAACACTGGTCTCTTTCCCATGGGAAAAGAGATGAAACCTAGAATAAACCATAAATCCATAAACCTAAGAGGATAAAACTAGGTTAAATTACACAACCATAAAAATGAAATTCTAGACTAGAAACCCCATACTGTAGAAACTTGGACTTACTATAATTAAATGTTTTTGCGACCCACCCATCTAATATCCATAATAAGTTCAGACACATTCTTAGAACACCTATCTACCAACTCCCCAAATCACAAAACAAAATATCTATAATACCATTATGAAACAAACCATCCCAGGTCTACCTAACATGTCACTTGATCTGGTGGATTATAGGGCCTCAATAATTCCTCCTAGTATTATAGATACTTCCAAATGGTGTTGAATGTATAAAAGATATAGTGGAGATACTATACCCTCTTTTTATATTGAAATAATAGTAGAAAATAACCAGAAATATCCACAAGGGGAACCATCATTGTACATATAATAAATATAAAAAAGTCATGATATAATAAATTAAATGCATCAAATAGTCATGTAGAATCAACTAAAACAAAACATACAATATATGGTCTCTCAATAGAACAAAAAAATATAAAATATAAAAAAATGAAAATAAAGAACATCTAGCTATACTTCCAATATCGATCCAAACCACATACCCCATATCTATGATGCTTAAGATACACAAGATCGATCTTGAAAATATATATGAGTGACTCTACCTGATTAAGAAACACTGGGCCTTGGCCCCATGTATTGAAAAACCTTTCCTACAAACTGAAAGAATACATCTAGACTTCATGAACACTGAGGTGCATATACATGGGCTAAGAAATAAATCTCAGTAGGCCATCCCACAATGGTGAAGTTATATTCTTTTATCATAATAATTGTGTGCACAAGTGGAATTCCTATCCTAGTCAAAAAATAATAACAACTGGCACAAAGAAACAAATATATGAAAATATAGGGGGGAAACAAAGAAAATAGTTAACCAAAAGTTCTAGAAAGGCTCCCGATGTAAATATACTCCCTCTCTAGACCCTAACAGAGGATCTACCGCACATGGATCACCCATCCACACAAAAAACAATACATCTACCAGATCTACATAAGATCTCCAAGGAATATAAATTCAACAAGTATGAATGCTGGACCCCAAGGAATAACTATAGGAATCCGCACGAAAAGTGCATATTTTTGGCTCTAGGGATCCAATGGAATGATACAAACTGTCAATATATATCTCCTCCACACATATAATAAATAGTAATATCCTAAAAGTCCTGTAGATTAAATCAAGCTCTAACAAGGACCCAAAAACTACATCATCATTTAGGATCCATCCACATGGACTTAAAAATTTCACTTCTATATAGGGATCCAACAATAAAAATGAGAACACATAGCATCCAAAGTATTATAATTGCGTCATCATCCATAGAATCTATCCTCTTTCTAGGCTTTATAATCAACTAGAGGGTTGAACTCGTCTAGATCACCCATTAGATCTATAAGCCTATATAAAATTAGCCATCCAATAGAGGAGTAAAACAGATCAAAATTTTGATCCAATTCCCAATCCAAGATATCCCAAGGGACTACTAAAGAAATTCTTGAACATAAACTGCCTCAACATTATGATGAAAGGGAAACCACATGTGGGAAGATTAAACTCATGAAACCATCATCTAAACAACTGAACTGTCAGTACCAATAAACTCTCAACCGAAAAAACATGGGGCCTCCTCATGGTCCTTAGGTTCATAGTATAAATACAATCCCTACTAGGGAATCCCCTAATACACCCATTTTCATGGTCCATTCTCAAAAGACATAAAGGCAAAAAAAAATAGTAGGAAACCCAACAAGGGGTTCTTATAGCCCATCCAAATCATAGGACATACCCAATTCAAAAACATCAAAAAAACATTAGAATTTTCCAATTGATACTTAATAAACAACATTACCCATGGGAATCTAAAATTATAATCATTCCTACAAGGGTGTTCTCAACTTCCCTCATGACATCCTCAAAAGTAGGACCCTATAAAGCCTCTCAACAGAAAACAAAATATTCCAAATGTGCATTCTCATCCATCTAATATGAAAACCATTGATCACTTGATTAGAAACTATACCACAAGGGGATCCTAAAGATTACCTCTAACTCATCTCAAATTTTCAATGGAACCCAGACGTAACCACCATCCCAAGACGTCATCCTATCCTAAAAGCACTAACATCTCCAATTCTAAAATGTAGGATATAAACCTCAACTTCACTAACCTCAACCAACTAATACCAAAATGTAGAGACAAACCAAGATCTCTTCCTATAAATCAATCGTTCCAACTTTATGGGATCCTTCCAATAAACCCTCAAAAAACCAGCTTGGAATCCACAAGTCATCCCAACTAACGAGGTGACACCCTCACTCAGGACTTGCATCTCACAACCCAACACCCAGGAAGATTCTAAAACCAAAAATCAAAGAAAATATCCTAAATATTGAAAACCAAACAAAAAAACCATCCATATGGCCTCTAAATTCTTAAAGTATTGCACCATTGTGATCTATGCATAAAAATCATCAAATAGACTACTCAGAAGTCTAATTTTGACTCCATGGAAAAAAGGAAAAAGAACCAATGAATAAAATTTTCATGAAATGTACATCAGGTACATGTCATATAAAATTAATTTTACTCCCATTCCATGTGCCTCAATACACTTGGAATATACATTCCCAATGTAGATTCTATATCGGCTATGTACACAAAGTGTACCCTACATGGGGTACATGCCCGTGTACCTCAGTCCCTTTTGTTGTATACTACACCTGAATGCACGATGTTCTCCCATGATAAAAAATATGTAATCTATATGATGTTCCCATACACATACATATCCATGTTCCCTCATGCAGGTTTAATTCAAACACAATACACAACCACTGGTCATGTACCTCACACAGGATTTGGTCGTGTACCCCACACAACCATGTGCCCCGACACACCATGAGTCACCACTACATGGGGTGTACTCCAATTAATATTGTTTTTATTCCTAAAACATCATATTCCATAAACATTAATAGCACATGACATGTGTTCTCTAAACCACACATCATGTACATGGTTTTTTTCAAATATAAAACAACCAAAATGGCCCAAAACCCTCATTTCTCCCTGATTAAGATACATCGACCCTCAAGTGGTACACAAAAACATAAAAAAGGATTTAAAAACATAAAATATCTAGGATATGGGTATTTATGCAAAAAAAAACATAAAAATAATCATACCTCTAAGAGGAAACCGCTGAAGCTTCACACCAAATCTATGCCACATACCCGTTGATCCTTGATCAACCTCTGGATGAGCTCCCTAGGCAGTACCTCATCCTCTATATACCTATTATATACCCTTACCTCTCTCATTTGAATCCAAAAAAGGAGTAATACCCATATTAATTCATGAAAATACAAGGTTGAAGAGAAAGGAAAAATAAAATGAAAATGAAGAAAAAAAAGAGGATGAAAAAGAAAAAGAAAAGGGGTCCAACCCCAGCCTCGATGCTCGTGAAGGGTTTATGCCTCATGTAGGAAAACCCCCTAATTAAAAAATTAACCACGGATATGTAATCGCAATATGAATCTCTATTTAAATGATATCATTGAATGGGAGCACACAAATAAATTAATATTTTATTAATTAAATATTAAATATTTCATGAAAGTTGTAATGGCTTAGATTTTCACCAAACTTATGTACCATGGTAAATACCCTATATTGACACCAGAAGAGTGGTCAAAAAAATTAATCAATATCATATTAATGTATAATTTACCATTTTTACCTTGAATCACTTTTGGGAACAAAATTACATATTTCTCCTTTTTTCACAAACTGTGATGACGTGACCATCATAATCAAGGAAGGGTCAAGAAGATCATTTTATGGTTGTGAAGATCATCTAAAATATATGTGGTATACATGAAATTCCCAAGGGGTCCAAAAATGTTACCCCACTAAAGATTCCTAGATAAATTGAAAATTTTATCCAATAACATTCCATCAAGATTCAGATCCATGAAAGATGGGGAATATTGGAGATCATGGGACTAGGGACTAAAATTTGGGCTTAACCAAGAACCAAGCATCCCACATGGAATTTATCGATGATTCTACTACCACATGTAAAAATAATATAGTTAGGAAGGAAAATGAAACTATAAAATGTGTATAAGAGGAAGAGCGTGAAATAGTGAAAAGGATTGAACCCCTTGGCCCAAGTAGGGAAAAAACACACAAGTAGTGTATTTAATCATGATGAGAACAAGGGAAGATTTTAATGGATCCTTTTCTAGTTGTATAAACTTTTATAAGATTAGTTGGATCATGTATACCATATTTTTTAGGGATATAGTTACTTTTCTCATACCCTCTACCTCATTATATATTTGTCATATCTATGTTGAGGTTGTACTTTCAAGTTCATAGTAGTTAATATTGTTAATTAAATATACCATTATTCAAACTTATATTTGGGTTAATTATATGATTTTTATTTAAAAATAATTTATAACTTGATGATAATGGATAGGTAACCAATTTTTGTAAGTGATGCAATGGGAGTGTAATATTTCACAACCAATTGGAATCTATTCACTCTCACTTGATAGTGAACTCTGAGTGTGAGAAAAAATGATGGTTTGGAATTACATAGGTACACTAGAAATATATATACAATATTGGTAAAGGATATTTTGAGGGTGATTATCACACAAAAATTTATATATAAGAACTTTAGTAGAGGCTTGAAAAATGTAAACTGAGTACCCGGTCTAAGAGAGAAGTGTAAGCTCCAGCATCGTCGAGTCATTCTATAATTATCTTAAATTTCGTTTTGATTGGTAAAATTATAGGTACTTATAGTATATTCAAAAATACCTATATATATCTTGAGAGATTATTTATAGGTAAATAGTGGTGGTTTAGCATTTAATTAACACAAACACTTGGGAGACTTAGATGAGTTAAGTGGATTATCAATTTCTTTGCATGTGAATGCCACTTTAGTGAGGTTTGTCCCTTTGGTTTCCAATTATATGTTAAGTAAACTTTAATACTGTTAAAACACTTATCACGTTTCTTATCTCATAATACTTTAATTATACTACTTTCATTTTTTCAACTAAGATCACTTATGATTCCCATCCTTTCTCTATGGTGATGACCTGGTACTCACCAATTTTTTATTTCACAAACCTTACAATCTTGAAGGGGAATTTTTCATGGAATAGTAAATTTTATTCAAGAAATTCATGTGTCATTTCTATGGATAGGAGTATAAATTACTAGTTTTTTTGGTAAAAATAATAAAACAATAAAAAAATTATAAAACCTTAAAAATTAAACATCTAAAAAATCTAAAAAATATCATAAAAACATGATATGTATAGTTTTCTTTAGTTAAATTATTTATTAATCTCTTTTGGATAGTTTTTATTGTATATATTTTTAAATTTTGAATCTATATATAAATTTACCTAAATATTTAATTTTATTTTTATTCTATGGATATACTCAGGTGTATGAATCAACTTGAGAACATATGTAGCATATTTTGAAAATTAGATATCTATTTTTGGAATGGAATTGATCAAACATAATGATTGACACAGAATATTATATCAAAGTTAAAGAAGAGAAATTGAATACATAGTAGATGTGTTAAGTGGATAATTTTATACACTTCACTAGACATGGGTATCTTCAAAGTGTAGTTGCAATTATTGATATGACAGTTACTATTATAGAACATTAAGAGTGTACTATAGGATTTTTCAAAACAATGAACATATGATCAAATCATTCTTGGTGGTTCCAATAGAGTAATTCAAACCCCCTCTATATATTAGGGATAGTTCAACAAGTGATCATGGTTTAAGGGATTTAAATATTAAATGCTGGTTAGGAGGAAATTTAAAAGAATAAAGAGTTTTTCATTTCCTATTATAGATTTCATTTGGTTTTCAATAATTCATATTTGGATACACTAAGCAATGCTGTATATTATAAGATAGATATGAAAGAAGCGACAAAGATGAAAATAGAATAGAAAAAAATGGAATATGAAAGAGTTTAATGGGAGTAAAGTATTAGACTATTCTCTAATTTTAATTTTAATTTCATTGATCATCATTAGTTGTATTTACCTATTTATGTACATACTATTATATAGTAAGAACCAAGTGTTGGGGGTATAGTTAGTGTACATATGTGTTGTGTGCGCGTAATCCATTAAAAACATTATGTCTATCATAATACAATAAGAAACATTACCTATATATGGTGAAAAAAATTGAAAAATGATATCAATGAACTGTAAAAGGATAGAATTTAAGTGAATTAAAATTTCAAAAAATCATGGGATTTTTGAACTTACAAAAATGTGATTTGTTTTCTATCAAAATGTAACACCTAGGGGACCAAACATAAACAATAGTTCTACGATTCATATGAATTTTAGTACAACGAAAATTTTATACCCAACTAGAAGTTTTCCTAAGATAAATTATCATGGGTGTGTGAGTGAAAAATAAAATCCATTAAATAAGATTAATTGACTACCTAATATTTGACCATCCTAAAGGTTATTTCATTCATCAACTAATAAAAATAGAATCTATTGAATGCTTTCTATAATTTATGGTTTAGTACCAAGTTTTTCATTCTAATGTTATAAGTGAAATTTCACCTTCCATGGCCTAATGAAACACGAGTCATTGATTGCGTGAAATGTTTAATTATTTATTAAACATACTATAACTAATATAGTGTAAGTATGAGTATCGATCTATAGGGAAGGGTGTGTAACTAAATTTCAAAAAAAACACTATAAAAGAGTGGTTATATCTTTTTTTATTTTATTATGAAATAATTTTTAAAATGAAACATTGATTTTTTTTCATAATTATATGAGGTAATAAAAATGATAGTCAAATAGTAGAACCGAAACTTATAAATTTGATCAAGATAGTAGCAATGGTGATTAAAACAAACTGGTTTGAATTTATTTTTTTATTTATGAAAATTATATTGAAATTTCAACCTCAAAAAACATCAATTAATATACCTATTTAGAAGAATAAAAATTATTTCTAATTATTCTTAGAGATTGAAAATTCATGAAACATCAAAAATAAAAAATATTTGAAGAAATTTTCAATGAAATAAATCTCAGTGAAATGAACTAACATTTTTTAAATTAATTTTTAATAAATTCATTCATGATAAATCTCTCTGATTGATCATAAATTTTTGAAATTAAAATCATGAGGTACAATTTTTTTTAATAAATTTAGAATCAAAATCACCAATCGATTCTAAAATTTGTTGAAGTGATGCGACGAAGTGTTAAAAATAAAATCAATAGAATTAAATTCCCAATAAAGGAATGATTAGGCACAAATCACTAAAATAATGAAAATTTTATTACAATTACAAACTAATGATGGAAAATATAGGGGATAAGAGTTCTCCATATAGAAATAATTGCAATCAATGATTATACTCTGTCATCTCTATAACATCTCATAATATCCCTATTCCAAAATCTCACCTAGTTTCTAGTGGTATCTCTCTCTTCATACTCTATATTCTCATAATCTATTTTGTTCCATTTTCTAATTCATCACTAATGGTGTGCACTGAATTAGATTGATATGTAGTTCTCTACGGCCATGTGGCACTTATCACATAAAAAATTATCACACACACATGACATGAGCTGAACCCTATTAACAGATGCAACCAACCCACCTGAGACATATTTGAGATGACCCTAAACCTGACTCTAGGTCACTTCCTCAAAACAAAAACATAAATAAATAAATAAATTATTATTTTTTATCATTAATATAAATATAGTTTTTATAGTCAAATATAATATTTTCATCATTCTTATAAATATTAAAAAATATATTAACATATAAACTAATTATTATTGTTATTAATATTTAAATAATTATATATTTTTAAATATATTATTATTATATTAATATAATTATAAACATATATATATTTGTTTTTTTAATTTTAATTTTATTTATTTTATTTTATTTGAATTTATTTAGCTTACCGTACAAAATATCCATATCCTCTCAAGGGATATCAGAATATTGATGGTTCAAGTCCCCCAAAAAATACTTAGGTGATCAGTTTTAGATATTAGTGCTTCCTCTAGTGAATTCTGTTGGTGGTCCTCCATCGAATTCAGATTATTCAGAGATGGTACTTGTAATCTCGAGTGTGTGGTGGATCGCAGCTTTGATTGATGGTGATGAGTCACATTCAGAGAGTGCATCAGCATTCGTGTGTAAAGGAAGGTGGTTTCAGGCGGTAGAAAACTTCATCTTCAATAGTTGTAGGATATCTTTGATTAAAATCATCTTACATCATGACCCGACCCAATTGGGTCTGGGATGTAACTCCTCAAGACCACCTCCAATAGGCTAGGGGCTGACGACTAGCCCTAAGTAGGAATATCACATATATGGTAGTAATTTTCCTAAAATACACACACAAACACACACCCATAAACACCTACATAAACAATGAAGAGATATAAAAATTAAGAAACTAAAATTCATGCATATATCTATCCAAAACTAGAGTACAAAAAAGTAGTGAAAGCACACTAAAAAGGGAAAACCGCATGACCACAAAAAACTATAAAGTGTCGAACCTACTCAGAATGAATGGATCACATTCAAATAAAACTACTAGAAAGCTCCTCTTCCCAGCTCTGGTAAACCCCTCAGTCAATATAACTCCCTAAGCTCTATCTGCCTCAGGTCCTCTAGGGACTCCATCAAAAGGCATCTAGTCTGCATAAGACAAAACATGTATGGGCATAGACTAGGCAGGTGTTAGTATAAAAATACTCAACCGGAACCCCATAAACCTAGTAAAAAAGGGGGAAACTGTAAGGAAAACATTTTCCCAACCTAGACAGAGGGATCCCAATTGAGAGAGAAACCCAATAGTAAATCATCCTTATCTATATATGACTAGTCTGCTTAGTCCATAAGGGGCTTCAACCCAGTAACATGAAAAACCCATAAGGACTCCTAAAATCAGCCATATATACTCATATTAGACTCCAAGTCTCATGAGGTTCCCACCTCATAGCCAACTACATGATTATACTCGAGGATCTATAGGTTACACACAATCATGAGAACACACTTCATGATCTCATCCATCACATCTGGATACCGTCTGAGTGATTAACTCCATCAAGAACAAGTATACCATTCTGAATTGTACATACATTGTAATGATCTCCATTGGGAAGAACTCACTATGTCAAACTCTATTGCCCAGCACCAAAGGCCCTACCAAACCAAACCTACACTCTTCATAAGGTCTTAATAACCCAAGTTTATAGGACCTCCCTTCACCACTATATAATGTTTAGGGATTAATACTCTTGATTATGCATTGTGTGCATCCTCACTTACAAGAGAGAATGGAGGGTTCTCACCTCGCCACTTCTATGTTGTCCAGGAATTAATATCTTCTAAAAATCCTAAAAAACCTTTGTCGTTCCTATATAGAGTATAGAACACCTCAATCCATCGAGGAATCATTAACTCCAAACTAGTTATCAAACATAAATAGTAGAGGTGATCACTCCTCATAACTATACTCAATAGCCAAGGGAGATCCAACTCCAATGGAGGACTCACTCCCTACTACTACTCGAAGACAGGGGAGTACTACTCCATAGATGGGTACCCTCAACCTAGTATGATAGTGGAGTACCCCCTCAATAGATAGAGGATATGCACCTTGATAATACAGGGGAGTTCAGCTCCATGGGTAGAGGAACTTCACCCGACATGACAGGGGAGTACCACTTTGTGGTTAGATGATGTGCACCCTGGTACGATGGGAGATTACCACTCTACCAGCATGATCACTATATGGGACATGCAACATGACATGATAGGGGAATATCGACCACATGATAGAGGACCCACTCTCTAATATGAAAGGGGAGTACTAAATCTTCCAAAATAACACATATGGAGGACCCACACCCTGGTACGATAGGGGAGTTTTGACTCCAAGGATAGAGGACCCACACTATAACATGATAGCTGAGTACCCACTCTATCTATATGTCACATATAGAGGACCCACTCAATGACACAATAGGGGAGTACCGACTCCATAGATAGAGGAACTACACCCAGGTATAATAGGGGAGTACCTAATATATATCTAATAATTATAGTGGGACCATACCCTAGGGTGGGAGGGTAGCACTATCTCCAACTACACGAACAATATGTGGAAACCAACACCCTGGTCTGATAGGGGAGTACCTTTCCTGAGAGAACTACATCATGGGTAGAGAACCTACACCCACAACATGTGTTGTCCTATCTATATAAAAGTAGATAGGTAAAGGAAACCCATTCTCTAATGCTACATTGGAGTATTAGTCCTAGCTTCTCTCATTAAGAACCACACCAATCTCTAGCATCATCCAGGAACCTATGAAAGGAGAGTCATGGTTATCATACCTTGCATCACAAAACAACAATAGGTAGGGGACATGTGCCCTGATAAAACAAGGGAGCACTAATTTATCAGCCTAAATAGTCTAGGGGACCCGCAACCTATGGTGATAGGGAAGGTTACCGAACCCAACATTAACACAATGATCCTCCCTGATCACTACCCAAGGTTAAGCACCAATACCATAACTTCATGATCAAACCAGGCCACATCGTATCATATAGTCCACTAAAAAGGCCCCCATCATAGTCCATGTGGAAAACTACTCAGGATAGACTGCCCAAAATCCTCAATCTGAGCCCTAGAGGAGGAGATATGCAAGACATAATATCTCAAGAAGATCCCAAGGAAAGAACATGGCGTGCACTAGGGTCCAAATTTTGTGTGAATATACCCATGTACCTAGATGTTTCCCTCATTTTCATATTTTTTTCTAGCTAGGTAGGCACACATAGTGTGTGTAGCACGTAAATGGCACGTCCTGCCTCACCCGGCATATCCTACCTCACTTAGCCCCTGGCCGTGTTCTTCTTTTACATGGATCGGCCATTTATGTCTCACACATGGCATGTACCACCACGTACATAGTGTGTCTAGGATAAAAGGAAACATGTCCAATTCATATCCCATGCTTGTGTCTAGCACCTCGTTCTCGTGTACTTTTCCCATATAGTTATACACGATCATTTAATATCACACGGAAAACCTAGACATGTCCTATAGCCACACGACATGGGGTCACTACAAGACGTGTAACCCCAATACATGTCATGTCGTCCCCAAAAGTCATATTCCCCATATAAGAAGAACACACAACATGTCTAAATGGTTTACACACCATTTAAATGGGAATTACAATAGTAATTTTCTTGCGAGTTACCTAATTCACCATGGTTTTCCCTAAAACCTACACATCAACCTAGAAGGGATATATAGAAATCATAATAGGGATCTATAAAATTAAAAAATCATAAAAAATTGGATTGGGAATAATAATACAATCCACCTACCTCTATGGAGAAATGTTGGAGATTTAAGTCCAAAACGATTCCTAGATCATGTAGCTCCTTGATATGATGATGTTTAAAGCCAAGAACAGAGTTCGGAAGCACAACATTGCTTAGATTCAGACTTAGTCCATCCTTCATCTAAAGGGGGAGAGGATAAAGTATCCCTTATCCTATTTCTTGCACAGCAAGGGGTGTGGGGGTATTTTTTGGTTAAATTATTTATTAAATTTTATTTTAATTCATAATCTTTCCACCTCATGCACTGCCAGCTCACCTTCGGTCGAAAACTCAATGATGAAAAATATTATGTCATGCCCAAGTAAAAATGAAATCATGAACTCAAATGTGGCCTCTAAATTTCAATCCAAGAATCCTCCTAGGAGTTATTTCACATTTCAAGAAAAACAACTTGTACATTAAAAATATGTTTATCATTTTTTTAATATAACTATGCCGAGTCTCTCTAGGTCCAGTAACCACGCACCAAATTAGTTACTAGTTTCATAAATATTCTTATAAATATTACAAAGTCTTATAGGTCAAAAAATCATTAAATTCTCCCCACCTTAGGTATTTTTGTCTCTAAAAAGTTAAATTCTAGGCATAAGGGAAAGAAACTAGTTATCTGCAGGATCTCTCACTCTAGTGTGCTCACCAACGGTTCACATGCCAATAACAAGCACAAACTTAGGGGAACCACCAAGGATGAACCACACCCAATATAGCTCAAAACTAGTCTGAAACATGAGACACATGTATCCTCCATTGCGACAGGGTTGAAAAAACCCAATCACCATGGTCCATCTACAGTCACAGGGTTTACCAGTACACCACGTTGCTAAACTAACATAGATATTGATGCAGCCCAATACTTCAAATCCACCCCCAGATGAACTACACCATGAACTCCTCAAGTTTATTGTATTTAGGGTTGATTCTAAGAGCACAGGGGTACTAAAGAACAAAACATGGCTTCCCAAGTGTAAACATTGGGTCCTATCGGGCCATTTGTCTATGAACCTCCAACTGTAACACATCTCTCCAAACTAGAAACACCGCCACACCCACTAGTGGAATCCCGACTGAGTAGGGATTGTAGGAAAATAATCCACACTATGGAAACATCATAGGGTATAACTCTACCGCAATAGAATGGTTCTAACCAAGGCTCTCCCTCCACTAGGGTTTTGATGCATAACATTCAACAAAAAATTAACCAATGGTAATGTTATGACTTTCTCCAACACTCTGGTGAAAAACCTCTCCCTAAACAAAAAAGTCTAAGTAACTCATCCACCATACATAGACACTATCTGCTTTGGGAGGAAAAGACTCTCCCACACTGTTTTAATTGTGTCACAAAAATGAACCTCATTGGGGAAAGTGTCCCTCTTCCTCATGAGTCCAATGTTATGCCAGACAACATTCACACATGGTTCTACTGATTCCCTACATCTCCCTGATTAAACTGTGAGCATGAATCAGAAAGAAAATTATATGACACAATATTTTCTAACATTTACTACTATAGAAATTATAATGGACACCCAACATACCTCTATTCATCCTAAGATGTTTTGGGTCAAAGGCCTATACGGCCCGCATCTTTCCTCACCTCTATCCTCCAACTCCCTGATCTTAGTGTGGACCACCTAGGGGTGGTGGTTGTAACTCCATAAACAACCTGGAACCTTATGCTGCTATACCAGCTCCTCTAACATGCCCTCCATTATGTGGAACTCCCTGCTCCGAACACTACCTCTATCAAGGTGGTTTGTCGAACGACTCTCTCCTAGGAGCACAGTGGGCTAGAAAATCTCTGGAAAGGTATCCCCAATGGTCTCAAGCATAACACCACCTATCCTATGGATGAATAGATCCTAAAAAGGATCATATGCTATAGGACCACGTGCCTAAGTTTGGGAATGGGTATGCCACCTATTTTGCGATCCTAACATCTACTATGTTCTAGATTTTATAGATGTCTCAACCTCATAACCACCACTAGGGACCACATAAACTTGTCCTCCACCAGGAATATCTCTACTAATAGAGATCACTCAAGTGAACTGACATAAGTTTGAAAGAACAAGGAAACCAAACATTCTCAAACATATCTACGGAGGCCCTACTCAATGGTCTAATATCTGATGAACGGGTCTCGAACCATATCCATGGAGTAACAAGAGTGTTCTTTCAACATCATTGAGTATTATTCCATGATTATTCTACCCTACCAAATTTTCATAAGCTCATGGTTTCACACTGATCTCAATATGGATGGGTAAAACTCTTCCCTAAAGAGACGCTCAAACTCTACCCAATTGAGAGTCACCTCATCATGGGTTTACATCACTAGACTCTACAATATCTCAATCAGACCATGAATAAGACTTGTCTCTAAGGCTAAAATCTGATCGAGAGGTTCCCTCATAAGTAGGAAAACACATGTGTCTACGTTGATCTAGTCATCAGTTTCCTTGGGGTATGGATCTCATAGATACCTCATAGGTCGTTGCATTTGGAACTCATACACGCACTCAGCCTATGCACATCCTCCTCTTGAAATTTTGACACAACCAGCTACTCAATAGATGATGGCTCACTTGTTAGACCTCCTAGAGGTACTACCTCAGAACCAATGTCCTTCACTGAAGCCTCATCATGGGGTACATCATCATCACAATCCTTCCATG
This sequence comes from Viscum album, assembly GCA_963277665.1. Lineage (NCBI taxonomy): Eukaryota > Viridiplantae > Streptophyta > Magnoliopsida > Santalales > Viscaceae > Viscum > Viscum album. The sequence continues at coordinate 596,851,047 of OY728125.1, read as the reverse complement.
AAAATCGGTCTGGTTTTTGTCGCAGTGGCATCCTGAAATGGAATCATAACTCACCATGATCAAATAGTATATATGGGGAGATGACTCAAGAAGGACATGTAACCCAAAAACCACTCCTATATGATTCATGTACGATTATTTCCCTATGAATAGGGCCCTAATGCACCAAGTTTAAAAGATGGTTATCAGAGTCTTGGTGAATTATATGAGGGATGCCACACCAACACCAGAACATTTTCCTTAAGATCTGAACATAAAACACCATAAGACATTCTCTATGTAACCCAAACCAATCTCATGATACTGAAATCCCAAGTTGGAACCCTCTATGTTTCCACTCAGTCATGACCCAACCCAGCAGGGCCTAGGATAGAAATCCCCAAGCCCGTCTCTGATAGGTCAAGGGTTGGTGACTAGCACCGAGTAGTAATATCACTTAGATGGTAAGACTTTTCCTAAAATACATGTATGCACTCACCAAAAGACACCTTCATGAAATTGTTTAAATATATAAAAATATGAAAACAAAAATGCATGCATACATATATCCCGGACCAGAGTACAATAGAAGTACTGAAAGCATAAAAAAAGGAAAAACACCATCCCACCAAAAATTGTAAAAGCGTCCAACTTGTTCAAAAGGAGGGGATCACTATTAAATGAAACTATCGAAAAGATCCTCATTCCAACTTTAGTAAGCACCTCGGTCGATCTAGGCTCACTATGATATGCCTACCTCTGGTCCTCTAGGGAATCTGTTGAAAGGAATGTGGTCTAAAAAAGACACAAAACATGTGGGAAAACCCTAGAAGGGGTGAGTATAACAATACTCAGTAGGCACCAAAAAACCCAAAAGAAAAGGGTGTAACTGAAATGAAACAGTCTGCTCGACCTCACCAGAGGGAACCTAATTGAGAGATAAACTTCATGTAAAAACATCCTTAGCTATACGTGACTTTTCAGCTCAATCCACAAGGGGTTTCAACCAAGACACATGAAAATACTATAAGGAATCCCAAAATCACCCATATATACTCATCTTGGACCCCAAGTCTCATGAGGTCCCAAACACATAGCCACCTAAAATATTATACTAGAGGCTTTGAAGGTAACACGCATCCATGAGAACAGACTCCATGAGATCAGTCATCCCATATAGAGCACATTTGAGAGATTAACTCCATCAGAAAAAACTCTACCAATCTAAATGGTATATTCGAGATAACACACTCTGTCAAGAACAACTCACTATGTTAAACTCTAGTGCCCAAAACAATAGGTTTGACCAATGCTAACATGTGCCTTGTGCAAGGTAGTGAGAACCCAAGTGGATAGGCCCTCCCCTCAACACATCACAAAAATGTGAGGGTAACTACTCTAAACTATACACCAGATGCATCCTATCTTATGAGAGAGAATGTAAGGACCCACACCTCACCAATGCCTAGTAGCCGAGGGAGTAATATATCCTAATCATCCCTTGAAACCTATGTCACTTCTATATGGATTGGACCACACCTCAATCCATTGAGTGAAAACTAAATCCTAACTAGGTAACACACATAACTAGTGAAGGGGATTTCTCCTTAAAAAAGTACTTAATAGGTGAGGGAGCTCCAAATCCAATGGGGGACATGTTCCCTACCACTACTCAAATATGGGGTTGTACTACTTCATAGATAAGGATCCAAACCCTGGTATGATAGGGTAGTTCCACTCAATAGATAGAGGACATGTACCCTAATACGATTGGTGTAACGCCCCGACCCCAGTTACCTAGAGTTAGTGCATTATTACATAACATTGGCATGATCACAAGAAAGATCAAATATCGAAAGACCGATTAGTTTAGTAGCCTTGGAAACACTAGATATATTCATAAAGTTTTACATTACATCATAAAATGAAAACTACAACAATATAGTCTCCATAGTCCACACTCTTATCCCCTCATACTATCCTTGTAGGTCATTCATAAATTACTTCTTCACATCTTGGGAAAAATAAAACATAGAAAAGGGGTGAGCTCAAATGCCCATTAAGGATAACAATATAGCAGAAACATTCATAAATAATAATAAACATTCAAGGCAATGTATAACTAAAACAAAAGCCTTTTAAACTTGAACTTCAACATAGTATGGAAAAAATAAAATGAAATAATGCCATTTACTTATTCACATGGATATTCTACTAATCGAATAATCACATGAAATATCAATAACCACTTTCATAATGATGGAATGCATAATTCCAGACTATCATAACCACATAGCCAAGGCCTCGTGCCAAGACTACAAATAAGATTTTTCCAAGGCCTTGTGCCAAGACACTAGTTTGTCTCATGAGACCTACTGATGCATCGAGGAGCTATAGCGGGCTCCACCTGTCACTTACTAAGTCCAATGCATTCCTCATATGAAAAGTTTTAAACATAACATAAACATTTATATTAAAACTAGCATACGAAATGTCAATTCTCTATCCACAAACCATGAATGGTATAAAAATAGCACATCCACATCCAAAAATAACTCATTTGATACAATATGGAAGATTGTATTGTATCATATTAACCTCAATCAAGAATGATGAAGGATATTGACATAGATGAAAATAATCCTCAAAAAAATTAGAGTGAAATATCCCCCTTTTTCTTGAAATCATTTAAAAGTCACACTATTTGTCAAGAATCCATTTAAAATATATTTTAGAATGAAAGTGTCACATACCACTTTGAAACTTTTAAAAGGAATTTTGATTTGAAAACTTTAATGTCCATATAAATAAACCCTTAAAAATATTTTTAAAACATGGACATTAATGATAATGATTTAGAATAATAAATATTTAAAAAATTTAAAATGGTATTTTACTTAGAGTTCTAAAACAAAAGAGAGACACATGAATACAAATAATTGAGGTAATAAATACTTAATAATATCATGAGAATAAAGGTAATCATGATATACTATGTCAAAGTGCATTATATACACCACATAAAAGTGATTTGGTGTATAACAACAAAGAAGTCTCAATGGAATGTAAATTGAGATGAATTCTATTATATAGACCATATCCTTAGGTTAAGTATAAATCAATGACATAATTATGTGTGAAAAATATAAATACACTCAATATGATTGGATATTCAGTGTAAATACATTAGAGGACATTCACACATATTCTTGTAAAAACAACACCAATGAATTGGAAATTTAACTCAACAAATAGAGATTGAGTTAAATATTACTCTTATCAAGTTCATACCGATCACTTGAGAATTTATCAATGGAGTGATTAAGTGTATCAAAAGTATATAAATATAAAGGGTAGTGTAATTTATGACATAATCAAATGAATAGTGATTCTACACATAATCTTGGAGTAAAATAATCAATGAAGTATGCGTAAAGCCGAATGAGTGGAAATTAAAATTTCAAATTCCCTTATCGATTTGGTAACTTATGAAACATGAACCCATGAAAGAAGGATAATACAATGATGACTTAAATATAAATAAATTAAATTATATTACACAATGAATACAATCATGGGCAGTACACACAACACATGCAATAAATAAGTGGTGAACAATGGAATTCTCACGAAATTAAGAGTGAGATAAGAAAACCCCTTACTTTGTACTTTTTCCTTGGCCGACGGTAGGTTAACCTCCTGTATAATGGTGAAAAAAATTTTATTTAATTATACAAGAATCATTTACATTAATATGATATCATATATGATCTTTTAACATTGATTTGTTAATAATATCTTAGTATTATCGTTGTTTCGGGTGTTAACCTACTCGTTTTCTTTTATATGTTTTGTTACGTAAGCCATGTTTTTCATTGATAGGTTGAATCTTATTAATATACAAAATGATATCAAGTCATTAAAAATTATTTTTAAATAATAAAATTATAATTATACTTGAATGGATACGATGGAGAATGAATCTCATCGCGTCCGTGGAGACGGTAGTACGTACATACGCACGAGCGACAATATCATTCTTTTGATGTTAAAATAATATATAATTGGATGTTATATCATATATACAGAATAATTATCATGTTATATTTATTATTTACATGAATTAAACATCATTATTATACCCATACAAATAATAATTTATTGAATGACAATTACACCATGACGTCGAGACAGTAAGCCGTACGTACGCACGTATGGTGACATGTCATTCAAAGGATGGATAGAATAATGAATATGGTTGTACTATATTTATAATAATATTACATTATATATTAGATACTTGATTCATTAATTTATAATGGTAATAACAAAGAAAGAAGAAGTTGAAGAAGAAAAGAATTTGAAAAATGGTGGTAAAAACATTACCTCTTCTTTGGGTTCTTCCTTTTGATTTGATCAAAAGGGCTCGTTAGGTTGGATTTCTGATCAAACTAAGTACTCTAAGTTGTATTGAGGGAAGTTGATAGAGTATTTGTGCAGGTTTTGGCCTAACCAAAAGGCTTTGAAGGTGTGAAGTAATGAGAAGTGGGAGTGCCCTTTTATAAGAGGGGTGAGGGGCACCTTTGGAAAAGCTAAAAATATTATTTTATAATAAATTCATATTCAGTTTCTAATGGCTCCAAAGTGAATTATTTATATTTTAAGGTGGTTATAGGTCTAAAACCACTCAAACAATATAATTTAGATAGTTCTGGGTCATTATATTAACCTTATCTTTAAGTATTAACTCTTAGTTAATTAGTTTCACTTTTACAATGTCTCTTTGTATTTTTATATTATATGGTTACTAAACTTACTATATACATCCAAAATACCCCCAAGTGGTTCATTAATGATACACCTATCATTATATAAGTCTCTTGGCCGAACCTTATATTTTTAGGAATTTAATATCAATTAATAATATAATATTTATTTTAAAAACACTTTTATGTCAATTTTGACACTATTCAATAATTGATTTTTCTAAAAATCATAACAGAATGATTACTTCCAAAAAGGTTAATTAAATCATTCCTAACATGTCATATTAACCTAGAAAATTAGTTTAATTCAAAAAAAGTCTCAAATTATATTTATTTGGGTATCTAAAATATCAATCATTTTAATTTTTCACTATTATGGTAATTACTACATCACCATTGTGTCATAAATAAATTAAATTATTTAATGTCTAAAATTTATAAATAAAATACAATTATGTAGTAAATCGTTTTATCTTTCTAATGAATATTTATAGTCGAAAATCCAACATATATAACCCTATGTAAAAATTGTTGTTCTAAAAGATATATGCTTGTGTCATTTTTGTATTCATTTTAACTTAATTAAAATAAAGTGTCCCTATCACTTACAAGTGGCACCATGGGGTCCCAAAATCGACCCAAAAATACCCATGGTCGGACATGTATCAACCAATAAGGTTAGGACACGTTTTTTGGTAATTGTGTATTATTATAATATTATTTTTTAACCCTTATTTACCGGATTTACCCTTTAACCGTGGTAAATAAAATGTTTACTGAAGTAATTATTCAAAATGTATAAAAATAAAAGTTAGCTATTTACACAATTTGAAAATCCTGATTCCAAATATGGAATCCATTTTTCCAAATTCCAAACAAAGTAGTGGCAGAAATTAATTTAAAATTAATTCCCGCTGTCAAAACAAAAAGCGTGTTTTTAAGAGATAATAACTATCGAAAGAATGGCACTTGTTTATGTCTGGTGTAATTGTGAAATTATGTCCAATGAAAAAACTTGAATTAAATGGTAAAAATATATTCAAAATATACTTTAAAACCACTCAAATTCATAATTTATCAATATTAATTATTTCGATTAAAAAAGTTGTTTTTAATTAAAATTTAGTAATTTTCACTATTCATCAAAATATGAAAGTTATCCGAAAAGTACCAAAATTTCACCCTAGGCTAATTTCGATATTCCAAATCCAAAAATGAAGTCCATTTTGAGAGATATAATTTATAAAATTTCAAAAAGTAGGTATTACTATTCATAACGGCTAGTTTTATTGGTTGTGGTGTGTTAGAATCTCAAAGTTGCGTACAATACACGCCATTGCATTATTCAAAGGGAAACGTACCGTGGAATCTTGGGGTGTTACATTATCCCCTCCTTCAATAAATTGCGTCCTCACAATTTTTTTAAAATTGGGCTTGAGAATATAATGGAAATTCCCACATCGGAAAAAAAGTCAATAAAACTATCACTTTAAAAGAAAGGAAGAGAGGTATAAAGGTCACCCAAGATAACCCATACTAGGATTCCAGGTAGGAAAACATGGATATGGATGATAAACTAACTTTTAAGTTCTGATGGAGAGGGATAGAAAACATGATCAGGAGAAAGTTAACAATAAGAAAATCACAAACTTCTGTTGGGACAAACGGTCATTAGTCTCCCAGTAGGAAAAGTAAACAGAAAACATTTTTTTGTTTTAAGTTACATTACATAAGGATGATGAATTAATTTATGATATTAACTAATAACATAAAGAGATATACTTACTTTTTAAGTATAGTTTCATTCTTTAATAACATTTTACCACTAACTTATTTTTTTTCAAAAAATGAGTATTCAAGAAGACTTGGTCACAATGGAAGAGCTAGAATAAACATCTATAGAAATACATGATCCACGTAGTATAAACAATATATTTACCTTGTCTTTAGAGATTAATCAAAACCAAAATGGTTAGTATAATATCTGATGATCCCCCAAATGGATATTCCATTAGAGAAAAAAAACACTAATCTTAATTTCTAAAATCAAACCATCAATACCCCAAAGTTAAATAAATACCATTCAATAATCAATTGTCCTTAAAATCCTTAAATATAATCCAAACTAATATTGAAACCCAAAACTTATAATAATTTAGTATTCCATGTTAAATTGTATCTCCAAATGACATTAATTACTCTTAAAGTCACATAATTAAAAGTAATTAACCTAGTAATTTCCATAAATAACCCAAATCACTATAAATCCACAATAAAAACATAGATAAAAATCCACAATTACTCCTCAAATGAAATCCCATAATATTCTATTTTCCTTGGTCATATAGTGTTCACAACAAAGCGAACAACTTCCAAAATAAAATTTATCACTTAATCACCAAATCATTTTCCTATACTAAGGGTATTCATTTGATAAGACACAAGATCCCAAATCAAATTATTATTGATCAATAAAATAATTTAACTAAAAATAATAGTCACACTAACCAGGGACTTCACGTAGTCCAGTGGTAGGCGATAAATATCAATCGCACTTTGGTTGTGGGTTCGATTCCCACAGCTTTGTCCGACGTGACGGGTTGTCACACAGTCTGCGTGTTGTCCTTTTTCAAAAACAATATTTTATAACATTACCAAAACGAGATAAATTCTTCAAAATAACCATAACATAATTTAACCAAAAATATTATCTCATACCTTTCATTTTCATCCCAAATTATAATAACTTATAATTGCCTCAAACCTAACGATCATATAAAACCAAATGGTTATTTATAACTATATCCACAAGAGAAAAAATAATTCTTCCTCAAATATCATTCTCACATGGAAAAATGCAGGGTTAAAAATACAAGAGAAAATTATTCCAAAGTAAACCCATCAACAAGGAGCACTAATACTTTTTAAACATTTCTCCATCCATTTATTTCCACATAGATTATTCTTTAACAAAGAAAAAATCCTATAGAATAGGGCATTCACTCAGGTAATGGACAGGTCCCCTACATTTATGGCAAATGATTGTAAATGGATTATTGGGACCATTTTTATCTTCTTCTATAGTACTCTTCATTTTTCTTCAGCAATTCTTCACTTTATGTCCTTCCTTCCCGCACGTAAAGAATTTCTTTGTCCCATTGAGACACTTTCCTGGGTGTCTCCTTCCACATTTCCTGCATGATGGAAATTGAGGATTTCTTTCTCCATGGTTTCCACTACTGGAGCTCTTATGATTCATCACCTTTCTCTTCTTTGTTGAGTCCAGGAATTGGTTAATATATATATTGTTGACCATATTTTTGGAAAATTGATTTGGCATAAAGACGATATCTTTTACGCCTATCAACATTCCATTTTGTTGCTCATTTCCACCATTGTTCCCACCTTGTACATCATTCTCAAAGTCACTATGACTTCCTTGGAATCCATCCATTGACTAAAACCAGAAAGCATTGTGTGAGTAAAAGTAGTCATAAAATCATTTATAGATTAATATGTCACTATATTTTCAATTTGAAACACATTAGGATTAACCAAGGTCATTTACTCTCATCTTATATATAATAATTCAAATCAGTTTGTGAAGAAAATGTAAATTATCCTAAGAATATCCCCCAGGAGTGTCGTAACCAAGAGTGCAGCAAGGCCCGTTGTCGTGCACTAGTTCCTATTCGAGTCTAGCTCAAATCGGTGTTTTCGGGTTTTACCCCTAGGTACATCTGTGCCAGAGCCGCCTCTACCTGCTCGTATCCAGATAGGGATGTATTCTCGGAAAACTCACAAAATCTCTACAATTCCAAAATTCTAGAAGTTCTTCTATACTAATCCTCAAAGTTCATCTTAGGTCTACGTGCTCTAATCCGAGTTTTTCTAAATCTAGATTCCAAGGTTTGTACTAAACTTCCTCTCGTACCAACTGTAACGCCCTGACCCCAGTTACCCAGAGTCGGTGCATTATTACATAACATTGGCATGATCACAAGAAAGATCAAATCTCGAAAGACCGATTATTTTAGTATCCCTGGAAACACTAGATATATTCATAAAGTTTTACATTACATCATAAAATTAAAACTACAACAATATAGTCTCCATAGTCCACACTATTATCCCCTCATACTATTCCTGCAGTTCATTCATAAATTACTTCTTCACATCCGTGGAAAAATAAAACATAGAAAAGGGGTGCGCTAAAATTCCCAGTAAGGATAACAATATAGCGGAAACATTCATAAATAAGAATAAACATTTAAGGCAATGTATAACTAAAATAAAAGCCTTTTAAACTTGAACTTAAACATAGTATAGAAAAAATAAAATGAAATAATTCCATTTACTTATTCACATGGATATTCTACTAATCAAATAATCACATGCAATATCAATAACCACTTTCATAATGATGGAATGCATAATGCCAGACAATCATAACCACATAGCGAAGGCCTCGTGCCAAGACTACAAATAAGATTTTTCCAAGGCCTTGTGCCAAGACACTAGTTTGTCTCATGAGACCTACCGATGCATCAAGGAGCTATAGCGGTCTCCACCCATCACTTACTAAGTCCAATGCATTCCTCATATGAAAAGTTTTAAATATAATATAAACATTTGTATTAAAACTAGCATACGAAATGTCACTACTTTATCCACAAACCACGAATGGTATAAAAATAGCACATCCACAGCCAAACATAACTCATTTGATACAATATGGAAGATTGTATTGTATCATATTAACCTCAATCGATAATGATGAAGTATATTGACATAGATGAAAAAAATACTCAAAACAATTAGAGTGAAATATCCCCCTTTTTCTTGAAATCATTTAAAAGTCACAATATTTATCAAGAATCCATTTAAAATATATTTTAGAATCAAAGTGTCTGATACCACTTTGAAACTTTTAAAAGGAATTTTGATTTGAAAACTTTAATGTCCATATAAATAAACCCTTAAAAATATTTTTAAAACATGGACATTAATGAGAACGATTTAGAATAATAAATCTTTAAAACATTTAAAATGGTATTTTACTTAGAGTTCTAAACCAAAAGAGAGACACATGAATAAAAATAATTGAGGTAATCAATACTTAATAATATCATGAGAATAAAGTGATTCATGATATACTATGTCAAATTACATTATATACACCACATAAAAGTGATTTGGTGTATAACAACAAATAAGTCTCAATGGAATGTAAATTGAGATGAATTATATTATATAGACCATATCCTTAGGTTAAGGATAAATCAACGACATAATTATGTGTGACAAATATAAATACACTCAATATGATTGGATATTCTGTGTAAATCAATCAGAGGACATTCACACATATTCTTGTAAAAACAACACCAATGAATTGGATATTTAACTCAACAAATAGAGATTGAGTTAAAAATTACTCTTACCAAGTTCATACCGATCACTTGAGAATTTATCAATGGAGTGATTAAGTTTATCAAAAGTATATCCACAGAAAGGGGAGTGGAATTTATGACATAATAAAATTAATAGTGATTCTACACATAATCTTGGAGTAAAATAATCAATGAAGTATGCGTAAAGCCGAATGAGTGGAAATTGAAATTTCAAATTCCCTTATTGATTTGGTAACTTATGAAACATGCACCCATGAAAGAAGGATAATACAATGATGATGTAAATATCCATAAATTAAAGTATATTACACAACGAATACAATCATGGGCATTACACACACCACATGCAATAAATAAGTGGTGAACAATGGAATTCTCACGAAATTAAAAGTGAGATAAGAAAACCCCTTACTTTGTACTTTTTCCTTGGTCGACGGTAGGTTAACCTACTGTATAATGGTGAAATAATTTTTTTGAATTATACAAGAATCATTTACATTAATATGATATCATATATGATCTTTTAACATTGATTTGTTAATAATATATTAGTATTATCGTTGTTTCGGGTGTTAACTTACTCATTTTCTTTTATATGTTTTGTTAGGTAAGACATGTTTGTCATTGATAGGTTGTATATTATTCATATCCATAATTATATCAATTCCTTAAAAATTATTTTTAAATAATCAAATGATAATTATACTTGAATGGATACGATGGAGAATGAATCTCATCACGTTCGTGGAGACGGTAGTCCGTACGTACGCACGACCGACAATATCATTATTTTGATGTTAAAATAATATATAATTGGATGGTATATCATATAGAAAGAATAATTATCATTTTATATTTATTATTTAAATTAATTAAACATAATTATTATACCCATCCAAATAATAATTTATTGAATGACAATTACACCACGACGTGGAGACGGTAAGCCGTACGTACGCATGTATGGTGACATGTCATTAAAAGGATGGATAGAATACTGAATATGGTTGTAATATATTTGTAATAATATTAAAGTATATAGGAGATAATTTATTAATTAATTTAGAATGGTAATAACAAAGAAAGAAGAAGTTGAAGAAGAAAAGAATTTGAAAAAGGGTGGTAAAAACAATACCTCTTCTTCGGGTTCTTCCTCTTGATTTGATCAAAAGGGCTCCTTAGGTTGGCTTTATGATCAAACTAAGGCCTCTAGGTTGTAGTGAATGAATTTTATAGAGTATTTTGGCAGGTTTTGGCCGAACCAAAAGGCTTTGAAGGTGTGAAGTAATGAGAAGGGGGAGTTCCCTTTTATAAGAGGGGTGAGGGGCACCTTTGGAAAAGCTAAAAATATTATTTTATAATAAATTCATATTCAATTTCTAATGGCTCCAAAGTGGATTATTTAAAGGTTAAGGTGGGTATAAATCTAAAAACACTCAACCAATATAATTTAGACAGGTTTGGGTCATTATATTAACCTTATCTTTAAGTATTAACTCTTAGTTAATTAGTTTCACTTTTACAATGCCTCTTTGTATTTTTATATTATATGGTTAATAAACTTACTATATACATCCAAGAGACCCCCAAGTGGTCCATTAATGATACACCTATCATGATATAAGTCTCTTGTCCGAACCTTATATTTTTAGGAATTTAATATCAATTAATAATATAATATTTGTTTTAAAAACTCTTTTATGTCAATTTTGACACTATTCAATAATTGATTTTTTTAAAAACTCATAATAGAATTATTAATTCGAAAAAAGTTAATTAAATCATTCCTAACATGTCATAGTAACATAGAAAAGTAGTTTAATTCATAAAAAGTATCAAATTATATTTATTTGGGTATCTACAATATCAATCATTTTAATTTTTCACTATTATGGTAATTACTACATCACCATTGTGTCATAAATAAATTAAATTATTTAATGTCTAAAATTTATAAATAAAATACCATTATGTAGGAAATCGTTTTAGCTTTCTAATTAATATTTATAGTCGAAAATACAACATATATAACACTATGTAAAAAAAATTTCTAAAAGATATATGCTTGTGTCATTTTTGTATTCATTTTTACTTAATTAAAATAAAGAGTCCCTATCACTTACAAGTGGCTCCATGGGGTCCCAAAATCGACCCAAATATGCCCATGGTCGGACATGTATCAACCAATAATGTTAGGACACATTTTTGGGTAATTTTGTATTATTATAATATTATTTTTTAACCCTTATTTACCGGATTTACCCTTTAACCATGGTAAATAAAATATTTACCGAAGTAATTATTCAAAATGTCTAAAAATAAAAGCTACCTATTTACCCAATTTGAATATCCTGATTGCAAAAATGGAATCAATTTTTCCAAATTCCAAACACAGAAGTGGCAGAAATTAATTTAAAATTAATTCCCGCTGTCAAAACAAAAAACGTGTTTTTAAGAGATAATAACTATCAAAAGATTGGCACTTGTTTATGTCTGGTTTAATTGTGAAATTATGTCCAATGACAAAAATTGAATTAAATGATAAAAATATATTCTAAATATACTTTAAAACCACTAAAATTCATAATTTATCAATATTAATTATTTCGATTAAAAAAATTGTTTTTAATTAAAATTTATTAATTTTCACTATTCATTAAAATATGAAAGTTATCCAAAAAGTACCAAAATTTCACCCTAGGATAATTTCGATATTCTGAATCCAAAAATGAAGTCCATTTTGAGAGATATAATTTATAAAATTTCAAAAATTAGGTATTACTATTCATAACGGCTAGTTTGATTGGTTTTGGTGTGTTAGAATCTCAAAGTTGTGTACAATGCACGCCATTGCATTATTCAAAGGGAAACGTACCGTGGAATCTTGGGGTGTTACAATTGGGGAGTGAAACTCTATGGATAGAGGACCCATACCCCAACATGATAGGGATATACCACTCTATGGCTAGAGGAATCTCACCCTAGTATGACTAGGGAGTACCACCCAACTAGTATGATCACTATGGGGGACATGCACCCTAGAACAACAGTGGAGTACCGACACCAAGATATAAGACTTACTCCCTTGTATGATAAGGGAGTTCCAACTCTACCAAAATAACATGTATGGAAAAACCACACCCTATAGTGAGAGGGGAGTTCTGAATCTAAGGATAGAGTACCCACACTTTAACATGATAGGGGAGTAGCCTCTCTATCTATATATCTCATATGGAGGACCCACACCCTAACATCATAGAGGAGTACCAACTCCATAGATATGGGACCCTCATCCTGGTCTAATAGGGGAGTACCTTCCCTATTTTTCTAATGAGTATAGAGGGCCTTCACCCTAGCATGGTAGGGGAGCTATGTCTCCAACTACAAAAATGATATAGGGAAACCTACTCACTGGTCCAATAGGGGAGAACCTTCCTGAAGAGAACTACCACATGAGTAGAGAACACACACTATAACTTGGGGAGTCTGGTCTCTACCAATGCAAAGAGGTAAGGGAAAATCATTCCATGATGCCATAGGGGATTAATTATACAAACTTCACCCACTAAGAACCACACTGATCTCTAACATCATCCAACCACAGATTAAATGATTGGAATTCTTATCATATGTCACGTATCAACACTTCTATAGGTAGGGAACCCGTGCCATAATAAAATAGAGTAAAATCACTCTACTCGCCTAACGATTATAGGGGACCCACATCCTAAGTTGATAGGGAAAGATTCCTACCTTGATATCAACCCAATGATCTATCCAGTTCACTACCCAATGTTAAGCACTGCTACCCAAATGTTGTGCCCAAACTATGACACATCATATCTCATAGACCAGTACATTGGCACTAATCATGTTCCACATGGAAAAATACTCAATATAGGCTACTCAAAATCCTGAATCTGATCCCTAGAAAAGGAGATCCACATGGCAGAAGATCTCAAGAAGATCCCAAGGAAAGTACACAGCATGAATTGGGGTGAACATGGCATGTGAATCATCCCATGAACCTAGTTGTGTCCCCTGTTTTCATATTTTGGAAATCCATTTAGGTGTACATGACATTTTCATCACGTACATGGAATGTCTAGCCTCACTCAACCCCCGACCGTGTTCTTCCACCGCACAGCTCAGCCATCCGGTCCTCACACACATCATGTACCACTAGGTACATGGAATTTATAGGCTAAAGGTCCAATTGATCGTGTTATTTTCTTATACTCATGTATAACACCCTATTCTAGAGTATATTGTCTATGTAGTTCCGCACAACTATGTATTGTCACATGACTACCCTGACCATGTCATTTGACCACACAATATTGGGACACTACACAACTTGTAACCCTGGTACATGGTGTGCAGTCCCTTAAATCAATGTTCCTAAAATGGGGAGAACACGGGGTGTGTCACACTTGTTTACACATTTTGTAAATGGAAATTTGGATGGTAATTTCCCTATGAGTCTCCTAATTCACCCCGGTTTTCCCTAAAACCTACATATCGACCAAGAAGGGATCTCTATAAATCATAACACGTATCTAAAACAGTAAAACAACACATAATAAAGAGGATCAAGACTAAAAATAAAATATACCTACCTCAAGGGTGAAATGTTGAAGCTTTGGGTCCAAAACGATATATGGAATATGCTGCTCCTCGATCTGATTCCCATTGGTGCCAATAACGGAGATCAGCAACACCTCGTCTCTTCCATTTAGCCTCGGTTCATCCATCTACCAAAGGAGGAGAGGAGAGAGGCTCACCTATCTGGTGTCATGTGCACAAATTGATGTGGGGGTTGGTTTAGGTTAAATTATTAATTAAATTTTCATTTAATTAATAATATATCCACCTAACGCCCATCCAACTCATCTTCGGTCAAAAACCCAGTACTGAAAAATATTATGTCACACCCATGGTAAACATGACATTCAGAACTCAACTGCATCCTTAACTTTTTTATCTGAGAATAAACCCATGATTTATTTAATGTTTCAATAGAAATTACATGCGCGTGAAAAATTATGTTTTGTATTTTTTTAATATCACAGCGTTAAGGCTATTTAGGCCCCAAAATCCCATGCCGAATCAGTGTCTAGATTCAAAAATATTCATTGAAATATTTCAAAGTCTTACAGGTCAAAAACCATGTCATTATATCTTAAGAGATATAGTAATTTTGTACCAGCCACAAATCTAGGTGTCGCTTGAGTGGTGGGGTCGATCTTGTTCTACTAGTTTGTTGGTCGGCGATAGAGGCTTGAGCGGTATTGGATAGTAGAAATAGAGTCTGAATGTTGAAGCAGTAGTTGAAGAACACCATGATGGTGGATCCATTGTGGTTAATCTAATGGTAGATCTATCTTAAAATTAGATGACATTGGAGGCTAGAGATAGAAGTAAAACATGGTGGCATGCCCTTGAAGTAGAATGTTTGAGTGGTATATCTACTTTTTAGTGGATGAAGACTCTAGGTGTGGTGTTAGATCATACTGGGCAATGGTATATTTCATACCATAGCAGTAACAAAGAACCTGACGGTGGGTCAGCCACTGGTAGTAGATTATAATAGTAGAAATTATCTAGCAGTATCACATATGACCCCCCTGCGGTAGATGATTAAGGACCAGAAATAGTCACCTTCACTTAAATAGAAAAAATTTAAAATTAATAATTAAAATTAATAAAAATATTAAATGATTAATAATATAAAAAAATATTTAAAAACTTATTATAATATTTATTTAAAATACAAATATTAAAAAAATTATTAGATAAATGTTAAATAAACTAAATAAATTCAAATTTAGTTTTTAAATATCTGAGAACTAATTATCAAATAAAATAATTTAAAAAAATATTAGAATACAAATAATTAATATTAAGAAAATAAAATTTCGTTTCAATATTTAAAAAAATATATAACTATGAATAATTTAACTACAACATATGTCTAAAATAAAGAATACACACTAAAATCTAGTATTTCAAAAAATATAAAGAAAAACTAAAGAAAACGAATTAACATTTTAAATGAAAAAATATAGAATTAAACATTAAAAATGAATAATAATTATTTTCAACTACTAAATTAAAAAAGTGCACTTATTTAGCATAAAAGTAAAATTAATTAATTAAATCAAAAAAGTATTAATTTAATGATTTGGAAAAAAACAAAATTAAACACCACATCAAATTTCCCCATACTTAATCATTTCCTATCCTCAAGAAATTACTAATACATTTTAGTGGAAAATAGTAAATCTCAAAATTTAAAGATTATAATACCAAAGAGAATTGATTAAGAAAAAATGGTTTTCCTCCATCAAACATTTTAATTATAACATATTAATTCCCTATAAAAATAATGTGGTTTTTGTATAAGATTATATTACTATTTTACAAAATTTATTACTTTACATTTTTTGAATTGGATTAATCAAACTTCACTATGAATTTAATTGAGACATAAAAACTTCTATTTACCTATAGGTGAGTAGACACATATAAATTATCACTCAAATAATTAGACATAACCAAATGGAGGAGTATTTTAAATAATTAAATGAAGGAATAAATAAATCATCCAACATTTTTATCTTAAATAATAAAAGTATGAAGGAGTAAACGAAAGAAGCTCATCCCGGATTAAGATTTTCATTTCATAACACATGTAAATGCATGTCTTATATGTTTTATTCAATCAAATAGTTCCAATTAAATGACAGTTGTATAGCATTGTCTTATAATATAATAATGAAAAAATGTTTTCAAGACGGAAGGAAATGATTTACTCAATTAAAATAATGAGGTAAAAAAGTATAACCTCTTCAAATTATTATCATAACATTAAGAATTAAGAAAAAATTTGACCCACTGAAAGTGAAGATAAAAAACTAAAAAATGACCAATTTTGAAATTTTTTAAAGGGTTTCGATTGGTGCACGTTAAATCATTGATTAAATCAAATTAAGAAGACTATATCCCCTATACTTAATCCCAAAATTTTCCCAAATTTGAATTCAAAGGCGGAAGAAAAAAATTAAACAAATTTGTTCAAAATGAATTAAAATTCAATAGTTTAATGACATGTTTAAGGTTCTCAATACAGTTCAAACAATATGTTCACCATAATAAATATTTTACAAAATAATAAGAAAGTTAAATAAATTATAATTTGTGGAACATTAAATAAATTTTCAAAAAAGTTCAAATAGTAAAATGAAACAAATTGAGTACATAATAAAGAGGGTGTCAACATGTTTAAAAATTTGATTCAATAGGATTTTCAATAGAAAAGAAAATAATAATATAATCACCCAAAATAGATATCTATTTTCACTTAATAACAAGAATACATGGGTATGACTATCCCACACTTAATTTCAAACTGTGAATAAATTTAACAAAATTGCATTAAAATTTCCAACAAACCAATAAGAAAAAGTACCAACAGGCATATGAATAAGTAGAGTAAAAACAAAGAAATAAAAATAAACAATCCCCTGATTAAAGAATAATTTCCACTCGAGTTAATAAAAAATTATCCATTCCCTCGAATATTTGAGTGAAATAATTTGGTTTATTATGATATATTTATTACAAAATGACAAATATTAACATAATAATTAAATATATTAATCTTATATTTAATAAAAACCAACAGTTTAGTATAAGTAATTTTTTAAATCCAGTGAGGCTCCAGCGTGCAGGTTCTTCTGAGTTGAGAAATAATGTGAATTTTTCTCTTCTATAACACCTCAAAAGTAACTATTTTTAATAAATATGATAATTAATATCAATAATACAAATCTATTGTAAATATTGAACAAAATATAGAGCACAAAAATAATTTATTTCTTAAAAAAACAAATATAGAGAGACCACATGTTGACTCCAATGAAACACTAAATTTTAGGCCTTCATTTATACTTAATATGAAAACTTAGTTTTCAATAACAAAGATAGAAGTCAATATCATTGGTTTCATTTCATAATAATGTTTCATTCTTTTACCATTTACCATCAGTGCTTCATTTTCATATCCTAAAATTTCAAAATCTACATTTTTGACACTCCAATGATAGTGAATGGTCTAGACCACTTAGATCTCACTTTATGAGGATATATATTAAGTATGCAATTAAAAAGATGGAACTTCTGTCCATATTTGAATTCTATATTTTGAATGAAAAAATAATTAAATATATTGTACCTATATTTGTAAATCCTAGTATCATCATAAGAATATCTCTTAATCTCATCCAACTCAATTAGTTCTAGCAACCTCCTCTCTCTAGGAGTCTTAAACTAAAAGTTCAAATCCAATGCTACCCAATATAACTTTTGTTCGAAAACCACAGGAAAATAACAACATTTTCAATATAACATCTTGTATAGAGACATACCAATTGGAGTTTTAAAATAAGTTATGTAGGCCCATAAATCATCATATAATTTCAAGGACCAGTCCTTCCTAGAATTAGTGAAATTTTCCTCTAATATAGTTTTAATATCCCAATTTGAAATTTCTACCCATACACAATATTGTGGATGGGAGGAAGTTCCAGTTATATGGGAACAACCATATTTTTTAATTAATTTTTTAATTTTTTAATTCTTAAAATGGGTTCCATTATCAGTAATGAAATCTTGAGGCACCCCAAACATTTAAAAAACATTTTTTTTAATGAATTTCATCACACTACTGGCTTAATTTTTGGGTAGTGCTACTACCTATACCAATTTTTATCCATATTAAACAAATACTAAAGTGTAATCATTCCCATGAGATGATGGGAATGTTCCCATAAAATCCAGTCACCAAACATAAAAAATCTCTACTTCCAGAATACATTTCTAAGGTAGATTTTATTTTCTTCTAACATTTCTTAAACATTAGTATCAAACACATCCCAAAATAAAACTCTTAGAATACTTGGACAACATGGGAATGTAAAATCAACCTTGAAGGAATTTTTGGGTTGTTTTATCTCCACCATGATGAGCTCCCCAAAGCGAGGAGTGATAAATATCAAGAATTTTCAAAATCTGTTCTATTGTCACACACATTCTCATATTTAAATCAGAAAACCTTCTTAAAAGAAAAGGGTTATCCCTTATATAGTATTTAAACTATGAAATAAAATTCTTTCTAGAATTGTTTGAAAAATCCTTAGTAATGAAACTTGATTCTAGGAAGTTAACCATGTTTGGAAAACAAGAATATTTCTTAATAAAGTCAGTGAGTAACTTCTCATAAGGAAAGGAAGAATTGGTATCCATTGAATCTTTACATTGGTTGTTAAAAAACCAATAATCATGATCAAAAAATATATTCTTCGCACCATTTTTTACTCTAATCCCCATATCAAACTATTTTAACAATAGAATCCACCTAACAAGGGTAGGATTTCCCTTCTTATTTGATTTAAAATAATCAAAGGAAGAATTTTTTATAAATATTATGACTTTGGATCCTAAAATTCATTACCTAAACATTTATATAGTGAAAATGATATCCAAGAACTCCTTCTCAGTTGTAGTTTAGTTACTTTGAGAACTATCTAGCATTCTTATAAAACATTATACCACATGTAATATTTTTTCTCTCCTCCATCCTAAGAAAGCTTCAATAGCCAGGTCACTTGCATCACAAATAATTTCAAAAGGTAACTTATAATTAGGAACAATTATTATGGGTGATTAAGTGGGTTTTTCCTTAAAAAAATTAAATGATTTCCAAAAAAAAGTTTAGCAAATAGGAAGGGTAGATCATTGACAAGAAGATAACACAAGTACTTATTAATTTTTTAAACATATTTGATAAACCTATGGTAAAAATTATCATTCCATAAAAATATTTAAACACCCTTACCATTTTTAGTATGGGTAAATTCTAATATTACTTCAATATTAGAATTATATACCTCTAAAACCATATTATAAAATTTATATCCTAGCACTATTCTGTATGTGACCATAAATGATATATTTTCCTAGTTTAGAACTATTTTGTTCTCTTAACATCTTTATAAAACCAATTACAAATTTAAAAAACTCTTCTCTATTCTGATACCAATAATGGATAATTCATCCATCAATACCTAAATGATCCATTCTATAATATCTAAAAATATATCCATCATACATCTTTATAAGGTAGTGGGTGTACCACGTAAACCAAATGGCAATCTCTAGTAGTAAAATACCCCAAAGGGTCTTGTGAATGTATTTTTCTCATGGCCTTTTGGTTCTATATGGATTTTCTCTCACCCATAATATCCATACAAAAAACAAAATAACTCATTTCCAACAAGAATATCAAGAATTTTATATAGGTAGGGAATTAGAAAACGATGCTTACTAGTGTCTGAATTGAGGTTTCTAAAATCTATACAGACTCCCTATTTTTTTATTTCCTTACTTGATTTTTTTTTCATTTTTTTCATTGGTTACTATAGTGAATCCACCATTCCTTGGTACTACATAGATCAAACTAACCCAAAAACTATTATAAATGAGATAAATAATACCAGTATCAAACAACTTGATTGCATATTTTCTCAATCATTCTTTCATATTTGTGTTCAATATACTTTAACACTCTACTCTTAGATTGTTTTCTAGTTAAATAAGAATATTATTCATGGAGAATTTTGGGATAGTACATTTAATATCATCTATAGACCAACCTATTTCGGTTTGAAAGTTCCTAACAACACCCAACAATTTTTTCTCTAGATTGTCTTTCAGTTTATTGGAAACAGTTACAAGAAGTGTTAAATTTTCACCAAGAAATGAGTTTTTTAGGTGTGTGGGTTGAAGTTTTAGCACCAAATTGGGTGATTATTCACTTTATGGAAGACTCTTTGGCATGGGAAGTCCAATATATTCAACATGTTTCTTATAAAAATTTTGAAATGTGTGAATATTTTTAATTGCATAACTAGTTTTAAAATTTATTATATTGTTATCCAAAGTGGAAAACTCTCTTTCAAAATTTCCTAGATCAGATTTTAGAATATTTATAAAAGTAAAATAATATATTTATTTTATTATCACTCCATATACTTCAAAAAAAATTCAGTAGTGTTTATAGTAGTATAATTAGACTGAAGTTTTCTAAAAAATTCCTTATGTTCTGACATATTAGATTTATTCTTAGCTTCACTTTTAACAATGGGAACATGATTTCTATAAAATTTTGGAAAACTTTATAGATTATCACCTTGAAAATATTCATCCATGTTTTTAGCTTCATTTAAAACATCCAAATGTATTTATTCATCCAAGGGTTGTTTACATATTCTTATAAATGAACAAGTGTGTTTTTAGCTTCCAATGACTCCACCCTAGACTAATATTTCACAAATTTTTGATCTTTAACATTTATAAAAACATTGAAATCATCATATTATTAAATAAATTTAAATATTATTTCAAAATTAGACCCATCTAAAAAAAATCCTCAAGGGTCCATGAAGGGCCTACCCAGAATGATAGGAAGCTCTTGGTCACACTGTATATCTAACACAAGAATGTTAGTTGGAGAAAACATCTTTCCAACTCCAACAAGAATATCATCCACCATCCCTATAGGATGTGTGAATAAAAAATTAATCGATGATAGTTTTATAGTGGTGGGTTTAAGTTCATTCAATCTCAATAATTGGAATAGTGATAATGAGAGAAGGTTTATACTAGCAACTAAATCACTTATACAATTGAGTTGGATACTATTCCCAAAGGTGTCAGGAATGACAAAGCTACCATGCTCCTTAATCATTAGAGGGATTTTCTCTTGAAGAACTTCACTACACTCTTCAGTGTGTCTATATGTAGAAAATTATTCAAGTGGTTTATTGTTTGATTTCTTTTATGATGTTTTGGATAATAATGAATCTGAATCAAGTATTGGATGATTAGGATATTCACTTGAATCTTGGTTAAAATACCAAGGAACTATATGAGTTCATCCTTGTTATTACTCTCAGGTTTTAATTTTATAGGGAAATGGATGTGTGGGGGGTAGTTATTAAGAACATAAGATAAATCCCATATTTCATCAACAAATTTCTCCTTTCCTGTTCTCTTTTTATGCTCATAAAAAATTTTATCTTTATTTTCAGGTGAAAAATTGAGATTTTATTCATTTTTAAAATTGTTTTCCTCATTTCTAGATCTTGTTTACTATATATTTCTACTTCTAGAATCAATATATTTCTCAGTTTGGAAACTTCTAATGTATTTTTGAGATTCTTTTGGGTGTCTAATCTACTTCTTGTAACCACTACCTTGACATTTTCCCTAGGGTGTATTTCTGCTGTGTTAGGAATATTACCCCTATCCCTAGATGTTTTTTCCCTTTCTAATTGTACGATTTAAAATTAAAAATCAGGAATTCTATATTCATCTTCATATTTATGAAATTCCTTTTGTACTTTTTGAGAGTAAAATTTAGCTACATGTGAGTCAAATATTATTAACATTTGATCCGTTCTATTAAGAATGAACCCCTCAAAACTCCCTTATGAATTATATAACACACCCCTTTTTTGTTTTGAAATTGTTTTCTAGGATAAGTTTAGTATCTTGTGTAGATGGTTGTCTAATAACTCCATGATATTTAAAAGATAAATTGGAATAGTTCCTATAGCGTTGATTGTAATTTTTTGAAAAAAATGATCTTGTTTGTTAGAAATCCTTGGTACATAACTTGTAAAGTTGACATTTTTTTATTATTGGGATGGAATATAAAAATTTGGATATAATATTTCAGTGTTACCAAAAATCCCACATTAATCACACTGTTTTGTAAGAGGTTGGTTATGGTTTTTGTAGTGACTTTGATTGACACTTTTTTTTGGAATTTTGGTTCATTAGTGATTGAAGATGATATTTAATTTCAGCATGATGAGCATTTGAATCAACCCATTAACAAGTTTTTTTAAACTATATTCACTATATTCTTACTAGATTTTTTTATTTTAATAATTTAATGTAAGATAATTGAAAATTTGTCTCATGTACTAATCAGTCTTTTCATTACAATTACCCATAGTAGATGGATCTACCAAATTTTCACCAGAAGAGGATAATCCTATATTGAAGGTATCCATGTGAACATATGATAGAAACTAGTGATGAGGAAAATTCCTAATAAGTTACCTAAATCTTTCTCAATCCTAATTTTAGGGTTCCCCATCATTTTGATAAAAACATCAGTTTTAGTTCTCAACTATCCCTTGTGTCTTTGAGGGTAAAATTTACTTACAAATGAATTTAAAACATGATCATAGTTTTCAAAAAATATTTTTTGTAAGATTTGGTGTCCTAGAACCAAATGTTTGTACTTTGATTACATGGAAATTTAATGTATTTAAATATTAAACATATTATTGCATGTTGTTCATTTTTTCTACATGACTATGATGTAATAATGTCTTAGAGTATTTGTTTCAGTGATAAGGTAATGGAAGTTCCCCTCTATGATGATAACCTTGAAATGCTATAACAATATTCTTAAATATATTTCTATGGTTGGATCACATATTATTATGGGAAAAATAGCATACAGACCATCAGGTGTGAGTACTCGTAAGCATATGATACTTCCTCTCATGAAGTTCACACTAGGTAATCTCCAAGACATAAGATTGTGAGAAAATAACCGCCAGTAGGAATTCCTCATGTTTTGGTGTCATAAAATATTTCTATTTGGGAGTGTGTGTAAGTATCCTTAGACTTTAAGATTATAATTAATACATGTCATGACTCATGCACTTTGATTTACTGATGAAAACTGTCACGCAGATAGTTGGCGGGAAGTAGGGTATGTTGGGTTCGTCACGAGTGGCATGTTATTAATGGATAAGTCAAGGAATGTTTTTCCCTTCCATTTAGGGCAGTTGATATCTCATAAATTTGATAGAAATAGAATCGTCGTGTGAAATTCCATGGCCATGGTGTAATGATGGGTTTATTTTAGGTAGTCAAAGAACAATGTATCAAGCATAAAAGTTGATCACACTATCATGAAACCTTCTTGATGAGATGTTGAAAAAAAGGGATTATATTACATAGTGAGAATTTGTATGTGGATGTCAATGTTGCGACTTTAAGTTCTTTCTATTATGTTCCTTGACCCATTGCTTGATAGTTCTCTTGGACTTTAGGAAAACCCGCCTAATGCCAACGAGAAATAATCCTAGAGGTCACACGCTAAGTGTTTCTGGTGGTCTCGGTTAAATTTTATTTGAATTTAATTAATAAATATTCTTCTCAAGGCAGTGGATTAATTTTATTCAAGTTAAAATGATTCCATAAATTAAATAAATATTTATTCAACGGATTGAGGGTCAAATATATTTATTTATTTTATTGAAAATTTAATAAATATTTATTTACTAGTGTGTAAATAAAATATGTATTTAAGAGAATAAAGTATTTATTTATTTATTCGAGTGTTCAATAAATGGAAGTGGAGTTCAAGAGGACCAAGGTCGTTCCAGTAGTAAAATTATTATTTTAAAGATGATAAATAATTATTTTACTAGTTGGCACAAATTAAAATAATAGTACAATTATTTTGTGATGTGGAATTTTATTTATAATTTTGTTTTGTGCAATTTGGCACACCATAAATAATTATTCATTATTATTATTAATAGCATGGGTTTTCTCTGAGGTTATGAATGTATTTAATTTCTATTACACAAATAAATATTGTAACTGAAACCCCATGTCAATAAATAAACACATACATCTATCATGCTAGGTACTGAACTGTACACCCGGTGAATTGAGAATTGTTGAGCTAAAAAATTTCTCTCTCGAATCCTCTTCTCACCCCTCTTAAGAACGAGATATGTTCTTCAAGGCCGAAGAACAAGAGATCAAGAACGGCCGACACAAGACACTCACTTTGCCGCGCTAGCACCCTAAGAATGAGTGGTGTCAATCGGAGACCATCATAGCATGTGTGGATCACCACTAGAGGGATTCCAGTTTATATCCTTATAAGAGAAATGAGATAATCCTTAAGGGTCATTCTGAATGATCAACATCATCAACGAAGAAAAATACCGAAGTTCCAGGTATTATTTTCTTTATGAAATTAATTAAGTTAATTATAAACATGATGTGCAAGATCCTCTCTAAAGGTTTTGGGCCTCTTCCGCCTTTATCTAAATCTTTCATTATATTATGTGGAGACTAGAACTCATCATCGTATTGATCCCAGAATAATCACTGATCATGGTAATAATCAAATTTGGGTTCCGGCCTAAACATGCTCATGCTGCGCCCGGAACCTTCAAGTGGTATCAGATTGGTTACATCATAATTTATAGTTATTTAAATATTTCGTTGATGACTTACGCATTTAATAATTTAGTTGTTTTAATTCAAGTTAATCATTCTGCAAATCTAAATCTTGAGATCTATTCCTCCTCTTTCGTTTCTCACTCACCTTATAGAAACGATTTTCCTTTTAATTTTGATTAAAATAAAATAGAGGATCTCATCTGGAGGTGCCAAAGCTTCCTCATCATACAAAACCAAAACACACAATTTTTATTCAGTAGTACATGTTGTGTAGCCAAGTTTTAATGCATCAGACCAGTCCCCCAAACCAAGCCGTGTGTTGGAGTCTTTCTAAGTCATAAATGACTTCGTGTGTTGACTAGGAACAGGTGGAATACAATTTCTAGATTACATGCCCTGTAGTCCACCGGACATGGTGTGTAGTATCTTTGGGTTAGGGTTGGACCATGTACCTCATACATGGCTTTACCAGCTGGAAACCATGTAACACGGATACTACATGGAATGTGGCCCCCTGAACACACCATGTACTCTGAAGATTTCTGAAGTACACTCACATGTCATTTCCCTGAGCATGTACTTCGGATGGATGGTGACAAATAATACACACCATGTAGTTGGAATTACACACTGTGTACTCATCCAAATTACATAGATTTATTAAAATTTAGTATTATATTATACAAACTCTTGATACGTGTACCATCGTTCGAGCCTAAAGTTGAGGCACAACACATGGTAGGGGTTTTATATATATTTGTTTAATTTAACATCTGTGTAATTTTCATTTCTACTCATTAGGTAGCTATGAATAAGAATTCACTGGGTTGCCTCCAAGGTATAAGTTACGTACAAAGATAATTTTAAATTAATTTATTTGTTTAAAATTATGATGGATGAGAATATCAAGGTAATTTAGAAAAAGGAATTAAGATAAAATGATTGATTAATTAAATAATATAATTAATTTATTCAAGTGTGGTTTATCTTAAAAAAGAACAATTAAATAATTTAATGCTAGTTTTATTATGTGTAAACATTGTTTCATGTATGGATGATCATGAGCTAGACCAAGACCTTTTTATGTGGATGGTTTCTTTTAATTTATTTATTTAAATTAAATTTGTTGGCCCACGAGCCATCTCTTCTCATTAATATGTAGGGCATGTGTGCCCATGATTTCTTTTATGTAAACCCCCATTTTACCCCTCACCTACATGTGAGTTTAAAAGCATAGGTAATGGATGGAACTCCCGATCTAGAGGTGGTGGTTCAAGCTAGAGCTGAGACGAAACCAATCCGAGGAGATATAGAGGTGGACAGGTGGAAAGCTGTAAACACAAACCCAAAAGGTTCAAGATGTTTCTCCCCTAGGTCAGGGTTAGTTTATCAACCACTAGATATACTAACCATTATAAAATCTCATGATCATTATCCTTTTTTTATTTCTGTCAGTTGCATGGTTTATCATTATGGATGTGTTGTCACGGTCACATAATTAATGAATTAAACAAGCATACAAGATAGAACTCAAATAAACCAGACTTATGTATAATTATTATCAATATATGGTTAATCACTTAAGTAAGTTACACTTAATATTAACAAGCATGTGATAATTATAATAAAAAATTCACGTATAGGAGATAAAAATACCTCAAATAAAATATTAAGTTAGAACAAGCCTTCTGTTACTTGATTAAAGGAAAAAACTCAATAAAACTATATGTTTGACCAACCCCTATTGGGACACTTAATTTTATACAGGAATCCCTTATGAAAGTTTTTGGGTTGACTTAACCATATTACATTAAGAGGAGTATCCCTTGCTAGACTTGGTGTAATATTGGAGGCAAGAGTTGAGGAAATCCAAAGTTATGATTTCAGGATTGGGGAGTCCACTCAACAGATCAAGGAGCTGAAAGCCTGCAGTTGGAAAAGACCTGCCTACCTAAATACCTTACAATAGCTTGACCAACCCTTTTTGGGATAATACGAAGGGGAATATGGATCCTTTCCACTAGAATTTCATAGAAACTAGATATTCTGAGTTTAACGGTGAGGGCCATTGGGACTTGATAAAATAGTGGGAGACTTAATAAAATTTATTCTCAGAAAATGTAATCAAGAAAGTAATAATGATATTCTATTTTAATTGTATACAAGAAATGAAAATCTCATTAACCACATTATCCCTTTGATCAATTCTAGATAAATACAGTATCCTCACTGCTAGTAACTTCCAAGAATGGTTTAGATGCCTTCGGGTTAACCTATTCCATGAATGGAAGTCTTATGTGCTGGAGTCATCATTACATGATATTCCTTCTAAATAGGTGAGTGATGAGGATTTCCTAGTCTATGAGAAACATATGAACGACATGGTCGACATTCAATGTTTGATTCTATCATCAATGTCTAGTGATCTCATGAAGTCTCGTGAAAACATGGATGCTTATAGCATGCTCGAGCACCTCCGTGGTCTTTACCAGGATAGAACAAGATAGGAAAGTTTTGAGATCTCTAAGAAAATCTTCCAAAGTAATTTGGAGAAGTTTCCCCAGTTGGGCCTCATGTAATCAAGCTCATTGGCTACATTGAGCTCCTAGAGGTTTTAGAGTTTAAACACTCTGAAGAACTGGGAACCTATCTCATTCTGCAATCACTCCCTCATATATTCTCTAAATTTGTTTTCAATTTCAATATGAACAACATTGAGAAGTATCTATCTGATATTCTTATCCTCATTCACCAAATAGAAAAATATATGAAGCATGAAAAGTCTTTTGTCCTTATGGTGAATAAGAGGAAAGGGAAGACGAAGAGATTTAATCCTAGAGCTTCTTCACGGACTTCCAAGAAAAGGAAGATCAAATGGGGGCAAGGGAAAAAGAGGATGTTTGTTTTGCATATGGAAAGAAGAAACACTGGAAGAAGAACTGCACGCAGCCTAAGAAGCAAGGGGAATCTTCGGGTGTGTTTTTTATCAAATGTAATCAATCTATTTGTAAAAATTTGGTATTAGATATATCTTGTGGTGCTCACATATGTATCCAAATACAGGAACCAATTAGATTCAGGATGATTTAATAAGGGGAGGTAGATTTTATGAGCATCCAACAGAGCTATACTTACTATTGTAGTTATCGGGGACTACCACCCCACGTTACCAACTGGGATGATCCTAGTGTTAAAGGGTTTTTATTATGTTTCATATGTTACTAAAAACATTATTTCCGTATCCATATTATATACATATGGATTTGTTTTAAAATTTGGAAATGAATGTTTCTTCTTTTACAAATACATAATTTGTTTTGGTAGGGCACATTTATACAATGGTCTTTACGTGTTGGATTACACTAACCAAGTAATGGAAATCGATAATAGAGATATTTCACATGACTCATACCACACCCAACTTTGGTATCACCGGAAAGGTCATGTAAACAAGAAAATCTTGACAAAGTTACATCAATATGGATATTTAGATTCTTTTCAACTAAAACCACTTGTCATCTATCATGCATGTTTACAAGGAAAAATGACCAAAGCCCCATTTAGTGTGAAAGGTGAAAGGGATAAAGAACTACTTAAATTGGTTTATATCAATGTGTTTAAACTATTTCCAGTTGAATCAAAGGGAGGGTACTCATACTTCATAACATTTACTGATGATTTTAGATATAGATATATCTACTTAATGAGGTATAAGTCGGATTCTTTTGATAATTTCAAAGAATGAAATAATGAAGTTGAGAACTATCTTGGTAAGAAGATTAAGAAACTCTGCTCAGACCGCGGTGGAGAATATCTTAATAAAGACTTAATTGATTACTTACAAGAGTTTGGGATCCTATCACAACTCACTTATCTATGCACGCCCCAGTGGAATGGTGTGAACAAAAGGGGGAACCAAACTCGGTTGAACATGGTGAAATCAATGATGATTCGTGAGAGTCTTTTATTATCCTTTTAAGGATATGCGTTACAAACAACAGTGCACATACTAAACCAAGTACCAACTAAATCGATAAATTATATTCCATATGAGTTCTAGAGTGGAAATAAATCCATATTATCGAATTTTCATGTGTGGGGAAGTGATGCATTTCTTCAGGCCTCTTCAGGTAACAAACTTGCACCCCAAGGCACAAAGTGTACCTTTATAGGATACACCAAAAAAACAAGGGGATATTACCTATACAACCCCTAAGAAAAAAAGGTTATAGTGTAAAGTCATTCTATATTTCTTGAGAGGGACCACATCTTCAAAATAGATAGTGGGAGTGAGATAGACTTCAAGGAATTTGAGGCTTAAGGTACATAAGATTTGGTACATGAACAGATTCCACAAAGCCCCGTGGAATAAAGAACAGTTCTAGAGACACAAGAGTTGTGTAGGAGTACACGAGAGGTTAGAGAACTAGAACGGTGTGGTTTTATAGTTAACGAGGATGGTGACTCATTATTAGTTGATAATAATGATCCTCTAACCTACAAGGAAGAAGTAAATGGAACAGATGTTTCCAAGTGGAAAGAAGCCACGAATTCTGAAAATAATTCCATGTACCGAAACCAAGTCTGTATTTTGGTATATCCTCAAGTTGATGTAAATCCTATTGGTTTAAAATGGGTATTCAAGAAGAAACTGGACATGGAAGTGCAATTCAGTACCTATAAGTCACAACTTGTTGCAAAAGGGTTCAAACAATGTCAAGGCATTGACTACGACGAAACCTTTTCACCAGTTGCAATGATGAAATCCATCAGAATTCTATTGGATATTACTGCTTACCATCACTATGAGATTTAGAAAATGGGTTTCAAAATGTCCTTCTTTAATGGGAACCTTCAGTAAGATGTCTACATGACACCTCCTGAAGGGTTTATGACTCCAAAGGATGTCGATAAGGTATGCAAGTTTCCAAAATCCATTTATGGATTAAAGAAAGCATCCAGGTCATAGAACATTCATTTTTCTAAAGCCATAAAAAAATTTGGTTTTATTAAGAATGAATGTGATCCATGTGTCTACAAATGTTTTAGTGGGAGTGTAATCATTTTCCTAATAGTATATGTTGATGACATATTACTTATTGGAAATGAGATACCAGTCTTATAGTCTGTTAAGGCATGATTGAATCAATGCTTATCCATGAAGGACTTGGGTGAGGTAGCATATATTCTTGGGATCAAGATCTATTGTGATAGATCCAAGATATTATGGGGCCTAAGTCAAAGTAAATACATTGATAAGATACTAAAGAGATTCAGTATAGAACAATCCAGTATGGGATTGTTGCAAACATCACATGGAATTCATCTTTCCAATAAAATGTTTCATCAGACACATGAGGAAAGAAAGATAATGGAAAGGAATCCATATGAATTAGTTATTGGGTCAGTCATGTATGACAGGTTATGTACTAGGCTGGATGTCGCCTATGCATTGAGTGTCGTAGGAAGATATCAAGCTGACCCAGGTGACTACCATTGGATGTCAATCAAGACTATACTAAAGTATCTAAGGCATAATAAGTATATGTTCTTGGTTTATGGAGGAGATGAGGAACTAGTCATCAGAGGATATGAATATACATGTTTCTAGACTGATCAAGATGACATGAAGTTGAAAACAGGATACACCTTCACTTTGAATAGAGGTGAAGTGAGCTAGAAGAGCTCAAAGCAGAGTGTGGTCGCAGATTCTGTAGAAGAGTCCGAGTATATCACAGCTTCTGAGGTAGTTAAATAAGTAGTTTGGATACAAAGCTTTGTCTAGGAGCTGGATGTGATACCTAGCAGTAAATATCTAATCACACTGTATTGTGATAATACTGCAGTGGTGGCTCTCCCAAAAGAGCCAAGGTCGCATCAATGGACAAAGAACATAATTAGAAAGTATCATCTCTTGAGGGATTTTTCTCATATAGTTGAAGTTTCAGTGAGTATTATTTCCACAAAAAACAATGTGGCGGACCCCTTGACTAAATCCTTGACTTAGAAGAAACATGATCACCATGTGAGGTCTAACAGACTGAATGTCGTAGGCAGTTAGCTCTAGTCCAAATGAGAGTTTTTAGGAGTCGGTGTCCTAGAACCAACCGGTTGTACTTTGATTACATGGAAATTTAATGTATTTAAATATTAAACATATTATTACATATTGTTCATTATTCTGTATGACTATGATGTAATAATGTCTTAGAGTATTTGTTTCATTGACAAGGTCATGGCAGTTCCCCGCTATGACGAGAACCTTGAAATGCTATAAAAATATTCTTAAATATAGTTATATGGTTTGATGACATACTATGATGGGACAAATAGCATGTATACCCCCAGGTGTGAGTACTCATAAGCAGATGAGACTTCCTCTCATGAAGTTCGCACTTGGTAAACTCCAAGACATGATATTATGAGAACAGACCCACTAGTGGGAATTCTACATGTTTTGGTGTCATCAAATATTTCTATCTTCGAGCTTGTGTAATGATCCTTAGATTTTAAGATTATTATTAATATGTGTCACGACTCATGTACTTTGATTTATTGATGAAAACTGTCAAGTAGACAGTTGGTGGGAAGTAGGGTACATTGGGTGTGTCATGATTGGCATGTTATTAATGGATAAGTCGAGGAAGGATGTGTCCCTTCATTTAAGGAAGTTGATATCTCATCCCTTTGATTTAAATAGAACCATCGCATGAAATTCCATGGACATGGTGTAACGATTAGTTTATTTCAGGTAGTCAAAGAACGAATTATCAAGCATAAAAGTTGATGACACTATCATGAAACCGGCTTGATGAGATATTGCGACAAAGAGATTATATTACATAGTGATAGTTTGTATGTGGATGTCGTTGTTGCAAAATTATGTTCCTTCTCTTGGGTGCCTTAACCCATTGTTAGACAGTACTCTTGGACTTTAAGAAAGTCAACCTAATGCCAACGAGAAAGAATCCTAGAGGGTCACAAAATAAGTGTTTCTGGTGCTCTCAGTTAAATTCTATTTAAATTTAATTAAAAAATATTATTCTCAAGACAGTGGAATAATTTTATTCAAGTTAAAATGATTGCATAAATTAAATAAATATTTATTCACCGGATTATGGGTAAAATATTATTATTTATTTTATAGAACATTTAAAAAATATGTATTTACAAATTTGTAAATAAAATATTTATTTAACAGAATAAATTATTTATTTATTTATTCAGGTATTTAATAAATAGAAGTGGATTCTGAGAGGACCAAGGTCGGTCTGGTAGTGAAATAATTATTTTCAAGATAATAAATAATTATTTAACTAGTTGGCACAAATTAGAATAATGCTGCTATTATTTATGTGACGCAAAATGTTATTTATAATTCAATTTTGTGCCAGTTGGAACACCATAAATAATGACGTGGAATTATTTTTAATATCATGGGTTTTCTCTAAGATTATGAATGTATTTAATTGCTATTATGCAATTAAATATTGTAACGGAATCCCCATGTCAATAAATAGACACATACGTCTATCGTGTCAGGTATTGAACTGCACACCCAGTGAATTTAGAATTGTTGAGTTAAAGAATTTCTCTCTCGAGTCCATTTATCACCCCTATCAAGAACGGTCGACGTTCTTCAAGGATGAAGAAGAAGCGATCAAGAATGACCAACACAAGACACTCACATCGCCGCACTAGCACCTAGAGAATGAGTAGTGTCGATCGGAGGCCATCAGAGCACGTGTGGATCACTACTATAACGATTCTAGTTTGGATCCTTACAAGTGCAACGAGATAATCTGAAAGGGTAATTCTGAATGATCAACATCATCAACAAATAAAAATATCGAAGATCCAGGTATTATTTTCTTTATGAAATAAATTAAATTAATTATAAACCTGATGTGAAAGATCCTCTCTATGGGTTTCAGGCCTCTTCCTTATTTATCTAAATCTATGATTATATTATGTAGAGATTGACATACATCGTTGTATTGATCCCAGAATAATCATTAATCATGGTAAAAATCAAAGTTGGGTCCCGCCCCAACCATGCTTCTATTGCGCCCGGAACCTTCATTTTCATCGTACCGTAGAAACCAATTTATATAATTCTGTTAAAGTAAATTTGGAAAAACTCTCATTCTTTCCTCATTTTAATTGATCCTTAACAAAGGTAGCGGTGACACTATATTGTAGAAGTCTCTAATTAAGTCATGCATGTCTTTGTTAGAAATCCCATTAAATGATAGTATAAGTGAAAGATTTGACAAATTAGGATCATTATTTATAGATATTTGTGACAATATAATTGAAGATGGGTTTCTTGACACTCTAGGGAGTTGGAACTCCCTCATATTAGGCCTCTCATTTTCTTCATTATTGAGTTCAGGTTAAAATTTTCTCTCATTATTAACATCAACTCTCGCACCTAAATTTCCCATTTCAATTTTGATTTTCTTTTTTAATACACTAATATGTTTTTCTATTTCTATAATAGAAGTTTATATCCCATTTTTGATAATATTGTTCTTATATAACATGCATAAATGGGTTAAATTTAGCATAAAAATAGCTCATTCCAACAAGTAGAAACAGTTGATTTAAAGAATTTATTTTAATAGTAGTTTACAAATATTTGATAACTTTTATATGATTTTTTATGAAATTTTTTTTTAATTGGTGTCATAAAGAGTTACCCTGTAAAAATACACCAAAAGTTTCATGCAAGATGTTGATTATATGAAAATTTTAATTATTTTTTAAATCTATTATAACTAATATTGTGAAATTAGGAGTATCGATCCACAAGGAAGTGTGTGAAACCAAATTTCAAAACAAAAACACTTTAAAACAATGGTTAGATATTTTTTATGTAGTTTTTTTTATTAAATAAATTTCAAAATGAAATGGTATTTTTTGTCTTTAGAACTGGATTAGGCAAGAAAAATTATTGTCAAAAAGTAGAACAAATTTTAGAAATTAAATAAATATTGTAGATAAGGGAATTTAAACCAAGTGGTTTTAATTTATTTCTTCATTCATGGAAATTATAATGAAATGGAATCATTGAAAAAATGTTTGATTAATGTCCCTCTACATGAGAATAAACACACGGTTTAATGATTCATGGGGTTTTCTAATTCTAGAATCATAAAAAAATAGAATTTGGATAAATTTGGGTTGAAATAAATCTCACTGAAATAATCCAAAATATTTAAATTAAAGTTGAAGAAATTAATTCATGATCCATATAAAATATTTTTCATGAATTTTTTAAATTAAAATCAATAGGTGTGAAATAATTTTAATGATTTCATAATAAACTTCATCGATCGATTCTAAAATTTGGTGAAGTGATGCGAAGAAGTCATAAAAATAAAACCATCAGAATTAAATCCCCAATAAATCAAATATTATCCAAAAATCATTAAAAATTCATGAACATTCGATTTTAATTACAAAATAATGAATGAAAATAAATGGGATAAGAGTTCTCCGTCTATAAATGGTCGTAATCAG
Organism: Viscum album; assembly: GCA_963277665.1. Taxonomy (NCBI): domain Eukaryota; kingdom Viridiplantae; phylum Streptophyta; class Magnoliopsida; order Santalales; family Viscaceae; genus Viscum; species Viscum album. The sequence goes on along the minus strand of OY728125.1, from coordinate 596,816,015 downwards.
TGTTGCTAGTCTAGCTTCTTTGTAACTTCTCATGTTGTCCCTATTTTCGAATCTCTCCCAATGTCTAGTGGTGTCTCTATCTTCATCCTCTATCTTCTCATAACTTATTATGTTCCTTTTTCTAGTTCATAACCGACGACATGCACTAACTTAGCATAGTGTTTTAGTTTTTACGGCCAATTAGAACTTATCAAGGAAAAAATGATCACAAACACATGACATGAGCTAAACCATATTAACAGATACAACGGTACCATTTGCAGTCTATTTGAGATGAACCTAGACACGACTCTGGGTCGATTCTAAAAAACATAAATTAATTAATACATTATTATTTTTATCATTAATATAAATATAACTTTTTTATTAAAATATAATATTATTTTTATTATTATAAATATTAAAAAATCTATTTATATATAAAATAATTATTATGGTTATTAATATTAATATTATTATATAAATATAAATATATTATTATTATTGTTATTATTAATTTTATTATTAATTAATATATATATATATTCATTTCTTTTTTATTTTAATTTTCTTTTTTTATTTTATATTTTTAACTTCCCACCGCAGATTCCCCATCTCCTCCAAGGGGGATCGGGATTTCAGTGGTGTGAGTTCATCCGAAAAAACTTGGGGGATCGGTTTTAGACATCAATGCTTCCTCCAATGGCTTTAGTTGGTGGTACTGGGTCGACTTCAACTGATTTAGCGGTGGTACTCTATGTCTCGAGTGTCCGGTAGTGTGCAACTTTGATCGGTAGGGATGGGTCAGATTTTGATAGGGCATATGCATTGATCTATAGAGGTAAGTTGTTTTAGGTAGTGGTGAACTCTATTATCAATAGTGGTAGGACATAATTTATCAAACTCTTATTAGGTGTTATAGTAATTCAGTGTTGGCCTCAGATCCAGGTGCAGCTTGAGTGGTGGGGATAATATTGTTCTACTGGTTAGTTGGTTTTTGACATAGGCTCGAATGACATTGGATGGTGGTGATGCAATCTAACAGTTGAGGGAGCGGTAGAACAAGACCTTGATGGTGGATCTGTCATCGTTAGTCCATCGGTAGATTATGTTCAATAGTAGATAACATGGGAGGATGGAGGTAGAAGGCAAACATGGTGGCGAAACCTTACGGTAGAAGTTTTGAGCAGTAGATCTACTTGGCGGTCGATTAAGAATCTAGGTGTAGTAGTAGATCTACTGCCCGATGGTAGATATCTTGCACTAGCGGTAGAAGATACCCTCAAGGTGGATCCACCAGTGGTAGCAAAGTCCAATGTTTGAAATTGTCTAATAGTAGCACATTTTACCCCTAGTGGTAGATGATTAAGAGTTGGAAGCAGACACCTACACAAAAATAATAAAATTTTAAAAATAATAATTAACATTAATAAAATTGTTAAGAAAATAAAAAAATAATATTAATATTAATATTTAATAACTTATTCAATTATTTATTTAAAATTCGTAGATTAAAATTATAATTTGAGAAAATTAAAACCAACTAAATAATTTAAAATTTAGTTAGTAAATATTTAAGTACTAATTATTAACTAAAAAAATTAAAAACAAATATATTGGAATAGAAAAACATAAGATTAAAAATTATAATTAAGGTTCATTATTATAAAAATATATAATGATCAATAATTTAATTAAAAGAAGTGTGAATAATAAATAATACACATAAAATAAATAATTCAAAAAAGAAAATATAAAGAAAAACCAGATAAAAGTAATTAATAATTTAAATGAAATAATATAGAATTAAACATAAAAATGAAGGTTTAATAATTTCAAGTACTAAATTACTAAAGTGAACTTATTTTAAAAAAAGGACAATTAATTAATTAAAAAGGAGTTTAATTACATGATGTGGAAAACAATTCAATTAAAGACCACATCACCTCAAAACAATAAAAATGGTGTGTGAAATATTGTTAATGGTGGTATAAGGTAAGGTGAATATTAAAATCATTCAAACAGGAGACACACTACTACAGAATGGGGCAAGGGCAGCGCTAGATTTTATGAGCGCTAAGCAGAAAGCACTGATAAAGGAGGGGCCTTTATCAGTGCTAGAAAAAAGCGTTGATCAAAGCTTTTAATAAAATAAAGTATTATTTTATATAAAATTATTATATTTATATTCAAAAATAATATTTATTTGTATACATTAAATAAAATACACTTGTTTATAATTAATATTTTTTTTAATAATTCAAATTTATATATATAATGTTTAAAAAAAGTGTTTCTAAGATTATAATTTAATATATATATATATTAATAATTATAAGATTATAATAAATTTCATTTAATAATGAATATATTTATTAGATTTATTAGATTTATTAGATTTATTAGATTTATTAGATTCATTATATTCATTATATTTGTTATATTTATTATATATTTATTTTACTTATAATTAATATATTAATTAGATTTGTTAGATTTATTAGATTTATTAGATTCATTAATATTTTTATATTTTTTATATTTACTATATTTATTTTATTTATAATTAATATATATATATATATAAATACTTTATATATATATATTATAATTATTAAATATATACATGTTTCCAATGATTTTAGTCAAAAATATATTGATCAATCATGTGTGCGTATATTCTATGTATCGTCATGAATGTTCATTTATACATTAAACCCTTCTTATTATTCATGATGTCCATTGATGGCTCATTTTTTATTATGTATATTTTTTTACTAGGCATATATGATTAATACATGTTACCTATTATATTCTAAAAAGTACTTATAAAATTATATTAAATATATTTAAATAATAAATATATTTATTATATTTATAATTGTTAACTTTTAATTATATATAAATACTTTTTAAAAATGTTTTTTTTAATTATAATTATAAATATATATATATATATAATAATAAAATTTCAATAAATAAAAATATTATAATTATATATATAATTATATAAAAATATTTATAAATATATTTATTTTATTTATAATTATGACTATAAATAAAAATATATATAAAAATAATTATAAAATTATAATAAATATTTTTATTACACTACTTATATAGTTATAAATATATAATTAAATAAATATATTTATCTTTTTAATAAATACAAATGTTTATAAATATAATTTTAAATAAATGTAGCTATATTTAAATAATTAAAAATTATAATAAATATATTAATTATATATATTTATAAAATTATAAATATATTTTATATAATTATTTAATTATTTACATATTTATAAATTATAAATATATTTTTTATAGTTTTATAAATATATATATATATACTTAAAACTATAAATAAATATTTATTTGTTATAATTTTAAAATATAAATAAATATTTATTTATTTAGTAGTTATAATTATAAAGAAATATTTATTTATTTAAATAATTATAAAATTATAATAAATATATTAATAAAATAATAAATATTATAAATATAAATTTGTTATAATTTTATAATTATTTAAATATATATATATATATATATTCATTTATAATTATATAATTAAAAAATATATATATTTATGTAAATAATTATAAATTTAGAAGAAATATATATATATATATAATTTTATAAATATATATATATATATATATATATATAATTTTATAAATATATATTTAATTAATATATTTATTATATATATTTCTAATATTATAAATATAAGAAGTATATTTCATATAAATTTATAATTATATAAATTATAATTTTATATATATATATATATATAGTTACAATTATAAATATATATATATATATATATATTTATCATATATATAATATTATAAATATAATAATAAAAATAAATTAGTAACATTTTATCTTTAACATTGTGTTTTTAGCACTGATAAATATATCCCTTTATCAGCGCTAAAAAATGCTAATAAAGGCAGGTTTTATCAGTGATGATAAAACGTACCTTTATCAGTGCTTTTTAGCTAGTGCTGATAAAAGGTTCACAAGTTTTTATAAAGTAACCCTAACTTTCTCCTCCTCCTTCGCACCCCTCAAGCTCACACGGAAGCCGATCACCACCGCCGTACCTCCTCCTCCTCCTTGTCCTCTCCCTCTACCTCTCCTCTACCGTGAACCTCACCTCCACCATGCGACTCTCCTCCATCACGAACTAGACTATTGTACGCCTCTCCTCCGCTGCATGCCACACCTCCGCCCTTCACAAACCAGACCATCGTGCGCCTCTCCTCCATCACACACCACACCTCTCTCATACTCCACACCTCCGTCGTACACCTCTCCTCCGCTACGCGCCTCTCCTCTGTCGGTGAGTTTTCTCCTCATTTTCATTTGTTTCGTCTTCTTCGTAGGTAATTATATTTTGATATTGATGGTATGTTGTGAATTGTATGGCCTAAACGCTCCGCTGAAAATTGTGTTTGTTGATGGTCCTTATTTTTTCACTAAATGAATTGCTTATTGGTTGGTTTTCCTCTTCATATTTTTTTCTTTGATTTTGTGTGAATCGGCTATAGATTTGAAGTGTGATGCCACTAGATCATAGTGTAATTGATTTAAAAGATGAATTTTTTTGTCGTTAGGGGTTGAGTAGTATGTCACTTGATATATTTATGTGTTCTACATTAATGACGAGGTGTTTTAGCTTCGATTTTTCTTGAGTAAAGTAGGTGTTTCTTTGGAACTACCTTGTAATACATGATATAAATTTCTTGGATGATTTTAAATGATTTCTTATGAAATTATAATCCAATTTTTTTGACTTTTTTGGGTTTCAATGGGCTTGAAAATAGTTTAAAGACTTGCCATAGACTTATGTCACTTTCCAAGTGTTTTATAAAAGGAAAAAGTGGATTTTTTAAATGAATTTAAATATTTTGAATTTTTGGTCATAATATTTTTTCTTTAAAGTGAATATTCTTTCTAGTTCATTTTATTAAAAGGTTTTTGGATGAAATTTGAAATATTTTTCTCAAATGGGGTGAAAATGGATTGGCTTCTCTAGAACATTGGTAATATCCTAGTTGGTAATTTAAAGAAAGTTGTTTTATAAATATGGGATACCCTCAATTGAGCTTCATGAATTTATCATTCCTGTTGTGGATTGTTACCCCATGGGGGATTCTTTATATTCTTATGCTTATTATTAATCTTATAAAAGGATGGGAAAGGGGTCGTTTCTTGTGAGGGTGTAGGAGGTGGGGTGAGGTTAAATTTCAAATTATTGAAATTATATTTATGTGATTATCTATTATTTCATTTATTGCTCACTTGCACTATTTAAATGTCATGGGTATCCTAGGATACTGGTAGGGATCTAGATAAGTGAGATCCCTAGTGTGGAGTGCGCTGACTAGTGTAAGGACCTAGTTATATTGAGTGTGTTTCAGAGATGTTTCAATGTCCCTAAAATGTACTAGAATGGATCAGGGTTTATTTGGATCCCCTGATCGTGATAGAGACCAGTTAGTTCTATAGGGTTGTGTGGATATGTCAAGTTAAATAGTATCAACCCAGGTTCCTTATCTCCAGTTTTGGATCTAAATACATGAGTCTTAGAAAGACTCACATGATGGTCACGTCATTCTTTGGACACTTTAGAGGACTTATTTTCTGGGTTTCATTATATTCCCCTAGTTTTTTTGAATATATGGCACCATCATTTGGTTGTTTTTTGGATTATGTTTCCTTATTTTCTTAGTGCCTATGTATGGTCATTGTTTCACCTTGAGTGTGTATTTTCTTAATTTCCAATAGGTTGATTTAAATGGTTAAAAAGTTTTATTTAAAAAGGAAAAAAAATTGGTTTTCTGTTAAATGAGTTTTAAGAAAATGGATTTCATTGTGGTTATTTATGAAAAAGAGTTTTTCATAAATTGTTCTAAAAGACAGATAAATTGTGATTTGACATGTATTATATGGTTTAAAGTCCCTCTTTCCATTTTTTGATATTTTTATTTCAAACTTTTACTCAACCTTATTTTATATTATAAAAAGGGTGGTTGTTTGAAAATATTTCAACTTTATTGTCTTGAAACTTGTTTTATAATTAATGTGAAAATATATTTTATACATAATGTTCAAACTAGCACTTTATGAACTATATTATGAAGGTATTCAATGATAATTTTTTTGAAATCATACAAATAATTTTTAGCTCACACCCTACATATGAACTGGTGTACGGGAGTGTATAACGCTCTTAGATCTCCTTTTTTAGTGACCTATTTTGTTTTTTTCTTAATGCTTATATTGGTCCATGGTTGGAAGATGGGATGTAGAGAGTCACCGGGGGTCACTAGTGTTGATGTTGGAGTTATTTGAGTTTTTATTTCTTTTTAACTTTCTTTTTAGGATGCTTTAGTAAGAATGAGTTGTGATTTTTTTTATAAATCAGGTGATTGGTCTGGAGTGGGTTCTTAGTCACTACCCTTTGTAACAACGGTTAAGTTTCCATAGGATAGTTATACTCCTTTAATTAATCGTTTGGATAAGTCATGGTATTAGATAAGACTCTATGTGAGATGGTGGAGGATTCTAAGATGAGATTTAAATTATATGTGATAGGGATGAACTACTAACATCAAATTTCTATCTATAATAATACCATTGAAATAGGCATGGAATTATACGAGACCTGAACTATGTTGTGTAGCTCAATATTAGTATTTATATGTTCATGAGTGATCCTTCTATGATCTTATTGGGAGATTGATTAAAACACCAATATTAACCATAACTAAAACAAAATCCTTTTAAACTTGAACTTCAACATAGTATGGCAAAAATAAAATGAAATAATGCCATTTACTTATTTGTAGTCTTGGCATAAGGCTTTGACTATGTGGTTATGATAGTCTGTAATTATGCATTCCATCATTATGAAATTGGTTATTGATATTGCATGTGATTATTCGATTAGTAGAATATCTATGTGAGTAAGTAAATGGCATTATTTCATTTTATTTTTGCCATACTATATTGAAGTTCAAGTTTAAAAGGATTTTGTTTTAGTAATACACTACCTTAAATGTTTATCCTTATTTATGAAATTTTCCGCTATATTGTTATCCTTACTGGGCATTTGAGCTCACCCCTTTTCTATGTTTTATCTTTTCCCAGGATGTGAAGAAGTAAATTATGAATGAACTGCCGGGATAGTATGAGGGGATATGAGTGTGGACTATAGAGACTATGTTGTTGTAGTTTTCATTTTATGATGTAATGTAAAACTTTATGAATATATCTAGTGTTTCCAAGGCTACTAAACTAATCGGTCTTTCGAGATTTGATCTTTCTTGTGATCATGCCAATGTTATGTAATAATTCACCGACCCTGGGTAACTGGGTTCGGGGCGTTACACCTCTTCTTCTGAATACTTAGCCACTTTATCTGGTTCCAATCCAGGATCAGATAGATTCTTAGGTCTTCTTGGATAATCAATAGGATTAAACTTTTTAGAGAGTTGATCATTATCCTCAACCCACTGCTTCTTCCAGGGGTTCCAGCTAATCTTCATCCTTCTGATGATAGGCATGGATAAACAGAAATCAAAATCCTCTAACTTTTCTTCATTCGGTCCAACCATCCCTTTGGGAACTAACATGGCTGAAATCATCCTTGAGTAAAACAAAGAGGTGGATTTGGAAGTGACTTTGATCATCTCACAGATATGGTTAATAACATACTTGCATAGGTTGATCTTATGGCCATTCTTCAATAGGTGAATCAGGAACACATCCTGATACTTCATTACAGCAAAATCTCCTTTTCTCGGACTAATCAAATTCTGAACAAACTTGAACAAAAGTCTTGTTTCCCCATCTAATTCAGTAGCTATGTCCCTTCGCTTTGTGCCATTTCCATTCAGGATTTCCAAGGCATTATCTAGATTGAAGATGTTGGTTGTTGGAGGAGGGTCTCTCTGGTAATCCTCACAAACTCCTTCATGTGGAATTCTTAGGCATGCATCCCATAGCCTCGAAGAGAAAGATCACTTTTGACCATTTATCCATCCTGTCACCATAAATCTTTCTCCAAAATCAAAAGAAAACTTCACACATTGGTAGAATTGAGATACCAATCTCGGGTAAATCGGTCTATTCTGTCCAGAGAACCATTCAAGCCATCCTTGTTCTCTTAAAACTTTCAAAACTAAATATTTTCTAGACAGCAACCATTCAGGGCAAACTTCTTTTTCATGTACAATAGTATGAATTGCCAGGTTTGGGTTTAGAGGTCCTTTGGGAGATATCCTTGGTATCTTCTTCTGTTTCTTAGTGCGGTGCTTCTCAGACGAGGGTGAAGATGGACGCTTCATCCTTGGCATTCACTGAAGGTTCAGGTGAGAGAGAAGAGAAGGTTCAGGAGATATTTAGGGTAAGGGATCGAATGAAACCCTTAAGTTTTATCATTTGGGAATGTCAAACGTCATAAAAACAAAATTGTGGGAACTCAAATAGTAGTGAAATAAAAATTACCGCGATACGGGTTAAAAAAAGAATATAAATAAATATTCACTGTGAGACCGTGAGTAGGCATTACGGTGTGATGAAATCTAGTCATCACGGTGAGACAGTTGGTAGTCATCATGGTGAGACAGTGACCATTCTGTGTAGTCATGGTGAGACAGTGAGTAGACAGACCGTGATCATGAAACAGAAACTGTAACACAGTGAGTATGAAACTGTAAAGTAAAATACAGTAAAGTATTGACCATTAAGATCAGTAAGATATCTATTTATGATTCATCATACCAAGATCATGTATTATGTAGTATAATCTTTCAGAATTTAATGGTTTAGTGAATATATCAGCAAGTTGATATTCAGTACCAATGAATTCCAAAGTGATATCACCTTTCTGATAATGATCCCTCAAAAAGTGATATCTTACATCAATATGTTTTGTCCTAGAATGAGAAACAGGATTCTTAGAAATATTAATAGAACTTGTGTTGTCACAATTTATTGGGACATGTCTGAATTGATATCTATAGTCTAGTAATGTGTGTTTCATCCACAAAATTTGTGCACAACAACTTCCAGCAGCTTTGTATTTAGCTTCTGCAGTAGATAATGCAACATAATTTTGTTTCTTACTACACCATGATACTAGTGACTTTCCTAAAAGGTGACATGTTCCAAAGTGATTTTTCTATCTAACTTACATCTAGAAAAATCAGCATCAGAATAACTAACTAGTTCAAATGATTGTTCTTTGGGATAGAACAGTCCTAAATTGGGAGTATGCTTAAGGTATTTGAAAATTCTCTTTAAAGCATTTAAATGTGACTCTTTAGGGTTTTCTTGAAAATGAGCACACATACACACACTAAACATAATATTAGGATGACTAGTATTCAGGTATAGTAGACTTCCAATCATTCCTCTATAAGTAGTTTGATCAACAGATTTACCATCTTCATCAAGATCCAACTTACATGTGGTACTCATGGGAGTGTCACTACTTTTTTTGCTATCCAATCCAAAATGTTTTAAAATATCTCTTGTATATTTACTTTGAGTTAAAATAATTCCATCATCATTTTGAAAGATTTGAAATCCCTGAAAGAATTTGATTTCTCCCATTAAACTCATTTCAAATTCATTTTGCATCATTTTAGAAAAATCAGTACATAGGGAATTACTTGAAGATCCAAAGATAATATCATCTACATAAATTTTTACAACTAAAACATATTTAGAAATTCGTTTTATAAAAAGAGTAGGGTCGGTTATACCTTTTGTAAAGCCTTTAGAGATTATAAAAGTACTTAATCTATCCTACCAAGCTCTTGGAGCTTGCTTTAAACCATATAAAGATTTTGACAATTTGAAAATATGATTTGGAAAATGAGGGTTTGAGAATCTAGGTGGTTGTTCAAAAAAAATCCTCAGCAATATATACATTTAAGAATGCACTCTTGACATCCATTTGATATAGTTTGAAATTTAGATGTGCAGCATAAGCAAGTAAAATCCTAATAGCTTGTAATCTGGCTACAGGAGAAAAAGTCTCCTCATATTCAATTCCTTCCTCTTGACTATAGCCTTGTGCAACTAGCCTAGCTTTGTTTCTAACTATGTTTCCAGATTCATCTACTTTATTTCTAAACACCCATTTAGTGCCTATGGTGAAAGTGTCTTTAGGTATTTCAACAAGATTCCACACTTTATTTCTTTCAAACTGATTGAGTTCTTCTTGCATAGCAATTACCCAAAATTCATCATTAATAACATCATCAATGTTTTTAGGTTCAAGTTGTGACAAGAAGGCTTGATGTTCAACCTGATTTCTAAGAGAAGCTCTAGTCTATGTCCCTCTATCAATATTTCCTACAACAGCATCTAAAGGATGATTCTTTAGAATTCTAGTTGATCTAGTAAAGGTAGGACTAGAAATTTCAGGTTCATCTATAGGTTCGGGTTCCATAGCAGTAGATTCTGGAATATGTCTAGAACTGGATATCTTTATAGCAGGTTCTTTAGATTTGTCATTAAGGTCCAGAATACTCAAATCTTCCTCAAGATTTTCAAGTGAGGTTTTAGGTTCATGTGGATCAGTTTCATCAAACTTGATGTGAACATATTCTTTCACACATTTGGTTCTTTTATTAAAGACTCTATAGGCTTTTCTAGTTAAATAATATCCTAAAAAGATTCCTTCTTCACTCTTAAAGCAAACTTATCAATATTATCTTTTGTATTGAGAATAAAAACTTTGCATCCAAAGACTCTAAAGTAATTGACTTTAGGTTTTCTATTATTCCACAACTCATACGGGGTCTTCTTAATAAAAGGTCTAATTAAGACTCTATTAATAATATAACAAGTTGTATTCATAGCTTCAGCCCAAAAGTAATTAGGCAGGTCATATTCATTAAGCATAGTTCTAGCAATTTCTTGAAGGGTTCTATTTCTTCTTTCTACTACACCATTCTGCTGAGGTGTCCTAAGAGCAGAAAAGTTATGACTATAGCCATTGTGTGAGCAATAGGATTCAAATTCCTGATTTTCAAACTCACAGCCATGATCACTTCTTAGAGTTTTAATCTTAAATCCACTAAGATTTTCTACAGACTTGGAGTATTTAACAAAGTAAGAACAAGCTTTACTTTTGTGAGCTAAGAAGTATACCCAAGTATATATAGAAAAGTCATCTACTAGGACATAGACATAGTGCTTACCATTTAATCTAGAAACTCTAGATGGTCCAAAAAAATTCATGTGAACCAACTCGAGAGGTTGAGAAGTTGAAACTTCTTTCTTTGGTTTGAAAGAGATTTTTTGTTGCTTTCCCTTTTGACAGGGATTACACACTTTGTCATTTGGAAACTCAAGTTTGGGTAAGTCTCTAAATAAGTTCTTCCTAGTTAGTTTACTAAGTGAGTGTATATTGCAGTGTCCTAATATTCTATGTCACAACCATGACTCTTTATGAGAGGCATTTAAACAGGTAACATTTTGTTTAGCTAATGAATTTAAATCAACATCATAAACATTTTCATTTCTTAAAGAAGAAAAGACTAAAACATTTTTATAATTAAAAACATTACAGGAATCATTTTCAAATTTGAAATTAAAACCATCATCACGCAACTGAGAAATACATAACAGATTATATTTCAGTCCATCAACAAATAAAACTTTAGAAATTAAAACTGAATCAGTGTTACCAATTTGGCCTAGGCCGATGATCTTTCCTTTAGAATTATCACCAAAGGTGACATAGCCTCCATCAACCTTTATTAAACTCTTGAAACATGAGTAATCCCCAGACATGTGTCTTGAACATCCACTGTCCAAATACCATGTTTTCTTGTGGGAACACTTCAAGAAGGTTTCCTACAAAACAGTTTTAGATATAGTATGATTTTGGTACCCAGATCTTCTTGGGTCCAGACAAGTTAGCAATCAATGATTTTGGTACCCAAATTTGTCTTATGGGTCTCATATAATTTACAGAATCAATAGATTTTGAAAGATAAACTCTATTTGATCTATATCTTTGTGAATAACTAGTTTAAGCATAGGGATTTCCAGAACTAAAACTAGAATTATTCTGTCCAGATTTAGGAATAAATCTATTCTTAGTAAACTGTCTCTGTCCAGGTTTGTAGCCTATTCCAGTAGTGTATTTTGGTGCCACTTGATTTCCTATCATTTGAGTTAGTGTATCCTATCCATTTGTTAACTTCTCTAAGTCCTTTCTAAGTTTCTCATTTGACATTTTCAGTTCAGTGTTCTCCTTTAACAGTTGAGAATTTTTCTCTTTTTCAATAGTAAGTTTGGTTTTAACAGTAGTAGTGAGAGCATGTCGTTTCTTTAATGATTTGTATTTATCCTTAAGTTCATTGCATGTCTCTTCCAGCATATTACAATATTCAAATAATTCCTCACTAGTCATGTTTTCATAATCAGAATCAGGTTCTGCATAATCTCCAGAATAATAAGAATTTAAAACAGGAGTATCTAAGGTTACCTCAGATGTGTTTGTCATAAAACACATGTGACGATTATTTTCAAAATCAGACATTTCAGATTCACTTGTGATGTCTTCAGAAGCACTCCAGGTAGCCTTCATAGCTTTCTTGTAATTACTGTCCTTGTAATCATATTTCTTCTTGAATTTTAGCTTTGGGCAGTCTGCCTTAATGTGTCCTTTTCTTTTGCACTCATAGAAAACAACTTCATCACTTTTATCTAGCTTTTTCCAGTCCTTCTTCCAATGTACCTTATTGTCATACCTTCCTTTGTAATTTGTTTTTCTGAAAAATTTCTTCTTCCTATAAAATTTCTTAAACCTTCTGGCTATCTGAGCCATTTCAGTATCACTATCAGAGTCCGATCTTTCACTTGTTGAAATGTCAGTTTGTATTTGAGCTTTTTCTTTGTCCTTGTTCTTTTAAGCAGTAGTCTTGAAAGCCATTGATTTCCTTTTTGGGTCATCCTCTTCCTCTTTATTCACCTTGAGTTCTTCCTCATACATCATAAGCTTACCAACGAGTTCTTTGACAGGTAGATCAGCAAAGTCACATGACTCTCTGATTGAAACATATGTGCCTCTCCATCATTCTGGTAAACATCTCAGTATCCTCATAATTTGTTCCTTTGCTGGAACAGCTTTACCGAGTGAATTCATTGTATTGACTATCTCATTAAACCTGAGATACATAGCATAAATGGGTTCATAAGTCTTCATTTTAAAATTATCATATTTAATGGTATAAGTATTTGATCTCATTTCTTTAACATTGGTTGTTCCTTCATGAGAAACACCCAAAGTATACCAAATTTCAAAAGTAGTTTTTCAAGCAGAAATTCTGTTAAACTCTTCATCTCCTAGAGCACAGTACATGGCATTAATAGCTTTATAATTATTATTGTAGGCAGTCTTTGTAGGTTCATCCCAAGTTGTTCTTTCAGTCTCTAGAATTTTATATTGAGATTCTATATCAGTACAGATATCAAAACCCATACTTTCTAAATGAATTTTCATTTTAAGCTTCCACTGAGCATAGTTGGTACCATTGAAGAAAGGTGGCTTGTTAGTAGCATCACCCTCTAGTCTATTGTCCATAACTAGATTTTAGAAAATATAATTAAAGAGATAAAATTTAGAACTAACAGAAATTTAAGATCTTTAAAGATGCAACTAAAATCACAGTTGAAAAACAGAGTATTTCAAAAATCCTTAAACAAAAACAAAACCTTTGATACCAAATGTTGGTCGGAGTGGATACTCAAGAGGGGGTGAATTGAGTTCCAATTAAAATTTCTGTTAAAATATTGTCTATTTAAAATCCCCTAATTTATAAAATAAGTTAAACTGTAGTGAATTTATACAGATTTTAAATTTTCGCTTAGCTTCTCAAAGATTGATTAAGTCTCAGTTAATTTAACCACAAGATTAAACTAACTTTTGAAACTAACCTACTGATTTAAAATAAGTGTAAACACTTTCTAATTTAACTATCAAAGTAGCTTTAAATTAGTTTTGTATTTCAAATAAATAGTAGTGGAATAAATAAGATATATGTAGTATACTTTGAACTTAAACTAAATATGCACAGAGTATATAACAAGAGGTTCAGTCTCAAGCTGAGACTTAGTCCTCTCAAACTTATATAAATTTGATCCACACCCTGGATCGGGGTTAAAAACAGTTTACAAAACTGTCCAGGCCACACAGGGACCTCTTCCATAGTTCTACGTGGGAAACAAAACAAAGACCAGGCCACACAATGACCTCTTCCACAGTTGACATGGGTAAACAAGAGTTAAGAGTTTTGGAGTGAGGATTTGATATCCTCCAGTTCAGTACAGGAGACAGTGTGTGTATAAGATATATAGAGTACACCACACTGCTCGAAAGTTAATAAATAAATCACTTAGAGAGAATAGATGAGAGTTTAGAAAGCCCTAGTGATTATTAATGCATCTCTGGACTCGTTGGATTCAGCAGGAATGCTTCTGAGTCTTTCTCTGGTTTTTCTGTTGAAAAACAGAGTGTCCTAGTTCAGCTTGTGTTCTACAGGAGTGAAAATGATCTCTTTATTCGTCGTGTGTTCTTCTGTGATGTTGGATTGCACTTATGCAAGTTCTTTGAAAATCTTGAAATCTCATTCTTGATCAGGACAGTGCTCTCGGGCATATGTAAGTTCTTCTTGTTGTATATTCACACTTTTCTCGCTTCACCTTCTTTTTTTTCGTGTACTGCATCTCAATATTTCTTATATTCCTCAAGTTCTGGAAGTAGCAATGATTCCCTTTTCATAGGTACGAGATACAGTTTCCTGAAATGCCCACAACTATCATTAAATAACATTAATTGCATTAAAAACATCAAATATGACTGTTAGCATTATTCAAATAATATTGACAAAAAGTTAAGAAATGGTGTCACAATGATTATGTAAATAGTTTCTTCTTCACGGTATATGGTTCACGGTATGAGCTTCACGGTATGAACTTCACGGTATGTACATGTCACGGTGTCTAGCTCACGGTGTCGAGGTCATGGTTTTTCCTTCACGGTGTCTGGGTCACGGTGAGTCCTTCACAGTGTCTGGGTCACGGTGATTCCTTCACGGTGTCTGGGTCACGGTGAGTCCTTCGTGGTGTCTGGGTCACGGTGAGTCCTTACTTAGACAAATATCTATATTTGGACTTAGACAGTGATATGCAGAATATGGAATAATTAAGAGAACATGAATCATAAATATAAAGGCGTGATAATATATGTGAGATTTGTAATCATGCATAAGACTTGTAAATAATAGAGTAATTAACATCCATAATATTTTTTATCATTAAAACATGATGTGTAGTTATTATTGAGATTGAAGAGCATTAGCAAGATGTACAATGAAGATTGAGATTAATTAACAGTAATAGGATTTGTGATCATTAAAACATGATTAACACATGAGGAGTCCAACACTGAGCAAATGCATTTGGATTGTCTGGGTACTTTAGAGAAGTAATTTATAAGTCCTTTATGATATGTAGGAATCAAACATAGCTCAATCCAATACACGGTGTTACCGATAAGACTCAAATTGTCTCCTTTAATTTAAAATTGACATTAATTTTAGTAAAAAAACACAATTGTCATACTGAAAACTGAGAAAACGCATTCATATTGTTTTGATAATTTAGGAAAACGATCCATAAGTCATTTTTGATGAGTAGGAATCAACACCACCTCAATACAATGCATGATGTGACTATTATAAATCTAAATGTGTCATTTTATTTAAAATTGACATTAAATTAAGTAAAAAGAACAACTAGAATTCTGAAATATATGCAAACACGTTCATATTGTTTTGATACTTAAGTAAAATGATACATGAGACATTTTTGATGTGTTGGAATCAACCACACCTCAATCAGATGTACTATGTGATCGGTATGACTAAAAGTGTATGTTATCATTTTAAAATTTACATTTTAGCATAAAATGTATCACTCTCTAAAAAACAAAAACAAATTTTGATTGTATTCATAATTTAGGACAGTGATTCTTAAGTCCTTTCTGATATTTACGAAGGAGTATCATATCAAATCGATGTACGATGTGACCAATATGACTCAAAAATCATGTTTTTAGTTTGAAGTGATATTTTAGTAAAAAAACATAACTAACATACTAAAAACAAATAAAATGCATTTTTATTGTTTTGATACCTTAGAACAATGATCCATGAGTCATTTTTGATCTGTAAGAATCAACCAAACCTCAATCTGAGGAACAACGTGACCGGTGTAAATCTAAATGTGTTTTTATTTAAAATTTACATTAATTTAAGTAAAAAAGAACAAGTGACATACTGAAACCAAGAAAACACATTCATATTGTTTTGATACTTTAAGATAATTATCCAAGAGTCATTTTTTGTGTTTAGGAATCAACCGTACCTCAATCCGACGCACGGTGTGACCAATATGACTAAAAGTGTTCGTTATTAGTTTAAAATTGACATTTTAACTGAAAACATTTCACTCACTTAAAACCAAGATAATTCCCTCATACTATCTTCATAATTTTGGATAGTGATTAGAAAGTCCTTTGTGACATGTATGAAGAAGTCGCACCTCAAACCGATGCACTATGTGACCAGTATGACTCAAAATGCGGGTTCCCGATTTGAAATGGTATTTTTGTAAAAAAACACAGTTGTCATAATGAAAAATGAGAAAACCCATTCGTATTGTTTTGATACATTAGAACAATGATACTTGAGTCATTTTTGACGTGTAGGAATCAAACACAAATCAATCTGAGGAATGATTTTACTGGTATAAATCCAAGTATGTACTTTAAATTTGATATTAATTTTAGTAAAAAAACAAGGGACATACTCAAACCCAGAAATCCCATTTAGATTGTTTTGATATTTTAGGAAAATGATCCAAACCCCATTTGTGACATGCATTAATAAACCCCACTTCAATACAACACATGGTGTGACCTGTATAACTCCAAATATGTCATTTTTATTAAAAACTGATATTTTATAAATGTATTCTTTCATTTTAATGTTTAATTTACTTCTTTATAGTATTTATAACATAATATTTGTTTTCATATATAGGTGGAACCTTTTTCTTGAGTTGGTATGGTTTGTTCAGCAATTAATACCATGGGAGGAAATTTTTGATAGGGGTCACAGATGTTAAAGGATGAAACATTAATATTTTTAACTATTTGTTGGATAATTGTAAATGTAATTATATAAAACATTGTTTGAAATATATATAGCATTGTTTTCCAAACCCTTGTGTGTGTTTCTTTGTTATTGTGCGTGTTGATATTTTGTTGGGTGCACTATACAGGTGCTATTTTGTGTAGGTGGTGTGTGTGTGTTGTGCAGGTGCTGCTGGTGGGTGTGCTATCATATAAATAGCGCATCATAGAAAGTTAGGCCTTTATCAGCGCTATTTTAACCACTGATAAAAGACCCCTTTATCAGCGCTACAAATGTTGCTCATAAAAATGTATTTTATCCAAGATAAAATAGCATCGATAAAGGGTGGCCTTTATTAGTGCTTTTTTAGCGTCGATAAAAGACACCCTTTAATAGTTATTTTTTAGCACTATTAAAGGGGACCCCCCTTTATCTTCAATATGATTAACAGTGCTTTTATAGCGCTATTAAAAGCATTTTCTATCCCTTTTAAAATTCCTATCTATAGTAGTGACATAAGAAGAATAATATTTTTGTATAATTTATACCAAGGACATTTGAAATGAAGTAGTGGATGAAAATGTTGTGGGAGAGGAATTTAAGAAGGTATGGAATATTTAGATCATGATCCAACTAATCTATTTCCATCTAACCTTCATAGACCTATGACTCACTTTTAATAAAAATGATAAAGGGGTGATAATTAATGTTGATAGTAATTACTTAATGATAAGTAATTTCTCAAGTGTGGGGGGGTAGGCATAAATGTTTCATTATTTTTCATTAATTTTAAGTATTATTTTTATTGATTTTCTATTAAAATATATAGTTTTTATATATTTTTCCTATTTTTATAAATTCCATAGAATAGTTTTATAATGTGGACTAAATTATTGAAATTCAATTAAAAATATCATATTATATGAAACAAGGATTATAGTCATGATATTTTATTAGTTTTGTTGATTAATATTGTAATGTAATGAGTTGTGTAAGAATAAATGGGGGATGAATTTAGTTCTATAAGACAAAATAGAATTAGTAAAAGAATAACAATTCTGGTCTCAGGCTACATTCTACTTCTAACATAGTCTAAAAACTTGTCCTAAGAAGGTGTCAATGTACCTGTGTAGCCTCGAATTAGCTCTAAGTTTTCTTATATTGTTCCAACTTATCCATATATTAACACATAATTTGGAATTAAGATGCTAAAGTAACCTTATGGTTAATCTATAGAATGTGTCCCTTATGAATTTCGTATTCAAAATCCAATGTATAGTATTTATTCTCTATAATGCAACCTTTGTATCCATTGAAAAAATGTTTTCTCAAGGAAACATAAGGAGATTTGTGACACTATTAATTTTTGGAATATCAACCACTATAAATACATAGTTTGAAGAAGTCTCAACATAGCCCTATGACCACTCTTTACACCATGCCAGCACTAACACTTCTTCATGTGTAAATGAAAATTTCATTATCCTTTTAATGATATCCCATTATAATGAACCACATGTTTTCAACACCTTATCACAATGCTACATCCAACCTCAATATTTCATTCTACCATCAATGCATCCTACATTGATCAGAAAATAAATTTATCCCCTTGGGAACCCATGATACACCATTTCATAGAAGAAGTATCGTAACATAAATTGGAGATCAAAAAATGTCCAAGAAGGTCATTTTTTCATTATAATCATCTTCAATCCTCTTGGAATATATGAAAATCCCATGGGGAAAAATATTTCCCCACTCAAGATTCCTAACTAAATAAAGAAAAATCTATAACAACATCCCACATGGATAAAAATCTTGGAAAGTGGGGGAATATTATAGATTGTAGGATAGGGAGATGAAAATTAGGCTTAGAAATGATGGATTCTATAATCCCACATAGTATTGATCTATGATTTCATTACCACATTTCCAAAACACATAGTCTAGTGTGAAAATGAAATCACTAAATTATTGGGTTTTGTGAAGTCTCTTTATTTTTTGAGAAGGATATTCCTGAAAGGATACTTTTAGAATGTGGTTTGTGATAGTGAATGTAAACCTCAGTATTTATCAAAGGATAATAACTCAATCATGTTATTATGATGATCTGTTGGAAATATCAGAAGTATTGTTTTGAAATATGGGTAGAACTCATGTTCACTAATTGTCAGCAATCAATATGAAGGTGTAACAGTGTATGAGAGGGTTCCTTGGTCAATGGAAGGAAATATATGAATCTCAGAGGGTGGTGGAATCAATTTACTAGGATAATAACTCTATAAATATGATGTGGGGATAATTTATAAGAGATCAATCAATAATAGGAAATCAGAAGTCATTATAAGGAGACTTCGACTGAGTGGGAGTAGTGATTTTGACATTTTTTTAAATCTATTGTACTTCTATTTCTCATAGTGATTTCGGTTTTCTCCCATTTATGTAATGCTTTCATCCAATTAATACAGTTCATATGTGTTCATTTATTTTTTCCTTTTCCTACTCTATGTTCTCTTATGCACATAGGAATTTCATTTTTTTATTATTTTTCTTTTCCTACTACAATTTATGTGTGTCTGATTGATTTCACATAGTGATTAGGTTATATAAATAATTTTTTAGAACAAAAAGTTAAGGTGGAAAAAGGTTATTCAGAAGGTTGTCATCTCAAAGGATGTTCTTTAGAATTGTTATTGTGAGGTTTATTTAGTTCATCCCCCAATAAGTGATATCAAATGTAAATCTTAGTTGTGCACACCTAGCAGTGTGCATAATGGAATTAAATAAAGGAAATATTTGGATTGAAAAGTTTGATGGGGAAGACTATGGCTTTTAGTGGATGCTATTGGAAGATATTTTGATATAGAAAGATATCTATGCTCTATTTCCTAGAGAGTTTCAATGTAATATGGATAAATCTAATTAGGTGTAGCTGAATAGGAAATTTCTATACTTGGTCATAATTTATCTTTCATAGAATTTGGATTTTAGTATTCGGGAGAAGAAAATCACTATAGAAGTTATGAAAATGTTGGATAATATATACAAGAAACCAATGACACTCTGAAAAGTATTTATGATGTATCAATTATTCATCTTGATATTATAAGAAGTAAGACTTAAAAAAACCATTTGAATGTTTTCAACATGATCTCAGGACATATCGAATCAATAAAGGTTTCTTTTGAAGATGATATAGTGGTGTTTCTTCTCTTATCCTCAATTCATAAAAGATGCGATACTACGGTGAAAACAGAGATTAATTCAAGTATAAATTCATATCTTTTATTTTATGACATTCAAAATCTAATTATTAATGAAGAGTTGAGGTGGAAGGAAGTCAATGTAACCTCTATAAGTTATTTTAATACTAGCGGATAGGTATGTTCGCATTAATAATAGGATATATAAAAAAATTCATCAGAGTATAAATCCCAAGGAAGATGTCAGAGTAGATTGGATGGTCAAGGGCCTACTCTTTTTCATTATAAAAATAAGGGACATATCAATAATTACTATAGAAATCATAAGGAGTATATCAGAAAGTCTTTGATTTCTAGAAGAACAAATTCAATCAGTACGATAGAAGGTGATAATAGTTTGTTTCTATATAGGGACATTCTATAAGAATAATGGGTTATTGAATTGGTTTCATCTTTCTATTCAATTAGTGAGTAGTGTTGTATAGTAAACTATGTATCTGGAAGCTTGGTTAGAGTACATCTAGCAGAAGATGAAGCTCTATAGATAGATGGAAAAGTAAATGTCAACATTGAGATGAAGTATAGATGTGTCTCGTGTAGGACTGAAAGAGTATTGTTTTACCTACGAGGAGGGGGTGGATTGTAGTTGATAAAATAAATATTACCATTTACTTAACCTCTGAGGAAGTTTTTTTAAACCACTATTCATTCCAATTTATAAAAATTAGTCAAAAAATTGTATACCAATAATTTAAAAAATCAGTGTTAATAAAAGTTTATAATAAAAAGTATAATACTTTCCTTAAAAAAATCACAATGAAAATAAACTCAAAAATACAAGTAATTAAAAGAGTTTATAAATTACATTAGGAAAAACTTACTAATACTTTATAAAAAACGTTCTACACTTAAACTTCAGAGTTAAGGGAGTCTTAATTAGACTCAATATATCAACAATATATCACCATATCATTTGTTATGTCTTCCACATAAGGAATTCCTCAATCAGTAGATTGGACACTGCTTCTATTTTCTTATATTTGGGAAACCTTAGTCGATTATATTGTAATAAAACAATGTCTCTAAAAACCCTAATATCCCTTGATCACCAAGATCATAGAAAACAACTAGAAACACAAAAAAAATTATTAATTAATTTAAAAAAAATCATCATAATTAATGGCATAAAAATGACTCTCTAAAGTTCATAACAGATAATTCACTCATAAATATATTTTACAAACTATTCAAAAAATATCTAAGAACTAAGTGATGAAAAATCATTTTGTTTCGAAAATATTCCTCCTCTTTGAATTTAGATTCTATTTATTGGAATTTATCTGATGTTCATATTCTATATTCTTCAAAGTTAATTCCAAGGAATTTGGATGAACTCATTATTCACTTGAAAGGTTCATCACAACTACATATGATTGTAACCTTGGTATAAAAATTACAATGCATTATTATTCCATATGATAGAATAAAATTTATTCATTTGGAGGAATGATATTCTCTATCTAGTATATTTTAAAAAAGGTTCATCTGGAAAGCTTGTATTCCTTGGTCAATTGAATGTTTTTTCAGTGATTTTAGTATAACTTCATATGGTGGAACTTGGATATAGTTAATTAGTTAGACTTTATAAATCTACATATGATGTAATTGTATCCATTTTTTGTACAAAAGTGTAGGTTCATATGGTTAAGGAAGTTCAGTCCGATGATAAATTCTTTCTACATCCGCTAAAATATCTTTCATATAAAAGCATTCTTAAGAAACATGGAAAGTATAAAAGTAAGTTATGTATAACCTTTAAGAAAGTGATTTTTGTTATTCAAAACTAGGGTTAAAATACGTTGAAAGTAAAATTTTGAATAAAAAATCTCCCCCATTTTGAAAATCACAAAACATAAATTCTAGAGAAAAACTAAAGTTTAAAGAACATTAAATACTTACTCCCCCTATCTAATGTAACTATAATCATTTAACTTTTTATTAAATTTTAAAACATTATTTAAACATCCCCCTATGTTTGATAGTTCCCTTTCTTTATTATCTCCAAAATTTTAGAAATTTTATAATTACAACATTTCTTCCCCTTTGTTATTTTTGCAATGGTTTTAAGGAGGTAGAAAGTGTACATGAAATTTTAGGGGAAAAATGTACAAGACAAAATATATGTAAACATTCATCCCAAAATATATATGAAATATATTCATACAAATAAATTGTAAAAAATATCCAAACAAATTATTTGTGGAAGAACACTCTTCTAAACATATGTATCAAAAAGTGAATTTTTATTTATTGTAAGATATTTCAATATTTCAGATAAAATAAATAAATCTTTCTTCACTAACATTTTCACGATGAACTTGTGTTTCATTAAATCCTTGTTATAGTTTTACCTATAAGTGGGGTGGGGGAATTTAGATTATATAATAAATATTATAATTTAATTAACCTATTAAGAAGGTATTTTAGAAAAAAAATCTTATCCAATTTACTATAATTAAATCATACAAACTTTTGTGATGATTATTTAAAAAATCATAGTTAAGAAAATTTTATAACAAACAATATGAAACATTCTTTAAAAAATACTCAACAAAAATATACTTGTAAATACAATTAATAAAAAAATAAGAAATTATGAATGGAAAAACTTATAAAACTTTATAAGAAAAGGTTCTAAACTTTAAACTTTAGTGTAAATGGAGTCTTAATTAGACTCAAGGTATCCACGAGATATCAACCTATCATTGTGTGTAACTTTCACACATGTCCACAATCTACATATCAAACACAACTTCTATTTTCCTATCTTTAGGAACCCTTTATCAGTAATAAAATAATAAATCTTTGTCTCTAAAAACCCTAATATCCCTTCATCAAAATTATTGGATAGAACATCATGAAGGTTAAGTATGTTTGAAACATTCCAGGTCTCCTAAAAATCCTCATATTAGTTGGATAACTTCATAATGATGGTTTTAGAACCACCTTTATTGATGGATCCTGGAATATAAATAGAGTATCCATGGTGATTTCTCATAGGTTGATGAATATAACCATATACTTGACTAGAATAATAGATGAAGTCATAATGTCTTGAAGCATTTCATCAGAAGAACCAAAAGTTTGGAAATATAGATTTAGTCACTTAATTGAGAAGAATATGATATTTATATAAACAAATGGTATAACAGAACTAAATCACATATATTTTAGAATATGTGATTTTTTTAATTTCGGGTAAACAAAACAAGTTGTCCTTTAATTTGGATAGATGCATGCCTAGGAATTGGAATATAGAACTTGTTTATTTTCATGTTTGGAGACCTCAAATTTTGAATTCCAATGGTGGATCTCTATACATTGTGACTTTTATTGGTGATTCCATTCAGAAGGATTGGGTTTTATTCCTAAATAAAAAATATAATTATTTTTATGAATTTATTTAGTTGAATGATTTTGATGAAAGAGAGTGTGATCTGAAACTAATGTTCCTTTGAACAGAAAATATGGGAGATTACAAAAAACACAAATTAAGAAACATTTTTCAGAAGAAGGGATCTTTTCATGAGAAGATAGTTCCAGGAAATCCATAACAAAATATATTATATGAAAAACTAAATATGAATCTTTAAGGGAAATACCAATGTATTAGACTTCATTCTATAATTACTTGGGTAATGTTGGTAATAATATATAAATATAGTGGTATATTTTGTTAATAGATATCCATCTTTAGCTATGGGAAAATATCTTTTAGAATAAATTTGGTCTTATAAAATACTAGAAATGAACCATCTAAAAACATTTAGAATTGTGGGGTATGTTTATGTTGAATCCAAGGATAAAGATAAGTTAGAGGATAAATCCAAAGTTTGTTTTCTTATTAGATATAGTGATTAGAACTTTTGATATCATTTGTTTAATGTTGATAAGAAGTAATCCATATAGATCAAGGATATTGTATTCAATTAGAAACTTTTATAGAAATATCAGAACCTATAATAGAAATAAGTTTACAAAAAATAAAATGTTTAAGTTCATGTTTACTAGATGGATTTTAGTTCTAAATAAATTTGTAAAAAGAAAAAAAATGAAGGTGTTGAGAATCATGAGAGAGTACCCAAAATAATGGTTTTGGAAGGAAAATGATATTATGTTGAATAAAAAACCAATTTAGTTGAGGATATTAACTATAATCGGAATTCCATTTCAGATGTTTGGGGATGATATTGACTTTATCATTTTAATAGATACTGATAAATCAAAAATTATATAATAAGTAACTACCCTTAGTGACTCAAAGTAGTGGGAGTTAGGCTTGATGTAGGAAATGAATTCCTTGAGGCTCAATAAAACATGGGAGCTGGCTGATATTTCAGAAGAGAATAGAGATCTGCAGAACAAAATGGGTTTGACATTTTAAGGAATAATTTGATGCAACTAGAATAATAAAAACATGGGTGGTGCTAAATGTTTTCTAACAAAAGGAAGTATTGTAATTTTCATTGATTTTCTCATATATTTACAATGAAAATACTATCCATATAGTGATGAACATTTTTTCCTCCAATGATTTACACATTGAGAATATGGATATCAAGACAATATTTCTTTATGGTGATTTGGATGGGGAGATCTACATTCTCCAGCCTAAGGATTATTAAGATTATCAGATGGAGTAATTGGTTTGTATGTTTAAGATAATTATCTATAGCTTGAAATAAGACCCTAAACAGTGTAATTGGAATATTGATACTTCTATGATTGAAAAAAGTTTCACTCTGTGTGATTATAATTACTTTTTCTATTGGAATTAGTGGGATGATGGAATATTCATTATAATTCTTCTTTATTTGGATGATATGTTTTCTGTATGACCATACAATCAATTTATTGGGAGGTTAAAGATAATTTTTTGGAAGATATGAAATGAAGGATCATGGACATGCTAAGAAAATATTGGGGATGATAATTGAGACAGATAGGAATGCTAGAAATTTAGTATTAACCAAGAAGGAATGCATTTGTAAGGTTATTGGAATATTTAGAATGACTAGATGTGAATATATATCAAATCCCCTTATCAAAAACTTATAAATTTCAAATTAAAAGGAACCATATTTGGAATAAGAATTCCAAAATATGGAAAATTTTCCTTATTCATTGGACATCAGAAGCTATATGTATGTAATGATATGTACAAGGAATGACCTTTGCAGTGCAGTAGAAGTTATTTCAAATTATAGGAGGAATTGGGAAGCTATGAAATAGATCATATAATATCTAAAAGGATCATAAGATGTACTATTATGATTTGATGGTGATGATCCATTAAAGTGTTTTTTGGATACATATTTTTCTAGAGATGTGGATTCTTGGAAAATTCGGATAGGTTATGTGTTCACTTTTTAAAGGACAATGGTCAGTTGGATATCTCGACTAAAACCTTTGGTGCCTTATCAACAAAAGAAGTAGAATATGTTGTAGTTATGTAATTAGAAAATTAGTTTGTCTACTTGATGTGATTATTAAAGGATATAGAATAGAATATGATGGATAAATGTTTCTTTGTGATAGTCATAGTTCCATTCAACTTTCTAATAATCAATTTTTTCATGTAAGGTAGAAACCATATACTTAAAATTACAATTCATTTAGAATATACTAAAATATAGTGTATTGTAACTTTAGTAGGTGGCTAGAAAGTTGAATCATGTGGACAAGTTCACAAAGGTGTTAATTTAATAAAGTTTGAGGATGCACTATGCCTCAATTGGACTTAGGTGAACGGAATGAAATAGAGAACACTATATAAACTAGAAGGAGGTTAACTTCAATGAATACAGAAGGAGGATGGAATTCGTGAAGTAGTATTCATGTACTAGATTTTTAGGGTTTGTAAAGTACCTTAAGTTTTCCCAAAGGATATTTATGGAAGGAATTTTTTTAGAAGAATCTTTTTCAAAATCAGTTTCTCATAGTGGTTGTGAACCATTTCCTTTATGAAAAGGTCCTATATTAATCTTGTTGTCCCACAGATTTTTTGAAATTACTATAATGATAGTTTCAATAATTGGGAAGCACACATATTCAACTATTATCATCGGCCAATATGAAGTTGTAATAGTGTATCAAAGGTTCCCTTAGTCAACGAAAGGACATCTATGAATTTCGGAAGGAATTGGAACTATTTTACTTATATATGACCTCTAGAAATATGATGTGGTACTAGTTTCCATGAGATCAATCAACAACATATGATAATAATTCATTGGTAGGAAGATTTTGATGAGTGGGAGCAGTGAGAGTGAGAGTGTTTTCTATAATATTTTGTACTTTTATTTATCATAGTAGTTTCATTACACCCATGGATGTAGGAATTTCATCTGAACCACATTATTTATATGTTTTATTCTATTTTTTCCTTTCCCACTAATTTTTTATGGTTGATTTAATATTTTGATATGGTAATGAAATTTCTAGTTCCAGAACACAATGTCATGGGGTTGTGAAGACTTTCAAAAGGTCAGAATTTAGAAGGACAATATTTTTAATTATTTTTGTGTGTGTTTTTTTGTTTATACCCCAAAAAGAATTTGTATATTATTAAGAGGTGGAAACATTGAAAATTGTTGAACCACTT
Source organism: Viscum album (assembly GCA_963277665.1). Taxonomy (NCBI): domain Eukaryota; kingdom Viridiplantae; phylum Streptophyta; class Magnoliopsida; order Santalales; family Viscaceae; genus Viscum; species Viscum album. The sequence continues at coordinate 596,788,926 of OY728125.1, read as the reverse complement.
GTCTTGGGTAAAGAAAAAACACACAGGTGGAGTATTGAATGATGCTGAGCTCAAGAGAAGACTTACAAGGATCCATGTTGTATCTAGAGGAACTTTTCTAGGGTAAGGTGAATCTTGAATAAAGTGCCTTGATAGGATCTAATGAGAATTTTATTACCCTGTACCTCATTTAATATTTTATTCTTCTATATTCATAATGTATTGTCATGTTTACATTGATATTTTTTATTTAATAAAATAATATTTTATTCAAACACTAACTTATATAAAATGAATGAATCTGATTTGAAAATAATTATTTACTTTATGATAGGGGATAAGTAACTAGTGATCGTAGGTGATGAAATGAGAGTGGAAGATTGAAAAACCTTTGTAAATATGTTCACTATCACTTGAAAGTGAATTATGATTGTGAGGGAAAATGAGAGTTTCCAATTACAAAGGCACACAAGGAAGATCACCGAAATCTTGGTAAATGTAGTGTTAGGAGTGACACCCACACAATGGTTATTAATAAACACATCAGTAAGGGCTTGAGAACCCAAATATTAGTACCTAAACTAAGAGGACAGTAGTAGTGAAAAAACCACTAATCCATTCAACAATGCTAGTGAATTTTTTATTTAAAGTAAATCTCATGGGGATTTATAGTCGATTTAGGATATCCTCTATATATCTTGATAGAGTGTTCATAAGTTAATATTGGAGGTTATTTTTTCATTAATAGAAATAGTTGGGAGATATAGGTGAGTTTGGTTTATTTCAAATTTCCCTACATGTGAATTGAAACCCAGTGAAGTTTATCCCCTCGGTTATCAATTATAGGTTAGGTGAAATTTAATACTAATAAGAGACTTATAACATTCCCTATCTCACCATAATTTCATTATATTATTTTCATATAATTAAATAAAGATCACTCATGATTCTCATACTATCTCTGTAGATATGACCTAGTACTCACTAGTTTAGTGTTACACTAACCCTATGCACTTTTAGGGGAATTTTTCCTACAATGATACATTTTGTTAAATCATGGGTATGATGGAAACATAGGATAATTCAAGATGAAACCTGGGAGTCAGTGGTTGAGGTTAAAGATCAATGATTGGGACTATTTACATAAGATTTTGACTAAAATATATAAAGACTGAGAATCCTGATGATGAGGAGTCTGTAATGATTCACATCATCTTTGTTTAATATTCATCCTTAATTTCCTTTTCTTTATTTATTAAATTTGTGAAATTTTTGTTAAGAATATTTGAAGATAAAATATAAAGATTATAGAGAACGAGGAAAAGGTTATTGGTGAAATAGTATCACTAGGTATCCAATGGTATGGTATGAGTTACTCTATGATATCTACTAAGGATTATGACTTTGGTAGCAGGTTCCCCGAGGCCTTTTACTGGGTATTCATTAGGTTACATATGTGTTTTTTTAAAATTGGTGGAGAAAAGGTGATTATTATTTAAAATTTTAAAATCGTATGATGATTACTTTTGGATTTCATCTTCATTTATCCATCTTGATCCAATGTATTTCCAAACTGCTATAATAACTCTTCTTTAGTGAGGTTCTGGTAGGAAAACCCTTCTACCACCTTGTTTTCCATTTATTCATTAGGAAATAGGTCAAATATTTAATTACATTTTCTATATGTTTATAAATATCATATATCCTTTAGTTTTTCTATATTCAAGCTATGGAATGAGATCATATTTTGTGACTTTGACATAATACCAACTCTTCTTGCTTCTAAACTCCACTTTTTCTTTTTATAACAACCAAATACCTAAGAATATATTCTAAGGTATCTAATATCCTTAGTGGTGTTGGAATATTTACTACATCTAAAGATCAGGTTCAATTTATCTTTTTGTATGTTCTTCCTCCTCTCTCACATATCATTACAATTCATGGGTTAACAATGACCTGGGATAGGGTGAGGTTAAACCTAAAATAATTTCTTCTTAAAAATAAATGGTTTTATTTAATTTATTTCTAGAATTGATTTTATCTAATTGTGTTATATTTCCCATGTTACTTATATGTTTGATTATTCTCCTAAAATATGTTATATTTTTCATGTCTTAGTATATCTATGTTACTTGGTATGTGAACATGAATTATTTTATTTATATTTACAATGTATATAATACATATATGATGTATCAACATGTAAAAAAGGATAATAGATTGAAACATTTATGGTAAATATATTATGGAGGTGACTAAGATCTTGGAGGATCGTGCTTATTAAAATATACATTTATACCTGTGATATATATGTGTGTGTGTGGTATAATATTTTAAAGTGATAGTTAGTATATATAATATTGCTATGGATTATTTTGAAGGTTCTTTAGTGACTTGATGATCTAATAACAAATTGGAATATACACAACATATGTACAAGGATATGTATACACTAGTTATGCATGGATATATGGGGTAATGGGATGGGTATTAAGGTTACCTGACTTGGAATGTGATGGAAACTAAGGTGGAATAACTCTTAATTATGAAACACTCTTCCCCTTATAGGAATTTTCCTCATGAATAAGATTATTTATTCACAGGAATCCACTGGTGTATAGGCTCCACTATCGTAGATTTCAAGTGTCGATTGAAGTACATATAATTGGTTTCCACTGTGAATTGTCTTGCAAATAGAAACTAATAGTATAAATAGATTAGTTTATTTTTCTTTAAGACTTATACAATAACCTGATTATATTATATATATATTTTTCTTAAGTATTTTATGTTGATGGTTGGGTAGGGGTTGAGTGGTGTCATCCTACTAGGTATAATGTATTCATACACTACACATGTGACCCTAATATGCATGTATACCATATTTCCCATGATCCAAATAAGGGGAAAGAATGAGAAAAATAGGGATATTGGTACTTTGTGATTAAATTAATAATGGACCTTTTGGATATTCTAGTGAATATATCTAGAAAGGCTACCCTAGCCTATTTTTGGTCTCCTTTTTTAGGACATCTTTCACATACAAATTTACATTACTATTGTTTAGCTCCAATTTTATTTCTTATAGCCTACGTAAATATAGTTTATATTATTTATTTATTTGAAAGATGGATTTTTTAGGGTCCTATATTTCTATATGTCTTGATATTTTATACATATATATTGTTGGTATAAGTTTATAAATATACATTAGGTACCCCCTAGTGGATAAGTTTTTATTTTAGAAGATAATACATATGAATGGGTCGTTCTAATTTTCTAACAGGGTGTGCAGATGATGTGATTAAATTATAAAGATATAAATCTACATAATTTTATATGATACCTAATGAATCAACATTTATGTCAGCCTATAGGGCGTGTGAAGTGTTCCTAATGTCTTGTGAATTTTTGAGTTATACTATTAAGATTTATATTGAGTTATTATATAGGTCATCTCTCAAAGAGGTTACAAACCACAAAGATTCTCTCACTCTAAGTTATTTTATTTCTATTTTTTTATCTTTTTGAAAATAAGGATATGGAATGATGGTTTTTATATATTTGAAAACAAAAAAAATAGATGTAATGAAAATGTGTTAGTGGGAACAATGTATTATCCTCATTTGATTAACAAGTTTTATTCAATCATTGTTTTCCTTTTCTTATTCAGGTTTCACTATAACTAAGTGGATGAAATATCTCTGTTTTACACCTCTCATTGTCTCTCTTATAAGTGGTATAGAATTACAAATTTGGTTTATATTTCCCCTTACTACCTCTAAATTGAATTTTCTTACATACTCAACTCTGCAATATAAAGAGTGAGTAGAGAAACCTTGGATCCCACTTCTTAAAAAATCCTAATTCAAAACTGTATCCATCAAATAATAATGAATATGTTTTTTAACCTAGAAAAAATGGATGATAATGTAAACCACTTCCTTATAACCCTTAAAATACATCGTATTATGGTTGGAGTAAGGAAGGGGAATGATTAAAAATAAATATAGTGAAAAAAATACAATGTATAGAAATAATGATAAGGTGACAATTGACAACCCTTTCACTTAATCCACACACTATATGAGATAGGGAAAAGAAACAAAAAATAATGGATGTATTAAAAACTAGTAACTTAGGAATAAAAGAATAGTTCCTTCCCCTTTACGTTAGTATTTAACCCTCCATAATAGTAGAGTAACATATAGGGGAATAACATAATAAAAATAAAATGAAACACAATTAAGTAAAATCTATAAAATAATCACTCTAATAGGGAATAGAGTGTCTTTGAGATGTTATTTATTTATGGACCTCAACATCCTCAAATCACCCTTATTCACTATTTTGGGATTATACCACCATTCTACGTATTCCTGAGAGGATTTTGATTTCCCCATGTAGATAGGAGAATATTTTAAGACTTATTTAATAACTCGTATTTGCTTCCTCTATAGAAGTATGGAATTTAAATCATCTCAATGATATCGGGTTTATTCTATCTTTCCCCATATCTCTCTCTTATGCCCAAGGGGTCCAATTGGTTAGGTTGTGGGACTTATTTTTCATTTAGGTTAGAAAACTATACCATGATTTTTCTTTTTCCTCTCTAACCATGCATATCTTATAAATTAATCTAATTATTCACCAGTAGATTGGAATCACTCATGGAATCCCTTACACAACTCATCCTCATATCAAATAATAATTATATAGTTCCCAAACAAACCCATATTCAATTATAGAAATTAATTTAACTCTTACACAAAGTGTGGGAATATTAATTAACACCTGTATAGACTCTGGATAAGTGGGGCATGGTAATATTACATGTGATTCACCCTTACATGATTGTTTCAGCCCGATGGATATCATACCCAAGGATGAAGATGGTATGACGGGTACTGGGAAGAATATCCTTTTTATCTTACAAAGTATGTTCCATAGTTAAGTGGTCTTGGTGGGTGATTGCAAGGGGTTGAATGTTTGTACAATTGATCCATCTTAGGCAAAATTTCCTTGAAGGGTCTCCAATGGGTTTATTTGTGGATCCATACACACCCAACAAACCCCTTATCCATGATTCATGGACCTTCTTTCCAAAGGAATGTGCTCATTGGATGATGTAGACAATGACACTTAAGGAATCAAAATGGTTGAGATGATGGGAACTCTGGATCATCACAGCCTTTTGGGGGGAATTATTACATGTTCTAGGACTCTCTTATAGTTTTACGATATGTTCATATGTTCGTGAATCCTTATATCACTCCCAAGTATGTGTTTTTGGATTACTCCTAGGTCACAAGATCAATCATAAATATGCATGGATCTGAAATCTTCAGTTTATATCTGATGTTTTCTATTAATGGGGAAATTTGTACGTATCTGAGGTTTTTTATCATTATTAACCTCTTATGAAAAAATAAGGAATTCCTTTTTCCATCACCAAGAAAAGGATAGTTTAAAGGAATATGGGATTTATCTTTATAATTTATCATCATCTTTGGAGGATTGGGATTATTTCAATGTGGGGATCGAACCCGTAAGATGAGATTCCTACATATCATCACAAGAGGATTCATAACCTACTAGTTCAGTGGATCGTGCATTTTAATGTCTTATCATTAGGATGAGAGTGGGATGATGTGAAAATTATGGAGTGGATGGGATATACGAAGTATCAGGATTGAACCTCAGTGAGATTTCCTACGTATCCCAACTAGTTGGGAATCAAATTCCATATAGTTCTAGAACACTTCAGAGGAGGCCCATTCAAGCTATTATTTGGGACATATGCTTGAGATATTCCCATGAAGGAGACATGAATTGGGGATTACATCCATGGGGAAGGTCCATTTGAGCTCGAACATTAGATATGCATCCTACATATCCTGGTTAGGGTAGGAATCAGAGCTATCATAGTTCAATTGTCGGGTGAATCATGTGGATTCCATGATCGCCACTAATCTCTAAGCCCATGTGAATCATGATTGGTGTAAAAACTAGATGAATCTGTAGATATTAAAAATCACACACTTTCCCCTTATTCACTAGTGGAAAAGGAGGAGGATAATTGTGGGAGAGGCAAAGGATACGAAACATCCCTAAAGAGTGGTTGGGGGCTTACCTCAGATGGAGTGCCCTACAATTGGTTCTAGGAAAGGGGAGGAGAATGATTCCTCATCAAATGCGAAAGAATGTCTGGTTTTCCCTTATTTATAACCATCCCTCATTGAAGGGAAAGTCCAGAAATTACCCTTAATCACTAGAATAGGGAGGTACATGTGAGAATCCTGAGGTTAGAACCCACATTATCATGGGAATGTAAACTTAAAAACATTACATGGTCCCACCTTATTATGGATATTACCCATGTGACTCCACTTACCATGGGTATGTATACTCAGAAGGGCATGATGATGTGTCTGATGGTTTTATCATCCAATGATGGTGGCTTTGGAAGAGGCTTTGGCCTATGACGTTGGACTGGTCCGTAGAGGGGCTATGGATAATGCGATGGAAATTAAAGGAAATGATTGAAACTAGATGGTGGAATTATTGAGAATTACCCATTATGCTTACCATTTTTTTATAAGAGATGAAGTTTCCTCTGAATAGCATGTTGCTATGCGGGTGAAGTGGTCATCCACGTACTATGATGGTATGCGGTCTTAGATTCTGTATGCTGAGCGTTTTTCTACACGAAACCATATTTTATCCATGTAGAATTTTTCTACATGGAACTGTGTTCCTTCAACATAGCATGATGCTTTGTGGGGTTGGGATCCATTCGCATGGTGATTTTTTATGTGGTGCAGGGCTCCACCCGCATAGCGTATGGCTATGTGGGATGCTGGATTAAAGAAGGGGAATTGCTCCTGCACTTCATGGGAAATTCATCCATGAAGGAATTTGGGTTTTTAGTCTGTCAATTAGTATTATATTTCCTTATTTAATGTTATGTGGTGGGTTATACCTACAGGGATTCATCGAAATAGTACATATTTTGATGTGCTCTCTTTTTTCATTCCTTCAATTGTTCATGCCCTCCAAAAAGATCCCTTTTCAGCCCCTATTGGGGTCCTTCTATAGAGAGGTAGATGAACTGGATTGATGGTCCACATGGTGTATTTTACAAAGGCCTATAGAAGCAACCTAGAGTGAGGATGACTCTGTCAGTGGGACATGGGGTCTCCATCCACGGTGGAAAAAATTACCACCTCATTCTCATGATCAACTTCATTTCGTTCGCAAGAAGCCACTGGATCCACCTCGCCCATGAAGCGTCTGAGTTCACAAAAGATTTCATATGTGGGGTATATTTATCCACCTCCTACTCACAAATGATTTCATTTTTAGGGGACTGGCACTGGTGTCACTATCCCATGAACTGGTTAGTTCACGGATGCTTCGTGAAACTGCAAACAACCATGTGGGGCAGAAATCCGCGAAGGGACTTGATTTGTGGTATTGATTCTTCCTTTGAATATTTTTTCTTCAATCCTCTTTAGGATTTTGTTTCTATCCTTTTCTGAGTATGATGGAATTTTCTTCATCTTGAATGCAGAATTTTTAAGACCCTATAAATTCCTCCCATCGAAATTGGTTCCAATCAGAATGAAGAAGAGGCTATTCCGATGTAGAAGTGGACCTAGATTTTAATGAATTATCAGATAATGCTATAATTTTTTTCCTGAGTAGAGGGTATTAGTGAGATATGTTTTAATTTTTCTTGGTTTATCTGGAAAACCCTACAAACTTTGTGCCTTTTCCATTATTACCCTATTTTTTTCCTAAACCCGATTTGGAATGGGATTAGTGGGTATAACCTAACTTTTTCATAGGTCGCCCTTTACGGGTTTCCAACCTAACAATATTTGTTCCTATTAATATTTTTTTATTTATTTATATTTTTCCTAAAATGTTCAAATTGTAGGTTTAGCAAGCTGGTACTCAATTTTTCCTAGGGTTCCCTTTGCGGGTTTTCATCCTAGATAGTTTCATCTCTTTTTCATGGGTAGTTTAAAGTCTTGCAAACAAAACTATCATTACTGATGTTTTAGGTAAAACAAATTGGGCTAAGACTGATGTTTTAGTTTGAACAGCTTTGACCAAGATTTCCAGGGAAATGGCCCAAATTTAGGATTTATTGACTGAGGATGTCCCAATATCTTTCAGACACAAATGTGGGATTTTTCTTCACCCTAGTTTTGTAGTTTTTAGATATAGGATATGATATTGGGCATGGAATCTTGGGGAAATAAATAATTAGGAAAATCTTCTCTTGAGGATGAATTTTTCTTTGGTTGACAAGAAATTTTTGCGGGAAACTTATGAAAAGTTTTTGTGGTATTGTGAGAATAGTCCAATAAAGGTGTCCTCAGGACACTAGCCACCCATTTCTGATGCCCAGAAATTTTTTGAGAATTTGAATTCATTTTTTTTGTTAAAGGTTGTAGTGAGTGTCATGTTGATCAAATGATTTCTGAAAGTTGTTTGGGAATTTTAATTGGATTTGAATGGTAATTCCACTCCTATACGGATTTGAATAGTGTAAAGGAGGGATTAAACATGGTGCAGTTTAACATAATAGGACTAGAAACTTTTATATTTAATACTTAAAGTCATTTTACCCTAACAAGTGAGGGGAAATGATTCATCTTTTTATGGTAGTCTGACAAAAAATGTTCTATCATCTTCAGACATGAAAGGGGAGAGAGGAAATAAACTGTTATCTGGGGGTTTTCGAAACCAAGATTAAGGTGAGACATAAAGTTAATAGGGGCGTACATATTGATAAAAAGACTCTCCTGAGGATGAATTTTACTTTGTTTGAGAGGCCATTTTTGTGGGAAACTTATGCAGAGCCACCATGTTATTGTGTGCATAGCCAAAAAAAGGTGTCTTTAGGCCACTAACCTTCCATTTTCAATGGCCATGGATGGTCATGGGGATTTAGACCTTTCTATAAATAGTGTATGGTTTGTGAGGGGGTTCCCAAACATTAATAGGTAATTTTAGTCCGAGATTTACTAGGAATAGGTGGAGACATTCTTCCGATACAGATGTAATGAGGTTCCCTAGGCGGGTTTGGCCCTTTCTCAGGACAGGAGGAGGAAATTTTCTTCATAGAAGGACCTGAGATATGAGATTCGGACATCACTATTTATACTATCATGATAGGAATCAATATAGACGTAGTTATTTTTATTGTTTAAAGTTTATCCATATGAGGATCTGATTCATGTATATGAATGGGTCATTTGTGTCTTATATACGAGCTCCCTAATGATGTGAGACGAATGCCAAAATTTCTAGTGAGGATTTATTTCATGCATTAGAACATGGAGGGAAATATATTCTTTGATGTGTCTTAACCCAAGAGTGAACATTGGTTATCAATAATCTTGTAGTTTTAATGTCATATGATAAGGACGTTGATATTTAAGCCTCGTGTTACTGTATGATAATCAAATTGGGATATCCCAACATGTCAAAGATGGGGGGTATGAAGGAAAGTTTAAACCATGGTTCTACGGGATCTAATATTGGGAGAAATGGTATGGGGATTGGAAGATTTTGGGACCATGGATGTAGGAAAATACTCTCATGAAAAAAAAATTATCCTTTGGTTGATAGGACCATTTTGGGTAAAACTTATACAGAGCCACTGGGGAATTGTGTTCATAGTCAAACAATGGTGTCCCTAGAACACTAACCTTCTATTTTTGATGGTCAGGGAGGTTTTTTAAGATCTAGGATTAATCAAATAATGGATTCAGATGGATAGTAAGGATGTTTCTGAACATATTTAGAAATATTGAGGCCATGATTACCCATGGAATTGAATATCTACCTACATAGATCTGACTCTTACGTAGGGTGTTGAATTTTGATTTCTTTATTGGAGATAGACCCAATTTTTTAAGATCTGGGTTTCCTAAAATTAGACTCTCTACCTAGGTTTGGTCTATACGTAGGGAGTGGGGAAATTTTAGCTAAATTTGTTTCTTTTGGAGGTGGTTGGGCCTGAGGTCCATCATTCAGGCATCACTACATATCATACGCACCTAGGAATCAATCCATATGTAGTTATTGGTGTACCTCATAGTTTAATGTCATGTAGTTAGGAAATTGAGTTTCCCAGCATAAAGGGGATATTTCTAGAATACCTTTTAAGTTTGTTCTGTTAGAACAACTATCAGGGATTGATTAGCCATGGATTTGTGGGGAATCATTTTCTGAGGTCCCTAAGCCCATGTGATCTATGATCGGTGTGAATAACAAGGGGAAGAAAGAAATTAATCCACCACCTAGGGATGGATTGATTAGGGAAATAAGCCTTTTATATTTCTGGTGATGTTGTGTAGTTTTAACATCATATAAAAAGGACATTTTATCAAGAAGTTTAACATCATACGATTACGACAATTACCGTACAATTTAACGTCATGTGAAGAAGATGAAGATGCCATGCAGTTTATCGTTGTGCAGTGAGGATGTGGATGACCTAACATGAAATAAGGGATATGTTATTCTTCTTAAAATGGTCTCACAAATATGCACGTGTGGAATCCACTTTCTTCGACTTAGCTTGAAAGTAGATAAGTGAACATTTTTATGTGTTCCACGGCTAGATTCAGGTCATAGGATCTAGGTGTCACCATATATCCCATGGGATAATAGGAATCAAACCACACATAGTTATTCACTAAAATAATCTTTCATAAGTCCATCTCATATGCATGGGAATTTTTTACTTTTTTTAGGATGGATAAGAAGATATGAGAATCCTAGTGTAACTACGTATCCCGTGTAGACAAGAATCAATCCATACAGAGTTCTGTGATGCGGTATGGTAGGTGACCAATGTCAGAAGCAGTATCCTCTTAGTTGAGAACACTTTTATGCCATGTACTTTAACGCTATGAGGTTAGGATGTTTTGGCCATGCAGTTTAATGACATGTGGTGATGATGCTAGCAGCATAGTTTAACATCATGTCATGGGGTTGAATTTTCAGATAAATCATGAGTAAGTGTGGTCTAATCCGGCTTCTATATTCTAGCATGACCATAATGTTAGCATTGAAATAAATTGTAAACCATGATTCTGAGGGCCCTTGTATTAAGAGGAATGATATGGGTCTTGGGAGATAATGGGTGCATAGATGTAGGAAAATCCTCTCCCGATGATGAATTTTTCTTTGGTTGACAGGCCTATTTTGTGAGAAACTTATGCAGAGACACTAGGGAATTATGTTAATATTCAAACAAAGGTGTCCATAGGATGTTGAACCTCCATCTCAAATGGACATGGATGATTAGGGGATTTGAGATTTCTCGAGACATGAAATTTGATGGATGTAAAGGGTATATACGGGCACACAAGAACTATACAGACCATAATTTTTTTTTAGGTATATAATTCCCTACCTAGATTTGAATCGTATTTAGGGGTGAATGATCTTCTGAAAAATCTTTGTTTTAAGAATAAATGATTAGGATCTATTAAATCAATTTTCATTTTACATGTGGGAGATTGGGGGCATTTTTTTGTTTGGAATAGCTACACTCGGGCAAAAGGTTTGGGTGTCACTATGTATCTAGTTATATTGAAAGTAAATTAATACGTAGTTCTTGAGCTACCATGTTTTTTAATGTCATGCAGTTAGGACTTTGTCATGTAGTTTATTGATATGTATTTGGGTAATTTCTGAATGAAACTCCTAATCCCACATAAGTTTTGATTAGTGTGAGAAAAAAGGGGCAGAAAAATATTACTCTACCACACAGAGGTAACATGAAGAAGGATGGGAAAATTTTACCTATAATCCTTTGTCATAGCTAGGCCCAAGTTCAGATACCCAGGTATTACTACATACCCTGTGTCTAGAGGAATCAATCTGGGCGTAGTGCTGTGAATTTTCCATATACAAGCCTAACTCATACATAGGGAAAGATATTTTTTTATAGAGGCTAGACCATGATGTAGAATTTGGGCATCACTACATATCCTATGATGGATGGAATCAATCCACACATAGTTCTAAAGTATTCTACCAATACTATTATTACCCATGTATATGGAGGGGGGATTTTTTTGAATGGTGTATAGACCATGATGTAGAATCCTGGCATCACTACGTATCCCGTGGGGGTAGTAATCAAGAAACATTTAGTTCTATAAGTATTACCCCTACATAGGCTTGGTCCACACATAGTTAGAGTGGGAATTTTTAAACCATCTGTTTGAGTCAATGGGACTTTAATGTCCTTTCACTCATTGATTGTATGGGGAAATCCCTTACTAACATTCCTAAGCTCACGTGAGCTATGATCGGTGTGAGAAATAAGGAATAGAATGTATTTCTATCACAATTTAGAGGAATTTTAAGGTAAAACAGATGCATTTTTTATCATGTGGTGGTTGGACCAAGATTTTGGATCAAGTCGTCTCTACATATCCAATTGACAAAGGGAAATTAGGTCAGACGTAGTTTTGTGAAAAGACCTACCTACATTGGATTGGTATATACACAAGGAGGCTATAAATTGATTTGGATGGTGGTGGATAGGCCTGGGAGATAGATTATAGGAATAACTATGTATCCTATGGAGACAAGAATCAATCCAAACATAGTTCTGGAAGAAGAGGGTTCCCATGGGGATATGACTCTCACATAAGAATAGGGGCATTTTATCTTTATCTGGCACAGATATGACTCATGTGAGATGAATCATTGATTTAAACACAATGATACTTGTATAGTTTAACATCATGTTGTTAGGATAACTGATACCATGAAATTTAATGTTGTTTAGTACAGATGATTCATTATATAGTTTAACATTAAGGGATCAGGACATCTTGGCCATGTAGTTTAATGTCTTGTGGTTAGGATGATAATCACCCATCACAAAAGGAAATAAAGGTTATATCATTCAGTTTAATTCCTTTCAGTTAGAAAAACCATGATATTCAATTTAATATCATGAAAAAACATGTTTTATCATGTATCTTAACATCACACGATCAGGATACTTTATTTTTGAAACATAAAATATTTTTTCAAGAACCTTACATTGGTGGGAGTTATGGTGAGTTTTCCATACATTTAAATTAAGAAATATTCTCCATTTTAGTATATGTTATTTATGACATATGTTCCTTCCCATTTTAGCTCCCATTTTCGAGGTTTCTTCTCAAGTATCATCAGTGTTCTGAGGACCAACACCATTTCTCCTTTGAGGAAATATCAAAGGTGAACCTTTTTTTAAGGCTCATGAAATCTAGTTTGGGTAAACTTATAAATGGTGAAAAGTGTGTAATAGTTTCTCATATAGTCACTCTAACTCATCGAGCCATTTTTTGTATTTCTCATCTGTGGATTTTTTATCATAGAAAGCAATGTGGGGTGAGGGTAGTAAAAATTTGATGGGTAAAACCTCCTCTATCCCATATATAAATGAGTACTGGGTTGATTTAGTGGCATTGTGGGTCATGGTATGGTAATACCACAGATCACGGAGGAGATTTTTCGACCATGATTTCTTATCCTTGCTACCATATTCTAAAGTATATTGGATAAGGTCTTGTTGAAGGCCTCTATCTATCTGTTGGTTGTTGCATGGTAGTAGGATGAATGGTTGGACTTGATGATGTACTTCTGATATATCTTATCTGATTCAATAGAGAATAAATTGGTGCCATTTTCCTTTATTATTGTATGATGGACACAAAATTTGGTAATGATATTTTCTTTCACAAAGTTGACAATGATTTTTTCCCTACCCTTTTTAATAGGTAAAACTTCTTCCCATTTGGAAAAGAAGTCAGTTGATGTGAAAATATACATGATTTATTTGGATGTAGTGGGTGGATACGGTCCCACAACATCCATTCCCCATATGGATAATGGCCAACAATACTAGGTTGTGTGATGTAACTCTCAGGGTTGATGGATGAAATTTTCATGAACCTAATAGGAATGGAAATTTTTAGTGAATTTAGTGCAATCTTACGTCACAATGGACCAGTAGTATCCAAGTCATCGAATTTGATGATAGATCTTGGATATTGATATGTGTGCCCTACAATCTCCATCATGTGCATCCTTAATAATGGAAGTGGTTTATTCTCCATCAATGTGTCTAAGAAGGATCCTATCAATTACTTTCTTATAAAGGTATTTTTGTTGATTTGTGGCATCATATAGAGCACAATTAATTGCTTGTCTCTGGATTTGTTCTCTTTCAACTCTGTTTGGTGGGAGTTATCAATTTAAATAGAAATATGCAATAGGAGTCATCTATCCAGTGGTATGACCATATGGCTGAGGGATAATACTAATCTCGTCAATTTCTTCCATTTTGTCCCAAATAAATGGTAGGAACAGTCATCAGTGGGCAATTTAGATGATTGTTTCATCCAGGTCTGGATCATCTAGAGTGGTGGACACATTTTCCAACACATATACCAGTGTATTTTTTGACCAGGGGACAAGGGTTAATGTCGACTATGATGGGAATTTTTCCATCATCTCTTAGACATGATCCCTCAAAGGGATTAGCTCCTCCTTTTTCATAGCATAATCACCATTAACTTTCTTGATGACCAGTTCTGAGTCACCTTTTATATTCAAGTGTTCTACTTCTACTTGATGTTCTAGCTCCAGGCCTACAATGAGGGTATGTTACTCTGGTTCTTTGTTTTTGAATCCCTCTAAAATCAGGAAGGAGTGGGGTAGGACTGCATTTTCTGGAGATATGAGTATAAATCCCATCCCCATTTTGTTGAGATTGGGGTCTTCCATCCTTTTTCCTTTCAGGCTTATGAATGCACCATCAAAAAGAATCTCTCATGTTTTGTAAAGACCTGTAAATTTCAAGGCATTTTTTTTCTTAATTTTCTTTGGAATTTTACAAGAACGCAGTTTCTGACAGCACCTGATTCCGAGGCCCGGTGTGCCCCGAATCATGTTCTGAAGTTTGGCTCGGGTACGTTCAGTGAACGAACGAGAGGGTTTTTCTAACTTTTGAACCGGTGCTCGGAATCGAATTCTGAGGGCACCGATGGAATCGCAGCGCCGATATTTGCTTAGAAACGCCTCTTCCGGAGTTGCATTTGCTCGGGTGTAGTTTTTAATTTTTGGGCTTTATGTTAAGAAATAAAATAATGTGGTACGACAAACTTTATTTTATTTCACTTAAAGCTGCTTAAAGCCACTTAAAGCTGCTTAAGCTGAGTTGAAGCGGATAGGGTGCAATTCAAAATATCCTAGCCTCTTGGTAGGATATTTGTGAGGTGGGGCCCGCACGAGCCCCACTGTTTCTTTTCCGCTAAGTAACGCACCCGCAAAAACTTTTTTTAATGAAATTCAACTGACGCGTTTTCTAACCTCTTAAACGCTCCTATTAATTGGGCAGTTTATTCGTTGACATTAATTATATTAATTAATTTGTTTGTTTCTTAACCTGTTTTCGTTTGTTGGCATGTAATGAAATAAGACAAACACGTGTCTTCTTGAGGATTGTTCGTTGAGAGGTTTTGACAGAAACTTTTAGTCCTTCATCCTCCTTCGCGAAGAACGCAATGAACGCGAAGAACACGAAAAACGCCTCCCTTCGATGAAGGGCGAAGAAGAACTCCAGGCCCCCGGAGATCGACGACGTGACGCCGACGATTCTCCCTCCGTGAAACTTCTTCCACGACGATCCATCCCCGCGACAATCTTCGATCGACATCTTGAGGTAGGGAATTGCGGTCCTTTTAATTCTTTGTGGATTATAACATCAACATGGATTTAATTGTTATAATTAAATCTGTATGTTCTTGATCCTCGTAGTTTTTCTACGCAACACCGAGTACCGCTCGACAGCGACGCCCTTCCGCGACGCGACGATCCTTTTCCTCCGTGACAAACTCGTGTCCGACGACAACGTTGAGGTAGGGGTTGTTTTGAATATGATAATACCCATGTTTGTTTTCCTCCAAGGCAAGAACGCGGACCAACCAAATTAACAAGTTGGTCCTCGGATTATTATTTCAGGTCGAGGTTTATCTTTTGCTGGGAATTATGGTGTTGCTTCAAACCGATAACGCGGTGGGTGCGGACCAACGAACAAGTCCGAACCCACCGCCCTTCGTTCTTCGTGTGCGGACTGCGGACGATGACAAAACAAGACGCTCTGGTGTTTTGAAGGCTTTGCAGCGAAGGTCGGGTCCCGAGACGATCATTGGCGAAGACCGCAGGCAAATCGGACCACCGGAGCGCGTCCGGTGGTCCGCAGAAGTCTCCGCCGGCATGGCGGCACCAGCGGCCGGCAGCGGCCGGCCGCCAGGATGCGGCAGCGCCCGGCGCGTCGCCGGGAAGACCCACCGCGGCTGAAAGCCACGGAGGCGCTGGCATGTCCCACGGCCGCACGGGACCGCAGAGGAAGGACGTGGCCTTGCTGCGTCCGTTGGCGAGAGGCGGCCCCCCAGGCGGGGTCGCGGAACCTTCAAGGGGGGCGGCGCCCCCTTGCACCCGCTCGGCCATCACGGCCAAGCCGCCAGGCGGCCGGGCCGCGCCCGCACTGGTCGGGCCGTGTCGCGCCCAGGACGAGTTGGGCCACCCTGGCCGGGCCGGGCCATGCCGGCTGGGTCGGACCGGGTCGACCCGGTTCGGGCCGACCCAGGGGGGGTTGGGCCGGGTCGGTCTGGGCCCAGACCCCCCGTTCCGGGACCTTTTCGGTCTTTTACTCATAACTTGAGCTACGGGCCTCCGAACGATGCACCGTCAGCGGCGATGCGATTCTTGGACCGAGACGGTCGTTTCGGTATATCACACTCAATGTTTCAGAATACTTTGGGTTCGTCCGGGTTGGTTCGTACACGAAACCAACCGGGCCCTCGGAGCGGAAACACTCGTATCTTGAGCTCCGGACGTCCGATTGACGTGTCGTCAAATTTGGTGGATTCCTCTAAGTGAGACGGATCTTTTGGCTTACTCCCCTAGAGGTTTGTACTTAGGTGGAGTACGGTCGGGTTGGTTTTTCCTTAAAAACCAACCGGGCCCCTATGACGAAAAAGCCAATAACTCTCAGACCGGGCATCCGTTTGACGCGCCGTCTGCAATGTTGAGTTCCTATTGGCGATACAGAACATTTGGATACATCAACTCTGGACTATGTGTCAGTTGATGTATCATCCTCTCGGCTCGTGGAGCGGACCCTCCCGAGCGAGCTTGCTGTGTGCGGGAACCCTAGAGCTGGCTGCGTCTGCGACGACAATGAAGACAGTACGGGAATCCTCTGTGGGTTCGGTAGTGACCACTACGGTACATGTTGGGATACATCAACTCCAAGATATATGTCAGTTGATGCATCGACCTCTTAGCTCGTGGAGTGGACCCTCCTGGAACAAGCATGCTGTATGCGGAAACCCTAGAGCAGGTTGAGACTTGACGACTGCTGATCGAACGACTCGGTGTGTTACGGATAGCCCAGTGGGGAGCGCATGGTTGTAGCGGCAGACCCACGGTGGAGGAGCGCTTGGTTGTAGCGGCAGACCCGCGGTACTCAACAGAAGGAGTACCTCTAGAGGCTATGAGGGGGAGCGCTTGGTTGTAGCGGTAGACCCACGACGGAGGAGCGCTTGGTTGTAGCAGCACGGGGGAGCGCTTGGTTGTAGCGGCAGACCCATGACGGAGGAGCGCTTGGTTGTAGCGGCTGACCCGTGGTACTCAACAGAAGGAGTACCTCTAGAGGCTATTAGGGGGAGCGCTTAGTTGTAGCGGCAGAACCATGGTGGTAAGCGCTTGGTTGTAGCAGCAGGCCCATAGTACTCGATAGGTGGAGTACTACAGTAGTCCAAGGTAAGAGGGAAGCGCTTGGTTGTAGCGGCATAACCATTGTACTTCATGGAGAAGGAGTTTTCCAATAGCTATGGGTTCAACTTCATAATCGATCATGTGTGGGTCATTTCGGGGGTCAGTACCTATAGATCCTTTGTGGGTCCGATGGCTTAGAAGAATCAGTGGCTACATCTGATCATCTCTAACGTCATACGAAGAAGTACCTGTGTGAGCTGAATCCTGTTTTGCTTTCCTATGTGGTTTGTGTTGTGCTATCCTGTCTGGATTTGCGTTTTTCTTTCCTATGTGGATTGTGTTGTGCTATCCTGTGTGTATTTATGTTTTTCTTTCCTATGTGGATTGTGTTGTGCTATCCTGTGTGGATTTACATTTTTCTTTCCTATGTGGATTGTGTTGTGCTATCCTGTGTGGATTTATGTTTTTCTTTCCTATGTGGACTGGGTTGTACTTGGGCTTGGATGTTGGAGCCGAATGAGAATTGATGACTTAGGTATATGTATGGGAATATACCTAAGCCGTGTTGGATGTTACTTCGTGATTGTATCTTTCCTTTGTGGATTATCCTTTGTGGATTCTGGGAGACCTTTAAGGGTCTCGGGGTCCCTACTGAGTAGCTTATACTCACCCCTGCACGGGCTATGCCTACACTATGTTGTGTTGGTTGCAGACGACGGACATCTCTGATCATGGTCGAGGTTGGCGGAGCAGGACGGTACCTGGAGGTGGACCACTGGGCGGGGTGTACTCGGAGCGGACAGCTGGTCCGAGGAGCTGTGGAGGCTATCTATACCCACCCTTCAGGTGGGACTTCCAGAGGATGGCTTGAGGCTACAGCTTTTTCTTTCAGTTGTTGTTTTTCCCCTTTCAGTTGTACATTATAGTTGGGATTGTATTTTCAGCCCCCTTTACTTTTCCGCACTTACTATTGTACCAGTTTTTACTTAGTGTTTACTTCTTCCTGCTTGCTCTGTGGTGTTTGTGGTTTACTTTACAAAGGCAATGCCTTCCCTTTTTACCGGGATTTACGCCTTGGTGCTAGTCTCCAGCCCCTGGCCTATGGAAGGCGGGCTTGGGGTAGTCACGGCACGGGCCCCGAGGACGGTTCGTGACAAATTGGTATCAGAGGAGTTCGGTTCTACCGCGGACTCTTATCTTTTCTATGTGAAGCAATAGTGTTAAGTGTATTGGGTGTGGTTATCAGTCTAGGGAGTCCAGAGTTGGTGCAGCGGTCGACGTATCCGTACACCAGGACCCTGACTTCTAATTTCCGACTTAATGCACGAAAACATTGATTGCATGTGTGTTTCAAGTTTTCTTTGTGATTACTTGTATCATCTCACCAGGTATACTTTTCTGACCATGGAACACCTGTTTCATTTTCAGTATGGCCCCTTGATAGTAGCCAGCTAGGGTTCTAAGAGTTGAGCGTGACGACAGCCCGCCGAGCGACGAGGCTTCGGTACAGGGCCCTTTGACATCTGAGGCACCGGCGGTACCTCTACCCACCGAGCCACTGATGCTTCCAACCCCAGCCGTTGACGATGCACGTCGCCTTAGTGCACTGCATGAGTTCCAGCGCCAGCGACCACCCAGGTTCTGCGGGGAGATGGACCCCCAGGCAGCCGAGGAATAGCTGGAGGCGGTTTTACGAGTTTTCCGGTTAGTGAGGACACCAACAGACCTTATGGTGGTCCTTGCAGTGAGCCTCCTGCATGCGGCGGCAGGCAGATGGTGGAGCTTGATGCTCCAGGTGCACGACGAGGCATCACTCCTTTGGACGGACTTTGAGAGCCTTTTTCGCTCAGAGTTCTTCCCAGCCACCCTCTGAGCGGTGCGCATCCAGGAGCTACTACAGCTGCGGCATAGCAGCATGACAGTAGCCCAGTACGCGGTGAGGTTTACCAATATCTCGCGCTATTCCACGGACATGGTACGGGACCCATTCTTCAGGGCCCGAACCTTCGAGCAGGGGATCAGGCGAGAGATCAGAGCTTTAGTTGTTTCTCACAGCATTCCGACACAGACAGGGGTGTTGGAGCTAGCCCTCTTAGTGGAGAGTTTCCTTGCTGAGCAGTCTCTAGCAGCAGGACCCACCACTAGCCGGCATGCAGCAGAGTCTTCTGCAGCAGGCAGTAGACAGATGACGCAAGGGTCCAAGAGGACCAGACCTACCGGTGGTCGACTGCGTGACACATGATCGTTTGTGCGAGGCACCCGGGGTGGACAACGACTTACCATGAGAGGATAGTGTTACTCATGTGGCGGGGTTGGTCACATGGCTCGTGACTGTCCAACCTGCCATACGGATGACCAGAAGGTGAACGAAGGACCTCCCAGGTAGAGGCAGAGGTTCGATCAAGGCAGACTGCATGGAGCAGGAGCCTGTGGCAGGGGAGCTGGCCATGCAGCTGGAGGTGGATGACGCTTCGAGGTGTTTCCACCAATACTACCAGAAGGTCCACCCCGACCGCAGGGAGTTGGTGGACATGGGAGAGCTCAGCTTCAGGTAGCTGAGTCCTACGATCGTGGAGCTCCGGGAGCAGATGGACAGGAGTGGGACTAGCTCCAGACCTGGATACTTTTGTTAATACTGCTTCTAGTGTTTTTGATGTTTGTTTGAAGATGTTTTGTGTCTTTTTACTTTGAGCTTCAGTAATAAAAGACACCTTTCTTTTGTAGTTTACCTTCCTATCCCCTACTTGTGTTGTTACTAAGAGGTTCCGGTTTAAAAACTGTTGACTTGACCCTCACTTTGAGATACCTACTGGAGGAGACCTAGTGACCACACACTGATGCCGACAGTGTGACTCAACCCTTAGAGGTGAGAGTAACGGTTCGATCTCTTGGTAGTAGCGTCGAGGCCTTACGACATCATCCTTGCTATGGGTTTGTATCATCCATGACGGGATTGACTGTATTAGGCGAAGAACATGGTTCATCCAGGGGATGAGACCAGATTTCTCTTATCGGCAAAGAAGAAATCTCAGCAGCTTGAGTAGGACCAGAAAGTTCCAAGTCATCCAAGAGCGGATGAGGACAGCTCAGAGCCAGCAAAATTCTTGTGCTGACAGGAGGGAGAGACCACTAGAGTTCGAGGATGGCGACCACGCTTCCTTACGGGTCACACCTCGACGTGAGTTACGGAGATTTGGCCGAGGCGGCAAGTTGTCTCCATGCTTCATCGGACCATTCCAGGTCCTTAGCAGGGTTGGTGAGGTGGCTTATCGCCTGGATCTACCACCTCAGTTGCACTGGGTGCACGACGTCTTCCACGTATCTCAGCTGAGGAGATACATGCACGACCCGGCGCATATCATTGACCATGGAGAGCTGGGTGCTGATGATGGGGCGACTTTTACAGAGGTCCCAGTGGAGATCGAGGATCGACGGGAGCGGGTCCTACGTGGATGGTCGATTCCTCTTGTGCGCATCAGATGGCAGCACGGGAACCTCTAGGAGAGCACTTGGGAGCGGGAGGCTCAGATGCATGCTCAGTACCCACATTTGTTTCCCTAGCTTATGATGTATCTTTACGGGGACGTAAAACCCTGAGGTGGGAGTGATGTAAAGACCCGTAAATTTCAAGGAATTTTTTTTTCTTAATTTTCTTTGAAGTTTTACAAGAACGCAGTTTCTGACAGCACCTGATTCCGAGGCCCGGTGTGCTCGGAATCATGTTCCGAAGTTTGGCTCGGGTACGTTCAGTGAACGAACGAGTAGGTTTTTCTAACTATTGAACCGATGCTCGGAATCGAATTCCAAGGGCACTGATGGAATCGCAGTGCCGGTATTTTCTTAGAAACGCCTCTTCCAGAGTTGTTTTTGCTCGGGTGTGGTTTTTATTTTTTGGGCTTTAAGTTAAGAAATAAAATAATGTGGTATGACAAACTTTATTTTATTTCACTTAAAACCGCTTAAAGCCACTTAAAGCTGCTTAAGCTGAGTTGAAGTGGATAGGGTGCAATTCAAAATATCCTACCCTCTTGGTAGGATATTTTTGAGGTGGGGCCCGCACGAGCCCCACCGTTTCTTTTCCGCTAAGTAACGCACCTGTGAAAACCCTTTTTAATGAAAGTCAACTGATGCGTTTTCTAACCTCTTAAACGCTCCTATTAATTGGGCGGTTTATTCGTTGAAATTAATTCTATGAATTAATTTGTTCTTTTCTTAACCTGTTTTCGTTTGTTGGCATGTAATGAAATAAAACCAACACATGTCTTCTTGAGGATTGTTCGTTGAGAGGTTTTGACAGAAACTTTCAGTCCTTCATCCTCCTTCGCGAAGAACGCGAAGAACGCTGCCCTCCGACGAAGGGCGACGAAGAACGCCAGGACCCCAGAGATCGACGACGTGACGCCGACGATTCTCCCTCTGCGACACTTCTTCCACGACGATCCATCCCCGCGACAATCTTCGATCAGCATCTTGAGGTAGGGAATTGCGGTCCTTTTAATTCTTTGTGGATTATAACATCAACATGGATTTAATTGTTATAATTAAATCTGTATGTTCTTGATCCTCGGAGTTTGTCTATGCAACGCCGAGTACCGCTCGACAGCGACGCCCTTCCGTGACGCGACGATCCTTTTCCTCCGCGATGAACTCTCATCCGACGATGACGTTGAGGTAGGGGTCGTTTTGAATATGATAATACCCATGTTTGTTTTCCTCCAAGGAAAGAACGCAGACCAACCAAATTAACAAGTTGGTCAGTGTATTATCATTTCGGGTCAAGCTTTATCTTTTGCTGGGAATTATGGTGTTTCTTCAAACCGCTAACGCGGTGGGTGTGGACCAACGAACAAGTCTTAACCCACCGCCCTTCCTTCTTGGTGTGTGGACTGCGGACGATGACAAAACAAGCCGCTCGGGCGTTTTGAAGGCTTTGCAGCAAAGGTCGGGTCCCGAGATGATCACTGGTGAAGACCGCAGGCGAATCGGACCACCGGAGCACGTCCGGTGGTCCGCGGAAGTCTCCGCCGGCGCGTCGTGCCGGCACGGCGGCGCCGGCAGCCGGAGGCGGCGGTCGGCAGCGGCCGGCCGCCAGGAGGCGGCGGTCGGCAGCGGCCGGCCGCCAGGATGCGGCGGCGCCCAGCGCGCCGCCGGGAAGACCCGTCGCGGCTGAAATTCGCGGCGGCGCTGGCCGGTCCCGCGGCCGCGCGGGACCGCGGAGGAAGGACGCGGCCTTTCCGCGTCCGTTGGCGAGAGGCGGCCCCCCACGCGGGGCCGCGAAACCTTCAAGGGGGCGGCGCCCCCTTGCACCTGCTCGGCCATCACGGTCGAGCCGCCAGGCGGCCGGGCCGCGCCCGCGCCGGTCGGTCCGGGTCGCTCCCAGGCCGGTCCGGGCCACCCAGGCCGGGTCGGGCCGCCCCGTCCGGGTTGGACCCGGACCCGGGTCGGGTCAACCCGGTTCGGGCCGACCCAGGGGGGTTGGGCCGGGTCGGTCCGGGCCCAGACCCCCCGTTCCGGGACCTTTTCGGTCTTTTGCTCATAACATGAGCTATGGGTCTCCGAACGATGTTTCGTCAGTGGAGATGTGATCCTTGGATAGAGACGGTCATTTCTGTATATCACACTCAAGGTTTCGGAATACTTTGGGTTTGGCCGGGTTGGTTCGTACACAAAACCAACCGGGCCCTCGGAGCGGAAACGCTCGTATCTTGAGCTCCGGACATCCGATTGACGTGATGTCAACTTTGGTAGATTCCTCTAAGTGAGACGGATCTTTTGTATTACTCCACCCAAGGTTTGGACGTAGGTGGAGTACGGTCGGGTTGGTTTTTCCTTAAAAACCAACTGTGCCCCTGGGACGAGAAAGCCAATAACTCTCAGACCGGGCATCCGTTTGACGCGCCGTCTGCGACGTTGAGTTCCAGTTGGCGATACGGAACTTTTGGATACATCAACTCTGGACTATGTGTCAGTTGATGTATCAGCCCCTCAGCTCATGGAGCGGACCCTCCCGAGTGAGCTTGCTGTGTGCGGGAACCCTAGAGTTGGCTGCGTCTGCGACGACAATGAAGACAGTACGGGAATCCTCTGTGGGTTCGGTAGTGACCACTACGGTACATATTGGGATACATCAACTCTGATCTACATGTCAGTTGATGCATCGACCTCTTAGCTCGTGGAGTGGACCCTCCGGGAACGAGCATGCTGTATGCGGAAACACTAGAGCCGGTTGAGACTTGACGACTGTTGATCGAACGACTCGGTGTGTTACGGATAGCCTAGTGGGGAGCGCTTGGTTGTAGCGGCAGACCCACGGTGGAGGAGCTCTTGGTTGTAGCGGCAGACCCGCGGTACTCAACAGAAGGAGTACCTCTGGAGGCTATGAGGGGGAGCGTTTGGTTGTAGCGTCACACCCACGACGGAGGAGCGCTTGGTTGTAGCAGCACGGGGGAGCGCTTGGTTGTAGCGGTAGACCCATGACGGAGGAGTGCTTGGTTGTAGCGGCTGACCCATGGTACTCAACAGAAGGAGTACCTCTAGAGGCTATGAGGGGGAGTGCTTGGTTGTAGCGGTAGACCCATGGTGGGAAGCTCTTGGTTGTAGCAGCAGGCCCACAATACTTGATAGGTGGAGTACTACAGTAGTCCAAGGTAATAGGTAAGTGCTTGGTTGTAGCGGCATAACCATTGTACTTGATGGAGAAGGATTTTCCCAATAGCTATGGGTTCAACTTCATAATTAATCCTGTGTGGGTCATTGTGGGGGTCAGTACCTACATATCCTTTGTGGGTATGACGGATTAGATGAATCAGTGGCTACATCTGATCATCTCTAACGTCATACGAAGAAGTACCTGTGTGAGTTGAATCATGTTTTGCTTTCCTATGTGGATTGTTTTGTGCTATCCTGTGTGGATTTACGTTTTCTTTCCTATGTGGATTGTGTTGTGCTATCCTGTGTGGATTTACGTTTTGCTTTCCTATGTGGATTGTGTTGTGCTATCCTGTTTGAATTTACATTTTTCTTTCCTATGTGGATTGTGTTGTGCTATCCTATGTGGATTTACATTTTTCTTTCCTGTGTGGACTGGGTTGTACTTGGGTTCGGATGTTTGAGCCGAAAGAGAATTGATGACTTAGGTATATGTATGGGCATATACCTAAGTCGTGTCGGATGTTACTTCGTGATTGTATCTTTCCTTTGTGGATTATCCTTTGTGGATTCTGGGAGACCTTTGGGGGTCTCGGGGTCCCTACTAAGTATCTTATACTCACCCATGCACGGGCTATGCCCGCACTACGTTGTGTTGGTTGCAGAAGACGGATAGCGCTAATCATGGTCGAGGTTGGCGGAGCAGGACAGTACCTGGAGGTGGACCACTGGGCAGGGTGTACTCGGAGCGGATGGCTGGTCCGAGGAGCTGTGGAGTCTATCTGTACCCACCCTTCAGGTGGGACTTCCAGAGGACAGCTCGATGCTGCGGCTTTTTCTTTCAGTTTCTGTTTTTCCCCTTTCAGTTGCACTTTACAGTTGGGCTTGTATTTCCGGACCCCTTTACTTTTCCGCACTTACTGTTGTACCAGTTTTTACTTAGTTTTTACTTCCGCCTGCTTGCTCTGTGGTGTTTGTGGTTTACTTTACAAAGGAAATACCTTCCCTTTTACCGGGATTTACGCCTTGGTGCTAGTTGCCAGCCCCTGGCCTATGGAAGGCGGGCTTGGGGTAGTCACGGCACGGGCCCTGAGGACGGGTCGTGACATGTTTGGGATTAATTTTTAACAGATAACACTTATTAATCGGGTAGTTCAGTATCTAATTGGTTCATTTATTCCAAAGGGTGTTCTACCATAAAATCTATAAATTCCTGGACTTTGATGGATTTATGACGTATTAACCGTATATCAAACTGTTGTAGTATTACCACCCACATTGATAGGAATCTGATCAATATTGGATGACTCATAATATACATGAGTGGGTTGCTAAGAGAGACCAAATGGACCTTATTGTGCTGTAGATAATATCACAAATTCTAGACTGCAATGATCAAGTCCAAATAGCTCTTCTCGATTTTTGAATAACAAGTATCAGCATCAATAATGGCCCATCTAAGATAATAAAGGTTGTTTTCACTATCAGTGTCATTATTTGGTTTGAGTAATTTTCCAAGGTATCACTCGAAGGTAGTAACATTTATAATTACAGGACTTCCCTCAACAGTTGGCATTAGCACTGGAAAACTCAAGAGATATTTCTTGATATTTTCAGACACTTTTTAACAATCATCGGTCCATTGATATTTGAAACCCTTTTTCACCAACCTGGTGAAGGGAAAACATTTTTCTGTAAGGTTGGCTATGAAACAATGAATGTAGGCCAGATTTCCTTGAATTACTCTCGAATCTATGAGGTTTGTAGGAGGTAAAATACAAAGGATATCCCTTGTTTTCTCAAGGTTTAATTTTATGGCATGGTGGCGTATGATGAAACCGATGAATTTCCCTAAGAAAACACTGAAAGCGCATTTTAAGGGGTTTATTTCTAGGTCGTGTTGTTGTAGTTTGGTGAATATGGTTTCAAGATCTTCCAAGTGGTCTGAGCATTTTTTTTATTTAACCACTAGATCATCAACATAGAATTTTATGAATCTTTCCATGAAAGGTTTAAAAATGTGATGCATGGCGCGTTGGTATGTGGAACCAACATTTTTAAATCCAAATGGAATTAAATTGTAGAAAAATAATCCTTGAGGAGCCTTGAAGGAGGTTTCATCTTCATATTCTCAGACCGTTCAGATTTGGTTTTATCATAAATAGGCTTCCATGAAGGAGAGATACTGATATCCAGTAGATGCATCAATCAGCAATTCTGTAATTCGGACTGGAAAGTTTTCCTTCAGGCAGTACCGATTGAGGTCCCTATAATCGATGCCGAATTTGATTTGATCATTCTTATTTTTGACAGGGACTATATTTTCTAGATAGTTGGGATATTGGACCTCTCTAATGATGTTTTCCTGAATGAGCTTGTCATTTTTAGCCTCTATTTTGGCATCATGTGTTAGGAGCGTCCTCCTGGTGGCTTGCTTGTAACCACAGTAGTCTTTTGGATGGCTCTGGAAGTGATTGGTCACCTCAGGGTCGAGGAATAGAATATTTGTATAGTTAGAGGTGAATACATCTCAATTATTCTTTAGGAATTAGGTATAACCTCTTGTTCTTTATAAAACATGTATTCACTTATTAGGGTGGTTCGTGAGTCTTCTTCAATACCTAGGTTTATTTCCCTAAGTTCATCGATGGTTGTAGTGACACCCTCCTCAAAAGATGGAGGGGAATCCATATGGTCTTATTATTCCTCCTCTTTAACATACTCCTCCACATATTCTTCTTCTGATGGGAATTTTTTTGAGATGTGATGTCCAAAGTTGAGAGAAGAATCACGATTTTAGAATTTGGAGGCTGAGGTGACTTCTTCTGACCCAACTGACAGAGAGGAATTTTCTGGGGAGGATGGAGTAAAGGAATTACAAGTGTCTTCATTCTCTTATTCCTTAATGAGTGAGTAAGGGATTATATAGAACCATAAAGATATATTGAGGGTATTTCCATTTAATCATTCACCGTTTTTTTGGGTCCAGTGGATGATTATGCATTATTGGGCTCAGTGGTCATGATTAAAATCATAAGGATTGTTGAATACACATCTGAATTTTGACTTATTCACTCCACATAATTAATGGGTAGTACGTATTCATTGTTGAGCTACCTAAGGGGTTTTTCAGGTACCACTTCCAAACCATTTGGAGTGATGACCCAATCAATCACATCAACTGAGGGTTTCTTCCCTTCTTACTCATAGAATCCTGCATCGATATAGTGTGAATATCATGATTTGAATGGGGCCTTATCATCCTATAATGTTACACTCTATCTATTAGTGAAATATTTGATGTACTGATGGTATGATGAAGTAATTGTTGCATGCTGGTGTAACCAACGCCTTTCTAGAAGAATATTGAAGGCTATGTATTTCCAGACCAACAGGAATTCTGAGTCAGGAACGTGGTCACCAAATAGTGTTTTTATCTTTATTTGGCCTATTGTATTCAACTCACATTTATCATATCCCAATAGGGTTGTGTTTTAGGAAATCTATCTATCCACGTTGCAGCCCAGCCGATGAAGTGTCCAAAGTGGAGTGAGATTAACTCCAGATCCATTTCCAATAAATAACTTTGGGATATCAGCACAATTTATCTTGATAAACACATATAAGGGTTTGATGTGTCCTTGAATTATAAGATATTTGTCACTATATGTGAAGGATATGATCACTTATCATCCTTCTAGATTGATCTCCATTTGATATACTTCAACAGCGGTTACCTCAGCTTCAAACTTTGGGGGGCTTTTCAAACCTTTTATAAATTCCTCTATGGGATATTTTGACAAATTTAAGGAATCTAATGTTGAAAACATGGCTGGTATTGAAGCCAATTGTTTCATCATTTAATATTTATGATCTAAATTATAATTCTTCGCAACTTGGGGATACTCTTTCACAAGAGATTTAGGGTCTTGAGCATTGGATGAAGATGGATTGGTCCCTGGGATAGGGGCTGGCGATGCTTATTTACTTTTTGAATTTGGCCGAGTAGGTCTCCATGCATAACGTGTGAGATTACGCATTTTTTTTCTCAAAAAAGATATTCCAGTATGATCAGTCTAGTGTATCTTCTGGTGGGGCAGTTAAATTTCTCTATTCCTATTGCGTCAGCTGAAGGGATCTTCCATGAGTTTCCACAACATTGACGGTTTGAGCGGGAGTGCATCCTAGAATTGGTCTTCTACCTCGACTGTGTCTACCTAGGTATCCTCGAGTCTTGTGGTATCTTCCTCTATATCTTCAATTGGATTTTGGAAACTCAAGTTCATAACCATGTTCTTCATTGTAGAAGGGTTCCATTAAGTGAATGACATTAATAGATCCAAAGAGCAGCTTCTCATCTGATGATGAGTCAGTCTGATTGACTTCCTCCGGTGGTGATCTTTGGTGGGTAAGTTCCTATCTATTCATATTTTGTGGAATATAATATGAGACTGTCAAATCAATCTTAGGTCTTGGTGTAGGTTCGTCTTCTTGCAATTTCTCTCTACCATTCTGGTCAGACTCCTTTTTGGGTGCTCGACCCTTAGAGGATTGTGTGGCCAACAATGTCAGCTAGGTTACATCATAAAATATTAGAGGAATAGTTGGTTTTTTCAACTATGCTTGGAGTATTCCAGGGGATTGGTTGACTATTTTCTAAGTAATCCAACTATAAAACTTCTACTACCTTTTTCTAACAATTTTTTTCCAATATCCCCATTCATCCATGTTAGTGGTGGAAACATATTCCACTTGAGCTAGCAGTGGTCACAATTTGACTTTAATAAAATATATCATTATTTTTAAGAGATACTTGAAAAATAAACACTCCAAAATGGTTTCTCCCAGTATCCAGTGGAAGGGGAAATAATCTAGTTGTTCATCGATTCCGACATCATCAGTTCTATTTGGCTCTGGTAGCCGGATCAAGTTGCAGTTCATAGAGTATACAAAATATCCACAAAATTGGTCATATCAGAATAAATAAAATTAATTCCTTCATTCCTTGAATTGATTTTTACTAGGTCCTTTCAACTCATCTTGATGAGGTGAAGGTGGTTGTTGACATCTAGGTGGCCCTGTATGATTCGTTGTAGGACTGGGAGCTGGTACGGGTACACGGGGTGGATTAAGTGTAATGGAAGCCACATCATCTCTTAACACTCTTTTTCCTATGGCCTATGGGGCTTTCCAGGACTTGAAATTAGTCTTCTTTAAGGAATCCTCTATCCTTTGATAAATGGAAGGGAAATAATGAAACCCTCTCATATATTTTACCTTAATGATTGGTGTTCATATCTTATCATGGAAGCTATCTATGCATATAGTAATAATATCATCTTGGGGTAGAATTATATTCAGAGAGTAGGTCATACCTTTCCATCTTGGAATGAAATCTGAGACTATTTCATTCTCCCACTTTTTACAGTTCATAAGGTCACAAACTATTTTTTTGGTAATGTTGAACTGAACTGGAAAAGGAACTGCCTCTAGAGATCCTCCCATCTTGTTATTGTAAGAGTTGGAAAATAGGTATACCATACAAAGGGCAAACCTTCTAAGGTTCACATGAAGAATATGAGTTTGAATTCTTCTTGTTTCTCTAGGTTTTTCATCATGATATGAAAATTAGATGCATAATGCATTGAATGTTTTTCTGGTTCACCTGATCCATTGAATATTAGGAATACAGGGTTCTTGAAATTTGGTGGTGGTGGAACGATACTCACCCAGTCAGGGTAGGTTTTCCATTCCAGTTGTATCATAGAATTCCACCGTTCCATAGATTCCAGTAGATCCTACAATGACTTGAAGGTATTAATGAGCCCTTGATGTGTGTCCTTTTGAAATTGATCATGGGTGGGCGCAGTAGGGGAAAAATTGGTCAAGCCATTGCTGCTGGAACTTGGGGAGAATACTCAGCCAGGGGAAACATTTCTGGATTTTTCCAAAAATTTCTATTTATTTCCTCAAGGGAGGGAAATCCTGATATCCTACCTAGATTGGGTTCAGGTAGACTGATGGTCCCAATGCTACCTTGGACAAGCTTTTTTTCCTTTCTTTATATTCCAGGAAGAACCCTTGTGGCAGAAATACACCTATTGGAAGGTTATACTAAAGCTCTATCTATGTAACATATATAATATGATGTACTCCTTGAAGAATCTTGATGTTGATTCACCTCAACACTTTCATTTCTTACTCCTATCGAGAAAATATCTCCTCGAGCATCAGCGACTTGTACTCATGGGGGGTTGTATGCAACCTTGTTTTTTTTTCTTCTGGTTCTTAGGGATTCACAATGGAGGTTATGAGGGATTGGCTGAGGGAGCATGAAAATTTAGGGCGGCTCTTTGGTTTTGGGTATGCACACCTTCATGCTCATTGTGGGCCTTTGGATGGGAACCATATTCTATTTCATCCTCATCATTTTCATCATTTTCATTGTGGTTTGTGGGATTTATTTCCACAATTTTCACCAATGCATACTTTATTATGGGTGGAATACCTAGTTCTGAATGGTGGGAGAGCAATCTGTATTCTTTTTCAGATTTTCTCCTTCCATTTTGGGATCCCCTTCAAGTTTCATGGTGAAGGGTAACTTGGATGGAACCTTTATATGACCTTGTTGTACACCTCCCTTATGGGGGTAATGAATTGTGAGATGGGATGGAATAGATGGTCTCTCTATTTGTTTTCCTCCCTAGGCATGAAAATACTGACGTCCGTTGGGTGGGAAGTTGAGAGGAAAAAACCCCATCTGTAATAGATAAGGTTCCCCACATTCCCTTATTACTATGTCGTGTCCTAGATTCATTGGTATTATGGGGGAATTTTGTGTTAAAATCCCCCCCCCCCCCAGCCCTATGAGCTGGGGATGATCCCCTACTGTGGTAGTTTCTAATGCTATTACCACTTTCTTAATCTTGTGTATTCTTATTAGAGGGTGATCTGATTATGGTTTTGGGTATACACATGAATAATTTTCTTTTGAGGACATGATAAATTCTTGTTAATTGACTCCCCTTAGGAGAGAACCCCTCATTATGTTCTTAGTTACCTGGTTTTGGATTTTTTTTCAATGGATCATTCCCATCAGGTCTGATGCTTTTTAGACTTACTCAAGGCTTGTTCTTGTTGTGAATGTTGGATTTCTTGAATAGGTATTTCATTTGATTACTTCCTTGGGATAATGAAATTACCAAATTTCATTTCCAATTGGTTTTATTGAACAGTATGTAGGGTGAATTGAAATTCTCCATGCTCTCTCCAACCCTGGATATGAACACTATATTGTGCATCATCGATAAGGCAACATAACTTCTACAACAAGTAGATGAAGATCAGTTCAAGATCTTTATTCTTCCTCTCAGATTGTTTTTGTTGTGTATATGGAAGATATTCTTGGTCGATTTGATGGTGAAGCTCCCCCGTATATTGACATGGTCTGCATACCCATCTTAGCGAAAATATTTTTATTTCAATTAGTATAGAGTGGTACATATATTGAGAAGAAATTTATTTATGTATTCCTTGAACACATATCATCATATGTCGAAATGAGAAGTGGATGTGGTAAAAAACATGACTGGTATGTCATCCATGTCTATTTGACTTCTTATGAAAAAAATATCCTTTTTTTATATTGCCAGTGACTCCTCTACTTGGTCGGTGCAATTTGGATTCTTCTAAATTACTTCATCCCATGTAGTGGGGATAGTACTAGTGTCATAAATATATGAACAGTATGGGTGTTTCTCAAAATATGAGCATGGCCCTAGACCATTTTTTTTGATGTGGAAGTTTTATGATTGTCATAGAAAAAGTATCTGACATGTCTGACTCCATATTTCAAAGCACCTCAGAATATAAGGGATTTCTCATGTATGGATCGGTGAGGGGAGGACCCTCTTGCCAGTGTGAGTTTTTTATTGGGGGGAGGACCTTCGTAGCTGATTCCATGGCGGAGAGGAATACCATCAAATATTAGTGTCCAACCACATGGAAAAATTTTATGGTGTGTACCCTGGGGAGGAGCTTAAGGGTGGGCCACAACAAGGGGTGGACCTTCTTGCATCTTTATGTCACTACAGGGAGGTCCTTCGCAGTGACTACATAATAGAGAGGATTATATCATAGTTGTATTTCTGGATATTGGGAGAATATCTGTAGTGCGCATCCTAGGGAGGACCTCCAGGATGGGCTAAAATGAGGGGAGGACCTTCTCACTTCTTTATGTCACTAAGTGGAGGGCCTTCATAGTGATTTCCATTTTTCCGAGGACTACCATCATAGCTTGACATCAGACTACTGGGAGAATTTATGCAGCATATACCTTGGGTAGGACCATCAGGGCGGAAAATAGCAAGGGGAGGACCAAATTAATATTTGATCTTCTATTCATTGGGAGGGCTACCATGACACTCATCTGAAGATTGGTTATCATGATCGATCATTTCTTTCCCACAAAGTAATCCCCCATGGGTGGTCTGAGGAGGAACTTCATAACCCATGGTAAAAATACTGCATGGAGGACATTCGCAACTACTTCTACCACTACCATAATTTTTTAGTTTGTTGATAGGATCTTGAGACTCTATTGATAGGTTCTTGATGATATCAAAGAATTTATCTTATAGAAGACCAATATCAAGAATGTGATCTTCATTTTCCAATTACCTTTGGCTCATTTCATTTTTGGGTTCTCTCTTATGGGAAACTGGGGTTGTATTATCTTAGTAACAGACTTCATATTTGAGTTCCAATTTGTTTGGAAATCGTGATTACATTGGGATATGCTGATGATCATCATGAGTTCTGATAGAGATATACGCCTACCCTGGAGTGGCCATCATGGTGGAGCGATGTCCCCTAGTTGGAACAAGTGTTGTTCCCAATCTGGTTGTCCTTGTATTGTGGAATATGGCTGTCAACCCTCATGGATTGGTGCAGGGATACGGTTCAGCTGCAGAGTGACTATACTATTTTGTGGATGAGTCACACCACTATGGGAGATAGAGATGTGGACATGAATCCTTTCTATTGTCGCAGATGAGATTACATCTTGGTAGGTCTAGAGGATATTATTAGGAATTTATTTCTAATCCTACATCATTGAAAGTATTTGTTGAGATATGTCTTTGGCTGGAATGAGTGTGAATTCTTATTCCAATGTTGGAGTAGGAGTTTGTGGCTACTCTGGTTCTCCATGTTCTTCAAGTCGGTACTGGCGGTTCTCCTATGTCAGGTAAGTGGAATGAGTCTAACCCTAGTTTATAGTTGTTCTATACCAGCTGTTTTCTCTGTTTGCCACTATATTTGACAGGTGGGATTTGTATTTGGGAGAAAGAACTTTCATATTCTCATTTTCCGCTTTATTTGTCTCACGGGCTTGATATGCATCTGCAGGACTTTGAATCCCCTTTTATTTGATTGCCATTATATTTGACTAATGGGATCGACATGAGGGATAAGGGTTTGACTCTACCCATACTTGATTGCCATCATATTTGATTGGTGGGATTGACATGGGGGAGGAATGATTTGACTCTACCCATACTCGATTACAATCTTATTTGATTGGTGTGATTCATATTCATTGGTAGGGATGTTCACATGTCTTTAGTTTTTCGTCCTATTTAGATGATGGGATTCATGCGCATCGGTAGAGATTTGTGTCTAATTATAATTTTCCACCCTATTATTGTGATGATATTGGAGATCATTAGTAGGAATTTGTGTTTCATCATAATGTGCCACCATATTTTTATGGTGGAATTCATAAGAGTGAGTGTGGATATGTATCTTCTCATAAGAATTTGTCGTATTTCTATGGTGGGATTCAGAAGAGGTGGCGAGATTGTATGTCTGCCTGTAGTATGCCACCATATTTACATGACGAGTATCTTTATAAGTAACTAGGGTGATGACCTACTCCTGATTATATGTTCATTTATATGGAGGGAATACCAGGGGATTGGTGTTCGTTGAACATCATGAGGATCCCTTAGTGTTTTATCTTCTTCAGAATGAGGATAGTAGGTCACATGACATTAGAGGAAATGCCCCTTGATAAGGGACATTGAGTGAGACCCATGTGCATCAGGTACAAATACATTTATGACTTCCTCATTCATCTCCCTAAGATAAGGGAGGTAATTGATGTCATATTCTGGGAAAAGGCTCCTGAAATGATTAGATATGTCTAGTGGTGCCGCCCTATTCTAGAATGTCGACCATTGTTAAAGAGGAATCTAGTGAGATTCCATCAATTGGAGGATGCTTTTTTATAGCCTCCACTATGGGGAGAGTACAATTCTGGTGGTACTCCCGGATCAGTGTGTTCAAAACCCTTCATCGGGATGCTGGTTGGGTGACAAAGTCCTCTACTTTGTGGAAGACTCAGTGGTTTCATTGATCGACATGCATATCTATGAGAACATTGATGATTCCATTATATTAAAGGTGGCTCAATAGAACTACAATACATGTGACAAGTATAGAATAAAACCCTATAAAAGTATCATCTCATGACTCTATGCGTTATTGATAATCTTTCTTGGATTCTTTCATATTGGATGTGAAAGGGGATTTGGTGGGGTAATACTGCCACCTTGGTTAAGGATTCACATCAACTTCGTCATTTTTGTTTCATCCCAATGGAATGTCATACCTAATTATGAACATGGTCATTTGGGTAATATGAAGTATATCCTTTTTTATCTTACGAAGGATGTTCCATAGTTAATTTGTCCTGATGGGTGATTGTAGGGGTTGTGTGTTTGTGCAATCGATCCATGTTGGGTAAAACATCCTCGGATGGTCTCAAATGGTTTTATTTTCTAATCCATAAAAACCCAAAGGCCCCCTTATCCATGATTCATGTACCTGCTTTCTAAAGGTAGGTGCTCATTGGATGATGTGGTCAATGACACTTAAGGACTCAAATTGGTCGGGAGGATGGGAACTCGCGCTCATCGCACCCTTTTGGGGGAATTATTTCCTATTATGGGACTCTCTTATAGATTTAATATATGTTCATATGTCAGTGAATCCTTGGTTCATTCCCAATTATGTGTCCACATATTACTCCTAGATCGCAAGATCAATCATAAATATGAATGGGTTAAGAATATCTTGTATTTATGTGAGGTTTTCCATTAATGAGGACATTCGTATGTATCTAAGGTTTATTTATAAATGTTAACCTCATATGAAAAAATTATTAATTCCTTAGTCCTTCATCAAGATAGATCTAGTTTTGAGCCATATGCGATGGTGATCTGGATTTTATCATCATCTAGGGGGGAAAGAATTATTTCAATATGGGGATCGAACCCATAATATGGGATTTCAATGTATCCTCTGATGGGAATCATAACCCACTTAGTTCGATGGATCGTATAGTTTAATGTATTTTCATTAGGATGAGAGTGAGACGATGTGAAAATGATGGAGCAGATGGGATATGTTAATTATTGGTCTTGAACCAAAGTGAGGTTACCGATGTATACCAGCTAGTTGGGAATCAAAGTCCACATGGTTCTAGAACACTTCATAGGAGGCCCATTCAAGCTACTTGTTAGGACTTATGCTTAGGAGTTACCCATGAAGGAGTAATTATTTGGGGCTTACATCTAGATGGAAGGACCATTTTAGATTAGGCCTTATATAGGCATCCTACATATCCTAGTTAGGGAAGGAATCAGAGTTCTTATACTTAAATTGTAGAGTGAATCATATGGATTACATGATTTACACTAATATATAAGCCCATGTGATTCATGCTCGATGTTAGAAATAATAGGAAGTAGTAAATCTATAAAATTAGGAACTTTCCCCTCTCTACTGGTGGAAAAGTAGGAGGATGACGGTAAGAAAAAAATGGGATATGACACTTCCCTAAAAATAGGATAGGGGATTACCTTAGATGGAGTGCCCTACGATTGGTTTTCGAAAAGGGGAGGAGAAAGATTCCTCATAAAGTTGGAAAGAAAGTGTTATTTCCCCTTATTTATCACTGACCCTCATCGAAGGGAAAGTCTAGTGATTACCCTTAATCTCTAGAACATGGAGGTATATGAGAGCATCCAAAGGCCAGAACCTGCATTACCATGGGAATGTAAACTTAGGGACCTTCCAAGGGTCCGCCTTATTATGGGGATTAGCCACATGACTCCGCTTACCATGGGTATGTAAACTCATAAGGTTATGCTGATGTGCCTGATGGTTTTATCATCTAGGTCTGGTGGCATTGTCCAAATGTCATTGGACTAGTTTGTAGAGGGGATATAGACAATGTGATGGAAATGAATGGAAATGATTTAAGCCTGAGGATGGAATGCCCGAGAATACCTCATTCCACATACCATTTCATTATACGGGATGGGGTTTCCTCTATATATCGTGTTGTTATATAGGTGAAGGTTTTTTCTTTGTATTGTGATGGTTTGTGATACCTGATTCTGTATACATAGTGTTTTTCTATGCAGGACCATGTTCAGTCCGCATAGCATTTTTCTATGTGGTGCATGGTTTTTTCTGTGTAGCATGATGCTATGTGGGGCTGGGATCCATCCACCTAGGGATTTTCTACATGATGTAGGGTTAAAACTAAAAAGTGTATGGCTATGCGAGATGCTAGATTAAGGATGTTTCATTTTTTCTATACTTCATGGGAAATTTATCCTCCATAGAAGTTAGGTTCACGGCCTTCCAATTAGTATTATATTTCCTTTTTTAATGTTATGCAGTGGTTTATACCTGTAGGGAATCTTTGAAATATTCCATCTTTTTTAGAGAAATATTCTTATGTTTCTTTGATCACTAAATTCCTCCAAAAAGCTACCTATTCATCCCCCTATACGTCCTTTTATAGATAGGCAGAAGAATTGGATTAGTGGGATGCAGAGCATCTTTTGCGGAGGCCTGTGAGAGAAACGCAATTTGGAGATGACTCAGTCAGCAGGGCATGAGGTCATCATCTGCGGCGGAGAAAATTACCACCCCATTCCTACGAACAACTTAATTTTGTTCATGAGATGTCCCCATATCCTTATCGCCTACAAACCATGTGAGTTCACAGGGTATTTCATATGCATGGAGGATTTATCCACCTGCTTCCAATAAATGATTTTGTTAGTGGGGGACTAGCACCGACGTCAAAATCCCGCGAACTAGTTAGTTGGCATATGCTTTATAAAACTTTGGACCACTGTGCAGAGAAACAATCCAAGAAGGGGCTTGATTCATAGTATTTCTTCTTCTTTTAATATATTTTTCTTCAATCCTCTTCAGTATTTTATTTCTAACCTTTTCTAAGTTTGATGGAATTTTTTTCATCCTAAATAAGAAATTTTCAGGACACAACAATGACTTTTTTATTTTTTTCAATTCTCACATATACTACTTCTATTCAATATTATATTGTATCTTTTATTTTAATCTTACACAAGTAATGTATTTTCCTATTCATACTTATACATCTTGAGTTTATACATAGGTGATGTATAGAAATTTTAACGTTAAAATATACAAATAAAAGATAATAATTAAATATTTTATATCATTAATAAATACCATAACAATAATGATTCATTTAAATTCTTTTTTATCCAATGTTATCAATTATTTAAAAAATCACCTAAATATTTAAATTTTAGTATGTGGCCTTAAATTGTTAAATCTATTGTGATTAAAAACAAAAAATTATAAAATAAAGTTGATAAAATATTTATCATCATTTTTATCTTATATCTGGGGCATGTTTCTTATTCAGGGTAAAGGAATCAACTTCCAAAAACCAAATCCTATCAATAATAATTCAATAAATGGTGTTGTCATCGAAATGTTGTATATGACTTGTGATAGTGATAAAAAATTGATTAATCTAGAATAATAATGGACAGAGTCTAACATAAGATTGTCCATTTGTTTGATGCAATCTATAATATGAAAGGTTGATATTTCTTAGTTAAAAAATGAGAGAAATTAAGAGATATTTGTGATTTTTATTACCATTCATATAATAAAAACTAATAAAACTAAACCAAAATATAAGATATTTGATCCTTCAAAGAAACCCTGGGAAATGGTTATATAAAGATAAAAAATAAATAATGAGAAAATATAATGAATTTGAGGAACTAATGAGGTATATGCCTACCCGAGTTCAAAAAAATATAAACCTAATCTAACTCTAGATGCTCATATTTTGGATTATTCATAAAATACTATTTTCCACTAAAGAAAATAAAGGCATTGATAAGTGAATAATGAGTGTTTGAGTCTATTTTTGAAAATAAACCGAGATATTTCATTATTACTTATTCATTACAAATTATAAAGAGATAAAATACTTATAAAATACTTATGTGAAAGAATATATAAAGAGTGACTTGATATTTTCTTTCATTATTTTAATATATCCAAGATAACATCTGATCTAGGCCAAGAGGTTCATCCAAAAAAATAATATTCATTTCTCTATATCACCCATTAATAAAAATAATGGAAAATAATCTAAGGAATCAGAAAGAAACTCATCTTTTGATGATAATGATAATGAAGTCTTCATTTTTTCCCTCATTTGTTAATGTGATCCAAATAAATATTATAAATGTAAATTATCTACCAATTAGAGATAATGTTGTTAAATTCAACCCCTATATCTATCATCAAGTCTCATTATTGTATTTATATTTCATTTACAAAAAAAACGGTTTATCACATAGGATTCTCAAACTAAGAAAGTGGTATACCTTATATGTTTGACCTATAAATATCGGTGACACTTCTGAGCCAGTACAAACATTTAAAGGTATTTAAATTTTTATTTGGACTGAATCCATTATAAAGCTATTTTTTTAAGGTATTCTGAAAAATATATAAAAAATATATATTTCTATTAAGTTCATAGAATTATTAAAAAAATTGTAATTTAAAGAGAGTTATTTTTTGAATCATACTTATGAACTATTTTTTGAATACTTAATCAAGTAATTTAACAAAAAATAACTTATTAGATAGATATGATTTTTTATTTATGTAGTAACCACATTATAACAGTGAAAAATAGATAAACATATGCGCTAAAATAATTTCAATATATGTAAGGGATGGGAAAATAGATGGAGTCAAGAAAAAATAATGTATATTCTTTAATTTTTTCCACAATTTTTTTAGCATACTTTAATTTTCAATGTGATATATGTTTTTCACCATTTTTTTCTTCTAGAAATTTTTTTTATTAATTTATTATTGTTAAATAATATTTTCTATGTTGATCTTTTATTAATAAAAATGGGAGAATGGTATGATATGATAATTTTAATTGGTTAAACTATAAAATATTTTAAACATAAAATGAAGGAATGTTTTTATTCCACCTTTTCTTAAAATGATTGTTTATCTAGTTTTATAACTTTTTCACAGAACAAATTATGTAATAAAACCCTCATGATTATGCTGATCCTGAGATAAATTTTCCCTAACCTTGGGAACAATATACCTAATAACTAGAGGTTTTTTAAAAGTGCAGAGGGATAAAAATACAGTATTGGGTGAATAAACTACCATAAACATAACTATTAATGAATTGGATTTCATTTAACACATATAAAAATAAAATAAAACCTAATATAAAAACACTTGATTAATTTACTAACAAATAGTTGCATGAATGAATCAATGTATAATGAGACCTGTTATCCAACATACAATCAATACTATTCAATACGAGAAGAATAATAAAAAAATTATAATAAAATCCTATATGAATTATTTCCTCCCAAAAATGACTTTTACACAACCTCTGAGAACTATATGGGAATGAATTCCCTTGACAAGCTCAATGAGAAAAATCATAACTAAACATGGAAAATAAAATAATAAAAATACATAAATATGTTCCCTAAGGTGCATGTATAGGGGTGAGTAAATAAAACATACCCAATAATAATAATAATAATAATAATAATTTATTATAAAAAGATGGGATTATAATAAGTAAAACACACACAACACCCAGGAACCCCAGTTGGTCAAGCGTCATCCATCCCCATAAGGAATGAAAATCACCCATTGGTCAATTTTTTTGACAATGCATGGACTAAAGGCTTAAAGGAATAGAGGCCTTAGATATTTGGGTAGGCCAAAGGCCCAATGGAAAAAAGGATAAATACATGGGTTTCC
Organism: Viscum album; assembly: GCA_963277665.1. Taxonomy (NCBI): domain Eukaryota; kingdom Viridiplantae; phylum Streptophyta; class Magnoliopsida; order Santalales; family Viscaceae; genus Viscum; species Viscum album. Next base: position 596,748,288 of record OY728125.1, on the reverse strand, counting down.
CTTGATGAAAAACCCATGAAATGTCATTATAATAGCCATTAACCATGCCACCCCATTTTAGGTTCATTGCACTTGTGGCACTTTTCATGAGAACTTTGTTGCCTCCCTACCAAAGATGGAATATCATGATGGTTTAATGCAATGAGATAGGGAACCCCTCAATCCAAAAATGTTTTGTTATAAGAAGTCTAAATGATGGGCTCCATTATACCCACCTTCCTTTCATGCTTCCCACCCAAAGATGCTTACATAAGACCCTGATGCATCGCCAATCTATTACTCTGCACCATAAGACTGGTCTCATAGGACTAAGATTCACCTAAAAGGGAAACCATACACACAAAATCATAGGATGTACAGATGGTTTATAGGTTTCATCAATTATATCTATCCTTTTGAGGTCACCCAACTAGCATCTTCTGTGTATCACCATGCATGTGTTGCCTGCCCAATGCACCGAGATGTTTCCTAACCCCTCCATGAGCCTTCGTACCTACTACTGATGTCACAAAGGCCATACATAAATGGAATATAGAACCATGTGTCCTAGATCCTTTAGAAATTTTCCAAAATATCAATACTAATTAGTGAACACAACTATTATAGCAGGGTTATACCACATTTCGACAGTAGTACTACAATACTACTACGGTAATCGCGTCCATCAGGGGTTGAAACATCGAATTTTTAGATTCTATGTAGGATCCTATACCACTCTGTTATAGGATAATTATCATAAAGTAACAATTAAAACAACAACAAAAACAACAATAATAACAAACCACTACCCCCATAACAACAACAATAATAATAACAACAACAAAACAACAAATACCAAAACATTAAGTTAAGCGGGTGCCCACATAGGGGATTGTACCATGGTTTATAGAGTCAGGTGACATGGATTTGGGGAATACATATGAAAAGCTGCATGGGATAATCACATGAAGGTGTTGGGTGGAAATAAATAATTGGGAGAACATCTGCCATGTTTTTTGTTGGCTTCCAGCTAGAACATGTGTTGACATGGTTTTCACATGGATGTGTGGTGTATGAAAGGTATTCTATCTGTCATCCAAAACATTCTTTGGGATAAGTGTTGATGTGGGATCATGGGATGAATTCGGAATTATAGAATTTAGGGGGAAACATAAATTTTTCCTACATGTGATATTGGGGGGAACCTAAATTTAGAATTCATGTGATTGATGTTGTGGAAAGTATGAAGACCACACCATGTATGAAACTTATATGGTGTGAGTTCTATCAAATTCATATTTCATACAAAATGAGTTCTTTGATGCAGCATGCAAAAATCATAGTATGTAGGGAGACCGGTTTATATGCATAAAAAAGGTTAGGATACAGACATTTCATAAAAATAAATTGGGTCGTTTTTGTAAACCTAATAGGGGATAGCAACTACATGCATGGATCAATATGGCAGGTGGAAGTATAATCTATGAATTTAAAAACACATAATCTTTTGGGATTAAAAATCACATGCCTTTATAGGCTAATCTCTTATGGTCTTCAAACTCACAAAAAAGGGAATTCATTCTAGGAAATGCATTCCTACAATTAGGGGTTAGATCAACACCTATGGGGTGGGGTGGGGGTATGATTTGAACTAGTTGGTTCTCAGGTGGGTGTGTATTTTTTGAATTATAACCCTATAAAAAGTAATAATGATAATAATAATCACCATCATCATCAGAAAGGTTGAGGTTCAATCCCATATTATTAAGGAAAAGAAAAAAAGGATAATGAGGATGGGGTTAGAGAAGAATTATATTCCCTCATTAATAAAGCAATTAAACGATCATTTCTTTATTTTACCTATAAAATCTATATTCTTTGTATTTTATCTTCCATGATGAGGATGACCTCTCTTATTTGGTTGCTTCAATGGTTCATCATCTAATTATGTGGCATTATTTTCCTCTGTGTTAATTAAAATAGTATATTTTCAAGAAAAATCCGAAATATTCAATCTTGGTTTGGATATAATGTTATCTTTAATGTTAAATGATAAAAAAAATATAGGACTATAAGGTAGCCTTTATACCGAGTGTGACTAGATCCCATTTTTTCATAAATAATTTCATCTTATGAGTTAGACCAGTCTACAATGGAATTTCTAAGGCTATAAGGTACCCTATCTTTCTCATGCTCCCCCAGATAGTATTTGATGATGGAGTTTTTAACCCTTTCCTTGTCACATTAATCAATTGAGGCATTGAAAAGTTTTCATACATAACATTCATTGAATTATAAAAGTGAGGGAGATTTATTAGTGCATTCATTATCCACCATATTTCCACACAATATCCTAGACTTAGATGTATTGAGCCTCTTGAATACAACATACCCATTATCTTCTTTTCTATATAAATAAGAAAACAAAATTTAGCATGATTTTTTGGTATATCTCTCATAGCCTGCTAAAATGTAGTATTATTAATCATTGGGGTATTTTCCCCTATTCTAACTAAGACAGATTTCTAATTGAGCTTCTAAGGTTGAGATTAAACTTTTAAAATATGCATGACTCAAGAAGAAAGGACCTTCCTAGAAAATGAGGATATAAACATCACTTTATTACCATTTGGTTAAAACAAAAAAACAAATTTAGATAAGGTTTTCTAGACCTTATCATCTCTAGTCTAATCCTGAATCTAACCTTGAACCGAACCTACCTTTCTATTAGGATAGTCTAGATTTTTGTTTCTAGAATTTATAGTAGACTATTTCTTCCCATGGATAGTAATAATATTTGAATCATCACCTATTTTTATACTCTAAAAGTGGATAAAACCACACGATTTTGATACTCCATAGGTACTTACATAAAATTATTAGTAGGATAAATATATTATTTAGATATAGGATGGGTTCCTTTTACTTTTTAAGTCATGAAATTAGTGTGAATATTACTCTTCAAATAGGAAGGTTAGTGAACCCCAATTGAATTAAAGGAGGATTTTTTCCCACTCTTTTAAAAATTTAGAAAATTAACTTCATAAATAACTTCCATATCCACCTAAAATTAAATCCTAGAATATTGTAAATGATTCTTCCCCTTCATATTTTTAGAGTTGAGTATTTGACTATGAATAGGAACATCATCCCCTTTTTCATTAACATCCACAAAGAGGCCCTTTACCTTAAATATTGAGTTTCCATAACCTCTTAATTTATAATCTTGATTAAGATGAATTGAACCATGTATAACAGGGATCACGAATACATGGGCTCTATCCTTCTCAACTATAATTATAGAGCCTTGTGATGAGGATCCCTCCAAACCCTTAGTGGGAACCTCCTTACCTAGGCCCTGAATTTCGAGATCTGTAAGTTAGATTATAGATTCATAGGTCTTAGCTGATTCATTTTCCTTATATCCCTCTATTACTATGATAGGTACCTCAAAAAAATTTTATTTCTTCCAAAATTCTCACTAAAATGACAACATATCACACATTTTTCATATATCAATGATTTATATAATTTTCTAACAGAATTAGCAATATTTTTGCATCCTTAATAAAAAAGAGTAATATTTTTAAATTATAATAAGAAATCAAATCTAAAATCATTTTCATTAAGTATGAAAGTTATGATCAAAGTTTTTCTATGGTAAACTTCTACTAGGATATGTGAAAATTAACATATCTAGCTTCATTTGTTTCCTTTACCATTTTAATTAGGACACCAACTACATAAGCTATTTCCTAGAGGATTTAGGGATGCTAAAAAACTATCTCATCCCTTATATTTAAATAAAGGTCCATCTAATTGAGTTTTTCACATTGAGTGGATTGAATTTTGGATCCCAATCATAGATTATTAAAATATTAGACTTGAGATTCAAAAATTTAAATCCTCATGCCTTAAATTGTAAATTGATTAAAGGATAAACAATATTCAATAAAATTCTACCAAGTGAAGTCATTATCCATAAATAAAATCCCTACCAATGTAGAAGGTATTTATTAAGATGAATAAAGAATAATTTATCCTTATTTAATTTAAAGGATAAATGAACTAAAATAGAGTTCTTACATTCTTTAAGACACTCATACATAATACCAAGATTTTAATATGTAAATTTTGTATCCCCTTATTCGTTATTTTTTATTCAAGGAATTGATCTCATTCTAGAATTCATCAATGTTTCTGACATTTCAAATCCATGTCTCATATTTCAAAGTAACATCATCAGAAATAAAAATGTCTTATATGTGATCTTTATCTATATCCAAAGGGTTAGAAGGACCCACCCAGACCTCATCCCAAGAAGCGCATTTCTTATCATTTTTGACATTGACCTCCTTTGGAAGAACATGATCAATTTTTTAAAATGTCATTCTACATATTTGTATCAATCAAATTCAAGGGAGCACTTGAAACTACCCCATGAGTCTACTTCATATTCTCCAAATTTTCATTATCAAAAACAATAACAACAACAAAAATAATAAAAAAAACAATAATAATAATAATAATAATAATAAATCCTAATAAGAGGGAAAAGACCTCTACCTGTTTATTTTAAAATGAAAAAATGAGGTTGTAATGTCAAAATGAGTGGCATGAAATACAACAAAAAATAATAGGACAATAAAAAAGACAAAAAATCCCAAAGGTGAAAACTCTCCAAGAGTCATAAAAAGTTAAGTAAACTACAAAATATATTAACAACAACAAAAAAATAGAAAAAACAAAAAAACATCAACAATATTAATGACAACAATCATAGTAATAAAAAAATTATTATTATTATTTTATATTATTTAGATGGGAAAAAAATAAATAAACACATTCACCCACCTAAAGACTAGCTAGGTCATATCTCATACCCCCATAGGTATAAAACAAAAAAACCACAAAAAAAACAATAAAAACAAAACAAAAACAACAAAAATAGAAACAATAATAAAAACAACCACAACAACAAAAATAAAAAAAATAAAAACAACGATGAAAAAAAACAACAATAATAATAATAAAATAACAACATCAACAAAAAATAATAAAATAATAAAATAATAAAATAAAAATAATTATTTAATTTAGGTAGAGGGGATTATAAGAAAACAATCACACACACACACCCAATCACCTTAGTGGGTCAAGCCTCATTCATCCCTAAATGGAATAACACACACCACATGAATTATTTTATTATAATACAAGTCTTAAATTCCTTGATTCATAGATGCCTAAGAATTTGGGTGGCATGAATGCCTAGTGTTCTGAATGAAAAATAATAATACTTATTTTTGTTGTTATTTTTGTTGTTCTTGTTGTTTTTTTGTTGCTATTTTTGTTGTTATTGTCATTGTTTTTATCATCATTTTTTTTATTTTTTATTCTTCTACTTCTTATCCACTAGCTCTGAATCCTATTGGGGTTATTTTAGGATGGTACAATATTGGGAGTCAACTCTATCTTAGTGAAACTACCTTGTGTAGGGTTGGTTGGAGATACCATTACAGATCATTCCTTTAATACTTCTATGGTTAAAGGTAAGATGGATATATTGGATGATGGGGTATTTTACAAGGTTATGCCTAGTATATCCAGTTTGTATTCCTCTACTCGTATTAAAACTTTTTAGCATGAAATACCCCTTTAGGTGGAGTTTCTAAAGATTAACCCTCAATGCGGTGTTACTTCATGTGTGCAGGGTGAAATAGGGGATTCAACCGAGGGATGCTCTAGAAGGTGTAGAATGGGATTATTGATGTGTATGTGGGTTATAGAAAGGATCAACCAACACATGTTTCTGATGTAATGAAAAAAATTATGATATCTTCATTAAATCCACATAATATAAATTTTATAAATAAAGGGTAAAAAAATTTAGCTTCAAAAAATTAGAGGATCCTGAACACGAGAGGATACCTTATGGCCTCAACGATTATCTCATATATTGGGTTGACACACAAGATGGGTATATATTAAAAAAATTGAACCATAATACTATTTCTATAATTACTACCTTAAATATATTCAATTAATATCCTATAATATTGATGAAAATTTCCAATCTAACCTAGAGTTGTACATTTTGAATTTATAATAGAAATACAGTTTCCAATATACTCTAATATAAAATTTTGTTATGTAATTTTATGATGATATTTAAAATCTAGAGCACACCAAGGAATTTATAAGAGGTCTATATCCATGAATAAAATTAAAACCTAAACATTTAGGTTTTATAGGGAAAAAGAAGAAGTAACATCTTGTCTATGAACTCTTTTTCAATGATTTCTTTGTTAATTTTTTTGATGAGGGTAGTATTTTCATTGTTTGACCCCATAATCTTCTTCCATTACTATATTTTCATTTATTATAATATATTGGTGAGTTACCTTAGGCTATATCATTATACCTTTTTAATAATAATAATAATAATAATAACAAAACAACAACCAAAACAACTACAACAATTTATTATTTATAAGGGTATAAAGAAATAAATAATCCCCCACCCAAGATGAAATGGTTCAGATTGTACACCCCGCATGTGTTGATCATCCCCCATTGTCCCAATATATTGAATTTCCCTAAGGCTTATATTATTGTAAAATCTTAAAACCACAAGTGATAGTCTTGAAGGCCTTAATTTCTTGATGGATAAAAGGCCCTAATTCTTGATAAATTACTTACACACAACCCCCTTCTTAAGCATGGGACAATTGTTCCCTCCATCATGTCACTAGATGACCTCACAATATCCAATCACCTCTTCCTTAATTAAATGTTTTGTTCCACATGTATCTTCATGTGCATGTGCACCGATATCCCTCAATTAAGACCTTCCAGCCTCTACATGTGCATATTCACATTAGTTGATAATTTCCAATATAGGATCCACATGAATACAACCCAACCTGAAATTTCTATATGTTCTATGGTCACTCCCATTGGACAAACAACTCTTTATTTGAAATATCACTTAGTGGATAAAAACTAGTTCCTTTACTATGCAGATTCCACCCCTATATCTTCCTGAATGAGCATTGACCACCGATGTTTTTGTGTTCATGTATGTCATCCTATATGTATTCCCCAGCTTGACCTCATCAATGGTCATAAATGTATCTCAAACGATAGTACAACAAATTTTATAACTATTTTCCACCCCCAACAATGTGTCTCTAGTATCGAATGCCACCCCCTACATAGCGTGCCTCATATTTCAAAGTGCACGTGCACCATCCCCCATCAACTTGTACATCACAAGCCAAATCTAAAACGAAAAGAGTATCAACATTTCATCATGAACATTTATATGATCACCTATCTCTAATACACTTACCTACATAAAGATAGCCCCTAAGGAATGATACCCTATAAAGGAAATAATGTGTGAATCTTCATGACCCAAACAGAAGGAGTTGAAATTTTTTATCCTTATCCTACCAAATGTGGCGTCACTATTGAATACCACTCAACTATGACCTTTCTACATAACAAAAAACAACAACAACATCAAAAAAACAAAAAAAAATACGAACAATAATAAAAAAAGATATGGGAAAGAGGCCAAAGGACTTCAACCCTTTATTTAAAAATTTTAAAATAAAAATATAGGGTTTTATTATTAAAGATAGTGACAAAAAACCACCAAAACAAAAAGACAATGAAATCAAGACCCAAAAAATAAAGGTGAGATAACTCTCCAAGATTCATAAAAACATAAGTAATATGTAGAACATATTACCTTTTACCCATGTTCTTTTTTCCACCCCTACCATGTGGATATTTATCACTCTTACAATATTTAGGATTATTCCAATGGTTGTTTGGTTTCATCAATTCCTAATGATTTATCATTCTTGTCCTGATATTTTTGAAAATCAGGCTTCCATGACAAACCTTTAATTTTATTCATTGGGATTGAATGAAAGTAATATTAAACTCTATATGATAAAACCTTCATGACTATATATTAATATTTATAACTAAAGATGCCATGTTCTATTTTTATAAAAATAAAGTCAACTTTTGAGTTAAACCGATCAATGAGAACATCATTGAGTCCTGAAGATATCCTTTCTTTCCCAACCTCATTCAGAAATTATTTTCAATTGGTTCCTTTATGTTTTTATAACTCACATTCCTCATGAATTTCCATTCCAAATATATCATAAATATTTTTCATGAAATCAAAAAAATGGGATGGTTTGTCCCTTTGTTGGATGGTCATAAAGCCTTATTTTATGTGTCCCTAACCTGGGTAACATTAGCCTAAACCTCATCAATTATAGGGTATGATTTAGATTAAATGTCCTTAGTTGGATCATCATATTAACCTAGAGTCACCTCATTGATAAATTCATCGATAAGTTCAAGTGGAAAAAATAACCTGGACAACCTCACCTGCTAGCTTCTTCTTCGATCCATCCTGCTTTCCATCTTAGGCCACACCCACATAAATCATATTTTTATCTTACAAAGTAGAGATAAGATTATATGATTTCATGGATGCTTCAATAACACAAAATTTAGATACCTTAACAATATATAGGTTTCCATGACCATTATCCCTATATTCCTTGAAAACAATGTTATTTGAGGGCATCTTAAGGCTCACTTTTCCTTGTTCTGACCGAACCACCAATTTTATTGATATATTTTGATTGAAATTAACTTTAAAAAAATACGGGTTTACTTAATCACATTCATAACCTCCATTATTATCTTACTAAATCATTAGTGGATTCCATATTAATAGTTAACACTATAATAGACTTCCCAACATTGATAATGGAAGCAGAAACATACATTAATCTTTTGACCTTTTAGGTTTTCAGTTGATTTGGAGATATACCCAATAATATTTTCTTGTCTTTTCCTTCAACAGAATCCATGTAATTATATTCATATAGTTCAATTATATCCACATCAACTTCAAGACCTGAGGATCACATGTTTCTCCCTTCATCCTCTTCATCTTTCACTAACTATGAAACTTGGATTCCATTGTTACAAGGGGTCGTTGTAATAAATGATACCACATCACCTTTATGAGCCTTAAAAGTGATCCTAAAGATAAAAATTATATTTTAAGTAGTACCCTTTAATTTATTATTTATGTGAGGGACCTCAGTCGAGGAAGGTATAGTTCCATCCATTGGGAATACAAAATTTTTATTACCTATAACATCATAGATTGGAACTTTAAATTTTCATTGAGAAATAAAATTCCTTTAATTTTTATAATTATCACAAAATAAATTCATATGGTATTTTTAATTGAGTTTCCAACAAAAAAATATTGATTACAAAAATTTGGAATCTTATCATATTTAACCACAAAGTTAATCATAAAATTAAAAGAACATAATATAACAAACTCAACAAGGGTGGATCATAGGTTAATTTTGATGAGAACCCTAGAAAAATTCCTGAATCAATAATTTTTTGTCAGCCTAGAAAACTTTATTGTCATTCACACTAATGAGGAAATATCCCATAGAATTTTTTGGTTTTAAAAGAACCAATTAATTCCATGAATCATAATCCAAACTTGGTATATATAATTCTTCACCATTTTTTGATTAATGGATGGATCCTAATTCAGAATATATAGGAAACCTAGTTTGTGATAAATTGAACTGATTCCTCAGACCTAGGATTTCATTTATTATAAATGTAAAAAAATTTGTAGAAATCCTTACCTAAGAAACTCATCTTCCATCCTTTGAGAACTCATATTTATTAAATATTTTTTTGTAAGTGATCAATTTTTCAGGGGTCTTCCCTCATATATGGTGAATCATGAGAAATTATAGAATACATGAATTTATAAATATAATCTTCCAAAATCATCAAATATTATTCAATAAAGGATATATAACCATTTTTATTGATTCTATTAGCCTATGGATTCCTAATATTAGGGAAGAAATATTGATTACAGATCGATTTTGTAGCCTCTAGAAAATGGTTAGATAAATTTCCTAGGGTAGAATTAGAATGATTCAAATTTATCAATGAATCAATAACTTGATTAACATTTTATGGTCCAACAAAGATACATATTAAGTTGAAGAATTATATACGATATATTTCCATAGAATTAGAGGCTTAGTTTCCATAAATTCTATAGACAAAGACTCTTAGTGGAAGAAATAAAATATTATGATATTAATAATAATGATAGCGGTGATTATGATGATCATAATCATTATGAAAATGACGATAATAATAATACTAGTAGTATTAATAATAGTTTAATAATAATAATTCATCTCGGGAGGGTGAGTTGGGTGAAAAAGTGAACATTGAATCCAATTTTAAGCATATTGGTCTTGATATGGATACACATGGTAAGTCTGAGGAAGGTAGTAGCTTTAACCATGATGTAGATAGGTTGAACTATGATGGTTAACATGGAAAAGATGGAAAGAAAGGTTAGTGGACCACTGAGATTAAACATGAGTCCAATTATATTAAAGTTACCTAACCTAATAATAAAAGGGGAATATTTATTTGAAAGGTAGAATGGTGGATGTTGTAGACTCACATGCTTGTAATAATGGGTTGTATGGGGGTGTTTAGACCTCAATTAAAGCAAGTATTTCACCAGATACCAATTTAGTTATTAGGTAGATAGTGGTTTAAGTCTTGGCCACTGATGGAATCCCTTTTGCATAGGATTGTAACATTTTTCAAGATTTTATTTCTTTTAGTCAAGCACAAGATATTGAAAATTAAAATTCCAACCTCTATAAGAAGAATATTATATTTATAGAATCTAGAAATGAATGGACTAACAAAGAGAAATGGGGTTTTTGGAAAAAGTATGGGGGGATTACTACCCCTTCATATAACCATTATGATGAGAGGATAGTGTAACACCACGAACTGTTAATGGGTTAAAATAATAAATGATATGAATCATGTAAGTAAGGTGAAACTTTCTTTTTGGGATCCTACCTGATTAGAAATCTACAGTTAAGTGTGATTTTCCTTGATTAGTGATCAAGATGGTTGACCTCTGGGGAAGTTTCTCAGGATGTGTGTGAGTGAGGAAAAATCACACTGAAAGAACATGTGTTGTCATGTGGGGAGTTTCATTAGTCTGATGACCTGTTCAGGCATGTGGGTGGGCCCCGGGGAGGGGACCACATGTATATGGGGAAATTGGTGGTACCTAGAGGGCTGGGACCTAATTTACCTATTAAGGCAGGGTGTTTGTGCTATTAGCGAGGCCTAGATATTACATTGGTATCAGAGGAGGAACCCAATATTAAGTGTGGTGGCACTACCTAAGTTGAGATATAGGGTCCAAAATGAATATTTTATAATTTAAATGTGGGGTGAATATAACACCATAGAATGTTAAAAGGTTAAAATACTAAATGATATGAATCATGTCAACAAGGTAAGCCTTTATTTTCGAGAGCATACATGATTAAAACTCCACAGTTTAACATACATGGAATCGAGTAGTGATCAAGATATGTGACATCCTAGGAAGATTTTTTGGTTTTTTGTGAGTGATGAAAATACATTGAAAGAACATGTTTTGGAATATGAGGTTTTTTTATCCTAATTACCCATTTGACCATGATGGTGGGCACTAGGGAGGGGACCATGTGTCTATAAGTTAGTTGGTGGTACCAGGTAGGCTAAGAACTGATGTACATGTTAAGGATGGTTGTTTATGCTATCTGTGGGGCCTTGTTATTACATATATAGTCTAGATACAATATTTTAACTTATGAATATTTTTATTTTCTTGATGACAATAGAGAGTGTGTTTAATATATAAATGTTTTTGACAAGCAGGGTGTGAGAAAGAATAAAATGAAAGATGTGGTTGATAAATTTAATAATCAAATTTTATATAAGGGTTGGTATTACCCCCTAATTTCTCTAAATAAATTAACATTACAAAATAATTCTTTGTCAAGGCTAGAACCAATGAATACGAGTAGGTAAAGGTTAAAAACTCATATTTTCCTTTGGAGTTATTTTTACAAGAGGGATTACCTCAGGTTCTCAATGATGATTCTAAATAATGGGTTTACTAATAGGTTAAGTATTTATATTAAAAAAATGTAATATTTATCCCTTATTATAAATTTTACCTCATGTTCTTGGAGTTTATATCCTCCAACATTGATGATTGAATCTGGTCTAAATCAGAGTTGGACATTCAAAAAATTATCATGGAAATTTATTATAGATGTCATGGCTACCCCTTTGAGAAATCCAATAAATTGGAAGAGAGTTTGAAATCATCATGGTAGATATGGACCATGAAACATCAGTAACAAATAGTATACATGTATCTCATCTTATAATTTTTTAGAAATATTTAAGTTTTTTGGAATGGATTTTTGGTCCTTGAATTGGATGATTTTCATGGAACTACCATTTTACACCTTAAAATCCTTTTCCATCTTAATAAAATGAGTTTTTATATAATCAATTATAATAATACTAACAACAAAAAAACTAAAACTAAAACAAAAACAACAATAACAACAACAACAATAATAACAACAATGATAATAATAATCAGAAACCTTTTATGAAATGTGTTAAGGTGAACCATTTCCTATGAATAAAATAAAATCAACATGGAGTAAAAAAAACAAGATAAACCTAGGAAATATAGGTTTAAAAATCACCCAACACATTATAAATATGAAAAGGTAAAATTTTCTTATATAATTCATAAGACTGAAAAGTGTCATGATCCTCAACCACCTTATTTGAAAGAGAATATTCCACCATGTTATCTTCCATGTATATGTGAGAAATAAGGATATGAATATTCTCTATTAGGGTGAAACAGTCATTTCAAGACATATAAAGTTTCCACAAGACATTGCATGACCTATTTTTGATTGAAGCTACTAACGGTGTTTAAAATGGCTTGATATTACAGGCAGGAAGTGCATAATGGTGACACACATGTGTCACTGGGTGAGGATCCTAGAAAGAGGGATGGGTGTGTTGGTTCCTATCAACCAGTCACCTATCCCCATGTATTTATAATTTGGGATATATGGGTTCCCTTCTAGTGACTATCATGTAGTGGGACTTTCATGTGATATCACATCACATGTAGGTGATGAAGTGGGGTTCCATGAAAGGAATTTATAGGTGGGTTGATCAAAAGAGATATGTGTGTGTTGGAACCAATCATATGGTCCTTTTCCCATATGATGGTTGTGGTTAGATTGTTTATATTCCATGATGCATCAGAGGGTATCATGATTCATTGATTCTTGGTATGGGATGATGCATAATTTAGACTAGTGACATGGCTTGATAACTTCTCAAAGGGGGTGGTGTCAAGGAATTCAATTGGTGACATGACATGATGCATATTAATCCATTGGGAATTGGATCCACATTATTGTCCTTCAGACCATTGGTCCTTTCATCCATGGAACAATCTATCAGTCAATGATAATTTGGTCCATCGTATATAATAAAATATGTTTGGTGGGTGTTTCCCATACCTTATGGGGAGTGAGAGGTATAATCCACTAGGATTCCTAGGTGTGTGTGTGTTTTTGGTTTCTGTAATCCCCTATACCTATAATAAATAAATAATAATAACCAAAAATAAAAAATAAAAACAACAAAAACAATAATGTTATTATTTATTTTAGGCTGATGGGATTATAATAAAAAATACAATCACACACCTAAGCTCCTATTTTGGAAAAGCCACATATGTCCCTACTACTATGACCAATTTTATTACGTTGGTATGGACCAAAATCCAAATACTCAGTAGGACCCCCTTTTCCCCATCTTTATACTTTCCATTTTCCTATGAGCCAGGTTCTTCCAAGAATTTCTATCCTACTATGCGCCACCCAACTAACCATTTTTCATTAATATCAAATATCTATTTGTTTTCCTCTGGAAAAGCCCTAATATTTCATCATATTTCCCCCTAATTTTTTCTGTTTTCCCCCTGATTTTCATGCTCCCTCATCACTATTTTTTACTATATCCACATCACACATTCTATGCTATGAGTTCCCAAGAGGGCTTTCTACTACTCTTCTTATTCATTTATGGTGAATTTTGTATCCACCTTAGTTCACCAATAGAGACCCACATATTCACCCTACTCATTTTTCTATTAGAAATTAACATTTTTGCATTATTGGATTGACCAGTGACATAGTCCTACATTCTCTCACATAGAGACATGCCACTAACAATGTTAAAATAGATTTCCAAATGGGGATACACTAAATAACCAATACAAAATCTTGAAATTTCTTAATAAATTTTCTGAAAATTTTATTCTAAAGTAATTTTAACCCCCAAATGATACAACAACAAAACAAAAAACTCAAACCAAAGAACCCTAGTGGTTTAGGCCTCATGTCTCTCAATAAGGAATGGAAAACACCCACTAAACCTATTTTATTACAATACATTTCTTGATGGAATAGTAGAATAGAGACCTTATAACATGGTTGGTCTAGTGGCCTAGTGTCCCAATGGGTGATAACATGGTTTCCCAGGAATGAGAAACAAACTTCATGTTGTGTCACCAGTCTTACACCTCACCGCCCCTTTCATTAGTCATTACATAGTGTTACCAATGTGAAAGTTTCGTCTCCCCTACCAAAACTTATTTCATCATCCTAGATATTGATGCATTATGGTAGGTAAAACCTCCATCCCACATTATAGATATATGTTAAAGAGGTCTATGTGATGGGTTCTAGTATAAATATCTCTATTTCAAGTTTCCCACCCGATGATGCCTACATAGTGTCCCTCTACATCATCTGTCTATTGTGCCTCACCATATGACTAGTACGACTACATTGATAAACACATAGAAGAGTACCCATATTTAACAAAAATTAATTATATGGGAATAGATGGATGATTGATAGGTTTTTTCACACCCATCCCCCTTTTGAGGACACCCACCTAGTAGTTTTTGAGTGATGCCAAACTACACAACATTCCTATTATGCAGAGCCATTAATCTGATCCCTCAATTTCACCATTTTCCCATTGATGGTGCCCTGAATGACCTATGTCCCAAATGACTTTTACTAATTATAGCCCAAAGGATCTGTCACCCACAGACCCAAGATTAATAATAATAATAATAATAATAATCAGAAACATCATGGAACCATGATTTTGGTAACCCAAACCCATGGTCCCAATATTAAAATAAAAGAAAAAAATTATTATGGGACATGTAATGTGAAAATAATGATAATTCACTGCCACAAAATATCATGTAAAAAATTTCCCAAAACACAAGGGATACCAAAAAATCATCAAATCACAACAAATATATAAATCCTTTAATACCAAAAATATAACATAGATGTTATTTTTTATGTCTAATTCCCCTTATTTTAGAACCTCCCTAATTTTTCGGATGTTGAACTTTCCTCTATTACTATTGAGGCTACCATTGCATTTTCTAATTATCTGAATTTTAAGATGCTTCCTTCTCCTAGGTATTAAACCCCTACCCTTTCATTAGATGTATATTGAGGTCTTTGAACCCACAAGCTAATGAACCACCCTCTATAATCATACTAGATTTAATATTATATTTTTTAGAATATCCTAAATCATTCCCATGATGATAAGAGCTATCATTCTCCCTCACCTCAATCATGTACTCAATATATCTATCTTGTACTTAGAAATTGTATTTATATGATAGTTTTCTAATATAAATCTTTGCGTTGTGTTGAATATTTTCATTAATATTAAAATATATAAAATCTAATAATTCATGGTAATCATATTTTCTAATGATCCATGGTTCCAATTTTTCATAAATTAACTCAACTTGAAGGTCAAACCATTATTCCATAGCCTCACTAGGGAGCTAAGGTGACCTATACTACTCAAGACCTGGTGGGATGTTTCATTTAGAGTTTTTATCCATTTCCACCTCACATTCTTCAAGCATGGATTTCTAAAAAATTACATATATAAGTGTTATTATATATGTGACATATGGGGGTATCCAAATATAGTACCCACTGGCATCTTTGAAAATTCACCTATCCATCATCTAACTTAATAACTGCCCTCCGCAGCTTCCTAAATTTATCACCAAGAATAAAGTAAACAAAAACTTCCTTCTCACCATTACCTGAATAATAGGATTTGATGATTTATTCTGAATAACCATCATTAACCTACTTATTTTTTCCAATATCAGACACCAATGCTATATCAGGTGAGCATATGTGTTTCTAGATAGTGTGCATCATCACGGTCTTTCTAGTATAAAACACACCATTAAGAGAAATTTGAGCAGTATGTTGGGAGAAAATAGGTTCAGATTGAAGATTATGTATCCCTTTCATCATGCCATCTTCTTTGGAAATTTCAATTAGATTTCCCCCTAGATGGTATCTTTTAGATAAATAAAAAAATATTCCATGAGCTATGAGTTAGAATTAAAATAAACTTTTCCTATAATAGAATCATTTCCCACTAGATCTTATCCTTCAATATCTTGGTTTATTGGTTTTGAATGGTTTCACATTATAGGTGAATGAATCCACTTTTTACTATGATTACATTCACCATGTTAAACATGAAACCATATCTATACATGATAAAAACACCTATCATTCCCATTATCATTGAGGTAAATATTTCCTCTATCATTCTTATTCACATATGGATCCTCATGAGAGACTATAAATGATTCCTTTTTTATGGGTTAAACTAGGCAATATATGATCCTTTATTTCCCTTATTATATCCAAAACTCAAATATTCATCACAAATTAAATTAGATGATTCAAGATGATCATCACTCTCATATGATTCCTCTTGTTCCATGCCCTCCTAATGCCTGTCTTGATTCAATATCCCAGTTAGTTGTATATCCATATCACTAGGATAATGTTTCTCATAGTCCAGTATTTGAATCCCCACAATAGGAGTCTTGGTATCCAATAACTCAAATCTCCCCCATTAACTTTACATCCACTTTGAAACATTAAAAAATCCATAGAGGTTGTAGTGAAATTAGAATTTCCATCACTAGTATACTTCTTGCTAAGAGGTCCATCATCCTTTCATGTTAATAAGGGGTATATTTATTCACATTGGCATGAACTACCTGATAAAATTCAGCTACATTCTATTTAAAGACCAAAAACATTATAAAATTAGGACCTTATATCTCAAAGACACAAGGAATAATCATTCATTGTTGTCTCTTGAACAAAATCATTATAAAACATCTTTATCTTATCCTTTATGGATGAATAATCCCTGACCTATGACCCTTCAATTGGTTTGTAAACTTTCTTTCCCCACCAAACAATGTGAGATGGTTTCTAAAAAGGTGGATTAAATTTTAAATGATTAATCAAGTTCCCAATTTCTTTTAAATTCATACATATAATATTATTTCATAACTTCACAATTGAGTGACCAAGGAAATTGAATATATCATATAAATTAGGAACTCAATCATAATCAATTAAGTGTTAAATCTTAATTCATTAGAAACAGAAAATATAGTCTCCATAAAGGGATAATAGAGGTCCAATTACCTTAAAATTCAAGAAAAATATCCTAATATGGAAATCATTGTCTTCTTATCAAACTTATTGGGTAAACCCACAATTAAATCCATATCCTATATGATTTTTATGTTCTAAGAAAACCATTTCAGACCTCTAATTTGAATAATTAGTTTGGTGATTAGATTCTTTGTTGCTTAAACATAAAATAAGGGATCGTGATATTATATTCTAAGGGTACCTTGTTTGATAGAAATAAACCCAAATCCATAAGATTTTATTTTAAACTCGTTTAATGAAAAACCAATGTGGTAAAAACCATTACCTATCGAGGTAATCCTCCAGACACTAAATACCCAAATTTGGGAGAGTTGATTATAAAGATCATACAGCTTTAATGAATTTACCTTTAAAGTAATCAGTAAATGAGAATGGATTGAATTATGATATTATTCAATTTGAACCTCAAGAATTTTGAGATTAGCCTCAATAAACACAAGGGTTTCATTTATCAAAATTTTCTTTATGTTGAAAAAAGACCTCATATACCTTAAAAAACATAAATCTTGAGTTATTTTCATTACTTGTTCACTGTACCCTCAAAACATCATGATTAATTTTGGTATAATAGGTTGTTATATCTTTAATCACTGGAGCAACAAGATTTTCAACATCCAAGTAAATCATATCTAAAATCAAAGATCCAAGATAATTCATACCATTAAATGTAAAAAAATTCATAGGTCATATATACATCCTAGGGATCAAAATAAATCTCTAGATTAGAAGAAATTGAATAAAACGGATCAAATATAACAAAAAATGTGTTTTCTATGGATCTTAATAAGCTTATATTTCAATAAAGTCACCTAATTTATCTTTCTTAAGAATCATGTAAAGTCTAGGGATCCATTTTGTGAAGTTGAAAAATGGTTCACAAGAAAGGTGTGACATTCTAAATTTTAGTGGACAAAACCAAATTCCACAACAATGATGAGTTTATTGTAGAATTGGACCAGTTGTTATAACTTGATGTGAAACTAATATGTGAGAAAAATAATTGGATTATTTTTTATATAGATGACGAGGGTGGCATGATGCTTGTTGGAGATGAAATATGGACGAAATTTTTCATGATGGTGTAGAGTATTTATATCTACACTAGGGAGGAGATTTTGAGGATGAATCCATGGGAGATTAAGAAAAAAGGGGAAGAGGAGGATGTGAAATGACAAACACTTCTCATCAATTCACCCTAATTTCGGGTATGATTTCTATAATGAATGATTTTAATTATGGAGGTATGAAACTTTATTACAAGGAATTTTTTTTACTAAAAAATACCTCATCCAACCCTACTTTAAGAGATTGTGTGAGGGCCACATTCATGTCCAAGATTTATATATGTTGCCTCACTTAACACTAAAAAGAACAACAATAAAAATAATCATAATCATAATCATAATCATAACAACAATAACAAAAATAAAAAAATAATAACAACAATAATTTATTTAAGTTATTGAATTTATATGTAATGAAAACACACACACACACACACACAATGGTTTATTAAGGCTCACAACTCATCCCCACCCAAAGAAAATCCCACAACCAATAAAACCAATTAATTTTTTCCCCTAAAGTCCTAATGATCTTAAAATCCCATTATATGGTCCTATGTATAAATTTTTATTCCAAAGGCACTGTGATGCATCCACATGGAAGTGGGTATACACCCTTTCCTATGTATGTCATCCTATGTCATTGTTCCCAGGTCATCCTGAATCATCACTACCTACATCACCACCCATAAATTACACCATGGTGGATGGCATGAATCAAACCTTGGTATCTTTGATATGGAGGCCCATAGTGAGTACCAATCAACCATGAATCCATCCATGAATAATAATAATAATAATAATAATAATAATAATAATAATAAAATAATAATTATAAGAAGAATAAAAACAATAATAATAAAAATTAGAACAATAACAACAACACTAACAATAACAATAATCAAAAATGACCTAACCATGGGAGTCAATCCCATGATCCCAAAAATTTTTTGAAATAAAACACAGGAACACATAGTATACAGATGGAGAGGTATAAGGAAAAATTAACTAATGAAACAAATTAAAGTATATCCTTTAATGGGAAAACAACCAAAAACCAATGTACTTTAGAGGAATTCCTCCCTCCAAGTAGGAGACCAAAATATAAATCATCAACAAAAGTTTCCAGCTAGAACGAAGCGGGTTTATTTATAATTATATTGAATTTTGACCCCAATAATCGACCCTTTTTATTTAACACATCAACATGATAGAAGGTAGTATAAATATACATTATAAAAAGAGAAAATAAAAGACCACCATCTAGCGTGGACATAACCAAAAGGACCCAAATCTGCAATCTTTAACCTATAGTCCCTAAAAGATCAGAAGAAAACTACCAAAGAAAATATAAATTAAGGAAAAATTATATATTTCCCATGTTTTAAGGTGTATCACTTCCTCAATAGTGTCTATCACTTTTCTATTTTAGATTCCTCAAGGAGGTTTGATCGTCTGATTCATAAAAACGTTCTAACGATTTAGATTTTACCATCTCAAGGCATGAATGAATAGAAATATTCACTGGATATACAACAATGTTTTGAGCCAGATTTTCCATTAGAGATAGGACCAGTGGTCTTGTTTCATGGATATAATTTCGGGTTTTTTAGATTAAGGAGGTTGATTACTTTGTTCATCTAGTAAGGGATTCTCAATAATTTTTTTTATCTTTTTCATCACTATCCCAAGATATAGAACCCATAATTTGAGTTACACTTGTCTTCATTTTAGGAATATATCCATATAAATAGATTATCTAAGGTGGGATTCCCTAGTTTTATTTGTGTTTAAAAAATATAACATAGAGAAAAAAAATAACCATCTTCTTCTTCACAACTGAATCAATATTCTTTACAAGAGATCCCTCTAATGGACCATTCATGATAGCTACAGAAGTAGGGTTGGACCATGTCTGTTCATACATTGGAGAAGTTTTCATAGGTTCCTATGATTTTTCTTAGTCAGATTTATTCTTATTAAATGTTCACAAACAAATATTTGGTAGATCAACAATATTTTCAACATTAACTGTTTTAATAGCAATGCCGACACCATCCTAATTAACCAAAAAGACTATAGTATTCTGACCAATTGGGTTTTGTGGTTGACCAACATTGAGGTTAAAAGTATCAGTCTTTATAGATATTCCATCCCATAATGGATTGGAGGGGGAAACTATTACCAAAAATGGTTGATCTAGTACAGACATCTAGATTTGACATGAATCAATCTAGACTTTGTATCTAGTACTTGTAATCTCATTACTACTCCCATATTCAATGTATAATTTAGTTGCATTGTCATATATAGATAGATCTTCTCCCATAGAATAATTAATTTTACTACCTCCATGATTTTAGGATCTTTATCTTTCCTTGGAAGGATCCCCTTAGGATTCATTACCTTAGACTGAATCAAGGTATACATCCCTAGATTATTTCCCCTACTATGACTAGATTTCAAAAAATAATCCTCATATAGATCACTAAATCTAAATCCATTTCACTCTCATAAAAATACTCAGGAACACTATTATATTGGGTAGAGAATTTATTTCCATCAGTTATGTTTAAATTGGATTTTGTATTAGAGGTACTTGGTTCATGTTTTCCCCTTTTATTATTATAATTTTGTTCATTTAATGGAACCTCCTTGCATATTTTCCATACTCAAATACACATTCAGAGTTCACTCTAGCATAGCACTGGTGACATGGTGTTCTTCTTCATAATCCTGATAGTCCGAGTTTATTTTATTTTCCATTCCACATAAGGTAGTATCTAGGCCATTACCTTTTTTAAATTTTTATGAAGAGTGACCCTTCATCTCACAAAATTTACAAACTAATATCATATTTAATTTATCATTATAATTTACTATGTTATTATAGTTCTTAAAAAAACCTAACATCTTTTCATAATCAATATTCAAGTCAATCCTGTATTCAATAATAGTTAAAAAATTTGTTCTAATAAAAGAGGATTTGAGGTCCACCTCTACTAAAAACCAAGAAAAGTGATTATACCTTTCATTTTCATTTTATTTATCCATATTTATAAGAACACAAAAAACTAAGGAAACCTCCCATAAGATTTGTGGTTTCCAAAAAAACCGATTCATTCCTAAAATTCTAATCCAAATATGAGTGATAGATTTTTTCAAATTCAAGGGATTGAAAAGAGGGTCAAAATCCTAGATATTGAGAATATTGAGCTTTAAATTAATAAAACCATTACCCCAATTTTTATATTTTATGGAAACATATTGGAAAAAAATATGAAAAAACCCTACCACTGTAAATTTTTATCCAACCCTAAAGCCCCGAAAGTCAATTAAACATTTTCTATGATGAAAGAGAGTCAATATATTCGTTTTATCTATCAAAGATAGATGATCCATAATGTATTAATCATATTTATTCAATATTTCTTGAATTATTCCATGTATTACATCATCAAAGGAAATATATACCTTTTTAATGATCTTCTAAGGATAAATTCTTAAAACCTTATGAATTCCCTCAAAAAATATATTGTTAGAAGAAAATGAAAAATTAGGTAGATTCCCTTCATCAAGGAAAAAGTTATCATTATGTAACTATTTAGAATCCCCCAAAAATGAGGATGATTAGTTAGAGTTAACTATAACTATTTAGTAGGATATGAAAGAATTATTACCAGTGGAGTCTCCATTATTTAAAATCCAATTTACTTCTATAAAAAAATCTATCTGAATTCCTTGAATTATTAGGTTTCCCTAGATTATCATAATGGTTAAACTTTCTTTCCACCCTAGGATCTATGAATCCCTAAAAGTCATTGTCATGGGTGCACTTAAATGATTAGTGGTTTTTGGGTACTTAGGTGCAGCAGAGTGGCTGACCAAGGTCATCTCTCAAAGGAGGAAGTAAATTTAACAACATATTAAAGGTATTTTGAAAATAAAATAAAATGTATTAATAACACTACTTGAAAGGATCTGGGGGGGTTTTACCACTTATAAAACTAGAAGTAGTTTTCTAGAAGAAGATTGTATAATTTTTTTGTTTTTATTTTTGAAATGAAGTCTGATTAAAAAGACATAACAAAAAGATGTTTTTTTAGAAAATATTTAAAAGGCGTAATCGATCTAACTCTACCTCTTAAATAAATTATTTATCATTATAATTTAAATTAACATCCACTTAATTATGATCCCTTAACTTTTCAACCCTTGAACTCTACAAGAATTAACCTTACCACAAAGATGAAGTGAATTAAACCCTAGACTATCTTCAGGATATGCAATCGCAGCACCCTAATTTGATTGATGTTATAAGGATATATTATGGTCAGTGGTAAATTAAGGCACAAATACATTCTATAAATTAGGACTAATTGAATTTAGGGATTATATTTGAACTCTAAAAATTTATCATGTGTGGTCTTTTTTAACAGATTAAGATCATGCTCTCACAATATACAAAATTATCGACCTCATGTGTTTTATGTTTATTGTTCAATTTCTTGCTTAATTTCATTAAAATTAAAAACTCAATTAATATATCATATTATGTGAATCATAGTAGCTCATTGATTCCAAATAAATTATTGAATAATGATGGAGGTCGGTTGATTACTAAAAATAAAAACTCTTCCATGGGTGGTGTAATCATCATAGAAGTGAATTGCATTTGCAATGGTTTATAATGAGTATAACCCAATCACACTTCTACTAAATAATTACAGCCCAAATAGGAAGATAAAATTATAATAAAATTGAGAAAAATAAAATAAATGGAAGATAAAATAATAATTTTATTGAAAGAACAAAAACATTACAAAAAAGAAGGGGAAGAGAAGAGCATTTTGGAGGAAATCCTAGCTTGAAAGCTTCCCTCCTCCAATGCTTAATTGAAATGGCAAAGAACCGCTTCACCTCTTCTCCCAATACTATAAGGAACTTCAAACCCCCTCCAAATGAGAAGAATACCAATTTATAGGATGGAGGGGAGGCTAGGTTACAAGTGGTTTCAAGTGTGAATGTGGAAATTCATACAAATATTTTAAGCCAACTTTCACCGCCATTTTGACCACCAAAACACGTGAACCAAATATACATATAAAAGGATTATTTGTGGAAAAAAAATCCAGATATTCTCTCTAAATTTGATCCCAATCGAAGCATGTATTTAGGATTTATGGACCAAATACATAACCCATGTCCAATCTGAAGAGTCCATCCCAACTTTGACTTCATGGCCCATTTTCACCAACCAAATTCATGATTTAGCTACAATGACCTAAATGAAAATTGTAGCCCTTTAAGTCAGGAAAATATTTAAATAATTTTAATATCAAATAATACTTATCGAAATATTTATGTCTGAAATGCTACCTTGAATTTTAAAGGGTAAAATTGGAATTTTCATCAAATTTTCAAATTAATGATCTAATCCCAAATATTTCATAAATGAACACATTTACCACAATATGAGGAAATTATATCATTTATTATCAATAAAATATTCAATAAAAATGTGTTTTATCAACTCCCCCACACTAACCCTTTTTCACTCCTGGGAAAAACCTCATATCATGTATTCAAAAAAATTGTGACAAGATATGCATGTTCATATTTCTCAATCCAAAGTAGAAAATAAGAAAAGTAAGAATCCCATAAAGAGTCAATATCAATAAATTTTGAAGTAAGTGTCTCATAAATTGTGTCAAAACAAGATCTAGTGAGATTCATAACACTAATCATAGAGAAACGGGTCATGGGTCTACCATGCCACTAATTCTCCACATGTGTGTGTGCCAACTATTACAAGCTCATAAATCCACTTGTTATTCAGTATATCCAGGTCATGTAAAATAATTATTCGTACTTGGTTTAATTCACTAAACCTATTCTACATTCCTTTGAAATCGAATTTCAAGACCCACTCACTTAAGCATTCATGAAATTCAAACTTTAAGCTCTTGACATAAATATCCTCATATGTTGTACATTTCATCATCCCCCTCATTTATTATTATTATTATTTTGTTTTTTTAGTTGTACTTGGAAAAAATCTTACACTCAACTCTCAACCCATGTTTTATCTCCTCATGACACTAATTGTAATAATTATAACAAGATCAAAGGTCTATGAAGAGTGGGTTTTGACCTATCCAAGACACAACCCTTTTTTAGGGTGTACAAAAGTCGGATAACAGGTACACACGCATAGCTCAATTCGGTACAGTAATGAAACTGATCGGAAGAGAAAAAAATGTATGGATCAACCAATGAATTTTTTTACCTAACTTGACGATACATTCAACTGAGTAGGAAAATTTTCACAAGTCATGGTTGAGTGAAAATTTTTGTGGAGAAATCAATGAAAAAATTTACCATAAACAAATATCACAAATAATGATATCAAAATCTAGAATATTTTATTATGAAACAATCATTGATATCATCGACAACTTAAATTTTTATAAAAATAAACCCTTAATGATGAAATCTTACTCATGATTATCATTATACCAATAAATTTTAAAATCATGAATTTTCTATATGTTTCACATAATAATGTTACATGATATATTTGTTTCTTATTTTTTATTGATTTTTTTTTTGAAAATTTTCAAATACTTAATAGAAAATACACACAAACAACACAAATTAAAATCCTAAATATCTACCACAAAATGTTGTCCCCTCCCCCACACTTAAAATATTACATTTTCCTCAATGTGAACCCATTAGAGGATATGTTCACATGAAATGCATAATTTTAAATAGGACAAATAATAAAAAAGTGAAAGGGTTAGGAACAACCTGATATGTTCAAGTGATGATGGGGTCATGCAGTGTGATGAAATCAACTACATTAGTTGGAAGTCCCTCAATGTATCTCTTCAAATGTTTCTCATTGACTGTAAAGCTCCTTCTTGTGTCTTCTTGTGTGATCTCCACATGCATCATCTTCAGTCATGAACTATAGAGCAAGACTTTCTCCCTAACTTGAAATTCTCTTTTTTGGATCATTTTATCAAGAGATGATTTTGATCTTTCCTTATAGAGCCTTTATTTATCATATAAAGACAATTTAATCTCCTCAATCTCTTGAATTTGCAGCTTCCTTTGGAAGCCAGCTTGGGCCAAATCCATGTTACATTTCTTTATAGACTAATAAGCTTGATGCTTAACTTCCACGGGGAGATGAAACATTTTCCTAAAAACAATTCGAAATGGGGATATACCAATGGGTGTCTTGTATGCTATCCTATAAGCCCACAATGCGTCATCCAAGTGCTTGCTCCAATCCTTCCTATTTGGCTGCATGATTTTCTCCAAAATTTGTTTCAACCCACGATTTGAAACCTTAGCCTGACCATTTGTTTGGGGTTGGTATGGTTTTGCTATTTTGTGTGTCACCCCATACCTCTAAAGAAGGGAAGCCAAATTCTGATTGCAAATTTGTGTCCCTTGGTCACTAATTATGGTCTTCGGTACTCCAAACCTGCAAAAAATATGTGCTTTGAAAAATTCCACAACAACATGAGAATCATCAGTCCTGGTGGCCTTATCCTCCACCCATTTTCTCACATAATCAATAGCAACAAAAATATACAAAAAACCAAATGAACTAGGAAAAGGACCCATAAAATCGATTCCCCACACATCAAAAATCTCATAGAATAATATGGGTTGTTGAGGCATCTCATATCTCCTAAGAATGTTCCCAGTGTGTTGGGAACGAGAGTATGAATTACCAAACACATTAGAATCATGGAATAAGCTATTCCAATATAATCTAGAGCCTAATACTTTCCTAGTTGTCTGTTGGGGTCCAAAGTGTTCTCCATATGAAAGTGTATGGAAAAAATGCAGAATAGACTCAAAATCAAGGTTAGGAACACACCTCCTAATGACTTGATCACTACACGTGCACCAAAGGTAGGGATAATCCCACACATAATACTGAGACTCACATTTTAATTTTTAGACTTGATATTTCTTTAAATTTTCAGGGATTTCAGATGCAACAATGTAGTTCACTAAATCAGCATACCAAGTATGCGTACCTGAGATGGAATAAAGATGCTCATTGAGGAAAGTATCTCGAAGTGGTACCTGGTTCAAGGTTGCATCCTCTAGTGCATGATTAAGCCTACTCATGTGGCTTGCCACTAGGTTTTATGACCCCTTCTTTTCCTTTATCTCAATTTCAAATTCTTGAAGAAGGAGCATCCATCGGATTATCCTTGGCTTTGCATCTGGCTTCTTCAAGAGGTACCTCAGAGCAGCATGGTCAGAAAAACAACTACTTTAGAGCCCAATAAATATGAACAGAATTTAACTAAAATGAATATACCAGTAAGAAACTCCTTTTTCATGGTTGTGTAGTTTTATTGTACTAAATCCAGTGTCCTTGATGCATAGGCAATCACATGTGGACGTCCCTCCACCCTTTGTGATAAGACAGCACTAACCGCAAAGTTGGATGTGTCACACATAAGCTCAAAATGAATATCCCACTATGGTGGTTATATGATAGGTGGAGTGGTGAGACACTTATTTAGCTCATCAAAGGAAGTCCTGCAAGAATCATCAAACACAAAATTAGAATTATTTTGAAGTAATTGTGACATAGGAAGATAAATATTACTAAAATCTTTGATGAAGCGCCGATAAAATCATGTATGACCTAGGAAAGATCTAACATCACACACACATGAAGGATAGGGTAAGGATGAAATAATATCTACCTTAGATGTATCAACCTCTATCCCATGTTTTGACACTACATTCCCTAAGACAATGCCATGCTCTACCAGGAAATGACACTTTTCAAATTTCAAGACCTGATTCTTCTCAATACAACAATTCAACACCTTTCCCAAACAAGAGATACAATCATCAAATGAAGACCCATACTGTAACACCCCAAGCTTCTACGGTACGTTTCCCTTTGAATAATGCGATAGCGTGTGTTGTACGCAACCTCGAGTTCTAACACACACCACAACTAATTAAACTAGCCATTGTGAATAGTAATACCTAATTTTTGAAATTATATATATTTTATATTTGAAAATGGACTTCATTTTTGGACTCGGAATATCGAATTTAGCCTAAGGTGAAATTTTGGTACTTTTCGGATAACTTTCATATTTTGATGAATAGTGAAAATTACTAGATTTTAATTAAAAACAACTTTTTTAATCAAAATAAGTAATAGTGATAAATTATGAATTTGAGTGGTTTTAAAGTATATTTAGAATATATTTTTACCATTTAATATAATTTTGGTCATTGGACATAATTTTACAATTAAACCGAACATAAACAAGTGTCAATCTTTTGGTAGTTATTATCTCTTAAAAACACGCTTTTTGTTTTGACAGCGGGAATTAATTTTAAATTAATTTCTGCCACTTCTGTGTTTTGAATTTAGAAAAATGGATTCCATATTTGGAATCAGGATGTTCAAATTGTGTAAATAGGTAACTTTTATTTTTAGACATTTTGAATAATTACTGCGGTAAATATTTTATTTACCATGGTTAAGGGTAAATCCGGTAAATAAGGGTTAAAAAAATAATATTATAATAATACTAAATTACCCTAAAACGTGTCCTAACCCTATTGGTTGATACATAGTCGACCATGGGCATCTTTGGGTCTATTTTGGGACCCCATGGATCCACTTGTAAGTGATAATGACACTTTATTTTAATTAAGTCAAAATGAATACAAAAATGACACAAGCATACATCTTTTAGAAGAACAATTTTTACATAGGGTTATACATGTTGGATTTTCGATTATAAATATTAATTAGAAAGATAAAAAGATTTCCTACATAATGATGTTTTATTTATAATTTTTAGACATTAAATAATTTATTTTATTTATGACACAATGATGATGCAGTAATTACTATTATAGTGAAAAATTAAAATAATTGATATTATAAATACCCAAATAAATATAATATGAAACTTTTAATGAATTAAACTAATTTTCTAGGATAATATGAGATATTAGGATTGATTTAATTGACTTTGTTCTAAGTAATCAATCTGTTATGAGTTTCACAAAAATCAACTATTGAATAGTGTCAAAATTGACATAAAAGAGTTCTTAAAACAAATATTATATTATTAATTGATATTAAATTCCTAAAAATCTAAGGTTCGGCCAAGAGACTTATATTATGATAGGTTAATCATTAATGGACCACTTGGGGGTCACTTGGATGTATATAGTAAGTTTATTAACCATATTATATAAAAATACAAAGAGACATTGTAAAAGTGAAACTAATTAACTTAGAGTTAATACTTAAAGATAAGGTTAATATAAGTACCCAAACCTGTCTAAATTCTATTGGTTGAGTGTTTTTCGACCTATCCCCACCTTAACCTTTGAATAATCAACTTTGGAGCCATTAGAAACCGAATATGAATTTATTATAAATTAATATTTCTAGCTTTTCCAAAGGTGCCCCTCACCCCTCTTATAAAAGGGCACTCCTCCTTCTCTTTTCTTCACACCTTCAAAGCCTTTTGGTTCGGCCAAACTCTGCCCAAATACTCTCCCAACATCCCTCACTACAACCTAGAGGCCTTAGTTTGATCAGAAAGCCAACCTAAGGAGCCCTTTTGATCAAATCAAAAGGAAGAACCCGAAGAAGAGGTAATGATTTCACCACCCTTTTCTAAGTTCATTTCTTCTTCCACTTCTTCTTCATTTGTTCTTACCATTCTAAAATAATAACTCCAGTATCTCACATATACTGTGATGTTATTATAAGTATGGTACAACCATATTCAGTATTCTATCCACCCTTTGAATAACATGTCACCATACGTGCGTACGTACGGCTTACCGTCTCCACGTCGTGGTGTAATTGTTATTCAATATAATATTATTTGGATGGGTATAATAATGATGTGTAACTCATGTAAATAATAAATATAACATGTTAATGATTCTGTATATATGATATACCATTCATTTATATATTATTTTAATATCAAAAGAATGATATTGTCGCTCGTGCGTACGTACGGACTACCGTCTCCACGAACGCGATGAGATTCATTCTCCATCGTATCCATTCAAGTATAATTATCATTTTATGATTTAAAAATGATGTTTAAGGACTTGATATCATTCTGGATATGAATAAGATACAACAAACATGGCTTATGTAACAAAACACATAAAAGAAAATGAGTAAGTTAACACCCGAAACGATGATAATTCTAAGATATTATTAATAAATCAATGTTAAAAGATCATATATGATATCATATTAATATATATGATTCTTGTATAATTTAATAACAATTATTTCACCATTATACAGGAGGTTAACCTACCCCAACCAAGGAAAAGTACAAGGTAAGGGTTATTTCACAATCTCTTCTTTATCCGAGGTTGTTTATACGTAATAATCTACTGGGATCTCGTTATCATCCACATCCATGTTTCTTCGAAATGTATTTCAAAACATTTTTACTATTTACAAGAATATGGGTTAAAGTCATTTATACCCTTGTTTGACTTTGTATAAGAGGTTTATAAAGGAATCTTTCCGTCGTTTTCAAAACAAGGTCCTTTTTAACCTTTTCGACAGAATTGAGGTAAGAATGTTTTTTTTAACTTATACGGCGGGTGCGGTTATTTTACGCCGTTATAAAATCTTTAAAGCTTTCCTTACAAGCTTATAAGAATATTTTCAAAGAAAATGTTTTATTTTATATGGATCTTAAATGATTTCAAAATAAAAGGAGATATTTCTTTAAAAAGAATTTTGATTTCATCTATGTCAACATCCTTTGATGGATTTTAAGATTATTTGAAGTTGATTTATTATGATACAAAACTTCTATATTGTATTGAAGGTTTTGTGATATGTTTGACTGTGGATGTGCTATTTTTATACCATTCATAGTTTATTGTGAAAGTATTGACATTTCGTATGCTAGTTTTAATACGAATGTTTATGTTATGTTTAAACCTTTTCATATGGGAATGCATTGGACTTAATAAGTGACGGGTGGAGCCCGCTATAGCTCCTCGATGCATCGGTAGATCTCATGAGACAAACTAGTGTCTTGGCACAAGGCCTTGACAAAATCTTATTTTTAGTCTTGGCACGAGGCCTTGGCTATGTGGTTATGATAGTCTGGCATTATGCATTCCAACATTATGAAAGTGGTTTTTGATATTGCATGTGATTATTCGATTAGTAGAATATCCATGTGAACAAGTAAATGGCATTATTTCATTTTACTTTTGCCATACTATGTTGAAGTTCAATTTTAAAAGGCTTTTGTTTTAGTAATTCATTGCCTTAAATGTTTATGCTTATTTTGAATGTTCCGCTATATTGTTATCCTTACTGGGCATTTGAGCTCACCCCTTTTCTATGTTTTATTTTTCCCAGGTAGTGAAGAAGTAATTTATGAATGACTTGCAGGGATATTATGAGGGGTTAATAGTGTGGATTGTGGAAACATTATGTTGTTGTATTAGTTTTTCACTTTGAAATGTAATGTAAAACTTATGAATATATCTAGTGTTTCCAAGGCTACTAAACCAATCGGTCTTTCGGGATTTGATCTTTCTTGTGATCATGCCAATGTTATGTAATTAATGCACCGACTCTGGGTAGCTGGGGTCGGGGCGTTACAGTTGGTATTAGAGGAAGTTTAGTACAAACCTTGGAAGCTAGATTTAGATAAACTCTGATTAGAGCACATAAATTTTCTTTATCTGCTGATTTCATCGTCATACCTATGATTGAGTTTGATATAATCCTCGGTATGGACTGGCTTTCGGACTATGATGCGAAGATTTATTGTAAGAAGAAAGAGGTTACGATTCTTGATGATAATGATAAGGAGCACCTTATTTTTAGAGCAGAATCGTCACCACCTAATTCTTATTTAGACCCACCCCCAGTAGCTCAACTTAATTCAATTGTTGGGGAGGAAGAGAATGAAGTAACTATCGGTGAGGAAAGGAATGTTCAAATAGAGGATGTACCTGTTGTGAAAGAATTTGTAGATGTATTTCCGGAAGATTTACCTGGACATCCTCTAGAACGAGAAGTTGAGTTTTCTATTGATTTGATTCCTGGATCAAGGCCTATATCGAAGACCCCTTATAGAATGGCCACTGTAGAGTTAGTCGAACTAAAGAAACAACTAGAGGAATTGAGTAATAAGGGATTTATTCGCCCTAGTGTTTCTCCATGGGGAGCCCCTGTTCTTTTTGTTAAAAAGAAAGATGGATCTATGAGGTTATGTATCGACTACAGGGAGATCAATGCTATAACGATAAAGAACAAGTATCCCCTACCTCGTATTGATGATTTATTTGACCAACTGCATGGAGCTCAATACTTTTCAAAGATTGACCTTCGATCTGGATACCATCAGTTGTGTGTGAAGAAGGAAGACATTCCGAAAACAGCATTTCGAACCAGGTACGGGCATTACGAGTTTACTGTAATGCCGTTTGGATTGACTAATGCACCCTCTGTATTCATGGATCTGATGAATAGAGTTTTCAAGGAGTATCTCGATGAATTTGTGGTGGTATTTATTGATGATATCTTGGTATACTCCAAAACCTACAAAGATCATGAAAATCACTTGCGCATTATCTTGAAGACTCTGAGGAGGCATGAATTATATGGAAAGTTTAGCAAGTGTGAATTCTGGCTTCAGGAGATTTCTTTTCTTGGCCATATTGTCTCTAAAGATGGAATCTCTGTTGATCCTTCTAAGACCAAGGCAATCCAAGAATGGCAAGCACCTACGAGTATAACTGAGGTACGTAGTTTTATTGGTTTGGCAGGTTATTATCGACGTTTCATCCAGAATTTTGCCCGATTGGCTAACCCATTAACGAAGCTCACACGTAAAGGGGTTAAATTTGTTTGGAAAAAAGAGTGTGAAGAATGTTTCGAAGAACTGAAGAGAAGATTAGTCAATGCTCCTATATTGACTCTACCATCGGGGAATGATGGGTTCGTTATTTATAGTGATGCATCGAAGAAAGGACTTGGCTGTGTCCTTATGCAGAATGATAGAGTTATTGCCTATGCATCACGACAGTTGAAAATTCATGAACAAAACTATCCTACTCATGATCTCGAGTTAGCAGCAGTGATCTTTGCTTTGAAGATATGGAGGCACTACCTCTATGGTGAAAAATGTGAGATTTATACTGATCACAAGAGTTTGAAGTATATTTTCTCACAAAAAGAACTCAACATGAGGCAAAGGAGATGGCTTGAATTACTCAAGGATTATGATTGTACGATACACTACCACCCAGGGAAGGCAAACAAG
Source organism: Viscum album (assembly GCA_963277665.1). Lineage (NCBI taxonomy): Eukaryota > Viridiplantae > Streptophyta > Magnoliopsida > Santalales > Viscaceae > Viscum > Viscum album. The sequence continues at coordinate 596,715,273 of OY728125.1, read as the reverse complement.
GTGGCAGATGCTTTGAGTAGAAAAGACCATGGAGTTTTGAACAATATGAGAATTGAAAGGGATCCAATTTTCATGGATCTAGTGAAGATGGACATGGGAATAACCAGGGAAGGTGAAACATCAATTCTTTTTCAAATGGTTGCCAAACCATCTTTACTAGAAAGGATTAAGAGTTCTCAGACTGATGATGAAGAATTCCAAAAGAAGATTAAAGCTGTGAATGATGGGAGATTGAGAGACTTTGCGTATGAAGGTGGAATTTTGAAATTTGGAAAGAGACTTTGTGTTCCCGATTTACCTGATCTAAAAAGGGAATTACTGGATGATGCTCATAGTTCCAATTTCTCTATACACCCTGGGAGCACCAAAATGTATAGAGATTTGAAGGAACATTTTTGGTGGGACAACATGAAGAGGGAGATTGCTGATTTTGTATCAAGATGTATGGTTTGTCAACAAGTGAAAGCTGGAAGGCAACAGCCTGGAGGAGTCATGCAACCTCTTCCCATACCGGAGTGGAAATGGGACAATATTACGATGGACTTTGTCATGGGGCTACCAAAGACTCCTAGAAGGAACGATGCAATATGGGTTATTGTTGATCGTCTTACCAAGTCAGCACATTTTCTTGCTATAAGAGAAGATCTACCCATGGAACGTCTAGAAAGACTATATATTAATGAAGTTGTGAGAATTCATGGAGTACCCCTATCAATTGTTTCGGATCGTGATCCCCGTTTTACTTCAAGGTTTTGGAAAAGTCTTCAGAAATCCCTGGATACTGAACTTCATTTGAGCACTGCTTACCACCCTCAGACAGACGGACAATCAGAACGGACTATTCAAACCTTAGAAGACATGTTGAGATCTTGCTCACTTGACTTTCAGGGTATGTGGGATCAATATTTACCTCTGGTAGAATTTTCCTATAACAATAGCTTCCATTCGAGTATTCAGATGGCACCATATGAAGCGTTATACGGAAAGAGATGTCGTACACCAACCTGTTGGGATGACGTCGGTGAAAGAAAACTTGTAGGCCCAGAACTGGTGGAGGAAACGGTGGAAAAGGTGAAGGTAATCCAAAATCACATCAAAGCAGCTCAAAGTAGGCAGAAGAGCTATGCCGATAATCGAAGGAAGGATTTGGAATTTCAAGTCGGTGATCATGTTTTCCTGAAGGTATCTCCGTGGAAGGGAGTCATACGTTCTGGAAAGAAAGGTAAATTGAGTCCCAGGTACATCGGACCTTTCGAAATTCTAGAACGAATTGGGGCTGTAGCTTACCGATTGGCAATGCCGCCAAGTCTCTCCAAAGTTCACGATGTATTCCACGTATCTCTGTTGAGGAAATACATGCCTGACCCAACGCATGTACTCACCTATGAAGATTTAGAACTGGAACCCGATCTGTCTTATTGCGAAGAGCCCATCAAGATTCTTGATACGAGAGAACAAGTGCTGAGAAACCGGACGACGCGTCTGGTAAAAGTTTTGTGGAGGAATCATAAGATGGAAGAGGCAACGTGGGAACCCGAGGAACTTATGATGAAGAACCACCCGAGTCTTTTTATGCAGTAATACCCTAGAAATTGCGAGGACGCAATTATTTGAAGGAGGGGAGAATGTAACACCCCAAGCTTCTACGGTACGTTTCCCTTTGAATAATGCGATAGCGTGTGTTGTACGCAACCTCGAGTTCTAACACACACCACAACTAATTAAACTAGCCGTTGTGAATAGTAATACCTAATTTTTGAAATTATATATATTTTATATTTGAAAATGGACTTCATTTTTGGACTCGGAATATCGAATTTAGCCTAAGGTGAAATTTTGGTACTTTTCGGATAACTTTCATATTTTGATGAATAGTGAAAATTACTAGATTTTAATTAAAAACAACTTTTTTAATCAAAATAAGTAATAGTGATAAATTATGAATTTGAGTGGTTTTAAAGTATATTTAGAATATATTTTTACCATTTAATATAATGTTGGTCATTGGACATAATTTTACAATTAAACCGAACATAAACAAGTGTCAATCTTTTGGTAGTTATTATCTCTTAAAAACACGCTTTTTGTTTTGACAGCGGGAATTAATTTTAAATTAATTTCTGCCACTTCTGTGTTTTGAATTTAAAAAAATGGATTCCATATTTGGAATCAGGATGTTCAAATTGTGTAAATAGGTAACTTTTATTTTTAGACATTTTGAATAATTACTGCGGTAAATATTTTATTTACCATGGTTAAGGGTAAATCCGGTAAATAAGGGTTAAAAAAATAATATTATAATAATACTAAATTACCCTAAAACGTGTCCTAACCCTATTGGTTGATACATAGTCGACCATGGGCATCTTTGGGTCTATTTTGGGACCCCATGGATCCACTTGTAAGTGATAATGACACTTTATTTTAATTAAGTCAAAATGAATACAAAAATGACACAAGCATACATCTTTTAGAAGAACAATTTTTACATAGGGTTATACATGTTGGATTTTCGATTATAAATATTAATTAGAAAGATAAAAAGATTTCCTACATAATGATGTTTTATTTATAATTTTTAGACATTAAATAATTTATTTTATTTATGACACAATGATGATGCAGTAATTACTATTATAGTGAAAAATTAAAATAATTGATATTATAAATACCCAAATAAATATAATATGAAACTTTTAATGAATTAAACTAATTTTCTAGGATAATATGAGATATTAGGATTGATTTAATGGACTTTGTTCTAAGTAATCAATCTTTTATTAGTTTCACAAAAATCAACTATTGAATAGTGTCAAAATTGACATAAAAGAGTTCTTAAAAAAAATATTATATTATTAATTGATATTAAATTCCTAAAAATCTAAGGTTCGGCCAAGAGACTTATATTATGATAGGTTAATCATTAATGGACCACTTGGGGGTCGCTTGGATGTATATAGTAAGTTTATTAACCATATTATATAAAAATACAAAGAGACATTGTAAAAGTGAAACTAATTAACTTAGAGTTAATACTTAAAGATAAGGTTAATATAAGTACCCAAACCTGTCTAAATTCTATTGGTTGAGTGTTTTTCGACCTATCCCCACCTTAACCTTTGAATAATCAACTTTGGAGCCATTAGAAACCGAATATGAATTTATTATAAATTAATATTTCTAGCTTTTCCAAAGGTGCCCCTCACCCCTCTTATAAAAGGGAACTCCTCCTTCTCTTTTCTTCACACATTCAAAGCCTTTTGGTTCGGCCAAACTCTGCCCAAATACTCTCCCAACATCCCTCACTACAACCTAGAGGCCTTAGTTTGATCAGAAAGCCAACCTAAGGAGCCCTTTTGATCAAATCAAAAGGAAGAACCCGAAGAAGAGGTAATGATTTCACCACCCTTTTCTAAGTTCATTTCTTCTTCCACTTCTTCTTCCTTTGTTCTTACCATTCTAAAATAATAACTCCAGTATCTCACATATAATGTGATGTTATTATAAGTATGGTACAACCATATTCAGTATTCTATCCACCCTTTGAATAACATGTCACCATACGTGCGTACGTACGGCTTACCGTCTCCACGTCGTGGTGTAATTGTTATTCAATATAATATTATTTGGATGGGTATAATAATGATGTGTAACTCATGTAAATAATAAATATAACATGTTAATGATTCTGTATATATGATATACCATTCATTTATATATTATTTTAATATCAAAAGAATGATATTGTCGCTCGTGCGTACGTACGGACTACCGTCTCCACGAACGCGATGAGATTCATTCTTCATCGTATCCATTCAAGTATAATTATCATTTTATGATTTAAAAATGATGTTTAAGGACTTGATATCATTCTGGATATGAATAAGATACAACAAACATGGCTTATGTAACAAAACACATAAAAGAAAATGAGTAAGTTAACACCCGAAACGATGATAATTCTAAGATATTATTAATAAATCAATGTTAAAAGATCATATATGATATCATATTAATATATATGATTCTTGTATAATTTAATAACAATTATTTCACCATTATACAGGAGGTTAACCTACCCCAACCAAGGAAAAGTACAAGGTAAGGGTTATTTCACAATCTCTTCTTTATCCGAGGTTGTTTATACGTAATAATCTACTGGGATCTCGTTATCATCCACATCCATGTTTCTTCGAAATGTATTTCAAAACATTTTTACTATTTACAAGAATATGGGTTAAAGTCATTTATACCCTTGTTTGACTTTGTATAAGAGGTTTATAAAGGAATCTTTCCGTCGTTTTCAAAACAAGGTCCTTTTTAACCTTTTCGACAGAATTGAGGTAAGAATGTTTTTTTTAACTTATACGGTGGGTGCGGTTATTTTACGCCGTTATAAAATCTTTAAATCTTTCCTTACAAGCTTATAAGAATATTTTCAAAGAAAATGTTTTATTTTATATGGATCTTAAATGATTTCAAAATAAAAGGAGATATTTCTTTAAAAAGAATTTTGATTTCATCTATGTCAACATCCTTTGATGGATTTTAAGATTATTTGAAGTTGATTTATTATGATACAAAACTTCTATATTGTATTGAAGGTTTTGTGATATGTTTGACTGTGGATGTGCTATTTTTATACCATTCATAGTTTATTGTGAAAGTATTGACATTTCGTATGCTAGTTTTAATACGAATGTTTATGTTATGTTTAAACCTTTTCATATGGGAATGCATTGGACTTAATAAGTGACGGGTGGAGCCCGCTATAGCTCCTCGATGCATCGGTAGGTCTCATGAGACAAACTAGTGTCTTGGCACAAGGCCTTGACAAAATCTTATTTTTAGTCTTGGCACGAGGCCTTGGATATGTGGTTATGATAGTCTGGCATTATGCATTCCAACATTATGAAAGTGGTTTTTGATATTGCATGTGATTATTCGATTAGTAGAATATCCATGTGAACAAGTAAATGGCATTATTTCATTTTACTTTTGCCATACTATGTTGAAGTTCAATTTTAAAAGGCTTTTGTTTTAGTAATTCATTGCCTTAAATGTTTATGCTTATTTTGAATGTTCCGCTATATTGTTATCCTTACTGGGCATTTGAGCTCACCCCTTTTCTATGTTTTATTTTTCCCAGGTAGTGAAGAAGTAATTTATGAATGACTTGCAGGGATATTATGAGGGGTTAATAGTGTGGATTGTGGAAACATTATGTTGTTGTATTAGTTTTTCACTTTGAAATGTAATGTAAAACTTATGAATATATCTAGTGTTTCCAAGGCTACTAAACCAATCGGTCTTTCGGGATTTGATCTTTCTTGTGATCATGCCAATGTTATGTAATTAATGCACCGACTCTGGGTAGCTGGGGTCGGGGCGTTACACATACACTATAAAATCATCCATAAATACCTCCATGAAGGTCTCAATAAAATAAGAAAAAATACTCACCATGCATCTCTGGAAGGTATCTGGGGCATTGCAAAGTCCAAATGGAATTCTTCAGTAGGAAAACATACCGAATGGGCAAGTGAATGTTGTCTCCTCCAAATCCTCCAGAGCAATAGGAACCTAAAAATATCTAGAAAATTCATCCAAGAAACAATAATGTGTCTTCCTAGCTAGTCTCTCAAGCATTTGATCAATGAATGGGATGGGGAAATGGTCCTTACGGGTGGACTGATTTAGTTTCTTATAATCAATACACACATGCCAACTATTTTGTACCCTCATTGGAACTAACTCATCTTTCTCATTTTTAACAATAGTAACACCACTTTTATTAGGCACAACCTGAATAGGACTCACCCACTGGGAATCTGAAATGGGATAGATTATACCTTCCTTGAGTAAATTTTCAACCTCTTTTTTTAAAACCTCCAGAAGGGTTGGATTGAGTCTCCTTTGTGGTTGCCCCACTGGTTTATCCCCATCCTCCAAAAGAATCCTATGCATGCAAATAGAGGGGTTATTACCTAATATGTCATCCAAGGTCCATCTTATTGCTTTAATGTTCTCCCTCAAAAGATTCAAAAAATTTTATTCATGTTCAAAAGAGATATTGTTAGCAATTATAACAGGTAATCTCTCACCACTCAACAAATATGAGTATTTGAGATTTGGTGGCAATGACTTGAGCTATAATGAAGGGGGGTGGTGTATGGATGGAGAAATTGAAGGAACTAAAATATGTGCAGAAATAGAATTAGTATCAGAATATACATCATCAAAATCATAGAATAGAGCATCAAATCCATCAGCATACTCAACAGCCATGTCATAATTAGAGTTCACATGATCAAAATCAGAATATGATTCCATTTAAAAATAAAATCTAAGAGATTATTGTGAATTATAAATAAGTGTGGAAGTACTCTTATAAATAAAACTAGAATCAATGCTCATAATCTCCCTAAGAATAGGACAATCAAAATCCATGGGGTTTTTACTTGGTGGTTCAAAATGGGAGATAACAAAAGTATAATGGTCTTATTATGGGTACATCCTGGAGTCCATAACATTAAATATCACAACTTCATCTCCAAACTCCATGTAAAGTGTACCCTCATTGACATTTATGATAGTTTTTGAAGTTTTGAGGAAGGGTATACCTAAGATAATGGGAGCATGTGAACTTACCTACTCATCCTCCATGTTAATCACATAAAAATCTGTTGGAAAGATCATGTCTCTTACTCGGAAAAGTACATCCTCAAGGACTCCCGCTGGATATGCCATAGCTCTATTTTCCAACTACACCACTACTCTTGTTGGATTCAACTCACCAACCTGCAAAGAAGAGAAAACAGAGTGAGGCGTTACATTTATAAAATCTCCTAAATGACATAAAGCATCAGAAAAGTGTAACTCCCTTATGGTGTATAGGATGGTGAATTTCCTAGGATCCTTTCACTTTTTTGGCATTGCTATAGTTGGTGTAATGAGTGATGACGCATTCCTTTAAAGATTGATCCTCTCATTTCCCTTGATCCCTCTTCGATTAGTACAAATTTCTTTTAATAATTTTTCATACCTTGGGATTTTCTTGATGAATTCAAGTAAAGGTATGTTGATCTCCACATGCTTGAATGTGTCCAAAACTTATTTTTTCGTCTCCTCTTTAGCCATCTTCTTGGTTTGTACAACTATATTTGGAAATGGATGGGGTTTAGGAGTAACATAGTCAATTTTTTTCTTACCTTTATCTTTCTCCTTGTATTTCTCATCAGTTGATATGGAATACGGCTTCTCCAAATTTGAGGTGAATCCCGTTGGAATGATAGGTGCATATGTATCAGTTGTTTGCTTCCCACTTCTCAACGTGATGACACTGACATTCTCCTTGGGATTTGGAGTTGGTTGAGAAAGTATATTTCCATAATTCTTACTTACCAATTCATGGAGGGCAATGGAAATATGGCTCATTTGTTTCTTCAACTCCCTTAGCTCGGAACCTTGACTCTTCAGCTCATTCATTTGATTAAGAAAAATTTGTTTTAAAAGATCATCACTATTAGAATCTAACTTCGATTGAAAATTCTCTTGTTGTTGACTTGTTGATGCTTAAGCTTCAAATCTCCTTTGTGGTTGTTGGAAACCCTGTTGGTAAGGTGGATGATGCTGAAAGTTTTATTAAAAGGGGGGACTTTGTTTTTGTCCATATTCATACCTCATGTTTGATTGATCCTTACACCCTTGGTTGTATGCTGGTGAAAAGGAATCAAACTTCTTTTGGGGATGTGGATGTTTCTACTACTGATATGGTCTCCCAAGAAACATTTCTGCACAATCTTCTATTTCTTGTAGTTGGGGGAAGTAGTCATTTCGGTGGCTTGTCTTAGTACAAATGCCACAAGGCCTTGAAGGAGTGGGTTGAGATTTCTTTGGATACAAAGAAATTTGTCTCACAATAGTGGTCAATTCTTCTAACTTGGTATCAATCAAATGACTCTCAAGAGAATAGGGACTTACCTTATGTACTCCCCTGACATGTGGCGTACCTTGATCACCAAATTTTTGGGAGTTTTAGGCCATATTTTCAATCAAAACACGCGCAGCTGCTAGTTTTTTGTCCACCAATACTCCTCCAGTCGCAGCATCCACCATGCTTCTCTCCATAGGTGTGATTACTTCATAGAAGTAAAGTATGAGGAGTTTCTCATTAATTTGGTGATGTGGACAGCTTGCACACAACTTCTTGAATCACTCCTAGTACTCATACATTGACTCCCCTTGGTCTTACTTGATCCCAAAGATCTCCTTTAGAATGGATGTGGTCATTGAAGTTGGAAAAATATATCTGCAAGAAAAGACGTTTCAAATCATTCCAACAAGTTACATCTTTAGGTTTTAAATAATACATCCAAACATTCACAGCTCCATCAAGTGAGAATGGAAATTATCTTAGTTTGATTTGATCTTCAGAAACATTTCTGGGTTTAAGGGTTTAGAAAACCACATTAAATTATTTAAGGTGTTTATTATGATCCTCACTAGAGAGGCCATGAAATTTTGGAAGCAGGTGAATTAATCCAGATTTCAGTTCAAAGTCTGATTCAAGATTTGGGTATGCAATCCGATTTGGTTGATAATTAATATCAGGTGAATCCAATTATTGAATAGTTCTATTAAGTTAATTTCCATTATTTTCAGCCATTGGTTCTTGTTTTATGGTTGAATTTTAATTGCTTCCAATTTCAATGTTCTGAGAGTGGGGTAATTCTCCAACTGTTTTAATGTTGAAACTTCCCATAGACTGAGAATGTCCGATTCGAGCCCGAAGGCTACGTTCAATCTCAGGATCAAGATCTAAGATATCTTCAAGATTAGTTTGTGTAATAAATCAATTAAATATAAAAAAGAAATGAATAAAATTGGACCATAATAAAAATAATATAATTTTGAGTTGGTCTGATAAAAATAAAAGAAGAGAGTAAGAGAAAAAAAATTTGAGAAAGGAGATAGAAGAAAGATATAGGAGAAGAAAAGAATTAAATGAAAAATAAAATTAATACCTCTAATTGGTTGAAATAATTAATTTCATCCCTGGAAATAGTTCCAATTTGAGAGGTGCTGTCATGGGCTCCCTCAAATGATTAGTGCTTTTTGGGTACTTAGGTGCAGCAGAGTGGTTGTTCATGGTCGTCTCTCAAAGGATGAAGTAAATTTAACAATATATTAATGGTATTTTGAAAATAAAATAAAATGGATTAATAACACTACATGAAAGGATGTTGGGGGTTGTTTACCACTCATAAAACTAGAATAAGTTTTTTGAAAGAAGATTGTATAATTCTTTTGTTTTTGTTTTTGAAATGAAGTCTGATTAAAAAGACACAACAAGAAGAAGTTTTTTTAGACAATATTTAAAAGGTGTAATCGATCTAACTCTACCTCTTCAATAAATTATTTATCATTATCATTTAAATTAAAATCCACTTAATTATAATCTCTTAACTTGTTAACCCTTTAACTCTACGAAAACTAACCTTAATACAAAGATGAAGTGAATTAAACCCTAGACTATCTTTGGGACATCCAATCGTAGTTCCTTGCTTTGATTGATATTCTAAGGATAGCTTATATTCAATGGTAAATTAAGGTACAAATCCATTCTGAAAATGAGGACTTATTGAATTTAGGGATTATTTTTTAAATCTACAAATTTATCTCATGTGGTCTTGTTTAACCGATTAAGTTCACGCTCTCACAATTAATAAAATTCTCGACCTCACGTGTTCTGTGTTTATTGTTCAATTTCTTTCTAAATTTCATTTAAATTAAAAACTAAATTAATAGATAATATTATGTTAATCACATTATCTAATTTATTCAAAATAAATGATTGAATAATGATAGAGGTTGATCGATTACTTAAATAATTACTCTTCTATGGGTGGTGTAATCATCGTAGAAGAAAATTGCATTTGAAACGGTTTATAATGGGTATAACTCAATCATGCTTCTACTCAAAAATTCCATCCCAAAGATGAAGATAAAAGAAGAATAAAATTGAGTAAAATAAAATAAATGGAAGATAAAATAAGAATTTTATTGAAAGAACAAAAACATTACAACAAGAAGAGGAAGAGAAGAGAATTTTGGAGGAGATCCAAGCTTGAAAGATTCCCTCCTCCAATGTTTAATTGAAATGGAAAATAACCACTTCACCTCAGTTCCCAATCCCCTAAGTCATGTTAAACCCCCTCAAAATGAGAAAAATACCAATTTATAGAGTGGAGGGGAGGCTAGGTTGCAATTGGTTTCAAGTGTGAATGGGGAAATTCGACCAAATATTTTAATCCAACTTCCACCGCTCATTTGACCACCAAAACGCATGAACCAGCTCTCTATCTATAAGGATTATTTGTGTAAAAATATTTCCCGAGATCCTCTCCAAATTTGAGCCCAATCCAATCAATTATGTAGGAGTTATGGCCCAAATACAGAACCCATGTCCAATCTGGTGAGTCCAGCCCAACTTTGACTTCATGGCCCTTTTGCACCAACAAATGCATGATTTAGCTCTAATGTCCTAAATAAAAGTTGTAGCCCATTAATTCAAGAACATATTTAAATAATTTTAATTTCAAATAATACATATCAAAATATTTATGTCTGAAATTCTACAGTTAATTATAATGGGTAAAACTGTAATTTTCATCAAATTTTCAAATTAATGATCTAGTCCCAAATATTTCATAAATGAACACATTTATCACAATGTGAGGAAATTATATCATTTATTATCAATAAAATATTCAATAAAAATGTTTTTTATCAATCCCTAAGATGTGATTTACTAGAGTGTCAGTTAAATTGATATTTCCAACCCCAAGAGAGTATTTGATATGAATATACCAGAATCTATGAAACACTTTTCTACATTGAGATTGGAGGAATTGAGATATAAAAAGTTACCTTATGCATCATCTACCTTCAAATAAGAAGGAGACATATCCATTGAAACTATAAAACCCTATGTAACCTTAAAATCTCCAAGAAATCCTTGGATATCATAGGTCTTCATCTCCCCCTCATAACAAAACAAAAACAATAATAACCACCACCACCACAACAACAAAAAAAACAAAAAACACCAATAATAATAACAAAAAAATAACAACAACAATAATAATAATAATAACAAGGTTGCTAATAATAATGATGATGATTATTATTATAAAAATAATAATAATACTAATAGTAATAGTAATAATAATAATAATAATAATATCTAAGGATGGATTGAACAATGGATTTTAGAAACCAAAACCCCTTACCTTGAAAATTTTGTTAACAAAAAATCACACATTAACACACAATAAAACATGAAGTTTAAAGATAAATGGATTTTAAACAACAATTAAACAAGGAAATAAAATACATAGACATGTCAAGAAGATAAATTCTCACTCACCATACACTTGAAAAAGTAAATCCATCATTTAATGGAAAATATGCATGATTTCATCTGCTAGTGGGGGATTATGGATCCTATATTCTCTGTTCCATCCATGCAATGAAACATAGTATTCATCTTTTTCATTGCCTATATTACCTACTCCAAAAACCACCTTGACTTGTTGCATGTTGAACTCTTCTCTATTTCATAAGAGTCTTCCATGAGATTATATGTTAATCCATATCTGTTGAATTTTCCTAATTGTCTATAAACACTTTAGATTGTTCTTAGATATTTTCTATAATATATTTTATATATTTTTATAGACCCATACTATTTTCCCAAAGTTCATAGCATTGAGGATCTCAATGACCATATATAGTTTTTTTGAGTCCAGTTATGTCCTACTTTGGTTCAATATCCCCAAGTGAGGCCTTCTCCCCACTAGATGTTCCATATCTAAATGTTTTTGAAATATCCTACACAACTAGGACAGATGAATCATCCTTTAGTGTCACATCATTCAGTTGAACATATTCCCAAGTAGATTTATCATCAATGGTCAAGTTATATTACCCAAAAACAGCATGCTTAGGCCCATAAAAAGGGATATTAACATCCATTACCATATTCTCCATGGGGGGGCTATGAGATTCTTGATACCCAAATACTTCTAATGATATTCACAATAGAAATTTTTAAAATTAGGTTTATCAATGAAGTTAGTCATTTTAATGAATTTGGTTGATTTATAACTTTTCAAAAAAAATGATACATTATTAATTATAGAAACTATACCAAAGATCATAGTTTTAATAGTCCCAATAACTTTAGGACCCTTTATAACATTAAAAGAAAGAGATTGTGGAGCCCTAGGATGATTCAATTTCAATTGGAACTATAACTTTATTTCTCTTGTATCCCATTAAAAATCTTTGGTTGAGGCTAGATACACATACTAGACAAAACTAATATTCTAGAAAATCATTGTATTTGATGTCAACCGATGAGAAGAAGCTACCACTTTAGATCATAATTTTAATACCCAATTCCTGAATTGGAAGCTATAACAAAATTAGTGTTAAATATAGGATCAATTGAATTATATACTTTACTAGAATCCTCATACCCAATAATTCTTTATTCAAAACAAACAACCCATTTAGGTGTGGTAAAATCTAACTTATGGCCTTTAGAAAACTTCTAAGAATGTTCAAGACCATAATCACCAGGGAGTTTTTTTCCATCACTATCAACATTAGAGTGTATAAATTTATTATTATTATTATTATTAGAATATAGATTGGTTTCCTTGATAACCAAAACCATACCAGATTTCCCAAATTAAACTCAATAATTGGAAGCATCTCAGGTGAACACATGTTCTCAAAATAAAGAAGAGAATTTTTTATTATAGGAAGTTGTAAAATTATTTCACTTATAATTTTATGATTTAAATTGAGTTCTAGAAATCACCAATATGATATTTTTACCCTTTATATCACCAGAATTTAGATAATTATCCTCATATATGTCAGCACGATCCATCTCATTTTTATTGTCCAAGGACCACATATATTTATCTTTTTTCTCCCCATCCTCTTTAATTGCTTCATCATCCTAAGAAAATCCCTTATTAGATGCATTTATATTACCCCTAGATCTATAAAATTTTATTCAAATCAGATGTATATATCCTAGGGATCTCAAAAGATATAAACCACTCTACTTGGTATGCACTTCCAAGGACCTTAAAAATGACTAGTCATCACGGAACTAGGTAGGGATTATCCCTTGGTTCTCAATATAGTAATACCTATAGAAGAAAATGGTTGATTACAAGTGACCTTAATTTTATTATATACTATTGAAAAGAATAACTTTCTATGTTTACCCTTACTATTATCCCCATTATCAATGTTCTTATGTACATAATAGATAGAAGATTTAAGGGATTTTCTCTTCTTAGTAGTGACTACACTCCCCTCCATTGTATTCTCTATAGTTGAAAACATAAATTTATATTATTCCTTAAAGGAATAAATTTATTATAATAATAAAATATTATGTTCTTGTTACATATATTAGTCATATTTCCAATGAAACAATATATATCATAAAAATTGGGTAGTATTTCCAATTCAATTGAGATCCTAAGCATAAGATCATCCGAAAACAAAAAAACTTTTCCTATTATAGTATAATATAATTCAACATCAATAAATACTTTGGAGAAATTCCAATAACGATCCCACTTTGTGTCTTTATTAATTTCGATAGGAATTACCCCAATAGATGGAACATCCCATAGAATTTCTGGGTGCCAAAAAAACAATCGAGACCCCAAATATGAATCCACTCTTATGCAATCAAATTTCTGGGAGAGAATAGATTGAACCATATCTAGTAATCCATTTGTGAAAAAGAAGAATAAATCTCAATGTTGAAACCTTTAGTAAAAGGTACATAGTTCTTAAAAGAATCATCATGGATATTTGAATCATTTGAGTCCTTTACATCACCAAGATGAGGCTTAACTGAATCCACTAGATCTAAACCATTTAAGGATTTTAAGGTTATAAGAAATGAAAAAACACACACACCACTGGGATAGAAAGAAAAAATCACCCCCTCCAGTATTTTAACCACTCCATAGTTAGATGGTTACAATTTTAAAGCCCTAAGTCCCACCATTTGATGTCCTAAATTTCCCTTTATCATGACCCAAATACCCCATTCCAACTTCCTTTTCTATGTTATCTTATACCTAGGTCTGCAATATCATTACCCCTACCTACAAAGGTGAAAATTCTGGTCTAAAAAAGGAAAAAAATAGATAATGACCCCTAAGTTATATCTCAAGTAGTCCTTGGTTTGGATACTACCATCATGTGTATAAAAATAGTCACACATATGGAAGGAATTTTCATTAACAGAAAGAAATGTATGATCGAGAGATATGATAACAACCACCAAAAAACTCTATAACCTAAGATAGGGGTTAAACGTAACATATCCCTTAATTCATGTAATTTCAAAAAAAATATAATGAAGGTCTCCAAGTAAATAATTAAGACAATATTATGGTATCAACTCAACAATAGATGTAACACCCAAGATAGTAAGGTTCATCTTTTCCCCTTAAGTCCTCCTGGAAACCTGAAATACTATTTTATATATGGAGGGAGAGTATAAAAATATACTCAGTAGGATCATACCCAAAGTATCTTATAAACATGTGAAAAATCATACTAATGCACCAATGAAGAAACTGAAGAACCAACAACACCTAAACATTGTAAGAATCATTATAAAAATAACATAACCATTATTTTTGTAATGTGTGTAAACATGAATCTACTTAATCTAAGAAAACTACATATGAGTCATCTAAACAAGAGTAAGATTCATTTAACATTTTTTTAAGAGTCATTCAACATCTATATAAGAGTGTAATTCTATTAAGTATGACTCATCAATCATATATTATAAAAACGCTAGAAACACTAAATTACAAAAATAACTATAGAATATAATTTTTTTTACCAAAATATAAACAAAAATATAAAAAATAAATTTTATTATGTAAATTATAAATAATGATTAACAAATACTATGTGAAATTAAAATTATCCAATATTAAAATTATGACCTTTTAAAAATATATGATAAACATGTGAGGTATTGTAGTATTAAGAACATAAAAGATACTAACAAATAAACATTAGCAGTAACTTCAATAAACTTACACATATCACTAACAATATACCCCTTTTAGAAAACGAAAAAACTAAAAAGGTATTTTTGAACCCCTTTACTCCCTTTTGAAATTTACAAAATGTTAAAAAATTATAGTTATTTCAAAACTCTAACATTTATAATAAGTTTATGATGTTTATCTTGATTTTAATTAAAATGGAGAACATGTAATGCTCAAATTATCAAAATTTCATACTACAATAAAAAAAATATTATACAATTAATTTCAGAATAGTGATACATTGATTAAATAGTTTTAAATCCAAAAAAAATTAAACTAGCATATTTTTAGTTGTTCATAACACAATTTAATAAATTTCATACTCAAAATGAAAATAAAAATTTTGAACGATCCACATATATAAGAATGTTATTATCAATATATAAAAATAACTATAATAATGATACCAAATTAAAAATATCTTAGAAAACAAAAGAGTAGTATTTAATATTGCAAGTCTGTGTATGGACATGGAATCGTTAAATTATATTAATTAAAAAAATTAACAAAAATAAACAATTTAAAACCTAAAAGTAAAAATTAAATTTCAGAAATATTTTAAATTACTTCAATGATATCTTATTTTACAAATTTAGTATATAATTTAATATTTCACCAATTTTTGAAATAGAATATTATAAATTATAAAAAAAGTATTATATATATTTCAAAAAAATAATTAAAAATAGAATTCCACAATGCTTCCAACATTTGAAATGAAATTTTTATTTTCTCAAACTTTACAAAATCTAATGGTATAATAAATATATTATAATGTTGACCAATATTATAAATAAATTATAAAATAATTCCACTTTTACTACCATTATCTCCAATAAGTTTTAATCTATTATATGTATTCTTTTTTATTGAATAGTATGAAATATTATTTGATATTTAAATAGTTTGTGTATTATCATAATAAATAGGAATCATATAAAAATAAATAGTAAAATAAAATAATTTTTTTCCATAAACATTGAGAATAATAATTAACAGTAGCAATATAGTCAGTATAAGTTGCAAAAAAAGAACTGTATAATTTCTTCTTAAAGATCCATGAAATCAAAAAATTCCATGTAGATGAAAAATATCTAATGTACTCTTTCTATCAATAATACAACCTCCAAAATCAGAGTTAAAATAATTTATTAAGTAAAAATAGTATTTTATAGAATAAAAAACCTTAATTTACATTTTATTTATTATATCTTATGGGTCATTTAATATCATTAATGGGAAATTATTTAGGATTGACTTGAATCCAGGTAAAAAAATTAACTAAAAACTTAATATCATGTATAGAAAAAAAGTTAAATATAATAGGTTTCATATCATTCCTCTTAGTAATTTAATATCTACATGATTTCCCAACTTATCCAAATGCAATTTCTAATTAGTTATCATTAGTATAACAGCCCAAAAATTTAATGGCACGTTTCTCTTAAATAAATTCTATTCAGTATATATCCTATATTTCATAAATCATGGAGTTTCTTTGAAATAACACTTGGTTATTTAAGAGATAGTCATAACCTAGACTTTAAACTTAATTTTTCCACTTTTGTGTTTTGAATTTTTAAAAATGGACATTCACAGTTGCGATCAGGGTGAAATTTAGAGTTTGATAGAATTGACTTAATTTTTAGTGAATAATAACCTACCCTTATGAATAGTAACATACCCTTATGAATACTAACTTACCCTTATGAATAGTAATACGAATCTTATAAATGGTATCCATACCCATGAATGTATAAATAAATTTAGGCACCTTAAAAATAAAGATGAATATTTTAGGTGTTTATATTTTTCGATTAAATAATTATTTTTATTAAAAATTAAATTTATCATATTTTGAAAATTATTTTTGAAAAATGGAGTTCATTTTTGGATTCTACATGTCACACCCCGACCACATATACTCCATTATTTTATTATTTTCTCGATGTTGGATCTTTTGTTCGAGGTTTGGGTTGAGTTCCCAATAAAAGTCCTTGTGTTTTTGTGGTTTTGGGTTTACTTTTATACCTATGATTAGTTATTCTTGTTGGGATTGAGATAAAGTTTCATGTTGGAGAGTTTGTGATGTCGTCGGTGTCTCTATATTATGTTTAAAACATTCAAGGATCAATGGGTGGACTTCCCTAGTGTTTGGGATGTAATTTGGGGGTTTTTGGCCAAATTTTGGGGTTGCACAGTTTGAGCATGGCCTGGCCGAACCCTGCAACCTAACCATGCGAAGTTGCATAAGTTTACAGTAGCCATCGCATGGTTTGCGCTCGGTTTGACAAACCATGCATCCAAACCGTGCAGCCACTTGCAGGCTTTATAACTTTTGATGTGGAGCTCCGATTGGAGTGATTCAACCTCCAAAATGAAGCCCTATCTATTGGTCATCGACCAGAGGAGCCTACCCCTCCTTCCAAATTTTATTTGCGGCGATTTTGGGACGATTTATCAAGAAAGTTTGGTGGTTCTTCATGTTTCCTTCATCAAATCTTCTCTCCTTCTCTTTCCCTATTTGTTCTTGGGTTTCCTTTGGGGGTTTTCTTCCATGTCCAAACCCTAATGTCTAGGGTTTATGTTTGGTTCGTTTTTATTTAGATATATGGTGTGAAAATGGTCAGGGGGATTAGATATCTCCTCCCTTGAAGTTTCTTTCCATTTGCAGATGGTTGAGATAGGCATTTCCAACATTTTTCTTTTTGAAACACTCCACAAGCACTTGTGTGTTTTCATTTAATTTTTAAATGTATTTCACACCTCTAATATATCTATGGCTTGATGCGAATGATGTCTTCGTGTTGATAGAATTTACTAAAAATAGGTTTTCAAAGGGATTTGTCTGAAATACCTAGGTTTATTGCACATAGGGTTATTATTTAAAAACTCATTGTTCTATAAAGTTAAATTGGTGGTTTTTATGAAATGTTTAGTCTTGATTATGGTGGGATGGTTTTTTATTATTTGTGTTCTTGATTTTGTGTGTATGGTATGGAAATGATTTATCTTTTTAAAAGTGTTAAAATGTTGTAAAAAGGGTTTTATGGTTACAATGGGATTGTTTTATGTTCTTTGAATAATGTGGATGGTTGGATGTGGTTTTAAAGAAAGTGATTGGTTTTGTGGAATTGGTTTTTGGGTGTTCCTTGAAATATTAGTTTCCTAAATGTTGTTTAAAATGGAATCCCATGGGGGGATATGCATGTTTGGCTTTTGGTGTGTGTGTTTTGGAAAATGTTTGGCTTGAGGGGTTCTTTGGCATTTCACACTTGAAGATGGTTTTGGAAAAGATTTGGAAATGTTTTGGTAAATGCATTTGGGTGTCTAAACATAAAGGCCCGTTTGGAATTGTACCTTTAAAGGTGATTTTTTGTGTTGATTTTAAAAAAGAATGTGATTCGGAAATTGTGAATTCTCGATTGGAAACTTAAGGTGTTTTAAAAGATGGTTTGAATGCTTAAGTGATGTTATGGCCCATTTAGCATGTTTTTAGTGTTTCATGTTTTTTCTAAAATGTGGAAAGGCTTATTTAGAAAAAAATTTAAGAGTTGGTGTTCCTCATGGTTTTTGAAGTGATTTGTAAATGTTTCAGTTTTCTTAATTTCTCAAGAGTGGGTTTGGGATGTGAAAGTGGTGGCTTATGAAATGAGATGCTTGGTGTGGTTGATAAATAGTTTATGTGGTAACATGTGATGTGTGAAATTTGATTGAGCACAAAATGGGAATCCTGGGTATCTAGGTGGGAAGACTTTTACTAGTATGATAGTGATCTTGTGGGGTTTGGCCCTTGTTTCACATAGCAAGTTTGACGATGACAACACTAGCTAAACTATTATGATGATGTTGTGGACCACTAAGTTATGGGTATGTTCCCTACTAGTGGCTCATGCATGAGAAATGATATTGTTACGGTTACTTTTCACTGAGATACGAGGTACATGGGGCACACAGCTAGCTAGTGCCTAGGGGTGTTCCCACGACTAGTGCTCAATAATTATATTTCACCTTCAGTAGGCATATAGTTGGTTGGAATGGCAATTTTAAATGTAAGTGTTTTGTATTTAATGTTACATTCTTTGAAATTGTTTTCCATTTAAAGTTGTTCCATTAAAAAAATTTACTAGTAATGTTTGGGTTGGTTTTTTGTTATAAAATGATAGTTTTCTTGAAAAATGGATGGTGGTATGTTTTGGCCTTAGAAATGGGAAAGTTATGGTTGTTTAATAAAATGTGAACAAAAACTATTTTTATAATTGTATTTTAAACTAGTGTTAATGGACTGTTTTGGGAAAGGAAACACTTGTAGTCTTTGGTGATTGCCTACTAAGTTGTTAGCTCACACCCTACCTATACCACTCAGTGTCGGTAGACCCGACCTATTTTGCAGGTTCAGGTTTTGATCAGGTTTTTCTGTTTTGAGTTATCTTTTGGAGTAGGGTGGTCTTGTGGTTGGAGGTGACCAGGAGGTCACATGGAGATCATGTTAGTAGTTGGTTGTTTTATTTTATTGTAACTCTTGGTTCTTTCAGTGTTAGTTTTATTCAGTTGTATTTGTATTGGACCAGATTGTTCTTTTTTTGAGATTTATTTGTGGTTCGCTCTGCTAAAATTTCAATGTTGTATATTTTGATCCTATTTATTATTGGGCCAAATCGTTCCCTCTTATTTTATATATGATTCCCGGCACTAGTTGCCAGTCTGTGGGGATCGGGAATGCCCTTCGGATCATGTCGCGGACCGGGTCGGGTGTCGGGTTAGATGGCATCCCATCTTGGTTCGTGACACTGCATGTTGAAAAATGGTTAGGGTGAATTTTTGGTATTTTTCTGAAATACTTGAATTTTTTATGAATAGTAAAATACAATAAATTACGATAAATGATAAATAATTGATTTACTGCGTCATAGGTGATTCAAGGCTGATGTAAGCCCACTTGGTTCAAACTCACATTCCATTATTACTATTTTTGATCTCATTAATCAATACTATTCATAGTCTTGAGCAAAAATTTTAAAATAATAATTAAAATAATGTAAAATCTCTCCTCCCCACCACTATATTAACCACCCCTCACCCCTTCTTCCTCCCACACCACTCAAGCTTCAAGACTTGCCTAAATTTTGCCAAATACTCTTCCCAAGACCTCTCCTCACGTCCAAGGCCTAATGGTATCACAAAAAGGCCAAAAATAATGTTCTTAAGGAGTTTCTCAAAGAGGAGTACTCAATAGGTGAACCTCTCTTCCTTTTTCTTTCAATTTCTTTTACAAGTTCCATTATTTTGTTCTATCTTCTCACCTAACCTCATCCAAATGCCATGATAATTCAAGTACCTTACATTTACTGTATTTTCATTATGCTAATGTAATATTTCATCACCATATCTCTTTTTCCCCTCCTTTTATACTATAAATACAAACACCGTCTGAGATGTGTTAATTTATCACACTCAAGGAAAATGGGTTTTCAATTTGAATTAATATCTTCAATACTAATAATGAAACATTTTTAATGGTTTAACCAGATCATAATATATTTATTTTATCTTATTTAATGTTCTATAATCCTTACACGCTCATAATATGGAATAATAATACAAAAAAAGTTCATTGTGCACAAAACCGCCAAGCTAAATCCAAGCGTTTATCATTAACTTATCAAATGAGTCATCCTCATGGTATATAAACAAAATCATTATAAGATAATTTATATCTATTTAATTTCACTAATAATATATATTAACAATTTTTTATGTTTAACCACATTGAAAATAAACTTCCATTCACGAATACAAGTAAACAGATCATGAAAACCAAGGAAGAAACTGCTTCCAAAACAATAAAATTGAACCTCTTAAACCCATCAAAAAGAACATTAATGAAACTATAATGTTATACCATATCAATTAAATGTTTATGAGGTTCTATAATTATTAATTAATTAATCTAAATTTGATTATCTAGGTCATTAAGAACAATCAAGAACACCTTCGATCATAAGGTAATGGATCCTCTCTATCTCACTTTTATTCAAGAATGTCCTCTATCTTATGCCATTTTATGTGTAGTTATTAATGTTGGGGTATGATTTCTCACCTCCCGCATACTTCCCTAATGATGTATAAATTATGATTAACCCCCTTTATCTCTATTTAAGGCCTCTTAAGTACACCTAATACCATACCAATATTCTGTACGTGGTTTCTCATATCACTTTTATTTCCGAGAGATTTTCATTGCTCGTCACTCATTTCTTGAATGTGGTGTATGTGTACTGCCATTTGATATATAATATCATGAATCTATTTATGTTCATGGTATTAAATTATTCATTTTATGATTATTAATTCTTGGACACATGAAATGATTGATTACAATATGGTAACGGGATTTGTCTTAATTTTCCACTTCATTATGACTTATTTTGTACTGTTCACCTAATAATTATTATGTGGTGTACCTACTTCCCATTTGATATCACTTTTAATTTTAAATTATATTCCTTTTAAATATCCATATTATCGTATCATGGATATTATTATTATTATATAATTTGTATACCATTTTACATAATGTTTTTATTTTGAATGTTGTTTTAACTATGAAAGTATTGATGAATTTGTATCTTATATTCTATGCAGATAATTTAAAGGCATATTGATCTTATATTGAATCTATGTATAAACAATGATTTGGACATTCAGTGATGGTAGGGTCCTGCTATATCCCCTTGATGCATCGACAGGTCTCATGAAACAATCAGTTGGCGACAAACCCTTCGAGTTTGTTTCCAAAAATCAGACGGGTTTCTACCCACAGAACTAAACCATTTTAACGGTATTATGGTATCATGTGCCAGATACATGACGTCCAATTAATAATAATTCTCTTTATTCATTATCAGTTATTACTATCTATGAGGTTTTTACTATAGAAAAATCTATGGATGCAGTTTCATTCTCAGTTTATTAATGGTGTGAGTTTTTCATTCATTCACCATGTCAAATTGACTATGCCAAGTTGTTTATGATTAAGTTATTATTGATTCATGCTTCTGCTATTTTTAACCCTTACTGAGCATTTGATCTCACCCCTTTCATTTCTTTACCTTCAACAGGTTATGAATAGGAGATCATGTATTGAGTTTCTGCGGATTCAGTTTATTAGTTTTTTATGTATTGTATTTTGTTTCCTTTCCTAATGTAATTTGAGTTACATCTATGTATCTAGTTTCTTCAAGACTACTAAACTGGTCATTCCTTATAGATTTCATTCCTTTTAAGCATTATAATGTAATAAGTAATTCACTGGCTCCAGTCTAAAGGGTTGGGGTGTTATAATTAGCCTATTAAAGTTTTACTAGAGTAAAGACCAAACATTTTAACCAAATCATTCGTTTAACTAATTTTATAATGAAAATTACCATTAGGTCATTGAAAATATTGATGTCTTAATAATAACATTAAGTCACCCATTTAAATCATATCAATTTCAGAA
The DNA here is from genome assembly GCA_963277665.1 of Viscum album. Lineage (NCBI taxonomy): Eukaryota > Viridiplantae > Streptophyta > Magnoliopsida > Santalales > Viscaceae > Viscum > Viscum album. The sequence continues at coordinate 596,692,596 of OY728125.1, read as the reverse complement.
TTTATTTATTTTGAGAAATCCTTATATAAAAAATCAATTGAAAACCAAAAACAATTATCATCAACATTTAAAAAATTAAAATATCATTATTACATTTATTAATAAACAAGGTTGGATCAAATTTTCAATTATTAAATCCATTATTTCATAAAAACATTGATAGAAATTCATACCAAAATCATCATGCTTATTGAATACCATGAATATTTTGATAGATTAAAAACATGATTTAGAAATTTTTCATCTTCAAATCCATGTGGTTGTTTAGCATATTCCATTAAAGAAATTATAACATTTAAAAAAAGAGAACTTAGCATCTATCTGAAATAACAAAATCCCTTAAAAATAAGTAAAATATAATAAAACTCATATAGATTCAATACATTCAATTGGGGGAAAATATTCATCAATTTATATTAATTCCACTTAAAAACTTCCTTGGGAAACATCTTATTCATTTTTTATAAAAAATTAACATGATTTATTTAATATTTTTTTTTAAATTCCATTCAGTTCTTATAAATTATTTACCTCTAGGAGGTTCAGGGAGATTCTAAAAATTATTACTAGAAAATTGATTAAGGTCATCCTTCATAGAAATTATCCAATTAGTATCTTTCAAGGAATAATCAATATCACTAGGTATAATATGAAAAAAAATGAATTAATAGAATATTTTAAAACTAACTTCCTAGTTCTAACTCCAAATTCAACATTTCCTATTTCCATTCTTAATGGGTGATACATATGAGTTATACACCATTTAAAATAATATTGGGTAGGGATATACTCCCCATCATGTGAGTAAATATAAATATTAGATTCTTTATCAGAAATGTTAAGCTCTCAATATTTTTCCTTAAATATTTATAAATATTATTTATGTTTACCATTATTTTAATCAAAATTTACCAACATAGATTCTACAATATTAATAGTTCCCTTATTATATACTCAATAATACTTACTATTATTTGAATATAATTGAAATATTCCTACTAATATTTTAGAATCATATTTATATAATTTATATTTAATATCTAAAAATTACCATTCATCCAAAAACATTAAAGTGAAAAACTTAGGATTAATTATTTTAAACAATTCATAAGGAGTTATCTTTATCAAAACTATAACAAAATTATATTTAATATGTCACGTTATATATTAAAGGATTCATCCAAAAATTATTTTGGTGATTTAAATTCAATAAACATTGGTCTTAACTATTTCTATAGTAGCCTTATCTTCTTCTCTACAGCACCATTCTTATGTGTTTTCCTAGAGGAAGAAAAATTATGAAAATGTCCATTTTCTTTAAAAAAACAAAATCTAGATTATTAAATTCATCTCTTTGGTCACATATAATAGAAATAAAATAGTGACCCTTTTGTTTTTGAACTAATTTATAAAAAAATAATAAATTTCTTTAGTGTTTTACATTTATGTTACATAAATTAAGTCCAAGTAAACTTATTAAACTCATAAAAAAATAAAAAAAATATTTACTTCTTGTGATACTAGATATTTTCATGGGGAAAAATTAAAATATAATAATTCTAAAAATATAATTGTATTATAATTTTTCAAAGTTATGAATGTTTCTATATGTTGTTTAACTTGTAAAAATTAATCGCACAAAAAAATACTTACAAATATTATTACTAGGTTGTTCTAAAACTCATCCAAACTTGGCCAGTATGTATAGTATATGAAAATTTACATTTTCACACCTTCTATGAAAAATAAATATCCCTTTTTATAAAGATTTATGTCTCATAATTTTCTACTTGGTTTTCTCTGATAATATGATTAAATAAATATCTATTCTATTTTATAAAATAAGGAAACATTTTCATTTAAGACTAAACACATATTATCATCAAACATAAGATTATTTAAATCATAATAAATATATGAGATAAACATTATCTTATCCTTAAAACTATAAACATATAAAACATTATAAATTATAAAATCTTTAGATATACCAAATTCCTCAAAACCTATGAACTTTCCTTTATTATTCTCTATGAATGTGACATAACCTCCATTAAATTGATTATAAGATAGATAAATCGATGGGTCTAGAATCATATATAAAGTGTATATAAGGTTCATGTACTACATTTACTTGATACTCACAGGGATCATTTCATATAAAATTTATTTTTATAAAAAAAATTACCCACTCTAATTTGTGTCCAATTGGATTAGTATATGAATTTTTATGTGCCCATAAAGATTTGAGAAATTTGGTATTGGGTAATATTGATGATAAATGTCTTGAAATAAAATTACTTATATGAATTAATGAATGAGTAAAAATCAATGAAAATTCATTACCTTAATATCATTACATATTACCTCTAAAACAAGTTATATTAGTAACACTTCCTCTTGAACATTAAACAAAAAAAATATACACTTCTTTTATTTGTGTATTATAACAAGAACTAGATGTTTATTTTTCTGGTTAATTCATAGAAAACATATTTTCATAGAAATCATCACCTAGAATAAATGGAGATAGAGTCTCCTTTATTAAAAAAATGTTCCTTTAAACTTTTAATCTTTTTTGTGAACTTTCTAAATCACTAAAAAAAGATCAGAAAAATATGAAGCTATAATTCTAAATCAGTTATTTCTATATTTGTTAATTTTATATTGTTTTATTACATGATTCATGTTATCTAAAAAATTATTTAATTTTATTTCTTCACCTTCATTATTAATTTAATGAAAATCATTCATCTTATCATTCTCATCCATTTGGTTAAAAATTATTATCATAAAATTTTGATCAGCACAAATTATTTCATTAATAAATTGTGTTGCAAGTTTAATATTATCATTTTCATGAGTGAACTTCTTATTATTTTAATAATTATCTTATTTTCCCTATGTAATTTTTAATATTATTCAACAACTATCAACACCTACTTTTTATTTTTTTATTTTCAACATGAAACATATCAAAACTATAACCTTTAGTATTAGAATCATAACTATAACTGGAATATAAATAAATTTATACCTCAATAATATATGTATTCAGTAATCATAAGATTTTAGATTCTTCAACAATTTCTAAATCATATCTGGAGCCAAAATACTTGGTCCAGCTCCACCCAATCATGAACACAGGCTTCACTTTCTTCTTATATTTCTTGTAATTGCATTCTTGATTCAATTTCTAATAGCCTGACTTGATCACTCTATTTTTTTAATACTTATATCTTGGTAATTCTGAAAAATTATTATATTTTCAAGTTTTTCCTTCCTTTTTTTATCTTTTGGTCATGATTATTATGATAATTTATAGGTCACTACTTAGATCCTATCTTTCTTTTCATTAGTTTATAAATTCATTTTTTAATATTATCCATCTCTCCTTTCTCACTTTCCTATGAACCCAAATCAGAATAATTAGATGAAATATGTATACTTTTTTAAAATAATATACCATTATGATTTGAATTTTATTCATCATTTATATTATTTAACTCTAATTAACTATGAATTATTTAATTGGTATGTTCATCTAATGTGTATTATCTAAAATTATTTTTTCCATCTATTTCACCCTTCTTCACAATCCATTTATTTGGTCATGACTGCACCATCCATTCAACATGTACTATGTTTTCTAGTACCACTCCCAATCCACTCATCCCATTGATGATAATTTTGAATCTATGTAACATTTGATTCATGGATTTTTCTTCACCCATCTTAATGTCCTAGTACTACACACATTACATTCCTATTATTGTGCACATGAGCTTTTCAGAACCATAATGTGCAATTTGTATTATCATTTGTATGTGTTAGGATATCTTACACACTAAAATAAGTAAACACACATTATTACCCATAGAAAAGTGTCATATAATACTTACATTGTAGTTTATAACATACTTTATTAAATAATTACCTAAAAGTTTATATGGATCATCATTTGGAAACTTAAATGGATTTATAGATATCATCTAGTGAACAATTCTAAAATGTTTTAAATATTATACCATCCTAGACTTGTAATTATCGTTGTCATCCTTTTCAAAATATGGTGTCTTTTAAGGAATCTATCCATCATTTTTATTCATATCTGACATCTCACGAGAATATTTTTCCATAAATGACTATGTCTATGATAGGGACAGCACAATATTAATTTGAGAAACCAAACCTAAATCCGAAATGAATTGTATCTGATACTAATTATTTTCCTAATGTAAGCTACTAAATATTTCTTAATGGGGTTTGAATATAACTTATTAAAATTTTAATAAATTGTTAGTAATGTGTTCAATATAAAAGATCAGTTCATGAAAAAACAACCATAGACATAAAAACAAGTGTAAGTTCAGTTTTAACTATTTATTCAATATTGATAAAAATAAACAAAGAAATATAGATTATTATATTAGTTTAGATCAACTTGATCCAAAATCTAATCTTCAATAACCTATTCTTTATGAGAGGAATGGTACTCGCTAAAACAATACACTCTCTTATGAAATGTAATGATAACCTTTTACAATACTGACCTTTTCTTATTTAGTGGAATAACCCAACTAATATGAATTTTATAATATTCACAACCCAATACTATCACTTTTAGATGGAGTCACAATCAAAAATATATACCTTTTTTTGAGTATACATAACTGAAAACAAAAATTCTTTTGGGAGGGAAAAAATAAACTGAAATATAATCAAAAATAGAAAATAAAAATTATTACAATATTAAAACTAGAATGAAAACAAGAATTGATTTTCATTACAAATCTTTAATCACTTTATAAAATGATTTTATGACAGATCACCTCGTGGTCACAATAATGTAATAGTTGAAATAGTATTAGAGTTTTTTAACTACATTTGATATTCCATGTGACTATATCATTACTTCATAGAGTTCACTCATTCAATATTTATTTAATACTTAATTAATTATAATCTCATCCATCTTCATGATCTTCTTCACATGTGGGTTTATAAATATTTATCTAGCTATTTATATATTAAAATATATTCCAAAGCAAATATCAAACTGCATTGAAAATTTAAGATAAAAAATAAAAAATATAAAAATATGTACAAAGATATACTTTTGAATATACATGTACGATATTATATATTTTTAAAAATATTATAAAATATTATAATTATTCATAATAAAAATTATCAACTAGAAATATCAAAAAATATCAAAAAATAGTATATCAAAATCCATATTAAAATGAAAAAAACACAAATTCATAATCTAGTAAAAATTTATCCTATGATATAAACATTTTTAAGATATATTAGTCTTGTAGGATAGAAATATAATATTATAGAGATACTCATATGATACAAAACTAGAATGATACATATTTCATAGGATATTTATTCTCATCAAATAGAAATTTATAAGAAAAAAATCTAGTATGAATAAATTCTTGTCTAATTAAATTTCTCTATGAACAAAAACTATGATGAATGAAAATAATAACTATGGTTACATATGACTTCATAGGGTGCTAAATATTTTTTTAGAGTCATTTTTTCATAAGGGTCATTTTAAAAAAAAATAGAAATCATCGTTTTAAATATATATTGTCGGTGATCCCTTTTCTAAATATGGGCAACATATTTCTAATGGAAAATACAAAAATCCATGAAAAAAACCCTTAAACTTCACTCAAGTTCAACATGTGTAGTATAAAATGGAACCCGTATATCCAATGTAGGTCTCATAGGCATGAATTGCTTGATGGACCCACTTGCATGACTCGGTTTAATGAGTTCCCACTTCAACCAAACTCCCAAAAATTCAAAGAAATAGGACCCTTGGGCCCCTCATTTTACACCTTGGAAAACTGATAATCAGTTGATTCTCTGTTATTTGAAAATCCCATACCATGTCTCCAAAAATCTTAGGTAGCTTACTAATCTTTCAATTAGGAGGGACTTAAGAGAGGGAAAGGGTACTTGGGTTTCTAAATTCAAAAAAAACCATAAACCTTTTTAAGGAACCACTTCACCACTAGTAAAATACCTATAGGGAGAATGACCTCTATACACATATAGAATTGTTCACCCCTATTCCAAGGACATTGAGGAGAACCCTTATCACCTAGAAAATTTCTTTCCCAAGTGGTTCTAACAAGATCATTAGTTCTACCAAGTGTCACATGGATGAATTCACTTTTAGTTCACTCATGTTTCACTTGGGAAAATTTAATTTTAGCCTATCCAAGTTTCACTTTGGTGGAAAACCATTGATTCAACTATATATCACTTGGGGGTGGAAAATATTTCTCTCCCATGTATCACTTAAGAGAACCCCCCCCCCCTCCTCTTTCTCCTCCCGACTATCACCTAGGTGTAACCTTCTCCAAGACCTAAGTTTCAATCAAACCATAAATGACAGTGAAATCTATTACCAAGGACACCCATCTCAGTGAAACAAGATCAATAAGTCCTCTCAATCCTACAAACATGCACAATTACGGCATCAGACACACCAACGTGTACCCCTTTTTATTATACATTATCTTGGTAAAGGATTTCCTACACTTAACCTGCCTAATATGTAGGGTACTAGGGGGATTTCAATTATAAATTCCCCTATTAATTAGGGCCCTATCTTGTAAGAAATGAAAATAAATTTTTCACTTCAATATGTGGAACTTATCTTCATAGTTTTGTAGAGAATGTGAAGTGAATTTCTCTATATCCATGTTTTTTTACATATAACAGATATGTAAGTCCTCATTCATGGTTTTGAAATAGTTATAAATATGAGAATGGGTAATCCCCATCATTATTCCAAACTACCACATCATAGCCTCTCCCATATCTACCTATTGATGAGGAGCATTAAATCCTAATGGGAATCCCTTATGAAGTAAGCACCTAGCATTTAATATAGGTTACCATACTTCTCCTACCATCCATATTCCTACCATTTTCCACCAAAAAAATATGAAAAATGTTAAAGAATGTGATTCTAATTCAGGTGTAATTCCCTTTACATACATGACTATGTGACATAATGATCTTTTATTGTCTGTTCACTCTCACACATAGCATTACTCACGTGGGATTAGGGATCTATGATGATCGTGTCAGTAGAATAGTAAACAATATCCAAAATGGGCCTCCCCAATATGTGTAACTCCCAAACCTTATGAACTTCATAGGTTTTAATTATCATCTCGAAGGGATATGTTAGAATCCTCCTTGAGGATCAAACACAACATCATCAATACACTGTTATCTTTATTGGTTCATATTTCCAGCAAGATAAAACCCCCACCATGAGGGACACATTACTTCTAGAATCTGTTATATTATCCCCATAAACCAATATTCTAGGTGGGAGATATCTTCATAGGGATATGTTCCATGTAATATCAACCCATTCATGTAATGGATTATTTTTTACAAGATTAAATACTAAAAGAAAATCGGTATAAGTCTCACATAATCCCTTATTTGGAGCCTTTTACCTAGACATCCTCATCACTTGACATTAAACCTCATGTATAATCCTTATCATATGACCTTAAAAGTTATGAAGTGTCCTTTTAAGTGCAATAAAACTAAGCGGTTTTTTATCCCTTTCATAAGGTTACCTAGGAATCCCTTACCATGTGTTTGATCCGAACATCAAAACACCTATCTCCCTATATGATGACAAAGTACCATAGTGCCCCACTACATTACTTAAAGCTAACATCACAAGATAATAAACATAATTAAATAGAGAATATATAATACAAACAAATGGTAACATTGTTAGAGAACCTATGATACATATATATGGTACCATTTATTGAGAACCTATGATACATATAGGTGTTACCATTGATGGATAACCTTTGATATATACATATTGTACCATTTATGGAGAACCTCTAATACATACAGATGGTTTTATATCAATATATTTAAATAATTAATTGTTAATATAGGGAAGACCAATCTCAACCTTGGTATTTTTAAAGGATTCAAGAATACATCTTAAATCTATAATAGAGTCTTGTAGTAGGTAATAATTCACCTAAAAATGTTGTAATAATCCTAACCTCCTATCCACTTGACCAATGTGAGTTCCTAAGCATCATTGAAAAAATACCAATCATTCACCTGCCTTTGGAAAGTTTTTTTGTGACCCATCTCAGATGTGGGAATCATTGTGTGTTTCTTATCCCATGAATATACCCCTTTTGAAACTACCTGAAGGGTGTGAAATAAAAATGGTGAACCCAAAGTGAAATATTCATATTCATCACCCAAATGTTTATAAATTTAATTACATATTCTTACAAAATGAATGTGATCCAAACATAGATCTTTTAATGCAATCAATATGCATGTAGTTGTGTATTTGTGATACGACATTGAGGGGTTTTATTTTTTATGTTTATTATATATATTCAGGTACATCCCCCAAAATTACCTTAAATATAAAATGGTGTCTTACCATCAACAATAGAAGTTTTCATCTTCTCTCATACATCCTAGATCCTCATCTACCCATAGGATACTATCATCCACCTAGTATCTCCAATTCTGGGTATCAAGTGTGCTAATCTAGGAGTACCATCTCAATGGTACTATACCGACACTGGAGACTGCACATAAAGATCTCCATGATAGGAAACCTAACCAACCATTCTACTAGTAATGGGCAGTTATGAACTAGTAAGAAACTCTTATTGTCATTTTTTGAATCATTTTGGGAGAATTTCCCCATAATACAAGAACAAGTTCCTCCTATATTATATAGAGGGATTTAAGGAGTCAAATAGTGTCCTTGTCTTAATTAAAAAATATTCTCCATGAAAATATCCTACAAATAGTTTTTATCACCAATACCACATGGAATAAAACCCTAAACCTAGTGAGGATGCCACCTCATGGGCCCTTTCTCGGTTAACCCTGACATGATAACCTAGGAAAACCTTCCAAGTACAGTTGATGACTAGTATTTGGGAGTGGGAACATGTCCCCACATCCAACCAAGGAGGCCACCAATATTTATGGATAAAATCTATGAGCATGAAAATATTCCTCCCCATGTCCATCATGTCTTCTAGCACAGTTTGGTAGAATCCCAAGAAATTTGTCTTCATATCACGAAAATAGATAAGGGTATACCAATATATCTACCCCCACACATGTTATCTATTTTTTTATAACTATAGGAATTAGAGAAAAGAAGGAGGAATATATCCTTCATCTAATAAAGGAATGGGAATATATGACCATTTCAGCTATAGAAGTCAGCTAAAAAATCCTTTCAGTAATGGAATGGTAGGTATTTATCCCTACCCACATCCTAAAAACCATTAAAATTATCTTAATAGTAGCAGTAGGAGTTAGGGATTAGGAACACAACCTCATACCCATAATCTGAGTATCTCATTACTACTATGTGAGGGATACTCAAGTGTAGGCACATATTCTAGCTCTCATCTAGGGGGTTTGTCGACAAAATCTGAAAATAAGTGGACAACATGATATGGAACACATTAGCATTCCAACAAGATATTTTTGTCCAATTTTATGGTCTCTCAAAGTAAGAAACATATACCTACCAAAACTCTATAAACTTATTTGAATATTCCATAAGTAGTATAGGAATCATTCTAGAAAGCTCTTGCATATGAAATTCATTATCCATAAATTGCAACTATATCTATCTAAAGAAGAACATCTACAAATAAGTCTCACCAAAGGTGATTGTAAATTCAAGAATAGGACTAAAATTATACTCTTCTCGATGTTGGTATTCTTGATTCCTTCAAAAATATACCAATGATAGCCAATGATCTGGGTCAAATAATAAATTTTCACAGTTGAAAAATTCCTCCCTCCAACTATTTTATTCACATATAATATGGTATTCCCTATAATATTTACCATCAAGTCTTCCACCATGGCCATAATGAGGGATATCATAATTGAATTACTCAAGATGAGTACTGCTGATGGTCTCTTCATGTTTAGACAATTGAATGGAAAGATGTATCTCCCCTTTCTATTATACAACCTGAATATTCTCCTTGGGATATACACCATAATATTCCTCCCAACATCTAGACATTAATCCATGTTGGAATTACACCTCATGATGGAATATTGTGTGACGTTACTCCCTGTAGTGATATTTACATTTTACAAGAAATTAGACCCCTTGAAAAATAAATTATGAAAAATCCCTCATATCATGAGGCTCTTGGGAATATGAGGTTGTCCATGCTTGACACCTTATTATTGAAAAGTTATAAAATTTATTAATTAGAACATAGGCCAAGGAAATTATCATTATTTGAACCGCCCTTGGATTTTTTGGATTTCACTAGGGAAAAAGTGATTCACATAGATATCATTTCCTATGATAAGTCATCCAAGAAATTTCTTCATTGGTAAAACCATGTAGAACCATATTTTATAGAAGATGAAGATAATACATTTATTAAATGAATAAATTAGCTAAAGATAATATATCATTCATGTTTTTCCCTTATCCAATCCTTAATACAGCATTCCTGATATGTTGTTAGAAGAATGTGTGCATGGAATTCACCTAAATTTATAGAAAACTATTCACCATTTAAAAATAAAATTCATACTTATGAATTACATGAAAGTCAAATTAAGAAAATATAATAAGTTCTTCATAAAATTGAAATGGTTTCCATCTCAGATGCACAACACCCAGAATTGGGATAGAAATGAGAGGGTCATCAATATGCATGTCATAATCCATTGTAAAAGATACATTAGTTTATCATTAACACCATGACTAGAATCTATGATAGGGTATGAGAGAGAAAATAGTGCCTCACTTCACCTGGTTCCTAGATCATCAAGGTATAAAACAAGTAATATCCTGTAATGTCATTACATCGATATGACTCTTAAAAGAAGTATCTTATCATAGTGGATATTTTTCTTATTATAAATTGACTATGACTAAATCTCAGAAGCATCAATCTTTGTGAGAGAAATTTATCAAAAGACTCTTGTGTGAGGGATTTGAAAAGATCAAGAAAGATTCTACCTTAAGTAAATCCAACCATTGAGTGACATTGGTGCCTTCAGTAGAAATAATCTCTTATTCAATGAATTCATTACAAACATATTACACTTGAACAAAGATCTGTATAATAAAATGGGGAGATATGATAGCTACATCCATGGTAATATGAGAGAATCCTGTGATAGTTGGGTTGGGGGTATTTTTATCATAGTCACCACCTTCAGGGTTGCTAAACTGGGCCTGAGATTCCATAAAAATGGAGAAAAATTACTCCAAGCCTGTACGGATAGGGGAATTTTCCTCCCTAATTAGAGTTAGTCATTTCTAATTTAGGTGGATCATTACAGAGTGATTCCACCCAGTTCATATCATCTTGAGACCCATCTTCCCTATTAGGAATGCGTAAAAAATTTCTTCAGAGATTCACTTAGAATCACTCTTCCCTAGGTGGCTACAGGTGAATCCTTGAATGGGATGTTGAGGCCCCATAGTGTTCGAAAGATAAAGAGAGTGATAAAGGTTTCAACCGCTCTAAAATATCATAGCACTATTAATCGATATCCTAAGGGAAAATAACCCTCCTATCATTCTATTTCTAATGTGACACCAATAATGCATTATTTTTCAATGAATGTCATTAGTATTTCCCCTATATATTCTATTGAACAGGAATCCAGTGAAGGGGAATAGGGAGAATATGTTTCCATTAAAAATATGGTCCACACCAAAGTGACTGAATATGGTGTGTGTACTTGGAATCTGAGGTTAACTAAGAATTCTGGGTCTCCCTTGAATGTTTAGCTACCACATATTTGTTGAGATTTGATCAAATAAAATGGTAATGTTTTGGAAAAATATCACCATTATCCTAAATAATTTGTTCCTATTATACTTGAATATAAGTTCACTCAATAGGAGGAAAATATTAAAGTGTTAAAGATACTCAATAAGGAATTAATTAGAGTAAATATTACTACTGGGTATGTTCTTCCATCGGATCCCCATATCACTCTCCTATAAAATTATCCTTAAAGAGAAGTGGTTCTCATTCCAATAAAAGTAGATCCCAAGCATATTATTAGACTGGGATCTAGACAGCCAATTTATCCAGATCCAATAGTTTCAGGATGTCAAGAGCTCCCTCTAAGAAATAGGATAAATGTTAGGCTGATTGTCATAGGTCATACCACGATATTTATTAGTAAAAAATATAAGAAGACCCACCATAATAGGTTCCTCCCATTTCTTCCCCTATTCAAACCCCTTATCGTCTATTCATCCCATCAATGCTCATCAACACTATTGAATCATTGAAATATAAATTGGAAGCCATCAAAGAATTACGTGCACCGATTAATCCAGAGATAAATCCTTACCATTAATGGGATGATGAAAATCTAACCACGCCCAACATTGTCAACTCAAGATTTCCCACATTCAATAGATCAGGGGATCCATAAAACCACATGGATCACTTTGTATCTCAGTGTGGTCTAATGATGGGAACTCTTGATCAACAAAAATCATCTAAATTCCAATTTTTCTTGTAGATATTGGAGGGATAAACCTTTGTCCGATATACCCGTTTACCAGGTAGGTCGATCATAGAGTGGGAATATCTTAGATGACAATTTATTTTCCAATTCAGATCTATATTGTAGAATACAGGGATATTTGACCACTCATATGGAAAATAATGATAAAATTATAGGTTCTATGATTTTATTTCTAGGTGAGTGGTTTAATTAATAGATAAACCTTTAGCTTCCTCAAGAACACTTGTTGGGTATCTATATAGATAACTTCTATTATGATCTCTAAATTCTTCTCATTCTAGTAATGTATCCAAGTAGCTTTTTGGAACATTCTACAATTTCACAGAGGTTGGAAGATTCTATTTGGAAAACCAAACCTAAGTCTTAAACAATGCCAACAATTCAATGAACGAGAATAGGAAATGTGGAGACTAAAAATTTCACAATTAAAATGGCTCCTACATTGGGTTTATCTTTTAAGCCCACCCATTATCATGTGGAACCTCATCTTAAACAGAATCAATAGTAATAATACCCCTATTAGGAATAGTGAAAGTAGTTGAAACGTCTTCAATTAAAAGACCAAAAGAATAAATTTTTCTCCCTATGATATGAACAAGTTCATGGCTACTTTATAGCATATATAGAAAATAATTTACAAAGGATTCCGGATCCTAAAAGGCCTAATCATTTAGTCTAAAAGACCACCCAAATTGTTTCCCCTTCCACCTAATGTTGGGGAACACCATCCAGGACTACATTGTTTTTAAATACATTTTGGAAAAGTTATTTTATTCTTGAATGGTAAATCTAGGTAAAGCATAATAAAAAATGAAATGTGTTTCAACTACCATCCTAAAGTAATAAATATAATAAATATGAATATTTTTATCCTCAGGGTATAGCTAATCCATCCAATTATTCCCCCAATCTATTCTTTTATGCTACAAAAAACTTTTTTATCACCACAATCATATAGGATATCATCTTCAAAGAATCAACATAACCAAAAAATAATGTACATAAAGATGAAACTTTACCTATGATGAAGCCATACCTAGCTATCTTGAACATTATGCCTACAGTCTTGAGGGGACAGGCATCATCCCACCAAATGGTACCGCAATAATTGTCCTTCCAAGTGGAGTACTCATAAGATAAAAAATTAATATAGAGATCCATTAACACTAATAATTCAATGGATCCCTTATCTTATGATGAATACACCCATGATCCTAAGTTCCCTATACCAGACCGAAGATCAACTGCATAAGGTTTCATGTGATGAGGATGTAGGGGAAGATGTATTCATGGCCGAGCACAAAACCCTGACAATAGCTCCTCCAAATCTATTTATGCTACTGAAACCCAAGAACATAAACATTAGAAATCCTATAAAAACATAGAGGCACACTAGTATCTCTCAAGATTCAACCAAATCCAATTATTTTTTAAGAACTATTGATAACTGTAAAAAATTCTAACCATCCCATACATGAGGGAAGATTGTGTAAGGATTATTCATTATTAGCCCTTTATTTTGATGATTTTTTTTAGATAATGATAAAAGTATGCTAAATGAGTTTTAGTGGATGTTGGATCTACATCAAAACATCAACATTCATTTTAAACCATGAAAGAGCGGTTTATGATGTAAGTTTTTAGTTTATGGTTTGAGAAGCCAGTGGTTTATGACTTATATGTGGTGAGGTTTATATCATAAAATGTATTTTTTTCATATGAATAAAATTTAATGAATATGTTTAATTAATCCCAATGTTCTGTTTTTTTCAAAATAAGTTTAGGTTTCAAAATTTTTATAGCCAAAATGTTAGTTTTACAGCATATTTTTTTAGAGCTATGGAACATATGATATAAATGATGTATTTATGCCATAAGTTAGGATACTTATATCTTGTTTATATCTCATGTTTGGATGATTAATTTATCATTTGGTAATCTCTCTCTCTATAATTTATAGAATAAAACCAAGGTGGGTATAGGAGGTCTTCCAGCCCTATTATCCCTAAGTTGATATTTTTTTCAATGGTTGGTTGTTGGAAATTAATGATTATTTATCCTCTATGATCCCCTTATTTTACCTAGTTCTTATCTTGGATATTCACTATGGTGTGGTTTTTACTATTTGAAATATATTAGGTTGTGTTTCTAATAACCCTTTGGTGCAGTTCAGGTTGATCCAGGGTTCCCTTTTCTATTTATGGTGTGTGGGATGTTTCTTATTCACCCTGAAGTTCATAACAAGATAAAAATACTTTTTTGAGGTAGAGGATCCTCACTTTCTCCCTTTTTATGTGCTATGTGTGAGATCTTCATGGTTTTTATTTCCTTTTGGTGGATGTTAAGGGTCAGTGTAATAATGTAATTAATTGGAATCATTAACATTGATGTTTATGTGAATATATCACCTGTTTTGACTTCATTAATATTGTTACTAATGATATTATTCCATGTTGATGCCTTACTAAAAATAATAGTTGTTGGAAGCCTTATTTTCACTATGTATGGTATGATGTGATGACCCTTATTGTGTTTTTTGTTAACACCATAGATAAAATTATAAAGAATGTGTATTTTTATAATAAAATAGTTGTCCTTGGAATCTTTTTTGTGTGATAATACTCATGCTAAATTAAAAATACTGTGATGAAAGCCCTTGAATAATTTGTAAAAGAAGGAATTTTTTTATATGATTTGTGATTATTATTATTGTGTTTCCCTATGTGTTTTGGGATGTTGTGAGGTAGTGGTGATGACTAGATGGTCCATGTATTGTGTACGACAATGATATAGTGTTTAAAAGGAAAGGATGAGATGTGGAAAATGTGTGGTTCTAGTATGTGATATGGTGCATAGTGGAAGTGGTGCATGGTGGCTATGGTTTTATGGAAGTTATGATGTGTTTTTGTTATGGTTAGATGCCTTTGTTTGTGTAGTTCTTCAATTATAATGGTTGTGATATTGTGGTGATGGTTGTTATGAGTTTGGTGAGTTTTTTTGTGGTTGGGTTAGTTTCCAGGTTATCCATGGAATAAATTGAGTTAATAAAATAAAACAAAATAGGGTGGTAAATAAATAATATGGGTTAGAAATGGTTGTGTGGTAAATGGATTAATTAATTGAACATTAAATGAATGGGTACTATAAACATGAGTGAAGTGTCATAGTAAATAGAAGTAGATGTTTGGCTTGTGTGGTGGTTGTGTGATGTGTTGCATATACTGGTGGAAGATGTTGTGATGGTTTTTGTGTGGTATAGTGGTGGTGATATGATGTGTTCAAGTGTTTTTGGTTTGAAACCATATGATGGTAATTTTGTGATATCTATATATCATTTATTTTATATATTTTCTATGTACACATTACCCGAGTTGGATAAACTTACCAATGATAAGAGGTTAGAGGTTCTGGGTGTTTTCCCAAATATCCAAGTTAGTGGTGATTCGGATAGTTGTAAACCCCCTCTTCCCTGCTCTTTCTTTAGTAGTTGTGATGACCCAGGTATCTCTGGGTGATATGTGATGTGATGTGTAAAACCAGGTTACTTTGGACGAGATGTGATGTGATGAGGTTGTAATGTTATGTGATATATTGATCGATTCATGTGTGGTAAAATAAGGGTGTGAGGATGACTTTTTAACTATCATGATACCCTACTACTCTGGTTATGATATAGGATGAGATTTTATAGCCCAAGTGTCTTTAGAAAATATATTGTGTGGTGATGCATGATGCTAGCATAGGATGCTAAACCATATGAGGGTGGGTTAGGAAGATATGTATCTTGAACTAAATCATAGATATCCCAAGTGGCTTTAGTTGGGATGTGATGCAGTATGGTTGTGATTCTATATGTAGTGAAGGGATGGGAGGATAGAACATTCAACGTTGGGGCATGAGAGTGGAAAAACCATGAGGGAAGTGGCAATAGAGAGACTTTCATTTATAAAATATTAATTCTATATTGTTATATTGGATGTGTTATTTTGTGAGTGAGCCATGGTGAGGGTAGGTTTGGTTATATGACTTGTTTGAGTACTTTTTTTTGTTCACTGGTGTATTAGAATTATCTTTTAAAATGTTCACTTTACAACTTTGTTATGTCCCTACCGAGTATACATGTATGCAAAAGCTACATATATAAACAATGTTTTAGGTTTCTAGTAGGAATTTTGGGAACTAGAAGGATATTACTAGATGGGTTTGAGATTTTGATGAGTCACTACCATAGATTTTTCTTTTGGTATATATTTCATACTCTTAATTATGTTGATTTATATTATTCATTCATTATGGGATGACATTGGGTTTGTTTTATATTATCTTCTATAGTTGTTTGGTGGTTTTTTATCATATATCCCAATACTATTTTATGTTATATTGGTTAATGCTACCAATTTTTGAAATTTTTATACACACATTTATAGTTTCAAACCAGCTGTCTATTGGAGGCAGGACTCAGGGGTCATTATCTCTCTCCCTTCATTGTGGAATCACTGGTGGGAGGGGGTCGTGACATAGTGGTATCAAAGGTTTAGTTGAGACATAGTATGGAGTATAGAGTTAGGCACTATTAGGTTTCTATGTGTTGGTGTGGAAGTGGTTTCAGTTGATCATGGTGCTTGTCATAGGCCTGGGATACCGGCTAGGACACAGGATTTTAGATCCCTTGTGATCCAATGCACAGACTGTAAGCTTATTGAATGACCAAGTGATTTTAACCTATCTATAGGGTAGAGACCTATGTGAGTTACATTCATTTTTATTAATTATCTTAATGTCAAAATTAGATTGTTGTGGGAATATAAAATGAATTAAATAAATAATCTTGAAAAAATACATATTGTTATGCTTAGGATGTTATCCTTCCTTTTTAGTAATGAATTATGTTCATCCTCTATGATTGGTTTAGGTAGTTGAGTATCAATAGGCTAATCTGGTTGATCATCGAATAGTTTATCTAAAAGAGTAGGATGATGTTTGGAAGAGGTGTTTTTGTTCATTTCAACAAAAGATTTTGGGAAGGTATGTGGTGATCATCTTAGATCCATATACAAAGCACTAGATAAAGGAGCATGGGATCATTTTTGTTCTGATCTGATCATAGGTTGTGTTATGGGTACTATTGGGTGTGAGTTAGATTTTGGTAGTTATGAATCAGTGGTGGAAATTATTTATTAGTGACTAGAAGGAGGTGGATTTATTGTTTCCAAACTTTTATAGGTATTTTCTGGTGGATTTCCTATCATTGGTGATGAGGGAAGCAAAAAAGGTAAGAGATTATCTACCATAATTATGGGAGTTTGAGTGTGTAGGAGTTTGGGATCAGGTTCAAGGACATCCTACACTTTTCACCTGATGTTTTCCCAAATGAGGAGTTCATACTGTAGAGTTTGGTGGAGGATTTTCATCCATTGATCATGTATGCAGTCTTACCATTTACTCTCCTAACATATCATGAGGTGAAAAAAATCCAAGGTTATTGAGAGGATGAATTACATGGGATTTGAGCCTCAAGAGAGTTATAAATAGGGTTTCATGAGGACTATGGCTTCTGTAAGTGGGCCACAGTTGTTTATCTAGTTAAGGTTTCGACTAGTGGGGAACTAGCCACGGTAGATCTCCTTCAATTATTCAAGGTAAGGTGGTTACCGAGCACATACAAAAGGTTTCCTATTTTTATGTTATATATATGGTGATCATGGGAATAATTAGGATAAATGTCTGACTATTTAGGTAGGATATAATTTTAGGTGGATGTCTAGGACCCTTTTCAATAGAAAAAGTAGTTGGATCTAAGGAATTTTTAGTTTAAAGAGCCACTGGCACTTGTTCAGCATCCTAGATCATATAGAATTGCTAGTGGTAAGCCTCGTGATGGTCCAAATTTGTAGGGACCTAGACTATAGATTGGTCTTAGTGGTTGAAAATAGTATGGTATAAGATCTAGGTGTGGTTAGATAGACATGTTAGGGGTTTCATTTCTAGAAGATCTAGGTTTTGTTCAAGGTAGGAACAATTTATCACTCACCATTGTTTGTGGTTTATTTGATTTAAAATCCTCACACTCTATTGTTTCACACAATTTCATCTATTCTTTGGGAATAGATGTGGAGAGTTATCCATTTCCATAGGTGTTGTCTATGTTATTTGAAGGATCTGGATTTTTTGTAGAGTGATTAGTTCTATTTATACTTCGTTTACTTGAAGGAGAAGTTAGTCAGTGCTCTGGTGCTTTAGTTTCCTAAGTAGGGTGTTTTGTTTAGGTCTTATGCAATTCAACCCATTTGGGATTGGGATACATGTTGATGAATCAAATATTGGTGATCTATTATTGTTCTAGTCAGTTATGTCCTCATGTACAAAACTATTCCACCTATGATATTGAGCTGGTGGTGGTTTTGTTTTCCCTAAATTTGTATCGTTATTACCTCATCGATGAGAACTTTGTGGTTTTCACATACCATAAGAACCTAGAATATGTTTTCTCCTAGTGAGATCTAAATATACACTAGCGTATGTGTATATAGTTTTTTCAGGATTATTATTTTGAGATCTCTTATAGCCCAGGAAAGGTGAATGTAGATACTGATGTGTCGAGTCAGATGTCTTGAGGATATGTGGTTTGAGAGTCTGATGATGCGTGTAAGTGGATGGAGGAGGTTATAATGATGCATCATGATGTGAGGGAGATTAGGGGTAATAGTTGTATCTATTAGATGAATTTAAAATCATATTTTATGTGGCAGGTGGATGAGTCTCAGTGGGGATATTCATAGTCATTGGAGATGTGTGAGAGTGTTGGCCATCATAATTCACCTGAGGACTGGTCAGAGGCTGGTAGAAATTAAATGTTGTTTTAGAGGATTTTTCTCATTCTATAGGTCATTCTTGATGGGATTATATATGAGTTTCATAGATCACCTTTATTGTTATATCATAGTGTGATAAATATGTTTTGTTTCTTAAGGAGACAACTTTGGTGTCTTAGAATGAAACAATCGATGGAATAAATTGAGGTGAAGTGTCTGGTTTCTCAGTTGGTGAAATAAGAGAATCATTTTCATCGGGTTTTTTTATTGTACTTATAATTCTTCAAGTATAAAAGGAGGAAACATTGATGGAAATAATTATAGGTTAACTCTGAACTAATGGATGTTTTGATGTGTTTTGGGTGATAGTGGACCAACTAGTGAATTTTTCTCATTTCCTAGCGATATTTGAGTCAAGTGTCATTGATGTTTTGGAAAGGCGGTATGTGGATGATGTGGTCAGGATTCATGGGTAGATGAGGACCATCATATCTGATTGCGATCCTTCTTTTACATCATGATTCTGGAGGGTATTTTAGATTTATTTTGGCTCTCAGTTGCACCTTAGCATAAATTTCCACCCTCAGAAAAATAGGAA
The DNA here is from genome assembly GCA_963277665.1 of Viscum album. Taxonomy (NCBI): domain Eukaryota; kingdom Viridiplantae; phylum Streptophyta; class Magnoliopsida; order Santalales; family Viscaceae; genus Viscum; species Viscum album. The sequence continues at coordinate 596,672,583 of OY728125.1, read as the reverse complement.
GATGGAGTGGACTATCTAGACACTAGTGGATATGTTTCAATATTGATTCTTAGACTTTGGTGTATCATGGGTAAGGAACATTCCTTAAGTTGAGTTTTTATACAACAATAACTACCACTCATCCATTGGAATGTCATCATTTCAGGAATTTTATGGGTGGATATTTCGTTCTCCATTATTCAGTATGGAGATTGGGGAGTTAGTAGTTCTTTCTTCTGATGTGATGAAGAGAATGATAGAGAAGATCTATTTGGTCTAAGAGAGGATGAGGGTGATTTAGGACCATCATAAGTCCTATTTTGATTGTAGTTTGAGGCCCCAAGAGTTTGAGGTTAGAGACTATGTGTTATTGAGATTCTCCCCTTGATGAGGGAAGTGAAGTTTTTGTAGGGGTTAAGCATTCTCCTAGGTTTGGTGGGCCCTTTAAGGTGTTGAGAATAGTTGGAGAGGTGGAATATCAGTTGTAATTTCCAACACGGTTAGATAGGATCCACAATTCCTTCTTTGTATCTTATCTTCATTGGTATCTTTGCAATGACTCCCACATCATTAATAGGGTAGAGTTTCATATCCAATATGATTCTAAGTTCTTGGAACATCCAGTAGATATACAGGATCATCAAGAGAGGGTGTTATCCTGATGAACCATTCCATTGGATTGTCTTCTTTGGAGAAATGGTTTCATGGGTAAGAGTTCATGGGAGAGGGAGATGTAGATGTGTTCCCAGTACCCAGATCTATTTTTAGTTGTTCATTACTCAATTTAGTTCTGATGATGTGATGCTTGGATCATATTGTTTTATGGGATGTGTTCTTTCCCTTGATTTTTGATGTATGATATGTTATAAATATTTTGGCATATAAAATAGATAATCCTAATTCCTAATCAAGATGATTTATACCTTAAAATCATTAAAACCATTTTGGCGAACCAATTCCACCAAAAGTAGATAGTATCTTGACATGGAAGATGGAATTATATGATTTTTATTCTTGGGGAAACATTTTGTTTTAGTTTTGGTAGTGTTTATTATGGGTTGGTTGGAGTTCAAGATGTTTATATGGATAACTATGTAGAATGTTTTGTTTTGTGGCTAGTATGTGATGAGTGTTTTTTAGCCTGGTGAGATAGCTATGTGGTGATCTTGTTATATAGAAATTTTGCAGTTTGTAGTTGGTAGGTGTGTTTAAGGTGTTATGAGATCCTTGAGAGGTATCTCAAGTGGTGGTTGTTGGGACCCCATTCTTTTCATTGGGTTTTTTTAATTCATGAGGAGGGGAATCCTTTTATATTTTTATAATTTACTATTATGTGACTTCCTTTCCCATTACATTTCTAGTTTTGTGCTTGGAGAGTTTTCATAGAAGTCTATAAGAGGTTCAGTGGTGGTTGGAGCTATAGTATAACTGTAGTATGGTTTTTCTACTACAAAATAAGTGTTTAAAACACAATTTTGTAGTTTGTGCCTTGATAATATAATGGTTTATGGGTTGTATTTGGTGAGATAAAGAGCGTTAAATGGGATTATTCCATAATAATGAAATTTACATAATATGTTTAATTAAGTCATGTGATCCATGTTTTTTAGCGGATGTTGAGGTTTCTATCATTATTATGAAAAACTATAATACATATTTTATAATGAATGAATTATATTTATAGTAAGTTTTTCATTCAAGTAAAATTTCATAATGTAAACCAATGTTTCCTACTCTTTAAAACACATTTATGATATGAAAATGATTCGTATGAATTTTAAAATATAGAAACATGCTTTGATAATATTTTAAAATTGAAAATATAAAAGGAGAAAAGATCCCCCTTGATTTTCCATCCAATGGCCCAGAAGCCTTCAAATTTGTATTATAATGATAAACCCTTGTTTAAGGAAATAAGGGGGAACCCAGACATCAAGGAAATAGAACATACACGACCCGGAGGTAAAGAGTAAAACCAGACTAATAATATAGAGCTTCTCCTCCCCATAATTTGATCATGAAGCATCCACCATTGCAAGATAATTAGGCAAACAATTGTCCTGTGTCAGAGCACAGGCCTCATCCGATGGAAAACGCCATACCCTCTCAAACAACCAAATTCAAAAAACTCTCCAAAGATGAATGATCACCTATGAATCCTCCTCTAGATCCTATTCCATAAAATCAAGTCCAGCTTCACTAATCACCTTTAAGAACAAACCATAAACAAACAACACTCACAATAGAAACAGCTGTAGAAAATCAGCAAAATCCATCACCACACGCAGGGCCCGAACAGACCCCGTGCACCATGAAACTTCACCAGTCACCAGAACCATCCTTATTTTATATAATAAAACCAATAAACGTAGATTTAAAAATAAAATTTTATGAACTGGGTGAAAAACCTCCTGAATAAATTTTTTAAAAGTCCATGGGTAGATGATACATGTTATATGATATTCAATGGATTTATAAAAGTTTTTTCAATGAATTTATTGTAATAGATAGTGATAAATATACAAATAAACTATAAATTAGAATAAATATAACATTCCCACACTCCATATGATGAATTATTTTTTATGTCAGTAGATTATAAAACAAACACAATTTTACACATGTTTGTAGAATAAAAATAGAAGATAGTATTCTAGCAATCCAAATGATAAAAGATAATTATCTAGAAATAATAAAATAATATACAAAACATCTAAAGATCATTTAATTATTCTAATTATATAATTATAATAAAATTCATTAGGCCTATAAAATCAATAACTCAATATACTTTTAAATCTTGTCCAATTTTGGTCTAATAGGATTAGAACAAGTACCATTAGGAACCCAGGCTAAATATGGTCTATAATTTTTATCCTTGAATGTAGATTTAGTTATGAAAGAAAAGTGATAAGAAAGATATTTAGTAATACTTAAAGGATAATTAGATACATATTGACCATAACAACCACAATTAAAGAAATTAAAATATGAAATACCTTTCTATTTTCCCATCATAAATTTAGTTTTGAATAATGTAGGATTAATAGAAACAAGTATACGTCGATCATTATTATTTTTTCATTTTCTTAAAGGACATAATTTTATCATAGGTTTCTATTCCTTGAAAAAAATTAGAAAAATTCAGCTTCAATTATAAAATATCATCTTTTAGTATTCCTTTTTCCTTTTGAATTGCCTCTGAATAAATAAATATTATTTTATTTCAACATGATGTAGTTCTTTATAACATGTTGTTTTATTACATGAGTTTCTTGAATCATTTTTTAATTTTATACATATCCTATAAAAAATCACTAAAATTTATTTCGTCTTCATCATTATTCTTAGAAATAAAATCTTCCATTTTATCCTTCTTATCTTTAAACATTAATATATTATAATTGATAATTAAGTTTCATAACCATTTAATTTCATGTGATAAAAAATTAATTTCTATAATTAATTTGTTATATTTATACATTAGTTTCAAATAGAGGATAGTTCTATTTTATATCTTTTAATTATATTAATTATAGATACTTTTTATTTGTCTATTATTGTACTTAATATAATAATAATGAGAAGGATTAAAATTGTAATTTGGAAGAAAAAAAATCATTGACTCACTACTAAACCTATGTTTCCAGTTTTTCAAGAATAAAAACATATATCACTTGAAGCATGTAAATGATGAGGTTAGTATGTTACTTTATAAAAAATTTCCATAAATAAAACATTACCCATTTATTTTTAACTTTTTCCTTTCTGCTTGAGCTCACATAATTACTCCAAGTTGTCACAAATTTCTATTTAATTATTTTTAAATTCCTATAACTTTTAACCTTTGAAAAATTATATTTATTGTATCCTTTCTTCCTACATCGATAACATATAATATTTGAATAATTTAAATTAAAATATGAATTACCTTCAATGATATCACTTTTTGTACAAAGTTGTTTTCCTTCATTCATGTTTGAGCACTCCATTAGAATAGATCCATATTTCTCACAACTAAAAGTACATTTCTTGATAAACTCTTATTTATATGTGGTTGTCTCTAGTGGTTTCAATATTTCATGAGGATCAAAAATCTTTATAAAAAATATTTATAGTAAAATAATAATAAATAATATTCCTAAAATTATAATTAAGATCATCTTTAAAAACATCATTACCTCTCAAATAAACTTAATTATATTCAGGTAAAATAAAATATTTAATCCAAATATCCCCAATTAAAATATCAATACTCTGGATATAATATTCCATTTAGATCTTCCATAGAATATAATTATTACCATTGAAGTGTGGTGGAAATGTAGGATTCAAACCATTGTTATCCATCAAGTGGGTCATCCCAAAAAAAGTATTTTTATAATACTTTTTACTTCCTAGAGAAAATAGTTACAAGAATTAACAAAAATAATCAATGAAATTTGGAGTTCTATGTTATCATATTCTCTAAATGTCCATATTTGATAACAATTTTATGGTCTCATGCTGGTGAGGTAAAATGACTATAGGGGGTGAATTTTTAGTATTAAAACTAATATCTATGTTGAACATTACTTGAAGTATTTGGTCAATTAAATAATTCAACCATAAGTATTTAGGTGATTAATGTGTAAAGAGTTAAACCTAAATATAAATGAATAATAAATAAAATAATATTATAATTAAAATATAAGTTTTCATATGTATATTGTTCACACTTATAACTTGAGATTATGAAACCCTCTATAAGAATATTGTCATTTTATGGGTAGTAACTACCCTTTACATCCTGATATTTTTAACCCCTATTTTCACACCCAAAAACTATTCACCTTTTGAGGATAAAAAATAGCCTTTATAGGTGAATACTTATCCTAATCATTCATGTACTAACTCTAAACCTATATTGTTATTTTGGTTAAAATCCCAGAATGTCAATGTACAAACCTAATACTTCTTATATTTTATGAGTAATGAGGAATCTGATATGCCCATGGTGTATTCCTAAGACATTTTCTATTTTATGGGTTAAGAGGAATCCAAGAATATCAAGGTACATTTCTATGAGAAATTACCTTTTATAAGAAATTACAGAACCCACATACCTTTTGTAATAGTAGTAAAATTATATGAAACACTCACTAAGTGTATGCATTTATACTGTAAAGTAATAAAAATAAGTGAATAAATAAAATTATGTAACCCAATGAATGATTTCAAAGTAGAATTTTTAGTCTATTATAGGTAGTGTTTAGGCTGTTTAGGATGTGGATGATGATACACAAGTGTAACTAGCAATGTAAGAGACTGATTATTAAGCTCTTTAAGGATATTACAATGAATTATAGGTTACAACACTTCAATGAATCAAACTATGGAGTCCAACATAATAAAAATTTAAGTTCATCAATGAATTATGGGTTTGTTTCTCTATAAACTAAGTAATGTTGAATCTTAAATGATGATTATCCCTTGTATGTACATTATGCTATTAGAACTACATAATTAGTAAAACCATCAATGATTATATTCACCATAAAACTCCATGATATAAATTCAAAAATTAATAAATGTATAATCTGTAAAATATACATCAATGAAATCATAATAATAATTTTAAAAAATATAAAATTATAGAAATAAATACTCCCTAAGGATTCAAAAAAAATATTTTGAGATATTTCATATTTACCAAGTTTATAATTTTATATTTTAGACTAAACAAGATAATAAGTGAAATTCATCAAGAAATAATTAATTCTAGGCCACTTGATTTTGTAATTTACGTATAGTGAACCCAGATAAGGAAATGAGCAATGATTCTACATGTTATCTAAATTGAATCCATTTTGAAAATAATTGAACATACCACAGTCTTGACTATGTTGTAGGGAATTCACTGTGATCATTTTTCAGTTAATTTGAAAATTTAATATGCCATCCAAAATATTATTCCTTTAAATATGGTTGTTTTAGTCAATATGTTTTCTTTTATATTTCATCAATAAGTAAAAAATATATATTTCATATTGAATCACTCCCCATGAAAAATATGAAATTCACCTATGATCCATGGTGATATAATCTACCGCATAGTTAAATATTGTTGGATATTTGTACTCAAAGATATTGGATTTCAATTTTCCAACCACCATGTGTAACATCCTAATATTTTAAAAGGAATCACTATTTCACATTAAGCTTAAAGAAACAACTAAATATTATTATTTAAATGTAATAAATGTCAACTAGACATTATAATGATAGGAATGAATAATATTAAATAAATTATGAAAATATAGTTTACTATTATTTATAAAATTAATTCATTGGTTACCAATTAATTAGAAATGAAAATTAAAAACCAATTGAATATAAAAAATATGTTTTTATAAAAAACATTATTTTATGCCCATGATGACATTGTATCTTAATGTAATCACTATTAGAAAAATATTTTAATAGAATTTATATGTTGTATATCCATTCAAATTATTTTAAAACCATCTAATAAGTTTTATAGGCATAATAAAATAATAAATTCAATACTCTGCAAAAAGCTATATTTTTCTAAAAGACAATTTTGCCAAATTTTGATGGTGCGCCTATTTGAAATATATATTTTGAAATTTTTATAAATTTATTTTTACAAAATAAACTTATTTTTTGAAATATAAAAATAAAAATTACTTTAGGGTGAATTTTTAATATTTTTCTAATAAGTTTCATTTTTTGAGGAATAGTGAGAAATATTGCATTTTATTTAAAAAACTATTTTTTCATCTAATTTATTTATATAGAAAAATTATATTTTATATTGGTTTTAAAGTATAATTATTTTACTTATACATCAATACACTAAATTGAGGTCATTGGAATCAATTTCAAATTGAATTTGGATATAAAAACATTTCAACCTTTTAAACTTTTCACTTTAAAAACCCACTTTTTCATTTTGTTTGTGGGATTAATTTTAAATCTAATTTTGAAAATTATTTGATTTTAATTAATTAAAATGGATTCCATATTTTGAATTAGAATATTAAAATTATTTTTTAAGGTCAATTTCATTTTAAGTTATAAAAAAACATCGTGGTAAAAAAATTATTTATCGTAGTATTAGTAAAATTACGATAAGGGTTAAAGTTAAAAGGTAAAATCATAACATAACTAAAAATTAAAAATTTTAATGTTTGTTTGATGTATTTATCAACCCTAACCAAACTATAAAATATTAATTTTTATCAAAAGTCATGAAAACATATTCCACCTCAATATGGTTGTCATTAAATATAAAATAATCATTACATTAATCACTTAAACCAACCTCTCCTCAAGTATAAATAACACCCCTCACCGCCCTATTTCGACTCACAAGACTTTTATATCATATAATATATTCCCAAAACAATAATCCTCACCCTCCAAAATTCTTAGTTCTTTATGTTTCAAAAAAATACCAAATCCATGGTCCTAAAGGGTCTCTCAAGGAGGTGATATTCAAGAGGTAATTTTCTCAAAGTACCTCTCTTAATTTCTTTTTTTTTTACTTTATCTTCACTTATTTCATCCATTAAGGAATGTTAAATATAGAATCATGTATATAAATTAGTGTTATATTTATAATGAAATATATTATATCCATTTCATTTTTTATCACTTCTTTTTCAAAGAAATGAATATATTGTCCAAATTATGTCAGTTTACCATCTCTGTGAGTAATGATTTTTTGTTTTCCATTACCACCTTAATGGCTGGTAAAAACATTTAATTATGGTTAAATCAAATTTAAATTACTATATTATAACCTATTTTAATTTATGGAAATATTATATATATATGATATTAAATAAGACAAAATTAGTTTGTGATGTTTGAAAAAATCGTCAAAATAAACTAAACATTTATCATTAATGTTTTATCTAATTAATTATCATCATGTAAGAAATTAAAATGATATATGGAAACATTAATACTTATGTAATATCATTAATAATATTTCATTCCACTTTTGGAGTTTTAATTCCATTTTACAGGAACATCCATAATTTTATACAAGTAAAACTGACCACAAAAGAATGAAATGAAAACACCTGAAACAATGAAAATAGTGAAATACTATTAATGAATGGGTTATAAGATGTTATAAAATCATAACATAAGGTATTATAATTATTAATATAGTTTTTTAATGAGTTAATAAAATTATTTAAAGCATTATATAGGAGGTTTAAACATGTTTGAAGGAAGTCGAACATTAGGTAAGGGATTTCTTAACCCAATTTGAATTCTTTGGGTTAAAATTATACTTTTTGATTATTTCATGATAAGAACTTGTTTGAAATGAATTGTTAATATCCTATGATTTATTTACACTTTTTTATTTTTATTTACATTGGATACACAAATTTTATTCATTTGATTATTTCCCATTTTATCAAAATGATATTTATATGAGAATTTATTCTAACATATATTTTTTTAAGTTTCCTTAAAACTCTATTTATTCCATGTTTTTGTTTTATTTTTACTATTCTTTATGATTTTTTTAATTCATTTTCACTCATGTTTCACTTTTTACAAAAAAATATTGAAATTTTTCTTTTTTATTTTCTAAAAGTGGTTATTTGTGACTTTTCCAACAAAAATACAAAAGAAATGTTTTTTAACTTATACAACATGAGAAGATTTTCCCACCTCAATGACACATTAATTATTTTAAGATTAATTTACAATATTACGTGGTTATTTTCAAATAAAATGTTTTCCTTTTTACATGTGAATATTTTCTAAAAATATTTGATTTTAAAATGAAAGGGTTATTTTCCTTATGAATATTTGTATAATGAAAGTATTCATGTTTTATGATTGTAATATGGTTCTTGGAAATTGTTTATTTTGATGGGTGGTCATGTGATTAACCAATGATAGGTGGTTACATGATAAACCAATGAAAGGTGGTTCCATGATAAACCAAGGAAGGGTGGTTTTATTAAAACCTCCAATGCATTGAGTACTCTGGAGTTGGAGGTTGTCCATATAGTTTACTACATTTAAACGAAGGGTTGAGCCCCATTATAGCTCAAGTTTAATACCAATATTGATTATAATAATATTTGAGCCTCATTATAGCTCATGGGTGAGCCTGATATAACTTATACGAAGGATTATCCCTATTGTATCTCTTTATTACATTATGCAGTGATTATATTGGAAGTATGTCGTATGGTTATTCCATTAAAAATGTATTTGAAATGGTTTTATGAATGTTATTCTATATGTTTCCAAAAGTGGTTTTGTTTTTATTTTTATGGTTTTTAATAATTTTATTTGATCTAAAAGTGTGTTTTTTCATAAGAAAATTATTTATTTCAATAACCCAATGAATTTTGAGCTAAAGATAAATATTACATGGGTTTTTATTTTTTTTCGCTAGATTAATGTCTTCCATTCATTTATTTCCCTTACTAATCTTTTGTTCTCATCCAAAGTTTTCAAATGTTTTTCATAATTTAAAGGATTAGTAGGGATGAATATGAAGAAAAGATAAAAAAAATTAAGATATTCCAAGAAAAAAAACATGCTTTATATTGAAAGGGTTTCCTTTGGTGGAAACATGTTTTCATGTTTTATTTTGTGTAAGTGTCCACATATAATTTATGGGTTTACTATGTAAGGGTTTTCCTAAATCCCTAAAAATAAAAACCTAAAATATCTTTGGTAAGGAAAGAAATATAATTAAAGATTAAAATACTAGAATAAGTAATGTTTAAGGTTGGGTCCTCATAGTTGGTGTCAGATTAGGGTTTAGATAACTTTAGAGATTAGGATGTTTACTTTATAGTTATGGATATCATCATAGGTTTATAATATAATGGTTGATCATAATTTTAGTGCCCTAGAAAACCCTTTTTAGAATTTATGTTATGAAATTTTCAGGTGACTAATGGTATTTTTGGATACATTCATTTTTAAGATAATTATGGGTTATTATAGTTTGGGATGAAAAATGAAAGGTATGAGAAACCATTGAGGTTAAAACATATTAAGGTTATTTTTGTAGATGTTTCTCACATTTCTATAATTTTATAAGGATTATAATAATATATTTTTATAAAAAAGGACAACTTGCAGGATGGGTGACAACTCGTTGCATCTCGAAAGGCTGAGGTAACTGATCCCACAACCGAATGGAGATATGGGTGAATCACCTACCACTTCCCTATGTGATTTCGCAGGTATTATAAAATTTTATTTTTATATAAACGATTCTATGGATGAATAATAATTTGATTTTGGGAACATAATTTTTATCATATAGATAACCTTAGTATTGAAAAATGATTTGGTAATTAAGTGATTAATATTATTTTAGAAGACAATCACTATTTTGGTTAGCCTAAATGATCAAGGTAAAAAAATACTATAGGATTTTATTTGAGAAATAAAGGCTGAATTATATTTTGAAATAATCTATTATTTTATTGTGCCTTTATAGTGATTTAGAGAAATTACTATCATATCTTGTAGATTATATGATTTGGGAATATACATTTTGGAGTGATAATTTAAGATTCATTAATGTTATTTGGAGATAAATTATAAATTTTATCTTGGAAGATTATCTAATCAAATCCTTATGAATTTTTTGGTGTCAATCTTAGTCTAGACTATTTTGAAGTTTTTTAAGGATAGTTATGTTTTGAAGGATCAATGTTGAATTTTAGGTATTACTATTGAATTTTTTAGATTAAATTAGTTCGTAGTCATATAATGGATTATTATTTTTGGGGAATTTATCCTAAAAATTTTGGTTTTGGATAATTTATAAAGATAGGAGGAATATATAGTTATACTTTTATGGATTTGTTGATCCGTAGAAGTTGATTATGATGCTTCAGGTATGAAAATACATCATGAATACTCATCATTTAGAGAAATGATGAAATTTTGGTGAAACTTGATTAAAGGTTGAAATTATAATTGTCAAGTAACTATGTTTCCTTATGTTATTAGTATAGGTAGTAAAATAATTCCCCAATTTTAGAAAAAAATATATTTTTAAACAAATACATTATTCGTTTACTTTTAACAATGTCCTTTTAACCCATCACATATTTATGTTTTTGTGATGGTTAACTTTTACATGATCATGTTTTCCATCACTCTCTAATATTCCTTGAGAGTTAGTTTTCTTTTCTATTTTTATGTTTTCCTACATGGAAACCTATAATGTGTTATCTCAAGTGACCTTCATACTTTCCTTTCTCTATTTTCAAAAGGAAGTTTTATTTATCCTTTTTATGATGTGGGATTTAAAAAAAGGTTTTTTGAAAATTGAAATCCCAAGTTTTTTTATCCTAAGTTCAAATTGTGATGGCACAATTTATTAAAGGGGTGAGAATGTAACATCCTGATATTTTAAAAGGAAACACTATCCCACATTGAGCTTAAACAAATGACTAAATATTATTATTTAAATATGATAGATATAACCCAGCCATTGTAATGGTGGGAATGAATTATATTAAATAAATTATGAAAATATAGCTTAATTTTTTTTACAAAATAAATTCATTGGTTACCAATTAATTAGAAATGAAAATAAAAACCAATTGAATATCAAAGATATGTTTTTATTAAAAAAAATTATTTTATTCCGCTAATGACATTTTATCATAATTTAATCACTATTAGTAAAATATATTAATGAAATTTATATGTTTCATATCCATTCAAATTATTTTAAATTCATCCAATAAGTTTTATAGGCATAAGATAAAATAAATTCAATATTGAGAAGAAAAGATATATTTTTCTAAAAGACAATTTTGCCGCCTTTTTATGGCGGGCCTATTTTAAATATAAATTTTATAAATTTTATAAATTTATTTTGAAAAAATAAACTTAATTTTTAAAATATAAATATCAAAATTACTTTAGGGTGAATTTTTGGTATTTTTCTAGTAAGTTTATTTTTTGAGGAATAGTGAAAAATACTACATTTTATTTGAAAACCGTTTTTTCATCTAATTTATATATATAGTTAAATTATATATTAAATTGGTTTAAAAGTATAATTAGTTAAATTATAAATCAATAAAAAAAATTTAGGTCATTTTATTAAATTTCACATTGAAATTGGTTATAAAAACATTTCAAACTTTTGAAATTTTCACGTTAAAACCCCACTTTTTCATTTTGTCTGCGGGATTAATTTTAAATCAAAATTTTTCAATCATGTGATTTGAATTAAGTAAAATTAATTCCATTTTTGTAATAATAAGGTCAAAATTAGGTTTTAAGTTTAATTTTATTTTTAGGTATAAAAATTTACCATGGTAAAAAAATTATTTACCACAGTATAGGTAAAATAATGACAATGGGTAAAGCTAAAAGGTAAAATCATAACATGCATAAAAATTACAATATTTAATGGTTTTTTGAGGTATTGATCAACCCTAACTAGCCTGTAAAATATTAATTTTCATCCAAAGTCATGGAAATTAATTCCACCTCAGTGTGTCTGGCTTTAAATATAAAATAATCAATATTTTAATCACTTAAACTCTCCTCTCCTCGTGTATAAATACCACCCATCACCACCCCATTTCGACTCGAAAAAATTTTATATCCTAAAATATATTTCCTAAACTCTTCCAATCACTCTACCAATTTCATAGTTCTACTTTTATTACAAAAAAAATTAAATCTAAGGTCTTCAAGGGTCTCTTAGGGAGGAGATATTCAAGAGGTAATTTTCTCAAAGTACCTCTCTTAATTTCTTTTCTTTTTCTAATTTCTCCTCACCTATTTCATACATCAGGGAATTTTAACTCAAAAATAATTTATATACTAGATTTTTATGTTTATAATGTAATATATTATATCTATTTCATTTATCATCTCCTCTTATTCAAAGAAATGAATCTATTGTCCAAATTATGTCGGTTTATAATCTCTGTGAATAATGAATTTTTTTTCCATTACCGCCTTCATAGATAGTCATAAAAGTTTAATTATGGTTGAATAATATTTAAATAATTATATTATAAACTATTTAATGTTATGGAACTATTATACACACATGATATTAAATAAGAAGAAACTAGTTCGTGATTTTTGGAAAAACTTCCAAAATAAACTAAACATTTATCATTAACATTTTATCTAATGAATCATCCTCATGCAAGAAATAAAAATGATATATGGGACTATTAATACTTCTAGAAGATCATTAATACTATTTTATTCCATTTCTAGAGTTATAATTCCATTTTATAGGAACATCCATAATTTTATACAAGTAAAACCAACCAAGAAACAATGAAATGAAAATACATAAAACCATGAAAATAATGAAATAATATTAATAAATGGGTCATAAGATGTTATAAAATCATCACATAAGGTAATATAATTATTAATATAATTCTATAATGAGTTAATAACATTATGTAAACTATTATACATGAGTTTTGAACACGTTTTAAGGATGTCAAACATGAGGTAAGGGATTTCTTAACCTAATTTCTATTCTTTGGGTTAAACTTGTACTTCTTGATTATTTCGTGATAATAATATCTATGAAATGATTTTTTAATATATTATGTTGTATTTATAGTTTTTTTATGGTTATTTATATTTGATACACATATTGTATTCATTTTATTAATTACCATTTCATTTAAATGATATTTATAAGAGAATTTCATTTAAAAATTCTGTTTCTAAAGTTTCCTTAAAACTCTCTTTTCTTCCATGTTTGTGTTTTCAAAAATTGATTCAATAATTTTTTTTTACTTTTATTTTATGAATTTTTTGAGTAATTTTCACTCATGTTTTAGTTTTTACAAAAAAAATTGAAATTAGTCTTCTTTTTATTTTTTAAAAGTGGATATTTCTGACTTTTTAGAGAAAAAAATGTGCAAGGAATGTTTTTTTAACTTATACAACATGAGAGGCATTTCTCGTCGTCGTGATGCCTTAATTATTTGAATCTTACTTTACAATATTACAAGGTTATTTTAAAATAAAATTTTTTCCTTTTTACTTGTGAATATTTTATAAAAATATGAGATTTTAAAATTAAAGGGTTATTTTCCTTATGAATATTTTTATAATGGAAGTATTCATGTTTTATGACAATGATATGGTTCTTAGAAATTGTTTATTTTTATAGCTGGTTACATAATTAACCAATTAAAGGTGGTAACATGATAAATAAATAATGATTGGTTCCATGATAAACCAAGGATAGGTGGTTATGTTATAACCTATAATGCATTGGGTACTCTTGAGTTAAAGGTTGGCCATATTGGTTACTCCATTTAAACAAAGGGTCGAGCCCCATTATAGCTCACAGGTGAGCTCGATATAGATTATATGAAGGGTTAAGCTCCATTATAGCTCATAAAAAATGTGTGATCCTGGAATATCTTATATGAAGGGTTGAGCCTCATTATTTATCATGGGTGATCCCGATATAGCTTATACAAAGGGTTGATCCCCATTATAGTTCATGAAAAATAGGTGAGCCCGATATAGCTTAAACAAAGGGTTGAGCCCCATTATAGCTCACAGGTGAGCCCAATATATCTTATATGAAGGGTGATCCTCATTATAGAACTCGGTTACATTGTGTAGTGATTATATTAGAAGTCGACCATATAGTTATTCCATTAAAAAAATGTTTTGAAAGGGTTTTATGAATGTGATGCTCTATGTTTCCAAAAAGGGTTTTATTTATATTTCTATGGGTTTTAATGATTTTATTTGAGATAAAAGTGTGTTTTTTATAATATTATTTATTTCAATAGCTCAATTAATTTTGATATAAAGGTAAATATTACATGGGTTTTCATGTTTTTCACATAAATAACATTTTCCCTTCTTTTATATCCCTTACCGAGATTTTGTGCTCATCCCAATATTTTAAATGTTTTTCATAGGTTAAAATATGAGTAGGGATGAAGATGAAGACAAGATGAATATTTTGAAGATATTTCATGAAAATAAAACATGTTTTATTTTAAAAGGGTTTCCTTTCTTTTAAAAAAATAGTTACTTAGTATAAGTTTCCACGTGTAATTTATAGGTTTACTACGTAAGGGTTTGTCCTTACTCTCTAAAAATATAAACCTAAAAGATATTTGGGAATGAAAGAAATATAATTCAAGTTTAAAATAGTATAATAAGTAATTTTTAAGGCCATTTACTTACACCATGGAATGTATATCATTTTAATTTTCTCTTAGAATACTCGTTTTGAATTCCCCTTTTATATAGGTTGAATTAAAATAAACAATGTTCAATACCACTATGTGGAGATTCAAAATCTATCATTTTAGGTATAAAATGATATTAGTATGATCCACCACATCCACGGAAATTATAATTCCATAAACACTCAAGCCCATGTTTTATGAATTATTATAGGAATATACTTAACATGAAAATGTTGCTCCTTGTTTTACCATTATGAACTTCCAAGAGAAAAACACTACATCATGAGATTATTCCATTTAGATATTTTTGAAATATAAAAATTCAAATGGGAAAAATTGATAAAGGCCAATTACTAAATAATAAATTTTAATAAAATATTAAATCATAAAATAATTATTTTTATAGCTCATTTTAGTAGAAATAAACAAAATAAAAAGTTTACAATGATTTTAAAACCATTAATTTTTAAAATAAAAAATTATGTGGTAGTGTAATTATCAAAATATTGGTGAATAATATTGTTTAGGGAGCCACTTAAACACTTAGTCCCAATGAATATATTACAAAATTTACCCCTAGAATGGTTGATTGATTATCTCAAATTTTTATTATATTTTTCTTTAAGAGAGTAATATAATTTCTATAGGAATTACATTTAATACAGTGTAACATAGTTGATTTTAATGCGTTGATCATTTCCACAAAAACTAGATAATAAACCATAAATGAACTAAAAAATCACTCCTCTAATTACTGTGTTCCTGGGTCACTATATTAAATTATATAAGTCTATTTATATCTATATAAGGAATACTGTAGAATATCCATGAGACTTATGATGTGATCACATTATACTGTTATTCCAGTGAGTCTTAGAAATGGAACTGGATATCTCACTATGCAGTAAACCATCATCTAGCAGTATGGAGTCCTAGAAAATTCTATGATGGACTTAAACCCCCAAGAATGTGTTGTAACAACCTTTAATGTGCTCCCTATAATAATGGAATATAATTCCCATAACTCCTTATAAAAAATAGTATGATGAAAATTCATATGGATATAAGGTGATGAATCTACATAAAGTTAAATTATTCCTCTAACTTAAATCATCATGTAATATTTAACTCCATATACCCTAACTCAAAAATCCATCATTCCTTTACACATAAATAAGATTCAATAAATGTTTAATTCATCTATATGAATATTACCAAAAAATAAATCATCAAAAACCCTCATGGATAATGAATACATTGACTTATATAATAATTCATAGTATAGTTCTATTGATAAGGTTCTCTAAAAAATAATTGGCTAATATGATGTTATTTATAATTCTCAAACCTCTTAGTCTAATGCCTAATAATGTTTTTTCTATATTTCATTTGAGATCAACTAATAGCTCTCCCCTTTCAAAATTAACTTATTGGGTGGATTATTTGATCATTAAACTCATAAATCACTCTAATCATCATGGGATCTTCAATATCCCCTTAACGTGTAATATCTATAACACGACTCACTCTACATTTACTAGACTAGGTCATTATGTGAACTCTAGCACACCTTCATAAATTTTAATTTTTTCTACTAATATTGAAGTCCTATAGTAATATTTTGGGGAGTATATAGACTCATATCATATTAATCAATAACAAAAAAAATAAGGAATACATAAATCTTGAAAAGTAAATGATTATAAACATAATGAGAAATTCCAATAATCCTCATACATAACCCATTCTATATAAAAATGAATGGGGTAAAATTTATACATGTCATATAAACCTGATAAAGATCCCATGTGGGAGGATCATATGAAAAAATTCTAAAAAAATGAAATCAATTATGAGTGTCTAATTTTTATTGGTTCATATCATATTCCCATCTCCCTTTCTTCACCCAAGATAATTTGATCAACCATCATTAATAGGGCCATTTCAATTATTTTTTTGAAAACTGTGATTTCTTCTCTAGTACTCATTATGGCCTAATTAAGGTGTGAGTATAACTCAATTTTCTACCACAAATGATGTTTCTTGATATATTTTTTCTATTAAGGGGAATTATAGTGTGCATAATAAATAATTGGATTTATAAATAAATAATCACCATGAATCCTCAAATTCTATGGTGAAATCCATAATTGACCACACTCACTTTATCTAGTGATTGATATCTATAAATAGGGAATAATATAATGTCATCAAGGGGAAGATTTTCCATATATTGAAACAATTCATATAAATCATTAAGGGAAAAAGTACAGCACCCTAGAAAAAAGTCATTTGTATCATCATGTGGTAAGAGTTCCCCCCTACAATTAGGTCATTTATCATCTGGGGAAGATCACACCACCCTGGAAATACAACACATATCATCATGGGGAATAGTGATCCATCATGGAAACAATTCAAATAGATCGTTAGAGAAGAGAGTCCCACCCCAGAAATATGTCATTTATTATAATGGGGAATAGATAACCACCCTTAAAAAGGGAATATGTCTTCGGGGGAATAATTCAATATCCTAGAAAAAAATCATATAGATGATTAGGTGGAATATTTCCCCAGTTTAGAAACAAGTCATATATCATTTAATAGTTTTATACATTTAAAATTCCATTTATATTTCAATTAATACTAGTTCTAATGATAAACTATTTTGTACATTCTTTTTAAAGAGGTTTGACACATATTTTGTGAGTAAAAACTATAAAATATTTAAAATATTATATAGTGTAAATTATGGGTTCTAAATAGCGGGAGTACAAAAATGAAATTGTAAAAATTAGATAAAGACTTTGGTTTTGATGATTTCAGTTTCAATAGGATGTGTAAATGGTATTAAAAATAGTATATTTTAATTAAGAGGATGAAAGGTAATGGAAGAATAGTCGGATTACCAATTAAAAAATTATCTAATTTATCAAATTATTTAAATTAATAAATGCTTCTTATTATTTGATAAATGAATAAAGCCACAATTTCTTCATAATTCACATAGATTTTAAAAACAATTGTTAGGATTATTCTAGCAGTAATCACTCCTTGATCAACCCACATTCTAATGTGTGTGAAATTGTTCTAAATGTCACATGAATAATAAACTAATCCAAAATTAGTTAGGAAAATCCCATTCATATTTTTTCAATTCATAATCAATTATAATGAAATTAAATATCTTAGACACACGTGTTAATAATCAATAGATACTCATGACTCATCCTAGAATATTACATCATATATAAACTAATATGAGTATATAGAGATATGTGATAAAAAACCAAGGCTTTAAAAAATATATAATTAATAACCTGAATAAAATCTCATTTAGAGTAATATTACACCACAACATACTAAAATTAATGAATATAATATTATTTTTATTCATTAAATTGTAAGATTGAGTATTAAAAGAGATTTGTCATCACCCTTCCTCAAATACTAAAATTTTCTTACCACACCCTGTGATGGGTAATTATAGTTGAAATTGAATATTATAAAATTAAAGTAATAGTATAAAATAGAAAATAAAACTCAAAAAATACAATTGTCGCACCATCCCGCATTGAACTCATATATACCTTGGCCACCATTGACTTTTTCATATATTTATCTTTCTTCCCCATATTCAAACACTACAAGATTATTTAACCTTTGAGTTTTGATATTCTTACCTTGATTTTAGGTTGTCATCCAAAAATCCCATAACTTTTGAATTCCAATTTCCATTTTTTAGTCAACAAAGGGACCTCACGGGATTTACTATTTCGTAATTTGATAATCATTCCCAATGTTCCATTATTATCTTTTACAAAAATGTTTTCATGAAATGTTTTTTAAATTTTTTAATTTTCAAAAGTATCAATAATTTAATAATATCTCAGATCATATTATATTTGGTAAACACTACATCCCAAAACTATATCTCAAGGCACATCCTGTTATTTTATCATCATATATGAAATTTTTTATCAATAAATATAAAAGTAAATTTTTAAATTTTTAATTTTAGATTTTATAAATCTGATATCGTTTTTTATTTTATATGGTTCAATTTATCTTAGTGTGAATTTTTCATCTTTTACTATAATAATTTAATTTTTGTTAAATAGTAAAAAATACCATTTTTATAAATACTATAAATTTTATGGAATCATTATGGTATAATAATTACTCTAATGTTCATAAAAAACTTTTATTGAAAAGATATATATTTTTGAAGTAAAATAAAGCAATTAAAAATATTACATTTTCTTAAGAAACATATGTTTGAAATTTTAAAACCTTTTTGAAGTTTAATTATAGTAAACAAATAATTTTTTATCCTTTAATTTAAATAAATAATTACATGGTTACATTCTGTTTTAGATTTTTTTTTAAATTCACATAACTCTCCATTATTTATAAACAAAAAAGTGAGATAATAATCATACTTATACCAGATTTTGGAATAAAATCAATTTTATACTTAAAAATACATTTTTTTTTTTAAATGTTTTTCATTCATTTTTTATACTAATATTAAAAAAATCAGAACTTATTGAAATTTAATATTGTAAAATGAATTCTATATTTTAATTAGAATAATAATTTTTATGTAATATGTTCAACTTAATTTTTGGTCATAATGAGTAGTTATCATGGTAAAACATTATCACCAAAGTAAAGGTTAAAAGGGTTAAAAGGGGGTTAAGAAACAATAAGGATAATGAAATATTTAAAACTTGTCTAAATTTGTTTAGTTGATTATATTTAGACTAAAAATATTCTACCTTTTAAATTGAACTAAATTAAAGGTATGTTTCATTATAAATTGGTTTATTATACTTTACAGTTCTTAATATTAACAAGGGTGACACTCATCACACTAATAAAAGGGAACTTCCTATTCTCTCTTTATTATACACCATGATCACCTTATCTCAGAAAATATCAACCCATATGAATTATTAACACTCTAATATATGTCTTAGAGGTTCTGGTATTCCTAAATGACCAATACAGGATTCCTTAATGTGTTTTTCAATAGATATTATCCATGGAAAAGGTATATGTTATTACTAAGAACTTTCGCGTTTTTTACTTGTTAAAACTCCTCAAAATATTCATTAAGTATTTTAATAAAATTATATAAATATATTTACTATAATAAGTTTTTTTAATGGTACAACCATTTTATATCTTCTTCCTAACTAATAAAACATGAAAATGTCACTCGTACATACCACCTTCATGAAGTGATGTCTTTAATTTTTCATCACAACCTATCATGGATGGTGATATATTTGGATTTAAAAAATTTATATAATATTTATAATATAATTATGATTCTATAAAATTAAACTATTGTCTAATTTATTTCCCTACAAATCTATTTTAAAATGGAAACATCACTTGTGTGTATGTACAGACTTCACCACCAAGAAGTGGTGTGATTTATTTTCCATGACCTACCTATGTGGATGATTCCAAAAGTGTTTTTTAAAAATAAATATTATATATATATGACATTATTAAAATTTTATAAATTTATAAAACAATTAACATTGTGCTCAAACCATAACCAATGAAACAAAACATATATATGAAACAAAGCAGTTGACAACTAAATAATTGATTTTAACAAAGAATAATTCAAAACTTGGAAAAAATAAATTATGAATAAATGATATATAGAATGATTTATATAAATATGTATATTATATAGATTAATAATAAATATAAATTTATTATTCTTGTGGTTGGAACATGTCAGAATAAGAAGTAATCTAAGGTAATATCTTATTCTTCAATCAAATTTTTATTTGGGATTATTTATGTATAAATTTCATTTAGTTGGATTATATAAACACTCTATCCTAAAAAAATATTTTAATATCCTCTAGTTGTATTTTAGGATTATATATCATTTATTATTTCCACTTTCATAAGTTCAAAAATCAATAGAAAGAATATATATAAGAAAAGTTTCATTTTTTTCTTCTTTGGACTAAAATATTTTCTTTTCATGTTCATGTTCTTTAATTTTTTAGAAAAATGTAAGTTTATAAATTACAAAGGTTTATTAAGTTAATTTTAAAATATATTTGACTCTTTTTATATAGGTTCAAAAATATGTATTTTTATCACATTTTATACGTGTCATATTTAACTTTTTTTAAAAAGTGTCAAATAAATGTTTTTGTTTAATATTAATATATTGTCAACATTTTCCAACATCATAAATATTATAATTATCAATATTCATCTATAATTTTCCATTTCTTTTTAAAGATAATATGATCCCCATTGTTCTAGAAATTTTAGTTTTTAAATTTTTTCAAAAGAATTCGATATTTCTTCTTGTTTTCAATGCAGCTTCCTTATGTGATTATAATGGTGTATTTAATCTGTGAAAATATCCTCTAATGGTTATAATTATTCATTTATAATATTATATAATCATACCATCTACCTTATTTCTCTAAATATATTATAAACATATTTTTTATTTATTATATAAGGAAGATATTAACATTATGTTTGCTAGATTTAAAATAAGGGTGTTTATTACTAAATTAAGTTTACTATGTATTTTATTGAATATTAAATCCATTTATATAATTAATTCATTATAATTAGTATATTATTTTAGGGTACCAATATTATATATCTCATCGATTCTTCAATAGGACTCATGAGACAAACTATCTTGGGTATGTGGCATATACCTTACCTATTTATATATAATTTATTTATATGAGATCATATGTTTTTCTAAAATTTGGTATTCTATCAATATAAAACCATTTATTTTTATCTTTTTGATTAAATTTATTATTATATAATCCATGGATAAATTTTCCTTTTATGATATTTTTTATATGATATATTTTATTATTATTTTCTCTTTAATGTTATCCATGCCTTATTTATTCTATGATAGACTTTTCTCTACACTTTCCATTATTGAAAATATGAACTCACCACTTTATTTTTTTATTTTCCCTAGGATACCCAAAACTGAACATTGAATTATTTTAGAAATATACTTTAAAAAATTAAAAAATTATCAATTGAATTTAATATGTATTTCATGTTTTCAAATGTAATGTTAGAATCATATCTGTGTCTATTCTCTCAAAAGTATAAATATTTTCAATAATTTTTAATGAGGTCTCTTGTAGGTTATGGATATGTAATAAAGTAACTACAGACTCTATGTTACTAGTTTCAAGTTTATTATAGTTTTTATTAGGTCATTTTTGTAAGACCCTTTCAAATTATATTTTAGATAAACATAGAAATAATGAGCATTAAGATAATCCCTACAAATTTTTATGAACATTTTATTTATTTTCATGTTAATAATAAATATTCATAATGATTAGATCTAATTAAATGTATTATATTATTTAGATATGGATCCTAGTATAAGGAATGAATATTATATCAACACCCATACCCAATGTAGGTATTCCCCTCATGATCAAGTTAATGAACTTAATGAGGCTAACACGGGATTTAAACAGATGATAACTAGATTAGGGTAGTTGGCTAAGGTTATGAATAATAACCTTATCTATATAGAGTAACTAGTAGTTCCCCAACATGGTGAAAAAATTTTGGACCACTTCATTTGACCGACACCACCATCATTAAATGTGACTAATAATCTATTTTTAGTTGATAAATGGATCAATTATCTGAAGAAGATATTTCTATTTTAGATAAGTAGTTGATAGGATAAGGCTATCATGTAAGTTTATCATCTAAAGAGAAATTATAATCAATTGTTTTCATTAATTCAAAATACTAAGGAGATGAAGTATATAGAGAGTATTGAATGGAAGAATTTTAATGTGATATTATTTAAAAAATATATTCATTATGAGAAATTTGAATCCAACATTAAAAGTATATAAACTATTATTGTGGTATATGTACCAAATTTAAGATGTAATCTTGATCAATTCATTGATGTTATAATTCATATCCTTCAAAGGGAATTAGTCTCTCAATCCTTTTTAGTATATGAGTATATGTTATCAAGTGAAACCATGAATGTGAAATAATTATCTAATAAATATTCTTAAAGGAAAATCATGAAATGAAATGGATGGATAAGAAATCTATAAAAATAAATATAGAAAAGAGAATAAGGGAAGTCTGGAATATCCAATATGTAATTTTTGAGGAGAGAAACATTATATACCATTCATTAATAGAGTGAGATCTTTCTTCATGTGTAGAGAGAGATTGCATCATGATCATGAATTAAAGGGCGTGAAATAATCCACCAATGCCCAATGCTTTAACTATAAGTATATGAGACATTTTTTAAATAAATTCCCTGTGATTCAAGGGAATATAGATTAGAAAAATAAAAGGGATAAAGGTAATATTTAGGTAATCACCACAACTAAAGCTGAAGTCCCCAATGATGTGATAAAATATTACTTGATTATAATATCAATATATAATAATGAATTATTTTATTCAATATCTACACACTCTTTTATATCTTACATGTTTTCTAAAAACTATTAAATCAACACTAAAACTATTAGTAATGTGTTATCAATCGAGATATCTGGTAATAATATTATTATAAAAAGGATATATTAAGTAGCCTCTATTAAAATTAATAAATATTCCTTGGTAATAGAGTTTAAAGTCATAACTGTGATTTAATTTGAAATAATCCTTAGTATTTATTTGATTTCAAAGTATAATGGAAGAATTAATTAACAAGATAAGGAGAATATTATTTATGGTAGTAGTAATGAATCCCTTATTTTTATTGGAGAGACTTCATTACCTGTGACTTTTATAAATGCACCTCTAATATCTAATCATAATTAAATTATAGTTGATGTGTAAGAGAAAACATTATCAAATGATGTAAAAAATTCCTAAGTATAGAGTACGTACCAATTATTCAAGAATATATTGATGTATTTCTAGAAGAATTTCCAAGTAATTTTCTTGAGTATGATGTTGATTTTTCTATTAAACGCATCCTTGATGAGAAATTTAAATCCAAGGAACCCTTAAAATGTGACTAGTGTAATTCATAGAGTTAAATAAAAAACTAAAGTTATTTAGTGATAATGGATTTACATTCCCTAGAGTTTCACTTTGGGGATCCATTATCATATTTTTGAAAAATAATAATGGTTCTTTGAGGTTTTTCATCAATTATATGGAGACCAATTCCATTAAAATAAATAATTAGTATAATTTTCCATGCATTGATGAATTATTTCATAAACATCATAAAGATAAATTATTTTGAAAAATATTTTTTCACACTAGTTATCATCAATTCTGATATAATAAGGATGATATATGGAATATGATATTTTGAATAAGGAATGGAATTTATGAGTTTATGGTTATTCATTTATGATTGAGTAATATACCATCTATTTTTTTATTTGATAAATAAAATATATAGGTATTATCTTGATAACATCATTATGTAATTCAATAATGAAATATTTATATCATCTAATTTTCATGAAGAGGATGAGAATTATTTGTGAATAATTTTTCATAATTTCATACGAAAGTAAATATACTTGAAATTTAGTAAGTGTGAAATTTTTCACCATGATTTTTTTTTTCTAGGTCATATTGTCTCCAATGATGGAATATATATTGACCCTTAAATGAAAATGGTAATAAAATAATGGCCCACCACAATTAATATAACCTATATACATATTTTTCTTGGTTAAACAGGTTGCTATTGGATGTTTGATCAAAAATTTTCCTAATTTTCCAACCCATTTTCCATGTTGACCAATATTAGGATTAAAATAACATGGTCAAGGGAATTCCATGAATGTTTTTAGAATCTAAATATGATATTTTATAATGCTTTGGTACTTATATCACCATCAAGAAAGGATTTTTATGTAATATGTAGTGATGCATTGGAGAACAGATTGGGTTCTGACCTTATAAAAAATTATAAATTGGTTTCTAATTAATAAAGGCAATTTAAGATCCATGAATAGAAATATCTAACTCATTATCTTGAGTTTTTAGATTTAATATTTTCGTTTAAGATATAGAGTCACTTTTCTTATGTTTAATGATGTGACATGTATATAAAACAAAAACATTTCAGGTATATATTCTCTTAGGAATATCTCAACATGAGGTATTGGAGAATGATGGAACTTCTAAAGGACTATAATTTATCGATATACTAATACCTTGGGAAGGTTAATAAGGTTTTTGATTAATTTAATAGGAGGTACCATATATTTTTGACCATGATGAGGATTAAAAAAGATCGTTTATTCAAGGATTTAGTAATGTTGGAAATTGTAATTGTTGGGAAAGGGGAAATATAATTTATTTTTCTAATAAATTATTATAAAATATTTAGTGGAAAAGGGAGAGATGACCTGGTAGGATGATAATGTTATAAAAATAATTATTAATGGTGTGAATGGTGGGAAATTTTCAGATATCATCTATAAATATAAAGTGTTGATATCTGGTGGTGGTTATATGTTTCCTCCATACCGGATATGAATAGGGAGCTATGATGTGAATCACATATATCAACATTATATATACACCCTTATAATGAACCTAACATTTCATACATATATATCACAACTTAGTAGACGGATATTCATTATATAATATAATGATCCATGCCAAAATCGTTTAGGTCTAGTGCCTTTGAAAATGTGGATTCATAAACAACTGGTTCACAAGTGAACTACATCATCTCCCAAAAAGTTCTTTATAACATGAACCATTCATATACATATCATACATAATACCTTTCTTAATTACCAGGGGAAATTAAACATAAGAAAGGGTGATATTAGATTATCATTAAGGGTAAATAAAGAAGATATCAACAAAACATGAGCATAAGGCTATTAGAACCTAAGAAAATTATTTAAAAACTATGTCCTAATTATCATGTGCCGAAAACATGGTTCATGGAATAAATATTGAAATCTCTTAAGAAATTAATCATAAAGTAATCAAAGAACATAATACATAGGATCATAACATTATCATAAGAAATAGATTTTTTCCATAAGCATATAAAGTCTTATGTCAAGGCTACCCATCAAGACATTCATAACATTTTAGGATTTGGATAACCACATGTGTACCTACTTTGGGCTTTTTATAACCTCATGTTCACCCCCTTTAGGGATAGTTATAACTTTATGTGTACCCTATCATTCCAATAATGGAATAACCTCATGTGTACACTCTTTTTTTAGGCTTGGGATCACCTCACGTGCACCCTTTCTTTTAGGATTGGGATAACCTCTCATGTGACCATTGATCTCATCTATCATTAATCATTACCCAATTAATTATATAGATACATAGTACCCACACATCATATAAATCAAAAAAATTGGTGCCTCAAGTTCATATGAAATCCATCATATCATAACCCACAGAAAGTAAATCGGTTTTCTAAAAATTCCATCGTAACATATGCCTTGGAAAATAAATAAGTTTCATAAAAATATTTTAATCATAAACATAAATAAACCAGATAATTAATAAGTATAGTATCATTGTATAATATTCCTATTAAATCTTATATAACATCAAAGGACCTCATGTTATATGGAAAATGATTTTTGAAAGATCACTTGGAACACTTCTTAAGGAAAATATCCTTTCCATTTTGAAATCACTTACTTAAAATCGAAAAATATCCCACATATTAAAGATAAAATTTTAATTGAATATAACCTTTTATACTTATAATTTATGATTTAAATCATTGATCTATCATGATGGTGGGAAATACTGATCATGTTTTACATGTTAAAACAAAAAATACTTTCACGTTTTCAGTAAAAAGTCAAGAGAGACTTATTGGGGAAAAAACAATAATATTATTTTTAAAATATGTTTTAAAAATTAAAAAAAGGGTAAAATAATCCTCAAATGATCATTTTATAATTGTAAAAATATTATTTAAAACATTTTTTTAAAACATGGACATGCAAGAAAAAGGATTTTTGACTGAAGGGAGAAATAAAGTTGATTTTTCTTAAAAATATTTTTTCAACATCTTGAGTACTTAAAGAGAGAAAAATGAAATGGAAACATGTATTATCTAGAAATAACTATAAATTAAAAATAAATGATTTTATTGGGAGATATATTATATTGTTTCATCATTGGAAGCATAAATACAATCAATCATAAAAAATAATGAGATTGTAACATAAAACCTTTACCACTTTGTTAGCATTTAAATCATAATCCCAGAGAACTAAAGAACCTTAATTGTATATTTATATCCCAAAATATTCATGAGAATAATCATAAAATTCATTAATTGGTATTATATATACCACACAAAAGAAACAAGTGATGAATATGGAATGTGTCTCATGAAAATAAAAGAGATGAAAATAACTTACATGCTTTCGTAACTTCTGAATCATATGGACCATGAAAGAATAAAATTAAATTTAAATTTAAATATCATGAGAATAAATAAATTAATGGTATAAAAATTCAATGGTTCTATATTTACACTTCATAAAAGAATACATGTGCATAACAAAACATATGTACCAAAGATGACAATTCGAGATAAAATTCTCTTTCCTCAAGTCTCAACATTCGGCTTACATGTTTAGACCTCTGATATAATAAATATATGTATATCATAAAAATATTAAAAAACCATATTAATATATATAATACTATATATGATTTATTTGTGACATTTTCTTTACCATTTATTAACAATTCCTTGTTAAAATTATGTTTCAAGTAACAACTACTTTGTTTTTCCTATGTGTTTTGGTTTGGTATTTTTGGCCCTTTTACATTGATCATGGTTACATAATCTACATAATGTTAAAAAATTTATAAATATAATATATATTTATTATATATTTATTTATAGTAATCCATAGTATTTATATATAGAAAATGAATTATAATATTCATGGAGGCGGCATGTCATACGTACACCTGAACATTGTTTCCATTTTCTCAACAAAAGGAACAAATGAAAGGTAAATAATATATAAACTTTAAAAAATAAGTTATATTTCATATATATCATATATATTTATTAAATTTTTCCTTATTATCATCCATGTAAAATAAAATGAATAAAGAATCACATTTCTGTGTGGAGGTGGTACTCAACACGTACGCCCAAGTGACATTATCATTTTCCAATTGATTGGAAAGAAAGAAGGTATATGGTATATTATAATTATATGAGTATAAATATATCATAAATATCACATATAAACATTAAATCCATAATTATATCTAGTATTTATAGGCACTGATGGAAAACGAATTACATTGGATCAAATGATGGTAGTTCACTGTAGACACCATTGACAGTTTTGTTTCCCATTAGATGGAAGAGGATATGGATTAAGGTAATTAAAATAACATAATAAAATCTCATTAAATGATATATAATTATGTTATTTTACCTTCATATTTGAATATTATTTTAAATATGTCGATGAATAAATAAAATAAAAAACACTCTGTTAAGAACGATACCTCTTCTTCAGACAACCTCCTTTGGTTAGCATGAAAAGACTTCTAATGAGGGTTTCCTAAAAAAAATATGGCCTTTAGGAATTGAGGAGGGATTTAAGGAAGATATTTTTTTAGGTATTGGCTGAACTAAAAGGATTTTTATGTTTAATATGACGAGGAGAGGGGTTCCTTTTTATAAGTGGGGGAAAGGACAGACTTGGAATTTTTTAAAGCATAAAGTTATACCCATATTTTAAAAAGAAACAAGTATAAAAAAATATATCATTATCAAAAAAATAGATGATATATTTTTGAAATATTTAAATTAAATTGTAATTACACATTTTTATAGTTTATTTTCTCTCTTTTCATTTTATTTTAACCCCAATAATCATGTTTTAAGCTTAACTATGGTAATTAATTTTTATTGTTCTTACTGTTCATTATAGAAAAAATTAAGTTGACCTTATTATAAAAAATTAATTATTATAATTAATTATTTTTAATATTTTTTCAAATTTCAATTCATATAAGTGGTAAATTTTAATTTAAAATCAAACCCACATACGTGATGAAAAAACGGTTTTCTAAAGAGAAAATTTTCATAAGGATAAAGTGTTTTAATATAAAAATTAAATATTAAAATGATTAAAATGAATTAAATTTTATTAATTATCATATAATTGGATGGATTTTAAATTTAAAACCATATTATAGAGAAATTTAACTTGTAAATTCTTTAAAAGAGAAGGTAGTTTTTAATAAAATTCAGTATTTTCACTATTAATTAATAAATAAACATTTTCAAAAGATCCCAAAAATTAAACTTAAAATAATATTCACACATTGATTCAAAAAATGGAGTTAATTTTTTAAAATACATTTTTAAAAAATTTAAAAAATTAATTTTTTCACTTATTCACAAAAACAATAAAATCATTCTTTTTTTATAAAAATGTATTATTTAAGCATATAAATAATTTAACAAAAATTAAGTACTTATTTTTCAACATATTTTGTTTATTTAAAACCATTATTATTAATTTTAAAAAAAATATTATTCCTATTAATACTTCAAATTTTAATATCTAGTTTATAACAATCACGTTTAAATAAAAATAATATTAGTATATCACAGTTAATTAAACTAAGAGTTGCATATAACGAAAGATATAAAAGAAATTAAATTTAGTTGAAAATAATATTCCACAAAATCTAAAGGTGTTACATTATATCTCCATAAAATTTAATTTCTTCCTAAAAATTATGTCACTCCAATACATCAATTGAGGATACTTTTTCCTCATCATATCCTCAGGTTCCCATATAGTTTCCACAAGTTGGTGGTTTCACCATAAAACCTTGAATAAGAGTGTGGTATTTTTTCATAGAACATTATATATATGGTACATAATATCTATTGATTTTTCTTTATAGGAAAGACCATGATCCAACGATAAATATTCTGAGTTCAGTATATGAATAGGATCAAGTATGTACTTCCTCAAGACAGATACATGGAACACATTGTGGACTTGAGAGTAGTTCTGTAGAAGTACCAAGTGATATGATAATGTCCCTAATCAATCAAGAACCATAAAGGGTATATTATTCATATGTATCATCTTTCCTTTCTTCCAAAATCTCATAACCTTATTCCAATGATAAATTTTTAGAAAAATATTCTCACCAACTTCAATCACCAGTTCACACCAACGATTGTCAATATAACTTTTCTGTTGACATTGATATACCTTGATGGGATATTTAATTCCTATGAAATTATTTTCCATTTTATCAGTTATCTCAAGTTCCAATAAATTTCATTCTCTAATGAAATCCCATCTTTTTTGAGTTTACACTTCTTTCTATAGAGCACTTCATATGGATCCATCTAAATTATTGAATGAAATATATTATTATATAAACAATATATTAGAGGTATGTGTTGGTCTCAATCAGATTTGAAATACATAAAACAAGATATCAGCATATCCTCTAGGGTTTTAATGGTTCCCTCATATTGAACATCTTTTTGAGGATGATACATAGTGTTTAAAATCAATTTTTTATCACAATCCTATTGAAGGATTCACCAGAACTTTGAGGTAAACCTCATATCCCAATTAGATACAATAGAATTTGGTAATCCATTCAGCCTTACCTCTTCCTTAATGTATATCTTGTAAAGTTGATCCTGAGAGAAATCGTACTTGACCATAATGATGGGTGCTTACTTCATAAGGTTATTGACTACAATGCATATAGCATTATGTCATTTAGTTATTTTGGGGAGTTTGAAGACAAAATTCATGGTGATGTTTTCACATTATTATTCTGGTATGGGTAATTGTTGTAACATCCCCTTATACATTTGTATCTTAGCCTTAACTTACTAATATACAAAGAAATGACATAAAAACTCTTGAATATATCACTTCATTCCATCCCACTAGAAATATTCTTTCCTGTCTCTAGACATATTTGTACTTCTAGGATAAATAGATAATGAAGATATATGACCTTCCTATAAGATATATTTTTTTATATCAGGTATGTATGGAACATATAAACAGTTCTTAAACCTTATCATTCCATCATAATCAAGTTTAAACATAGGAAATTTTTTGACCTTCTTGTTTATCACTACATCTTTCTTTTACACCTATTTAATCATCACAAGGATAGATGGTCGAAAACTTAGTTGAGAAAGATAATATTTTCCCCATTCCTTTAATAACTCTAGACCCATTATTTTCAAATACATAAATATTAGATCTTTTTTACTCTCATTATGGATATTCAAGAAATATATTTTCAACTCAAAGCATCATCCACCTTATTCTCCTTCCCAGGGTGGTAATCTATCAAGCAGTCAAAACCATTAATCAGTTCCAACAATAATTGTTGTCGCATATTCAACTATTTATATGTGAATATATACATTTTAATTTTATGATGAGTATTTATATCACACTTGTCTTCATAAAGATAATGCCTCCATATCATTAATGCAAAACTTATCATAGCTAACTCCAAATCATGAGTTGGGTAACTTTTCTTATGAACCTTAAATTTTCATGAGGCATAATCTATCACTAGATCGGTTTTCATGAGGATTAATCCCAAGCACTTATTTTTATGCATCATTATATATTACAAACCCTTATCCAGTGTAGGGTATTATAAGAATAGGTGTGCTAACTAATCTTCTTTTTAGTTCCTTGAAATTTTATTTGCATTAAACTATCCAGATGAACTTGGCTCTCTTTTGAGATAGCTTATTTAGTGAATTGGGAAGCCATGAAAAATTATCCACCACCCATCGATAATATCCATTCAATCTAAGAAATCTTAAATTCTCAGTCATAGTGGTTTTTTTGTTCCAACACTCAATAGCTTATATATTTTATGGTTTGACTAATATTCCTCCACTCGAGATTATATAACCCAAAAATGAGACTTTTTATAACCAAAAATCACAAATAGTAAAAAAAAATTACAAATTATCCTTCCTTAGGGTCTTTAGAAAAATCATCAAATGATCTTCATGGTCTTACTTACTCATCTAATATATAATAATATCATCTATAATTACTACCACAAATAAATCAAGGTAATATCTAATGACTCCATTCATTAAATCCATAAAGATAGTGTGGGAATTAATAAGGCCAAATGGTATAATTATTTACTCATATTGTCTATACCTTCAACAGAATGATGTCTTGGGTATATGCTTCTTTTTGACCCTCAATTTATGACATCCGAAATGAAGTTAAATCTTGAAAAGGTATTATTCCTCATATTTTTGATCAAATAAGTCATCAATATGGTGTAGATGATACATGTGGTAGATTTTGATCTTTTTTGGTCCTCAATAATCAATGCATAGTTTCATAAATCCATATTTATTATTAACAAAAAGTATATGTACGCCCTAAGGTGACACATTTAGCCAAATATATCCCTTGTCAAGATTCTCCTAGAGTTTATTCTTTAATTCTTGTAACACATTCTGGTCTATTCTATATGGAGTCTTTAAAATAGTTTTAGCTCCAAGTATGAGTTCTATTGAGATTTAAACTTCACGATTCAGTGGAATACTAGGAAGCTATTCCAAAAATACATCAAAAAACTCTCACACAATAGTATCTTAGATAAACACCCCTATTGAAATGGAATCAAGATCCATAAAATGGATGTGATTTTCATCATAAGTTCATATTTATCGAAACACTCAGATATGATCATAGGTTGGTTTTTAATATCAAACATGACTTTACTTCCCTAAACATTGATGTGGTGTTTATTTATAGAAATCCAATCTATGCCAAAGATATCATCAGATTCATCCAAAGGGGGAATAACATCATTTTTAGGAAGAAAATTTCCACAAACTTCAACTTGAGAATAATCATAGAAATCAGATGCAATCATTGTATCATAAGGGTTTTTCATAGAGAATTCAACATCTAATTATTTAGGATAGGAATTAACATTCCAAAATAATTTTCATTATACAATGGATTTTATATAACTAAGATCAAATAAGAAAAATTATTAATTTAGCATAGATTTTTCTACTCTAACTTAATCTTTGTATCTTCAATACCTTGTTAAATCCAAAATGGTTTTAATGACCATAAAGAATCATTAATCAGAGTTATTTATCAGGAATCATCAATCATATGATGTCTAAATTAGGACACTTTTTTAATCAATCAAACCTTAGGATTAACCTAGTACATTCATGTTTATTATTTAAATCCTTTATGATGGTTCATAAATATTTCATAAATTTCCAAAACATATCCCTCAGGTTTTTCAAACTAGGTTTGTAGAAAATACCATTGTCATGCACTGAGTGATGATTGAGTAAAAGTCCAATGTTTCCTTTTCGAACTTATTAACCCTATGTATAACTGTTCTAGAGCCACATCAACTTGTATTATCCAGACAGGGATGTAATTTATTTGAAACCACTCACTTTATCCTTAACTATAATTACATTATATTTTTATATATATAGTCATATCATTATGGTTCTCAAAAAAGTTTTCTCAACATAGTTTCCAATGGTTAAATAATCATTGATTTAATACCAACTATAATGACTCAAACATTTAATACATAGATATCACATCTTAGTAGATGAATATTCAACACATGACATAATCATCCAAGCTAGATTCATTTAGGTCTTGTGCCTTTGGAAACTAGGATTCATAAAAAAAGGGTTTAGAAGTGAACTACATCATATCCCACTAAGTTATTCATAACTATCACCCTTATTTGAAATATCATACATTATACCTTTCTTCATAACTTATGGAAAGTAAACATAAGAAATGTTGAGCTTAGATTCTTAGTAAGGGTAAATAAGGGATATATTAATATAACATGATCATAAGGGTATGAGAACATGTGAAAAACATTTGAAAACTACACCCTACATATCATATACCATAAACATGAGTCATGGAATTAGTCATGGTAGTTTATAAGACATGAATAATAAAGTAATCAAGGAACATAATCCATGATAGCATAACATTATCATAAGACATAGATTTATGGCAAACACATAAGCATAAAAAATATTAGGTCAAGGATACCCACCAAGACATTTATAACATTTTAGGATTGTTCTAACCTTTAGTGTACCTACTTTGGGCTTGGGATAAACTTTCATGTACCCTCTTTTAGGCATGGGATAACCTCCCATGTACCCTCTTATTTCGAGCTTAGCATAACCTCCCATGTAACCTCTTGTTTCAGGCATGGGATAACCTTCCTTGTACCCTCATTTTTGGGCATGGGATAACCTACCATGTACCCTTTGATCTCATATAACATTTACCAAATGCATTAGAGGGAGATACAAGTCTCACACAACACATAATCTGTATATTTTTTCACCAAAATATCATAACACATTCACCATATTATAACCCATAAAAATTAAATAGGTTCAATAAACATCTCATCATAATATAACCCATGGAAAAGAAATAGGTTTCATAAAAATATTGTCATAATAAACATTAATCATCCAGAGAAAGAACAAGGATGGTATCATTGGATCATATCCACAGTAAATCTTAAGAAACATCAAAATATTTTACTATAGATAGAAAATTGTTTTGAAAGATCACTTGGAGAATTTTTTGAGAAAAATATTATTTCCATTTTTAAATCACTTCTTTAAAATCTACAAAATTTCCACAAATAAAAGAAAATATTTTATTATAAATGCACATTAAAAATAGATAATGTATACTTTAAATCATTTAACAGTCATGACGGTGGGAAATACCATTCATTTCATACATGTTAAAACAAGGATTCCTTTCACATTAATAATAAAATTTCAAAAGATCCTTATTTACAAAACAAAAATAATATTCCTTTTAAACCAATTTTTAAAAAAATTTAAAATTGGTTGTAAATTTATTCAACAATAATTGGTTAATTATGAAAACTTTCTTTAAAAAAATTTTAGAAAACCTGGAGATGGAAAAAAAAGTATTTCCGACCAAAGGAATAAATAAAGTCTATTTTTTAGGAAAATATTATTTCTTTATCTTGTGCATATAAGGAGGGAAAAATGTAAGGGAATAATTTATTCTCTATAAATAATAATAGGAGAAGTAAATTCAAAATTTTCTTGAGAGATAAATCATATTATTTCATATTAGGAATTATAGTTACAAACCTTTCTAATAAATATTGAAATTATAACACAAAACCATTAGGAATTTATTAGTAAAACATTAATTTGAAGCTTATTTTTATCAGTATATAATGGTTAATATATAAGGCCCCAGCCTTAAACCTTACTTAATCTTGAGTTATTACAAGATTACACATTGAGGATCTTTTCGGGTTTAGATTTTTAGAGAATTAGATCATAAAACTTGCATTACATTCCACATATAAACAAAGTGGTTACATAAAGATAGTATTCTCATTTCCCATAAATGGAAACATATTTAAAATAAAACATGGATTCTTTATTGACACTTCCTTGACACTATCATCATATCATGTACCTTTACCTTGACCTGTGAAAAACATTTCAAAAAAACTTGGGATGAGCATAAAAAGCTCAGTAAGGGATATAAAAACTATGGAAAGGAAACATGGGTACATATATACATAAGAATGAAATCATACTTTACCCATAAAACATAAGCACTTTAGCATACCTCATCAAATCATGAATAAATCATAGAAATCATAAGACATAAAGGTAACTTGAGGCATTCATAACATTCTTACGTAGGGAGTAACCCTGTTGGTTACGTTTGGAATACCCATCACAGTATATTCCCTAAATCTCTTCGGAGAAACCTTAACGTTACACTCCTTCGCATTACCCAATGAATTGGAGAGCTATATCGGGCTCACCCGCCCTTAGTTTATCACAGAACCACCCGTCTTCAAAATAATGCCCAAGAACCTTAACATAATCGTATCACATAAAACATGCATAAAGGAAACATAACATTTCCACCTTTCAATCACAAGATATCAATACAACACATTGATATAAAAACATTATGAAAACCATTTTCAATACCAAAATAAAATAAAATTAAAACATGGTATTTATTTTTCTTTTAAAAAAGAGGTATGGCTTGTAAAGGAAGATGAAACTCAAATAATGGTCATGGCGGCGGAGAAGTCGTTGTCGCCGCATACGTACGACAAAAAAATTCCCTTTTGTCATTTAGTAAATGCTTCGTATAAAAAATATTCCTTTTGAATAAATGTAAAATTCAAAGGGGTTTATACACCATATAAAAGAAGGTTGTGTATAAAACAAAATATGCCTCAATGAAAGGAGATTGAGACGAAGCCCCATACCTCGGGTCCGACTTGACTCAGTCGTTCTTTAATCTCCTGAATAATAAACTTCAATTAATTTCTACTTGTTTAAGAACCTTTTTTAAGTTCATTATTCCTTTTATATCACTTATTGCCATGTCATGAACACTATGTAATTATTTAAGTTAATAACGGTCATTTTAACGATCATTGGTACTTGAGTCAAAAATAAACCCTTTATAATTACATGTTGTTCATGTATCCATTATATCCATAATTATAATAATTATGTATATATCATATATATCCAGTATATACATGCATTTATAACATTACATAATCATTTAGAGGTAAGAAATGAAATGCATCGTTCATGGAGATGGTAGGTCGTACGTACGCATGAACGCTACTTTAATTTCTATTTCGTATTTTATAGAATGGAATCATAATGATATAAAGGTATATTATAATTACAGTATAATATCATATATAATATCATAGTTCCATCCTTTATACGTCCCACATATGGTATTTAACAAATCAAATCACTTTGAGGGGGCGGTAGTCCGTACTTCCTTAAATGAAGATATTGCGTTTACCCATAATGGAAACCATAAAGGTATGACCAAAATGAAAAATACAGAAGCTTAAGGAAACCATAAACATATTATATATCATATATAAATATAGTTACATCTTAATGGCCACCTTTGAAGGTGTTAAAAGAATGTTGAACAATCATCGTTTCAGGAGGCATAAATTCACCATCCACGGAAACAGTATGTCCTTTAACCATTAGATGTAGGTGTGTGTAAGTGTAGCTCGAATCCTTCTTATAAAAAAATCCTAGTATATTGAGGATATTGTAGTTGTTACAAAAGAAAAGAATAAAAAGATTTTAGGGGTTTGGAGAAGCAAAATTAAACAAAAGGACTCAAAAGAAGACATTACCTTAAAATCGGGTAACTCTCTTAGATTTGCGCTCAAAGGCTTCCTTGGGAAGACTTCTGCCCAAAGTGAGGCTTCAAGGAGTAATAGAGGGATTTGGAGAGCCAAAATGGGAAGGTTTTGGCCAAGCCAAAGGCTTTGGGAGAGTGGGTAAGGAGGTAGAGGTGGGGGCCTTTTATAAGAGGAGAGGAGGGGCACTCTTGGAAGGTAAAGAAAAGTCACTTTATTTTAAAATGGTATTCGGATTTAAGAGGTACCACATTGATGTGTTTCAAGGATAAGGTGATAAGGGTTCTAAATATACCCACCCAATAGGTTTTTTCCATGTTTAGGTCTTAGATTTTACATTATCATTCCATTTTATTTAAATCGTTAAATAATGAGGTCATCGCTGCATCATCATGATGTCATAAACAATTTAATTTATTTAAAGCCTAAAAATTATATAAAAAAATACTATGATGTAGAAAATATTTTTATATTTCCAATGACTATTTATAATCAAAAATCTGACTTGTATAACCCCATTTAAAAATTGTTTTAGTAAAACATATCATGTTTGTGTCATTTTTACTTTATCATTAAATAAAAAGATATTTATGTAATTTCCCAACCAAAGTGTCTCCATGGGGTCCCCAAGTTGACCCATGGATTTTCTTGGTCGGCCATGACACATCCAATGAGGGTAGGACATGTGTCAAGCTCATCTCATTTTATTAAAGCATTATTTTTACCTTAAACTACACTAATTACCTCTAATCGTGATTAAGAACTTAAGAGTTACTATTCACCAAAAAATTATTTTAATCTCATTGAACCACATTTTACTTCTTAATGAGAACCATGTATGTTGGATTTTTGAAATTCAAAACACAGAAGTGGTAAAATTTCATTTAAACGAAAAATCAGTTTTTATAAGTACCACTTAGTGGTTTCACTATTCATCAAAAATTGAAGTTTTTCAGAAAAATACCAAAAATTCACCCTAAGCTATATTTGATATTACGAATTCAAAAATGAAGTCTATTTTACAAAATTCAAAACATATAAGTCACATTAATTAATTTAATAATTAATTCTCGCTGTCATGACAAATAGCGTGTTTTTATGAAACAATAAGTATCAAACGATTGACACCAGTTTAAGTCCAATTTCAAAGTGAAATTGATTCAAATGACCACAATTGGATTAAATGGTAAAAATATATTCTAATTTCACTTCAAAACCAATTCAAAAGATAATCTAATCATATAAATAAATTAGATTAAAAATCAGTTTTGATGTAAAATACAGTATTTTTCACTATTCATTAAAAAATGAACATTGTCTGAAAAATACCAAAAATTCACACAAAGTAAATTTTGATGTCCCAATCATAAAGAATAAATTTATTTTGACAAACATAGCTTATAAAATTTTCAAAATATAGATTTAAAAATGGCTTTCCATCAAAAGGCAGTAAAACAATCTTTTAAAAATATTAGTGTATTCCATGCTTAAGATTGGATTTATCTTCATTTTAAGCCTCTAAAACACTATCTAATTCATTAATAGACATAGATAAAAATATCTATTACTCATTACTTACTTGGGATGTTACATCTTTCCCCCCTTTTGAAAATTGTTTCCCCGTAATTTATTTACTTATCAAATAAATGGGGGTACTTATCCCTCATTTCATTTTCAGATTCCCATGTTGTCTCTTCCATCATGTAGTTTTTTCACAAAACCTTTACCTGATTAATCACCTTATTCCGTAACACTTGCTCCCTGTGGTCAAGAATCTGGACCGGTTGTTCCTCATAAGATAGGTTCTCTTCCAGCTGAACTACCTCTGGACTCAAAACATGAGATGGATCTAGCATATACTTTCTCAACATCAAAACGTGAAAAACATTGTGTACCTGAGATAAACTCGGAGGTAAAGCCACCCGGTATGCAACTGATCTAACTCTCTCTAGAATTTAATATAGTCCAATAAACCTTGGACTCAGCTTTCCTTTCTTACCAAATCTCATCACACTTTTCCAAGGAGAAACCTTGAGAAAAACATGATCACCTACCTCGAAAGATAGATCCTTCCTCCGGTTATCCGCATAACTCTTCTGCCTACTCTGAGCTGTTCTCATGTGCTTCTGAATCAGCTGAACTTTTTCTGCCATCTCTTCTACCAATTCTGGTCCCATCAAGTTCCTTTCACCCACTTCATCCTAGAAAGATGGAGTTCGACACTGATTCCCATATAATTCCTGAAATGGTTCCATCTGTATACTGGAATGAAAACTGTTATTATATGAAAATTCAACCAAAGAAAGATGTTGGTCCCAACTTCCTTGATAATCCATAGAGCAAGAACGTAGCATATCCTCCAATGTCTGAATTGTTCGTTCTGACTGCCCATCTGATTGAGGATGAAAAGCTGTACTAAAATTTAATTCAGTACCCAACGACTTCTAAAGGCCTTTCCAAAAGTTATAAGTGAACCTGGGATCACGATCAGATACAATGGAGAGGGGAACTCCATGTAACCTGACTATATCTTTAAGATACAAATGGGAAAGTTGATCTAGGTAAAAAGTATCTCGTATAGCAAGGAAATGAGCAGATTTAGTCAAGAGATCAACAATAACCCAGATTGCATTATTACCTCGAGATGTCTTTGGTAATCCCACAATAGAGTCCATGGATATATTCTCCCATTTCCACTCTGGCACTGGTAAAGGATGAAGCATCCCTTTCAGTAACTTCCGCTCTACTTTAACCTGTTGACATGTCAAACACTTCACAGTAAAATCAGCAATATCTCTTTTCATTCCATCCCACCAGTAATACTCCCGCAGATCTCTGTACATCTTAGTACTTCCAGGATGAACTGAAAACGGAGAACTATGAGATTCACATAACAACTCTCTCTTAAACTGTGAATCACAAGGCACACACAATCTCTTCCCAAATCTCAAAACTCAATCATTATCAATGTTGAATTCAGGCAACTTACCTTTCTAAACTAGCTCTACCTTTTTATGCAACTCACTGTCTTGCTTCTGTGCTTGCTTGATTCTATCTGACAGAGATGATCTCACTGATACCTGAAACAAAACAGAAGAACTTCCTGCACCAACAACTTCTATGCCAAAGTTCATCAAATCCTTAACCAAAGGATCACGTTCCAAACGCAACATTGCTAATGAAGCATTACTTTTTCGACTCAAAGCATCAGCCACTTTATTTGATTTTCCCAGATGGTAATGAATTGTACAATCATAATACTTGATTAATTCCAGCCATCTCCTATGTCTCATGTTTAACTCTTTCTGAGTGAATATATACTTTAAACTTTTGTGATCAGTATATATTTCACACTTTACTCCATACAAATGATGCCTCTAAATTTTTAAAGAGAAAACAACAGCAGCTAATTCCAAATCATGTGTAGGGTAATTTACCTCATGAGTTTTCAACTGTCATGAAGCATAAGCAATTACCTGATCATTCTGCCTTAGGACGCAACCAAGTCCTTTCAATGAAGCATCACTGCATATAACAAACTCACCATTCCTGGAAGGTAGTGCCAAAACTGGAGCATTCACCAATATTCTTTTCAATTCCTGAAAGCAATCATCACATTCTTTTGTCCAGATAAACTTAACACCCTTCCGAGTTAGCTTAGTCATTGGACTAGATAACCATGAAAAATTTCTAACAAACCTTCGGTAATATCCTGCCAAACCAAGGAAGCTACGAATCTCAGTTACATTTGTGGGTCTTGGCCATTCTTCAACAACCTTTGTTTTTACAGGATCAATAGTTATCCCATCTTTAGAAACAATATGACCAAGGAAAGAAATTTGTTGCAACCAAAACTCACACTTGCTGAATTTTCCATACAGTTTCTTTTCTTTTAAGGTTTGCAAGATAACCCTTAAATGTCTTTCATGCTCCTATTTACTTTTAGAAAACACCAAAATATCATCAATAAAAACCACCACAAACTTATCCAAGAACTCATAGAAAATTCTATTCATTAAGTCCATGAATACAGCAGGTGCATTGGTTAGCCCAAAAGGCATTACTACAAATTCATAATGGCCATATCTTGTACGGAACGCGGTCTTCAGAACATCTGCTTCCTTTACCTTCAGCTGATGGTACCCCGATCTCAAGTCAATCTTTGAAAAATACTGACCTCCCTGGAGCTGATCAAACAAATCATCGATATGAGGCAAAGGATATTTGTTCTTAACAGTGATGTTATTAAAGGATCTATAATCAATTCAAAGTCTCATTGAACCATATTTCTTTTTAACAAATAAAACAGGAGCACCCCATGGTGATGTGCTAGGTCGAATGAAACCTTTCTCTAATAAATCTTGCAATTGCTCCTTCAACTCTAAAAGTTCAATTTGAGCCATTCGATAAGGGGGTTTTGAAATTGGCTTAGCATCAGGAACTAAGTCAACAGTAAACTCAACTTCCCGATCTGGTATTATTCCTGGCAACTCATCAGGAAAAACATCAGGATACTCATTTACCACTAGCACATCATTAATCTGAACGGTTCCTTTATTTTCAACGATGTGTGCAAGGTAACATTCATTTCCATCTTTTACAAGTTTCTTGGCCTCTTGATAAGTTATCAACAGTAAGGGTTCATTCTTGTACACAAACTGAAATTCTTTATGAAAAGAAACATCTTTAGCTCTACAGTCAATCTTATCATGGTAAATAGAGAGTCAATCCATACCCAGGATAACATCAAACTCTACTAGAGGTAGAACAATAAGGTTTGCAAGTAGGTTCTTTCCACAGATAAGGATAGGAAGATTATTATAAATTCTTTTTGCCTCAACATTTCCCCCAGGTGTTTTTACCAAAATTTCAGGAGTCATTTCTTGAGATGGTATTCCCATTTTACTAGAAAAGGTTTCAGAGATGAAAGAATGTGTAGACCCCGAATCAAACAACACACTGGTATAATCTGAAAAAACAAACAAAGTACCTGATACAACTTCATTTGATGGCCCGACATCTGCTGAAGTAGTTGCAAAGGATTTCACCACCCCTTTCTGCTTGTAGTCTAACTTCTTCCCATCACTCAAACTATTTGTCGGACACTCATTTGCATAGTGACCCATCTCATTGCACTTATAAAATTTCACTAACTGTAAATCAAATTTGGTCTTACCATCACCCTGATCTTTTCCAGTGCAATCATGAGCCTTATGTCCCATCTTACCACATCGGTAGCACTTTCCAGAATTCAGAAGACATTCCCCAGCATGCCTTTTTCCACATTTATCACAAACTAGAAACTTAGTTTTCTTACCGTCAGACTTTTTTGAAGAATTCTTACCTTTCTCCTGCCACCCCGGTCTCTTCTTCTGTTGGTTGTTATAGAATACTTGATCATCGGTAAACTCCATTTCCACCTTCTCAGCACATAGAACAAGCTTTTCATAACTTTTAAACTCACGAGAAGCTAATGCCCTTTGATATTTTGGATTTAATCCTGAGTAAAAAGGATTGATTTTACTATCAAGGTCTCGGATAAAATTTGGAGCATACCTTGCCAATCGAGTGAACCTTTCTTCATAGGCAGCCACTGAGTCTTCCTCTTGCTTCAATTCCAAGAATTGATTTTCCATCCTAAGTCGAACATCCTTAGGAAAATACTTCTCAAGAAACATACCTTTGAATTTATCCCAGTCGAGAGCATCAATCTCATCAGCGTCCCTAATATTTTTAACCATCGACCACCACTGATCCGCTTCACCCTCCAAACGGTAAATAGAAGACTAACCTTTTGATTGTCTGAACACCCCATGACATCGAAAATCTTCTCCAGTGATTTAATCCACCCTTCAGCTAGCACAGGGTCAGATGATCCTCTGAATGATGGGGGATGTTGCCTCATGAAATGTTCCACCACTGACATGTTCCTCTGCGGTTGATCTAGCTGATCTCATGTATGGATACCACCGCCATTTATCTCTTGAGTCAACTGCGTCATTACTGCAACAAACTGTTTAGTTCCAATTCCGACCATCTCAGGATGCTGATCCGGAAGGTTATTTCCTTCTGCATGCCTTCCTAGCACTGCTTCCCTGTTTCCTCTGCGGAAAACCATTCTGAACAAACATGTCTTAGATGAAGCAACATGGTAATCTTCAAATACTATATCACTTCAATTTGACCATAAAAAAAATATTTTTGGATAATCATTTAATAGAATTCTAACTCCTAAAGTTATCTAAACCGACCTATGATACCAACTATAAGGCCCCAGCCTTAAACCTTACTTAATCTTGAGTTATTACAAGATTACACATTGAGGATCTTTTCGGGTTTAGAGTTTTAGAGAATTAGATCATAAAACTTGCATTACATTCCACATATAAAAAAAGTGGTTATATAAAGATAGTATTCTCCTTTCCCATCAATGGAAACATATTTAAAATAAAACATGGATTCTTTCT
Source organism: Viscum album (assembly GCA_963277665.1). Classification (NCBI taxonomy): domain Eukaryota; kingdom Viridiplantae; phylum Streptophyta; class Magnoliopsida; order Santalales; family Viscaceae; genus Viscum; species Viscum album. The sequence continues at coordinate 596,628,602 of OY728125.1, read as the reverse complement.
TGACATTTCCTTAACACTATCATCATATCATGTACCTTTCCCTTGACCTATGAATAACATTTCAAAAAAACTTGGGATGAGCATAAAAAACTTAGTAAGGGATATAAAAATTATGGAAAGGAAACATGGGTACATATATACATAAGACTGAAATAATACTTTACCCATAAAACATAAGCACTTTAACATAACTCATCAAATCATGAATAAATCATAGAAATCATAAGACATAAAGGTAACTTGAGTCATTCATAACATTCTTACGTCGGGAGTAACCCTCTTGGTTATGTTTGGAATACCCATCACAGTATATTCCCTAAATCTCTTCGGAGAAACCTTAACGTTACACTCCTTCGCGTTACCCAATGCATTGGAGAGCTATATCGGGCTCACCCGCCCTTATTTTATCACGGAACCACCCGTCTTCATAATAATTCCCAAGAACCTCAACATAATCGTATCATATAAAACATGCATAAAGGAAACATAACATTTCCACCTTTCAATCACAAGATATCAATACAACACATTGATATAAAAACATTATGAAAACCATTTTCAATACCAAAATAAAATAAAAGTAAAACATGGTATTTATTTTTCTTTTAAAAAAGAGGTATGGCTTGTAGAGGAAGCCGAAACTCAAATAATTTTCATGGCGGCGGAGAAGTCGTTGTCGCCGCATACGTACGACAAAAAAATTCCCTTTTGTCGTTTAGTAAACGCTTCGTATAAAAAAGATTCATTTTGAATAAATGTAAAAGTCAAAGGGGTTTATACACCATATAAAATAAGGTTTTTTATAAAACAAAATATGCCTCAATGAAAGGAGATTGAGACGAAGTCCCATACCTCGGGTCCGACTTGACTCGGTCGTTCTTTAATCTCTTGAATAATAAACTTGAGTTAATTTCTACTTGTTTAAGAAACTTTTTCAAGTTCATTATTCCTTTTATATCACTTATTTCCATGTCATGAACACTATGTAATTATTTAAGTTAATAATGGTCGTTTTAACGATCATTGGTACTTGAGTCAAAAATAAACCCTTTATAATTACATGTTGTTCATGTATCCATTATATCCAGAATTATAATCATTATGTATATATCATATATATCCAGTATATACATGCATTTATAACATTACATAATCATTTAGAGGTAAGAAATGAAATGCACCGTTCATGGAGACGGTAGGCCGTACGTACGCATGAACGCTACTTTCATTTCTATTTCGTATTTTATAGAATGGAATCATAATGATATAAAGGTATATTATAATTCCATTATAATATCATATATAATATCATAGTTCCATCCTTTATACGTCCCACATATGGTATTTAACGAATCAAATCACTTTGAGGGGGCGGTAGTCCGCACTTCCTTAAATGAAGATATCGCGTTTACCCATAATGGAAACCATAAAGGTATGCCCAAAATGAAAAATACAGAAGCTTAAGGAAACCATAAACATATTATATATCATATATAAATATAGTTACATATTAATGGCCACCTTTGAAGGTGTTAAAATAATGTTGAACAATCATCGTTTCGGGAGGCATAAATTCACCATCCACGGAAACAGTATGTCCTTTAACCATTAGATGTAGGTGTGTGTAAGTGTAGCTTGAATCCTTCTTATAAAAACATCCTAGTATATTTAGGATACTGTATTTGTTACAAAATAAAAGAATAAAAAGAGTTTAGGGGGTTGGAGAAGCAAAATCAAACAAAAGGACTCAAAAGAAGAAATTACCTTAAAATCGGGTAACTCTCTTAGATTTGCGCTCAAAGGCTTCCTTGGGAAGACTTCTGCCCAAATTGAGGCTTCAAGGAGTAATAGAGGGATTTGTAGAGCCAAAATGGGCAGGGGTTGGCCGAGCCAAAGGCTTTGGGAGTGTGGGTAAGGAGATAGAGGTGGGGGCCTTTTATAAGAGGAGAGGAGGGGCACTCTTGGAAGGTAAAGAAAAGTCACTTTATTTTAAAATGGTATTCGGATTTAAGAGGTACCACATTGATGTGTTTCTAGTATAAGGTGATAAGGGTTAGAAATATACAAACCCAATAGGTTTTGTCTATGTGTAGGTCTTAGATTTTACATTATCATTCCATTTTATTTAAATCGTTAAATAATGAGGTCATCGCTGCATCATCATGATGTCATAAACAATTTAATTTATTTAAAGTATAAAAATTATAAAAAAAATACTATGATGTATTAAATATTTTTATATTTACAATGACTATTTATAATCAAAAATCTGACTTGTATAACCCCATTTAAAAAATGTTTTAGTAAAACATATCATGTTTGTGTCATTTTTACTTTATCATTAAATAAAAAGATATTTATGTCATTTCCCAAACAAAGTGGCTCCATGGGGTCCCCAAGTTGACCCATGGATTTTCTTGGTCGGACATGACACATCCAATGAGGGTAGGACATGTTTCAAGCTCATCTCATTTTATTAAAGCATTATTTTTACCTTAAACTACACTAATTACCTCTAATCGCGATTAAGAACTTTAGAGTTACTATTCACCAAAAAATTATTTTAATCTCATTGAACCATATTTTACTTCTTAATGAGAACCATGTATGTCGGATTTTTGATATTCAAAACACAGAAGTGGTAAAATTTCATTTAAACGAAAAATCAGTTTTTATAAGTACCACTTAGTGGTTTCACTATTCATCAAAAATTGAAGTTTTTCAGAAAAATACCAAAAATTCACCCTAAGATATATTTGATATTTCGAATTCAAAAATGAAGTCTATTTTACAAAATTCAAAAAATATAATTCACATTAATTAATTTAATAATTAATTCCCGCTGTCATGACAAATAGCGTGTTTTTATGAAACAATAAGTATCAAAAGATTGACACCAGTTTAAGTCCAATTTCAAAGTGAAATTGATTCCAATGGCCACAATTGGATTAAATGGTAAAAATATATTCTAATTTCACTTCAAAACCAATTCAAAATATAATCTAATCATATAAATAAATTAGATTAAAAAGCAGTTTTGATGTAAAATGCAGTATTTTTCACTATTCATTAAAAAATGAACATTGTCTGAAAAATACCAAAAATTCTCACAAAGTAAATTTTGATGTCCCAATCATAAATAATAAATTTATTTTGAAAAACATAACTTATAAAATTTTCAAAAGATATATTTAAAAATGGTTTTCCATCAAAAGGCAGTAAAACAATCTTTTAAAAATATTAGTGTATTTCATGCTTAAGATTGGATTTATTTTCATTTTAAGCCTCTAAAACACTATCTAATTCATTAATAGACATAGATAAAAATATCTATTACTCATTACTTACTTGGGATGTTACATAATATTTGGATGGAAAGTGTGGTAATAGAACTATTTTGAAATGGAGATGATATTTCATAAATCCTCATGATTTTTCATTGATCCATGTATTTGTTTCAGCAAAAATGGGAATGGTATTTCAAAGATATTGTGTAGGATTCATCTAAAAGTATAATATCAGATCCAGTATACCTAAACCTAAATAAAAACAAAGTCATGAAATATAATCCCCTTCCGAATTTCAAAGGAATATCCTTTTTAGAAGCTCTATCTGGGTCAGATTTCTTCAGGGTTGACATTGTCAAGCCTCCAATCATTAAAAGATTGGTTAATAGTGCCCTTTATATTGTTGTTGATCTAGAGGCACTCCATAAGAGAATTGACTTATTTCTATTTTTATTCCTGTATTCATCTCTTATATGAAAGGTGATAAGACCTAGTCCAATAAAAACATCAAATAAAGAGTATCTCACTACTGGAACATTGCAAACTAGAGGTTGATCCAGATTGGAAAAGGGAATATTCACATTATTTTTGAAATTACAGGAGGATCTAAATACTGTATGGAAGATTGGAAATTTTAACTTGAAACCATGAGTTATATAAATCTATGAATGGGATTTGAATTTCAACCCCTTTAACCAGTGATGATCTAATGCTCAAATTTGGGCTAGGATATAAGGCCCTCCATGGGTCTTCTGGCATCCAATATACTCAATTATTTGGCTTTATGTATCATTATTCCCCTAAAAGTATATTAGATTACTCTAAATGGGGACCTGGTCATTATTCCAAAGTTCTTATTGTTGTAATCCTTGAAAAAATGCATCCATGTATAATTAGTATTACTTCTAATGAACCTAAATTTGAGATTAAGGTTGACTATGAACATATACCTCCCTACTATAAAGTTTGAATGTTTGTGGGAAATGATATCTCTAACTAATGAGTGATTCAAAAAAAAGGTTAGTCTTGGAGGTGATGCCAAATCATGGAAGGGGGTTTCTAAAAAAACAAAAAATTAATGTCATGGGTATGGAAAAGGGTGAGTCATCAAAGCAAGTCGATGTTGTGAAATGGACCAAGCCACAAGCTACTTTTGGGATCTAATGGGATATGCTTGTATAGGAAGAAGAGAAAGAGAATAAACCCTCTCTCTATTGGGTACTTTGACAATAAAGGTACCCACACTAAAACTAGAAAGAAATGAATCTATATATAGGTTATTTATTACATTGATCAAAAAATTACCACTGAGATCAGAAATTAAGTGGACTCTCTTCAATCCAAGGAGATTTTTTTAGTTTTATTCAAGCTTATATTGATGTTATTATCCAAGATGATAGTAATACCTTGGATAAAAACAAGTATAATCTAAAATAGGGTATAAAAGTTATAGAATAAATTCCAAAAACCCTCTGAAATACATAGTCCCTCTATCATAATGACATGGGATCCTCCTAACACCCCATTAAGGTATAAGGAGGCTACTGGACTTCCATAAATCAACACTCCTACTGATAAAAAATTGGAGGTGAATATGATATCTCATATTATAAGTGTTTTACCAACTAGAAAATCAAGAAGAATAATGAAGTTAGGAGAGTATGATAAGGGGGAATACATCCCCAATACCAAATTTAAATGAAGATCCTGTTATGGAACTATCAGTGCTTGGCCAACCCTGATACTATATATTCCCTAATGATCTTAATTAAAAATTATAAACCTAACTTAATTGGGTTTTCTGATCGAAAAGTGAGTTTCACTTATAAAATATATTCTTTTGAAAATGGTGATACCACCTACTTGGAATGAACCAGCCTCAATCTGACATCAACAGGATCTAGAACCTTATTAATGAAAATATTGAAATTTTATCCATTTTCAGTACCAGTGAGAATCTTATTACATACAGGTTTATAATATCAGGTTAAAAGAACTTTTTCTCTGTTGTTTATTCCTTCAAAAAAATCAAGAAAAAATATATCTTTTTTTGGAAATCACCTCCCTTTATAGATTCATTAATGACCCTTGGATCCTTGTTGGGGACTTCAACTCAATCCTCCACTCTGATGAAAATCTTAGCACCATGACCCACTATATTTCAATCATGAAATTTAGATCCTTCATTGTAGATAATAACCTTTTTGAGATAAAAATTTTGGGAGCTAAATTTACTTGGTACAGAAAGAATCTAAATAGAATGAAATATTTCATAATTGATATATCTTTTACTAATGAGACATCTTTGAGAGTTTGGGCCTCTATCTCATGTGCTTCCTTGGAAAGGTTCAACTCTAATCATAACCCAATCCTTTTTTTTATTACTAAATATTGTAATCCACCAATTCCCATTAGGTTTAATAATTATGTCGTTCTTAATCATGAATTTTGTAATCATTTTCATGAAATATGGACCTCAGTGGAGCATGAGGATAATCCTTTTTCCTATATCTATATGCATAAATTTCTTAAGAGAATGATGAAAAACTTGATAAAAAAAATTTCTATTATTTAGATAATTATATTGACTCTCATGAAAACTCTCTTCACCTCATTAAAGAATATATTACCAAAAATGAATTCTTGTGAAGACTTAAACAAAAATACAAGGTGACTTCTAAGCTCAATAATCTCCTCAAACTCAATGATAACATTCAAAAATATTTTTTTCAAAACCAGATGGCTCAATAATGATAACAAAATACAAAATATTTCAATTCTATTTAGAAATATAGAAGGGTGAATAGATATATTTCCCTTCCTAGGGATGGTGATTGGATTCTAGGATGATAGAAAATCCCTTTCTGTCCATGTTGTCTCATTTTACATGAATATTTTCACTATACACCCAATTGTTTTGATTTGATGGAGGGAATCATTCTAATATTGGTAAGGGTTGAAGATAATATAATTATCACCTCAATTCCTATGATTTTTAAATTAAGGAGGTAGTTTTTGGTCTCAATGTTGGGAGGTATCCTAGACATGATGATTTAACTAATCATTTATTCTGAACATACTAGGACATTATTCACTGTGATGTCTGTAAATTGGTCATTCATTTATTCAAGGTTGGTTTTCTCACAAATGGAACCAATTCTCAATTATTATCCCTTATTCCAAATTTGGAAAAATCTAGTGATATTAGTCAATTTAGGAAGTTTTATCTTGTCAACACTATTCATAAAATAATGGGAATAATTCTTGCTAATATAAATACCAAAGTCTCAGACAAAATCATTTTATGGAATCAATTTTGCTTCATAAATAGTAAAACCATTCAATATTGTCTCATATCTACCTCATAATGTGGTAATATTATTAGGAGAACTACTAGGGGAGGTAATATTTCTTTAAATCTTGATTTTTAAAAACCATTTTATACCAAGGACTAGGGTTTCATTGGTAGTGTCTTTATGTTATTTGCAATTGATGTGAGGTTTTTTCAATGGATTAAATACATTCTAGGCTTAGATAACATTTTAATTCTCATTAATGGATCACTATAGGGTAATTTCACTTTCTAAAGAGGGGTTAGGAAAGGTGACCCCCTCACTGCTATTGTATTTTCCATTACATACGACTATCTTAGTAGGATACTACTCAATATGGTGGATAAGGGTGATTTGAATTCCAAAGGTTTATCTGCTCCATCACATTTAATTTATGATGATGAAATTACTCTCTTCACCCGGGGTGATAAGAGAAACCTCATAATAAAAAAAGGCCCTTTATCATTATTAAAATGTTTTGGGCTAGCTGATCAGTTTGAATAAATATTTCATTTACTTTGGAAAAAACATTACTAAACCCAGAAAATTGAGCATTATTAGTGAATTATAAATTAGGTAAGGAACTATTCCATTCATATACATATGGGTTACCATGTTTTGGTGAAGACCCCATGTTGATTACTTTAATTATATTTGAATACACTTGTCCTCTTTGAAAGGTAAGTATATCTCATTGGAAGGAAGAATATTTCTTTTGAAGCACATCATAGTTTCAAAAAAATATTATTTTATGGTGTACAAATGGCCTAATTCTTTTCACATTAGAATCAATAACTCCATTGGAAAAAATTTGGAGTGGAAGCATTCTTAATGAAAGGGTTGTCATGGATCCTCAGAAGAAATGTTATAAGAAACATGCTCTTGAAGGTCTTGGTATTAAAAATATCTTCTTCTTAAATAAATCCATTAAAGATCATTTTATATGGATGATTTCTAATGAAAAATAAAATTCATTGGGCTTATATAGATCATGATTCCTAAGCAAATTGAAATCTAGAA